>JADMNL010000026.1:209295000-210495000 GCA_016271365.2 Neoceratodus forsteri | reverse complement strand
CTGTGGCTGTAGTGGAATGGGCTTGGACATGACCCGGTAAGGACTTATTGTGTTTTTTGTAACAAAAGGTAATTCAATGGGCTAGCCAGCAAGAGAGGGTGCATTTTGCAACCGGAAGGCCCCCACGACCTGGGGCAAAGGTGCCAAACAGTTGTGAGGTTTCAGGAAGGGACTTTGTCTGATCAGTATAATAGCGAAGGATGCGATGAACATCCATCATATGCAAAAGATGTTCACCAGGACTGGAGTAGTCAAGGTAAAAGACGGGTAACTCCAAGGACTGATTCAAGGTTTGTTCGGAAACAACTTTAGGCAGAAAGGAGGGGTTAGTGAGAAGCACAACCCGATCCTTGTGGAAGATAAGGTTCTCTGCACATAAGGGCATGAAGCTTGAAAATTCGTTGAGAAGAAGTGATAGCTACTAGAAATAGCGTTTTCCAGGACAGGAAACACAGGTCACAAGTGGCCCCTGGTTCAAACGGGTCCACTGTTAGTTTTTCAATCATGAAATTCAGATCCCATGGAGGAATGGGACATTGAATAGGAGGCTTGAGATGTAATATGCCCTTCAGAAACATCTTAGCCAGATAGTGTTGATACAAAAGCCGCCCAGCCAATGGTTTGTGGAAAGCAGAGATGACAGCGAAATGGACTTTAACAGAAGAATAACTAAGGCCCTCCAAGGACAAGGAGGCCAAGTACTCCAGGACCTACGTAAGAGGGCAAGAGTAAGGGTCCAGCGATTGAGAAGCGGACCAAATGGAGAAACGTTTCCACTTGGAATTATAAGTATCCTTGGTAGCTTGCTTCCATGTGGCAAGCAGAACATTTGCTACCCAAGAAGAGACTTGTAGTCTGTTTATGAAGATGTCCTCAGGAGCCAAGCATGAAGGTGAAGGATCTTCAGATTGGGATGCAAGAGGGAGCCTTGGCACTGTGTCAAGAGGTCCGGCCTGAATGGCAATGGAACAGGTTCCGCAATCGAGAGCTGTTGCAGAAGTGGGACCCAAGCCTGTCGAAGCCACATGGGAGCTATGAGGAGCATCGTGGCTGGCTCCATCTGTAGTTTCAGTAAGGTCTGGAGCAGGAGAGGGAGTGGGGGTTAGGCATACAAGAAGAGTCCTGTCCAAAGTTGGGACAGAGCATCTGTACAGCTTCCCCTTGTGTTTGGGATAATGGAGAAGTATTTGGGGCGCTTGTGGTTTTCTGGGGATGCAAACAGGTCTATTTGTGGAGTGCCCCAGAGATGAAAGAGATCCTGTAGGACTGAGTCGAGCACTGTCCATTCGTGAGCCGAGGACTGGCGACTCAGAAGGTCCGTTAACTGATTGTGATGGCCCGGGAGATGAGCGACCATGAGCATCAGTTGTTTGGTTGTTCTGCGCCACACTTTGATCGCTTCCATACAAAGGGAGCGATAGCGTGTCCCTCGTTTGCTGAGGTAACAGACTACCGTCATGTTGTCCGACTGAATCAGTAGATGACCCGGGGTCAAGTGTGGACTGAAGGCATGCAGCGTTAGAAGGACTGCCCGCAGTTCCAGAAGGTTGATATGGTAACGAGAGTGACTGGCATCACTGCTCTTGTATGACCCATTGAGTGGGATGCATTTGAAGATGTACGAACTCCATGGTTTGGAGATGGTAGCAGCCACGTGCCCTAGGAGGCGCAGCATGATTTGGGCAGTGACTATCTTTCGTGACAGTCTGTGAGGCCAGGCCAATTAGGATATCCTGATGAGCAGGGGGCAGATAGGCCTTGGCTACAGTTGTGTCCAGTATAGCTCTGATATACTGGAATAACTGTCGGATAAGGGTTGGACTTGGGCCAATGTACCGTAATCACTAGATCGTGGAACAACTGAAGGGTCTCTGAAAGGGAGGATTGCGGATGTTCCCATGTGTCTGCTTTTATTAGCCTATCAGCTAAATAAGGGAAGAACGGCGGACCTTTTTCTCAGTGCCTGCAACCTACTGTGAAGCATCTGGTGCAAACCTGCAGTAGAGGAAAGGCCAAAAGGCAGAGCCCGAAAATTGGTAATTTTGGCCCAGCAGGTGGAAGTGTAGGTATTTCTGATGGGCTGGATACATGGGTATATGCAGATATGCATCTTTCATATCTGATGCGCACATCCAATCTCCTTGGTGCAGGAGAGGCAGGATGGATGTCAAGGTAACTATCTGAAAATGTTTGTACTGGATCTACTGATTTAGGTTTCTCAAATCTAGTACTGGTCTGAGGTCTCCAGTTTTCTTGGGTACCAGAAAGAAATGGGAATATAAACCCTGTTATGACAATGGCATGGAAACAATGGCCTGCTTGTTCAGCAAGGCAGTAAGTTCCTCCTGGAGTATAGGCAGGTGTTCCTGAGGATACTAAACCTGCAGAGGAGGACGTGGTGATGGTACTGGAATTAGTTCCAGTGTACGTCCAGTTTGGATAATCTGGAGTACGCATGCATCTGTGGTTATTTGTTTCCAAGCCTCTAAATGAAGGGCAAAACGACCCCCAACTGCCTCCGAGGGTTGAAGGAGGAGGAGGCAAGGGGAAAGCCCGAAAAAGTCAATGAGAACTGGAGTTGCCAGCCCCTTCAGAGGGATGGGCACGGGGAGGGGGACACATGCGGCAGTTGAATTGCCTGTTGTATTTTGACCATGGCCCTGAAAAGGACCTCGGTGAGAGAACTTGCAACGGTTACCTCTTTTATTATTGTGAGTACTGGTTCCGTGGCATATGGTGCATGCCCTGAACCATCCAGAGGTTATGTCCCGAGGCCTGGAGGTCATCTAAAATGATTTGGGTACCAGGCCCAAACAGCTTGTTGCCACAGAAAGGTGCAATGACTACTTTATGCTGGACATCTGGTGCCAGGCCAGATACCCGAAGCCAGGCATGGCGGCAGAGGGCAATGCCAGTGCCTGAGAGCCGTGTAGAAGTATCGACATTGTAGCCCGACCTAAGAAGGTGGCGAGATTTTTGTAATAATTGCTCCTTATCCTGGGAAGGAGATAATTTGCTAAGGTGGTCTATGGCCAAAGTACTCCGGGTACGCTGGTATTTCACCATGTGGCCCATATAGTTTAGGATTCTTATATTTATGGTGCCAGAGGCGAAGATCTTCTTGCCCAGGTAATCAAGTCGCCTGGATTCTTTATCTGGAGGTAAAGAACTCACATGTTTAGACTTTTTAGCGCAATCATGAGCGGCCACAATTACCACCGAGTCAGCCGCAGGCATTATGGACAAATATGAATGGTCCAAAGGGGCTTGGTGCAGCCGGTCAGCCTTCCGAGGGACAACCGTTATGGCCGAAGGCTGGTGCCATGAATCAGAAATGGCGTTCTGATGAGTAGGTATTAATGGAGGAATGACTAGGACAGGGTTCTTGGGTAGCTCGAGGTACTCGGCCATCTCCTGTTGCTGTTTATCCTGTTCCCGTAGTGGAGAACCCCATGATTTTCTGAATTTGTATCATCATATCATTGAAAGAGGGGTCATCCAGTGGAGAGGTGGCCCAAGGGGCCAGCAGATCCTCGTCAAAGGAGGAGACCACGGAGTATGGGGAGTCCAAGTCTGGAAATGTTATATTTGGAAATTCCTCTTCATACATGTCCTCTGGGAGGTCCCCCACCAGGCCAGGTTCATTAGACAAGTAATCCTCTAAAAGAGGGGATGGGGGAGACCAAGCAGGAGCCTCCTGGTCGGTATGGAGCTGCTTGGGCAGAGGACAGGCAGACGCTGGGAAAGATGAGCTGACATCTGAGTAGGAGACTGGCTATATCCCATGGATTGTAGTACTGTGTGTATGATGCGTTCAATGTTGGGTACCTGTGATGGTGGGATATCCACGTGTCGAAGCTGGCTGTTTGTAATAACAGGTGTCAGAGAGGGTATGGGGCAGTGGGCTCTCAGGACGAGCCCCGGAAAAATATTGCCCTGGCTCTCTCTGGAAGTTAGCCGCTCTCCTGTAAGAAGGCACCTGAGAAGGTGGAGGGCTGTTAAGCATGGCAAACGATGTTGGTTTGCCCTTACGAACTCTTGTTGGCGATGACGAGGCAGCAGAAGAATGCATAGTGTATGGGACAAACACGTTGATTTGAGAAGGTTTCACGACGGACAGCTGTTTGCTTGGCTGCTGGTCCGTAGTGATTGTCGGGTTAAGGAAGCTTCGCCGATGGAGGACAGCAGAACACACTATCACGAAAGTGCCTGGGCAAGCCCATCGATGGAAAGCGCCCCTACGACGTAGAAAGGCACAAATTTTGTTCTGCCGACGGGAGAAGAGCCCCTGTCGGTGAGGAATGCATAAAAGAACGCTCCGTCAACGGGAGAAAGGGTCCCCCATCGACGAGGAAGGCATAAACGATCGCTATGTCGATGGGCGTAGAGCTCTTGTTGACAGTGCACATGATGCAGAAGTCACTGTCGACATACGTCATGGAAGGAAGTGCTTGGAACGAGCTCCCTGGGTCTGCTCCAACAGGGAAACCTGTTGTTCCATCAACACACTGTTGATTTCTTGCAACTGTCGACGATGAGTTGCCTGGTTAAATTGTTTGCAGAAAATACAGGATGTGGTGTCGTCCGAGGGTCCCAGACACCGAACACAATATAGATGATTGTCAAGCTTGAAAATCTTCCTGCCACAAGAGCAGGAATGAAATAAGGCTTGCTTTTATTTATTTATTTCAGTTTCGGATAGATACCTTTGAGTTGGAGACTCATTTACAAAGGTTCCACATCACATAGATTAGATACAAACAAAACTTTACAACAAATGCACTCAGAGCATAAAGATTCAGAATTTTACAGAGTATAGCCAAGCTAACATTAGGATACTAGGGTTACTTAGCATAGTTAATTACATTGTGTATATCAAATGCAGATATAATACAACATTTGAGCACTTAAGAGAAGAGGCAGGCCAGAGGCCACTGTCAGAGGAGGAGGAGGAAGAGGACAGAGTTCAGTTACAGTCACAGTTGCTTGAGGACAGGAGGTGGACCCTAAGAAGGGTTTTAAATTGACCAAGGCTTTGTTCATTTACCAGGGTGGTGGGAGGGTTGTTCATCCAAAAGGGGGCCCTGTAGCTGAAAGACCTTTAGAACTGAGAGGTACGGCTGGGGGTCAATCAAGAGATGCTGGTTAGAGCTACGAGTGTACTTTATCTTACTGTATGGGTGGATTAAGGGGGCAAGTCCAGTGGGGTGAGAGGCCTAGGGTAATTTTTTTGGCTAGAAGGCAGGTGTGGAACCCAATTCTGTTGTCGAGATTAAGCCAGTTGGTAGCACTATAAAACATGCAGCTGTGTGTAAGTGGTCATAACGTAATACAAGCTGGCAAGCTGTATTTAGGGAGAGACGGAGACCAGTTAGAGATGAGGTGCTTGCTGCCCCATATATTGATATACCATAGTCAAACAGAGAGAGGACTGAGGAGGAGACAGCAAGCCTGAGGGCATCAGGGGTAAGGCAGTGCTTGTAGCGGTGCAAAAGCCCCAGCCTGGCGTTAAGGGCCTTGGTCCAAGGTGATGCCCAGGTATTTAAAGGAGCCTACTTGATTTAACGGAGTCAGATCTGAAGTTAGTACTTTTGGGCAGAGCACCTTCCTGGTATTCTGCAGGTGTGAGAATAGCATTACTTTTTTTTTTTTTATAATTAAGAACAGGGCGTTGTGCAGTGAACCAGCTTTCAGCGCAGCTGAAAGAGGACTGGAGGGAGTGATGGAGTTGCAGATGGTCAGGGCTGGAGAAGATGACTGCGTCGTCCACATAAAGTAATAGATTGCCAGGGCAGAACTCAGGGAAGGAGTTGAGGAAGAGGCTAAAAAGTAGCGGTCCCAAAATGGATCCCTGAGGGACACCAGAGAGGACAGGTAGTCTACTGGATAAAGTGCCACCAATTTTGACCAGTTGAGACTGGTTCGAGAGGTAGTCAGTGAACCATCCCAAGGCATCCTGAGAGAGTCCCAAGTTGGTCAATGTGGTTAGAAGGAGGGAGTGGTTGACTGTGTCACATGCCTTAGTGAGATCAATGAAGACAGCACCAGTGATGTGACCCTTATCTAGCGCAGAGTGTATGTGTGTGGTAAATTCGAGGAGGGCAGTGGTAGTACTGTGTCCTTTGCTGAAACCATGTTGCTGTTTGCAGAGAAGGTTGTATTTGTTGAGGTGCTCTGTGAGCTGATCAGATACAATCTGCTCTAAGGCTCTGGATGGGTGGGAGTATGGAGATGGGACGGTAATTATTAGTATTGGAACTATCCCCACTTTTAAAGACTGGTGTGATGAAGGCAGATTTCCACTTAGAGGGGAATTTACCTAGACATAGAGACTGGCTTAAAATGTGGGCGAGGGGGCAGAGAACGTAATTGACGGTAAGGCGAAGGAGCTTCAAGTCCAGAGTCCGGAGCTGAAGGAGGAGTGACTATGGCAGTTTTGAGGCATGGGTCCGCAGACTCAGGAGTGATACAGTGCAGGTAAAAGGGGGAGCTACCGGTGGGGGGGGGAGATATGGACATTAGATGATGGACGATCAAAGAAATTAGGAGGGAGAACATTGCTATGGTTAGTGAAGGTATTATTGAAGGCTGCGGCGACACAGGTAGGGTCATCGGTCAAGGACCCGTCAATCATGACCTGTGCCGAGACTGGGTTGGTTGGGGTCCTCATCACAAATTTCCTTAATATTGTTCCAGAACTTGCACCCTGAGCCCCAGGAGGAGGTTAAGGAGGATTTATAAAAGTCTGCTTTTGCTTTGCGAATGGCCGAAGTGCACTTGTTCTGAGCCTCTCTGTACTTATTTCTGTCAAGGGGGAGGCCGGACTCAATGGCGTGTTGCCACAGTGAGTCTCCAGACTGCAACAAGGCCATGAGGTGATCTGAGATCCAGGGCACATGATTACCACCGTTAACCATTCTTTTAGTGAACGGAGCAAATTTGTCACAAATAGTGTTGAATGACAGGATGAAGAGGTCAAAGGCTATATCCGGGTTGATGGAGTTAGTAATGAAGGACCAGTCCACGGCCCTGAGATGAGCTTTAAGAGCCTCAAGTTCACCAGGGCCAAGTTTGCGTTGCACAATTAATTTGGGAGGAGGTCTAGGGACTTTGCAGGACCAGGAGCAGAGGACTGGGGAGTGGTCACTAAGGGCATGTGGGAGAACACAGACACTAGTGAATTTATGTGTACGATTGACGAAGACAAGGTCAAGCAGCTTGTTTGTAGATCCTTTCTTAGACATTCATTGTTCAAGTCTTGTCGATGACTGCTTTCACAGAAGACTGAGCTAGCTGCTGTGCGAGCTGAAGCCGGAGGGAAAATGAACATAGGATACCAGGGACTGCCCACACTTATATAACCCACAAGGGAGTGATGTCATGTGTGGGAGGTCCTTGGTAAAAGACTGCTGAAGAAGCTGCCATGTGACAGCGCCCTCTGCTGGAACCTCCTAAGAGTAATAACCTACTGTAAGGGACCATTTCGTAGACTATCTACCGCTACAGGTGAGTAACCTGTTTTTTCTAGGGATGTGGATATGTTGTTCATCCACACTTCTTGGCAGACTCCAAGCAGTTCTCCAGGAGGAGGGAGGCAAGTCGCACCCCCCCCCCCACTTAGGGAACAGAGACTGGAGAACTGAGGCCCCAAAACCAGCATCCCGGAGTGACTCAAGGGTGATGTGGTAATGGTTGATGAAGGTGTTTGTGGTCTTCCAGGTAGCAGCCCTGCAGATTTCCTGGATAGGGATGTCCCTGGAAGCAGCCACAGATGCAGCGGTATGGCGGTTGGAATGAGCCCTTAGCCCTACGGGAGGCTTCCTACCCACCAGCCTATAGCAGAGATGAATGCATGATGGAATCCATCTGCCAATCGTCCACTTTGCTGCAAGTCTTCCAGGTGTGACTTCAGCATAGGTGACAAACAGCTGGTGAACCACTCCCCAATTTCCACTGTTCTCTCTTTGTAAAAGGAGAGAGCTCATCTCAGGTCCAAGATGTGGCGCCTGTACTCGACATCTGAGGTGTAGTTCGGGTAGAACACAGGCAGAGTCAATACCTGATTAAGGTGAAACTCTGACACCACATTCAGGAGGAATTTCGGCTGGAGACGCAGGACAACTTTATCCCTGTGGAAGACCAGATAAGGAGACTCCACCGAAAGCGCCTGGAGCTCCCCAGTCCTTCTGGCTGACGTGATAGCCACCAGGAAGGCCACCTTCCACAACAAGTGTGATAGCTCACACTTGTGCATTAGTTCGAATGGCTTGCCCATGAGTTTAGCCAAGACCAGCAGTAAATCCCACAGAGGTGGAGGTTCACGCACTGAGGGATATGTGATCTAGGCCCTTGAAAAGCACCAGACTACCTTCTCCCTGTGCCGCCTGCTGACCAGCCCGCCCAGTAAGCAGAGATGGCTGCCAGGTGCACCTTAAGGGTCAAAGACCCCCTTTGGACAGAGACCAAAGGTAGTCTAAAATGCTAGCCACAGGACAGAGGGTCCAGGCCCTTGCCCTGACACCAAATGGAAAATCTTTTCCATTTGAAAGCATAACACTTTCTGGTTGACTCCTTCCTGGATGCTTCCACTACTGTGAGTATATCCTCAGAGGACCCAAAGCCTGGAACTCTAGCCGCTCAGGTACCAGGCTGTCAGGTGCAGGGATTTAAGGTCCAGATGGAATACCTTCTACTGATTGACATATCGGGTCCGGGCATGCTGGAAGACACCGCGGGAGCCTGTTGCTGAGGCTGAGGAGATTTGGATACCAAAACTGGTGGGACCAAACTGGGGCTACCAGGATCACCTGCGCCTTGTCCCTCCTCACCTTGAGGAGCACCTTGTGGATCAAGGGAAATGGAGGGAAGGTGTAGAAGAGGCCTGGGGTCCATGGCCTCAAGAAGGCATCCTCCTGCAGTGATCCCCGCTGTGGGGGGGCGGGCATGAAGCAGCCTCAGCTTGGTGTTTTTCCTGAAGGCAAACAGGTCCACCATCGGTTTGCCCAGTGGGAGAACAGGCTGTGAACTACCTCTAGATGGAGAGACCACTCTGGGATGTCTCGCCTACATGGCTGACAGCATCCACCAGTTGATTCGAGGCTCCTGCCACATGGATGGCTAGGAGATCCGCCTCCAGTCGGCTCACGAGTGTCCAGATGCGGAGCGCTTCCCTGCACAGCAGTCGGGAGTGCGTGCCGCCCTGCTTGTTGAGGTAGTACATGGTTGTGGTATTGTCCATCTGGACTTGAACCACTTGACGCCAAAGCTGCTGAGCAAATGCAGACAATGCCAGTCTGACCGCTCTGAGCTCCACCAGGTTGATATGGTATCGGGATTCCTTGGGGGACCAGACCTGTGGGCCCTGTTGTTCCCCATGTGGGCTTCCCAGACCGTGAGAGAGGCAACGGTCGTGAGGATGACCATCAGCTCGGGGTTGACAAACAGGATCCCTTCCTGCAGATGGTCTAGGACGGTCCACCACTGGAGAGCGTCCCACATCTGGGTCACAGTGATCAGCTGGTCGAAATGACCCAAGTGCTGAGTCCACTGAGCAGCCAGTTCCCACTGAAGGGGGCGCATATGCCACCAGGCCCAATGGACCACAGTGGTGCAGGCTGCCATGTAACCCAGAAGATGAAAAAGTCCCAGGCAGGGCGCAAATGCCCAACCAGAAATCATTGGGCAAAGGGGAGAACCTCCGCCCTGTCCGCCGGGAGCCATGCTCTAGCTTGGCAAGAGTCGAACTCTGCCCCAATTAAGCATATTGCCTCAGATGACATGAGCTCTGACTTGGCCTCGTTGATCAGAAGGCCAAGTTGAGAGCAGGTCTGGAGGGCCAGGTCCCTGGACCTCTCCACATCTTACTGGGTGGAACCTGCCAAGAGCCAGTCATTCAGGTAAGGGTACACTCTGACCCCTCGATGCCCGAGATGGGCTACCACCACCGCAATGCATTTGGTGAAGACCCGTGGGGCCGATGACAGGCCAAATGGCACGGCTCAGAACTCGTATAGAGTTCCCTTTGCTCTGAAGCAGAGGAACCGCTGGTGGGAAGGACGGATTGGGACGTGAAAGAACACATCCTGGAGATCCAGTGAGCAGAACCACGTTCTGCTCCAGGGATGGTGTGATCTGGGACAGAGTTACCATCCTGAAGGTACGTGGCCTAAGATACTGATTCAGGTTGTGCAGATCTAGGATGGGGCACCAGTTCCCCCATCCACTTTGGGACCAGGAAGTACCTTGAAACGATCCCTGGGTTGACTGGAGGATCTGCCACTTGAACCACTGCCTCATTGAGGAGCTGGGCTATGTTGTCTCTCAGAGCCGACCGAGTGTGGGCCGATACTCTCTCCTTCCATGGGGCACGGGCTTGGCAGGGAGGGTACTGCTCGAATTCTAGAGGCAGACCCTGGCTGACCACTTCTAAGACCCACCTGTCCATGGTAACAGCAGACAAGGTGTAAAGGAAGTGATGGAGCCAACCACCCATGGAAGGATCCAGACCTGGCGTGACGGGAATAGGGCTGGCGACTGCTATCCCATCACTGGGCAGGCTTTGAGGAACAGGTCCAGATTGGAAGCCACTTGAACCCTAACCTCCTTGTCTGCGGGCCGCTGGAGGCCTGGACTTGGACTGAGGGCACCAAGTCTATGCCTGCTGTTGCTGCCCACCCTGAAAGGGGGTCTGCTGGGCCACAGGAGCAGGGTGCTGAAATGACCTTCTGTTTCTTGGTGCCAGGGATGTCTTTTTGGGCAGAAATAGCCGTGCCCAAGGTGGCACTGGACTGCTCGATTTGCTGAAGGTGACCATCCACACCTGGGATGAAGAGATCGGTGCCCAAGAAAGGAACGTCAGTGAGTTTGTGTTGGGTATCTGCCGTGAAGGTGGCAAGCCTCAGCCAAGCCCTGCGGCGCATGGCAACTGCGGCTGCCACCAAAACGGGTGATAGGAGTCCCTGAGGTCCAAGGCTGTCTGAAGTTGTCTGGTAACAGCTCAGCCCTGGTCCCAGACCTGCTTGACCGTAGTCTGAAGGTCCATAGGGAGTTGCAGGAGAACTTCATTCAAGGAGCCCAGGAGGACATGAGAGACGTGCGCCATGACGACGGCCGAGCTTGCCTGACAGAGGCCTAAAGTGGAGGCTGCATAAACGTTCCTGGCAGAGTGGTCCAATTTTTTGGACTCCTTGTCTGGAGGTCTGTCAGTGTCAGAAGAGTTGCCGTTGAGTCTGAACACAGAAGAACACTAACCCCTCAGCCAAGGGATGTTCCGTGAACCCAGAGAGGGACCCAATGGGCACTGCATACTTGTGGGCCATCCGGGCAGATAGCGTTGGGCAGGATGCTGCCAGAGCTCCAGAGCTGGGCCAACAATGGCCTCGGCCACTGGAAAGGCTTCTGTAGGGATATCCCTTCTTTTAACTCATTCAGGCCTAGATACGCCTGTAGGTGGTGTCTGAAAGCATAGCCACTCAGGCCAATAATGCCTGCAGACATACTCAGTTGACTTGCACTCAGGCCTGGAAACGTCTAAGGAAGTCAGCAGATACCCAAATATTAAACAAACCAAAACGCTTAGAACTGATTGCATAGCACCGTTAGAAAGGTAATTTCGTGCTGAACAATTTTGCTACTGATACTTTGTGTCCATCATGTATACTTTAGGAGTTATTCGCATTTGTTTAAAGTATGGTATGCATGTCTGACATCTGTCTCTCAAGCCTCACCTAAGCACCTTGAAAAAATCTGGAGGAAAAAACAAACAAACAAAAAAAAACAACACACAGATTGGTATTTCAGCTAGTATAAAATAGAAAAAAAATTGATTACAATTGATTGCATAACACCACTGAAAAGGTAATGTTGTGCCGAACAAATTTGCCACTCGTACTTTGTGTGTAGCACTTATGGTTCAAGAGGCATTCACATTTGTTTGTGGCATGCTGATTACGGCTTGATTTTGCTCAGAAAGGCCCAGGATGCAGTGCTAAGAGTATATAGGGCACAAGTGGTGGAAGTCTCAAAAAGCTCTTGTGTGAATGAGTTAAGAATATCTGTAAGAGAGTACTCAGCACGTTTCTGGACAGGTTCCAGGGGCATCCCCGTGGATTTGGAGACAAGCTGGAGAATTCCCATAAATGACAAAAGGCCCTCCTCTGTCAATAGACTACCCACCGACTCACCATCCAGCAGATGAGAGTGAAGGTCGGTGTTGTCAGAATCTGAGGAATCCAGATAAATCGGTCAGTCACCAAGGTCCCCCTGCACACGCCTGGGATGGTCAGGCGTGAGAGTGACGGACTCTACGAGCGAGACCCAGAGCCGTCCGAGAATCCTTCATAGGAGCCCCTCCAGAGGGCTGTTTAGGTGGCAGATCCACCACTGTCGATGGAGAGACTGGTTTTGGTTGAACTGGCGCAGGTTTTACTGGTTCTGATGGAGTCGGCTTCGGCCTGGGAGGCAAAAGCCACGTAATGGCCGGGGTGGAAACCAAAGAGGGCTTCTACCTGGACAGAATGAGCTGCTGCCACATCAGATCTTCGTAGCACTGACGGAGTTTCTGCCGAAGCTTCTCCTCCTCCGAAGGGGACGAAGATGAGTGGTGGCATGGCCTCTTTCTAGAGCACTTATGTGCTTTCCTCGGCCTGTTGGTTGAGGGGGTATGAGATCTCGATTGGACTGGCTGAGTGGGTCATTCTGGGGACACTGGGAGAACTGGTGATTTACCCAGATCAGGGGACAGTTCCTCGATGGGAATGCCAGCAGGCTGGATTTCCTCATCAGGAAGAGACAGGACCGGGGTCCTGGTAAGCGAGTTGTTGGCCTTGTTGGGCGGCAAAAGATCAATAGGGTCGAGAGTGATCTCCACCGCATCGTTGCTCGAGACCTCGGCTGGTGACCAGCTGGCAACCGAGAAGCCAAGGATTAGAGCAGTCTCGACTGAAGTCGAGACTGGAGATTCCTGTGACTGACATCGTTCTCGATCCCAAGAATGTCTTCGCCAAGACGAAGAATCTCTCGGTTCCTTGTCCTTTTTACGGGACCAGGAGGTATGTGAGCCCAAAGGTCCCTCGCCCTTGGAAGGGACAGAGAGGCACATCTCCCAAAAGGAGCCTGAGAATGTGGAGCCCAGATTGAGTGGAATGAAAATCAGCCGCGAGGAGAGCACCGCGGCCCACACTGTCTCTTCCTCAAAGGCCTGCATCTGTTCTAACTGCTTGGCAGACTCTGCAACCGCGGAGCCCACCCACCAGGCCTCCTTGGATTTCACCGGTGGATTCCGTTTCTCAAACCTGCCCAACTTGAGCTGTGCGAGACGATCGTCGAGGACGTTTATGTGAAAAGTGAGACATCTTGCATGCCTGGGTGTCATGGCCGACAACCAAGCAGTGGACGTACACGGCATGTGGGTCTGAGCGTGACATCTTCTGTCCGCACGGGCACCAGCGAAAACTGGGGGAAGATTTATCTTCCATAATCGAAAAGCAAAAGTTGCAATTGCTAGCTTGAAAGATATTAATCTTCAAGGGATCTGAAGATATCGAAGCCAGGGCCTGCAAAACGTGGTAGTGGAGAGGAGGTAACCCGAATCTTCCAGCGGAAAGGAAGATCTGGCGTCATGGGGTGGAGCCAAGGGTTATAACACCCGGGTGCGTGGGTGGGAGGAGCCAGCTTGAAAACTTTCTGGCAAGAATTAAAGGGGAAAGGGACATGCCATGAAATGTGGATGAACAACTTATCCATGAACCTAGAAATGATAGAGCTCTTCAAGTTCCTAAAAGGAATTAATAAGGTGAACTGCGGGGAAATATTTAGCATGAATGCTAGCTTCATGGTCATGTGTGGCAACTGACAGGAGGGAAGCTCAGAAGGGACAGGAAGAAGTATTATTTTTTATAGAAAGGGTGGTAGGACCGTGGAACAGTGTGCCTGCCCAAGTGGTGGGTGCTGAAACTGTTGGTGGGTTCAAACACAGTTGGGATACAATGAAGGGTATAGTGGTTGCTGGAGGTGGTAGAAGCTGGGGGAATGGATGAGGATGGCTAAGACCCTGGAGGGACAGTTGGTCCCAGGGCTGAATAGGGAACTCGGGCAGACTGGATGGACTGCTGGGTCTTTTTCTGCCGTCACTGGTTAGGTTTCTAATGTCTGCATTAACATACGTTTTGTGTGTGTGTGTGTTATATATATTTTTATTTATGCAATGGGGTGGACATATATTTAGTGTGATAAATGTGTTTATCTGAGTCACTGTATGTATAAATAAATGTATACATACAGTGACCATTTATACACACAGTTACTATGTCACAAATCTCTTTAGATTTCATTTAGAATGTTCGGCCTCAGAAACAGTACTAACCACATTCAAATGGGAAAAAGATAGCATGGTACTGTCAGCACAAAAATTGTTCAGCACAAAATTATCTACAAAATGAGCGGTGTTTCATTCATAGATACCTTTTAGCTTTTTTTATAATTAACAAAAAACAGCATAAAATTCAATTTTCTTTTCCCTTTTTTGACAAACAAATGTGAATACAGTAAATTTAAAATGAAAAAGGTAGCATAGTACTGTGAGCTTGACGTTTGTTCAGCAAGAAGTTTTCTACAAAATGAGTGGTGTTTCATTTAATAGCAACCACTATGCTAGGCGGACGTAATCTAGGAAAGTTAACCAAAACTCCCAGAAATTATCATTTAAAATAAAGATAAACAGTCAAAAATACAGGTTACTCACCTGTAACAGGAGTTCTAGGAATGGTATATGTTGTTCATCCACACTTTCTGGCAGGTATCCTTGCCGCTTTAATTCTTGCCGGAAGGTCTTCATGTTGGCTCCTCCCACCCACCCGGTGGTAAACTCGGCTCTGCCCCATACGACGCCAGATCTGCCCGCTGAAGCCCAGGCTGTCAAGCCGGGAGGTCGAGGGTCGGTGGATGAACAACATACACCATTCCTAGAACTCCTGTTACAGGTAAGTAACCTGTATTTCTAGGGACATGGATATGTTGTTCATCCACACTTTCTGGCAGACTCTAGCAGTTCTCCGGGAGGAGGGAGGCAAGGCGCACCCCCCCGATACTTACTTGGGGAAAAAGAGACTGGAGAACCGAGGCCCCAAAACCAGCATCCCGGCGTGACTCGAGGGCGATGTGGTAGTGGGTAATAAAGGTATGTGCCGACTTCCAGGTAGCAGCCCTGCAGATATCCTGGATAGGGACGTCCCTGGAAGCAGCTACCAATGCTGCGGTATGGCGGGTAGAATGAGCTCTTATCCCTCTGGGAAGCTCCATGCCCACCAACCTGTAGCAGAGCTCTGTGCAGGAGGTGATCCACCTGCCTATCATCTGCTTTGCTGCAGGTCTGCCAGGTGCGGCTTCAGTGTAGGTGACAAACAGCTGGCGAACCTCTCCCCGAACTTCAGCCGTCTGCTCCTTATAATAAGCGAGCGCTTGTCTAGGGTCCAAAGTATGGAGCCTATACTCTGCCTCCGAGGTGTGATTGGGGTAGAACACCGGCAGAGTCAACACCTGGTTAAGGTGAAACTCCGACACCACCTTCGGAAGGAATTTCGGGTGGGGGCGCAGGACAACCTTGTCCCTGTGGAAGACCAGGTAGGGAGACTCGATGGAAAGCGCTCTCCCATCCTTCTGGCTGATATGATAGCCACCAAGAAGGCGGTCTTCCACGACAGGTGTGAAAGATCACACCTGTGCATTGGTTCGAATGGCTTGCCCATGAGCTTGGCCAATACCAGCAGTAGATCCCACGGAGGTGGAGATCCTCTGACCGAGGGGAAATGTGGTCAAGGCCTTTGAAAAAGCGCCTGACCACCTTCTCCCTCCAGTGCCACCGACTGCTTGCCGGCCTGCGCCCCAGTAAGCAGAGATGGCTGCCAGGTGCACCTTAAGGGTCAGTCGACTAAAGCCCTTGCTGAGAAAGGACCACAGGTAGTCCAGAATGCTTGCCAAGGGCAGTCGAAGGGTCCAAGCCTTCCCTGAAACTTAATGGAAAACCTCTTCCATTTGAAGGCATAGCATTTCCTGGTCGACTCCTTACGGGACGCCTCAACGACATTGAGGACCTCATCGGAAAGACCCAAAGCCTGGAACTCTAGCTGCTCAGGAACCAGGCCATCAGGTGCAGGGATTGAAGGTCCGGATGGAATACCTTCCCCTGATTGACTGAGATCAGGTCCGGGCGGGCTGGAAGCCGCCTCGGGAGCCTGGAGCTGAGGCTGAGGAGATCTGGATACCAGAACTGGCGGGGCCAGTATGGGCTACCAGAATCACCTGCGCCTTGTCCCTCCTCGCCTTGAGAAGCACCTTGTGGATCAAGGGAAACGGGGGAAAGGCGTAGAAGAGGCCCGGGGTCCACGGCCTTGAGAAGGCATCCCCATGCAGTGAGCCCTGCTGAGGGGGGCGGGCATGGAACAGACTCAGCTTCGCATTCTCCCTGGAGGCAAACAGGTCCACCTGAGGCGTGCCCCAGTGGGAGAAGAGATCTTGTACTACCTCCGGCAGGACAGACCACTTGTGAGACGCAGCCCCTATCCGGCTTAGGGCATCGGCCAGGGTGTTGGAGGCTCCTGCCATGTGAATGGCTAGGAGATCCGCCTCCAGGCTGCGCACTAGGGACCAAATGCGGAGAGCTTCCTTGCATAACAGCATGGAGCGCGTCTCGCCCTGGCGGTTCAGATAGTACATAGTCATGGTGTTGTCCGTCTGGACCTGAACCACTTGACCCCGTAGAAACGGAGCGAAGGCGGTGAGAGCTAGACGGACCGCTCGGAGCTCCAGCAGGTTGATGTGGCATCAGGACTCCCGAGGGGACCAGAGGCCGTGCGCTCGGTGTTTCCCTAGATGGGCACCCCAACCCATCAGAGATGCATTGGTTGAGAGAGAGACCGTCGGCTCGGGGCGGACGAATGGGATACCCTCCTGCAGATAAGCTGGAACGATCCACCATTGGACAGCGTTCCACATCTCCTGGGTCACTGTCATGGGCCGGTCCAATGGATCGCGGCATTGTGACCATTGGCTGGCCAGTCCCTATTGAAGGGGACGCATGTACCAACGGGCCCAATGGACCACGCTGGTGCAGGCTTCCATGAGGCCCAGGAGGCGCAGGAGGTCCCGGGCAGGGCGCAATTGCCCAACCAGAAATGATTGGGCAGAGGAGGAAAGAACCTCGGCCCTGTCCGCCGGGAGCCGTGCTCTGGCTCGCAGAGAGTCGAGCTCTGCCCCGATGAACAGAATCACCTGCTCTGGCATGAGTTACGACTTGGCCTCTTTGATGAGGAGGCCAACCTGAGAGCAAACCTGGAGGGCCAGATCTATGGACTGCTCCGCCTCCAGTCTGGAGGGGGCTGCTATCAGCCAATCGTCCAGGTAAGGGTACACCCGGAACCCTCAGCGCCCAGAAAATGCTGTCACCACTGTCATGCATTTGGTGAAGACCCTGGGAGCCAGGAGAGGCCAAGGGCATGGCCCGAACTCAGATAGGACTACCCGCCTGAAGCGGAGGAATCTCTGATGGGACTGACGGATTGGGACGTGAAAGAACGCTGCCCTGGAGGTCCAGGGAGCAGAAACCACACGCCTGCTCCAAGGATGGGATTATCTGAGCCAGAGTGACCATCCTGAAGGTCCGAGACCTTAGGAACTTGTTCAGGTTCTGCAGGTCGAGAATGGGGCGCCAGCCCCCCATCCGTTTTGGGACCAGGAAGTACCTGGACACAAACCCCGGGTCTGGAGGAGGATCCACCACCTTCCTGATCACCTCTTTTTCGAGGAGCAGGGCAATATCGGCCCGGCGGACCGACAGCGAGGCTGCGGACTCCGTGGCCCCCCCGAGGGGCGACGGCTTGAAAAGGTGGAGCCTGCTCGAACTCCAGAGGCAGGCCTTTTCCTACCACCTCCAACACCCAACGGTCCGTGGTGATAGCGGACCAGGCAGAAAGGAAGTGGCAGAGCCATCCCCCCACGTGGGGAGTGACGAGGTTGGGAGCGGCACCCCTCAACCCGTCACTGGGCAGGCTTGGAGGAAGAACCGGCCGAGGGACCTCCTGGCCTTTACCTCCTTGCTTCCTGTTGGAGGAAGCCATCGGCTTGGGCTTGGGACGCCAAGCGCGAGCCTGCTGGCCTTGTTGCTGGTGGGCCGGTCGAGAAGCAGGGACCGAAGGACGAAAGGACTTCTGCTGCTGACGGCGGCCTTTGTCCCTCTGGGCGGAGGTGACAGAGTCCAGAGTGGCACTGGACTTCTCGATCCGCTGCAGGTGTCCCTCCACTCCAGGGCCGAAGAGGTCAGTCCCCAAGAAGGGAACGTCCGCCAACTTGTGCTGGGTATCCGCCGTGAAGGTGGATATCCTCAGCCACGCCCTGTGTCACATGGCCACCGCGGCCGCTACTGACCTGGCACAGGAATCACCTATGTCCAGAGCAGTCTGGAGCTGCTGCTTCGCCACCGCCCTACCCTGGTCCCACACCTGGCGGACCGTGGTCTGCAGGTCAGGCGGGAGATGAGGAACAACCTCATCTAGGGAGCCCATGAGGGCGTGGGAGAAGTGTGCCATCAGCACGGCTGAGCTGGCCTGTCGGAGGCCGAGGGAGGACGAGCGTGACACCTGCGCCCGCAAAGTCCAGCTTTTGGACTCTTGTGGGCGCTTGTCCACATCCCGAGCGTTACCAGAACGCCGGAAACGCTGTCGGTGACTAACCCTCGGCAGAGGGTGTTCCGAGAAACCGGCAAGAGCAGGTAGGGACTGGGTGATACTTCCTGGGCTACATGCAGGACAGGAAGTAGGTCACGCTAAAGCTCCAAGGGCCGACAATGGCCTCAGTCACCGGAAAGGCTCAGAGAATCCCTCGGTCCAGAATCTCCGTCAGGAGATACTTGGCCCGTTTGGACACAGGCTCGAACTGCATCCCGGTGGACTCAGAGAAGAGTCGAAGCAGACCCAAGAAGGACGATGGGCTATCGTCCACTGACTGGCCCCCAGAGGACTCCAGATCGCACTGCCTGGAGAACAGGGAGGAATCGTCGTCGGATTCCGAATAGTCTGTGAAGAGCTGCCTCGGCCCTGAGCCACCCTCCACCTGCCAAGGACGGTCTGGAGTGAGGGTGACCGACAACCTTTGGGGCAGGCCGTGACCCGACCGAGAATTCTTGGTCGGTGGCCCCGACTTCGGTTGTGGAGGCAGAGGTTCCACCACAATCGGTGGACCAGCTGGTTTCGGCTTAGCAACCGGCCCTGGAGCGGGCAACTCGACTGGAATGAGTGGTTGCTTCGGGTGTTCTGGCGACAGCCACTTTATGGTCGGGGTCTTGGCCGGGGTCGGCTTAGGCCCGGATAACAGCAACTGCTGCAACATAAGATCCTCGTAGCGCCGGCGTCACTTGTGCCGCAGCCTCTCCTCACCCGAGGAGGAGGATGAGGAAGAGGAAGAACGGCGTCGCCGCTTACTTCGGTAACGAGACAGAGACCGCCGATGTCGGTGGGAACGGCTGGACCGAGAAGAGGTCCGAGACCGAGACCCTCGGGGGGACCAAGGGTGGGTCTGGGAAGGGGCGGGGGACACCCGCTCTTCTCTCGGCTCGGGAACTTTAACCGGGGACTGCGGTCCCGAAGGAGCAGGCAGATCCTCGGTATCCACCGAGGGAACCGGTGAAGTAGGGTTGTCGGCTTCTCCAGTCGACAGCCCGTCTAATGGATCGAGAAAAATTTTGACTTCGTCGACAGGAGTCTCGGCAGGCTGGCCTGATGGGGGCACCATGAAGCCAGCGGCCTCAGCCGCAACCATGACCGAAGTCGACTGTCAGCTGCCCGGGGAAGGGGACCTCTCCCGCTCCCACGAACACAGACGGTGGGACTTACCTTTCAACTCCTTTTTCTTGGGCCGAGAAGAATGTCCCGAAGGCCCCTCTCCTTTCGTGGAAAGGGACTGACAAAGCTCCTTGAACGAAGCCGTATACGAGGAACTCAAAAAGAGCGGGATAAATGCTGCGGCTGAGGAGGAGGAAGATGTGGCCTGGGCCTCCTCCTCCTCGAGGGCGATCATCTGCTCGAGCTACTCAGCTGAGCCAGCCGCCGCGGACACTGCCCAACAAGCCTCTTTGGATTTTACCGCGGAAGCGCTTTCTCGGTCGCCTGAGCTTCAAGCGGAGCAGCGATCGTCCAGAACATTGGCCAGAAGAGGCGCCACAACTACAAGCCTGCGGTTGTGATCTGAGCCTAAGCAGTAGGCATACGTGGGTGCGGATCCGTCCTGGACATTTATGCCCGCAAGGGCACCTCCGAAAGCCGGGAACAGATTTGTCCATCGCAGCCGCGAGGGAAGAAGAAGACCGAAGTTTAGAAAACTTAAAAACCAATTTCGGACGAACCGAAGAGTTAGGATCCAGTCTAAAATGCAGAGCGCTAAGGAGGGAACCTGAGCTTCCAAGCGGTAAGGAAGATCTGGCGTCATGGGACAGAACCGAGAGTTTTACGACCCGGGTGGGTGGGAGGAGCCAGCTTGAAGACCTTCCGGCAAGAATTAAAGCGGCAAGGATACCTGCCAGAAAGTGCGGATGAACAACATATCCATGTCCCTAGAATCAAATGTTCCTGCACTGATAGAAAGCATCCCTATTGCATAAATGAAATATACAATGGTGAGCTGTCAGAGAAATGATTTATCTGCATTTGTGCTGTTTGACCTCGGACACCTCACTCGTGGCTTCACGCCACTCGTGAGGAATTACAAGGTCAAACAGCACTAGTAGATAAATCATTTATCTACAACTCCTCATTAAGTGCTCTAATGGTGAGCTGTCAGATAAATGATTTACCTACACAAGTGCTGTTTGACCTTGGGTAACCTCACGAGTGGCGTAAGCCACAAGTGAGGTGTCCGAGGTCAAAATAGCACAAGTGCAGATAAATCATTTATCTGACAGCTCACCATTGTATATTTCATTTATGCAATAGAGATGCTTTCAATCAGTGCAGGAACATTTGGTTTTGACTGTTTATCTTTATTTTAAATAATTTCTGGGAGTTTTGGTTAACTTTCCTAGAGTACATCCGCCTAGCATAGTGGTTGCTATTAAATGAAACACCACTCATTTTGTAGAATACTTCTTGCTGAACAAACGTCATGCTCACAGTACTACGCTACCTTTTTCATTTTATTCACATTTGTTTGTCAAAAAAGGGAAAAGAAAATTGAATTTTATGCTTTTTTTTGCCAATTATAAAAAAAAAAAACCTAAAGGGTATCTATAAATAAAATACCATTCATTTTGTAGTTATATATTTGTGCTGAACATTTTTCGTGCTCACAGTACCATGCTATCATTTTTTGTTTTAAAGTTATTCACATTTGTTTGTCAAAAAAGTGAACAAAAAATTACATTTTTTTCTGCTTTTTTGCCAACTGTAAAAAATCTATAAGGTATCTATACATGAAACACCACTCATTTTGTAGAGAATTTCATGCTGAACAATTTTCGTGCTCACAGTACCATGCAATCTTTTTTCATTTTAAAGTTATTCCCATTTGAATATGGTTAGTACTGCTTCTGAGGCCGAACATTCTAAATGAAATCTAAAGAGATTTGTGACATAGTAACTGTGTGTATAAATAGTCACTGTCTGTATACATTTATTTATACAGACAGTGACTCAGATAAATGCATTTATCATACTGAATACATGTCCACCCCATTGCATAAATATATATAATAACTGGTCAGCAGTTTCTCTCAATGTACTGACCAGGTTGATATTTTCCATAACAACCGGCTGGTTGTTATGACATTCATGAGCCATGCCAGTCAAACTATGCTGTTGCCTCACTGGCCAACATTCTGTATGTGGGCGGGGCCAAACAGTCTCACAAATAGCTGGAGAAAAATTGTTGGTCTGTTATTATAAAAAATAAAAGATGGGGAGGGTGTTTCATATGAGAATTTAATGCACATCCTCGTTGTGGGATGCTTTGATAAACCCCTCAGGCTTCGCCCTCTGGGTTTATGTAGCTTCCCACAACTCGGGTGTGCATTAAACCATATCAAACCTTCCCCATCCATTATTCTCTCTCTCTCTCTATCTATATATATATATATATATATATATATATATATATATATATATATACACATATACATACACACACACACACGTCACACACACACTGTACTGATCAGAATATGTAACAGAGAAAAAGTTGAAGGCAAAATGAAACAACAAAAAAGTTTGTTACAGCAAAACAAACCGCTTTACTTGATAAAACAGTCATCACCAACCTGCAACAAAAAATATTGTGAGAAATGAAAAAATTAAACATGCACCCAGTTTTATTTTACATTTTATTATAAAAGACGGTTCATCACAAAAGGGAGGTTTTGCTGATACAAACTAGGAGGTCCACATTCTAGCCTGGAGTCTACTCAAATGAGAGCGAGAAGGCTCTATACTGGAAGTTTGTAAAGACATCAATTTTACTGCTGCTTCCTGCAGCCGTCAAAACCTGCGAACATAATTGATAGGACATCTTAAATAAAGTTAGAATTCCTCATAGAAGATAGCAGTATCAGTATAAATGGATGTAATGTCTCATACGTTCTGGGAGTTGCTAGATGTTTTTAACAGTTGTCCTTGCTGTCGCCCCAGGGACATACCAGGAAGACTTTCAAATACCTTGGAGTAAAGTACAGTTATGCAAGAACTTACTGTAACAATAGATCTTCGAGAGGAGCTCTTGCAGTAGGCAACACCATTAGGACCACTCGGAAAACTTCTAGCTAGCAGTCTACAGTGGGGGTCTGCCCCTGAAGCTGGCACACCAATGTCCCTCTATGGTATAAAGGGGGCGGTCCCCCAGCCACGCCTCAGTTCTCCCACTGGAGACCTGTGAAAAGGAGCAACAGAAAAGGCCAATATGAGCTCAAAAGAGAGAAGGGGGAAGGAGAGGGAGAAAAGCATGTCTACTGCAAGTGTTCCTCTCGAAGATATATATTTTTTTTATTCTCCCTGGAGCCTGGCAGGTGGCTATGGCCCTCCCTTGGAGAGAATCATCCTCCAGCCATGCGTGTCCCTGCTCATGCCAACCCCCAAGTATTTGCCCTGCAGTGGGGCCAGGGAAGAGCGGCCGGCCTTCTCTCCTCCCTCCTCCCAGAGCACAATCCAGAAGCGAGGGCGGCACAGGGACACAGGGGCTATCATAGAGCCTGCCAGCTCTTTCTTCCTCTTCTCTTGTCCCCCTCCCCTACTAACATACTGCCCTTCAACGAGCAGGATGATAATCCTCCCTGCCCCCCGAGATAGGAGAGCAGTCCTCCAGATGCTTGATCCTCCCTCACCCCTGCCGATCCCCGAACCCAGGTTGTCGGTGTGGTGCGAGGTGTAGCAACCAGTGCCTCAACCTCCAGAGCCACTGGGCCGGTACCCTCTTGAAGCTCTACTGTTACAGTAAGTCCTTGCGTAACTGTACAATCTTACTGGGGCCTGCAGTAGGCAACACCATTAGGACGGAGTCCCAAGCAGTGCCAACAAGCCAAGACAACACTGGGAGGATAGAGAGGTCTACCGATAAGAAAATAAGGACAGGAAGCCCTAGGTGACTGTTAGTCCGAAGCCAGCCCTGCACCCAAAGATAATGCCCAGCCGGCGCAACCTGGTGAAGAACTCCCCCCAAAAAACAGCACTGGGCAACATGATGCCACCTGTGGCAACCATAGCCCGGAGACAGGCTGCAGATGGGGACAACCGCCCAATGAGGAGCTCCTGACCAACCCCGAGAAGGAGTTGCTTGTGGTGTTGGTAGCCAGACAAAATGCATTATGCCATCCCCTGCAAGTGGCGTCAGAAAGGCACCGAAGCACCTGTCAACAAGAGAACGAAAGGAAATGAAGAGAAAATAGGATGGCCAATAGAGCCTACATCCAAAGGAACAGGCTGTCTGCAAATGGCTCCCAATCAGAAAGGGAGGGCAGGGGTAGGACCCCTCCGGATGAGAATGTACGGGATAACGCACCTGAGGATGTGTAACCCGAGACAGAGAAAACTCAGACACTACCGGCGGAAGGAACTAGGTAGAGGCTGGGAAAGTCCCCTTTCCTAGTGAGAGGGTACATAACGTTCCTTAGCCAGATAGGGCTTGGGGCTTAGAAATACCCCAAGAGGAAGAAACGGCCATTCTCAATAGGCAGGATGACATGGAAAATGCCCTCCCCCAGAAAGGGGCAGGAGATTTCCTCAGGGGAACAATGCTCTGCCCACCCACCCGGAATTAACAGGTGGAGAGGCAGAAGGGATGCACTGGTGGCTGGGAAGAACCCAGACACAAGCCGAACAGAGATAAATCATTCCAAAGCTGGTGGACTGACCATCCCCTGGAAGCCAGCCAGATCCATCAAGTCCTCTGTCATGAAGTGTTTATGGTCGGGGGGGGGGCACGCAGCATGTTGACCCCCATAGGAACCCAAGAAATCCCGAAGGCCTCCAAACAGGAGAAGGCTGCGATACTAGGAGCCAAGCTGGAAGGAGGAGGGACTTGAGAATTCAATGGCACAAGTCTCCCCGAACCAGAAAGAGCAAGACGAAACAGAGGGTCTACTGCTCCAAAGGGAAGCAGAGGAGACCATGCTGGGCACAGCCAGCAAGGCACTATAGAGAACATTACCACCCCCTCTAACTGCAGTTGGAGGGGGAACCCTCTGGAGAAGCAAGAACGGAAAGAGTACCAGATTTAACCTGCAAGGAAACAGCAAGCCCGGGGAGAAGCAGCCAGTTAACTGGACGGGCCAATGTCAGAAGGGGACCAGAGAGAAAAGGTGTTGGTCTCCCCTGCCTGTCAAAGCACGGATGTGCACAGACGTCATCTGCGAGACCGAGACCACGTACTGCCAAGGATGGTCTCCGGGCAGAAAAGAACACCCAGAACCTCTGCCGCCAGGAATCGAGGGGGCAGGCTGCATGATATAGTCCAGTGTCCTCCTGACCTCCCAGTAACGGTGAATGGTGAGCGACACTGTCCCCATTCCAAGCACTGAGAAGCACAGAAAAAACTCTGTCCCAACCCCAACACTCCTTGGACCCATAGGGTGCACCATGGAAACTCCTGGGCAGCATGACCAGGAGAACCATAGGGTCTGCCACCGCCCAGAGGCTCAGTGGCCACAGGAAGGTGCCGGCTGGGAGCAAGCGACGGGAGGCAACTCATGCAGCAGGTCCCTCGGAGGTTGCTGTACTACCACGAAAAGGGGAGAGCTGGCCCCTGCTGAACCTCTGCAACGCCAAAAAATAGCTGCGGTAGCGGCAAGAGGGCGGTGGTACATAGCGTAGGCTGTGACTATCCCCAGAGAATGGCCGCAGGGTATAGTCTAGGATTAGAGCCAGATGCACCCGAGAAGAGGCCATAAGGCACCAGTCATCCAGGTCGGGAGCCATGAAGACTCTTGCCATCAATGGGCCCTGGGCCCC
This sequence comes from Neoceratodus forsteri, assembly GCA_016271365.2. Classification (NCBI taxonomy): domain Eukaryota; kingdom Metazoa; phylum Chordata; order Ceratodontiformes; family Ceratodontidae; genus Neoceratodus; species Neoceratodus forsteri. The sequence goes on along the minus strand of JADMNL010000026.1, from coordinate 210,469,528 downwards.
CTACGCAGCAGTCGGCTGAGACTTCGGGGTCCGAAAATAGGGCTAAGGTGGAGGAGATTCAAATATTAGCTTTCCTCCTGAAAACAGGAGTGGGTGGAAACGGCAGGGGACAGGAGTAGCGAGAGAAGTAGGAATGTGTCCCGAAGAAAAAAAGGAGCACAACTCCTGACTCCTGGGAGAATCCGTAACAGCGTACTCCAGAAAAGCCTCAACGTCGAGGAGTAAACCTCCAGGGACTGGCAAAATGACCTAGGCCCTAGGATGTCTGGAGATCCCCTATGCCCCCCCGCCGGACTCCGGAGGAGACGGGGAAGAAAAATACAGGTTACTCACCTGTAACAGGAGTTCTAGGAATGGTATATGTTGTTCATCCACACTCACTGGCAGGTTCCTTGCCCTTTTAAATGTTGCCAGAAGGTCTTCAAGCTGGCTCCTCCCACCCACCCGGGTGATAAAACTCTCGGCTCCGCCCCATGACGCAAGATCTAGCCCGCTGGAAGCCAGGTTAAGAGATCGGCGAGGTCCGGTGGTAAGGGATGAACAACACATACCACTCCTAGAACCCCTGTTACAGGTGAGTAACCTGTATTTCAGGACGTGGATATGTTGTTCAATCCACACTTACTGGCAGACTCCTAGCAGTTCTCTGGGAGAAGGGAGGCAAGGCGCGCACCCTCTACTTAGGAAATTAGGACTGGAGAACCAAGGTCCCAAAATCAGCATCTCGGTGTGACTCAAGGTCGATGTGGTAGTGGGTAATGAAGGTGTGTGCTGACTTCCAGGTAGCAGCCCTGCAGATTTCCTGGATAGGGACGTCCCTGGAAGCAACCACCGCAAGCAGCGTGTGCATGGGTAGAATAAGCTTATCCTCTGGGAGGCTCCATGCCCGCCAACCCATAGTAGAGATCTATGCAGGAGGTGACCCACCTGCCTATCGTCCGCTTGGCTGCAGGTCTGCCAGGTGCGGCTTCAGCATAGGTGACAAACAGCTGGCGAACCTCTCCCCGAACTTCAGCCATCTGCTCCTTGTAATAAGAGAGCGCTCTTCTAGGGTCCAAAGTATGGAGCCTATATTCGGCTTCCGAGGTGTGACTGGGGTAGAACACCGGCAGAGTCAACACCTGGTTAAGGCGAAACTCCGACACCACTTTAGGAAGGAATTTCGGGTGGAGGCGCAGGACAACCTTGTCCCTGTGAAAGACCAGACAAGGAGACTCGATTGAAAGCGCCTGGAGCTGTCCCATCCTTCTGGCTGACATTATAGCCACCAAGAAGGCGGTCTTCTACAACAGGTGAGAGATATGTCACCTGTGCATTGGTTTGAATGGCTTGCCCATGAGCTTAGCCAATACCAGCAGTAGATCCCACGGAGGTGGAGGTTCTCGCACCGGTAGGGGTATGTGATCAAGGCCTTTGAATAAAGCGCCTGACCACCTTCTCCTGCGCCACCGACTGCTTCCCGGCAAGCAGAGATGGCTGCCAGGTGCACCTTAAGGGTCGTCGACCGAAGCCCTAGCTGAGAAAGGGACCATAGGTAGTCCAGAATGCTGGCCAAGGAACAGGAGGAAGGGTCCAACCCCGTTTCCTGACACCAAATGGAGAATCTCTTCCATTTGAAGGTTCTGGTCGACTCCTTACGGGAAGTCTCAACAACGCTGAGGACCTCGTCGGAAAGACCCAAGGCCTGGAACTCTAGCCGCTCAGGAACCAGGCTGTCAGGTGCAGGGATTGAAGGTCCGGGTGGAATACCTTTCCCCTGGTTGACTGAGATCAGGTCCAGGTGGGCTGGAAGCCGCCTCGGGAGCCTGGAGCTGAGGCCGAGGAGATCTGGATACCAGAACTGACTGGGCCAGTCTGGGGCTACCAGAATCACCTGCGCCTTGTCCCTCCTCACCTTGAGAACCACCTTGTGAATCAAGGGAAATGGGGGAAAGGTGTAGAAGAGGCCTGGGGTCCACGGCCTCAAGAAGGCATCCCCCTGCAGCGAGCCCTGCTGAAGGGGGCGGCCATGAAACAGACTCAGCTTCGCATTCTCCCTTGAGGCAAACAGGTCCACCTGAGGTGTGCCCCAGTGGGAGAACAGACTGTGTACCACCTCCGGCAGGGGAGACCACTCGTGAGATGCAGCACCTATCCAGCTTAGGGCATCGGCCAGAGTGTTGGAGGCTCCCGCCACATGAATGGCTAGGAGATCCACCTCCAGTCTGCCAACGAGAGACCAAGTGCGGAGAGCTTCCTTGCACAGAAGCAAGGAGCGCATCCCGCCCTGGCGGTTTAGGTAGTACGTGGTCGTGGTGTTGTCAGTCTGGACCTGGATCACTTGGCGCCATACAAACGGAGCGAAGGCAGTGAGGGCTAGTCAGACCGCTTGAAGCTCCAGCAGGTTGATGTGGCATCGAAACTCCTGGGGGACCAGAGGCCGTGTGATCTGAGCTCCCTCAGATGGGCACCCCAACCCAGAGAGGCGTCGGTCATTAGAGTGACCGTCTGCTCTGGGCGGACAAACAGGATATCCTCCGGCAGATGAGCGGGAACAATCTACTGGAGAGTGTTCCCCATCTCCTGGGTCACTATCACTGGCTGGTCCAGAGGACTGGAGCGCTGTGACCATTGGAGGGCCAGTCCCCATTACAGGGGACCCATGTATCAGAGGGCCCAACGGACCACGCTGGTGCAGGCTGCCATGAGGCCCAGGAGACACAGGAAGTCCCGGGCAGGACGTAACTGCCCAACCAGAAATGACTGGGCAAAGGAGGAAAGAACCTCGGCCCTGTCTGCTGGGAGCTGTGCTCTAGCTCGAAGAGAGTTGAGCTCTGCCCCAGTGAACAAAATCCCCTGCGTTGGCACGAGTTCCGATTTGGCCTCGTCGATGAGGATGCCAATCTGAGAGCAGACCTGGAGGGCCAGATCCCTGGACCGCTCCACCTCCGACTTGGAGGAGGTTGCAATCAGCCAGTCGTCCAGGTAAGGGTACACCCGGACCCTTCGGCGCCGCAGGAATGCTGTCACCACTGCCATGCATTTGGTGAAGACCCTGGGAGCTGGAGAGACCAAAGGGCATGGCCCGGAACTTGTAAAGGGATCCCTCCGCTCTGAAGTGGAGGAATCGCTGGTGGGACGGATGGATTGGGACGTGAAAGAATGCGTATTGAAGGTCCAGAGAACAGAACCACACGCCTCGTTCCAAGGATGGGATGATCTGAGCCAGAGTGAAATTACCCCTTTTCAGTCAGGCTTCAGACAGGGTAGGTCCACAGCTACTGCACTCAACCGATTTTTTGGACTTAGTTGCCACCCCTCTGGCAGAGGGGAGATCGGTGGGTGCAGTATATGTGGACCTATCAAAGGCGTTTGATCTAGTAAATCACCATGTCTTGATCGAGAAATTGAGACGCCTGGGAGTGGATGATGAACCATGTGGTTGGTTTACATCATATGTAGAAGATAGAACTCAGTTTGTAACGGTGAATGGATACAGCTCTAGCTTGGGTACGGTCACCAGGGGTCGATCCTGGGCCCCTCCTGTTCTTAGTATATTTGAATAATTTACCAAGAGTAATTAAAAATTCACAAATTAGATTGTACGCGGACGATACTGTCTTGATTGCATCCGGTAAAAATGTGGGTGAACTGGAACAAAAATTGCAGGGTGATTTCCTAAACATGCAAAAATATTTTACAAATTTTGGTCTATTGATTAACAATAAAAACCCAGACTATGTACTTTGGCTCAGAGAAGAAGGATAGTGCGGGCACAAACCTGATAATTAGGACACAGGATGGGAAAATATTAGAGCAAACCCAGTATTACAAATATCTGGGGGTCATAATCGACCAGGAATTGAACTTTGAACATGCGACTGAACTTATTAAAAAAAACAACTCAAAACTAGGGGTTATGAGATGCATATCAAATTGTTTAACAAGGGAAATGCGACTGAGTATAGTAAACCAACTACTTCTCCCTGTGATTGATTATGGTTGCCATCTCTATAGACACACCTCAAAAAAACAAGTACACAACCTGGATGTTTTAAATAATAAATTAGCTAGATTTGTGTTAAAATGTGACTTTGGTACCCATCATTGTGATATGTATTCAATGTTGGGATGGAACTCATTAGAACAGAGGGCAGAGGTTTTTTGGTTAACACAAATAAAAGGTTTACATAAGAAGAATTTACAAAATCACCTATTGTACAATTTAAAAAAAACGGAACATGGACTAAATTTACGAAATTCTGGAGCGAGAGTGTATCTCATTCCAAAAATTAAAAACAGATATAGTACAATGACTTTTCAGTACAAAGTTTCAAAAAGTTGGAACAGGCTCCCCCCCCCCGGGACACCAATTTGCCATTATCAGAATATAAGACTGCAGTAAAACAAGAGCTGCGTTTTAAATGTTTGTGTAACAGGTGAAGTCGGATCGTTATGAATATATGATGTTTGGTTGTTTATATAAATGAAATGACTGTATGTACCTAATTGTACGATAATTGTATTTTTACGGTGTGTATTTGTGTATTGTGTTTATTTATTTTGTACTAATACGGATGCCTCGTAAATAGGGATTCTCGAACCCCTAATGGCATAATTCTGTATAAATAAAATGTTACTACTACTACTACTATCCTGAAGGTTCGAGACCTTAGGAACTTGTTCAGGTCGTGGAGGTCTAGAATGGGGCGCCAGCCCCCCGTCCGTTTTGGGACCAGGAAGTACCTGGACACAAACCCTGGGTCTGAAGGAGGATCCACCTCCTCCCTGATCACCTCCTTCTGGAGGAGCAGGGCAATGTCGGCTCGGACGGGCTAACAGAGAAGCTATGGACTCAGAGTTCTCGGGCGATTTGATAGGGTGGGGACTGCTCAATTCCAGCGGCAGACCCTTCCTACCACTTAACACCCAGTGGTCCGTGGTGATATCGGACCAGGCGGAAATGAAATGGCGGAGCCGTCCCCCCCACGGGGGGAACCCAGGGAGAAGTGACGAGGTTGGGGGCGACACCCCTCAACCCGTCACTAGGCAGGCTTGAAGGAAGGACCGGCCGAGGAGCCTCCCGGACCTTTTCCTCCTGGCTTCCTGTTGGAGGAAGCGGCAGGCTTGGCTTTCGGGTGCCAAGTGCGAGCCTGCTGGCCCTGATGCTGGTGTTGCTGGGCAGGATGTGCCGCAGGGGCTGAAGGACGAAGGGACTTACGCTGCTGCTGGCGGCCTTTGTCCTTCTGGGCAGACGTGACCGAGTCCAAGGTGGCACTGGACTTCTCGATCCATTGAAGATGCCCCTCAACACCGAGACTGAACAAGTCGGTACCCAGGAAGGGAACGTCTGCCAGCTTGTGCTGGGTATCTGCCGTGAAAGTGGAGATCCGCAGCCAAGCTCTGTGGTGCATGACCACTGCGGCCGCTACTGACCGGGCACATGACTCAGCGATGTCCAGGGAGGTCTGGAGCTGCTGTTTGGCCACTGCCCTTCACTGATCCCGCACCTGCTTGACCGTAGTTTGGAGGTCAGCTGGGAGATGAGGAATCACCTCATCCAGGGAGCCCAAAAGGGTGTGTGAAAAGTGTGCCATCAGGATGGCCGAGTTGGCCTGATGAAGGTCTAGGGAGGAAGCGGTGTAAACTTTCCGCCCGGAGTAGTCCAGCTGCTTGGACTCAAGTGTCGGGAGGCTTGTCCACATCCCGAGCGTTCCCAGAACGCCGGAAAACACTATCAGTCATGAGCCCCTCCGCAGAGGGGTGCTCCGAGAAACTGGAGTGTGAACCGGTGGGGACAGCATACTTCCGAGCCATCCTGGCCGAAGGTGCTGGACAAGGAGCTGGCCGCTGCCATAGCTCCAGGGCCAGGCCAACAATGGCTTCGGCCACCGGGAAGGCCTCCATGGGGGAATCCTCTCGGTCCAGTATCTCCATGAGGGGATACTTGGCCCGTTTTGAAACAGGTTCAAGCTTCATCCCAGTGGACTCTGAGATGAGCCGAAGCATTCCCAAAAACGAGGATGGGCTCTCGTCCACTGACTGACGCCCAGTGGACTCCAAGTCAAGCGGCCTGGAGAACGAGGAGTCATCATCAGACTCCGAGGAGTCTGCGAACAGCTGCAGAGTGCCTGAGCCACCCTCCACCTGCCGAGGTCGATCGGGAGTAAGGGTGACCGACAACCGATGGGGCAAGCCCTGACCCGACTGAGAATCCTTGGTTGGGGCTCCAAATTTTGGTTGTGGAGGCGGGGGTTCCACCACAATGGGTGGTGCAGCTGGTTTCGGCTGAACAACCGGTGCCGGCTTCGGCTCCTCGACAACTACGAGGGGTTGTTTCGCCGCCGTGACAGCCACTTAATGGCTGGGAAGACGACGAAGTCTGCCTATTCCCGGTCAAAAGGAGCTGCTACCACATTAGCTCCTCGTAGTGCCGACAATTTGCGCCGGAGCCTATCCTCCGAAGAGGAGGAAGACGAGGATGAGCGGCGCCGCCACTTTCCACGGTGCTGAGACCGCCGATGTCGGCAGGATCGGCTGGACCGAGAAGAGGTCTGAGACAGAGACCCTTGGTGTTTCCGAGGGTGGGTCTGAGAGGGGGCTGGAAAACCTGCTTCTCCCTCGGTTCAGGGACCTTAACCGGGGACTCTGGCACAGGCAAGTCCTCGGTTTCCACCGGGGGAACCGCTGAAGAAGGGTTGTCGGCTTCTCAAGTCGACAGACCATCTGACGGGTCGAGAAAAATCTCGTCCGCGTCAACGGGTGTCTCGGCCGGCTGACCTGACGGGGACACCATGAAGCCAGTGGCCTTAGCCGCAGCCTCGACCGAAGTCTAGTGTCAGCTCTCCGGGGAAGGGGACCTCTCCCGCTCCCATGAACGTTGACAGTGGGACTTACCCTTGGGGTCCTTCATTTTGGACCGAGAGGAATGTCCCAAAGGGCCTTCTCCCTTGGTAGAGAGGGACTGGCAAAGCTCCTTGAAAGAAGCTGTGTAGGAGGATTCCAAGGAGAGCGGGATAAATGCTGTGACCGAGGATGATGCGGACTGGGCTGCCTCCTCAAGGGCGATAATCTGCTACAGCTGTTCCACCGAGCCCGCAGCCGCGGACACCACCCAACGGGCCTCCTTAGACTTAACCGGAGGATAACGGTTTTTGGGTCGTCCCAACAGTAACCGGGCAGCGTGATCCTACAAGACCGAAGCCGAAAAGGATTTGCACAACTCACAAGCCTGTGAGTCATGGCCGAGTCCAAGGCAATAAACCCACGTAAAGTGCGGATTGGTCCGTGACATCTGCTGCTCACGGGGGCACCGACGAAATCCGGAAGTCGATTTGTCCATTGCAGCCGCGAGGGAAGATACAGACCAAAGTCTTGTAAATCTTTAAGTTTTGGATTAACCGAAGAGTGTGAATCCAGCCTAAAAACGCAGAGCGCTAAGGAGGGAACCTGAGCTTTCAAGCCGTAAGGCAGATCTGGCGTCATGGGGCGGAGCAGAGAATTTTACCGCCTGGGTGGGTGGGAGGAGCCAGCTTGAAGACCTTCCGGCAACATTTAAAGCGGCAAGGAACCTGCCAGTAAATGTGGATTGAACAACATATCCACGTCCCTAGAACTATGCCCTTTCTGTCCAGCGGCAATGGCTCTGTGTTACTTATTCCAGAGGAAAGAATGGGTACCTGCTTATGGGTAGCCACCTGGAAGAAAGGGCTGAAGTGGACCTAGGGAGCAACAGGAGAATCCACACAAGACAGAAAATTATCCTCCATCTGTCTGGGTGGAGGGTAAGGGAACCCCCTAACAGCTCCGGTAGAATCCTGGACTTGGGGGGGGGGCGCTGTCATGCTGTGAGTTAAGGGGCAGCGGAGGGCATGGGATGCACTGCCACCATGACTCTACAAGCCTTAACAGCAGGGGCATCAGGGAGGCCTAACACTTGCCCTTAGACAGAGAAAGCTGGTGGCGGGCAGGTCACTCTGCTGGGCAGTGAAGGGAAGATGGATGCGCCCCGCTCTGGTGGGTGTGGAAAGAGGGGGTACCCCGAGTGCAGGGCCCTGCCAGAGTCCTGTAGGAAGGGGAGCATGTCTTGGATCTCACCACCAAAAAGGGCAGAGCTTCAAAATGGAGTGTCCATAACGGAGGACTGAACACCCTGGGCGAAGACTGCCAGGAGGGGTGAAGTCAGACAGGTGGAGCCAGGCATGGCGACTGAGACAAAGTGCCGAAGTTGTGCTCCACGCTGAGGAGTCCACCATGTCTAAGGCAGCACGGAGGATGTGGAAGCTCACTTTGGAGGCAGAGTGGAGGAGCTGCTCTAATTGAGCCTTAGAGGATGAATCTGGGAGGGCTTCTAGGATGCTTGTAGCATGGCCCAAGAGGGACTGTTGATGGACAACCATGTGCACCAGGTAATTTTGGACGTGCAGGGCTAGCATCGAGGAAGCGTATACCCTCTGACCGAAGTGGTCCAATCGCTTAAGACTCCTTGTTTGGAGGAAAGTCACCCAGGTATTCAGGATTAGTAGTCCAGACGTGGGCTGCCGCTAGTACAGCAGGGTCAGCCTTCAGGTGGGTCCCATAATGGGGCCGACCCTCGGGGACGTGGTACAGTCTATCCGCCTTTTCAGGCAACAGAGGGACCGATGCCGGCTGCCGCCATATAGTGGTAGTAACATCATCGTGAGTTGCCGCTAGGGGAGGGATAACCACTGAGGTTTGCTCTGGAAGGTGTAGGTGTTCCGCCAAATGGCATCACTGAGGGTACTGTTCCTCTGCTTGCCAACCCTCTAATGTCTGAATGAGTCTCATCACCTCCAGAAAGGAAGGGTTCTCAGGGTGGGGGGAAGGATTTGGAAGCCTCCCCGATTTATTTATGGCATTTTGATACAGGGAGAGGAGTGGAGTGGGGGAGAGAATCTGGCGGCTCTACAGAATCAGACTCTGAATCCACTGAGTAGTCAGAGCCTGGTGCTGAGCTGGGCCTGTGACAGCACCAGCACCCACTCCAGCGTTGGACTGTACCCTAAAGGCAGGCAGGCAGGGACTGATGGTATGTGCAGTCGGGGTTGTCAGGTGTTGGATGCACGCTCACCAAGAGCTTAACAAATTGCCCGACAATGGCTGAGGAGACAGCAGAAATGAAGGCCCTGGCTTCGGGTAGGACGATGGGTTATGAGACAGGTGACCACAGGAGGGATCAGATGGCTGTTCCGCAGGGCTGGATGCCCTGAAGGGTGTCGACGGGTGACCCTGGGTCACCCTCGAGGGAGGTGGGGGGCCAAGGTGTGGACCCAATGGAAGGCCAGCAGCTGGGCCTGATGACGGTTGGGAGTCGGGTGCAAGATACAGGGGTCCTGACAGTGATGCCTAAAGCCCCGTAAGGGGATCCGGTCCTGACTGGGCCGGAGGCGTCGGGTCCAGAAGAGGAGGAGGACTGGCAGATCCCTATAGGTGGCCTGGCACCGGGTCTGGTGGTAGTGGACCGGCAGGCAGCGGCCCTGCCGGCACCAGGTGGGAAGGTCCTGGAGCAGGGCACACCTGTGGTGGCTGAGACGCAGAAGGCGCTCGAGTGGGTGCGAAGGCTGTGACCGCAATGGAGCGGGTGACAGCTGGCACTAGTCCAAAGGACCGTCGGACCCCAGAAAAGGGTCCAGTGGAGGAGCAAGACAGGAGTCAGTGGAGGTACTGATGTCCTGAGAACCGTCCAAGCTCCCTGGCTGAGGACCCTGCGGGGTCTAGGGCCTGAGCGACAAGGGGGGCGGAACGGAGGAAGAGTCCCCCAAACCTGTGGAGGTGCCACCTGACACAGTAATCTGAGTGGGTGGCGGGGCCAGAGCAGCCCAGAAAAAGAGAGGGCTAGTGTGGCCAGAGGGACCGACCCCCCGTGGGGGAAGACACAGCATCGGCTACAGCGCCCAGAGGCGACCGCGGCCTAGAGGCAGACCTATTTCAGTCCCGATGCTTGTCCCGCTTGTGCTTCTTCTTAGAAGGAGCAGAGGTCTCGGACGAGGCCACCAGGGAGGAAGATGTACTCTGGACCTGCAGCTCTTTTTCCATGGTGGCCAGTTTCTGTTGAAGGAGATCGGCTTACAGGATCCTCCGGTGTCGGGTCTGTGTGGCCTGGCTGAACTTCAGGCAAGCTTGGCAGGCTTCGGTGTTGTGATCCGGGCCAAGACAACGCAAGAGGAATGGCTGTCCTTGTCTGGAATCTGTTTACTGCAGGCACACTTGGATTTATAGGACTCAGCAGACAAAGTCGGTGAAGACATGCAGCCGACTGTAAAATAACGACGATAAACCGTTGAAAATAAAACAATAAAAAGTGAAAGACGTGAAAGGTAGTCGACTGAAGCAATGTTCCACAAGGTCTGATGAACGCACGACAACGACAGGAAAAGAACTGAGGCGTGGCTGGGGGACCGCCCCCTTTATATCATAGGGAGACAGCGTGCTGACATCAGGGGCGGCCCCCCACTGTAGACTGCTAGCTAGATGTTTTCTGTGTGGTCCTGGTGCCTGGCGGCTTAGTCCTAATGGTGTTGCCTACTGCAAGAGTCCCCTTGAAGCAAGATCTTTGGATGACCCTTTATCTTTTGCACCCCATGTTGACAATCTGAAGGCCATAGCTAACAGAAGACTGGGTGCCCAGTACTGGAACAGGAACAGTCTCAATGGGGATGCTAGACGCCTTATGCAGCCAGCTTCATTCTGTCACTTATAGACTATGGACTCCCTTTATATGCAGCTGCTTATGAAATGATGATAAATAGAGTAAAGCTGATCTGTAATAAGGGGTGCCATTTTGTACTTGGTGCAGATAACCACACTCATGGTTATACCCTTTACACGCTAATTGGCTACCTTTCCTCAGCAGAATAAAGCTCCAAACCTGTTTCCTAGCTAAAATGAGAGTCTTGGGCCTAACACCCCCTGCTTTAACATATTGCTTCCACACCATCTCCAACCAATACAACACCACCAGAAGCATCGCCAAGAATTCCCTTAAGCCTCCTTTCAGGCATAATCAGCTAGGCAAGTGGTCATTTGCTGTCAGGGCCACTAACTGGATAAACAAATTGCCCGATACACGGCTGGGTCTCCACAAGTTTAATCAGTTTAAGAGATCTTTGCAGTCCAGTGCAACTGTAACCATTAAACAGTTCTGTTTGCTTTCTGCCTGCACATAATCCGTGACTTTTTAATATAACAATCTGTATGGATTTTCCCCCCGCAAAACTGTTATGTAATTGTTCCACCTTAAGTGCTTAGAGCCTGACTCAACTGCATTTCCTCTGGAGGTGCTTATTGTACTTGTAATGTTTTTTTGTGACTATGTATTTGATGTGGAACCTCTGTAAATGAGTACTTGTGCTCAAAACTAATCTTCCAATTTTCAATAAAAAAAAAACTTTCAGACTGTCATCATGCAGATGGCAGCCAAATTCCACCCCTGCTTCCTCCCATAGTGTAAGCCATGCCCTACAGCTTTGGACACACAGCATGTCCTTGTGGAAAGATCAAGCTCTTTGCCCCACACGCACGAGTCACTGTAACGCAGCAACCAGCAGTCAGCCCTTCCTGGCCAAAGTGCAGTCTGCAGCCTAGCAGGCCTCCCAATGCAGCAGCCAAAATCTGCACCTAACCACCGGTCAACCTGCATCGTAGCAGACACACTGCAGCTGGGCTGTCAGGGCGGCCTGAGGTGTAGAGGTGTGCCTGTTTGGTGCATGAGCAGAGGGAACTTGTCTGGGACAGCTGCATGCTGGGTGCCTGTGAACAGATGGAATTCATCTGGCATAGCTGCATGCTGGGTGTCTGTGAACAGAGGGAATTCATCTGGGACAGCTGCATGCTGGGTGCCTGTAAACAGAGGGAATTCATCTGGGACTGCTGCATGCCCACGAGCAGAGGGAATTCATCTGGGACTGCTGCATGCTGGGTACCCGTAAGCTGAGGGAATTCATGTTGGACAACTGCATGCTGGGTGCACGTGAGCAGAGGGAATTCATCTGAGACAGTTGCATGCTGGGTGCCCGTGAGCAGAGGGAATTCATCTGGGACAGCTGCATGCTAGGTGCCACACACTGGGTCAAAGAGGTGGATAGGGAAGGGTTCTGACAGTAGGAGAAGTGAGGTAATTCTGTACCTGTACAGATCCCTGGTGAAGCCTCATCTGGAGTACTGTGCTCTGTTCTGGAACCCGCACCTGAGAAGGATGTTGACAGACAAGGTTTGCTACAGTAAAGGGCCAACAAGATGATCCAGGGCCAACAGGGCAGGTCCTATGAAGATCTGCCGGAGGCCCTAAACATGTACTCGCTGGAGGTCGGAGTTGGGGGAAGGGGGCACTTGACTGATACATATACATTTTTCAGAGTTATTAACATGGTAAATAGTGAAGACATATTTGTAAGCAATAGTGATGTAGTCAGTAGGGGGCGTGACTAGAGCATTGAGAAAAAGCTGCATTACCTCTGTTATATTAGAGCAGGGGATCCAGGAACCTACAGCGCGGAGACAGGACTGTGTTACCTCTGTTATATTACAGAAAGGTATCCAGCAACCTATAGCACTGACGCGGGACTGCGTTACCTCTGTTGCAGCAGGGCATCCAGGAACCTACTGCAGTGAGACAGGATTGTGTTACCTCCATTAGATCAGAGCAGGGGATCCAGGAACCTACAGCACTGAGACAGGACTGTAGTGCCTTTGTACATTAAACCTACAGCACTGAGACAGAACCACATTACCACTGCTACATTACAGCAGGGCATCCAGGAACCTATAGCACTGAGACAGACCTGCAATATATCTTCTGTAAAAAAACAGGGTATAATACCTTTGAGCCAAGGGCTCGTTTACAAAGGTTCCAAGTCAGACAATATACAAAACAGTACATTGGTTACAGGTAAATAATGGCGGAAAAGACATCAAATACAGTAGATACAGAATTTGCTTATAGGTATCTGGGAACCTACAGCACTGAAACAGGACTGCAATGTATCTTCTATAATAAAGCAGGCTATCCAGGAACCTACAGCACTGAGACAGGACTTTATCATCTGTGCTAGACCAGGAACCTTCAAGCACTGTAACATAACTGCATTATCTCTGCTAGATTACAACAAAAAAACAGAACTGAGTTTACTGAATACTAATCAACCTGCTAACTGCACTCCCCTATGCCATGCTGGCACTGCATTGATACATACCTTGTTTTCTTGGGATTGCTCGTTGATGGACAGGGAGTACAGTGAGGGTGCAGAGCATGGGATCTGCGCTTTGATTCCGCCGCTGATCTGACAGTGATTGATGACTGGACTATCGCCTGCAGACAGGATCTAAGGTGGAAAAGGACAGAAATAATATTTAAAATGTTTTTCCTCCAGAAGAAAATCTGTTCTGTGAAATGTGATCCACGAAGACCAGTGCTGGAGCCTGGTGTGTTGTGGAGGCGAGTTACTTGCTCCCTTGCCCTCCATGGCTTTCCCTCCCCAGGACCAGGCTTTGAGGTGTGGTCAGTGGCAGTGTTATATTAGTAGGGCACTTTCTTTCTCTCTTCTGTTTGTTTGGGTTTCATATGTGTGCACATCACACCCTTGTGATTGAAAATGTAATTATCTGTGCAGCACCAGGTTGTGCATTAGAGAAAGAGTAAGGTCTTTCTTGTAGTCTTAGGTTTCCAGTTGCCTATGTGGCACAGCTGGTAGTGCAACTGGAACTTTATTCCGGGTGGCCTGGGTTCAAAGTCCAGCCAAGGCACTTACTTCTTTCTCACCTCTGTTTGTTCCTGGTACAACATGAAACTGCAGAAAGCCAAATCTCGATACAAGGTACAGTGACACCAGGTCCTGGTACAACATGAAACTGCAGAAGGTGAAATCTCGATACAAGGTACAGTGACACCAGGTTCTGGTACAACATGAAACTGCAGAAAGCCAAATCTCGATACAAGGTACAGTGACACCAGGTCCTGGTACAACATGAAACTGCAGAAGGTGAAATCTCGATACAAGGTACAGTGACACCAGGTCCTGGTACAACATGAAACTGCAGAAGGTGAAATCTCGATACAAGGTACAGTGACACCAGGTTCTGGTACAACGTGAAACTGCAGAAGGTGAAATCTCGATACAAGGTACAGTGACACAGGTCCTGGTACAACATGACCTACAGAAGGCGAAGCCTCGATACATGGTACAGTGACACTTACCAGGTCCTGGTAGAACATCACTTGTTTCTGACAGCCTTGCAAGGGGAACACAGTGGTGGGCGTTACAGAGCGCAGGTGCCAAAGGGTCATAGCTGGGCCACCACCACACACCTGAGGAGAAACAGATCAAGAATTCACTCACCAAGGTCCCCAACAACCCCTCAGTCTTGGTCATGCAACAATTAAAATAGTTCAATAACAAAAAGTGGTTGACAGGAAAGCAAATCCTATTTCCATGAGCACCCTATGAGATGCGCACACTACACCCTGGGGAACCTGCACAGGAAGGAGGGAAGCATTTGAGCATGACACCCCGTCAGTTACCTGAAATATCTATACACATCAAGTTACCATACTCTGGAGCAGTTGTGCTACCGTGATTTCTCATATGTGCAAGTGGTGCAGAACCATTCAAAGACCAGCTTACGCATGGTAGTACAAAACATTTAAACTAGCTGGGCCGTTAAACAGAACCAGATTCCAGAGTGAGCCCCAGAATCAGAAAGGAAGCATATGGGTTACTTAATCAGCTGAACCTCTAAAACAGAATCCTGAACAAGACAATCCAAGTATGAACCCCTGAACAGAAGGAAGCATTTAAAATAATGTTGCAAAATGTGGATCGAATGGCCAAATTTGTCGGTGGGCAACAAAAGGCAAGCGCTCTCTTTGTTAGCTCTGAGGGACACAGCAACCATTGCTCTTCAGAAAACACTTCAGTGTCTCTGTGGGCTACAGTGGCCAGCTGACAGTCTGCTTGGTTCAATCCCATGACATCAGTATCTGGTTAGCTACGTTCACGAAAGCGGAAAGTCTGTGGGCAGAGTGTAGTCTCACATGTCAGACTGCCTTGCTTGCCTTTAGCTGGGAAAGTTAGTTATCTTTGATCCCAGTCTTCTCTCGTGGTTTTAATGCATGATTTTCTCTTTATTCCACTACAGTACTGTCCAATCAGAGCTTTTAAGTGCCTTAAGCAGCTACAACTTAGGAGTATGAAGGCTAGCAGAGCAATCCACATCACAGTGAATGCTACTGCCTTGATAACACTGGGGTTGCAAGATGATATCCGCAGCACCCATACACAGTAACTGGTTAAGTGCAACATGGATCTGGAATCTCAACTGCCACGATGGTGCTGTGTTAAGGAAGGCAGAGGCTTGGTATGCTGGAATACATCCAATACATCAGTTTCTGCCATTCTAGCCTCTGTACTTGTGAGGATACCACACTAATATGTTACAATTTCCACAGTAAGTCACGTGACTACCTACCATCCAATCCGAGTCTGTAGCCAGGCAACCAATCCACTTTCCATACTGGGGTCTGGCACATTCCTGGGGTGAGGAACAAAATTGAGATAGTGGTTATTTATTTAATAACTGCTGGTTCAGTGAACCACAGCTGGGAGCAGACTGAAAACGAAAGTAAATCTTGCCTGTCTTTCTATCTGGCTTCCATGTGCAGAACATCACATCTTTCATGACAGGCTCAAGCACTGAGATAAGGCTCACAGCTCAGTAGTTACCAAGGCCTGATCCCCACCATGTCTTGAAAATGGGGACAATCTTAGCAGTATTTCAGACCTCTGACATTAACGCTGCCTGTAGGGAATCCTGAAAGATATTAGTAAGGGTCCCAGTCAGAACATTCCCCCCCCCTTCTATCCTTTATCACCCCATTTCTCCCTAAGCATCTCTCACGGTCCTGGGCCTCACTCCAACTACCTGCTTACCTCAGTGGGTGAACGGTTGCCACAGGTGGTAAAGCAGATCCTACGGGGTCACTGGCCAGCATCCTGATGCTCCGGGGGGGAGGGGGGCTTTCATCCTGTTTTTTTTTTTCCCACCCATCCCTGAGGTTGGGAATGCATGCCATGGCACAGGTGCAAGGCATGACAATAGCATATGTAATTGAGCACCTGCCTCCTGTCCATGTAGGAGTGTCTGCTGATGCTGTGCCACCCCATCTCCGCTGGGTGGCAGGCAAGCATCAGCTTGCTGTGTCCCCCCTCCCCAAAGGAGAGTTGTTAGCAGTCAGTCCCCTTCCCGCGGCCGACCCTCAGTGATCCTGGTCTGTTCCCGAATCTGCATTGCTGGTGTGGTGGGTGATGTGGCACCTGAGCAAGGAGGCAGCTAGAACTTTACTACTAGAACATTTCTGACTCAGCAAGAGAGTCAAAGCCTGTTGGGATTAAGCAAACAGATACTTTATTAAAAGTGTAGGGTCTCAGTTAGGGCACAAAAACAAAACAAAAAGAATTAGTGTGCTTCTCTGAGTTGGGAGAAGGGGACTGTATCATCTTGGCAGTTTGCTAAGTCAGGAAGAGAGCTGTTAATTAAGGGTGTGTGGCTTAGGCAGAAGTAAACCAGGTGTCTGCAGTTAGACTTCCCTGCTGCTAGCTTTTGGCAGAGAACAATCTTGCTATCAGAGCAAGAAGGCAGCTGACTAAGGAGATGGAACTTTACTGCTAGAACACTTCTGACTCAGCAAGAGAACCTTTTACATGTCGGTATTGCCCTCCTACCCTCCACCCTCAGCCAGTTCCACTTTTATAGGCACTGGGATTTGACTGATAACAGGAACTTCCTATTTGGGAGCAGGAAGGAAGGATCACTGAGATACAGTACACAAGATTCGCCATCCTTGAAGGAAAAGAGTAGCTCTCCCTCTGCCCCTAGCTGCTGGAGGTCTGACTATTAGCAAGGAAGGAAGAGACTACTGAGGAATACAGGAGGTTCCTGTCCCAGAACAGGAAGGGCTGGTGCCGTAAGGGCACAAAGGCAATAGGAAAGTAGGGAGAAAAAAATTAAACAGAGGGAGGAGAGAGTAAGCATACAAAGCAACAGGAGAGGGGCCAAATATAAAACATGATGGGACTGGTGCAGTGCAGTGGTTGTGGGGTAGCAGTGCTGTCCCATTTGCAGGCACCTCTCTGGGCTGAGGGAGGAGGTTGCTCGTCTCCACTCCAAGTTGGCCAGGATTAGGGGGACTTAGTCTTTTTTACAGGGACCACTGAGTCTGCCCCCACTGCCTCAAAGGTTGCTTGAGTGGAGGAGTGGCTGGACTACAGTGGGCTCGGGAAGGGTCAGGGTGGTGGGGCAGAGGCACAACCCTCCTACGGTTAAACTCCACAACTCCTATGCTATGCTGGCAGGGTGGGACTGTCCCAAGGAGACACCCGCAGTGCAGACCAAGGAGGATGTGGGTGTCCTTCACGGTGGAGATCCCAGGGGGAGAGGACCCCAGAGGAGGACGACGCAGCAACTCCTGGTGGGGGATTCTATTGTTGGGGGGGGTAGACTTGGGAGCGGATGGAGGGGGAAAGAGGGAGGTTTAGTGCCTACCCAGTGTCATGGCTTGGAGGGATGAAAAGCACATCCACAGGATTACTGGGGCAGCAGGATGGGAAGGAGAGCTAGACATCATTGTCCACCTGGGGACAAATGATCTGGCTGGTGATGAGGTTAGGGTAGTGCAGGAGGACTTCACGGAGCTGGGGAGGGGTCTTAGACAAGTGGTATGAACTGTAACCTTTCCAGAGGTGCTTCAGGTCAATGACAAAGGGGAAGGCAGGGCACTCGGCACCATGAGATTCAATGCATGGTTGAAGGACTGGGGCAGAGCATAGGGCTTCAGCTTCATTGGGGACTGGGGTCCCACCTGCAAGGATGCAGGGTAGCACCTCTGACTGGGTGGGCCATAGGCCCTTATCTACCAACAGTCTATGTATCCTAAAGAAACTCGAGAATCTGAAAGGGGACAAGGCTATGGGGCCAGATGGGATACATCCCAGAATATTAAAAGAACTAGAGAGGTGCTGGCAGCATCACTAACAGCCCTATTCAACAATTTGATAGACATGGGTGGTTTCCAGAGGGCCGGAGGAAGGCCAATGTAGTCCCTTTCCCCAAAGTGGGAACAGGGAGAAGGCTGGCAACTACAGGCCAGTCAGCCTGACCTCAGTGGTGAGGAAATTAATGGAGTCACTGCTAAAGGAAAGGATTGTTATAATTCTTGAATCCAGCAGAGCACAGGATCCAAGGCAGCATGTATTCACAGCGGGACTTGTCAAGCAAATTTGATAGATTTTTTTGACTGGGTGACCAGGTAGGTACATAGGGGAGGGGCAGTGGCCTACCTAGATTTCAGCAAGGCTTTCGACACTGTCCCACATAGGAGGTTGATAAATAAGTTGGGGAGCCTGAGGGTGGGCCCCAAGGTGGTAAACTGGGTCAGAAACTGGTAGAGTGACAGGACACAGAGGGTGGTGGTAAATGGCGTTCAATCCGAGGAGAGGGGAGTAACCAGAGGGGTGCCATGAGGATCCGTGCTGAGGCCAATCCTCTTTAATGTCTTCATAAGTGAAATTGCAGAGGGGCTGGAAGGGAAGGTATGCCTCTTTGCAGATGACACCAAGATCTGCAACAGGGTCAACATTCCAAGGTGTGTGGAAAAAATGAGAAAGGACCTAAACATGGTTGAGGATTGGTCGAGAGTATGGCAGCTAAGATTCAATACAAAGAAGTACAAAATCATGCACTTGGGGCACAGAAATCCAAGAGAGGAGTACAAGATTTGGGGCCGGGGGTGACTGACAGCCACCAGACAAGAAAGGGACCTGGGGTAATCATATCTGATGACCTAAAGGTAACCAAACAATGTTGAGAAGGCTGTGGGGAGAGCCAGTGGGATGCTAGGGTGCACAGGGAGAGGTATTACCAGCAGAAAATAGGAGGTTGTTATACCACTGTACAGATCGCTAGTGAGACCTGATCTGGAGTACTGTGTCCAGTTCTGGAGGCCACATCTCTGGAAGGATATAGACAAAATAGAGGCAGTCCAGAGAAGGGCAACAAAAATGGTGCAACAACTGCACCAAAGAAAAAATTACTCACCTTAGTAATGTTGTTTCTTCTAGTGGAGTCTTGCTGTATTCTGACATATGCAGTGATCTCCAACCCTTGAATTGCCCCGGAGAACAAAGAGTTAACTTTCCATGCAGGGCATGGAACGCTGAGCTCGAGCTCGGAAGCCTCTGTCTGCTGTTTGAACTCCAACCGTCAGATCTTTATGAGCTATACTCACTGGGCATTGTGTGTGGAAACTGTAAACTCACACTAGCCAATTGGCAACTAAATCTGATAAAGCAAAAAAGGGTTTTTTGGTTTCAAAGCAAAGACTCAAGTCAGGAAACCCAAAAAACAAAACACAACACACACCCACAATAAAGGAGGGTGAGGAAAAAGGAGGGCACCTCTAGGTGCCAACACTGCTCCTGCCCACCCACATCCCAAAAACCAGGTTCTGAGAGGGGAGGCGGGGGGGAGGTCAGAATACAGCAAGACTCCACTAGAAGAAACAACAGTACTACGGTGAGTAATTTTTTCTTCAAACAACATGAAGTCTTGCTGTATTCTCACATATGCAGACTACCAAGCAGTACCTCCAAGGAGGAGGGACAGAACCTACTTTGAGAATAGGCTCTGAAGTACTGCTGTGCCAAACCGAGCATCACTCCTAGCCTGGATATCCAGAGAGTAATGCTTGGTGAATGTATGAACTGTTTTCCAGGTGGCTGCTTGATAGATTTCTAAGATAGGAATATCCCTGACAGCAGCCAGGGAACCAGCTGTACCTCTAGTAGAGTGAGCCCTCAGGCCTGAGGGTGGGGTTCTACCCAATTTTTCATAGCATAATTGTATACAGGAGACAATCCATCTGGCAATGGATCTTTTAGTGGCAGGTTTGCCCTTTCCCACCTCTCCATAAGTGAGGAACAACTGGAGAGACTCAAACCTGTGACCCTTGGTGCGCTCTATGTAGTAGCTGAGGGCCCTCTTAACATCCAAGCTGTGTAGCCTCCTCTCTCTAGAGGAGGAATGGTCAGTGAAGAAAACAGGGAGAGACATAAACTGATTAAGGTGGAAATCTGAAATCACCTTAGGCAAAAACTTCCTGTTAGTTCTTAGGACCACTTTATCTCTATGGAAAGAGATGAAATCAGGCTCCACTGACAGGGCTTGCAATTCACTGATACGCCTGGCAGAGGTAATGGCTACCAAAAACACAGTTTTCCAAATCAAGTACTTAAGCTCTGCAGAGGACAAAGGCTCAAAGGGTGGCTGCATAAGCTGAGCAATGCAAACATTAAGGTCCCAAGCAGAAGCAGGGTCCCTGAAGGGAGGACTGGTGTGCAACAATCCCTTGAAGAATTTACAAAATACAGAATGGGCTGACAGAGGAGAGGGCTTGCCTACTGACAAAAAGGCAGAAACAGCTGCCAAATGTACTTTGAGTGTAGCTGGTCCGAGTCCCAAGCCATTGAGATGAACCATATAGTCCAGGACTGTAGGCAACCCAGCAGATTCTGGAGAAATATGCTGACCACAGCACCAAATAGTGAACCTTTTCCATTTGGAGCTGTAAGCCTTTCTGGTGGAAGGCTTTTGAGAAGCCTTAAGAATATCCAGAACACCTTGAGAGAGGTGCAAAGCAGCAAACTCTAACTCTTCAAGAGCCAGGTCTTGAGACTGAGAGATTTGAGATTCGGATACCAAATCCTTCCCTGAGAGGATGTCAACAGGTTGTAATTCCTGGGAAGATACAGGGGAAGGTAGACTGCTAAGGACAGTAACAGTGGGTACCAGGGTTGTCTGGCCCAGTCTGGAGCAATCAGAATCACTTTGCATGGTTGAGACCTGATCTTGACTAGCACTTTGAACAGGAAAGGGAAGGGGGGAAAAGCATACAGGAACTTCCCTTCCCAATTCAGAATCAGAGCATCCAGGGGGACTGAGCCCAAGACTGGGGGTCTGCAACAAGAGAGAGGAAGTTGGTGATTGTCTGGGGCTGCAAAAAATCTATCTGTGGAGTGCCCCATCTGGAGAAAATCACTTTCAAAATTAGGGGATCTCGGGACCATTCATGGTGGCCCTGAGATATCCTGCTGAGAGCACCTGCTAGGACATTGTCCTTCCCTGGGAGATGAACTGCTGTCAGAGAGGATTGCAGGGAATAGGCCAGATACCACAACTTCATTGCTTCTGTGCACAAGGCCATAGACCGAGTGCCCCCTTGCTTGTTGGTGTACCACATTGTGGTGGTATTGTCTGTTCCGATCTGGACTACTTTGTTCTGAATAGACTTGGAAAAAGCTTGCAGTGCCAGAAACACTGCTCTGAGTTCCAAGAGATTGATGTGAAGCAGAGATTCTTGAGGAGACCACAGCCCTTGGGTGGTAAGATCCCCCAAGTGGGACCCCCCAGCCCAAGAGGGAGGAGTCTGTGGTGAGGATTAGTGAATGAGACTGAATGACAAAAGGAACTCCCTGTCTTAAATTGTCCTGATTCTGCCACCATTGCAAAGCCTGGATCAGGGTTCAAGTCACTGGGACTAGTTTGGTAAGGGAATCCTTTCTCTGGGACCAGAAGGCTCAAATGGAACTGAATGTCCCTCATCTGAAATCTTGCCCCCTGGACCACTGCTGTAGAGGCTGCCATGTGGCCCAGGAGCTGCAAGAAGTGCCTTGCTGGTCGAGACACCTGAAGGGTGAAAGATGAGGCCAGTTCTATTAGTGTCCTTGCCCTGTCCAGGGAAGGAAGGCCTTGTTTTATTGTATCCAGCCCGCCCCTATAAAGGTGAGGAGCTGTACTGGCTCTAGAACTGACTTTGGAAGGTTTAGGAGAAACCCTAAGGAAGTGAGCAGTTGCTGAGTTATCTGAAGATGTGACTTGACTTGGTCTGGAGACTGGCCCACTATGAGCCAGTCGTCCAGGTATGGAAAGATGGAGATCTTTTTTCTCCTTAAGAAAGCACCAATACTGCCAGGCACTTTGTGAACACCCTTGGGGCTGAAGTTAGACCAAAGGGCATTGCTCTGAATTGACAGTGGCCTGAGGGCAACTCGAACCGGAGGTACTTTCTGTGGGAGCACCTGATGGGAATGTGAAAATAGGCATCTTTGAGGTCCAGGGAGGCTAGCCAGTCCCCTGGCCTTAGAGAGAGCAAAATTATTCCCAGAGTCACCATTTTGAATTTTGGCTTTAAAAGGTGCTTGTTTAGATATCTCAGATCCAGGATGGGCCGCCATTCTCCTGTCTTTTGGGGGGGGTTAGAAGTACCTGGAGTACAATCCTTTGCCCCTGTGTAGGGTAGGAACCCTTTCTATGGCTCTGAGAGCCAAAGGAAAGAAACCTCTGCCTCTAGGGCAAGGGCCTCTGATGGATTTGCAGGTAGAAAGGATCTGGTTCTCATCTTGGGAAATTTTTAGCTGAGAACCAGTCCCTGGCTTACTACTTTCAGGACCCACTTGTCTGATGTTAAAGACTTCCAGTCCTGACAAAGTAAGCCAGCCTGCCCCTACCGGGTATTGGAGACCGGCCCGGCAGACCCATCAGGGTGTCTGCTTGGCAGGGGCTTTAGACTGAGGGGTGGAAGCAGGCCTGCTCATACCCCGCCTGCCTCCCTCTAAAGAACCCTCTGAGCAAAAGCAGAAGAGGAGGCCTGGACTTGGTAAAAGGCCTTGAAAGGGCCTGCCCCTGTCCCTGAATGCTGCCTCTGAGGAGTGGCTTGCCTTTCTTGGCCTGAGCACTCCTGTAGGTGGTCCTGTACTCGCCCATCTTCTTCATGTAGTTCTCTGTCTGCTCCCCAAACAGAGAATTACCAATGACAGGGAAATCCATGGCCTTAGCCTGGGTATCCTGATAGGCTAGTACATCTGAGCCAAGCCATCCCCCGAAGGGCCACAGATGTAGCCATGACTCTAGATGAAACATCATTGGAGTCCACAGCAGTATGAAATTGCACCTTGGATGCCTCAATCCCATCCGCAGCCACCCGCTCCAGCTCCTTGGCAAGCTGGTCAGAGGCCTGTTTAGCTAGAGCCAGCACTTCTGGTATCTAGCTGTGTAGGCCATATAGTTAGCCTGCCGGAGTCCCAAGGATGCTGCCATGTACTGTTTCTTTGCCATGGCATCAATCCTCCTGCAGTCCTTATCTGGGGGATGTGAAGCCAAGGGAATATTTGCCTTATCACAGGCAGCAGCCTGCACTACCCCAACATGGCTGCATTGCTGGGAAAGGAACTCTGTGTCTGAGCCTGAAAGAGTATACCTCTTGTCCATTCTTCTGTCCACAGGAGGTATGGAATTAGGAGTTTTAGAATTTTAAATGTCTGTTTCCCAAAAGATTTATGAAGGGAATAGACAATCTCCTGGACTCTGGGATGTCCATCATCTCAACAAAATCAGGCTCCTCCTGATCCTCTACTGCTTCTTCCATAGGAAGCTGAGGGTTTCAGCCACTTTTGTAAAACAAAGTGGAAGGGACTCAGAAAGCCTAGGAGGAGAAACACCTGAAGGTCTGTCTGGGGAGATGTCCGAGTCAATGGGCACATCCAGACTTTCATAATCACCATCATCATCATTATCTTCATACTCTCCCTCCTCCTCCTCCGGTTCATAAAATTCTTCTAAAGTATAATCCGGAACCGTGGGAACCGACCGAACCGAGCCCCTGACAGGTGGTGCCGGTTCGGCCGGAACCGAAGTTAGCGACTGAACTATCCTTATCGCTTTGGCTATCTCATCAGCGGTCGGAGAAAGAACTTGTGGATCCGAACCAGATGATTTATCCCTTTTCTTTCTTTTAACTGGAACCGACTCCTCAGAATCGGTTCTCCTTTTGCCTGAAGAAGTTTCGCCCTGGTCAGAGGGCACTCCTTCTAGTTCGGTCGGAACCGAACCGGGCTGGCCATCCGGGTCAGCGGACTTCTCGGCCTCCCTTTCCTCAGTCTACCTACTCTCTTATTCAGGGTAGCTTTAGGAAAACTTTTACAAATTTGGCAGTCTGAATGAGGTGGTCAAACCCCAGACAATCAACACAGGTGGTGTGGGGATCAGCCTTAGTAAAGGCTTCCCCACACACACTACAGGGTTGAAACCCAGTGGGCCCGTCTTTTTTCTTGGGTTTCTCAGACATGGCCAATCCTAACCAAAACTTGCCCTTTTTTCGGCAATCTGCCAGGCAAGACACCCCTATTGGTTCCTGATCGTGTTACAGGTCTTGGAAAAAAACGTAATGAAATCCGTTTTTTGTTTTTTAGAACCGAACGGACCGTTACCACACTCTAATAAAATAGAAGTTTTTGTAACAAACCTGATCGGTTCAAACCGAACCGATCCAATGTTTAAAGTTCCACACAGAAATCTAATATAGAAAACCTATCTAGTACTCACGGTACCACAGACAGAGACTTAAACCGACAGGTTTAGAAGCAGAAGTTCGGTTGAAACCGAGCGAGAAAACGACACTTTAACAGACTTTTTTTGAACCGAGCGAAGGAGAAATCTCCGGAGCGACTGTTCAGTGAGGCAGAGTAAAAAATCTGACGTTTGGAGTTCAAACAACAGCAGACAGAGGCTTCAACCGAGCTCGAGCTCAGCATTCCATGCCCTGCATGGAAAGTTAACTCTTTGTTCTCCAGGGCAGTTCAAGGGTTGGAGAGCACTGCATGTGTCAGAATACAGCAAGACTTCATGTTGTTTGAATGTCATATGAGGAAAGACTAGAGGACCTCGGTATGTATTCCCTGGAGGAGAGGAGGGGGAATATGATAAGAGATATTCAAGTACAACAGGGGTATAAACAAGGTACATGAGGGTAGCATCTTTCAGAAAAGATGTACAAGAACATGGGGGCATGATATGAGGCTGGGGGGGTAAGCTCAGGGGCAGCGTGAGGAAGTACTTTTTCACAGAAAGAGTAGTGGATGCTTGGAACAGCCTCCCTGTGGAGGTGGTGGGGGCCAAAACAGTAGTGGAATTCAAGAATGCATGGGATAAACATAAGAGTACTCTAGCAATAGGGAAGAGAGAGTGAGCCGCAGATCAAATAGGGTCTGCGGTAATGCCAAAGGTAGTGAAAAGGGGCAGACTATGTGGGTCACACGGTCCTTAACTGTTGTCACCTTCTGTGTATCTGTGCACCAGTAAGCCAGCCCAGTTGGAACCCCTTTTAACCCCACTGTTACCCTCGACTTACTCCCATCCAGACCCTAGGAGTGCCTCTTAACACCTACCAGCCTGATCCGAGATACAAGAGTCATTGCTGTGGAATTAGAGAGCTGCTCTCCTAAACCCCAAACACACAATTGTTTTTTGTTAATTAAATTTGTATTCTCCTTCAACTCGCTACCCTTCCAACCCTCTTACCTGGTCCACTCAGCGTCTTCCACCCCCATGGCGCAACACTCCAGCCCCCACGCCCAGAGCACAATCTAGTGTGGGAAATCCAGGCAGGTCAGCACAATCAATCTCTCAGCAACCCTTTTCCATCTATACCCCAGATGTCAGCGTGAGGCTCCAAATACACACACATGGTGCCACTACAGAACAGTCGTCATCCTCCATTCCCTGAGGCAGCTCATATCCGAGCGGCCACTTCTCCAGCCCCTTGCTAGCTTGTACTGATGATCTGAGTCTGCTGCTATGTATCATGCTGGCTTCACACACACCTAACCTAGAAACTTTTGCTCTTCCATGAACAAGCAGCACTTACTTCTACCCTGTCTGATCCTCCTTTGTTAGTTTCTATACCCATCGTCTCTGTGGATAGTGCTTACCGTCTATTACTACGAAGAGTAATGTCTTTTGCCTCTCATGCAAGTTACTGTAAACGTTGTAATTGTATACTGCTAATGTATGTTAACCTGTGTTCTAGTATCGTGGATATGTTGTTCATCCACACTCTTTGGCATGTCCCCCTTCCACTTTAAATCTACCGGAAGTCTTCAAGCTGGCTCCCACCCACCCACCTGGGTGGTATATACCTCGGATCCGCTCCATGACACCAGATCTTCCTTTCCACTGGAAGATTCAGGTTACCTCCCTCGTGCTCATGCATTCTGTAGGCCCTGGCTCTAAAGCCATCGGTTATTCAGAAAATCTGTCTCGTTCGCATTAGCGACCATGATTTATTTCTTCAATGATGGAAGACAAGTCTTCCCCCAGATTTCATCGGTGCTCTTGCGGCCAGATGTCGCGCACTGATCCCCACACCGCATGCATTATTGCCTCGGCATAGACCATGACACTTTGAAATGCGATGTGTGTCTCGCTTTTCATCCTAACGTCCTCGATGACAATCTCGCACACCAGAAGCTGGGGAGGCCGGAGAAATTTAAGGAGGCTCGGTGGGTGGTTTCGCAAGATCCGCCAAGCAATTGGAATGCATGCAAGCATTCGAAGAGGAAGCAGCTCGGGCTGCAGAAACTACTCGGAGCTTCTTCGTTCCGCTCAACCTGGGTTCCACCTTCTCGGGTTCCTTCCGAGAGTTGTGTCAGTCTCTCCCACCAAGGGAGAGGGTCCCATGAACACACCTTCGATCCTGTAAGCGGGAGAAGGAACCGGGATCGTCTTCGTCTCGATGGAGACGCTCTTGGGAGCGGCAGAGATCTCTGTCCCAGGAACATGCAGTCTCGACTTCGGTCGAGATTGCTTCTTCAGCTGCTGGCTTTTTGGCTTTGCCTTCTGGTCAGTTGACCGAACTGTCGATTGCCAATGTAGAGATCATCATCTACCTGATTGATCCTTTATTGCCGACTCTGGTTGACAATTCCCTCAATCGAAGTCCTAATTTGGTTTTCCCCGATGAGGAGACCCAGCCTGCTGGGACTGCCATTGAGGAAGTAGTCCCCGACCCCGGGAAATCACCGGTCCTGCCGGTGTCACCCGAGCGATCGAATCGGCCTGTCCAATCTTGATAGAGATCTTGGACCCCCTCGACTGAAAGGCCGAGGAAGAGCCATAAATGCTCTAAAAAGAGGCAACGCCATCGGTCATCCTCCTCAGATGAGTAGAGGCTCCGGCGGAAACTCTGTCGGCGCTACGAAGACCTCATGTGGCAACAGTTGATTTTGACTGTGCACAAGCCAACTCTAGCTTCCACACCGGCCATTACTTGGCTTGCCTCCTAGGCCGAAGCCAAATCCTTTGGAGCCGATTAAGTTGGTTCCCCTGCCCGTGGAGCCGATAAAACATCCAGTTCGGCCTACAACAGTCTCTCCACCGATCGTGGTGGAACCACCGCCAAAGCAGCCTGTGGGAGGGGCTCCTTCCAAGGAAGATAGGCCAGACACCGGGCTTCCCTGGCGTTTGTTGGTCACGGTCATCCCGTACCCCCCTCGGCGGGTTGAAGGTGACCTGGGTGGTCGGCCGTTATATCTGGATTCCTCAGATTTGGATGTCATCGGTCTGCATTCGCATCCTGGGGATGATGAATCAGCCACTGGATTAGAGATGGAGGAAGGTCCCTTGTCTTTTCAGGGTATTCTTCACCTCATCGCTGAGTCCACAGGGATGCCCTAGGAGCCAATCCAGAAAAAGGCAGACTACCCTCTCACGGACATCGTCAAGAGAGGGGATACCTTGACGGAGGCCTTTCCTGTGGCCGAGGCTATTGTTGGACCGGCCTTAGAACTATGGCAGCACCCTGCCTTTTGTCCAGCTCTGTCTGCCCACATGGTTCGTAAGTATACAGTGCCCATGGGGTCCCTTGCGGTGTTCACAGAGCACCCTTCAGCCGAGAGCCTGGTGACCGCCTCTGTGTTCAGGCGTACTGGCAGTTCTGCCGACACTGACCGACCTGATAAACAGTCCAAGCTTTTGGACCATTCAGCCAGGAAGGTCTATGCAGCTTCTTCCTTGGGCCTTTGTCAGGCAAATTCAGACTTCATCATGGCACACTTCTCTCATGCCCTTCTAGGGTCTCTGGATGAAGTCCTCCCACATCTCCCCGTGGACATGCACACCACAGTCAAGCAGGTCTGGGATCAGGGCCGAGCTGTTGCCAAACAGCAGCTCCAGACAGTCCTGGACATTGGGGATTCTTGTGTCCGTTCGATGGCAGCCACAGCTGCCTCTCGTTGCAGGGCATGGCTGAGGTTCTCCTCCTTCCTGGTGGATACCCAGCACAAACTAGCTGACGTGCCCTTCCTAGGGACCCACTTGTTCGGCCCAGGAGTGGCTGGTCACCTTCAGCGCATTGAGCAGTCCAGTGCCACCTTGGATGCTACTTCTGCCAAGGGTTCTTTGGGCAAGAACCACCAGAAGAAAAACAAGAAGCCTTTTCGGCATTCTTCCCCTGCAGCCCAGCAGTCCTCCTTTCAACGTGGACAACAGCAGCAGGCTCAAGCTTGGTGCCCCCGGCCCAAGCCCGGGCCCTCCCAGGCCCATAAAGGAGGCATAGGTTCAGGTCCTGGATCCTCCTCCTCCAAGCCTGCTCAGTGATGGGGCGGGGGCAGTCAACCCCTCTCCCATCACCTCAGCTCTGGGTCCTCCCCATGGGGGGCCGGCTCTACCACTTCCTTTCTGCCTGCTCCGCTGTCACCTTGGACAGGTGGGTTCTCGAAGTGGTTGGTCAGGGACTGCTTCTGGAATTCAAGCACTAGTCTCCAAGGTGAGCCCGCGCCTATCAGGAGGAAAGAGTATCCGCTCAGACTCAGTCGGCTCTCCCAGACGACATTGCTTACCTGCTCCTCAAGGAGGGAGTAGATCCAGTGGCGGATCCTCCAGCAGACCCAGGCTTTGTCTCCAGATACTTCCTAGTGCCCAAGCAGATGGGGAGCTGCACGACCTGAATCAAAATCTTAGGTCACTCTGTCCCAGATCATACCATCCTTGGAGCGAAACATGGTTCTGTTCACTGGATCTACGGAACGTGTTCTTTCACGTCCCAATCCGTACGTCCCATCAGCGGTTCCTCCGCTTCAGGGTCGAAGGTACCTGTATGAGTTCTGAGCCATGCCGTTTGACCTGTCATTGGCCCCTCGGGTCTTCACCAAATGCATTGCAGTGGTGGCGGCTCATCTCAGGTGTCGGGGAGGGGGCAGGATTTATCCTTACCTCATGATTGGCTCTTAGCAGGTTCCAACCAAGAGGACGTGGAGAGGTCCAGAGACCTGTCCCTCCAGATCAACGAGGCCAAGCTGGAACTCGTGCCTTTTCAGGTGATGGGCTTCATCAGGGCAGAGCTCGACTTCCAGCAGACAGGGCGGAGGTTCTTTCCTCGTTTGCCCAATCATTTCTGGTTGGGCAACTGTGCCCTGCCCGGGACTTTCTGCACCTTCTGGGTTACATGGCGGCGTGCACCTCAGTGGTCCGCTGGGCCTGGTTGCACATGCGCCCCCTCCAATGGGAGCTGGCCACCCAGTGGATTCAGTGCCACGGTCATTTCGCCAGCTGATCACTGTAACTCAGAAGATGTGGGACGCTCTCCACTGGTGGATGGCCCCAGACTGGTTGCAGGAAGGGATCCCATTTGTCTGCTCCGAGCTGACGGTCATCCTTACGACTGATGCCTCTCTCACGGGCTGGGGAACCCATATGGGGGACAAAAGGGTCCATAGGCTCTGGACCCCACCCCCCCGAGGAGTCCCGATGCCACATCAACCTGTTGGAGATCACAGCCGTAAGACTGGCACTGTCAGTTTTCACTACTCAGCTCCGGGGTCAAGTGGTTCAAGTCCAGACGGACAATACCACGACCATGTACTACCTCAACAAACAGGGCAGCACACACTCCCGTCTTCTGTGCAGGGAGGCGCTCCGCATCTGGACCCTCGTGAGCCGATTAGAGGCAGATCTCCTAGCCATCCATGTGGCAGGAGCCTCAAACCATCTGACGGATGCTCTCAGCCGCTTAGCCTAGCATTCCACGAGTAGTCTCAGAGGTCAAGGTAGCTTACAGCCTGTTCTCCCACTGGGGCAAACCGATGGACCTGTTTGCCTCCAGGGACAACACCAAGCTGAGGCTGTTCCATCCCCAAGCAGGGCTCGCTGCAGGAGCATACCTTCTCAAGGCCATGGATCCCAGGCCTCCTCTACGCCTTCCCTCCATTTCCCTTGATCCACAAGATGCTCCTCAAGGTAAGGAGGGACAAGGTGAAAGTGATCCTGGTAGCCCCAGACTGGCCGCGCCAGTTCTGCTATCCAGATCGCCTCAGCTGCAGGTCCCTGGAGCGGCTTCCAGCATGCCCGGACCTGATATCACTCAATCAGCGGAAGGTATTCCATCTGGACCTTCAATCCCTGCACCTCACAGCCTGGTACCTGAGCGGCTAGCGTTCCAGGCTCTGGGTCTTTCTGGCGATGTCTACACCGTGGTGGAGGCATCCAGAAAGGAATCACCAGCACAAATATTACTCAAATGGAAAAGGTTTTCCATTTGGTGTCAGGGGGCCTGGCCCCTTTGCCCTGTCAGTGGCTAACAATCTTGACTACCTTTGGTCTCTCTCCAAAGGGGGTCTACGGTCTTCGACCCTTAGGGTGCACCTGGCAGCCATCTCTACTTACTGGGTGTGGGCCAGTCAGCCAACGGCACAGGGGACAGTGGTTGGGTGCTTTTTCAAAAGCCTGGATCACATATCCCATCCGGTGCGTGAATCTCCACCTCCATGGGATCTACTGCTGGTACTGGCAAAGCTCATGGGCAAGCCATTTGAACCAATGCACAAGTGTGAGTTGTCACACTGGTCGTGGAAGATGACCTTCCTGGTGGCTAACATGTCTGCCAGGAGGCCAGGAGGAGCTCCAGGCGCTTTCGGTGTACTCCCCTTATCTGGTCTTCAAGAGGGACAAGGCTGTCCTACGCCCCCACCGGAAATTCCTTCCGAAGGTGGTGTCAGAGTTTCACCCTAACCAGGTGTTAACTCTGCCGGTATACTACCCTAATTACACCTTGGAGGCAGAGTACAGGCTCCATACTTTGGACCTGAGACATGCTCTCTCCTATTACAAGGACAGGACGGCAGAAAAATCGGAGAGAGGCTCACCAGCTGTTTGTCACCTATGCTGAAGCCGCTTCTGGCAGACCTGCAGCAAAGTGGACTACTGCAAGATGGATCACATCATGCATAGGTCTGTGCTATGAGTTGGCAGGCAAAGAGCCTCCCAGAGGGATAAGAGTTCATTCTACCTGCCATACCGCTGCATCGGTGGCTGCTTCCAGGGACATCCCTATCCAGGAAATCTACGGGGCTGCTACCTGGAAGTCAGCAAACACCTTCATTACCCTTTAAAACATCAACCTCGAATCACGCCAGGATGCTGGTTTTGGGGCCTCAGTTCTCCAATCACTGTTCCCTAAATAGGGGGTATGCGCCTTGCCTCCCTCCTCTGGGAGAACTCCTAGAAGTCTGCCAAAGGGTGTGGATGAACAACATATCCACGATCCTAGAAAAACGGGTTACTCACCTGTAACAGTAGTTCTAGGAGTGATATATGTTGTTCATCCACACGGACCCACTCGACCTCTCCCGGCTGCAGACGCACATCACCTGGCTTCCAGCAGGCTAAGATCTGACATCATGGGGCACAGACGAGGTATATACCACCCGGGCGGGTGGGAGGAGCCAGCTTGAAGACTTCTGGTAGATTTATAGTGGAAGGGGACATGCCAAAGAGTGTGGATGAATAACGTATACCACTCCTATAACTACTGTTACAGGTGAGTAACCTGTTTTTGTTGCTGTTCCAGAAAACTGTATGGAAACTGTAATTCAAAATGTATATGCTGTTATTGTGTGCTATTGTATCTAGCCTATACCATCTGTCTTATCGCTTGCCAGTGCATATTACACACTGTCTTATGCAACTGAATTAATTACTGTACAATTTTCCTCCCCACAACCACAAGCTGGATGTTGCATTTGTACTATATCCTGTACGTACTGTATGTATTTGTGATCTTGTTGCTACTGCGTGGCCCGGGTCGTGACTGAAAACGGTCCTTTGGATCAGTGCACCTACTCGGTTAACAAAGGCATAAATAAATAAATAAAAATAATTTTTTAATGTTCTGGAAAACAGCAAGGGGCCGAGATAGAAGGGTGGACGAGGTCTGTTGAATATTCTGGAACTGTCCTTACCAGGTGTTTGTAAACTTCGATCACTTGGACCTGCTGGCCTGTCCGTAGGTCTGAAACACAATAAAGGAGAGATGATGCATAAAAGGAAGTTACTTCCTTATTTATTTTTTTTTTGAATGTTAACATTTCATTATAAACTATTAGACCATACGATCTTATAGTTGGTGAGTTCTTACATCATTTCTTATAATTAATCATTTTCTTCTGCATTTCCAGTTACATGCACCTGTGAACAGCTGGCCTCTACATCTCTGTTCGGGGCCAGCATTAAAAACTCCTAAATTTGCTCACAAGAATCTCAACTGTGACTCAAAACCTTGAAAGGAGACATTTTATCCTAATACAGCACTCCCTCGCCATCAGAATCAGCAGATGGCAGCGGATTCAGCATCAGGGGTTCTGACATTGAGACCTCCCAGTCAGCCTGCACCATGCGCCATAGCAAGAGAGGAGCCGCCACACTGAGTACCCTCACCGTGCCAAGACAGACAGACATAATGATTTCAGAGTTAAGGGGCTTTCATACGGAGATGGGGCTGGAAACTTCAGCTCTGAGAAGTGACATTAACAAAATACTAACATACTAAAATGCCAGCAGTATAGGCCTAACGGTCTTTCGTGTCTGCTCGTTTGGTCAGTCCCCAACCTGGGTGCTGACCTTGCTGTCCCCCTCGCCTTCTCTGGCTTCTCCCTTCCCAGTTCCGGATATTCTTGCTGCATTGGATTTTGCTTCCAGAACCCTTCCCCTGTACCTGTCCCACCCCCTCTTGAACCCCTCCACTGTCTCTGCCTCCACCAGCCCCCTAGGCAGTGCATTCCATGGCTCCACCACCCTCTCAGTGAAGTAGCACCTCCTCCTTCTCCCTGAATCTTCCTCCAGCTTCCAGCCATGCCCCTAGTGGCCCCTTCCTCCTTCCTTCAAGCACCCGACTGTTCCTCCCCATTTACCCTCTTCATGTACCTAAAGACTCTCATCATGTCCCCCGGTCCCTTCTCTTCCAATGTGTACATATTTAGCTCTTCGAGCCTCTCCTCATAGGTCCTGTCCCATGCCCCAAATCATTTTGGTTGCCCTCCTCTGGACCCTCTCCAGGAGGTTAATGTCCCGCTTTTAATGTGGCTCTCCAAACTGCACGCAGTACTCAAGGTGCGGCCTCACCAAGCAGTTATACAGAGGGAGTATCACTTCCTCCTTCTGGAGGTGATTCCCCAGCGATGCATCCCAGCATCCTGTTGCCTTGGCTGCTGCCTCCACAAGTCTCCGAGTTGTTCATCTTGACATCCACCACTACCCCCAGGTCCCTCTCAGCCATCGAGACTTGTAGCATTCCCCCAGGGTGTACACTTGACCTGGGTTTCTGCCCCAGGTGGAGTACCTTGCATTTCCCTGCATTGAACCTCAGCTTCCACTTTCTAGACCATCTTTCCAGAGCCTCCAGGTCCCCTGTGGGCCACCTCCCTCCTCCCCATCCACCACCGCCCCAGTTTCGAGTCATCTGCAGAGACTCATCTCACTCCTGATTCCTGTCCTTATGTGTCAGATACGTGGCGTTGAACAGAAGGCGCCCAGGACTGATCCTGGGACCCCACTAATGACCCTCCTTGGGGATGAGACTATCCCACCAACTACGACCCTCTGGGTCCGGTCCTGGAGCCAATTGCCTCATCCATCTGATCATCTGGTTTCCCACCCCATTTCTCCCAGCTTATCCAACAGGCCCACGTGGAGAACAGAGTCAAATGCCTTGCTGAAGTCCAGAAAGAGGACATCCACTGGTTTACCCAGGTCCAAGGCACTTGTCACCCAGTCATAGAACTCCACCAGGTTTGTCTGACACGATTTCCTGGGATGAATCCATGCTGTCTATCGTCCAGGCACCCTGACTTATCCAGGTCCCCCCCTAGCCTCTCCTTGACAATGCCCTCCATCACCTTGCCCACCACCGAGGTCAGGCTGACAGGCCTGTAGTTCCCTGCCACCTCCCTTGATCCCCCCTTGTGGACAGGCACTATATGCGCCACTTTCCAGTCTTGGGGCACCCACCCTGTCCTCAGAGAGATGGTGAAAAGCTCTGCCAGGGGTTTTGCCAGGACATCTGCAAGTTCCTTCAGCACTCTGGGATGTAATTTATCCGGCCCCGGTGCTTTCTCCGTCTTAAGGGAGCTGAGGGCTTCCCTCACCTCTCAGCTGTGATTTCCTCTTCGGTACCCCTCTCCCTGCTTAGCCCTCCCCACCTGCCAGTGATGCCTCCCTCTCCCCAGACCTGCCGATCGGTGGGGTCCCCTCCTCAGTATCTCTGTCTCCTCCCATGTATGATGCAGCACCCCATTTTCCCTGGTGAAAACTGAGGTGAAGTACTCATTTAGTAACTCAGCCTGCTCCCCGGGTCTTGTGCCCATCCCTCCCCTGATTTAATCCTGCTAATCTGCCCTTCACCCTTCGTTTTTCCCAATGTATCTAAAGAACCCTTGTTCCTCTCCTAATTCCCTGGCCAGGTTCTGCTCCTTCCTTGCCTTAGCCGCGCCTCACCACTCTAGTGGCCCTTCTAGCCATCAGCCTGCATCCCTCGATCCCTTTCACTCCTTGAGCACTTGAATTGCTTATAGGCTGCTTTTTCCTCAAGACCACCTCCTGGACCTCCCTGGTCCACCAACAGGGTTTTTGGGCCCTACCCATGATTGCCTTACTTTGCACAGGTGCAGGTAGCATCCTACACCCTCTCCTGATGATTTCCCACCTACTATCAGCTCCATGTCTGACCCAATCCCATCCAAATGCTCTTAAGGATCCTTCCCATTTCCTTAAAATCCCCTGAAGTCGGTTACTTCTGTCTTTGTGCAGCCTTCTCCCCTCCTAGGTCCAGGCAGAACCAGACCGTGGCATGGTCACTCCACGCCAATGGGTCCCTTACTCCAGGCTCCCAATCTGGTCACTGTCTGCCAGGACCACATCCAGTACCTGGCTCCTGGTCGGTTCCCTCACCTGCTGAGTTAGGGAACGCGTCTTGAAAGACATCCAACAGCCTCTGTTCCCTGGTCACAGAGGATGTCATAGTCTCCCAGTCTGTTCCTGGCATGTTTAAGTCCCCAACACCACCACCTGCTCCTCTGCCCAGTCTGCAGTGTCTCCTAACATCTGCCACCAGACTGTCCTCCAGCTCCCCGCCAGGGCAGGGGTCTATACACCACTCCTATTTTTACCTCTTGCCCCCTTGTTATCAAGGTGACCCAAATCGCCTCCACGGTTCCTCCGCCTCCTCTACTCCCCTATGCCAATGCAGTTTTTGACTATCATTGCTACCCTCCTCCCTTCCCCTCCCCCGTCCTTCCTGAACATAGTGTATCCCTCCAGGTTCAGGTCCCAGTCATGTCTTGCAGTGGCCCAAGTCTCATTGACCGCTGCCACATCCACTGCTCCCTCAGTTAGCATCGCCTGAGCCTCAGGCATTTTATTGCCCAAGCCCTGGTATTTAGCAGGACTACCTTCCACCCTTTCCCTATAGTTCCATTTCCTGCTCATGTTCCCATGGGGATTCTGTTTTCCCTGGTCTGCACTTTGCCAGTTGGCCTTTTCCTGCAATCCTCCTGGTCCCCAGGTGGGAGACAGAGTCCCTCCTTTATCGGCACCCCTTGACAGCCTTTTCTCCCATCCCACCCCCTTCACAAGTTTAAACCCCACTTTTCACCAATGAACCCTCTATTTTCAACTTAAGGATTCCCTCCTCCAAATTGAGATGTAGTCTATCTCAGCATACAGCCCTTATCCTCCCAGGTCTCCCATCAACCCATACCCTCTGGCCTCACACCACCCTGAGCCACTGGTTTATCTCCCTAATTTTCCTTTGTGTTCCCCATCAGCCCTTGGCACTGGCAGGATTTCTGAGAAGGAAACTGTGCATCCTATGTCATGACAGACCCTGGCGAGCTCACTGAATCTTGCCTGTATCTCTAGCTCGCTATTTCCCTCAATGTCATTTGTACCCAGGTGGACCAGTATGTCTGGGGAACCCCCACAATCCTTTGCCAGCTGATATACCTCGTGCTTAGCAAATAGAGAAACCGATCTCCAGCCTCAATATCCAGCTAACACAACAAGATTGCTGCCTCGACGTTATTGATCGTGCCATCTTCCTGATCCACACCCCCCTCTTTAGTAACTCCAGGATCGAGTGGATGATGAGTGCAGAGCCCGGAGGAATAACCTCAGGATCTGCAATCTCCCTGTGGGCACTGAGGACCCAACCATCATGCAGTTTTTCTCAACCATGCTGAGAGACATCCTCCCAAGTCCCAGACACTGCACACTTGTGCTGGAGCATGCCTGCAGAACATTAGGACACAAACCCACCAGCCCAGAAGCAAGACTCTGCTCAGTGGTCCTCCAATTCCTCTGGTACCCTGAGAAAGAATGGGTGCTACATCTCACCTGGCCAAAAAACACACACAAAAAAAAAACTCAAAACAAATTAAGACAGTGGAGTACTACGGGACCAGGCTGTTTTTCAACAATGACCACTCCACAGCAATAATGGCTAAGCCCCCCCCCCCCAACACACTTCTGTATTACTATAATGAAAGCTTTATAAAAGAAGAACATACATTCGCAGAATGTCTTATTATTCAATTATGGGTGACTGAACCCTTTTCTTCTGTCCTTATTTCCTGTTTTGACAAAAACAGTAGTTTTTAGATTTATCAATTACACAGTTCTCCCACCCCATAGTTGATTTATTTATCAAGTATATAGCTTTATTCAGAATGTTTGATATCCTCTACAGAAATGTTTATTGTAATATTTAGAGTGAATGTACATTGTTCTATTGGTTATCCTGTTGTATGTACTTTAAAAATCTTCAATAAAATACGGATTACAAAAAAAAAAAGACAAACATATGATTTTCCCATGTCAGTTTTCACCATTCATTACTGTTGGGTGTAAGCCGAGAAGTGCATCTGCATGGGAGTGTTTTTTGGGGGCGGCACCAAGCACTGTCCACAAGGTCCACGCACTGCGTGGCGCATGTGGGTTGGCCGTTAGACACTGCAGGCTGCTACTCCATCCCAGCTCTGTTTCTCCCACCGTCGAGGTCACATTTGCTGCACGAGTTTCAGTGCTTGCTGTGTCATCGGGCCTGTTCTGTATTTTGATGCCATTTTACTGCTTCTCCATCCTGGTTCTGAATCCTCCTGATGCTGTTAGATACCGGTAAGACTGTTCTTATTTTTATTACCAATGGCGCCGGGTCCTTTTTCCTGTGAATCTGTTGTATTCTTTTCGCATTTTGTCTGGTTCGGGGGCTAAGAGAAAATCTAAAGCAGGCCATGTCCCTGTGGCCGGCATTTTTCTGTGACAGACCGACATGACGTTTGTCTACAATACCAGGGTCACAACCACAATATGGACAACTGCGATGCCTGCTTCTCCATGGAGCGCCGTGTTCTGAAAATCCACATGTTTAAAGTTGGCAGGGCCCCGCTGACTTTCAGAGGACGGTGTCTTTCTGGGGACGCCATGGCAAGATCTCAACCCTGCCTCTGGGTCCCCTCCTGGGTTTATACGGCCCGGTGAGGAGGAAACTCCTTGGATTCCAGCCTTGTCCTTTAAGAGGTTTCTTCTGCTGTGCCGGAAGAACACCTTGGCTACCTGTGGGGCCAGGTTGGAGGCACCGCCACGGCAGTCACCTCCTCGGAGATGCAGGCTTCCCCAGTGTTGTGGCCCACGGCTCTTGGGCCCAGCACCGGCACATCCTCAGCACTGCCTGCGGCACCGCCCCCAGATCCCTGCGCTCGTGGGTGCCAGGGATCAGGTGGTGCCATCAACAGTGCAGTGTCTGCGGCGCCTGCTGGTTCTGGGGCTCCTAGGTCGCTTGTCTGAAGTATGCATGGTCTCTCTCTTCTTCGAGGAGGATGACTCATTAGCTAATCCGGGACTCAAGGCCCCGACTTCGGGTCGAAGCCCCCCGAAGCGGCACTAGGCAGGCCAGTGTTCATGTCCCGGGCTCCCCAGAGTCTGTCGTTTCTGCAAACCCTCCTGCTGACTCTGGTGGATAGCAGTGTGGAGGGGTTGTGGGATAACAGATGGACCAGACATCAAATTTTAGGTTGTACACACAATCTCTGTGTGACGTTTATTCAAAATACAAGAAATAACCTTCTACAATGGCATTTTTCCTTCAGTACATCAGTTTGCAACAACACCCTATGAATGTCTTTTCTCTGTAGTTAGTCAGCACCTACTTTCACAGATCTCTGATCCAATTTAGCAGTTGGGCTGTAGCCATAACCCTTATGCAGGCCTCATTTGCTTACGTAGTGGGGGCCCAAAAAGAAGAAAAACAAAACAAGCTATAAACAAAGAACCTCAATGCAGAATCACAGGGCATTGGTAACAAATGATGTTTCAAAGACATACATCATCATACATACTTCCATAATGCAGTGCATCATGGGATGTATGCAAATCACCATGACATTGACTTTTTCAGTTTACAACAATTTACATGCATTTTAAAACGCACAACTAGCTTAATTTCTATAATAGACACCTAGTACTTTTTACCATTATCAAAAACACCTAGTGCCATGGCATTAAACATTTACAGGGTTCATAAACATAAGGTATATATATATATCAAGGCATTTCGTGACATAGTGGTGCTAGTACATACTACATCCAACAACAATTAACACAAACTGTTTTACATACATCTGGAGGTCACCACAATAACCTCCCTATACGAGGACCTAAGAGGGAAAAGGAAACTCAAACAGGACACCACAGCATAGTCAAGAGAGGGATAAGGGGGTGCCCACAGGTGGCCAACCTTATGGACTAGAAATAGTAAAGGATAGATTAGGCTTAGAAATAGAAGAACTGTTGCAACAGATTTAAGAAAAGGTCGGTCCTCAAGAGTGGCAGGAGCTCCCGGTCACAAGTAGTCCCAGAGGACTTGGTGTGGTGGTCTTGACCTCGGAGGCCAGGGTAGCTGCCAGGTCTGGTGCTGCTTTGGCTCCTTCGATTTGGATGGAAACTTCTTCTGCGGCCTCCCTCGAGGGGCCTGCGGGATTAGGGGACCCCTTAGCACTGGGGTTGAAGAAGAGGGTGGCCTTGAGTCCGAGGAGTTGAGGAGCTGGGGTGAAGCACGGGGCCCTCTTCCACTTCCTGCGGGGGGTAGGGAGGAGTTGCAGGCAGAACCCTGCTTCTCCTCTTGAGTCCTCAGAGGTGCCCTTAGAGGGCAGTGCTGGGGTTGCCCTTCTGGATCCATGCAACCCCGGTCACACCACAGGGGAAATTCCCCCGTTTTCACATCTACAGCGTACAATGACTGGGTTGACCCCCGGATCCCCTCGAGCTAGAGGATCGCCAGCGAGGTCTCAGAGCCCTGGTAGAGGCTGGGCACTTTCAGTTAGGTGCTGTTCCCCAATCCCTCTGCAGTCACCCCCACCTCTTCCTGGCCATGTGGGCCTTATGAGGCCCTTAACATGAGAGATGTTCAGAGCCACTGTGGCAGACTTCCCTAGGTATGTTAGAGCCATGGATGAGCAGGTCTTCCGCCTGTCTCCAATGCCGCAGGAGGACTCTGAGCACTCTAGTTCCTCGGCTTCCTCTTCTCCGGAAGGGGACCGTTCAGTCCACCTCTCCTCCAATGCCGACTGCACTGAATATCAGCAGTTCCTCTCAAGGTTGGTACAAGAACTCCATATATCCCATGTGGTAAGATGCAATACCGAACGGGAGATGTGCTCCTTCCTGAGCGAGTTTAGTGCACACCACCTAGTGGTACCTTCCTGGCCTATTCCCTTCCAGGAAGCTTAAATCCGCACCTGGCAGTCACCTGGCGCCTCATCCCCAGCGGACTGCAAGAGGAGGTACTGTGCTCCCCAGGAGTCTCTTGGTTCTCTGCCTCCTCCGCCTTCAGGGCTGACTGCCTTAGGTACTCCTTCTGGGCTTCAACAAACAGTGTACGACCAACCACTGGATCCGGATTCTGCTGAGTTCGACCCGTGGGGAAGAAGAGTTCTCTCTTCGGTTCATGTGCTGCTTTGTATCAGTTCACATCAGGCTCACCACGCTGCCTACAACAGGCACCTGTGGTCGATGTTAGCGTAGGTGTTAGCATCTTTGCCTGATCTGGAGGAATCTAGGCAAGCCAT
Source organism: Neoceratodus forsteri (assembly GCA_016271365.2). Taxonomy (NCBI): domain Eukaryota; kingdom Metazoa; phylum Chordata; order Ceratodontiformes; family Ceratodontidae; genus Neoceratodus; species Neoceratodus forsteri. The sequence continues at coordinate 210,429,260 of JADMNL010000026.1, read as the reverse complement.
TGCCCTCCCTACGCAGGATCTGGAGCTGGCAAGGCACCAAGCAAGGGCATCTTACGACGCCAATGAGGTGGCCTCTAGACTGGCAGGGACAGTGATCTGCATCAGGCGGACGGCATGGCTTCATCTGTCCCAGTTGTCACCCATAGTCCGGTGTAGGGTGATTTCCGGGGGACCCGTCTTTTCTCCCACAGGGCAAGGAGGAACTTGCAGGGGCATTTTCTGTCCCCCCCCGGCCACAGGGGACACCTTCTCAGCCTGACCGGCCTTAGGCCATGTCTGGTCTAGTAGAGCTATGGGGTCTCCCCCTCCTGCGCCTCACCCGCAGGAGGCTGAGGGAATCTGTTCCCTCAGGTCAGTGCCAGGTCCCTTCCGGGGGGCTTGGTACTCACCCAGCATTAATGAATGGTGAAGACTGACAAAGAATTACGGTAGGTATGTAATTTTCATATCTTTCCTTATCTTCTCTTGTATCTTCACCATTCATTACTGATTCCTACCCACCTTCCCCTCTTGGGCCTCAGCACACCTGGGCACCACCACCCTGCTCGCCCTTCCCCTCTTCGAGACCAATTGGAGGCAGAGTCCTCCTGGTTTCTCAGGGCCCTCTGTTTTCTTCTCTAAAAAGTCACAGGGCACGCAACCTCAGAGGGCGGCGAGTTGGGTCTTCGCCCTGACCTTAGAGGGAACTCCCCCGGGTTCTCAGGAGGGTGTACTTGGGGAGTCTCACATATCGTGGCTCGGATCTCCGTTATAGGCCTTTAACAAAGTGGGGACTTTGTCAGTACATTCCGTGGGAGAACCCGTGGGGACTTCCCTCCATTTTCCCCTTCACGCTGTCCCCTTTTTCTTAAGAGAGTAATTTCTGGACAGAGTCCTCTCCTGTTTAAGAGGTGTTTCCCCCCCTTAAACCAACCCTCAGGTGTTGAGCTAAAGGATCATGCTCCAGGACTCTCCTCCCTTATGTGGGTCTGGGGTGGGGAGAGGGTTACATCTTCGCCGTGCTTTATATTATCCAAGACCATTTAAAAGTTCTCTATCTGGGCCTATGTCCAGTGGTCCCTGCAGCTGACAGGATTTTTGCTCCTCTGTTGTCTTTCCCCTCAGGGTTTTGAAGCTGAAGTGGGTCAATGGTCTTCCAGCTGTGCACGGCAGAGGTTTCCCCTTCTTCCCCTATTTCTTTGACTTTTTCTTCTCCTCACTTTCATTTCTTTCCTCCTGTGCTGCCGCCCAGGGGCTGGGGCCTTAAGGCCAGTTAGGAAAAGGTTCTACACCCTCTGTCCTCTTGTCGGCTTTTTCCTTTTTCAGTTTACATCCTTTCCTTTTCCTATCCCTCGACTCTCTTGCCTCATCTTTGGTTTTCTTTATCCCCCTTTTTTCTTTCTCTCTGGCAGAACAGAACTGGGGTGAAGCCTGCAGCGCCTAATGGCCAACCTGCGTGCGCCATGCAGTGAGTGGGCCTCGTGGGTGGCACCAGCCCCCCCCCCCACAAAAACCCACTCCCGTGCAGGTGCGTGTCTCTGGCTTACACCCAGCAGTAATGAATGGTGAAGATACATGAATTATGGTAGGTACGTAATTTTCATTTTCCACCCCCACCCCGCAAAACTGGTGGTATTCTTGGAGAGGGGTCTATAACCTATGACTCCACAGAAGAAGCCACTAATGAACTCCCTAAACATGGTATCTTCATCACCCTGCAGCTACCAAGACAACAGTACATTACCCTCACCTCCAAGCTATGCCAACAGATGTGGCAAAAACAATCTCAGAAGAGCCGCAAGCCCCACAGAAACACCAGACAGTGGACGCTCTCCAAGATATTATAGAACGTCTCTAAGCCACAAAGCATGAACAGCCATCTGTCACCTCTGGTTCAGTTATGGAGAAGTGACTAAATAGCCCTTTTAGTGCACTAGTTTGGTCTCCAATATGCCCCTGCTTCCCCTCACCCCATCCTACCCTGGACACAGCAGTAACCTAACTAGAGAAGTGATGGGAGGGAAAGACAAAATATGTAAAGAAGTGCATCCAGATCCTTGGGATGCAACATTACCAAAAGTTTACCTGACAGAGAAATGCTTTCCCACTTGTTTTACAATATTTCTCATTTTAATGTTGTGTCTGTGTGAGTTCATTTGGGTTCGAATGGGTTGCCTGGTTCCCCTACATAGCCTGCATGTGGACATTTCTTGCACTGGGTGTAGTAAACAACATTCTGATCTGCACATATATAATTTCCCTGTATCTTAAATTGTTTTGGTGGATGTTGATAAAGTCTGAAGTGGAAATGTGCTCACGTCCTTTTCTTTTTTTAATAATAAAATTTTTATTAGGTACGAGGACATTTACACGTTATACAAGGCATTTTACATAGATATATTCATTCAGTTTATGTAACTATACATTGGACTTTAAAAAAAACTCTTACCCAGCATCAGGACTAATTAATCACATGAACGAGACAAGTCTCGTTTTAACATTTCTCCAGTATTGATTTGATTAGCTTCAGGGAACAAAGTCTGAATAAGTGCTTAACTGATACATAATCCATTTTCTCCATTTTCTCCATTTTGTGTCAAATACCACCACTCTATCCCGTACTCTAGCCGCCATCCTCTCCATCCTATATATTTCTCGTCAAGTTTAGCCACTCTCCCTTAGTTGGCAGCCTATTCGTTCCCCATAGTCTGGTTATTACCTTTTTTGCTGCCAATATTAGCAATGTAGTCTGCAGGTATATATTTTTTTTCTACTTTTAGACCAAATGGGGTAGTAGCTGTCATTATATACCCAGAGGTAAAAAGACCTGGGTTTTCATATATTGCCACCAGCTCCTGCACTACCTCCCCCCAATAAGGACCCAGCATGATTGCAATTCCAAAATATGAGTCTGGTCTACATGTACTGCTCCACATCCCCCCCAGCACTTTCCTTCAGGATCGCCGTTAAAACTAGCTACCACAGCAGGAGTGCGGAAAAATCTATATCATAATTTCCATGCAAACTCTTTCCAATATAGGGAACCCGAGGCCTTAAGCATAAGTGGGGAGGCCATCTTCCAGTTAGTAACTGGTAGGTCAGTCCCCAATTCCAAGGACCAATGGGCTCTAACTGACACAGTAGTCTTTACTGGTTTCTCTCCCAAAGCAAGGTAGGCCAGACTGATACCGTGGTCCAGAGTGGTACCTTGTCTCTGTGATAGAAGTAATTTTATTATTGGTGGGGTGTTTTCAGCCATTGCTGTCAGTGCTTCCTCCACCGGCCGCAAATAAGATTTTAGCTGCAAATACTTATGAACGAAGCCCTGAGGTATTTTATACTGAGCCTGGAGCTGGACAAATGAATAAAGGCCCTGTGGGCCTAATAAATGAAAAATATGTTTGATATTACATGTATACCACAGGGTTAAGGATCTATCCAAAGAATTGGGTGGAAAGGCACTGTTCACTGCAAGGGATCTCAGAAAAACTGCCTCCATGGGCAGTAATCTTTTATTGAGTACAGTCAGCCACTGCTTAAACACCTCTGCAGTATATTGTGGGAATCTAGAGAGAGAGGTATGCAACCAGGAGGATGTCCAAAGAGACAGTCCTTCAGGTCTTCTATGCCATTCCAAGTAATCTCAAACTGCTTCCAGGGCATAATATAACTGGGGTTCATCCAGGAGAGTAAGATCTTTAATTTAGAAGCTCGGGCACAATTCAGGAGATTCGGTAAATTTAACTCACCTCTGTCTTTTGATAACTGTAATACAGAGTACCCGATCCTGGGAGGTTTCCTCTGCCATATAAAGTGAGAGATCAACCTATTCCAAGCTTGAAAGTAAGTCTGTGTTAGAAATAATGGGAGTGTTTGCAAATAGACCAAAATCCGGGGAAATATGTTTTGTTTAATAGTTTCTATTTGAGCTAGAAAACTCAAAGGTATCTGTGACCATCGTGTGAGGTCCTCAGTTATGTTTTGGATTAGAGGTTCAAAATTTGCAATATCTGCATGTATCTGATTTTTAGTAAGATAGATCTCAAGGTACTGCATCGATTGTTTATACCACTTAAGGGGAAATGCACGTTTTAAAGCAGGGGAAGTGATGTAGTTACACAGTAGTACCTCTGTTTTTTGTTGGTTAATTTTATACCCTGAGATTTTACCGTACATCTCCAGTTGTTCCCAGACCCTTGGGATTGATATATCCGGGGGGCCGGGGGGGAGACAAAGTGAGAAGGATGTTGTCCGCAAATAGTGAAATTTTATGGTTTGTGCCTCCCATACATATGCCCTCAATCTCTGGGTGAGCTCTAATGGCTTGGCCTAATGGCTCGAGATACAGAGCAAATAACAGTGGTGAGGGGGCATCCCTGACGAGTTCCCCTCTGTAGAGGAAAAGGGTCAGAGATAGAGCCATCTAATTTTAAATAAGCCCGAGGGTGTTTATACATATTTTGCAATTGTTGTATGATCTCCAGGGGAAAGCCAAAATTAGACAAGGTAGCCCACAGAAATGGCCAGGCCACCCTGTCAAATGCTTTTTCGGCATCCAATCCAACGAGTACCAGGTGAATCGAACATGTTGCTGCATACTCTTTAAGTAGATGTGTTCGTCGCACTGCATCGTGAACCTGTCATCCCTTAATAAGGCCCACCTGATCATGATTGATCAACAAAGGCATGATGTTTTCAAGTCTATGTGCTAGCACAGCCATATACATTTTGTAATCAAAATTTTACATTGAAATTGGCCTGTATGATGAGGGTAGGGTTTTTGTTTTGTTTAAGTATGGCAGATATTACTGCGTATTGCCAACAGGGGGGAGGAATACCTCCTTCGTGTATCTCATGGATAGCCTGAGTAATAGTGGTATATTTCTTCTTTATGAGTTTTATAGAACTCCAACGGATATCCATCTGGTCCTGGAGCTCTCTGGATCTTAGCTCCCTGCAACACTCCCTCTGTCTCAATCAAGGTAGTAGGGGCTCTCAAAATACCTATCTGGGAGGCAGTCAACTTGGGAAGCTGTAAGTTGTTAAGGTATGCCCCTATCTGCTGACTATGGTCTTCAGACTCTGCCCTGTATAAATCCCGATAAGATTCAGCTATGACTCGTCTAATGATCTTAGGGTGATGTTCTAGCTTCCACGTAGTAGGGTCTTGCATGGCCATAACACAGGCTCTAGCCTTATGCATTCTAAGTTTACGGGCCAGATTCTTGGCTTCTTTAGGGTCCCCCTCATGTGCCGAGAGTCTGAGATAAAAGCGCTGTTGCTCTACTTTCTGATCTAGGTATTTTTGAATTTTCTGATTTATTGTTAGTAGCTGTACCTTTACAGTTCCATCCCCCTGGGCATAGAAAGACTGCAGTACTTTCAACTCCCCCTTGAGCTTAATAAGCTGTGCCTCTCTCTTTATTTTGACTCGATGAATAAACAATAATATCCCCATGCAACACTGTCTTAAGGGTGTCCCACTGAATCGTTGCCGAAACATCTGGGTCACTATTCTCCCCTAGGATCTGTAGGATCCTGTCTTTAATCATTTGATTAAACTCTGGAGCTCTCAAGTGCATCAAGTTGAAGCGCCAGAAGTTTGTTTTATGTCCCCCACCCAAAACAAATTTGGAATATACTGGGGAATGATCTGATAATATAGTCGCCCCATGCCACACGTCGTGTAATGTTTCTAGATGTTCTGCTGTGGTAAACATATAATCTAGTCGAGACGCCACTCCTGGTCCCGGTGCTATGTGGGTATATTTTCTCTGTGTGGGGTAACAGTGACGCCAGATGTCTACCAGCCCCAAAGAAGCAACTGTACCCCGCCAAGTACTTCTGAAGTGGGTTAACCCTGTGAGGAAGATGGACAGAGACATCCCTTGCAGGGTTCAGAGTAGTAATCAGGTTGCCCCCATCAGAAGTTGCCCCTGGAGGATCTCCAAAAGCCATGCAAAAAAAAGTCTAGGCCAATCTCTTTTAGGTCCCCAGGGGAAAATAAACGGATGCCAGAGGAACCGGGTGAGCATGAAGAAAAAATTACTCTCCTTAGTAATGTTATTTTTTCTAATGGAGTCTTGCTGTATTCTGACATATGCAGTTAGGTCCTGCCTTTCAACTGCCCCAGAGAACAAAGAGTTAAACTTTCCATGGCCAGCATGGAATGCTCATCACGAGCTCGGTTGAAGCCCCTGTCTGCTGGTGTTTAAACTGCAACCGTCAGATCTTTACGAGCAATACTCACTAGAAGTTCTGTGTGGAAACTGTAAAACTCATACTAGCCAACTGGCAACTATATCTATATAAAAGGGTTTTTGTTCTCAAAAGGAAGACTCAAGTCAGGAAACTCAAAACAAAACACAACCACTCACCCAAACTAAAAGAGGGTGAAAAAGGACACCCTAGGGTGCCAACATTGCTCCTGCCCACCCACATCCCAAAATCTAGGTTCTGAGAGGGGAAGCGGGGGGTCAGAATACAGCAAGACTCCATTAGAAGAAACAACATTACTAAGGTGAGTAATTTTTTCTTCAAACAACATGAAGTCTTGCTGTATTCTGACATATGCAGACTACCAAGCAGTACCTCCATGGAGGAGGGACAGAACCTACTTTGGAAACAGGCTCTGAAGTACTGCTGTGCCAAACCGAGCATCACTCCTAGCCTGGATATCCAGAGAGTAATGCTTGGTGAAAGTATGGACTGTTTTCCAGGTGGCTGCTTGACAAATTTCTAAGAGAGGAATATCCCTGGCAGCAGCCAGGGAAGCAAGCTGTACCTCTAGTAGAGTGAGCCCTCAGGCCTGAGGGTGGAGTTCTACCCAGTTTTTCATAGCAGAATTGTATACAAGAAACAATCCACCTGGCAACAGATCTTTTAGTGGCAGGCCTGCCCTTACTAACTTCTCCATACGTAAGGAAAAACTGGAGGGATTCAAACCTGTGACCCTTGGTACGCTCTATGTAGTAGCTAAGGGCTCTTTTAACATTCCAGCTGTGCAGCCTCCTCTCTCCAGAGGAGGAATGGCCAGTGAAGAAAACAGGGAGAGATATAGACTGGTTGAGGTGGAAATCTGAAACCACTTTAGCTAAGAACTTTCTGTTAGTTCTTAGGACCACTTTATCTCTATGGAAAGAGATGAAATCAGATTCCACTGACACGCCTGGCAGAAGTAATGGCTACCAAAAACACAGTTTTCCAAGTCAAGTACTTAAGTTCTGCTGAGGACAAAGGCTCAAAGGGGGGTTGCATAAGCTGAGCAATGCAAACATTAAGGTCCCAAGCAGGAACAGGATCCCTAAAGGGGGGGACTGGTGTGAAGCAATCCCTTGAAAAACTTACAAAACACAGGATGGGATGATAGAGTGGAAGGCTTGCCTACTGACAAGAAAGCAGAAACAGCTGCCAAGTGTACTTTAAGGGTAGCTGGTCTGAGGCCTAGGCTGTTAAGATGGACCATATAGTCCAGAACCGAAGGCAACTCGACAGAGTCTGGAGAAATACTGTACTCTTCATAGAACACCAAATGCTGAATCTTTTCCATTTGGAGTTGTAAGACTTTCTGGTGGAAGGCTTTTGAGAAGCCTTAAGGATATCCAGAACCCCTTGGGAAAGATGCAGATCTGCAAACTCTAACTCTTCAAGAGCCATGCCTTAAGATTGAGAGACCGAAGATTCGGGTACCAAATCCTCCCCGAGAGGATGTCAACAGGTTGTAATTCCTGGCAAGAGACAGGGGAAGGTGGACTGCTAGGGACAGAAAAAGGGGATACCAGGGCTGTCTGGCCCAGTCTGGAGCAATCAGAATCACTTTGCCTGGTTGTGACCTTATCTTGACTAACACTTTGAACAGGAGAGGGAAGGGGGAAAGGCAAACAGAAATTTCCATTCCCAGTTCAGAATCAGAGCATCCAGGGGGACTGAGCCCAAGACTGGGGGTCTGCAACAAAAGAGAGGAAGTTGGTGATTGTCTGGGGCTGCAAAAAGATCTATCTCTGGAGTGCCCCATCTTGAGAAAATCACTTTCAAAACTGGAGAATCTAGGGCCCATTCGTGATGGCCCTGGGATATTCTGCTCAGTGCATCTGCTAGGACATTGTCCTTCCCTGGGAGGTGAACTGCTATCAGAGAGGATTGCAGGGAATAGGCCAGGGACCAAAACTGCATTGCTTCTGTGCACAAGGCTATAGACAGAGTGCCTCCTTGCTTGTTAATGTACCACATGGTGGTGGTGTTGTCTGTTCTGACCTGTACCACCTTGTTCTGTACAGATTTGGAAAAAGCTTGCAGTGCCAGAAACACTGCTCTGAGTTCCAAGAGACTGATGTGAAGCAGAGATTCCTGAGGTGACCACAGTCCTTGGGTGGTAAGATCCCCCAAATGGGCTTCCCAGCCCAGCAGGGAAGCATCTGTGATGAGTATCACTGAATGAGACTGGGTGACAAAAGGAACTCCTTGTCTCAAATTGTCCTGATCCTGCCACCATTGCAAGGCTTGGATTAGGGTTCGAGTCACTGGAACTAGTTTGGTAAGGGAATCCTTTCTTTGGGACCAGAAGGCTCTTAAGTGGAATTGAATGTCCCTCATCTGGAATCTTGCCCCTTGGACCACAGCTGTGGAAGCTGCCATGTGGCCCAGAAGCTGAAGGAAATGCTTTGCTGGTCGAGACACCTGAAGGGTGAATGAAGAGGTCAGTTCCATGAGGGTCCTTGCCCTTTCCAGGGGAAGGAAGGCTCTTGCCTTTACTGTATCCAGCTCTGCACCTATGAAGGTGAGGAGCTGTACTGGTTTGAGAAGTGACTTTTGGAAGGTTGAGAAGGAATCCTAAGGAAGTGAGCACTTGCTGGATCACTTGCAAATGTGACTTGACTTGGTCTGGAGACTGACCTACTATGAGCCAGTCAACCAAGTATGGGAAGATGGAGTTTTTTTTCCTCCTTAGGAAAGCAACCACTACTGCCAGGCACTTTGTGAAAACCCTTGGGGCTGATGTTAGGCCAAAGGGCATTGCTCTGAATTGATAGTGGCCTGAGGACAACTCAAACCTGAGGTACTTTCTGTGGGAGCACCTGATGGGAATGTGAAAGTAGGCATCTTTGAGGTCCAGGGAGGCTAGCCAGTCCCCTGGCCTTAGAGAGGGAAAGATAATTCCCAGAGTCACCACTTTGAACTTTGGCTTTAAAAGATGTTTGTTCAGATACCTTAGGTCCATGATAGGCCGCCATTCTCCTGTCTTTTTGGGGGTTAGGAAGTACCTGGAGTGCAATCCTTTGCCCTAGTGTAGGGTTAGAACCCTCTCTATAGCTCTGAGAGCCAGGAGAGAAGAAACCTCTGCCTCTAGGGCAAGGGTCTCTGAGAGATTCGCAGGTGGAAAGGATCTGGTTCTCATCTTGGGAAATTTTTTTGAAGCAGAGGACCAGTCCCTGGCTTACTACTTCCAGGACCCACTTGTCTGATATTAGAGACTTCCAGTTCTGGACAAAGTAAGCCAGCCTGCCCCCCTACTGGTATGGGAGAATCAGCCCGGGGCAGACCCATCAGGGTGTCTGCTTGGCAGGGGCTTTAGGCTGAGGGGTGGATGCAGGCCTGCTCATCCCCCGTCTGCCTCTCCCTCTAAAGAACCCCCTCTGTGAAAAAGAAGAGGCGGCCTGAGCTTGGTAAAAAGGCCTTTGGAAAGGCCTGCCCCTGGACTACTGCCGTTGAGGAGTTGCTTGCCTTTCTTTGGTCTGAGCACTCCTGTAAGTGGTCCTGTACTCATCCATCTTTTTCAGGTAGTTCTCTGTCTGTTCCCCAAACAGAGAATTACCAATTATAGAAAAATTCATGGCCTTAGCCTGGGTATCCTGTGAGAGGCTAGTACATCTGAGCCAAGCCATCCTCCAAAGTGCCACAGATGTAGCCATGACTCTTTATGAAATATCACTGGAGTCCACAGCAGCATGAAACTGTACTTTAGATGCCTCAGTCCCATCTGCAGCCACCTGTTCCAGCTGCTTGGCAAGCTGGTCAGGGGCCTGTTTAGACAGAGCCAGCACAATGACCCACCTGGACTTCTGGTATCTAGCTGTACAGGCCATATAGTTAGCCTGCCTGAGTCCCAAAGATGCTGCCATGTATTGCTTCTTTGCCATGGCATCAGTCTTCCTGGAGTCCTTGTCTGGGGGGTGTGATGCCAAGGGGATATTTGCCTTATCACAGGCAGCAGCCTGCACTACCCCAACATGGCTGCATTGCTGGAAAAGGAACTCAGTGTCTGAGCCTGAGAGAGTGTACCTCTTGTCCATTAGTCTGTCCACAGGAGGTATAGAATTAGGAGACTTAAGAATTTTATGTGTCTGTTTCCCAAAGGATTTGTGGAGGGGAATAGACAGTCTCCTGGATTCTGGGATGCCCATCATCTCAACATAATTAGGCTCCTCCTGATCCTCTACTGCTTCCTCCACGGGAAGCTGGAGGGTCTGAGCCACTTTTTTGTAAAACATATAGTGAGAAGGGGACTCAGAAAGCCTAGGAGGAGAAACACCTGAAGGCCTGTGTGGGGAGATGTCTGGGTCAATAGGCACATCCAGACCTTCATAATCACCATAATCATCCTCATACTCTCCTTCCTCCTCCTCCGGTTCATAAAATTCCAGCAAAGTATAATCTGGAACTGAGGGAACCGACCGAACCGAACCCCTGCCAGATGGTGCCGGTTTGGTCGGAACTGAACTAAGCGACTGCACTATCCTTATCGGATTGGCTATCTCATCAGCGGTCGGAGTATGAATTTCTGGGTCCGAACCAGACGATTTATCTTTTCTTTCTTTTCACCGGAACTGACTCCTCTTTTGCCCGAAGAAGTATCGCCCTAGTCAGAGGGCACTCCCTCTGGTCTGGTCGGAACCGAACCGGCTGGCCATCCGGTCAGTAGGACTCTCGGCTCTCTTTCCCTCAGTCTACCTAATCTCTTTCCAGGGTAGATATGGGAAAATTCTTGCAAATTTGGCAGTCTGAATCGAGGTGGTCAAACCCCAGACAATAAACAGAGGTGTGTGGGATCAGCCTTGGCAAGACTTCCCACACACACTGCAGAGTTGAAACCCAGTGGGCCGGTTTTTTCTTGGTTTCTCAGACATGGCCAATCCTATCCAAAACTTACCCTTTTTTCGGCAATCTGCCAGGCAAGACTCCCCTATCGGTTCCTGACCGTGTCACGGGTCTTGGAAAAAAACGTAATGAAATCCATTTTTTTTTTAGAAGCGATACGGACAGGTTACCACACTCTAAATCAAGCACAAGTTTTTTTTTTTTTTCTCAAACTGATCGGTTCAGCCGAACCGATCCACAATTTACAAGTTCCACACAGAAACTAAACAAAAAAACCTATCTAGTACTCATGGTACCACAGACGGAGACTTGAACCGACTAAGCAGTAACAGCAATTCGGTAGAAACTGAACGAAAAAACGACACTTCAACCGACTTTTCTGAACCGAGCAACAGAAGAAATATGAAAATTACGTACTTACCTTAATTATGATCTTTATGTGTATCTTCACCATTCATCACAGATGGGGTACTGGCTGGAGATCAGGACCCCGGAGGCCTTTTTTTTTTTTTTAAAAGGCTAGGGCGGAGCGCAGCATCTAGCCATCCTCGAGGTACGATGACTACGTGGCTCTTGAGATTAGCCGATTAGGGAGCTGCGACCGCCGCTACCAGTTCTGAAGTCGCCGAGAGGTAAGAGGAAGGGATGGAGGGTGGACAAGAGAGTCCAAGGTACAGAAAAGGAAGAGAAACTGAACTAAAAGGAGAAATAACGACTGATAGCATAGAATAAGTAAGACTAATGGAATTGGGTAGGGGCCCCAATCTCTGGAAACAGAAGGGGGGGGGGAATTTTAGGAGAGAGTGAGAGGTAACAAGGATTATAGATATAGATATAGATATAGATATATATATATATATAGATACAGATATAGATATCCATATCTATATATCTAACAGAAGGAGGGCAACCACCAGCTCACACCCCAGAGGGGTGAAGATTTGTAGAAGAGAAGGAGTGCCACTCAAACTGCACCCCTTAGGGAAGACTGTCTCCGTGTGTCCCTACTAATCTCACTCTGCCAAGGGTGCCGAAGATGGCAAAGTTGAAGGGGCTAAGAATGAAAGACACTTTCCCCATACCAGTTCCACCATACAGGAATAACAAGTGGAGGGAACTGCCCGGTTGCCCAGAGGTTCCGCACCTATGCAGCGAAAGAGGGAGGCACAGAGGGAGGAGGATTCCAGAGACTGGAGCCCCAAGGGGATGGTGGAGGGATTGTGATGAATGGTGAAGATACACAGAAAGACTGATACCACGGTAAGTACGTAATTTTCATATCTTATCTGTGTCAATCTTCACCATTCATCTTCAGATGGGTGAGTACTAAGCCCTCAAGGGGTTGAGTGATTGCACCCTAAGGGACAGTGTCCCTTAGCCCCCAGTGGGTGACACACTATGGGAACCTTCGGCCTGAGGAGGCCCGAGAGTGGGGAGAGCGAGACTGGGTTCCCCCGGAGGGGGAAGGAATTTGCCCCGACAAACGCCGTCTCGCCCTACGGGAAAAGAGGTAGGTTCCCTGGTGAGCAGAGCAAATCACCCTACGCCGGGCCAAGGATGACAACCGGGAAAGGCGAAGCCATGCCGATCTTCTGGTGCAGATCGCTGTCCCTACGACCCTGGTAGCTACCTCATTGGTGTCGTAAGATGCCCTTGCTTGGTGCCTTGCTAGCTCCAGGCCACGTGCAGAGAGAGCAATGGCTTGCCTGGTTTGCTCCGAGTCAGGCAGAGCAGCTAGGAACTGACCTAGCGCTGACCACAAGTACCTGTTATAGGCAGCGTAGTGGGCCTGATGCGCAGAAATGGAGAGAAGCAGCCGTGCCGAGTAGAAAGTCCTCCTCCCCAGAAATCAAAATCCGAGGAGTCCTGATCTGGGGGTCGGTCACGGCGGAGGGCGCAAAGCCCATCAGGAGTGTCCAGGTGAGTCAATCCGGACTGCAGATGAGGCAAGGAGCCTGGAGACCCGGGGGAGCGCAATACCTCTGGCAGAGGTCCCTAGGGGCAGGAACTCCGGAGAAGGGCCTCTGCCAGAAACGCATGGACGCCTCCCAAAAGGGAGCGGGCCAAGGCGGCACCACGAGGGTGGCTGTCCCAAAATCGCCTAGAAAGGCGTGCGCCGCATGCTCCGGATTGCTTACAGAAGAAGGAGAAAGGTGAAGGTCCTCCATCATCCTCACGAGGAAACGCTGATACTCAAGAGAGATCAGCAGCAGGAGAGATGTGGACAGAAGGTTCCTCTCCCCCAGAAGAGGGGGATGAGGAGCTGGAGGTCACCAGAGGCTCGGAGGGTGGCTGTTCGGGGGGAGGTTGAAAACCTGGCTGTCCAAAGCCCTAACGTAGCAGGGAACCGAGCAGCCACTGCTTGAACTGTTCCCAGGTGAGAGGCCCCTAGGACCAAGAATACCTGGGAACGCAGGAGAAGGCGGCAGAGGGAGTGGACAGAGCCGAGAGAAGAAGTCGGCTGACCTCTGCCAAGGCTAAGGAGGCGGACCACGACCCACGGGGAGTCCTGAAGACTCGCAGTCGACAGCTGCACAACCGCCTGGTACTGCCTAGACTGCGCCAAAAGAATCCCAAGTGAGGCGACCGGGCCGTGAAGGTCCAGAAGGACGGTCCCCTGCCTCGAAAGAATGACACCTCTCAAGGAACCCGAAGGGGAAGGGCGGAAGTCCGCACTCCGCTCCGGCCCAGGACCCGCAGGTCCCAGAGAAGGGCGCGCCTGAACCTATACTCCCCCGACCCTTCGGAGTCCGGAAGGTCCTAGCCTCAAGTGGGCTGTCTAGGCAGCTCCGCACCAGGGCCGCCTCCCGCAAGCAATCCTGGTGAGTACCTCCTCCCGTGGCCTCTCGATAGGCCCCAAAGTTGGGCGACCGAGAAATGTCACAGTAGGGGGTACCACCGTAGAGGGGTCAAGGAACCCCCCAAGGCTAGGCTGCAAGGCAATGGTGGCACGCACCACAGCCCGCTGGTCAGTACCACCGACCCTAGCCCTAGAGGAAACCCGACTCACCTCGGAGGGGGACTGGCAGAGACCCGAAGAGGAAACCACCAGCTCGTCCTCCCTTGCAGACAACCCCGAAGGGTGTGACTGCCCATTCGACTCCGAGCTGGACTCCGACTCCGAAGAGGAAGAGTCCGAGGCCCTAAGCCAAATAGTAGGGGGTCGAGGAAGGGATACCTTTCTGAGAGGCCCAGGAGCCAAAGCAACCCCTGTCCGCTCCACAGCACCGCAAGCGGTGCCAGCAGAAGGTGGCAGGGTAGCTTGGGCCAGAGGTCCTAGGCCGGGGCTAGCTGCGGCACCATCAGGTCCACCGGTGTCAGGGAAGGCACCCGGGACAGAGACAGCGCCGGCAGAAACCCCAGCCTCGGAGCCGACCACGCCGCTAGACGCCGCGTGTGGCGCTGAGGACCAAGGCGGCGTCGACGACCCGGCGATCGGCTCCCACCACGCACCGGCATCAGTGCTGTGAGACTGCTCGCACCGCGAGCGGCACCGAGTCCAACGGCGCCAGGCACGGCACCGGCGGCTCACGGCGCTGCTCAACCTTGGCGCCTGGTCAGGAGACATGGCGGGCGACGACGCCAAGGTGGTTTCATGGCGCCGCGAGCAGTGTCGGCACCGCTAATGGCGCTGACAATCGGTCGGCGCCGACAGGACCCACTGGAACGCTGAACGGCGCCGGAGGCCTCGACGGCGCCGACCCGAGCCTAGCAGACCGCGGAAGCGACACCGGGGAGCCTCCTCACGGCGGATGATTGCCAGAGCAGCGCCCCGCCCGCCTCCCGGGAGGAAGCAGGATGGGCCTCCGCGCCATGGGAAGGAGCCTAGGCCATGGCTAGGCTAGAAGAGGCCGAGGCCTCCTCCTCCGCGGTCTCAGATAGAACCGGAGGGGACCCGGAGGAAGGGCCGAGAACGCTTGGTCGATGGCGCGCGCTCACTCTCCAAATCCGGCGAACTCGCCCGACTTTAACGCTGGCTGTTCTAAAACGTGGTCGGTCCATCGAGAAGCAGGCGCCGCACTAATCCATGTCGTAGCGGGCTGCTGCACCAAGGGCACCGTCATGTTGGTCGGTGACGGAGTACTTGCGGCCGCACGGGCACCGACGCATAGGGGGCCGCCCCGTCTTCTGAGATTTCTTGCCCTCCGACCGCGACATGACCTACGGAGAAAAAACCACCAAAAACAGACTCGACGCCGCTTAAACAGTAAAATAAGGAAAGATCTTACCGGCGACGTCGAGTGGAGGCAACACAGAACTAGTAGACCGAACTAGAGACGCAGGCTTCAAGGCCTAAAATTTGGAAAAACGCTTCTAGGCTTCCCACGAGGTGACCTCGACGGCGGGAGACGAAGAACTGGTAAGCAGGCGGAGTCGACGCTCCCTAACGGCTAATCCTCGAGCGCCACGTAAAATGCCCAAGGACGGCGCCGATGCTGCGCCGGGTTCACCAGCCTTTTAAAAAAAAAGGCCCCCGCGGTGTCCTGATCTCCGGCCAGTACCCCATCTGTGATGAATGGTGAAGACTGACACAGATAAGATCTCCGGAGCGACTGTTCAGTGAGGCGGAGTAAAGAATCGGACGGTTGCAGTTTAAACAGCAGCAGACAGGGGCTTCAACCGAGCTCGTGGTGAACATTCCATGCTGGCCATGGAAAGTTTAACTCTTTGTTCTCTGGGGCAGCTGAAAGGCAGGACCTAACTGCATATGTCAGAATACAGCAAGACTTTATGTTGTTTGAAGCATGCCCGTTGCAATAGCGAATTGTCCCTCCGGGTCTATTACCTTCTGATGGAAGTCGAATGGTACCCCCACGTCTGATCAGGATGGCCGCTCCCCGTCTCCAACCCGAGCTGTGAGATGAAGCTATCACCGTGGGAAACCCCCATTTTGGTTAATTTTTCATGCTCAGGAGAGGACAGGTGAGTCTCCTGCAAAAATATGATTTCAGGATTGTCTGTTTTAATAAACTGTATCAAATGGGATCTCTTAACTGGGCTGTGGATCCCATTAATATTAAGGGACAATATCAGTGATTTCCCCACTTTGTATCATTAACAAGTATTTTATATTGCATAAAAATTGCATAAGCCCAGTTTCCTACTGTTCTCATTGTCACCCAATATAGTAAACATCTTCTCTCCATATATTCTCAGCCCAAATTGCTGGTAAGCAGTTTCAGTCCAAAGCAAACGCACAAAAATAGCCTCTTGTATGTTCGAGTCCTCACTGCCTAATTTTAACAACATGTACAAAATAATATACCCATAAGATAGGGTACAAACGTTCAAAACGTATTTGTATACCTTACAAAAAATCAGTAATAGATAACAGTATTTATCCCCCTCTAGTGGTGATTTGGTGGTACTCCCAACCATGTACTGTTTTTAGCTAGGTTTAACACGTATCTTAATTCGTGCTAGCCTGCGGGAGTAACAAAAGTAAAAAAAAATATTGGTTCCGGGGAGAATTTGTAACTTTCATGCCTAGGTTTCTCATCATAACAGTGTAACATTAACTTATTTACATGGATTACAGAACAAGTCTGTAATGACACCCTAGGTAGGGAGGGATCTGTACTCCCTCCTGTGCAGGGATTAATGTTATTTCCCTGTGGAGGAAGCTCACGAGGCCAATGTGGGCCCCCAGCACCATGTAAAAAACTTAGTAACATGGAGCAGGCAAACAACACATGCAGCTCTGGACTGCACCAAATAAATTGATGCTGTCCCGATATCTGCTGCACGTGACTGTCGCCATGTTGCTGTCTAGCTGAATGCATCTCCATTACCTCGCCACATGGGACCCAACAGTATTTAAAAAATTAGTTTTAATAGGGAAGCTCGTCAACAAATGAGGAATGGTAGCCAAGGCTATTTACAGAGGTAGATATAAATGGGAGGGGAGATAAAGTTTTCAGTTGTTTCACCATAATTGTCCCAGACACTTTTTTTTTTTTACATTAAACAATAAAAAGAAATCAGATTACTATGCATAGGTCGCTTGAGTCTGTACTTCAGCCCCCATTTCCCTTGATTAATATCTCTGACTAGCATTCTAAATTACAAAGATTCAGCCCTTGTAACATCGCACCACCTCGGCTAGTTTTTTAGATGGCTCAAACAGCCACTCTAAAAGTGCATGCCCAGACTCTCGCTGTGGGCTGGAAAGATTACCAGAGTCCCTTTCTCAGACAGTCAATCTGGGGCAGTCCTCTGGAACCTGAGTAAAAGTTTAACGTCTTGTAATGTGGAGTAGCCTTGTCTCCTTCTGGTTTGCATATTCTATGCCTTCTCCCACATGATTCCTGATTTGAGTGCCTCTAGGTCCCGAGTTTCCAATGTTATCCATTGGGGTACAATGATGTTCTTGGCCTGGAGAGCTTTGCTAGATTCCTATGGAGTTTCAAATGTTTGTGGGTCTTCAGGAAACATTATTATAAGCTTTGCAAGATATGGTGTAACGAACTTCAACTGCTGCTGTTTCAGGGTGCGAAGTATCGGGTCATAGGCCCTTCTCCTTGCTGCTATTTGTGGGGAGTAGTCATTATTGTAATAAAGACACCTGCCCTTGTATTGAATGTCCCCCATGCGCCATGCTCTTGACAACAACTGCTGTTTTAATGCATAGTTTAATAGCTTGAGCACTACTGAGCGTGGCCTCTGATCAGTATGTTGAGGTTCCGAGGTGAGGGCTCTGTGAGCTCGTTCTATGTCTAGTTTGGTGGCTAGGTCAAGTTGTAGTACCTCCCGTAATAAAGTATGCACAAATTTAAGCATATCATGTCCTTCTGCCTCCTCTGGTACTCCATGAATGTGTAGATTATTTCTCCTTGATCTATTCTCAAGGTCTTCACATTTGTCTGTTAATAGCTTTTGTTCATCTATTAAATGCACCACAACTCTCCCCAAGCTATCAGTTCTTGTTTCAATTTCTGTGTGAGCAGACTCCAATTCAGATATCTTCTGATTTATTTTAGCCAGTTCTGTGGACAGTTCAGTGTGAAAGGAGCGAACTTCATCTCTGAATCCTTTTGCGTTCTGCCAGGATTGCAGCATTGCTGGGTTGTCCATTAGGAGATGGTGGGTGCTCTACCATGTCTGGTAGGCTGGAATCACCAGTCAGAGTCTGTCACTTGTCTGGTCTGTTGTGCAGCTAAAAGCAGTTGATTTTTTCTTTTTTGGGGCTCCCATTCAGTTCCTAAGCTCCTCTAGCCTCTTGTATAAAAAGGTTTTTCTGGTTTTGATTTGTTTTGTACTGATTCTGGGAGTTTTTTGACGGGTCCCTGGAGCTTGATCTTTCAGTGCTGCATTCCAGCCGACAGCTCAACCGAAGCCCGTGCTCACGTCCTACATTTCTCAATGATAACTACACACACACGCGCTGCTGTCTGTTTTCATGAAGGTAACTGGGAACGGATAATTTATAGGCCTTCTGCTGCTGCATCACATTCGATCTTGACAGGAGTAGATTACAACCTACTAGGTTTTCAAAGACAGTTTTCTGTCTGTTTTATACCAATTCTGCCCCATGTACTTGAAGTGATTTCTTTGTCTAACTGCCATTTTTCTGATGAAGACCTCTGTGTAAGTTTGAAAGCTTAAAACATTCTGTGAATTTCTTTTTGGTCCAACAGAAGCTATCAAATCACCCATTTTGTTCATTTTTTTGTACAAGGACCAATATGGCAGCAAACTAATCTTTACAAAAGCTTATGTGACAGTGTGGGCCTCCCCGGCCGCCCTGGACTGGCAGTAATCTGACTTGTGCCTCCTCGGTTGCAAAAGGGAAATAGGAGTGTGACCTAACAGTCTGGACTAAGTTACAGGTCTTGTTTCTGGCCTGAGCACAACAGCAGCAAATGCCCCTGATCTGATCAGCTAGGCCCACGTGATAAGTGATCATTTTGTGGCTGCACGTGCACCAGTTCTTTAAAAACAATAGTGCAATGAAATTTTTTTTTTTTTTTTTAAACTAGTTTCAGCTACAGTTAAGAAACATATTAGTAGAAAAAATTAAATTAAAACATTTATAAAATACTCAAATTTTGTTGGAATTAGAAAATTGCACAACCAAATAAAACCAGAGAATGCCTGGAATCTTTTACAGTGAAAAAAAAATGGTAGGGTCAGTTTTTGTGCCCAATTTTGTTGCACTGCTGCTTTAATGGCAGCTAAGGAGCACGGCAGCGGTGGCGCATTTTAAGTACTCCAGATGTTCTGCCACGCTGATACCTGTACAATGGAGGGGGTCCCCAGATGTGCAGCTCTACCAACTACATCTCAAGCCTGGACAGTTGCCCATAAGAGATGCTGCTGTAGTCCCCCAATTAACAGGCTGTTGGAATGTCTGAAAAATAAGGGGGAGCGAAGGGCATTAAACAACCTGCCACTCAAAAAAAAAACAACAAAAAAAATACCCATATAAAAGTCTTACCCCAGAGACGAACGGTTCCATCCTCGCTCCCTGACAGGCACTCGTTGCACTGGTCCCGCAGAGCCAAGCAGTGAATGTAGTCTGTGTGTCCCCGAAATGCATGCTGGGCACAGAGACAGAGGGAGGTTAATGTCACATGTCCCTCACGGATTACTTTTTAGTCAAACAAACAACGGAAAAAAAACAGTTTGCCAGTATCAGGACAACTTTCTTTTTTTAATCCAGCTATTTATCACCCTCTATGGCTGTCAGGCTGCATTAGGCCCTAACTGGTGATCTGCTGGACCCAAACGCACTGTAAAACTGTAAACTTCCAGGGAGGGTTCTGTTCCAATACAATCTAGTCCGAATCTGACTTAATATTGGAACAGTGACTCACTGACCACAACTTGTTCATGTAAATAATGCTCGATTTCTTTTTACTACCATGTTTTCCTCAATTCCTTCTTGTGCTAGTCCCCTTGAAGCTATTATACTGCCTTCATGATTCTTCATACTGTACATTACCGAACTTTGTACCCTAATGTATATCGAATGTATATCCACTGTATTCGGTCACCGTTGTAATTGTATTGGATATTATGACATTTATTCTACTATTTTGTTTTTATCTGTACCCCTGTCCTACCCAGGACCTCCTTGTAAATGAGCTTACTCAATAGAGCCTTTTTCTGGTGAAATAAATAGATGAAATGAAGACATTTACAATACACGGTAAACATGTTCTACCAGTTTTTCAAAAGTTGTTTTTCATGTTTAGAACATCCAAATTGGAATCAGATGTACTTGATACTTTAGAACGTGAAGAACAACTTTACTCAGGTGGTGTCATGAGATTCTCGAGTCAGTCATTGAACTGAAAAGAAAAAAAAAAAACACAAACCTCTGGTTACTGTAAAACGTGCTTTTTGTTGCAGTATATATAATAACCCCCTTGACCCTAAGAACCTTTCACTCGTGGAGGTGTACCTGTCCTGGTGAGCCGCATGGTGCCTCTTGTCCTGGAGACAACACGCTTAGTAGCCTCCTACCGCTCTGCATTGGCACAGCCCTTTCGCCATATGAAACCCTCTAAACACAGCCTCTGCAAGAAACGTATGGAGGTTTGGAAACTATGTAGGCTTTAGGACCCAGAAAAGGTCCTAGGAATAGGGTTTGCAAAACTTGGGAAAGCTAAACAGAGACCTAAAAGTCAATCAGCAGCACTTGCAGGCATTTAAGGGGTCGGCCATATTACCAACTGAACCAACTACAAACCCAAAAGCCAGCATTGTTATTCTTTCTCATCTTGTCTTATTGTTTGGATTATGCTTTAACTGGTTTTAAGGTAAAGAGCCCTAACCCACTTACAGTTTTTGCATACCCATATAGTTGGACTGTGTTTTATCTATTACAGATTGTAATTACATATGCATAATTAAAACGTGCGCATTTGTTACACGCTTTCTACAGGTCACCTTTGTAAATTAACTTTGCTCAACGGTTACACCTCTAATAAAGCAAAATTCTTGCAGAGGGGAATGTAAATTGGTTGACTGGAATTTACGGCTCTGTTTGAGGCTTACCAGATCTGTTTAAGAAAGCGGGCGGGGGCAGGGGGACTTTGGCTCTCCGGCCACCAGGTCTGTTGGTGAGACAGATTGCAAGCTAGAGCGAGAAATGGAAGGTCAGAATTTAGGAAAAAAGAAATCTGCTGTTTACATCTTACGGAGAAATAAAAGTTATGTGCTTGAATCTGAAGACTGTGTCCAACTGCTGCATGTTTCATACCAGCTGCAGCCTGCCACACTACGTGCGTAGGTGCCGGCCTCGGCCTATGACAGTACATACACGAGTACCAGCCTCATCCTATCACACTACACATGTAGGTAATAGCATCAGCCTATCATACTACATATGCAGGACTCACCGTAAATGTCCCGGTCTCCATTTCCATGATGTGAACAGTTGCATCACCTCCGGCCATCAGAAGGCTGTTGTCCTGTATGAGAGAGACAGCAAGGTGGTAAAAGGGGTGATGAACAAGGGGTTGCGTGTCTTACATATGGTGGTCCAAAGCGAGGGTTAGGCAGTTAATATAAAAGTGGGGATGGGACTTTTATTGTAAAGGTGTGAGGGGAACGGGGAAAGGTAGTGTGAGAGGTAAAGCAGTAATAGCAATTTGGAACATGGGAGGGGGGTGTCTGGAGTGGGGGAATTACAGGGTACCATGGGTCATAACAACTCACCTTCTGGTTGAGGTAAAGACAGTTGATCTCAGGAAGTTCGAGGTTTGACCTGGTAGAGGAATTGTACAAAAGCAATAAGTAAGTGACCCCCAACAAACAGTAATCACAAGCACCCCTGACAAATGGTTATCAACAAGTGACGCCCCCGACAGACAGCAATCAACAAGTGACGCCCCCGATAGACAGCGATCAACAAGTTATGCCCTGACAGTAATCAACAAGTGATGCCCTGACAGTAATCAACAAGCGGTCCCCGACAGTAATCAACAAGCGGTCCCCGACAGTAATCAACAAGCGGTCCCCGACAGTAATCAACAAGCGGACCCCGACAGTAATCAAACAAGCGGACCCTGACAGTAATCAAACAAGCGGACTCCGACAGTAATCAAACAAGCGGACCCCGACAGTAATCAAACAAGCGGACCCCGACAGTAATCAACAAGTGGACCCCGACAGTAATCAACAAGCGACCCCTGACAGACAGTAATCAATAAGTGACCTTCGACAGACAGTAATGAACAAGTGGTGACCCGGTTGGCAGTTATCATCAAGTGACCTCCAACAAACAATGAACAAGTGACCCTCAAACAGTAATCAACGAGTGACCCCCAACAAACAGTAATCATCAACAGGTGATACCCCAACAAATAGTAATCGTCAACAGGTAATCCCCCCAAACAATAATCATCGACAGGTGACACCCAAACAGTAATCAACAGGTGACCACCAACAAACAGTAAATCGACAGGTGACCCTCAACAAACAGTAATCGACGTGAACCCTGACACAGTAATCATCAACAAGTGACCTCCAACAAACAGTAATCAAAAAGTGACCCCCGACAAATAATAATCAAATTACCCACAACAAACAGTAATTATCAAAAGGTGACCCACGACAAACAGTAATCAACAAGTGACTCTCGACAAACAGTAATCAACAAGTGACTTTCGACAAACAGTAATCAACAAGTGACCCTTGACAAACAGTAATCAACAGGTGACCACCACCAAACAGTAATCGACAGGTGAGCCTTAGCAAACAGTAGTCGACAGGTGACCCTCGACAAACAGTAATCATCAACAAGTGACCCCTGACAAACAGTAATTATCAAAAGGTGACTCTTGACAAACAGTAATCAACAGGTGACTCTCGACAAACAGTAATCATCAACAAATGACCCTCCACAATGAATAATCAACAAATGACCCTTGACAAACAGTAATAAGTGATCCCTGACAAACAGTAATCAACAAGTGACCCCAGACAGACAGTAATCCACAATTGACTCCCAACAGTAATCAAATGACCTCGGTCCCCTGACAAACAGTAATCAACAAGTGACCCGCAACACACAGTAATCACGTGACCCCCATCAAACAGTAAACAACAAGTAACTCCCGATAAATAAGAATCAATAATTGACCCCTAACAGTAATCAAGTGATATTCAGCAAGTCACCCTCGACAAACAGTAATCAGTAAGTGACCCCCGAAAACCAGTAATCAGTAGGTGACCTCCGACAAACAGTAATCAATAAGTGACTCCCAACAAGCAGTAATATACAAGTGCAGGGGCTGAACATTTTTTTTCCTGAGGATGCAAGTCCAGGATTTGCATTCTTTTTGTTCCATAAGTCTGTATCAGCCATAGGTAAGTTGCACTGCTTTTCCCTCTCTGTGACCAAATATATATATTTTTAATAAACATTCTCTCCCTTTTCAAGACAGTCTCCTTATGCAGCTTAACCCTACTGCCAGTCTGTTTGTTCCCTCTCTGTGACCAAATAGTTTTTTTTTTGTTGTTGTTGTTGATTATGTATATCAAAGTTCTCTTCCTTTTGGAGTCCCTTTATGCAGCTTAATCCTGCTGCCAATGACTAGTCAGACAGGACTGGGTCCCTCTCTGTGAAAAACAAGTATAGTTTTTATATCAGAGCTTAACCCTGCCGCCAGTTACAAGTCTGAGACATCCGTGTCCCTCTCCTATTAAAGTTCTCTACCTTTCAAGACTAGAGGGTCCCCTATATTGTGCAGCTTAACTCTCCTGTTACCACCGACTAGTCAGGCACACAGGGTCCCTCCGACTACATACATACACACACACACATGGCAATGTTCCGTAAGTGGTAGAAACCACTTTTAACCACAGATGACACTTGATCTTCAAAGGACAGTCTGCTATCCAGGATCACGCCTAGATTTCGCACCCTCGAGGACACCACCAATGGAGCAGCCCCCAGGACAAGGCCTGTGTCCGCTCCCAGCGTCAATCCATCACCTCCGCGACCAGGCTCGATCACCAGTACCTTCGTCTTGGCCAGGTTTAGTCTCAGCCAGCTGGAAGTCATCCAATCATTAATTTTAGCCAAACAGTTAAGCATGCTGTCAGCTCCAGATGTTCAGAGAGCAAAAAATAAATACAGCTGAGTATCATCTGCATAGCAGTGAAACTCCACATTGTACTGTCTAATGATCTCACCAAGGAGCAGCATGTACACCGCGAACAGCATCGGCAACACACTTGAGCCCTGTGGTACTCCATAGGACAGTGGCATCAGGGAGGAGAAATTCCCCATCACCACCCACTGCACCCTGTCCGAGAGATAGGACTCAAACCACTTGATGACAGTACCTGCGAGTCCACAAAACTCACAGAGCCGATCAAGAAGCACAACGTGGTCCACGGTGTCAAAAGATGAGTAGAGATCGAGGAGCACAAGAACTGACCTGTCTCTTCTATCTCTAGCCCTGAGCAGGTCATTATGCACCCAAGAACAAGAGGACATGCAATGAAGCCAGAAGGGGGAAAATTCTGAAGAGATGTAAGGAAGTACTCCATCACTGAAAGAGTGGCAGATGCCTGAAACAGTTTCCCAGTGGAAGTAGTGGCAGTGAAAACAGTGGTAGGCTTAAAGCATGCATCCATGGGATAGGCATGAGGGAATCTTAGTGAGAAGGGGGGGGGGGAGCAGAGATTAAGTAGGGTCTGCAGTGACAGTATAGGCAGACTAGGTGAACCAGGTGGTCCTTGACTGCTGTCAAATTCCATGTTTCTACTTTCCTCCTACATGGTAACTGAGGACTGCTGTTGGTATTATCCCCTGCTGCAATGCAGCATGCCTCCGCATCGGGATGAGGGTTCCCACAGATCAACTGAGCTAACCAGTAATGTAGAATTACTTGGCCTTCCCCTTCCCCCACTAGCTCTGCTCAGCCCACAGTGACTATCAGAACTCTGACAGACAACAACTATTTGTGCAGGAAGAAAACATTTTACATCTTACCTGAAAGTTGGTTTTCGGTTCCAGGCTTCCTTGCACCCCTAAAATAAAGAGTGTAGCTGAGACAGCAGTTACACCATTGGCCATGGCCTCATCCACACAGTACTTTCAGTGTACCCAATTCCAGCAGTTCTAAACTAGAGACAAGCCTGCCCTTGACTGAAAGGTATTAACACCTATGCCATAATAGCAGGGAGGAGAGGGGAGGGTAAGTGCCTTCCAGGAGGCACCACTCAGAGGAGAGGATCCTGAAGATCGCTCACGCAGTGGCAAGGAGAGGGGGAGCTGGATGTCGTTGTCCACCTGGGAACTAATCACCTATCCAGGGATTGGGCAAGCACAGAGCAGGTGCAGGAGGACTTCAGAGAGTTGGGAGAGAGCCTGGAGAAGGTAGCAAGCTCAGTGATGTTTTCAGAGGTGCTGCCAGTCCATGGTATGGGTGAGGATAGGAATCTCCGTGTCAGCAGCTTTAACAAGTGGTTGAAGGGCTAGTGCAATGAGAAGGGGTATGGTTTCAATGGGAACTGGGGACCCACCTGGAACAATATAGCCCTGTTCAAAGGGGGACAGACTGCATCCTTCCTGGAGGGAGATGGCAGTCCTCAGTGAACAGTTTAACTGCTTCCTGGATGAGTATTTAAACTAGCTGGGGGGGGGGGTCAACGGGTGCAAGGAGACTCAAGAAGCCCACCCTCACAGGCTAGATTAGCCAGAAATGATGAACATGAATGTAGGTTGCAATCAGGGACACCGGTACCAGATACAAAGGGAAAGGCAGGTGGGGGAAGGCAGCATAAAATGAAAAATGGGGTTGGGGGAAGGAAGCAGCAGGGCAAACACAGAATTAGAGGGAGTTTTAAATTAAATATTTCAAAAAATAAGGCCCTATTATATAACTATTCCCCTTCAAATACTTTAAAACGAAGCCTAACAATTAAATGGCACTCTACCAAAATAAAGTATCTAGGCATACACATTCCTCAAGATCTTCATGTACTCGAACTAATAAATTATGAGCCCATTTCTACAGAAATTAATAAAGACTTGGACAGATGGTTCACTCTTCCTTTATCTTTGTTCCAACACATCAAAACCATTAGAATGAACATCCTACCCCGCCTATTGTATTTGTTTCAAAATATTCCCCATTTCCCATCACAATATTATTTTAAGTTATGGGATAACATGATATCTAAATTTATTTGGAATAAACAAAAACCACAAATTCGTCTCTCTCTCTCTCTCTCTCTCTATATTAAAATTATCATTGGCTCAGGATGGCACCAATCTTCCGGACCCGAGAAAATATGCAGAAGCAGCATTTCTGAAAATTCTTCTATTATGGCTCTTAGATCAATTTGACTCCCAATGGAAGAAACTGGAATTTCATTTAAATGATATGTATGATATAAAAAAAAATATTTATTTTTTTCTTCTCCAGGGAACACCCCTCCATTGAGAGATTTCACAGGTATCACCTCACAGGTCTTAGCAAACTGGTTTAAAATGCGAGAGAAAGAGCCACTCCAATCAGTCTATGAATACTGCAAAATAATTTCAGAGGATGATCTTTTCATTCCATCCCATAACGACTTAACCTTTTCCCGTTGGCATAGATTGGGTTTGGAGCAGGCTTTTCAATTCCTAGGACTAAACGGGATCCTACCAGTCGAAGAATTAAAACAAATGTAATCTCCCAAATGTTGATCATTTTAGATACCTCCAAATGAGAAACCACCTACTTTGTAATAGAATTATTCAGGTCAAAGTGACCCCCCCCCCCCTTTAAAATTATTCCTAGACCACTCTTGGGGACAATACTGGAACAATTTAATTGGTCATCTATATAAAATGATGTGTGATCAATCTAAAGAATCTACAAACTCAATACTAGAAAGTTGGAACAAAGACTTAGACATCGTTGTATCTAATGCAGAATGGTCCTCTTTGTCCTTGCGAGTGGTCAAAATCATACAGTCTTGTATTTGGAGAGAATATTCCTGGAAATGCAGATCAAGGTTTTTCAGGTCCCCGGCTAGTCTGACTAAATATCTTCCGATTGAATTTGGGGTTTATTGGAGGGAGTGTGGAGCCGAGATGGCCGACTTAGCACATATAATGTGGCAATGTCCATGTTTAATGCCTTTCTGGTTATGCATACAAAAAGAAACTAGTGAGGGTCTCAGGGAGTGTGTTGAGCTCACAGCCAAAATGATGCTCATGGCTGTTTACCGGGATCGCTCCCCCCCGGACAAAAACCCTACTCCCCGTTTTGCTGTTGGCTGCAAAAAAATCTTTAACAAAGAAATGGATGACTAAAACAATACCGAGCATCCAAGAATGGAGACGAATTGTGTATTCTATATATCAGATGGAAAATGTTACAGCAAAACTAAATAACCAGGTGGACAGGTTCGCCACTGTCTGGCAGAGATGGTCACTTTATCAGGCCAAGGTTGATCCTGATTATTGTCCATAGTGGACAGGAACCGGGGGAGAGAGGAAATAAGAATAGAATGGTGTTATGGGATTATTTGCTTTTAACACTAACCTGTATCAAATATAAAAGATCTTTATGTATGGTATATTTGTATCACAACAAATCTGAAGTAAGTACAGAAAATTATTTGACTGTACTATGTCTCCTGACCTAAAAGGAAAGAAAAAAACTCAAAAATATATTAAAAAAAAAAAAAAAAAAAAGAATTAGATGGAGGACAGGCAGCAAAACATGGAAGGCCATGGTCACAAATGCCCACAGCCTGGGAAATAAAATCCCTTATAAGTTTACTGTGTTGTACTGCACTTAGTAACAGGGTTACCGGTTTACTGTGGGACTGTATCTAGGTTTAGTGGGTGACCTGATTAGGCAGTAGGGGTGTATCTTGGACTAGTGGGGAACCTGGTGGCTCACCCAAGGAAACTTACTTGGAGGGGGATGGGACCACAAGTCATTGGGGCCGGCATCTTTGGGAGGGTGGTGGGGTGCACAGGGTGTGGGGCAGCCATGATACTGGACTGGGCTTGGAAGTTCGGTGGTTGCCCAGTGTGCTACCAGCTGGCACAGCTAAGGGAGGAGGTTGCGGGGATTAGGAGACAGCTGGGGGAAGGGGGGGGGGAAGAGTATGGTTAGGGAAGAGGGCAGGGGATCTCCCACAGGGTTGCACCGAGCACTAGGGGCGGGGGCATAGGGAAAGGAGTGCACGAGGTATATCAGCTGGCAAAGGATGGTGGAGGTTCCCTGGACATACTGGTCCACCTGGGTACAAATGACATTGAGGGAAATAGCGAGCTAGAGATACAGGCAAGGTTCAGGGAGCTTGCCAGAGTCTGTCATGACATAGGATGCACAGTTTTCTTCTCGGAAATCCTGCCGGTGCCAAGGGCTAGTGGGGAACACAAAAGGAAGATTAGGGAGATAAACCAGTGGCTCAGGGAGTGGTGTGAGGCCAGAGGTATGGGTTGATGGGGAGACCTGGGAGGATAAGGACTGTATGCTAGAGATAGGCTCCATCTCAATTTGGAGGAGGAATCCTTAAGTTAAAATAGAGGGTTCATTGGTGAAAGTGGGGTTTAAACTTGTGAAGGGAGGGATGGGAGAAAAGGCTGTCGAGGGGTCCGATAGAGAGGACTCTGTCTCCACCCCCCTGGGGAGCTGGAGGAATGCGGGAAAAGGCCGACTGGTAAAGTGCAGACCAGGGGGAAACAGAATCCCCATGGGAACACGAGCAGGGGAAATGGAAGTATAGGGAAAGGGTGGAAGGTAGTCCTGCTAAATGCCAGGAGCTTGGGCAATAAAATGCTTGAGCTCCAGGCGATGCTAACTGAGGGAGCGGTGGATGTGGCAGCGGTCACAGACCTGGGCCACCGTGAGGACACGACTGGGACCTGAACCTGGAGGGTTACACTATGTTCAGGAAGGACGGGGGAGGGTAGCAATGATAGTCAAAACTGCATTGGCATAGGGGAGTAGAGGAGGCAGAGGGAACCGAGTGAGGCAATTTGGGTCACCTTGATGGGGGCTCAACAGAGTAAAAATAGGAGTGGTGTATAGACCCCCTGCACTGGCGGAGGAGCTGAAGGACAGTCTGGTGGCAGATGTTGGGAGACACTGCAGATTGGGCAGGGGAAGGGTGGTGGTATTGGGGGACTTAAACATGCCAGGAACAGACTGGGAGACTATGACATCCTCAGTGGCCAGGGAACAGAGGTTGTTGGATGTCTTTCAAGATGCGTTCCTAACTCAGCAGGTGGGGGAACCGACCAGGGAGGCACGGGTACTGGATGTGGTCCTGGCAGACAGTGACCAGATTGGGGGCCCGGAGGTAAGGGACCCGTTGGCGGGGAGTGACCATGCCATGGTCTGGTTCTGCCTGGACCTAGGAGGGGTAGAAGGCTGCACAAAGATGGAGGTAACTGACTTCAGAGGTGCGAATTTTAAGGAAATGGGAAGGATCCTTAAGGAGCATTTGGATGCGATTGGGTCAGACATGGACGCTGACAGTAGGTGGGAAATCAGGAGAGGGGTGCAAGATGCTACCAGCACCTGTGCAAGAGTAAGACGAAAATGTGGTAGGGCCCAAGAACCCTGCTGGTGGACCAGGGAGGTCCAATAGGTGGTGCGGGGAAAGAAGGCAGCCTGTAGGCAAGTGCTCAAGGAGTGAAAGGGATCGAGGGGAGTATGAGCTGATAGCTAGAAGGACCACTAGGGTGGTGAGGGCGGCTAAGGCAAGGAAGGAGCAGAACCTGGCCAGGGAAATTAGGAGAGGGAACAAGGGGTTCTTTAGATACATTGGGGAAAAATGAAGGGTGAAGGGGCAGATTAGCAGGATTAAAACAAGGGAGCTATGGGCACAAGACCTGGGGGAGCAGGCTGAGGTACTAAATGAGTACTTCACCTCAGTTTTCACCAAGGAAAATGGGGGTGCTGCATCATACATGGGTGGAGACAGTGATACTGAGGAGGGGACCCTTACCGATCGGCGGGTCTGGGGAGAGGGAGAGGCATCACTGGCAGGAGGGGGGAAGGCTAAGCAGGGAGAAGAGGTAGCGGAAGTGGAAATCACAGCAGAGAGAGTGAGGGAAGCCCTCAGGTCCCTTAAGACGGGAAAGCACCGGGGGTGGATAAATTACATCCCAGAGTGCTGAAGGAACTTGCGGATGTCCTGGCGAAACTTTTCACCATCTCCCCCAGGACAGGGTGGGTGCCCCTGGAAGGTGGCGCATATAGTGCCTATCCACAAAGGGGGGGGGGATCAAGGGAGGTGGCAGCGAACTACAGGCCTGTCAGTCTGACATCGGTGGTAGGCAAGATGATGGGAGGGCATTGTCAAGGAGAGGCTAGGGGGCAACCTGGAAAAGTCAGGGTGCCTGGACGATAGACAGCATGGATTCGTCCCGGGGAACTTGTGTCAGACAAACCTTGTGGAGTTCTATGACTGGGTGATGAGTGCCTTGGACCTGGGTAGACCAGTGGACGTCCTCTTTCTAGACTTCAGCAAGGCACTCGACTCTGTTCCTTATGAGGGCCTGTTGGATAAGCTGGGAGAAATGGGGGTGGGGAACCAGATGATCAGATGGATAGGCAACTGGCTCCAGGACCGAACTAGCGGGGTAGTCTCATCCTCAAGGAGGGTCATTAGTGGGGTCCCACAAGGATCAGTCCTTGGGCCCCTCCTGTTCAACGCCTACGTCTCTGACATAAGGACAGGTATCAGGAGTGAGATGAGTCTCTGCGGATGACTCAAAACTGGGGCGGTGGTGGATGGGGAGCTGGAGCCAGTCCTGTAGTTCATACGAGTTGGTGAGGTAACCATTTGGGTGATGTCTATTGAGGGAAGAGCGACTTAACAGTTCGGCTTCCAGGGCAATCCAGTTTACACTGAAGTCCCCCAGCACCACTGTCTCTGTAGAATGCAGGAGATTTTCGAGGTACTCAGTAACCATTTGAAAGCCAGAGTCCTGGTTACGTGGGGGGATACAGATGGATGTGACAGTGAGGGATTTTCTCAGTAGTCCGAGGATAATTTTGACTGTAAGCATTTGGGATTTGTTGGCAGGTGGTGCTGTTGGGAGGACATGGTCTGTAATGGTTTCAGTTACATAAATGGCACAGCCACCCCCTCGCTTCCCAACACGGTCAAGTCTGAAAAGGACATAGCCAGGGATTGCTACAGCATTGTCAGGAACCTTAGGAGATAGCCAGGTTTCACTGAGAGCTAAGATGTCCGGTTTATGTATTGATACCCAGACTTTGAGTTCATCTAGCTTGGGCAGCAAGCTCTGAATATTAATTGAGGCTAAGGTGAGGGAATTTAAAGTGTTGCGTGGGCGAACAGATGTTGCTTGAGGACCTGGGTTTGGGTGGACATTACCTCAGAGAAGTAATAAAAGCAGTGTAATCATAAAAAGGTATCGAGCAAGGAGTTTACTGTGCTTAAGCTGTTGCCGTCTGGAGATTATATGTGGATGAGAATTGCTAATCGGGGAGAGCAGCAATAGGAGATTGCAGTACTGAAGGGGGCAGATTCTTATGCACCCAGTGATCGGGGTGGGGGTTGGGGGTCACAGTGGCTAGCCAAGCAGAGTAGAAGTGAGAGCACAGTGTGCTAGATGGAATGTCGCTGAGGGGTGTAATGTGCGTGAACAGAAGAGTGGGGGGCCCACAGTGAAGGAAGAAGGAAAAACAATGAGGAAAAATAGGAGTGGTGTAGTAGTAGGAAAGAACATTGTTACTGCAGCGAGTGACAGGGGTAGCTTGAGAGGAGAGAGGTTAATTTATTGAGCAGGTGACAGTATAACAGTTAGCAATGGTAACATAGCTAATTCAAATGTGTATGGTAGAACTGGCAGACAGGGAGAGCAGATCAGGCTAGAGAGAATGAGAAGCATCACTTTAAGGGGAGTACAAAACTGAGAGAGACAGAGGAGAGGAGCTAGGAGGCAGTGCCTTGTGGGGGAGGAGGGGTATTTAATAGTAGTTGGGAGCAGCTGGGGAGGGTGGGCAGGAAAAATTCTTTAGCCGATAAGGAGCATGGTCAGCCAAAACATCCTGCAGGTGAAAGAAGTTTACAAATCGAGCGCCACAGATGCTGGAATGCAGAGACAGAATTTGGGTTCAATCAGGGAGATGCAAACAAGTGGCTCCAATCAATAGGAGAGCCTCACTTCACTGCGAGTGTACAAAGGGGAGTAGTTAATTTTACTTTGGACGGAAGTCAGAAACCCTCCATGGGTCAAAATTTGAAAATTAGTCCTCTTCCATGGAAGTCGAAATACTTCCAAGTCTCAAATTTGGGAAGTTATATTTTTAAGACAAACCAATTTTTAGACGTTACTTCAAAATATTATGGGTAATGCACCCTTTCATTTTGAAAGTTTGACCATTTTTGACTTTCGTGCTTAATACATTAGATGATATCCAATTTTCTTTTATCCCTTTTGGGAGTCCAGTCCTGCATTTTATTTGGGACATTTTCACCCTAATTTTGGAAGACCAAACCGAGTTAACTGAAGCCCTGCATGCATGCAGACTGCATGCGGCTATGGATTTATACATGTGTGGGTGACTGCATGTGAACACATTTATAAGTGTGTGCATGCTCTGTCCAATTAGTGTCACAAGGTAAGACACAATCCAATATAGTAACCTTCAGTCATTACCTTTTTAATGACTTCAGACCAATTCCAGGCTTTCACGTCCCCATTGCCGGCACTGATCAGCTGTCGGTCCGTCGATATCAGGCTGTACACTGGGCCATCATGAGCTGTGACAGGGAAACACAGCAGCTGTAATGTATGCAATATATTTCCCGGGAGGTGGCAGTGCCACCACCAGAGCCCTCCCCCCCAAAAAATACCTCTCTCCCTAATGATGCAACCCCCACCCCACCCCACCACTGTTACCCAGCAGTATGGACTGGTCTCACACCTTCAAAGAGTACTCCTCTATTACTATGGGATACTGAAACACACGATTCCTCCAAAGTAAAGTACTTCTGGCAATGAGGAGGTGTTGTACCGATGCTAATGTAATACCAATCGCCACTAGCATCTCGAAAGGAATCGGTACCAGCTGAGAGGGGTGAGGTCAGGGGCAAGAAAGGGATCCATCTTGTGTAGTGCCAAGGTCATCAGCCTGACTTGCACTGAGCCCAACTTCTGGCTGAGACCAGAGAGGATCTATTAGGTGTAGTGCTGTGCTGCCAAGGTTGCCAGCCCAACTTGTACTGCACCCCCTTCTGGCAGTCAAGGCATGCAAGTGTGTTGGCATGCTGATGCACCATGGAGACATGGCCTGCCAGCCCATGAGCACCCACCAGCTGTACAGTCACCTGTGGTCACAAAGATGGTCTGCCTACCCCTCCCCCCAAGCATTCACCAGCTGCACAGCCACCTGTGGTCAGAAGGTAGCATTCTAAAAGCAGCAGCTGCCCCTCCCCCCATAGTGTATCCTGTTGCCATTCTTACCCACTGTGTTAGCTAAAGGATGACTTTTAATTACGGGGGCGGGGTTGACCTGTACATTTTATGAGATGCTGGTGCTGAACTGGGTATCAAGAATAATGTTTGATCTCTGGCTATATTGAAAATGGTTTCACTGCTGGCTAGTCCCCCCAAATACAGTGTCACGCTACAACAGTCTATATGAACTGGGGTGGAACTCAGAACAATGTGCTGACATTGCCGGCCACGATATCCATGCTGTTGGCACTTACCTGTGAATATGACGATGGGCTTCTGATTTTCTTCTTCAGCTACAGGGCTTAAAGCTGCTGAAAGGCTGTGAGAGAGAACAAGATGTTTTCACACACTCTGTGCACGCAGGTTTGAATCCCACCACCCCATTTACTCACATTGTGACCCTGAGCTAGTCCCTCAACCTCCCTGCCAACTGGCCATGGACTGTAACCAAATTTGGGATACAGTGTGTATGAAAAGTGCTATATAAATCCACATTCTATTCTACCGTCCCTGCACTACCAGTAACAAACTCATTACTGTGTAAGGCACTTTGGGATACAGGGTGTATGAAAGGCACTACATAATTCATTGCTTTACAAAGGTCTTCGGGATTTAAATATAAAATCAAATCCAATTACATTGCTTGCCTTTGTAAGCTACAGAAAGAAACTCCACATGGGGAAAACTGAAGTCCATCCAATCATAAGATTCCTTTTGTAGTCCTTCTCACAAATGGGTTGCACCACAAAAAATAAAAGGACAAGAATGGTGATACTTAGTAGCGATTCTTGAATATCCTGGAACTTATTCATCATCATTATACAATGGCAAGAAAGAATCCTGGCTTCTGATTGGCTAATGGGTAACCACAGTAGAGATGTTATCCTGGCATAACATCCCAGCTGTAGTGCCAGCCTGCTATGTGCCACATCACAAATCTCACTCAAGGTATTCCTACGCAGCAGCTGTTCATAGACACAGTCTGACAGGAATAGAAACGAATGTCAAGCTTCCCAAAACCAAACTTCACATTCATCACTATGGAGTCTGTCAGCAAATGGTTCTCAGAAGATAAAGAAAATACTGAAAAAGAAACACAGCCAAAAAAAAAAAAAAACAGAAAAACGGAGGCATCTTCGGCTTGAGGAAAACCAGCTAGATGACACTGAAGTGAACAGAAATGAGCCATCCATGAAGAGACAGAAACTGGGCAGTCAACGTTCTAAATGACTGGTTAATGGAAATGGGCAAAAAACTCAACCTTAACACAGTAAGTGCCACAGAACTAAACCATGGTTTGCAGAAGTTTTATGGGGCAGTCAGAAATAGTAGCGGAAAGCAATATGGGATAAGCAATTTCATCGGGCTGCGAGCGGGCATAAACCACCACATACAGTAAATGAGACGCCACTAAGCAAAATATCAATATCAATATCTTGGCCGGCCCGGTGGCACTGAGGGTTGAGGCGCTGGACGCCACACCTTGAGCCACACCAGCGAACCCGGGTTCAGGAACGAGCCCCAACCGCTGGGGGTCGGCAGGGGAGGGAGAGGATTGAGTGTCCAGAGGATGGCTCTCCTCTCCCTAAGGTGGGTTCGGGGGCTTCTCGGCACAGTAATGACACCTGGTGGAGACCAGGTGTACTACTTGTGCCTGGAACGTAAGGGGAGGAGCACGGCAGATGCTTACGGCTACTCCGTGCAGGCGTCACTACACGTCTGGCTCCTAGGGGTAACCTACAGTAAGGAAAAAAAAAAACCCAGGCCGAGGATAGGCGAAGGCGCCTCCAGTCTCGGCCACACTCCCACTATTGGGCTCGGTTTCCAGGGGGATTCTCCAACACCTGCCCAGTGCATTAGATTGTAGATAGAGTGCTAGGACGGGTGGTCCCACCTCGGGGGGCTCAGATCCGGGGGATCCGCCAGGCAGGGTCGGCCTGGAATACCGAGCTTCAGACCGGTTGGTAGAGTCAGGCTGGTAAGGTAGCTGGAGAGTGTTCCTCAGTCCTGGAGGAAGTGAGGAAAAAATAAAGTCTAAAAAAAAAAAATATATATATACATATACATACACACACACACACACACACATATATATATATACATACACACACACACACACACACACACATATATATACACATATATATCAATATCTTAAACGCGAGTTTCAGAGTGCCAATAATATAACTACAGCCCAACTAAAGAATCTCCGCCGTGAGGGAAAAGACAAGACTAAACATTCTCCCCTCACAATCACTGACCTGCAGCTCCTAAGAGAATCCCCAGCCCTCAGCACTGAAACACTGGAGGGCCTTCTGCGTCGTGTGTGGCTGGAGTTAGTTACACTTTGCAGGTGCGGCTGTGAGAGGCAGCGCCAATTAAAGCCAACCTCATTTGACTTCCAACAAAGTGAAACCAGACTGACACGTGTCTCAACTTCAATGAAAAGACAAAAATACCACAGCGACCCCCCTTGAAAATGATTGAGACACGTACAGGGGTTGCATGTTCGAGCTGAAAGGACATGCCCACTGCCCTGTTACAGCCCTAAAAAAATACATCTCCAAACTCCCACAAAATGCCCCATGTCTCTTTCTACATCCCAGAAATAAGCCAGCCAAACCGTGGAACCAAGAATCTGTGTGGTATACTCTGGAGTCAATAGGAAACAATTACCTTGCCACCATGCTTCCTAAGATGTGTAGTGCTGCAGTACTCCAGAACTCCTACATGAATCATTGCTTGCGTGCAACCGCCATTCAACTGCTGAGCAACACTGGACTGCAAAGCCGACAAATTATGTTCATCACAGGACATAAGCAGGAACTGTGCCTGAAAAGTTATTGGGGCCCAACAATTGTGGAATGGAGACAGTGGAGTGCAATCCTCTCTGGCAGAAACATAGACAGTAAGTCCCCGACTCGAACCCTAGCAGCCACGGAGCACAACGTAGACCCGCAAGATGCAACTCCCTCAACATTAGCAAGTAAAGAAATCACTTCTGCCACGGGAACTGCAACCTCACCAAACACCATGGTCACAGTAAACAAAGAAGTTAAGCCAAATGAAACAAGCAGCACTTTCACCATGACTTCAGTGCAAGAAAACAGCAGCAACCAGTTCATAATACATGGGAACAGCATGTATGTCTTCAACATTTATACATCACAAAGACACTAAAACCATTTAAAAAATGGCCTGTTACAAAATACTGTTAAATATGTACAGTCAGTTAATATTTTACAGAAATGCATTAGTTCACCGTTTAAATACAGTTGCTGACAGATTCATTTAAAATTAACAGTTTCTGAAATTTTTGAAATTAACATTAAAGAGTTAATTGAATATAGTTATAAAATACACTAAGAACCTTTTACCTTAATTTATGACAAGATAATGCTACAGAACACAAATCTACTCCAGTTTTAAGCTTAAATTAAAGGACTATTTTATGGTTGTGGTAGGATACTTACTATTTTCTTAGACTGATATATATTTATTTATTGAATTTTGTTGACCCGGTAAGCCCACTGGGCCTAGAAGTCCCTTTTTCAGGGGGGAGAGGGATACAGATGGTAAGCAACTGAAACTGAATCAGATTAAGCTGTTGGTGGTATTTTAGTGAATGGGAGAAATTTGGCCAGGACACCAGGGAAATTCCCCTACTCTTTTTCGAAAAGTGCCATGGGATCTTTAACATCCACCTGAACTACCACCAATCCAGGCAGATGGGACCTCGGTTTAACGTCTCATCCGAAAGACGGCACCTCACAAGTGCAGCACCCCCCCCCCCCCATGCTGCACTACAGTGTCAGTAATGGGATATTAACCCAACTGCCAGATGTGGGAACTGAACCCACAGTCCTCTGATCTCCCGGCCTCATATATAAATTTTTTCAGTTGTTTAACCAGGAATAGCACACTAAACTGAAAGCTTTTTTACAGGAGCAACCTGGGAGCACAAGGAAGTTAAGTGACTTGCTCAGGGTCACACACTATGCAAGTGGAAGCTGTGGGATTCAAACCCAGGTCTGGTCTGCTGGATGTCCCCAGATTTGCAGCTCAGAGCCTTAGACCACTGCGCTATACTGCCTCCTTATCAGTCTGCAGCACAGCAAGGGTTAAAACTTGAGTGTTTCTTCATTTTACAGTTATGAGCCACTGTATAATAGGAATAATGCCCTCCAAGGTGGGTGTTATGCTAACATCCCTTCTTGGGTGTTGGATGCCCTCGGTCTGTGGCCTTGGACCCAACCACCCGAGGCAGAATGTTATTCCAGCATAACACCCACCCTGCCAGGCATTATTCCTTTATTAATGTTCTGCATTTATTTCCCTGCCTCATTCTTTTTCACTGAGGACATTTATTTGCACCTCATAGAATCACAGAAATTTGACATCAGAAAGGACCTGTCCGGCCCATCTAGTCTGCCCAACCCTCCCTTTCACATACCCCCTCCCCTCAATCTCCCCCAATACTCAGTCTCATATGCCTGTCCCATGCCCTCCTAAATTCCTCCACCATCTCAACCCCAACTACTCCATCCAGCAGTCTGTTCAAGGGCTCCACCACCCTCTCTGTGAAGAAATGCCTCCTCACATTGCCCCAAACCTATTTCCTTGCAGTCTGAGGCTGTGCCCTCTAGGTCTGGCTCCCTATTTCCTCTTCAGCTGACCCCCTTCACCTACTTTACTGAGCGCCTTTACATATTTAAAGGTTTCAATCATATCCCCCCTTTCCCTCGTTTCCAGCGTGTACAGATTCAGCTCCTTACAACTCTGCTCGTATCTCTTCCCCTGCATACCCTGCACCATCTTTGTTGCCCTTCTCTGAATCCTCTCCAGTGGATCTATATCCTTGCAGAAGTGTGGTCTCCAGAACTGAACCCCGTACTTTAACTGCGGCCTCACCATGGCTTTGTAGAGGGGCATTATAACCTCCCTCCTTCTGCTAGTAATGCCCCTGCCTATGCACGTCAGCATTCCATTGGCCCTTCCCGCCGCCCTACTACACTGGAAACATAGCTTAAGGTTTGAGGAGACTATGATCCCCAGATCCCTTTCCTGTTCTGATTCTCTGATTCCCCCTCCCCCCCAGCGTTTACCCCGCTATCGTGTTTTTACTCCCTAGGTGCATCACAACGCTCTTGGCATGTCATGCCATATCATGTAAACAGGATCTTTGTCCCTCAAGTGTCATCTCATGCACTGCCCATAATGCATTGCATTGAGAGGGTAGAGGATGTGTAGTGCTCTGTTTCTTCATCTCATATATGGGAATCAATTTCCTTACCAATAATTCTGGGTGTGTGTAGGCTCCATCCATGGGCAAGCAGAAATGTATGGGCCGTCTTCCCCTCTCAGCTGGGACAGATGGAATAGTCAGAGTATGAGGAGATGCTCCCAATCCCATGGCCCTCAGACACCCCACTGGCCAAGACTGTAAACAGTGAACCCCCAAACTGAGGAGTAACCCATAAAAAAAGAGAACACAGTAGGCTACTGAACGAATCCTGGAGCAGGGGAACCATATACAAAACAAGGACAGAAAGAGAGCCTGCCTGCCCACGGATGGAGCCTATACACAATAATGGATTACCAGAAAGGAAATTATAATTCCCCTTTGTGTGTCATCTTCTTCGAACAGGCAGAAAATAGCAGTCCCTAGTCGAGAACGTCCATGCTGCACCATGAAGCTCAGCATGGCCAGGCGATAATGCCTAGTAAAGGTGTGGACCAAGGCCACATAGCAGCCTTGTGAATGTTCTCTAGGGAGGCTGAGGCTCGCTCAGCATAGCAGGCAGCCATGGCTCTACTGGAATGAGCTCGGAGTCCCAATGCGCCAAAGAACACTCTAGACAAATGGGCCAGTTGAATGCCACTTGGCTAAGATGTGCTTGGCTATGGCTAACCTTTCTTCCCAGACTCAACAAAAAACCTGTCAGAAAAGGTTAAGATCATGTCAAAAAGATGATGACGGCTCTCCTGAATTCGAGGAAGTGAAGAAGCCTTTCCTTAGCATTCTTCAGATCTGAGCAAAGGGAAGGCAAGGCAGTCTCCTGCTGTTGATGGAATGTGAAGCCTACCTTGGGAGTGAGTGATGGTACCACCTGGAGGACCACTTTGTCCTGATGGAATACCAGGTATGGTTCCTTGTGGACAGAGCATGCATCTCCCTGATCCATCTAGCCAAGCATATGGCTACTAGGAATAGCACCTTCAGGGAGAGGAGCTAGGGAGAAATTTATCTGAGATGTTCGAAGTGGGGATCCATCAAGGCTTCCAGAACCATGTTCAGTTCCAGGGTGGGGTGATGGACAACCTGCCTAACAAGGAAGCAAATCTTGTGACATGCCTTGATGAAGCAGACGTCAAGATAGGACCCCAGAGGACAGGGCCCTATGTAACCCTGAGCTGCGGAGAGTGCCACCATCTGAACTCTGAGGGAACTAATGGACAGCCCTTTATCTAGACCCTGCTGCAGAAACTCCATAATATTGACAGAGAGGCGGCCGATGAACTGATCCCCCAATGGAGAACACCAAGAGTGGAATGTGTCCCAGACTCTGACATGGGTCTGGTTCGTCAGAAGCTTCTGGGAGTACATCAGGATGTTGATTATGCTTCACGAATAGCCAGCCTTCATGTATCTGCTGCTCTCAGGAGGCAGGCCGATAGTTCTCGAAACTTCTGAGGTCCTGGGTGCAGGATTGGGCCTTGGCAGAGAAGATTTGGCATGCATGGAAGCTGGGTTGGTTTGCATAAGGCCAGGTGGATTAGTTCTGAGTACTATGCTCATCTGAGCCACTTGGAACAATAAGAATCAGTGTTGCTGTGTAACTGGGTAATAAAATTTCCTTTCTCAAGTTCTTGATGGAACGGCACAAAGGAAGAGACAACAGACAAGTGGTGCTCATGTAATACAGGTAAATGATAATACAGGCTTACTACCAGCAGTGAACACACTGGGACTGCTTCCAGTTTTCCTTACCTACATAGGTGCAGTCTCCAGTCTCAGAGAAGCTACGTGCTGCAAGGGGTCTTATACCCTGATAATAACCATGGTTACTACTGAAGATACATAAAAAGTATATAACTGGACAGTAGCAGGTGGCATGAGTAAACATCCTAACATAAGAAGTTGCTTAGCTTGCAAAGATAGCACGAACAATGGGATCTCTATAAGTCTCCAAGGTCACTTGCAGCTACAGTTATGCACAAGCATTAAAGATGGCACTATTGTTTTATTTATAATTATAAATAAAAAATATAATGGACAGCATTTCCCAGGACTAAGATACAGTGGTAAAATGTAATGGAGCATAATATGCATTAGTAGAACACAGATTCTGACACTTATGCATGTACGATAAGTGTCACTGCCCTAAGGTTAGTACATATCCCTACATAAATGTTGCTGTCCGCGAGGTGGGGGTACAATCAGGGGTGCTGGACCATGCATAACATTCTCCTCCCTTGTTGCTGTCAGAAGAAAAGGCAACAACCACAGGAAAGTAAGGGGATGGAGCTAAAAAGTTGTTTACAAGCCCAAGGCACAAGCGTTATAGAGGAATTCCAGTTGTTCTCGGTGTTGTCTTAAGAGTACATCGCAGACAGCAAAGGGTTAGTATCAGAAAAACTAAAAATGCTTGGATAATAACAAAAGCTTTAAAACTCAGTTCTAACCAAGTATTGGATAGAGCATTACTTAAATCACCATCATGAATAAGATCATTGAGAGCATCATCAGTCTTAGAAATATTACTGCTAATATAAATCAAATGTGAATCTTTTCTAACTAAAAGAGATTTCAAAGAAAGAGTCACAGGGTCAATATGCATGTTAAACACGGGAAAATATTGAGACAAGGCAAGCAAGTATTGCGGATCGGTATCAATAACATCTGGTTCAGGGAGAGGGACAGAAGTAATAATTGTGTGACAGATAACCATTTCTGCTGTGAAACAGAAGTTGGGAGCGGAAATAACACAAGGTTTTTGACCATAAGCAAAGGATTTATGATTTTTCACTACACAATACTGCCCATTGGAATTGTAAGTAACTCTTATAGTTGGAACCCTCCATCGCAGCAGATGTATAGGACAAGAAAAGGACTGGTTGGTGAGCCGTGAAGTGAAGCAATGTACCTCTTCCAGGTAGCTTCAGGATGTAGCTGTTTTGGTCTCAGGTGCTGAAGATGCAGCTTGTGGAGATTCGGATTTGTCATCCTCATCAACATCAGTCAGACTGGATGGCAATTCATCACCCA
The DNA here is from genome assembly GCA_016271365.2 of Neoceratodus forsteri. NCBI lineage: Eukaryota > Metazoa > Chordata > Ceratodontiformes > Ceratodontidae > Neoceratodus > Neoceratodus forsteri. Next base: position 210,387,507 of record JADMNL010000026.1, on the reverse strand, counting down.
AGGTATAAGCCCAGTCAAAATGTTCCGGTGAGTACCCACACACAGGTTTCACAATATTGAAGACGTCACAGCGGCACAGGTAATAGTAACCCTTCTTGGTGAAACAGTTAGTGTGGGGCACCACCCATGATTGGAGCACAGACTGGTAAACCGATAAAGAGGGAAGGTCAGTTCTTTCTCGACAGATGTTATCAAGGTGTCCGATGGAATTAATTACAGCCAACTTGACGAAGACAGAGGTTTCAGGATCAAAGTGTGGTAATGACACGGAAAAGGTAATAAACGTATCATGTATCGAGCAAGTCTTAGTAAAGTAGCAAGGTGCTGGATTTGGATATCGTGAGACATATCCACGGTTTCTAGTTGTGGACATAGAAATGTTAACAGAATTTGTTAAATAGTAATGCAGCCATTGGATTTGCAATGAGGACAATATCATTTACCCATTCTCCTATCACGAATAATATCTGGAATGCGTCCCGTTTCCAAGTCCCTGAAGAGACTTAACAGTGGCAATTACATAAGAACCATAAGCAGAGCATAAAAGTTCATGGGCAATATATTGCTTGTCTGCCTCCTTGTTATTTTGAAAAAGCAGTTCATTAATCTTATTTTTAGTATCATTGAACCCTTTGGCAATTTCCTGCATGTTGTATACAGTAGAACATTCTTTCTTACTTAAACCATCTACACCATGTAACAGTGGGGGTAGAATATCATTTTAAACAGCTTGCTGAAAATTAAGAGTAGAGTTTATGCTTTAATAGCTGCTATGTCTGCTCTGTTCCAGATAAACATACCCGAGCCAAAAAGGCCAGAAACAGTGCCTGCTGCAGGGGTTAACATCTGCAGTGTCACGCCTAGTGTGTGGCCTGGCTTTAGCATTAGGTGCGGTTCTAAAGATTCCTACATGATCAGTAGTAGGAGGTCCACTAACGGGATCGTTAATGCGTGTCTGATAAGCAGCTACAATATCTGTAAGCATCATACTGAAAAATTCAGAAGTACTGGTCATGTGACAGAAGCCAATCTCAGCCACATTTCAATGTGTAAGACTGAAAATACCTGGGACATGCAGGAATTGTACATTATTAAATCAGGGCACCTGGAAGGGAAGTGGCAGTCAAACCACTAGGAGGACCTTCCTCTTGGGGAGGGCAGTCAGTCAGTTCTTCTTCGGTGGACGGGACTACAGAGAGAAACAGAGCTTCAGTAGCTACATAGTTGCGAAGACAGAACACTCATGTCTCCTCAGAGGTGAGGCATTTCACCAGGCAGAATCTATGAGAGCAGTAAGATTATAATGACCAGTATGTCTGGGAGAAGTCCGTCGAATGGAGAGGGTACCATTTTGTGAGATGTATGTGTTAGGCCATCTGTAGAATGTACCTTTAGATAAATGAGCTACAGGGAGTGTGTAACCATTAAGGTCAGTTTCCCATTGTACAGAGAGGGAGGACTTGTCTGGAGCTACTACCATGGCATTAAGACAGGCATCTGAGCCTTCCTTAACAGTAATCATTTTGTTGAGCACATTAATATGAACTCCTATTGGGGCTGAGTGTTCAAGTTTGCTAAGAAAATCTTCTATACGTTTATGTGCAGTCGATAGGGGTTTGTTCTGAGATTTGGTCAAAGAATGTAGTCCCACCACGATGAGGAGGTGAAAGGTAGCCATCTTGCCAGTGTACCTGATAGAAAACAGAAAAGGATTAAGTGAGGTGTACTATTCCGCCCTAAGTGGCTTAGGAAAAGTAAGTTTAGTCACCTTTGTACAACTTGAGCTGATTAGCATGGAACCACTTGTCGGTGGTCTGTTTTTGCTGTTTAACTCGGACCCGATAGCAGGACTGAGTTTGTTTACAATGGTGTATGGGCTTTCCCATTCACTGGCAAATGCACGAGATGGTTGTCTGTATTGGAAAAGCATAACTTGGTCTCTATCTTGCCAGTCGGCTTCTTTGACATGCTTATCAAAATGAGCTTTAGCTTGTTGTTGGGCCTTACCCATTTGATTGGCAGCAAACAGATGTGTCTTCATGAAGTTTGTCAACATACTTTGGTACAGATCTGCAAGAGGGATGTGGAGATCAATCAACAGGTACTCAGGTAATCTCATGGCTCTCCCAGTCATAACCTCATAGGATGTGCACTGGGTAGCTGCTGCAGGAGTGCCCCTGATTGTCATTAGTAGTAGTGGCAAGAGGGAATCCCAATCCTTTGGATTGTCATTAGTGAATTTGCATAACATCTGTTTGATTCTTCCGTTTGCTCTTTCTACCTGGCCTGAGGATTGAAGATGGTAAGGGATATGGAATTTCTGACCCACTCCAAGTAGTTGGAGTGTCTGCCTCATCAGCTCAGCTGTAAAACTGATTCCCTGGTTTGAGTCTACCTTTAAGGGTAGACCCCACCTGGAGAACAACTGATCCACCAGGATCTTGGCAGTTATTTTTGCCGTGTTGTTTTTAGTGGGAAATGCTTCTACTCACTAAGAAAATAAATCTGTGATGACAAGTGCATACTTGTTCTTGCTGGAGTTGGTCAAAGGGCCAATTAAATCAATCTGTAATCACATTCCATGGTCCAGTTTGCCTTTGTAGCAACAATTTAACATTTTTTTTTTCACTGAAATTGGATTGTTCTGGGCACACAACTGTGCAGGCCACCAGATGACAGTTTTAAGTCTCTGGAGGGTGTTGTCTGTCCCCTGGTGTCCATCAGTGAGGGCATCATGAACCATATAGATGAATTTGGTTCACAAAAATTGTGGTGCAACCCACAATTTGTCACCTGTACCCTCTTTCCAATGTCAGATGAGCTTCTGATCACTAGACCGCATCTTTTAGTTCTGGGTCAGATTTCTGTGCAGCAGAAAGGTCCAGTAGAGGTTCTGGTACTGGTTTCTGCCTAGTGTTAGCAGCTCGGAAAATAGCTGCCACAACTACTGGGTGAGTCATTGTCCATGTCTCCCCCCCTTGAGCGCCTGCCTTGGCAAGCGAGTCCGCTCGATTACTTGAATTCATTGTAAGGGTCAGATTTACAGTGAGCCTTTACCTTGTGGATGTACAGTTTGTGAGCAAACTGTGTCAGGGTGTGTATATACACAAACAGATCCCTGTATTTGACAGGTGTGCCATCAGAGGGTGTAAAATAATTTTTCTCCCAGAATGGTAGAAATTCAGTAAGGGATAAGCAGACCAAGTTAGAACCTGCAAAGATGATGGCATCCTTGTCACCATGGGGCATGACCTCCAAAGCACAGGCCACAGCTGCCAATACAGCATACTGAGAGGAGATAAAGTGCACTTCCTGGAAATGCGCCCGAAATCTCCTCTTTGTCTATTATGAGCACTCCAAACCCCGCTACCTGTTCTCCGTCCACATAAGAGGTGGAGCAGTCTGTAGAGGCACGATACATGGTGGTATCCTCTAAAACATCTGGTGTAGCCGGCAGGAATGGTCCCGGCTCAGGTAAGTCAGGAGGTTGAAGTGCACAGTCATGGGGCTTACCTGTGCAGAGTAGGCCATGGGCCAAGATGGATGGTATTATTGCGGGTAGTACTTTGATGTCCCTGTCCCTGTCCTGAAAAAGCAAAGACCAGTGGGTAAGTCTGGTGGTGGAGACTGAACCATCTTTTACTTTGTCTGAAAGCAAGAAATTGGCTGTGGTGTGGCAGGTATGCAAGACAATAGCAGCATACCCAATGATGTACATAAAATGTTTGACAGCCCAGTAAGTTGCCAAAAGTGTCCGTTCAGAGACTGTATTTTTTCTCTGTACTGGGAACAGCATCTGAGAAGCATAGGCAATGGGCTTGAAGTACCCGTTGTACTTTTGTGCCACCATTGCAGACATGGGCACATCAGAAGTGGCAGTTTCCAGACAGAATGGGAGATTTGGGTTAGGACTGATCAGTGCTGGGGCTGAGGCAGAGGCTAAGGCCTGCTTGAGCAGAGTTACATCTTCAGTACGAGTGGGGCCCCATGTCCATGGGACATCCTTTTTCAGAAGTTCATACAAGGAAGCAGCCTTAAAAGCAAAGTCAGGGATAAAATCCCTGGAGTAGTTTACCATTCCTAACAAGCATCTGAGTGTGGTCACACTCAAGTCAAGTCAAGTTTATTTATAAAGCGCCTTTCAAAACCAAGGCGCTGTACAAAGATAGATAAAATAATAAAATCCAGACATTTAAAACAGCCATAACTAAGAAGGATAAACCAGAGTAAAAAGATATGTCTTTAAAGCAGTTTTAAAATTATCAACAGTTGGGCATTCTCTCAACCAGCGAGGTTGAGAATTCCACAGGGTTGGTGCCGAAAAGGCAAAGGCACGAGATCCTGATAACTTCAATCGAACCCTGGGAATCTCTAGCAATCCCTCGCTGGCGGAACGGAGAGGACGGAGGGGGTGATAGGGAATCAGAAGATCTTTCAGGTAACGGTCCCTGGTGTAGGGCTTTAAAGGTTAGTAAACCAACCTAAGGTGATCCACCACGAACAGGCAGCCAGTGCAGTTCAAAGCACAGGCATAATATGACTGGTTCTAAGAGTCCCAGTCAAAAGCCTGGCTGCAGCATTCTGCACCAGCTGAAGGCGGCGGATATCAACCCCTGGTAGCCCTAGGTAGAGGGAGTTGCAGTAGTCCAGACGGGTAGCGACAAAGGCGTGGACCAAAGTTGGAAGGTCCTCCTGGGGAATCAGATGTTTCACCCGGGCGATATTCCTCAGATGGTAAAAAGAGGATTTGACAACAGCTGATACCTGAAATTTCAGGGTCAGACCATCATCAAAAATAACGCCCAGATTTCGCACCTGTCCAGAGGTAGAGAGCGGTACACCACCAAGTGATAAACCTGATGGCTGTGCAGCTCCCAAGCCCACCCCCCCGGATGACCTGGATCCACAACCAATACCTCAGTCTTATCCGGATTGAGTCTCAGCCAGCTTGAGCTCATCCAAAGTCTGATCTCATCTAGACAGTTATTAAGTACATAGAGTGCATCACCCTGGTCGGGGAGAAAGGACAAATACAGCTGAGTATCATCTGCATAGCAATGAAAACTCAGACTGTATCGCCTGATGATTTCTCCCAATGGCAGCATATACACTGAAAACAACATGGGAGCTAAAATGGAGCCCTGTGGTACCCCACAAGACAGGGAGTAAGCATCAGAGGAATAAATTCCGGTGACAACTCTCTGAAACCTGCCAGTGAGGTAAGAACGAAACCAATTGAGGACTGTACCAGACAGCCCACAAAAGACCCACAGTCACTCCAGTAGCACCCCATGGTCTACAGTGTCAAATGCAGCAGATAGATCGAGAAGGACCAGAATGGTACAAGCCTTTCGATCTCTGGCCATTAGGAGGTCGCTCAATACCCGAACAAGGGCAGTCTCAGTACTATGCCTTTTCCTGAAACCAGACTGGAGAGTATCATAGACATTATGAGATGTAAGATGATCATCCAATTGCAAGCATAACTGCCTTTTCAATAACCTTACCAACAAATGGCAGGTTAGAGATAGGCCAGTAGTTAGCTAGACAGACTGGGTCCAGGAGGATTTTAGAGTGGTCAACTACTGCCTCCTTAAGGAGGTCAGGAACCCCCAAAGGACTTCCAGATAATGTCAGCAAGGATTGGGTAGATGGCTTCTACACAACCTACTAATAAGCGTGTAGGACCGGATCCAAACTACAACTAGTTGGTCGCATTGTCTGGATGATCTTCACAATGTCCACAAATTCCGGGCGGTGAAAATCTAACCAAGACAGACCCGAGGACAGGACACACCAATCGTCACCACCACAATCCCCTATAGGAGAGATCGGACGATGCGGACCTGATGCTGGCAACCTCTGCTAAAAATGCAAGCGAACTCCTCGCATCTAGGCTGAGAAAAGGCTTCTCTAGGCTGAAGACAGACTGGATTGCACAGTCTGTTCACAGTCCGGAAAAGCTGAGCTGGTCAATTTTGTGCAGCAGAAATCTCTTTGGACAGGAATTCTGCCTTCTTACGAGTGATTTCTGATTGATAGCTATCATAATGAGCCATCAATCTAAGCCTGTCAGTATCAAGGCCAGATTTCCGCCAGGCTCTCTCCAGCCTTCGGCCTACTCGCCTTAATTCCTTCAAGGAGCCATCAAACCACGGGCTCCTTGGACGGATGGTGGGAGGCCGAACACGAACAGGTGCAATTTTGTCCAGAGCATCTCCCACAGCCTTATTATAGGCTAATACAAGATCGTCTGGACTCATGCATTCACCCGACAAGCTCGATAGATCCAGCACACTATTAGGGAGTAGCAGATCTTGCAAGCCCTGGATCTTCTTGACAGCTGGGCTTCATACTTGGTCTGTGATACGCAGGCCAAGGAAGATGTCCTCTCTTTCACACAGTTGTACTTTGGAGAGGTTGCACTTGAGGCCTACTCTCTTGAGGAGAGCCAGAAGTTCATCTAGAAGGGCCAAATGATCTTCTTTCGTGGTGACTGAGAGAAGCAAGACATCCACATACTGCAGGAGACACTGGGGTGTTGAAAACCCCTGCAGGGCATCCACCATGTGGAGATGTAAGAGGGAAGGGCTGCTGTGACAGCCCTGGGGAAGATAGGTCCAGGTGTACTGGTGTCCATCAAAGATGAAAGCAACTTTGTATTGGCTTTCCTGTGCCAATGAGAGTGACCAAAACCCATTAGAGATGTCAACAGCTGTGAACCACTTTTAGTCAGGTGTCAACAGCTTGAGCACATCAGGTGCTGACGCTACTGTTGGGGCGCAACTGGGGGTAACTTAAGTTTTCTGTAATCAGCTATAAGTTTCCAAGCTCCATTTGGCTTTTTCATAGGCCAAATAGGCAAATTGACAGTGGAGACGCAGCTCCTAATTATTCCTTGCTGAAGCAGTGACTGGATGGTCTCCCTCAGTGATGGCAAGGCTTCAGCAGGGAATGGGTACTGCTTCTGCCTCACAGGGTCAGGCCCTGTGATGTCAATGGTAGTATGCATCCTACCACTGTCGTGCTTGTTCCAACTGTTTAACCAGGTTTAACACACTAAGCTGAAAGCTTGTTTTCAGGTGCAACCTGGGAGCACAGGGCAATTAAGTGACTTGCTCAGGGTCACACAGTATGCAAGTAGGGGTTGTGGGATTCAAACCCAGGTCTCCAGAATTGCAGCTCAGAGCCTTAGACCACTGCGCTATACTGCCTCCCTTGTTGGTAGCAAACATGTCAAGGTGTTTTTGCAGCAAGGGTGCAAGTTCTGAAAACAGGTCATGACTTCTGAACAAAGCCATGACGTCATACTCCTTGTTATTATGGGAGATGGCTGCCACCATATGTGAGTCTGGAATGGTGACAGCATGATATTGTCCTTTGATCTGGAGAAGTAGCCTGTTGGCTAGGTCCAGTACACAGCTGTGTAGTGCTAGAAAGTCAATTCCCCAATATGCTGGGATGATGACATCATACCATGAGGTCAAAGACAAAATCAGCTCTGAGGTGGTCTACTACCACAGGTAGAGGAACAGATTGGTAGGTGTATAGCTGGGTACCATCTACACCTTGGGCACTGGTCTTCCAGCCGGCAGACCAGTCAGATGAGACTGGGTCCTCATCAAGGAGGACCGACATGGCAGCTCTGGTATCCAGAAGCATGGTAAGATGGTGGCCCCTGACCGTGGCCTTTACACAAGGCTGTCTATTTGTGTCAACAATCAAGTCACTCACAATCTGGACTGGGGCCTGTAATTGTCAATCTGCATTTTCAGAATTGTAATCATCATCATCATCCTGTTCCTGAAATCTGAGGCCTGCAGGATCTTTCAAGGCCTCCTGGATGTCTTGCACAGGATACAGATGTACCTGTGACATCACAGGCGTGACAACAGCCTGCATGGATGATTCCTCCTTGGTCGTCACATCGGCCTGGCCAGTAGCTGAAGCCACGAAAGTATTCTTCTCTTGGCTGTTTGTTCAGCAGCCGAAGGCAGGAAGGGATTCCCCTGACCGTATAGCTGTCCGGCGGCCGGAGCGAGGGTTGCTACGGTTTGCGTAGGTTTAGCTGCTCTTTCAGCACGGCTCTCCTCCAACAATTTGCGGAGGGTCTCGTTTTCGTCTTTGAGACTTCGATAGGTAGGGCCTTTGAGGTTCTGATTATATGATTAGATGTGCTAGGTTAGTCATGTTTATGTAACTTCTCTTGTCATGATTTGCTTATTCTGGTTTATGTAACTTACAGTCATGGCCAGAAAATTGTTGAAATTAAAAAATATTTTGGTATCCACATATGTATTTCTTTGGTTTGCAGTGGAATAAAACACAAAAAGCAGAAAAAGTTACTAAGTCTTAGCTTATTCCACATAGAACTCCTTAAATGGCCCAGACAAAATTATTCGCACCTTTTAGAAGTAGTTACAAATAATTAGATTTCAATCAGGTGATTCTCCTTCACTTTGGAATTGAACTCACCTGTGGTGAGTTGCAGGTGCCTGCAATATAAAAGTCACTCATTCAACCAGTTTGAATAGAGAAAAGGACTCATTCTCCTGTTTTGTGTCACTGTGTGTACTGCAATGAGCATGGAGAAAAGAAAGACAGCTAGAGAATTGTCTGAGGAGGTCAGACAGAAGATTGTAGCCACGCATGGACAATCTCAAGGCTACAAATCAATCTCCAGAGACCTTGATGTTCCTGTTTCCACCGTACATAATGTTATCAGGATGTTTAAGGCCCATGGCACTGTAGCCAACCTCCCTGGACGTGGCCGCAAGAGAAAACTTGATCAAAGATTGCAGCGCAGGATTGTTCGAATGGTGGAGAAAGCACCTCGATCAACTGCCAAACATATTCAAGCTGACCTTCAGACACAAGGTACAACAGTTTCAACTTGCATCATCCGTCGCCAACTCAATGAAAGGGGGGTTATATGGTAGGAGGCCCAGGAGGACCCCACTGCTGAGAGAGGGACATAAGAAAGCCCAACTGGGGTTTGCCAAAACACACCTGAACAAGCCAGAATCCTTCTCGGAGAATGTCCTGTGGACAGATGAGACCAAATTAGAGCTTTTTTGGTAAAGCACATCATCTCTGTTTACAGAAAACAAAATGAAGCCTTCAAAGAAAAGAACACCTTCCCTACAGTCAAACATGGAGGAGGTTCAGTGATGTTTTGGGGTTGCTGTGCTGCCTCTGGCACTGGGTGCCTTGAACGTGTGCATGGCATCATGAAATCTGTAGATTACCAGGCCATTTTGGAGCACAATGTTGAACACAGTGTCAGAAAGCTGGGTCTCCGTCAAAGGTCATGGGTCTTCCAGCAGGACAATGACCCCAAACACACTTCAAAAAGCACCCAGGAATGGTTCAAGACGAGACGCTGGACTGTTCTGAAGTGGCCAGCAATGAGTCCAGATCTAAATCCCACTGAAAACCTGTGGAGAGATTTGAAAACAGCAGTTGGGAGAAGGCACCCTTCAAATCTGTGAGAACTGGAGCAGTTTGCACAAGAAGAGTGGGCCAAACTGCCAGTAGAGAGGTGCAGGAAGCTCATCCATGGCTATAGGAAGTGGTTGATTGCAGTTATTTTGACCAAAGGCTGTGCTACCAAATATTAAGTCTAGGGAGTCAATAATTTTGTCAATGCCATTTCTTTTCATTTTCTGATTTAAAAGGATATATTAAATTCTGAATCAAAAACAAAGGTTCTGTAATATTAACAGAAAAATAAAGAATTGTGGAGACCAAATACTGTACTGTTGTTAATTTAAACTTATTTTAGAGGAAATTGTGAGTTATTTGAAAAAGTGCAAGGGCGCCAATATTTTTGGCCACGACTGTAGGTTTGTTCATCATTGACTGTACTTGTTACGCCATGTACTACTGGTCTGTTGTATGATGATGTGTTGTGTACTCTCCCGGGTCGTGCCTGACAATATCATTTTATGACTAGTCCACTTACCTGGTCAACAAAAACTAAATTAATAAATAAATACTGCTGGGCATTTGGATTTTTCCAATTGCTCCTCTCTCTATTTCTGTTGTTTTTATAGTTCGCCCGTGCGACTACTTGTCATCAGAAGGGGCATAATTTTTCTGGTTATTGCCTTCCACGGTATAGTGGGTAGGCGTATCGGGGGTGAGCTGTACTGCAGCCGCCTGTGCTGCCGGGACTTGTATTGCGGCAACCTTGCTGGATTTCCCAGAAGCAAGGTTACAGAGGTAAACCTGATCGGCACACTCCGTTTTCGTTACGATGTTCGCAAGGGAATCAGTATTTGGGTAAACATTAAGGTCAACCTTTTCCAGCAAGGCTGGAGTGATGTTCCAGATGTACAAATCCTCGTATTCAATCTGGTCCCAGTCTGCAAGTTCACCTGCTAGGCTTTTGCCAGTGTAGTATGCGAGCCATAACCGTTGGTGGTAGGCCGTGGGGCTTTCTTTCACATTCTGCTTAACCTTGTAGGCCAAGCGAGCTCCTACGACACCAGAGGAGTTGGCGGCGATGAGGGTTGCAGCGATGTTGTCACAGACAAGGGTGTCGGAGTTGAGTACAGTCTCTGGGAGTTTAGCCCAGAGGGTAGGATCGATCGTCTGTCACAAGACTTGAACCTGATACTTGGGTTGGAGAGAAAGCTTCTCGCAGAGGGAGCACACCTTCTCCAAATGGCAACTGTGATTGTCAGTTGGGCCCATCTGTCCGATACTTTGGGCAATTTGCTGGACAGACTGAGTGATTTGCAAGGGACTGGAAGTATGAGTGGTCACATTCAACTCAATACGTTCCATAGCACCGTGAAGTGCAGCTTCCACATCAGTGACCGCCTTGTATGCATGGTCCTGATTAACAGTTTCTTTGAACATTTTGCCAATTTGTTCCCAGATGGCTCTCCTTTGGTCCTCTGGTACAGCAATCTTAGACCTGGTTCTCTCAAATGGAAATGGAGAGAGGATCACAGATGTAGAAGTGAGTAGCCATCTGGAAACTAGTGACCATCGAACAGTATGGTTCACAATAAACACAGCAATAGAGTCAAGCCATACAAAGACAAAAGTACTGGACTTCAGGAGGGCTGACTTTGCCAAAATGGGCGAGTGCCTAAGGAATGCACTAGCAAATGGGCAGGAAGGAGGGGTGGAAGAACAATGGGTAATAATAAAAACTGCCATCACAGAGGTAACAAGCCTTTGTGTGAAGCAAATAAAACAAAACGATGTAAGAAACCACTATGGTTCTCAAAGGAGGTGGCAGTGAAGGTTCAAGAGAAAAAGAAAGCATTCAGAAAGTACAAGGAATCACAGAAGGAGCAGGACAGAGAACTGTATCAGTTAAAGCAAAAGGAAGTTGGGAAGGCAGTCAGAACAGCAAAGGCCCGAACCGAGGAAAAAATAGCCAACTCAGTTAAGAAGGGGGATAAAACCCGTTTTAGGTACATCAGGGAGCAAAGGAAGACCAAGGGAGGGATAGTGAGGCTTAATAAAGGAGATGGTGATGGTGAAAAGGCAGAGGTACTAAACAAATATTTTTGTTCAGTATGTACACATGAAGAGGGGGAGGTACCAAAAACAAACAACAGAAAACACTCTGGATATAGAAGTTGATACCAGCCCATTTACAGAAGAAAGGGTTCTGAAAGAACTCTTAAAACTGAAGGCGGACAAAGCAATGGGGCCTGATGGGATTCATCCCAGAATTCTAAAAGAATCAATCAATCAATCAAATCTTTATTTATTCAGGCGAACATCATTGAGCAAGGCTCATTTACAAGATGGACCTGATAAGGTCAAGGTTCAATAGTTGGTACATAACAGATACAATCAAGGCACTTACATATGCATAACAGATATGAACTAAGGGTAGACCTAGTGACACCACTGACTACCCTCTTTAACAAATCATGGGAGGATGGGGTGGTAACCGAGGACTGGAGGGGGGGCAGATGCGACTCCCCTTCACAAAAGTGGGAGCAGGGCAGAAGCAGGAAACTACAGACCTGTTAGTTTAACCTCAGTGATAGAGAAAATGATGGAATCACTTCTGAAGGAAAGAACTATCGAGTACCTAGAGGCCAGAGGGGCACAGGACCCAAGGCAGCCGCAGTTCACAGCCGAGGAGGAGTTATGCAAGGCGAATCTAATAGATTTCTTTGACTGGGTGACCAAAGTAGTAGATCATGGAGGAGCTGTGGACATAGCCTACCTAGACTTTTAGCAAGGCATTTGACACAGTCCCACACAAAAGATTAATATACAAGTTAGCCAGCCTGGGAGTGGGTCCCAAGATGACAGCCTGGGTAAAGAACTGGCTGGAGAATAGGACACAGAGAGTAATAGTAAATGGAGTCCACTCTGAAGAAAGGGGGGTTACTAGTGGGGTACCGCAGGGTTCAGTATTAGGACCGGTCCTCTTCAATGTCTTTATAAGTGACACTGCAGAAGGACTGAAAGGAAAAGTATGTCTCTCTCTGCAGATGACACAAAGATCTGCAAAAGAGTTTATGCACACGGTGAGGTGGAAAGGATGAGAAGGGACTTGGCAAGGTTAGAGGAATGGTCAAATGTATGGCAGCTTAGATTCAATGCTAAGAAGTGCAATGTAATGCACCTGGGAAACAAAAACCCAGGGGAAGAGTACACAATGGGGCGTGAGATATTAACAGCAACAAAAATGGAAAGGGACCTGGGGGTAGTCATATATCAGATGACTTAAAGGTGGGCAAGCAATGTGAGAGGGCAGTAAGGAGGGCTGGGGGATACTGGGATGCATAGGGAGAGGCATCACCAGTAGAAAACAAGAAGTTGTGATCCCTCTGTACAGACAGCTGGTGAGACCCCATCTGGAGTACTGTGTGCAGTTCTGGAGACCCAATCTCCGCAAGGACATAGACAGGATGGAAGCTGTAGAGAGGAGGGTAACTAAAATGGTGCAGGGTCTGCACCGGAAGACATATGAAGAGAGACTAAAGGAGCTTAATATGTATAGCCTCGAGGAAAGGAGGGAGAGGGGGGACATGATAGAAACTTTCAAGTACCTCAAGGGAATCAACAAAGTCCAAGAGGGTAGCATCTTTCAAAAAAAGAGGTGTGCAAGAACAAGGGGCACAATTTGAAGATTGAGGGGGGGTGGCGGCTCAGAGGTAATGTAAGGAAGTATTTTTTTTCCACAGAGAGGGTTGTGGAGTCAAAAACAGTGGTTGAATTCAAGCATGCATGGGACAGTCATAAGGCAATTCTAGGAGGTGGGGGTAGAAAGAAGTAGGCTGCTGGTTAACTAGGATCTGCAGCTTATCCATTAGGTAGGGAAATGGGCAGACTGGGTGGGTCAAATTCTGTGTTGACACAGATGCACATGGAGTCCCCTTTCCTGAAGTTATGCTGCTAGGACTGACACTGCCTTCACGAACAGCCATGGTGCTGACGAAAGTCCAAAGGGAACAGCAGTAGACTGGAAGTGGCGGCCCATTATGCAGACCCTCAGAAACTGTTGGCGTGATGGTTGGATAGGGATGTGCAGATACAAGTCTCTTAGGTCCAGGGAAGCCAGAAATTCCTCGAGGTGATAGCCATCATAGTGGAACGCAGAATTTATATCTTGCTGTGAGTCGCTCTGGGCCGCCTGTTGAGGCATTTTAAGCCCAGGATGGCACTGAGCCCCCGGTCCATTTCAGTATAATGAAGAAGGTGGTGTACATGCCCTTTCCCTGTTGTGTTGCTGATACCATCTGAACGGCGTCAGTGCTTAGAAGGTGTCGGACGGCTTTTTGAACCCTTTGTTTTTTTACTGGATCATGGGACAACAGGGATTGAAGGAAGAAAAGGCAAAGTGTGACATACTAACATATTAAAATGCCAGCAGAGTAGGCCTAACGGTCTTTCGTGTCTGCTCGTTTGGTCAGTCCCCACCCTGGGAGCTGACCTTACTGCCCCCCTCGCCCTCTCTGGCTTCTCCCTTCCCAGTCCTGGATATTTCTGCTGCACAGGACTTTGCTTCCTGAACCCTTCCCCTGTACCTGTCCCACCCCCTCTTGAACCCCTCCACCGTCTCTGCCTCCACCAGCCCCCTAGGCAGTGCATTCCATGGCTCCACCATCCTCTCAGTGAAGTAGCACCTCCTCCTTTCTCCCCTGAATCTCCCTCCCTCCAGTTTCCACCCTTGCCCTGTAGTCACCCCCCCCCCTTCGGAGCACCCTGACTGCTACTCCCTATTTAACCCTTCATGTACCTGAAGACCTCTATCATGTCCCCCGTCCTCTCTCTTCCAATGTGTACATATTTAGCTCTTCGAGCCTCTCCCATAGGGCCTGTCCCCAGGCCCCAGATCATTTGCTGCCCTCCTCTGGACCATCTCCAAGAGTTCAATGTCCCTCTTTAAGTGTGGCCTCCAAAACTGCACGCAGTACTCGAGGTGTGGCCTCATCAAGCAGTTATACAGAGGGAGTATCACTTCCCTCCTTCTGGACGTGATCCTCCTAGCAATGCATCCCATCATCCTGTTGGCTTTGGCCACTGCCCTCCTACAAGTCTCAGAGTTGTTCATCTTGACATCTACCACCACCCCCAGGTCCCTCTTAACCATTGAGACTTGTAGCACCCCCCCCCCCCGCCAGGGTGCACACTTGGCCCGGGTTTCTGGCTCCCAGATGCAGTAGCTTGCATTTCTCTGCATTGAACCTCAGCTTCCATTTTCTAGACCACCTTTCCAGAGCCTCCAGGCCCCCCCTGTAGGGCCACCCTCCCCATCTCCTCATCCACCACTGCCCCCAGTTTTCAGTCATCCTCAAAGAGACTCATCTCGCTCCTGATACTCTTCCTTATGACAGAGACGTAGGCGTTGAACAGGAGGGGCCCAAGGACCGATCCCTGAGGGACCCCACTAATGACCCTCCTTGGGGATAATTCTATCCCGCCAATCACGACCCTCTGGATCCGGTCCTGGAGCCAATTGCCTATCCATCTGATCATCTGGTTCCCCACCCACATTTCTCCCAGCTTATTCAACAGGCCCCCGTGAGGGACTGAGTCAAACGCCTTGCTGCAGACAAGATAGAGGACGTCCACCAGTCTACCCAGGTCCAAGGCACTCATTACCTGGTCATAGAACTCCACAAAGTTTGTCTGACACAATATCCCCGGGACGAATCCATGCTGTCCATCATCCAGACACCCCGACTTTTCCAGGTCCCACCCTAGCCTCTCCTTGACAATGCTCTCTATCACCTTGCCCACCACCGATGTCAGGCTCATGGGTCTATAGTTCCCTGCCACCTCCTTTGACCCCCCCTTGTGGATAGGCACTATATTCGCCACCTTCCAGTCCTGGGGCACCCACCCTGTCCTCAGAGAGATGCTGAAAAGCTCCACCAGGGGTTTCGCCAGGACATCCGCCTGTTCCTTCAGCACTCTGGGATGTAATTTATCCGGCCCCGGTGCTTTCTCCATTTTAAGGGACCTGAGGGCTTCCCTCACACTCTCTGCCGTGATTTGCACCTTCTCTACTGCGTCCCCCTGCTTTGCCTCCCCCCTTCCTGCCAGTGATGGCCCCCCTCTCCCCAGACCCGCCCATCAGCAAAGGTCCCCCTTCCTCAGCTCCACCATCTCCTCCCATGTATGATGTAGCTCCCATTTTTCTTGGCGAAACTGAGGCGAACTACTCATTTAGTACTTCAGCCTGCTCTCCTGGGTCTTGTGCCCATCCCTCCCATTTTAATCCTGCTAATCTGCCACTTCACCCTTCGGTTTTCCCTAATGTATCTAAAGAACCCCTTGTTCCCTCTCCTAATTTCCCTGGCCAGGTTCTGCTCCTTCTTTGCCTTAGCGGCCCTCACCACCCTAGTGGCCCTTTTGGCCATCAGCTCGTACTCCCCTCGATCCCTTTCACTCCTTGAGCACTTGAAATGCCTATAAGCCACCTTCTTTCCCCTCACCACCTCCTGAACCTCCCTGGTCCACTAGTAGAGTTTACGGGCTCTACCGCTTTTTTGTCTTACTCTTGCACAGGTGCTGGTAGCATCCTGCATCCCCCTCCTGATGATTTCCAGCATCCATGTCTGGCCCAATCCCATCCAAATGCTTCTTAAGGATTCTTCCCATTTCCTTGAAATCCGCCCCCCTGAAGTCAGTTACCTCCGTCTTTGTGCAGCCTTCTACCCCTCCTAGGTCCAGGCAGAACCAGACCATGGCATGATCGCTCCCCGCCAATGGGTCCCTTACCTGCAGGCCCCCAATATGGTCACTGTCTACCAGGACCACATCCAGTATCCACGCCGCCCTGGTTGGTTCCCCCACCTGCTGAGTTAAGAACGCGTCCTGAAAGACATCCAACAACCTCTGTTCCCTGGCCACCGAGGATGTCAGTCTCCCAGTCCATTCCTGGCATGTTTAAGCCCCCCAACACCACCACCATTCCCCTGCCCAATCTGCAGTGTCTTCCAACATCTGCTACCAGACTCTCCTCCAGCTCCTTCGCCAGCACAGGGGGTCTATACACCACTCCTATTTTTACTCTCTTACCCTCTCTCGTTATCGAGGTGACCCACATCGCCTCCACAGTTCCCTCTGCCTCCTCCACTCCTCCTATGCCAATGCAGTTTTTGACCATTATTGCTACCCCTGCTCCCTTCCCTTCCCCGTCCTTCCTGAACATGGTGTAACCCTCCAGGTTCAGGTCCCAGTCGTGCCCTGCGGTGGCCCAGGTCTCAGTGACCATTGCCACATCCACCTGTCCCTCAGTTAGCATCGCCTGGATCTCAGGTATTCTTTTGCACAAGTGCCTGGCATTTAGCAGGACTACCTTCCACCCTTTCCGAATACTTCCATTTCCCCAGCTCGCGTTCCCATGGGGATTCCATCTTCTCCCGGACAGCCCCTTCCCAGTCAGCCTTTTCCCGGATTCCTCCAGCTCCCGGGGAGACAGAGTCCCTCCTTTATCAGACCCACCTCGACAGCCTTTTCTCCCATCCCTCCCTTCACAAGTTTAAACCCACCTTTCACCAACGAACCTCTCTATTTTCAACTTAAGGATTTCCCTCCCCTCTAAACTGAGATACAGCCAATCTCTAGCATACAGCCCCTTATCCTCCCAGGTTGCCCCCCAATCCCCCATCAACCCATACCCTCTGGCCCCACACCACTCCCTGAGCCACTGGTTTATCTCCCTAATCTTCCGCTTGTGTTCCCCACTAGCCCTTGGCACCGGCAGGATTTCCGAGAAGGAAATTGCGCATCCTATGTCATGACAGACCCAGGCAAGCTCCCTGAACTTTGTCTGTATCTCTAGGTCACTAGTTCCCTCAATGTCATTGGTACCCAGGTGGACCAGTATGTCCGGGGAACCTCCACAATCCTTTGCCAGCTGATATATCTCATGCTTGGCCCTGTGGATCGTTAGTCCAGGGAAGCATTTTGTTCTAACCGGGCAGGCTTCCCTCTCCCTCTCCCTATCCCATTTGATACCCCTGATCATGAAATCACCCAACAGGAGCACTCTGACAACCCCTTTTCCTCCATTTCCCCTCCTTCCATGTCCCTTATCCTTTCTACTGGCCCCTCCCCCCAGCCGGCTCCTGGCTCCTTCCCCTATCTGGGTGCCCCCTGCCTCCCCCTCCTTATTTACCCTGGCCACCCACTCCCCTCTGATCCTATGCCTCTCCTCCTCCTCCTGAGTATCCTTTTGTACCCCGCTATCCCCCCTCCGATTCTATGCCTCTCCTCCTCCCAAGTGTCCTTTTGTACACTGCTATCCCCCCAGTCACTGCTTGCAACTGGTCCTCCCCTTCCCATCTGCTAAACTTGCCTGGCTCATCCCTCCCTTCTTTCCCGTCTCCGTTCAGCCCCTCCTTGCCTGTCGTGCTCCCCTGGCATAAACCTTCAGCTGCCTTTACTGTATCCTCCTTGTACTTCTGGTCCCTCTCCTTGCCCTTTCCTCCCAACTGGTCCTTCTCCTCTGCCTTTCCTCCTCTACCCCCTCCTCCTGCTCGGATCCACCGCTCCCCCATTTTCCTGCGTTCCAAGTTCCCCCCTGTTCTTCTTGCTATCTGGAGCCTGCCTCCCACTCCTTTTCCATCTCTAACCGCCCCTGTCATGGCTACATCACCCCCTCATCCTCAAGCAGAAGAAGAAGAAGAGAATTGAAGCGGTTACTGAGCTTAAGGTCCAATCCACCTCTCCCCCTTGCTTCCTTCTGTCCAGCCCCAGCCATCTGTCTACTTCCCTGAGAATGTCCTCCCTTTGGTGCCCCCCCCATGTGAGAGTCCCCAGATACCTGCCTGCTTCCTTGGTAGTGTCCTCCTTTTGGGCCCCCCCGTTAGGGTCCCTATGCAACCCCAGAGTACTCTCCTGCACTCCTTTCCCTATGCCCCCACACCTCGTGCTTAGTGCAACCACACAGAAGAGCCCCTGCCCTATTCACCAACCATACTTCCCCCCTCCCCCCAGCTGTCTCCTAATCCCTTCAACCTCCTCCCTAAGCTGTGCCAGCTGGTAGCACACTGGGCAACCACCGAACTTCCAAGCCCAGTCCAGCATCATGGTCGCCTCACACCCTGTGCACCCCACCACCCTTTCAAAGATGCCGGCCCTAATGACGTGTGGTCCCATCCCCCTCCAAGTAGGATTCCTTGGGTGAGCCACCAGGTTCCCCACTAGTCCAAGATACACTCCTATCCACTAATCAGGTCACCCACTAATCCTAGATACAGTCCCACAGTAAACGGGTACCCCCGATACTAGGTGCAGTACTACACAGTAAACTTATAGGGGAAGTGTACAACTCCCTCAGTGCCTCTCTCCCAGCCCTTAAACCCAACCCCCAGTGGCTAGAACTACATGAGCTGCACCTGTAGCCTTTTCCTCCAATTGCAGGGCAGGTGATCCCCTATAAAGGAGCCAAGCTCTGGGGAGGGAGGAATGGGGGGGTGGGATCAGGGCCTACACCAGAGTCTCATGAGAGTGTATTAGCCCTGTGTCTGCCCCTCACTGCACCTCCAAGCACTTCCAACTAAGAAAATCTTTCAAGTCTCCTTACTCTCCCAGCATCCAGCTAGAAGCTTCTTCCCCTTCTCCTCTAACTGAAGACTGACTGAGTTGGGAGTCCCACCTTACTTTCAAACAGCACTAATCCCCTGTAATATAATGCCTGCACTTACAGGCCAGATAGCAACTTTTAAACCCACACAAACACCAAATACTGTGGGTCGCAAGGGCTGTACTGAAGCCCTCCCCAAGTTGTTGAATAGAACTTCCCGGAGTAAAGCTGCAGGTCTGCGGGTCACGAGGGCTGTACTGAAGCCCTCCCCGACCTGTTGGATAGAACTTCCCAGAGTAAAAGGTATGAGGAAGGCGGACGTTTTTGCTCTGTCCCAGTGGTATATGTTTGAATATTTTTGGCGCCAAGAGCAGACTGAGCCATTCTGGAGCCCTGAAACCGATTGCAACCTGATCAAATATCGACTCTTACTGACTCGGTCTGCCTGGAACTGTCTCTGTTTGTCTGGAATTTATCTTCTTTTTGTTTCCCTATGCTTAATGCATTAACATAACCCAACTGAATTTATTTAGAAGTGGGAAACCAAACCGGAGTGAAATGCAGACTTTCTTGATGTTAAAATAGCCCAATTGAATTCATTTAGACAAACCTGAGTGAAATGCAGACTTTCTTGATGTAAAAATAGCACAACTGAATTTAGTAGACAAACCGGAGTGAAATGCAGAATGTTGAAGGCAGGCTGAGTGGCATCTAACTCGGTAGTAGTCCCTCCCCCAGTACCTCCCCTGATCTGTTCCCTATTTAACGTGCATTCTGTCTTTCTCCTCTCTCCACAGCTGCAGGTCTACGGGTCGCGAGGGCTGTACTGAAGCCCTCCCCGAGCTGTTGGATAGAACTTCCCAGAGTAAAGGTATGAGTAAGGCGGGCGTTTTTGCTCTGTCCCAGTGGTATACGTTTGAATAACCCCGCTGCCGCTTTGAGGCAGCTCCCCACCACCACCCTTGGTGAACTCTCAGATTTATAGGGGCTGGGTGATCACATGGTGTTCTTTTTTTTCCTTCTAACAGCCAACATTCCCATTAGCAGGTTATCTCCTTTTGCCACCAGAGGTCCCCCCGTCACTCCTGCATAGGAATCACAGTCTCTAGCTGATTGCAATGCTAAAACACAATAAAGCACACTAGTTATGGGAACACTCATTTAATTTAATGTCAGAAAGCACTTTGGGGAAAATAAAGGACCGTTCCTGATTGATTCTAAGCCCCATAGAAATGTCCCAGATTAGTGCATGCAGATCGGCAGTCCGTTCTAATAACTCTTTAAAGTGTACTTATATAAGTCAGCTAAAGCAAAGTAGAATTTAAAAGTCATAAAATGCAGCAGGGAATAATATATACGGCTCTATATAGTCTGATAGTCCTTGGCTCTGATCCAGTATTTAAATCAGATAAGCCACGACCTTGGGCATGATGGAGAAAGGCTGCGCTCTAAGAGGCCTTTGGAAACTCCCTTGGATACACTCTGTTACCCCTTGATATATCTCCAATATCTCAGGAGACATGGTAACCTCTATAAACTAACGGCATATATCAATGCCCTACATTGCAGAAAATACCCCGCAATACCTCAAGCTCTACCCAGCTTGTTCCACTTGCTAAAACTGCTGCTAGCAGGAGATGCTGAGGTAAACCCTGGCCCAACAGTAGCCAATAACCACCTCTAATACACACGTATGGGATAGCCATAAAGGGTTAAAGCTGACGCATATCAATATCAATAGTATTAGGCCCAAAATACACGAGTTGCAGGCCTGGGTGAGCCTCTATGCACCAGATCACATTGCTATTACAGAGACGTGGCTTAAACCCCACATAACCGACCATGAGGATGATTTAATTGGGTATCGGTCCTTTAGAAAAGATAGAATAAAAAAGAAAGGAGGAGGGATCTTGATCTATGTAAAATCCATCCTTAATGCCTCACTTATTCCGATAATAGTCTCTACCCAATCAGACTGTGAAGCTCTATTTATAAAATTACTACTAGAAACATAGACTTTGACGGCAGATAAGGACCACTTGGCCCACCCAGTCTGCCCATTTCCCTACCTACTAGATACCTGCAGATTCTAGTTAACCAACAGCCTACTTCCTGCCACCCCCCACTACAATTGCCTTGTGTCTGTCCCATGCATGTTTGAATTCCCCCACTGTTTTAGCCCCAACAACCTCCCCAGGAAGGCAGTTCCACGCATCCACTACTCTCTGTGAAAAAAAATTTCCTCGCATTACCCCTGAGCCATCCCCCTCTATCTTTAAATTGTGTCCCTTTGTTCTTACACATCTCTTTTTCTGAAAGATGCTACCCTCCTGGACTTTGTTGATTCCCTTGAGGTACTTGAACGTTTCTATCATGTCCCCTCTATCCCTCCTTTCATCAAGGGTATACATATTAAGCTCTCTCAGTTTCTCTTCATATCATTTCTGATGCAAACCCCGCAACATTTTAGTTGCCCTCCTCTGGACTGCTTCCATCCTGTCTATGTCCTTGCGTAGATGAGGTCTCCAAAACTGCACACAGTACTCCAGATGGGGTCTCACCAACTGTCTGTACAGAGGGATAACCACTTCCTTTTTCTACCTGTGATGCCCTTCCTATGCATCCCAGTATCCCCTGGCTCTCCTTACTTACTTCACATTGCTTACCAACCTTAGATCATCTGATACGACTACCCCCAAGTCCCGTTCCATTTTTGTTGTTAGTACCTCCCCTGCTATTGTGTACTCTTCTCCTCGGTTTTTGTTTCCCAGGTGCATTACTTTGCACTTCTTTGCATTGAATCTAAGTTGCCATATGTCTGACCATTCCTCCAACCTTGCCAAGTCCCTTCTCATCCTTTCTGCCCCTCCTTGTGTATCAATTCCGTTACAGATCTTTGTATCATCTGCAAAGAGGCATACCTTTCCCTCCAGACCCTCTGCAATGTCACCTATAAAGATGTTAAAGAGGACTGGACCCAGTACTGAGCCCTGAGGTACTCCACTAGTGACCCCCCTTTCTTCGCAATGTGTTCTACTCACTATTACCTTCTGTGTCCTGTTGTGCAGCCAGTTTGCAACCCAGGCTACCACCCTGGGACCCACTCCCAGGCTAGCTAACTTGATTATTAATCTTTTGTGAGGGACTGTGTCAAATGCCTCGCTAAAGTCTAGGTAGGCCATATCCACAGCCCCTCCCTGGTCTATTACTTTGGTCACCCAGTCAAAGAAATCTATTAGATTCGTCTGAAATGACCTTCCTGCTGTAAATCCATGCTGCTTTGGGTCCTGTGCCCCGTTGGCCTCTAGGTACTCAACAATTCTTTCTTTCAGAAGTGATTCCATCATTTTCCCTACCACTGAAGTCAAACTTACAGGTCTGAAGTTCTGCCTTGCTTCCACTTTTGTGAAGGGGAATCACATCTGCCCTCCTCCAGTCCCCAGGTACCACCCCATCCTCCCATGATTTGTTAAAAAGTGTGGTCAGTGGTGCCACTAGGTCCTCCCTTAGTTCTTTTAGGATCTGGGGTGAATCCCATCAGGCCCCATTGCTTTGTCCACCTTGAGTTTTAGGAGTTCTTTCAGGACTCTTTCTTCTATAAATGGACTGGTGGCAATCCCCCTACCCAGAGTGCTTCTATTGTCTGGTTTAGGTAACTCCTCCTCTTCTTCTTTTGTGAATACTGAGCAAAAGTATTCATTCAGTATCACTGCCTTTTCACTGTCTCCCTCTGCCCACCTCCCCTCTCCCTTATTAATCTTCACTATTCCTCCCTTAACCTTTCTATGCTCCCTAATGTACCTATAAAAGGTTTTATCCCCCCCTTAACTGAATTGGCTATTTTTTCCTCAGTTTGGGCTTTTGCTATTCTGACTGCCTTCCCCACTTCTTTCTGCTTTAATTGATACAGTTGCCTGTTGTCCTCCTTCTGTGATGCCTTATACTTTTTGAATGCAGTCTTTTTCTCCTTAACCTTCCCTGCCACCTATTTTGAGAACCATAGTGGTTTTTTACTCCGCTTTGTTTTCTTTATCTGTTTCACAAAAAGGCTTGTTGCCTCTATGATGGCAGTTTTGATTTTTCTCCACTGTTCTTCCACACCCCTCCTTTTGGCCATTTGCTAGTGTATTCCTCTGGTATTCACCCATTTTGCCAAAGTCAGCCCTTCTAAAGTCCAGTATGCTTGTTTTTGTATGGCTTGTCTCCATGGTTGTGCTTATTGTGAAGCACACTGGGCAGTGGTCGCTTGTTCCCAGATGTCTACTGACTTCTAAATTTGTGATCCTCTCTCCATTTGAGTGTATCAGGTCTAGTATTGCTCCCTCCCGAGTGGGTTCCAACACTAGCTGCCTAAGGCCTGCCCCCTGCAGGACATCGAGAATGACCCTGCTCTTGGATGTGGCTGCAGTACACGTCATCCAGTTAACATCTGGCATATTCAGGTCCCCATCAACAGTATCTCCCCTTTTTCAGCCATTTTGAGAATGTCCTCTATCATTTTCTTGTCCATTTCCTCCCCTTGAGATGGGGGTCTGTATACAACCCTGTGCGGATTGTGATGCCATTCCCTGTCTCCAAGATGACCCAGAGTGCCTCTTGTCCTCCCTTTACTTTTTAGTTCTGTAGCTTTGATCCTTCCCTATGTATAGAGCTACTCCACCTCCTCTTTTCCCTCCCTGTCCCTTCTGTAGACTGTGTACTCCGTATGTTGACATCCCAGTCATGGTTCCCCGTGTACCATGTTTCTGCGACTGCCACAATATCTACTTTTTCATCTTCCATCAAGGCTACTAGCTCAGGAAGCTTGTTTCCCAGTCTATGGGCATTGGTAGTCATTGCCCTCCTTTTAATGCTGGCTTTATCCTTTTCCCCCCCATGGCTGCTCTTTTTGCCCTTGTCTATTTTTCCATTTACCCCTGTCCTGCCCTCTGTTGAGCACTGTACCTCAGTTTTTACCTTACTACCAGTCATGTTTTGAGGGGGGGGAAGCTTGAAATTTCCTGCCTTTTTTTAGCACCTCCCCCCATGGCTAGTTTAAAAGCTTGCCAAGGAAGCATTTATAACTGTCGTTTAGGATCTTGGTTCCCTTCATGGACAGATGCAGACCATCATGCCAGTATAGACCTTCATCTCTCCAGGTGTACCCCCAGTCCCCAATGAAGCCAAAGCCTTGTGCTCTGCACCAGTTTTGCAACCATTCATTAAACTGCATGGTATGTAGTACCCTAGCCTCACCCCTGCCATGGACTGGCAGCACCTCTGAGAAGGTAACCGTGTTTGCTACCTGTCTGAGGCCCCTCCACAACTCCACAATTTCATCCTGCACTGCACTGATCCCATGCCTAGCTAGGTCATTTGTCCCAAGATGGACACTGATATCTAGTTCCCTTTCCTGTGATGCTGCTTCTGCAATCCTGAGGATTCGCTTTTTGTCCCTCCAAGCCATGGCAGCAGGCAGGCACCTTACTTCCCTCTCCTCTCCCTTCCCCAGGTCTACCCCTCTAACAACTGAGTCCCCTATCAGAAGCTGTTCCTTCCCTGTGGTGTCCCTTGCCTCCTTCTACGGGTCTCCCTTGTGGGTGTCCTCAGCATTCTTCTTGGTCTCCACTGAGGGTGCCATCATAGAGGAACCTTGCTCTGCCAGACTGGCATATGGTTTGTGTACAGGTACTACTAGGGGGCTCACCTCTGTTCCACCACCCGCACCCTCCCAGAACCCACTGTGGTCCAACTGCTCTTAATACTTGGCAGCCTCTGTGGCAGTAGTGCTCTTTGGGTAGGGGAGGCCTCCTTAGTCCTTGCTAGTTCAGCCTGGAGGTGGGCAACCTCCTCCCTCAGAGCTGACAGTTGCCTGCAGATAGGACAGCAACGCAGTTTCCAGAATGTCTCCCGGAAAACTGCTGCCCCACAGCCAGTGCACTGCACCACTCCCCACATGTCCCTCTCCCTTATAATATACAATACGAAATATATAAAAATATATATATTTATATAGAAAAATATATATATATATATATATATATATTTTTTTTTATTTTTTGGTGTGTACTTACCCTTTTTGCACTGTGCTGGGTTATTAAGAATATGACAGTTCTGCCCCAAGACCTGTTGAGGAAGTGATGTCAGAACCTTGCTATAAAGGAAATGTCACCGGGAGGGTAGTCCACAACCACTGGTGACTGTTTAAAACAATCAAATACACCACTGCTCCACCACCCTGGTGAGTATTGCCCTTTATAGTAATTCAGCTAACCTCCAGTAACTGATCTGTCAACTATTTAAAAGTAATTTGATGCAAACTGTTACAGAATACTAGTAGACAGTCCAGTTACCGACAAAGGAAAATCAAATATGCAGTTATTTTAACCCTTCTGAAGTTGCTCACAAGATAAGCAGTTTTGAAAAACCCCTTCCCCGATTTAAAAACGAAAATAATTAAACACAAAGCAATACCAATGTAAGACCATAAAGTAAGGAAAACTTCCCTCAGATGTAAGTAAGAGAGATGTGTTGCAGATTTCTAGTCCAATATAGTATATCCCATGCAGCTTCTCAGTTGTTTCAAAGCACATCCTGTTACACAGCTTGAAGAGATGGGCTTCTCTAGGAGGTACCAATCCACTAACAGTTGGGGGCCATATACAACCCTCCCAAATCGGCCACTGAATCACTGAACTCTCTATTAACAACACTATCCTTCTACCCGGGGAGAGTAATTTGGGGATTTAATATTCACTGGGGACCCATATCAGGAAGAAATAAAAAAGCTCATTACAAGATGAGGAACTCACCCAATTAATTCAAGAACCAACCAGACTAAATGCAAAAACTGGCAAACATACCACTCTGGACTGGATCCTGGCCACAAACACAGATAGATTCAAAATGGTTGGCACCCACATTTGGGGTAGGGAAGAACGGCTTCCCTATCCCCCCACCCCGTATTTTCTGTACTAGGAACTACTCTAATTTTGATTCAAGTTCCTTTCTCAAAACCCTTACTGATGTCAATTGGCAGCAAATAAAACTAGCACCTAACCTGGACACTGCTGTTGAGTTATTCAACAATAACTTCTTGTCTGCCGCTAACAAACATGCACCAAGAAAAAAGATTAGAGTCAAAGGACAGGAAGCCAGGTGGCTCACACGGGACCCGAGGAAACTCATGAGATACAGAGACAGGGCTTGGGGAACATTTAAATCCTCAGATCAAATCACCAACTGGCAGAAGTATAGAGAACTCGAGAATAGATGTAAAGCAGAGTTAAAAAAAGCCAAAAGGAAACACCTCAGACACATCCAAGATAAGAATCTATCAAACCCCAAAAAATTCTGGGCTCCAATTAATGCCTTATCAAGGAGAACAACAAACTAGAAGGGAGGGGGGAGATATTATAGCAAATGGTGCCCAATACACAACCCCAGTCGAGGCGGCCAAAGCGTTCAACAAGTTCTTTACAGAACTAGATACTTTCAAGACCCCCTGCCCTGGCCCAACCATACCACAAGTTCCCCAATAAAAGCAGTCCCAGCATTCCAGACTTCCACTTCAAATTAGTTTCCAGTTTCGAAGTCCGGAAACTATTACAGGGGATTAAAACCCATGGAACAGCAGGTTACGACGAAATGGAACCCAAACTAATTAATATTGCGGCCTCAGTTATTGCTACCCCAATCTCGTGGCTAATCAACCTATCACTCATTGAAGGGAAAGTCCCCTCCCCTTGGAAAGTGGCCCTGGTTACACCAATCCATACAGGTGGAGCCAGAGAGTCAGTGGAAAACTACCGCCCAATATCCTTACTCTCGATACCAAGTAAAGTGCTGAAGAGGGTGGTGTATTCTCAGGTCATGGATTATGCGGAGAGACAGAATATCTTCACCGCAGCCCACCAGGGCTTCAGAAAGAAACATGGTACGGACACTGCCCTGCTTCACCTTACCACTGGAATATTTTCTGCCCTTGATAAGGGACTGCTCACCGGTGCGATTTTTATTGATCTCACCAAAGCTTTCGATCTGGCAGATCAACTACTCCTGGCCAAACTGAGATAGATCAGTCTCGACTCTCTGGCAGTACAATGGTTTAATGATCATCTCCTGGATAGGTCCCAATTAGTTAGATGGCAGGGTATCATATCTGACAAGATCGGAATAAGAGATGGTGTCCCTCAGGGATCTATCCTGGGACCACTGCTGTTCTCCCTATTTATTAACAATCTGCCGACTTTCTGCAAAGATGCCAAGGTCATCCTCTATGCAGATGACAGTTATCTACAGGTCAACAGAGGATCCTGACAAACTAAACAGAATGCTATCAAAAGACCTATGGAACCTGGAGGAATGGCTGTCCAGAAATAAACTTCTACTGAAC
Source organism: Neoceratodus forsteri (assembly GCA_016271365.2). Classification (NCBI taxonomy): domain Eukaryota; kingdom Metazoa; phylum Chordata; order Ceratodontiformes; family Ceratodontidae; genus Neoceratodus; species Neoceratodus forsteri. Next base: position 210,360,109 of record JADMNL010000026.1, on the reverse strand, counting down.
AGCAGAAAAACCAAAGGGATGCTGTTCGGGCCTAAAAGCCTTGAACCTAATAGACTGAATACACTAAACCTCTCTCTATTGTCCAGGGCAAGGGTGGAGGTAGCAGATTCACTAACATACCTAGGTCTCACCATAGACCAAGAGCTCACCTTCAAGACCCATACAGATCAGCTATCTAAAACACCAAACCAAAAGTCTGGTCTCCTGTACCGACTCAGCCCCTACCTTACCCTGGGGTCAAGTGCCAAGACTGCCCTTGGTAACCTGCTACCCCAACTACTCTATGGCTCCCCCGTGCTCCTCTCTGTAAAAACACTGAGATTAATAAACTTAGGACCCTGTACAACAGGATTGGCAAATTTGCTGTAGGGGCACCCCAAAGAGAACACCACTGTCATGTCCTGCAAGCCCTAAACTGGCCCACCTTGGAAGGTAGACTACAATATCCATCATTATGCCTAGCCTATAAACTCAGACTGACTACTGCTCCGCCTAGTCTGGCAGAGTTATTACAATCTAAAATGAATAGCAGGACATTAAGGTTCTGAAGCAGACAGCTTCTCAAGGCTCCCCGGACGCAGTCCTCTCAAGGGTCCAGGGCATTCTAGTTCCTCATTCTTCCCATATGGAACATACTTCCACCTAAACTCCAAAAATGTGAATCACTTGGGGGTTTCAAAAAGGGACTTAGAACACACTTGCTGGAATTAAACCAATGCACTTGTAATCGCTGAATTTCAACTATGTTCCTGTTGTTTGCACGATTTTTTTGAATATGACAGTTGACCTTACCTAATGTGTAAAAGAGAACTAACAATAGTCGCTTTATATAGTTTGTTCATAAAATGTTCACCTTCTCTCATGAAATGTAAATTACTGTATGTTGATGGATCTAATGTAAATGTAATATCCTGTTGTACTGTGTGTAATTAATCCCAGGTCGCCCCTGAAAAAGGGACTAATACTGGTCTCAGTGGGCCTACCCGGTTACCAAAATTAAGTAGTCTGCTAGAAACACACAGAAAACCAGCTAAGAAAATCTTTCAAGTCTACTTACCCTCCCAGCCTCCAGCTTTTAAAAACACACAAACACCAAATTGTCTGCTGGAAACACACAGAAAATCAGCTAAGAAAATCGTTCAAGTCTCCTTACTCTCCCAGTAGCCAGCTAGAAGCTTCTTCCCCCTTCCCCTCTAACTGAAGACTGGACAAAATTCAATGTTAGAGCCTTTGGGAACAACTTCTAAGACCCACCTGTCTGCAGTACTCTTTGCCCACTGGTCTGCAAACAGAAACAGTCTTGCCCTAAGGTGAGGGCCTGAACTGGGTGGGCTTGATCTCAGTATGACCGAGTTCCTTACCTTTGCTGCTGTCTGCACAGGCACCTCGGCTCCACCTGCCTCTGCTGCATCATACGGAGCTCTAGTTGAAGGATCCTTGCGATCTCCCCTGACAGAACTTGCAGAATTCTTGACAGTACTGTCATGCATCATGAAAGGGACGGCGGCCCGAAGGCTTATCTTGCAGGAGAGCGTGTTTCAAGTCACAGACTTGCTCAGCGAGGGTTTCCAATTCCAGATTGAAGAGCAGCTCCCCCTTGAAAGGGAAATTGAGCAAGGATACTTTGGAAGAGGTGTCTGCGGACCACGGGCAGAGCCTGTGTGCCCATCTAGTCAGGACTGACTCACAGGGATTGCTTAGCCACGACCTATAGAATACTGTAAGATGCATCCACCAGGAAAACCACTCCCTAGGACAAGAGGGACATTTAAGAGTACACCTCAGAATCTGGGGAAGGTCAAGGAGACGGCAGTGAGCTTAGTGTGCCCAATCTGGGGAGACAGATGAAAATCAACTGAAACTGAATCAGATGAAGCTGTTGGTGGTATTTTTGGTGAATAAAGGGAACTCCACCAGGACACCGAGGAAATTCCCCTTCTCTTGCAGTAGGGGGAACCCTTGTCTGCAAGACCAAGATGGCGGACGCTACTGTGGATGGAGAAGGACAGGAGGCTGCAGGGGGGACCTCAGCTCTGTTTTTCGACCCCCGATACAAACCCAGCCATAATACCTTCTAGTGGAGTGGACATTGAAATGGCTGACTTTATTGACTTGCTTATGAAGATGGACACCTTAGAACCACCAGAACAACAGGAAAGTCAGGAGCTGATCCCACATGTCACAGCTGGGAATCAGCAGCAGACAGCTACAGGAGTTCTTACAACCACTGGCACAGACTTATTTTCCTCAGAACAAGACAAGCAGATATTGGGAACTGCCACGAAAAACAATAAAGCACTATTATGGAAATTGCTTCAAGAAGACACACAATCAATGACTTAAACACAAGAACAGAAAGAGGATACGGAAATTGCCCCCCAAAAAAAAAAACACACAACATGCAAAAACGTGATTAATTTCACTTTTCCCCTGTCTTTTCGTCCCCAGGAGACATTCCTTCAGACCTGACACAAACTACTGAAACCCATATCGATGCCCCAGACACAGAACTATTAGTCTTTAGAGCTCCATAAAGGCCGGCCAGCCAGCCAGCAGTTTCTCTGGCATCGCACTGGACAGCGGGAACTCTGTTTTGGCTCTCAGTGTGGCTGACTGGGTTCTGGACACCAACAGAAATGACTGGACATCACCCGATCTGTGTCAGCTGCCGAAATCACAGCCGTGGCAAAACAAGAATTAGTCCATCAACATTATTTTACCGTCCTCACAGGTCCGGAACACTCTGGCTGACACAGCTGAACAAGAGGACACACCTGGAGCATTCACTTCTGGAGCTTGAGAGCTGAACGCCTGGCAGACTCTAATGCACTCGAAGAACCTATTCAGGTTATACTTCCCCGACACACAATTTTTACAAATTTCCACTGAGAACATGGATACTAGGTTCGGAACCTAGGCCCAGTGAGCCACAAAACCCTGTGGTGGATTGGGTCAATTCGGAACTGCCTCGCTCTGAAACTGAGAAACCCAAAACTGCAGGCTTGGTTCTACAAACGCCCACGGCGTGACCGAGTACTGACAATACAACACCCGCATAATTAACACTCTTTTCGCACAGTACAGGAACAACTGCCTGATGCTTTTCAAATGTCTGAACTCTTCAAATGAGACTGAAGCACATTGGCTCTGAGGAACTCTTGCTGGACAGGAAATTTGTAATACAACTACTGAAAAATATGATGGGTATTAATGCACAAGATCTTTTTGCTTTTATTCATGTGAAAGGAGAAACCATGTGTGAGCTTTATAAGTGTGCACACCGTAGAAAAATTTTGTCACACGTTTGAATTGATCAAAGATGTACCTCCCTGGAAATCCTTTTTCCTGTACCACTGACCACTCAGTCAAAAAATATCACTCTGCTTTTTAAGAATGACGAGGTTAACATAGAGAATGCAAGATATTACAATGCCGTGTTCCCATCCTGGACAAGGATTTGGTTTGGACTGATGGATGGAAGATTAACGTAAAACAGCTGCATTACAACTCAGGTGTTTGCCAACTACCTAGCAGTTTTCACACAAGCAGGGATAGAGGTCTGTACTTCTACCCCGGGCAGCCCAAAACCTGCCATAAATGTGGGGCAAGAACACATTTAAGTTCCATGTGTGACAAGCACAAGTGTAATTTATGTCTAGAATATGGGCAGGTTAGTTTAGGTTGCCCAAACCCCCTTCACTGTAACTTATACGAAGACACAGGTCACTCCTACCATCAGTGCCCTGGGCAGCTCAAAACAGATTAGACAAAGTGATGCAGGATCGGGAATCCCTATTTACTGAATTCCAAACTAAAGCACAACAAGTAAAGGAGTCCAGACACATCCCCACCCTAGAAAACCAGGAACTTTCTGTCCCCATTTAGAGAAAAATCTCCCCACAAAAGGACCCTAAAACTCCTAGGGACCCTGAGTCCATTTAACGACTGCTCCCCTCCATGTCACAAGAACAACATGAAATAGCTACCCCCAGTACTTCAAAGGTGCAACTGGGTGGGACTATGCCCCCACTATCCTTACCTTTGGACGCCCCCATGGAACTAGTAAACACTGGCAAAAAAGGGCGCCAAAAGAAAAAAACGAACCCATAAATAGATAAACCAATTCTGACCAGAAACCGATTCAGTATCTTATCAAAGCAAAAACAATGGGGAGATACAGAGGAAGAGGAGGGGGACTATGACACTTTGTCAGTCACTTCTGTGGTACTTGATTGTGCCACTGACTCCCAACTAGAACTCTCAAAGGCAAAAAAGGCTAGAGAGAGGGCAAAATCTAAGACCAGACCAGCTAGGTGACTTCCCTCTTCTCCTTTACCAAACAAATGGGACACAACATACTTCCTCTGACCATAAATTTTATTTAGTAGCAATTACAATCCTTTGAGTCAGAGACTCATTTACAAAGGCTCCACGTCAAGAGAGTACATTGGTTACAAGACAAACAATGAATATTGAGTAAGGTTATATATCAAACAGTATTTATTCCCAGTACTGGGAAGGGAGAAGCTAGAGAGGGAGAGGGGAGCAGCAAGGTCAGCTCCCAGGGTGGGGGCTGACCAAACGAGCAGACACCGAAAGACAGTTAGGCCTATTCTGCTGCCATTTTAGTATGTTAGTATGTAGTATGTTATAATACAACTCAATCAGATAACCAGCAGGTAGGGCAGGACGGGAGTACCTTGTCCTTGAGAAGGTGTGAGGGAACAGGAGGAGAGGGAGAAAAGGCAGGATGGGAGTCCCTTGTCCAAGATAGGTGGGAGGGTCTGGGGCCAGGGGTTGAAGTACGTTATGACAGTTGCAGGTACGAGAATTGAGGAAATGGTCCCAAAGGAGGCTCTTGAAGCGACTGGGTTTGTTCTCAGCAGCAACAAGGCTGGGAAGAGAGTTCAGCCAGGAGGAAGCACGGTAGCTGAAGGATTGCTGCCCTAGGCGCCGTTCTGAAATGTGGAACATGGAGGGAGGGTTTGGAGGAGCTACGGGTAGCTGCAGTTGTGGGAGAAGGATCTAGGAGGGAGGATACACCTAGTGGGGCAAGGCCACTGAGAATTTTCCTGGCAAATAGGCAGGTCTGGTACTGTAGCTTTTCATCAAAGTTGAGCCAATTAGTGAGAGTGTGCAGGTATGAGCGAGTCTGTTACAACCAGTAACTAGTCAGCAGGCTTTATTCAAGGAGAGCCTTATACTATGTAGAGTGGCGTTATCTGCAGACCCATAGACAAGGATCCCATAGTCTATGAGGGACAGAATGGAGAAGGAGACAGCAAGCTCGGAGGGCTTCGGGGGGACAGTCACGTGTGGCAGAGCTGGCCGAGCTTGCATTAACAGCAGAGCCGAGGAAGTGTATGTGCTCATGGAAGGTGAGCACTGGATCAAGGGTGATCCCAAGGTAATTGAAGTTATAGACTTGCTCAAAAGGGTGGAGATGCTTTGTATGAATTAGGAGGGGGAGTACCTATGAGTTTGTTTTGGTAGTAGGAGAAAAGCATGATCTTAGTTTTTTTGTCGTATAGTACCAACCTGTGATTGGGGACCAGGACTCCACCTTACTGAAAGAATCTTGTAGAGACAGTTGAAGGGAAGTGGGGTTAGAGCGAGAGGAGACGAGGACGGCATCATCAGCGTACATGATGATTTTCTCAGGGCAGGCCTTATAAAGGTTATTAACAAATGACTGAAAAGAACAGGCCCCAAAAAAGCCTCAAGGTACCCCTGAGTGGACAGCGAGGCAGTTGGAGAGGGTGCCATTTATTTTAACCCGTTGAGATCTTATGGAGAGGTAGTCCTCGAACTAGGAGGCGACTTCATGACAGAGGCCTAGCTGGGAGAGGGTTGATAAGAGGAGGGAGTGATTAACAGTGTTGAAGGCTTTTAACAGATCATTGAAAACCAAGCCGGTCAGATGCCTGTTGTCAAGGGCAGAGTGGATAAAACTAGCGAACTCCAGTAGGGCTATAGTGGTACTACGACCTCTCCAGAAGCCGTGATGTTCGCCACAGAGAACATCGTGCTTATTGAGGTAGTCAGTAAGCTGATCCAAGACGATTTTTCCAACGCTTTAGAGAGTGGGGGGAGGATAGAGATAGGGCGGTAGTTCCCAGTGGAGGTACGGTCTCCACTTTTATGTATAGGGGTGATAACATCCGTTTTCCAGACAGAAGGGAACTTACCAAGACAGAGGGAGTGGTTTAGAATGCATGTTTGGGGGGGGGGGGGAGAAGAGGACCACATCCATGACTAAGCGGAGGAGTCTGAGGTCCAAGGTATCATTACTGTGGCGGGTACCACTAAGGGCTTTAAGGAGGCATGGTTTTGTTTTCTGAGCCAACATAGTGCGGACACAGAAGGAAGGATGAGTGAGAGAGGAAGGCTGGGGGTGTGAGGGGGATCAAAGAAATTGGGTGGGAGTACTGAGCTGAGGTCGGAAAAGGAGGAATTTAGGGTATCAGCGATAATTTGCGGATTGGTAGATATGGAACCGTTAACGTTAAGCTGGGTTGGGGAGGGTGATGTGGGCTTGCCATTAATTTCCTTCATGTTGTCCCAGAATTTTCACCCAGAACCCTAGGTGGAGGCAAAAGACGTTCTGTAGTACTCACTTTGGCTTTGCAAATGGCCCAGGTGCACTTGTCGCGCGCTGCCCAGTAGCACTGCCTGTCTGAGGGCTTGCCAGAATCAAGTGCCTTTTGCCAAAGCTGATCCCAGAGGCGCATCTGGTCCAGTAGAGCCTGTGTGATCCAAGGGATGTCAGGGCGTTTGATAGTGCACTTGGTGAGTGGAGCAAATCTATCACCAGCCAGGTTGAAGGACTGGATGAAATAGTCGAGGGCGGAGTCAATATCGGGGGCGAGGTTAATTGGGGACCAGTCCCAACGGGCAAGGTCTTGCTTTAGGGGACTCAGTTTGCCTTGTTTGAGCTGGCGCAGCAAAATCATGATAGGGGCCAGTTTCTTAAGTTTGCAAGGCCAGGTGCCTGGGGAGTGGTCACTTGTAACATCTGGGAGTACCGTGGTGCTTAGGATCTTATGAGGATCTGTGGTGCTTAGGATCTAATAAATGTTAGCAGTATCAAGTCTTATAAAAAACAAATCAGTACTTTACAAATACCGTAAAGATCTACCAAACAATATTCTTTTTTTTTACAGGACACTCGCATCAAAACCCTTTAAGAAATATCCCAGGCTAGGCAATTATGGTCAGGGAGGTTTCCTATTGGTCACAGGGTGAAGATATATGCGATGGGGTTGCAATGTTATTCAGAGGACCCCATTTTAAAAATCAGAAGAATGGTTGATATTCTGCCAGGTAGGGCACTATTAGACATCTCACGTGATATCTTATTAACATCTATGCCCCGCAGGGTATAGCCATTAGAGTTATTCAAAACAGTACAACCCCATCTACACACCAGTAGACAAATCATATTTGGTGGAGATTTCAACTGCAGATGATCACCTTCTGTGACATGACTTGTCTGAACAACCTTATAAAAACAGGACATTTACAGGATGGCTTCAGAGCAATAAACCCAATAGCGAGAAAAAAAAAAAAAAATTTGTGAAAGGGAACAAGGATTGATGACTTATTCTTGTCAAAACATATCACAGTTCACAAAGCTGCAACAATTCCCATAGAAACCTCGGATCGCTTAGCCGTATCATGTTCCTGTACCCTGAGTTCACACTCCGCTTACCCATCCACATATCGATAGCGATTAAATACATCTCTTATCCGATCCACAAATCGTATGTATCCCCCTTGCAATTTTCCCCAGCTGGTACCCCCCACCAAAAGAACCATTGCCCAAATCACGGCATGCAATTTGCTCTTGGCAGAATTACTCAACTGGTACCACCCCTAGCTTTAGAGTGTATACCAGGCTCATTATCTAGAGGACGGGAGTGGGGGTACAATACTAAAAAATGAACCTGCACAGGTGGACCCCCAACAGTTTGTCATTGCAAAACAGGTACACTCTCTTTGGCAGAAACACTTTGCTAGGCAGTACTGGTTTGCCACAGAAAACATCTATATCCATTTTCCAAAGTGTATGCTCGTGGCCTGAATCACATACTTGAGCTACTTTCAAGACATTTCCATTTCCAAAATGTATGCTCGTGATGCTGTGCCACACTTAAAATCATCCTGGGCATTGGCCTTTGCCCAGGGGACCTTGGTGCCCATCAACGAACCAGTTAGCCTTGCACTGAAACTCCAGATGGCGTTCCTCCCACCCTTTGTCCCGAAAGAGTCTCCGCCATTCATTCAGGGTTACACAAAAAAGAAGCCTTCAATCCCCACTGAACTGCTAAACACTCCCAAACTTTACTTTAAATTAGCACCCTGAGGTGAACAGGGGGTCCTGACCGGTGTGATCTAGCCTTATCTTGGGCACACATACCTCAGATGACCTCCCAAGAGAACATGTATCCAATTCCGTACTCACAGATTAGTTGCTTCTTCCTTCCAATCATGGAAAAACAAAAGAAAAGGCACCTTTTCCTCTCTGGTAGCTTGTCAGACTCCATTCACAGTCCTTCTCTAAGGCAGCTGTAAACTTCAAGGTATTGCCCCTTGGATCCACCAGACATTGCAGTCCCTCTCACTCCCCCTGGAGTGAAACTAAGAGTCCTGCAGGTGAACGGCTTCCACCACTTCACAGGCAAACCGAAGATTTTACCAAACTAGGGTGAGAAATGACCAGGGCTCCCTTTTCAGAGCCCCACTGGCAGACCTCCTGCCACTCTGACACTCTAACTTAGACTAACTGAACATTCCAAGCTTCCCTGAGCAGCAGACTCAAAAATGGTTATGCTGCTGCAAGAGTTCTAAATAACAATCATCCCACTCTCAGGCTAGCCCAGTTAAACAATAATGTCATTACGTAAGAAGCCCCTAATGAGCTCCCCAGCAGCTGCCTTTTCCTACCTGCCTAATACTAATGGGATTCTAGTAATCCCAGGGGACTGGGTGGTTACACACAGATAAATGGGAGCATCTGTTTAAAGCTAGGGTGTCACTTATGGATGCATACGATACAGTAGCTGAGTGGCGGATGGCCACAAAAAAGGATTTCAAGGAATTCTTTATCAAACAAGCAACATGGAGAGGGAGAAAACAGTATTTTCAGTATTTAAAACGAAGGGATCAGTTGCAAAAACTAATTTCTCTACCACACGAATATAAGCAAGACTTAGGGACACAGACTAAACAAATAAAAGAGGATATGTTTACACACCAGTATAATAGATTTTGAAACTGGAAGCACAATATGGGACGCAAACCATCGCTAGACATTTTTAAAGGTGTGCTGAGTGGGTAAATCTAATCCAGATAGACCATTTATTAGATTTGAATAATAACCAAAAACGTACCTGTCAAAAGGATATTATGAATATTACTCAGATTTACAATCAGTGTTTGGAATCCCTTCAGAAACAAAGTGGGAAGATTTTTTTTTTTTTTTTTAAACAGGGCCTGAATATTCCAGAGATCTTACTACAAATCTCAACGAGAATACTGGCCAAAATTACGAAAGATAAAGTATAACAAGCCATTCAATCTCTAAATAATAATTCCACCCCTGGACAAGATGGTCTCACAAAAGAATTTTACAAGAAGTTTGCTGTGCAATTTAATCCAGTATTGGCCATACTTTTTAATACTCTGCTGAAATCCCCACCAACATTTCGACCAGGTGGCCCTGAACTGGTTCAAAGACTATTTAACCGGTAGGACCCAGCAGGTTACTTTAGGAAAGTTTACATCTCAGCCTGCACTTGTTAAATCTGGAGTCCCTCAGGGATCAGTGCTGGGCCTGCTTTTGTTTAATCTGTATACGAATGGTGCTGGTGCTTTGATAAAAAGAATGCGGCACCACTCGTATGTAGATGATGTAATTTTGTATACTGAAGGTGTTTCTGCTTATGAAATTCAGGAAATGCTCCAATGCAATTTTGACATTTTACAAAAGTACTATAAATCACGGAACTCGATACTAAACAGTAACAAATCTCAAGTTATTTTTTTTGAAAATAAGCAGGCAAAAGAAACAAGTTTACGTCAAATTAAAACATTGACTAATCACACGTTAACACATTGTGAACTCGTACAGACACTTGGGAATATGGTTAGATACAAAATTAAAATGAGATATACATAGAGAAAATTTAATTAAAAGATTACATGGTAGATTGGGAGCTCTATACAGATTGAAAAGTTGTATACCTAACAACGTTAAGAGTACACAATTAATTCTACAATAATTCCGTTACTTGATTATGGGGACGTGGTGTATGACGGTGCATAAAAAACTGTACTGGAGAGGTTAGACACAGCCTTGAATAGATTTGCAAGGTCTGCCCTAGATGCACTCCGTTTGACTCACTGGCACATTATGTACAGTGCCTTAAATTGGACTAGCCTTTCTGAGCGTAGAAATCTGCACATATTGCATTTAGTTTATGAACAATTGAACCAAAAGACCCCTCCATACCTTGATAACTTGTTCCAGATATATACACCTAGAGCAGATTTGAGATCAGCACAGAATTTGTAATTGGTAATTCTGAAAACTAGAACGGTAAAGGCAAACTCTGCATTAATCGCGAGTGGGCCTAGACTCTGGAACAGATTACCAGACTACTTAAAAACAAAGACAATTGTCCCCTGGTATAAGATTAAGAAATGGTTAAAATCAGAAGTTTGTCAAATTAACTGACAGTGCTCTCAGCAAAAAGTAAGCACTTTTCTATTTTTCATTCTGCATTATTTATCACTCATTATCAAATATTAATGCTTTATCATTTAGATTACATGACCACTGCTATATCATTATTAAACATAGAATGAATAAGTCTAGACTTTGTAGTTTTATAACTGTTATATATGGTGATACTTAAGGATAAACAATTACGGGAGTAAGAGAGCATTTTTTGTAATATGTATCTCTGACGTACTATGTATTGTCTATTCTATGTAATTGAAATTTTGTATATGGCTTGTACTGGACCCCGTTGAAAATGAGTCTAACCACTCAAAGGGTCATCATTTTCCTGATCTTGTAAGGAATACATTTTTACAAACATACATTTCGGCAGAGCTAACCCAAGCTATAATGATTCTTTTCTATAAAAAAGGTGATACAGCAAATATAAGAAACTGGAGGCCAATTAGTCTTCTGAATGCTGATTCTAAAATCCTACCCAGCATTTTAGTTAACCAGTTAGCAACAGTCGCACAGGAACTCACTTCCACATAGATCAGTATTTCAAAATATTCGGTACCTGAGAGATGTAATGGACTACGGCACGATAAATAAAAGTTCAGGGTTTTTGCTCTCTTTAGACTAGGAGAAGGCATTTGACACGGTTTGCCATGAATACATGTTTAAAGAACTCAAAGGATATGGAATCCTGGAAATATTTTATTTCCAGGATAAGGGCCTTATATTCTAATGCTTATGCTCTTCCATTTATAAATGGACATATGGGTGGGATTTTAAGATTTACACAGGAGTAAGACAAGGCTGTCCTCTCAGCCTGTTATTATATCCATTTGCTATAGACCCCTTATTAGAAAAATGCAATATAATCCAAAGATCCCTGGTATTAAAATATCAGAACAAACATTCAGTAACATCTGCGCTTATGCTGAGGATATCTGTATCTGCATACATGATAAGACAGCAGGCGCAGAAATACTGCAATCACTTTCTTCAGAATATGAAAACGTATCAGGAGCTAAACTAAATTATGGTAAAAGCCAGGGCTCACCACTAGCAATAAATACAAGTAATACACAGGTATCCAGTATTGCCAACATATAGATTGCACTTTAACCGCTTAAAATAATTGGAATTATTTTGGGCACACAGGATGATGCAAAAACTAACTGGGAATTAGCAATTTCTAAAGCTTCTAGATATATCCCACGGTGGAAAAAATAAAACAATTTTGAAAAGAAAAAGTACCTGATGAAAAAATTTCTAATACCACAATTTTTACATGTGGCACATGTATACCCAGTACCTTTTGCCATGGCAGCATTAGTGTTTAACATATTTTTTCAGGGACTTTGGGGAAGTCGATTGAACCCCATTAAAGAATGTGTACGTACAATGATTATAGCAAGGGAGGAATTAAAATGGTCAACCTCATAGTTTTTTTTCCGCACAGGGTCTTTCTTTATAATAATTTTCAGTTTATTAACAGCACATTACACATTCTGGCAAGAGATTACAGCCAGATGGTTTAACCCACTCAAAGACGGATGGAGCCAGGGCACAATATCAGTCTCAGCAATTACCAAAATCAAATATTTACCACCTCATATAAAGCACATCTGACAAAAAAAAAAAAACAGACAATGGCAAATTAACACAGGTTACTCACATGTAACAGTAGTTCTAGGAGTGGTATATGTTGTTCATCCACATGTCTTGGCAGTGTCCCCCCCCCCCCTTAAGAGTTGCCAGAAAGTCTTAAAGCTGGCTTCTCCCACCCACCTGGGTGGTATATCCCTCTGCTCTGCCCTATGACGCCAGATCTTGCCCGCTGGAAGCAGTGTTGTGCACTTGAGCCAGGGGAGGCTGGGTGGATCAGTGTGGATGAACATATACCATGCCTAGAATTACTGTTCCAGGAGAGTAACCTGTGTTTCTAGGGACATGGATATGTTGTTCTGTCCACACGTCTTGGCAGACTCCTAGCAGTTCTCTGGGAGGAGGGAGGCAAGGCACACACCCCCTATCACAAATCCACTCAGCAGGTCAGCCCTCTACTCCCAAAGTGCCAACCTCCGAGCGCAGTCTTGTGAACAGTTAACAGAAACAGGGTAACTCTCCTGTCTATTTTATGGGTTCGAATCAACCTTTGGTCTCAGTTCTGGAGGGATTCAAACTGTGAACCTCTTGCTAGCGTACCCAATTCACGGGCTCAGATAATTCTGTCTTCGGGGGGCCAGATATCTGCCTATGAGCACCTAACCAGGTGTGCAGAAATGAACCCTTAAAAACTCTAATAAAGACCTCAGATTAATCTTACCTTTCCAGTTTGGTATCACCATTCAAGCTTATGCACAGTGTCTGCTTTAACCATATATATTTCACTTGTTAAAGGAAGAAATTCAAAGACAGACCAAGTAGGCTCTAAAAATACAGTTTTACTAAAATAGATAAAATATGTAAAACAAAATACAGAACCATATATCACAAAACATACAAATCTTTTAAAAGAACAAGGTTTTAACAGTGCAATTCCTACTACAGTACTTAGATTTTGTCTGTACCTGTATACTTGCTTAAAGTGATCAAAGATGTTTGTTTGTCAGAGTGTAGATAAAAGTCTCTGAAGGAAAACAGAATACTTATTTAAAAGCTGACTTTGCCCACCTCTTTGCGTGAGGTCACCTGGCTCCTCCTCTGGTTATGAAAAATCATACACCCAGGATATTTTATCATATTAGAAGGTAAGCTAATTAAGGTTACATCAGCAGAAACTCCTTTCCTCATGTGACTTCCCCAATCAAGTCTAAATTTCCTTTCATCTATGAGCAGTATCCCCTCTCGCACAGACATCAAGCATTTATGATCTCGCACCAGTGTGCTAAACCTGGTTTCCTCCTTGAAACATCATAAAAGGATACTGATTTCTCTCTTAGCAGTTAAAGCTATATTTAACTTAGAAAAAAACAGGAGATTCTTGATTAAGGCCTGTTCTACTCCAATTAGCTTCTGGCCTTCCAGGTACCACCTTGTATCTAAAACCTGTGTGTGTGTGTGTGTGTGTGTGTGTGTGTGTGAGAGAGAGAGAGAGACTCACATGCTGTTTCAGCATTTCTCATGAGAGACAGTCCATAACACATTTTAATATTACAAAAAATGATACAGTGATCAGAACCAGCTGTCCAAGTGCCACAATTCCTCCTCACCTAGACTGAATTTGGGGGCTCTAGCCCCTACATGGGATAAGCTTCCCAAATCAGTTCACTCCTTGTACACCCGAGACAGCCCATCGGATTCTGATTTTTGGCTCCAGCTCTATGTACAATTGCCAGATCATACCTATGCAAAGCAAGACTCCCTGTCTTAGCAGTCTACCATTGTTTTTCCCCATCTGTGTCAGCCAAACCAGGGGGTTGTTGTCAGTCTGCACCACAAAATGCTGCCCATATAAGTATGGCTCTAATTTCTTTAGGGCCCACACTATGGCAAGACATTCTTTTTCCACCGTGGAGTATGCCTGCTCCCTGGGAAGTCACTTGTTACTCAGATAGGTTATTGGGTGATCCCTCCCTTGGCTGGATGTCCGACTCAGTACTGCCCCAATACCCACGTCTGAGGCGTCAGTCTGAACTATAAAGGGTCTGCTATAGTCAGGACTTGTCAACACAGGAGCACTGCACAGTGCCTCCTTTAGTTTGGAAAAGGCTTCCTCACAGGCTTGGCCCCAGGAAATTTTCTTGGGCACATTTTTCTTTGTCAGGTAAGATAGGGGAGCAGCCAGGGCACTGTAATTGGGTACACATTTCCTGTTGCACCCTGCTGTCCCTAGAAAACTCCTGACCTGCTTCTGTGTTTCTGGTCTGGGCCATGCCTGGATTACCTCTATTTTTATTTGGTTAGGACGGAGCTGTCCTCGGCCTACCACATGCCCGAGGAATGCCACTTCTCCTATAGCTACCTGGGACACACCAACATGCAGATACTATGGAATCCACGTCTTACTTGGACTATTACACTTTAAATTTTGAATTTGCAGGACGTGTGGGCTGTATCTTTTTCATAAAGGAGAGACTGAGATGGCTGGAATGCCCAACACAAAACTGCAAGGACTGCACGGAGCGATGGTGGTGCTACCCCAACATTTCTCCTCTTAGGCAGACTCACCAACTCACTGCAGGGTGCGCTGCTAACACTCTCACCACCGCGGGTCTGAATAGTGGCACTCGCTCACTGGTTAAACTGCTCAGGAACCGACAGGAACTTAGTTCCACCACCTCTCTCATGCACGAGATAGCGCTGCAGGTTGCTGCCAATATTATGCTAATACTTTCACTGCTGTGGGCCCGTATGCCGGCAATCGCTCCCATATATGTGATATTGCAAAGCATTACTGGGAGCGACTGCCGGCATTGTGGCACGCAGCAGTGAAGGTGTTAGCATATTGGCGGCATGCTAATCCTCCCCCCCCAAATTGTTTAACCAGGTGAGACACACTAAGCTGAAAGCTTGTTTACAGGTGCAACCTGGGAGCACAGGGAAGTTAAGTGACTTGCTCAGGGTCAAACAGTATGCAAGTGGGGGCTGTGGGATTCAAACCCAGGTCTCCAGATTTGCAGCTCAGAGCCTTAAATCACTGCGCTATACTGCCTCCACTATTCCTTAAAGTGACAGGAGTGGGGAGGGTACCAAGATGATGGGGGAGGGGCTCACAAGTTGGATCGCATTTTTTTGCGATCCATAAGTAAAAATGCATCGCATGAGCAGTCGGTTCACATCGCAAAATGCGATGCAATACCAGCTATTTAAAACCCTGCATGAGCACAGCAGACACCAAAACAACCCCCAATAAAAGCAAGCACATTTCAAAGTCACACTGTTTTTACCTGAAGATAGCAATCTGTCCGTAGTTGTTTCCAGCTGCGAGGTACTTTCCACATGGAGAGAAGCTCTGGCAGAAAACAGTCATGTGCAGCAGCTCCAAGCAGCGCTGGATGTCGATCTGGACAAGTAGAGAAAGGCTGACATTTTACTGGGCAGCAAATGAATGAATATGACATTTCTGCAGCAAACTGGAAAGTAAACAGAAGGAAAGGCGCCAGACAGCACTACAGGCTGAAGTCCTCTGTTTAGCCAGATGGACAAACAGTTTTGACTTCCCCTTATGCACAGCATGAGTTGTTAATCTGTTTAATTTCTTTTCTCTGGGAAAGGAGGGCTAGAAAATACTGCCTATTTTCAGCACCTTCCCAGGGTAAGGAAGATACAGATGCAACCCAACTGAAATTGAACCAGATTTAGCTGTTGTGTTATTTTAGGCAATGGGGAAATCTGCTTTGGGAGAGGGGATAGGTATCCAGGTGCCTTCTGACCTTAAAAACCTTTGGTCATGTAAGAATCAAGATAATGCAGAAGTCAGGCCTCTGGGGTGCAGACATGAACTGTTTCTTTGTAAGAACCGAGGCGAACTCAATAGTGTTATTTTTCAAACATATATTATGGCGGCCAACTGACTACTATGCCTGTAATTCAGGCACAGTAGTAAGCTGGCTGTTGCAAGCCTCCAGAAATGAGGATGATATGTCCAAGAATACTGTGAAAAAGAAATAGCAACACGGCTATGCAGGGGTCGAAATTAAGTTTTGCAGCCACTAGCCAGCAGGGCTAGTGACTGGGGAAATATACTAGCCCCACAGACTTTTCCATTAGCCCAGCTGATGTACTTACTGAAAGTTTACCTTCTCCAGTACAAGCCCACAGGGCTAGTTAAAGGAAAATCTTACTAGCCTGACATAAAATCTACCAGCATTTGGCTAGCGGTCCAGTGCCAATTTCAGCCCCTGCTATGTAAGCCTATAAACAAATCAAAGGAATAAGAACAAAAAAAATTAAAAACATGGAGCGAGTTCATAACCACAACCAAGCTGAGTACCGTGGACCTTGAGAAAGTGACCTGGGGGACCATGAAACACTGGCCTATTTTGCTGATCAGGTGGCTAAGCAATAATGTACACAAAAATAAAAAGTATATATATATATATTTGAAAATAAGGGCCATTGAGTCCACCTCGATTCTTGCAAAGAAATGGCGAAATATGGCCACGGCACTGGGGGAATTCCTCTACTTTTCTCAAGAAATGCCACAGGATCTTGAACATCCACAAGAACAGCCACCAGAAAAGAAAGACAGGACCTCAGTTTAACATAAGACACCTGAAAGACGGCACAAAGTGGCAGTACAGCATCCCTTTATTACTGCAGTCAGGTGAAAGCAGAGCTGCTGCCTGATCCGGCCAGCTTCGGGGGCCTGCCTGAGACTTTCAGTCAGGAAACAGGAGGTGACTACTAGGCTTTAACAGTCAAGAAGAAGGTAGCTGAGAGAAAGCCAGAGAAGGGAAGATATAGTAAATGGATCAACTCACCCGCCCAAAAGGATCTGAAAACTGAAAATTACAGCTTGGTGCCCAGAACTCATCACCACCAGATGCAACTGCAAAGTGACTGGTCCACAGTAATGAGGATGCTGCATTGGCAGCTATTGGCTGCTCCTGGGCTGAAGCTGTGGGCAGTGGGATCTAAGCCGGGGTGAAGTGCAAGACAGTGACAGGAAGAGGAGGCCAACTGAGAGGTGATCCTCTGTGAGGCATGTCTGCATTGAGGCGTAGCTGAGAAATCAGCCGGAGAACTGATCTAAGAACAAAGTCAGCACCTGGAAGATTGCAGGATCGAGGGTTCGTAAGTACATATCGGTGCCCTTCGGTTCTACACAACACCCTTTAAATAATTTGGGATACGGACAGTTTTGTATTGTTTAAATGAAGTAGGCCATCTTGTTACGAGTATAAAATTTGGGTGAAACACAGAATTTATCAGCAGAAAAGGATTGGTAGGTCCATCTAGTCTGCCATATTTTCCCTGCCTTTTGCTACACCCTAGAGGCCTAGACCCTATGTGTCACAGGTGTCCCTTCCTCCCTCCTTTCCTCTACCTATTATGCCCATATGAACATACGAAACTTCCAGGCAGGAACAGGCCTCACGGTCTATTAAGTCTGCTCAAATGCACAGCTAGCACCCATATACAGCAGCTGCCCCACCCCCATCAGAAACTGCTCAGCACTGTTTACCCAGACCCCCCCTTGCCCTGTCCCATGCTCTTTTGAAACTGCCCACCATCCTGCATGCCACCACCTACTTTGTTAAGAGTGTTCCATTTCAACACCACCCTCTCAGTGAAATAATGCCTCTGCATCGCCCTCCTGAATCTGCCACCCTCCAGTCTTAGCCCGTGCCCCCTCATGTCCCTTCACTTCCTCAGCTTAAACAACCCCTCTGTGCCAAATGTGTTGATCCTCTCAATTATTTGAAAGTTTCAATCATACCCCCCCAGTACCTTCTCTCCTCCAGGGTGTACAAACTCAAGTGTTTTGGCCTTTCTTCATAGGTTCTGCCTTCCATCCCCTGCAGCGTTACCATTTACCCCCATCTGTACTTGATTCAAGTACAAATTATGAAATTCAAGTACATTTTTGTGTGAAGGGGGTACACTGTACCCCCATAATTCTGTTTGAAGTATATGTACCCCACAAAAATATTGTACAAATGGTAGAATGAACCCGTATAATTTATATTGTACCCCTGAAATTTTGGGAGTGGGTGCAGTGCACCCCCAGATCTGCAGCCTTAATGGGAACACTGATCCTCTGTATTAATTCTGCCCCTACGCTGCACCGCCTTGAGCAGCCAGATATCGTTCATCGGATACGGACACCAGTACTGCACGCAGTACTCCAAATGTGGCCTGACCAAGGACCTGTACTAGGGCAGAATCACATCCTTGTGTCTGGACGAGAACGATTGCATAATGCACCCCAGCATCCTATTGGCCTTAGCCGCAGCCTTCCTGTACTGAGCAGAGTTGTTCATGCTCCCCATTACTATAACGCCTAGATTGTGCACCTCCTGTGACATGATCCAACTGCACCCCACCCAACCAATATTCCCTCCTCAGGTTCTTCGCCCGGAAGTGCATAACTTTGCACTTCTTTGCATTAAAACTCAATTGCCACCTTGCTGACCACTACTCAAGTCTGGTTAGGTCACCCTGTAGCTTCTACCACCCCTCTACGTCATCCACAACAGCCCCCATCTTAGTGTCGTCAGTGATCAAACTGATCTTGCGCCCAACCCTGTGTGCAGTATCCGATATGAACAGACCAAACAACACTGGCCCCAGCACAGAGCCCTGTGGCACACCGCTGGTCACTGGCCTAGGAGAATAGAGCACCCCCCCACAACCACCCGTTGCAGTTTATCTTCCAGCCAATTCTTGATCCAGTTAGCCATTTTAGCCCCCACCCCTATGTATTTCAGCTTTGCTCCCAGTCGCCCATGACGGACCGAATCAAAGGCTTTGCTGAAATCCAAATATAGGACATCCACTGCATAACCCTTGTCCAATTCCCTTGTGACCCAGTCGTAGTATTCTATTAGGCTGGTCTGGACCCATGCATGCTTGAAGCTCCCCACTGTCTTCACCCCCACCACCTCTACTGGTAGGCTGTTCCAGGCATCTACTACCCTTTCTGTAGAAGTATTTCCACAGATGCCTCAAACTCCGATCCCCCCAAGCTTCAATGTAAGCCCTGTGTTCTGGTGCTCCTCTTCCTCTGTAAGAGACTCCCCTCCTGCACCCTGTTCACCCCCGTGAGGTACTTATAGGTCTCAATCATGTCCGCTCTTGCTCTGCTCTCCTTCAGGGAGTAGATGTTGCGCTCCTGCAGCCTCTCCTTGTATGGTTTCTCCTGCAACCCCCACATCATTTTGGCAGTCCTCCTCTGGACAGCTTCCACCCTGTCAATGGCTTTGCTGAGGTATGGCCTCCAGAACTGGACACGGTACTATAGGTGGGGTCTTACTAGCGAGCGATATAGTGGCAACACCTCCTCCTGCTAGAAATCCCCCTCCTATGCACCCTAGCATCCAGCTAGCCTTGCTTATTGACTTGTTGCAGTGCCCTGCCACCTTGATATCACCAGATACAATTACCAAAGATCCATCTCTTGCTTGGTGACTGTAAGTATCCTCCATCTTATACAAAGTCCCAGGGTTTCCCCACCCCAGGTACATGACTTTGCACTTTTTGGCACTGAAACCCAGCTAAACACCACCTGAAATACACATTCAAAGCAAACAGCACTGGACCTGTGCCAATCGGACAGCAGGGCACTGAGTGGACTGTGATTTAAAAAAGCTCACAGGGACTCGGGTAAAAGTGTCCTTGGTAAATAAATCCCTTGTTATTTGTTCACATTTACTAACTGCGCACGTATTACTAGTAGAGTGCTAATAATTGCATTATGTTTGGGAAACTTTTCTTGCATTGAGGTTCACAGGTAGGGTGATCTGGTGTGGAGGTGAGTAGATACTACATCCCTATGAGTGACACTATACTTGACACTAGGCCGACTTTAACCTTTCCCTGGGAGGAGACACCGCACAATAAATTCAATCTTGGCTACTATCCCACCCCATCAGGTGTCATCAACCCAGGCCCCTCAACTTTATTTGAACCCATAAGGCAGGAGTAGTGACTGACAGCCACTGCAACCCATTCACATAGTTACTAAACTTCCTGCTGGCAGTGAGTTTCAATAAGGTTTGCAAAAGCCAGCACCCCAGCATGCATACCTCTCAACCGTCTGCCTGACAAATCAGGGACAAGTTTTTTTTGTTTTTTTTAAAGGGGGATAAAGCTAAAAAATTAGGTAATCGGCTCCAGGACCTCGATATGGTATACTGATATGTATAAATAGCATTTTCTTAAAGGGACACTGTCAACCCCCTTAGACCTCAAAATGTCCCAAGTTAAAACAAAAAAAAAAACCAAAACATTTTATGACTGGGCACATTCTGCAGAGATTGTTAATATAAATAGTTTCATTCCTTTTTTCTTTTAAAAAGTGAAAAACAGACTGCCCACCATACTGCTAACACACAAAAACATGTTTACATTCCCTTGATCAACTGCCACTGCATCTTTCCTGGACTTGAGACACCCGCAACAGAGTCTAGACACTCACCATGCAGTGGGAGGAGAGAAGCCTATTGAATCATGACTGACAGCACAGTTTGTGGGTTTCCTAATGTTCTGTAAGTATGTAATAAGAACAGATCAAGGAAATAGGGTCTGGCTACCGAGCAGACATGAAAGACCATCAGGCCTATTCTGCTGGCTTTTTGTATGTTAGTATTTAACACAAAACAAGGTTGGGTATAACACCATTAGCATGCATTTCAGTTCTACTAAGAAACAGCTAAAACAATCAGCAACATCAATGAATTTTAGAGGGAGGCAGTATAGTGCAGTGGCTTAAGGCTCTGAGTTGCAAATCTGGTGATATCCAGCAGACCAGACCTAGGTTTGAATCCCACAGCTTCCACTTGCATACTGTGTGACCCTGAGCAAGTCACTTAACTTCCCTGTGCTCCCAGGTTGCTCCTGTAAAAAAGCTTTCAGCTTAGTGTGCTACTCCTGGATAAATAAAATAAAAAAAATTAAAAAAAAAAAAAGAGAACACAAGCAATCAAACTGTGTGGTTTTACCTAGAAATAACATGATGCAAAGAAGGTTGACAGTGTTCTTTTAATGAGAAATAGACTAACACTACCCACTCAAGCAGTACTCCCAGATTTGGCATTTATTTCCTTTTTGTTTATCAGGTAATGTAAAACCAGGACAATGTTCCAGTAGATTACATTATTTCCTACGGAAGCCGAATGGCCCAGTTTTCCCGTGTAACCAATGCAAGTCCATGGGAACAATTTCTCTGGAGACTTCTCCATTTCCCTATAAAATACATAAATACGGCAGATTTGGGAGCATTGTAGCTGGCGTTTCATTGTGATCTAAATCGGTACTCTTCAGCAACAAAAAAATGACATTTAGGAGGGATGGGAATGTGGGAATGCAAATTCAGAGAATGAGGCACAACATGGGTGGGACATCCATTTGTGTTTTCCGGCTTCAACATTTCAACTGTCCCTAACTTCAAGCAAGATGCACAAAATAAGTGATTTAATATATTTTATCGGACCAACAGAATTTTACAAAAAAAAAAAAAGTTATGCTTTCGAGCTACACATAGTTCTTGTTCAGAAAGAATAAGGCAGGTTTCTGATCAGCTCTATCTTAAATACACAGAGTTTGGTCCACTAAACTGTATTATCATAGTACAAATATGCAGAGCTTGGTCCAATAAAACGTATTATCATAATAATGTGTCAGCAGAAAAGGACCATCCTGGCTTATCCAGTCTGCCCAATCTCCCACTCCACTACTTGTCGCAGATGCACAGGGAACATATCCTCTGTCTTCTAACCAACCCCATATGTATATCTCACGCTCTTTTGAATCCATCCACCTCCTCATGCAATCTGTTCCAGGGTTCAGCCACCCTCTTACATTACCGTTAAATCTTCCTCCTTCCAATCTTAAAGCATGACCTCTTGTTTTAACTCAGACTTTCCTTTCAAAGACTTCCTTCCCTCACTTTATTTATCCCCTTCATGTACGTGAATGTCTCTATCATGTCTCTCTCTTCTAAACTCAATTTAATTAGGGATATTAAATCACCTATTGTGTGCACCTTATTGTGCAAGGACCAATGTACACCCCATAGTGAAAGTCCTTCCAGCAACATTGGGGATAGGAGCGAGAAAGTGTCAAGAACCGGAGGGATCCTGTTGTCTCCGTTATCACCCTCATGTTGACTTCACACTGCGGAACACGGTCCCGTTTGTCTCACCTCAGCTTTAGTGGGAGCCGCCATCCCGTTGCCTTCCCTCTCCGCGCCAAAACCACCAACAGCTAGACTCGTGCCGCCGCGCGTCGTACCTCCAACCACTTCGTGCCAGCGCGCACAATTCTCGATCCCTAACGGGTAATGACTGCCTACTCCAACGGGCCACCCTCAGACACGCTTCCGGACAGCGCAGGACTACAATTCCCAGTTCGCAGCAGAACTCCGGCACGAAATGCTTGCGAGAGCCAACGGCACAACGCGCCTACGTGGTGCAGTTTTTTCGCGGTAAGTGCGCGCCGCCGGTTGAGGGAGGAAAGTGCTGGTTCAAAACCACATGTCCCAGAAATCCCCGCGTGAAGCGTCGCCAGTCCCCGGAGTGCGCGAACGCACGTCAACACGGCGAACGCTGTTGTGTGAGAGAGTATTGCGTAGTGAGGAGAACAGGCGGGCCTTCGGGGCAATAGTCCGTCGCCAAGGCCGTAAAAAAGAGGAGTAGCGGCCTGTGAGAGGGGAGTCGGGACACACCGAGACCGAAAGGTGAGTCAGAGAAGTTCGCGGACGGAGGCATAACGAGCGCGCGGCCTGTGAGGAGGGAGAGGACCGGAGACGTGACGGAGGAAGGGGGCGGGAGTGCGCGCGGGGCCTGTTGCTGGAATCTGTGGCCCAGTGCGGCCTTTGAGGAGAGAGTCCTGAGGTGGACAGGGGAAGAGGGTGACGGGCTCAGTTACGGGAGAGACTGGTGTGTGTCGAGGCGCGTAGCCCTGCGCGTGTGAGCGTTTCCTGAGACCACGGCCTGTGTGAGGAGAGTCGGGGGTGTGTGGGGCGCGCAGGCGTCGAGGGGTAGTGTTCTCAGTTTTGCCTCATTAGTCAGGGGCTGCTTACAAAAAGGGGTGATGGGGATGACTGAAACCCCCAAGGGTGACATCTGACAAGGTAGCACCGTCGGTTCCAAAGGTTTGTGCGATATGGTGTCTAGTGTAAATATTTACTTACAACTTGATTGCCAGTAGTGTCAGACATTGTAGGTTTCCAGTCTCTACTCGTGACAGAACTGCTTAATAGTTCTTGGGACAAACTTAATATCTGGAGGAAATCATGAGGCATCTCTGAAAATTGGGGACAATTAAGAGCTATTTGGGGGGGGGGGCTCTTGATTGCGGAACAGCATGGGGGCACCGGAACCTATGGCTGACACTTTTGAACCCTGCAGAAGTCCCCCCCACCGACCCGTTCCTGCTGCAAATGACAAGACGTGCTATTCCCCTGTAAACCCCACAGTAGTCCATCTGTTGCAGCATTCTCCCACACAATGACTTTATCTGGAGTTAGTGTCTGTTTCATTGTTTTGATCCATTTCCTGAACCTTTTGTATTGCCCTGCGAGGCTGAGTTCTAGCCAGAGGTCACTGGAGAATAAATTGGTGGTGAAAACTCACTAGGATGAGTATCATTGGGCAGTCACCCTGAAAAAAGACAGAGCTTCTTGCATGGGTTATGGCTGAGTGTGAAGAACCGACCAGTTCAACACTTTTGCACCATTGATAGGTTAAATTCCCCATCTGTGGTTCAAGAGTCTTTTCAGCTGAAAAATGCAGTGAGTTTAATTGATTCTTTCTCAGCAAGGTGTTCTCAGTTCACGTCAGATCTCCTCAGGTGGGCTGGCAGTACCAGTCCAGGATGGGTGCAGGCGATCGGCTGTCATGTGCGGGTGGTCTTCAGTTTTGGATGGAGAGGTGCTCCAGCTGATCTCAGGACTGCATCCCACTTACTGTCGGTAGAATCCAGGGCCTACCTGCAGCTTACTGGCCGTGGGGAGACCCTGGATCCAATTAATTCAGAGATTATCTGGTCATCTCTTGGGGAAGGGGTTTTCCGTACTGACACGAAAAGTGGTGAACCCTCTCTTAAATTAACCATCTTTGGATCTGATCTTGATATTCATTTTTTTTTTTTTTTTAGTGGCTTCCCACGGCCCCACTCCTTCAGACTGTCGTGCCAGTTCCCATCTGTCTGCCCGGGCGGCTCCAGCTTTGTAGAGTATCCCCATCAGACCCTTCTCAGGTCTGACTTATCAGGCACACTGATTTGGTCTGAGTAGTCTCTGGCCAGGGCTGATCTGGGGACGTTGGATGGAGAGGCTGGCTAATATTCTTTTAAATTACAGGCCTGTTTCAAACCTTCCCTCTTTGGTAAAGATGGAAGCAGCACAGTTGGACGCTCACCAGGAAAGTCATAATGTTCTTCAAGCCTCTCCAGTTGGAATTCCGCTCTCTCCACATCATGGACATCACACTTAAAGTGTTCTACGATCTCCTCACTGCGAGGGTCAGAGTGTATCGTTCCATTCTTGTTCTTCGGGATCTCTTGTCAGAATTTGACATGGTCACCCATAGGGTGCTCGTGGAATACCTGAGGCGCTGAGTGGGACTGGGATGGTCTGAGTCCTGCCTAACTGGAAGAACACAACATGTTGTCTTAGGTAAATTAATCCTTGTGCTGGCAGCCCTCGACTGTTAATGTGCCTCAGGGTTTAAGCCTGGCCACTGTTTTGTTTGCCATGCACAGGCTGCTGTTGGGTAATAACATTAGACCGTGTGGTCTGGAGTTTCACTGCTACGCAGATGATTCCCAACGATACTTGTCATGTGCACAGGATTGGATGGACCTAAGCCCTGTGCTGTGTCATTGTTTGGGGGAGAGTGACTGGATGGCCTCAAGCTGGTTAAGTGTTAATCCAAGCAAGCCTGAAATGATTATCTTCTAAGCTGGTTCCCGTGGGTCGGTAATGAGGAGTGACACCTGGTTATAATTTCTTAATGGTATCTCCCTTACGGCTGTCGATTCTATGAAAAAATGTGGGATTAAGTGTGGGCTACAGGTTGACACTTGAGCAACAGGTGTCAGCGGTTGTCCATAGTGGCTTTTCCCCCATCTTCAAAAAATTGCCTAGATTAAACCACATCTGGCGCCCAGTGTCCTAGTTACGATAGTCCATACTTTCATTGCATTTAACCCTCTCTACCTAGAGTTAACTAGGAGTCTGATATGTTGCCTGCAGCTGGTCCAGAACACAGCTGCCAGATTGATATCTGGTTGGATCACGTCACCCCGGAGCTGTGCGAGCTGCTCTGACTGCCTAATCCATAGTGCATCAGCTTCAAGATAGGCTTGTTGGCATATATTAAGTAGCTTGGTGTAAACAGGATATTCTGGGGAGCTCTATGCTGTAACGCCCATGGCTCGCTGGCATTATTTAATGCCATAGTCCTAACCCTTCAGCAAAAGAAGTGCCAATCTTAGGAGGAACTAAGGGCAATTTTGAGGTGAAATCAGGGGACACCCGTGGAAACTGGAATGGTTGAGAGGTATAGCGGAATATAAATCGGGATGTCATGTTAACTCAGTATAACAAATCACTGTTTTTCACTGATGAAAATTTATCTGGGGGGGATCATGATTATCCTGCAGCATGATAAACCGTCTTGACTTTCATCTCTGCTCTGGAGGTGACCAAGATTCCTGATTTCCCACCTTTCCTTATCCAATTTTTTTAATACTATTTTGCCTAAAATTAGAACACTACAGAGTATTGTGATATTTTGTTTACACGAATATTGTAGTATTCACCATTGATATTGTGACATCCCTATGTGCAAACTCTAAAAATTTCCCTTTATTTTGCCACCACACTTAGCCTGTTAAAGAGCAGCTGATGCAGTTTTTCCCCTTGTGCCAGGCAACTAACATACTAAATGCCAGCAGAATAGGCCTGACGGTCTGTCGAGTCTTTTCGGTAGCTATTCATAGCGAAGAGTTGCTTGACCGAGGACGTAAACTGCCCTGTTACAAATTTATACCAGTGATCCTGCTTTTGTATTGCCGAAAGCTGTTCTGTGCCCACTACAGCCACACCCTTAAAAACACTGTTTTCATGATGCTTTGTGGGGAACGGGCTGCAGGTCTACTAATCGCAGTACATGGGGGGAGGGCGCCCTGTAAATGGATATAATGTACTTTGTAGGTACTGTGTAAGTACAGTATCTAGAAAGTAAACTATATCCAGTTAACAGGGCGCTGCTCCTCTTCCCCCCCCCAATTCACTATTGCTGCTAGTAGACCCATTCTAGTCTGTTTCCCACTTAGCATCATAAAAATGATGTTTTTAGGGGTGTGGCTGTTGTGGGCACAGAATGGCCTTCGGCAGTACGGAAGTATTATCGCTGGTAAAGTTGAATAGCTCATTAATGCCTAACTAAAATTCATAATGAGGTGGTTTAGGTCCTCGGGTCAGGAAACTCCTTACCACGAGTTGCCTGACCATAGGTGTCGGTATTTCTTGTAGCAGTTTGACACTTGCTCTGTTTGGCTTTACTCTTAAAGGGTTAGTGCAGAATCTGGAGAGGGAGTCTGACCAGGGTTCAGAATTAAAGAGCAGCTGACACCTTCAGGAGAACTTTAACCAAACATAATATTTAGACACTGTCAAGCTTTTATTTCATATGCGTTCTGTATTTCTCCTCCCAGTTATTTATTACTTGGGCCATTTGCATGAAATCAGGATCTTTGCCTCCTGACGAGTTCGTCTATTCCTATTGCTTGTTTCTCCGTACTTGAGGTCATAATGCACTGCTTGTGACATCATTTACTCCCATGGCAACAAATTGTGATGTCACAGCGGAGGATTATAACATGAAGTAGGGAGTAAGTAAGCCATAGAGGCAGATGAACTCTAAAGGAACTATAAGGGCTAAAGATCATGTATTCATGCAGATTTTCTCAGTAATAAATAATGGGGAGGAGAAACATAGAATACATATGGAATGTAAGCAGAGTTGTACCTCATTATTTTGTTTTTTAAAGTTTTCTTTGTGATGTTAGTAACTCTTTAAGTTTTGCAGCCACTAGGGCTTATGACTGGGAAAATCCGCTAGCCCCACAACCTTTTCCACTGGACCAGCTGGTCTATTTATTGAAATGTTACCTTCTCTAATACAGGCTCACAGGGCTAGTTGAAGGAAAATTACTAGCCAATACAAAATTTACTAGCATTTGGCTAGTGGGCCGGTGCCAATTTCAACCCCTGCTGACTA
This sequence comes from Neoceratodus forsteri, assembly GCA_016271365.2. Classification (NCBI taxonomy): domain Eukaryota; kingdom Metazoa; phylum Chordata; order Ceratodontiformes; family Ceratodontidae; genus Neoceratodus; species Neoceratodus forsteri. Next base: position 210,332,479 of record JADMNL010000026.1, on the reverse strand, counting down.
AATGCAGTACAAAAATAGCAAAACTAAAACTTAAAACATCTGCTGCATCTTATTTATATATCGCTGTAGACCTGAAGAGGGGGGTGTCAAGTCTGCTTGTATGTCTCTTTGTGCTACATACCTGTACAGTGTCCATGCTAAAGCACGCTTTATTTTGTGCTTAAAATCCTTATAAATCTTGTTTGAGGACTTGGCACAAGCCCTGGTGGTGCTGTATGTGCACTGCTTTATGGACAAGCCTCTAGTCCTGGCTTTCTGCAAGTACAGTTCTTGCCTCCCCTCTAGAAATCCGAGCTTGCACCCTAAGAGGTTTTTTTTTGGGGGGGAGTGTACAGTGGGCAGACCCTAGAAAGATTTTTTTTTGAGGGCAGGTGCAGAGATGTTCCAGACTACCACTAGTGCTCAGAAGACAGTCTGATTCATTGGAACTGAATAGGTCCCTGTCACTTGGCTGTCCCAGCTGTCATTTCATGTCCAGGATCATAGCTTCCTGAGCAAACAGCTGGACACACACATCTTTTGAAAGTGGAACTTGTGGGATCTCATGTAAATTTATTTGTTTAGCTTTTGTTGATGGAAAAAGGAGGGCTAGACAATACTGCTTATTGTTAGATGAGTCCGGAGGGGGTACTGTTGCAAACAAACTGAAATTTAACCAGGTTAAGCAGTTGATGGTATTTTATTGAGGGGGGATTTGTCCAAGACACAGAGGGAATTCGCCTACTCCTTTTTGATAAGTGTCTTGGGATCTTTAATGTCCATCTGAACAATCACCAGCGCAGGCAGACAGGACCTCGTGTTAACGTCTGATCTGAAGGATGGACACCCCGACAGTACGACATCCCTTTAGTACTGCACTCAAGCCCAGCCCCACTGTGGAACTAGAACCCACGACCTTCTGGCCCAGAGGCAGATGTGCTGACTGAGCCATGCTGACCCCTGATAGTGGGTAGTGGAGGGGGACTGACTAGCCCAGGATAGGAGTGTCATTATAATAACATTTCCACAATGCAATAACCTAATAAAATTGTTGTGATAACTGTTATATCGCGGTATAACATAAGCATGTATTTTTTTTTTTTTTCACAAAGCATCAGAGTTGGCATGGAAGGGACAGTTATCTCTGAAAATAGAAAAAAAATTGATTAAAAGGTCTTAATACCGTGGTATAGGATCTACTTTTGAAATCCCAAACTACAAAATCCTGACACCCGACAGCCTGAGACCAACATCCCAACGATGGTAAACCCAACAGTGGACTTATGCCAGGTTTCCAGTTTGTTGGGGGACTATCTCCCACACACCCTGAAATAGTAATAACCAATTCCGAGTCCTGGCAAACTCCACTGTCTGGCTTACTATCGTCAAGATGTTACACCATCGGGTTAGTGCAGTGTCAGGATGTTTGTTTTGGGCTGCTGGGTGTTGGGATTTTAAGTTTAGGTATCATGTGATACCATGGTATACCGTTAATCACGGTATCTGAAATTGCCCATGGTATCAATACTGTGACTTCTGATATACCATAAAACCGGTATACTGTGCCATCCCTAGTCCAGGACACTAGTTAGTCTGGTATGTGGGCATTAATACCTGACCAGGAATGCCTTTGTTGACCTGTCTTGGCACTCTGTGTGCTGAGGTATGAGGCCGAAGCTGCAGTGCACCTCAGCACATATCATAATTGTCTGCAGATATACTTGAACTTTATATTCATCTACATTTTAGTAATATAAGAATATTATAGGTTCATAGATAGAACCGGTCCTTTCCCTTCAAAACCTTCACATCCTGGTCACCACATGTAGGATGGCAGGGAAAGTAACCAAGTGGCTAACACGCCCCCTGCTTCAACTTCTCAAATCTAGGGACAAACTTTGGTCCAGGTGGAAGATCTCCCACCTCCGTGCAGACTTTGAAGACTATCGTGCATTATGTAACAACTGCAAAAGACAAATCAGACACAAAAGCACCTACTATAGGAACCTACTAATAACATCCTCTACAACCGCGCAGGTACTGGTCCAAAATTAAGGACATTCTCTGCACGACAAGCAACAGAATCCAGCTGACATGAACATTCAAGGTATTCACTGCACCAACCATGACACCACAACACCTTCAGTGCCCTTTTTCTTCTCCACCAGTCGCTACTCTAACTAGCCCACAACCTGACTGTCCTCTCTCTCCCCTCGCCTCCTCCCTTTCGTTTGGCTCCAACCACATACCTTGAAGTTCTGCAAGCTACTTAACTCCTCCGCACGGGGTCACAGGCCTGAGGGCATCCATCCTGCATACTTAAGCAGTATGCACCTTGGCTGACCAGACCTATCACCTGGCTTTTAACCTCTCGGATCAGACGCCTACTGTCCCATCCACCTGGAAAACTGCCAGAACCATCCCTATACAAAAAGGCGATGTCAAACTCATGTCCAACTACCGCCTCTATATCTCTTCTGCCCACTCTCAGTAAGCTGCTTGAAAAATAGTCCACCGCCAGCTTGCTGCTCACCTTGACATGTTTAATCTTCAAACCCCGTGCCAGCATGGTTTCCGGCCCGGTCACAGTACCACCTCTGCACTTACACAACTTACAAATGACATCAGAAATAATATGGACCGTGGCCTATTCACTGGGGCTGTCTTTATCGACCTGTCTAAAGCCTTCGACATGGTGCACCATCCTCTCATGCTAAAGAAGCTCCAATCCATTGGAGCATCTGACCAAGCCCTCTCCTGGTTCCATAGCTATCTTGACAATCGGACTCAGGCGGTAGCATTTCACAAGGCCCTTTCCTCCCCCCTAAACATCTCCCGTGGAGTTCCCCAAGGATCCACTCTTGGACCTCTACTCTTCTCCCTCTTCCTAAATGATATTCCCACCATGTCCCGCATAGCTGCACTCTTATGTATGCAGATGACCTTGTTCTCTACTCTGGGTCAAAATCGTTGCTGCCATCAACTCCACTCTCACTAATGACTTCCAGTTTCTGCAGACCTGGCTCTCTAGCAACCACCAAGTCCTGAACCTAGAAAAAACCTGTGCTATGCTATTCGGATCTTCTAAGAAACTGTCTGCCCCTGCGAACAGGCTCCGGGTTCAATGCCTTGATGGCTCCCTCATCTTAAACACTGAGTCCTTCAAGTACCTTGGGGTCACTTTGGATCCCACACTTGACCTGTCTCAACATGTCAATATGGTGTGCCGTACCGTCAGTGCTAAAATTGGCGGAGCTTATCGCGAGCGCCACTCCCTCCGCTAGACTTTCTGTTGCGAGAGGTATTCTCTTACCCCAGCTCCAATATGCTGTGCCCCTCCTCTTTGCTGCAAACTCTGCTACACTCCACAAATGGGACACTGTCTACAACAACATCTGTAGATTCGCCTTAACTGCCCCACGTCTTACCCATCATTGTCTCCTTTACGCTGGCTTAAATTGGCTGTCACCTAAGGATATTCGAGCCTACTCCTGGGCTGCTTTATCGACTCCCTGTCTAGACCTCCCTGCCCTGTCTATCTTGCCAACCTCCCGACTCCTGCCTCACACACCCGTACCCTCAGGTCTTCCTCTGTCCCCATGCTCTCCACTAGACCTTGCATGACAAAAATGGGTGAACAGGCATTTGCCCATTTTGCTCCCAAATTCTGAACTCACCCTCTTATGGTGAAAACTTCAGCCTCCATCGAGAATTTAAAAACTCGCTGTTCACCCACCTCCTAGCCTCTGGCCAATGCAAATGCTCTTAATTTGCTTTGTCCCACTGCAGGCTGTCGGGTCTGACCCTGAGTACTACACTAATGTTCTCCCATGCGATACGCTTGTCTAGGTGGCTATGAACCTTGATGTCTTTACTGTCCTCAGCTGTCTTATGGTTACCCTAATTGCTTTATTTTACATCCTTATTTGATCTATGCCTAAAATGTACCCTTATGTAACTATTACTGTGCTACCCAATGTATATCTTGTTTTGCTCCTGTACCCCTATATTATGTCTGTGCATTTCTGCATATTGTAACCAATGTCCTGTGCTCTCCCGGGTCGTGCCTGAAAATAGGCAGGTCTGTTGCCTAGCGCACTTACCCGGTTACCAAAAGCTAATAAATAAATAAGCTGCAAGAGCCATATAAGGACCTGCCACTAACTCAGTGGGCATAATTCCATTTTTCTTCTCCCATGTATTTATCCAGTAGGTACTTAAAACTGGACAAGCTTCCTGCTTCAATCACTTGTTTGGAGAGACCATTCCAAACTTTCACCACCCTCTGATTAAACCACCTCCCTCTTCGACTTGTTCTGTAATTCTCACCTCGCAGTTGCCAATCCATGTACTCTTGTTCCCAACCTCACATTTTCTTTCCAAGTTAATCTGGCTGCTTCACATAGCATACCATCACTCATTTATCTATACACGTAGCATAAATCACCCTTATCCTACTATAGGCCATTGAATACGATCCCAGATTTGTCAGTCTGGAGCCATATTCTGAGCCAGCCACCTCCCTGGGGCCCCATATTCAAGCACAGGTCTCACCAGGGATCTGTACAGGGGCACCATAACCTTCTCTCTTCTACTTTTTATGTTTCGCAACAAGTTGCCTATAGTCTGGTTTGCTTGACTTATACTAGCTTTATTATACCTATGAAAGTCTAATTTATCAGTGATTATTACCCCCCGGTCTTTCTCATTGTCTGTTGCCATAATAATTTATGAGATTAATTTATACTGTGCTCTACCATTATTCTGCCCCAAATGCATAATCTTACATTTGGGGATATTGAATTCCAGTTTATTTTTTTGTGCCCAATTCCCCAAATGTATCAATTGCTCCTGGAATTTGGCTACAGTATCTTTATTATTTACTATTGCCCCTATCTTGGCATCATCTGCATATTTGCAGATCCAAACTCCTTTTGATACCTGCATACTGCAAATTAGAACATTGAAACGCTTAGGCTCCAGCACGGATCCCTGAGGGACCCCACTAGTCACATCCACCTCCGCTGACAGGTAGCCTCTAACCCTTACCCTTTGATGTCTTATCACACTTTCCATTTTGTAAGACATCCATCAACTCTTATTTCTTGCAAGGTCGCAGTCAGGACTCTGAGATACGGAATCAAATGCCTTTCTATAATCTAGAGGCACAACATCCACCGGTAACCCAACATCTAGTGCCTGACTCACTGGCTCAAAGAAATCTAACAAATTCGTGGTACAAGATTTCCCACCTGAAAACCCGTGCTGTGTAATGTCCAGATATTTCAGGACTTTCAGATTATTTTCCAACTGTTCCTCTATAAAATCTTCCATCATTTTCCCAATAATAGAGGTTATACTTATTGGTCTATAGGTTTCAGGCCTAGTTCTGTCACTTGATTTTAAAAATAGTAGTAATATTTGCTGTCCTTCACTCTTTAAGGATCGCTCCCTCCCTCACTGACTTATTGAATAGAACTGTCAGGGGGACCGACAATTCCCCTGCAAGTTCTTTCAGAAAGGCTGGATGGTATCCGTCTGGTCCTGCAGATTTAAATTGGTTTAATTTCAGTAATTTCTCTTTTACTTGTTCTTCTGTTTGTAGTTGGAAATTCTATTTCTCCTTCCTTATCCATCTCATTTGTTTATTTCACATTTACAGCAGTATCCTTAGTATAGACAGTTTGAAACTAAGCACTCAATTTAGCCATCCCCTGCTCATCAGTTACCACTCTCTCATCCTTTATATCAGTGATTTGGTTGTCATTACTCTTTCGTAAACTTACCACATAACTGTGAATTTCTTTTTTACCATTCTCCTTTTTTAAAGCCAGATCCAATTCAGCCTGTTCTTTTCCCCTTCTAATGCTTGTCTTGCATCTTTTTACTAAAGATCTGTATTTACCCCATCTAATATTGTTTTGTACTGTCCATACCTGCCCTGACTGGCACGCAGAGCCTCCAGGATTGGGTGCCAAAATAGAAATAAAGTATTACTTGCACCAGAGGAGTGCTTTTATCTCCCAACTAGAAATGTCGCAATATGAAATTTTGCCGGTATGATGACCATTATCTATAATACTGCAATTATTTTAATACCATGGTATTATGGACGTATTCGTTTTTGTGCAACAAAGAAGTCTCCTCAGACTTTTGTGTCTGTGAGAATTGGCGGAGAGAGAGTAGAGCTGTCCTTGGGACGCTCAATCCTTTCCCTCCCCGCCAACCCCCTGCAGCATTTGCTCGTTCCTGAACATGGGTCGCTGGTGTGGTGGGAGGCGAGCTGGTTAGATGCCTCAACTCTCCATGCCATTTGGTCAGCTAATACCATGCCTTTTTGTTTTACTTTATTGCAATTTTGTAGTAAAATGCAGCCTATAACTGCAATCAAGAAATGGCGATTGCATTAATGGCGTAGTACTTCTTAATTAATGGAAACATAATGTTGCACATTGTTTTGTGATAACCACTAGAAGGGTAGTTTAGTGATACATAAAATAGATTAACACAGTGAAGCTTTTTTCAGCCAATGCTTAACATTAATCCAAACTTGTATTCCAGAGTATTCATACCGCTGTCATCTGGCTATTTTATATTTACCAGAAAAAGGTGATCACAGTGTGGGCTTTTGACAAAGCTCGGCTAAGAACTTAAGCACCTTAGAACAGTCCATTAGTATGTGCACCTGAGTGAAAAGTGAACTTATTTATTTATTCAGTTTTGATAACTGGGTAGGCCCACTGAGCCCTGGGGGCGACCCGGAATTAGTTACACAGTAAAGTATTTCACATGCAGAGCAAATAGGTATGTTGAACATTTCAGGTTACAGTCTGGTCAGCACGGTGCAGGGTTCAAGTCTTGGTACACGGTAGGATTTAGACATTCGTACATTGGGAATAAACAGAACTTGTACAGGGAGTGGAATTCATGCACAGACAATAGACAAACTTATCACTATAATGAACATTTTGAGCGTTACTGTATTCCATCACTGGAATTGCAATGTAAACTTGTGGGACGTGTCAGTAGTGAGCGGGAATCAAACCAACCAGGACCGATAGTGCATGTCATTGCCTGTGAGTCGGTCGCTACATGCACCTTCCTAGCTGCCCAAGATGCCTCCAACTCTAGGACGAAAAAAAAATACTACTGGTAGAGCACAGTGTGTGCTTCAATTAGCTCAGGATGACATGTTGAGATCGGAAGAGAATGCAAGCCCTTTGTTACAAAGCTTTAACTCTCTACCATTAATTGGCCCCCTTGTCGAAACTCCTTATCTGTCACTTCAGCTGGGGAAAACTCCTACTCAGACCCCAGGAGAAAGAGCATTCATGCCAAAATTGTAGGAGCCACCATGGTCTGTATCTACTACAGGAGACAGTCTGTAATTGTCACCATTAATGAGTACCAAGCAGAACATGTGTGCCCCCATCCACTAGTTATTACATGCAACCACATTCTTAGTAGTAGTATAATTGGATACATAGAATAGTCGCAACTATAAAATTGGCTCTTAACTGTGCCGTGTGAGTCTTTAGTTATTTTACCAGTTGAGCTTCAAACCTCTGCAGAGTTCGTCCCCTTGTAAGTCCAGAAAGCCTGCAAGCTTACGTCCCAAATTATGAATACCTAGCCGGGGTTACTTGGAATAAGAACAGATATACCTCTGTCTCATGTCCCAGATGGCTTCCTAAAATTCTAGGGAAATAAGTCTGTACTCTTGTCTCACCATAAAATACAACCCCTTTCAGGCTGCCTCTGTATTCGAATAGTGTCTTTTGTTTGTAGCCTCCGAGGAATTTTTCAGCAGATCGTCCCGGCACCATACCTGCAGTTTTGGGGTACTGTGTGTGCAAGAATACACTACATCTTTTCCTGAACTGTAAATTAAATGTGCGCAGGAAACCTCAGTTGATAAAGAATGTCTTACTCCCTCAATTTCAGTGTTACCCCTCAAAGGCTTGGCATTGTTCCTGGGTGGCTAAGGAGTAGACTGGAAAAGAAAAAGTATCCTGGTTTCTTTCAGTGTGATAAGTACCTGGCTGCTTTTAAGATTTTATCCCTGATACTAGGAGAGGCTAGGAGAGGCTGTTACAATTCAGAGAGTGTGTGGGCCCTCTTCCTGATTGTGAACATGGCAGGGTGTGATGCAGTGTGGTCTAATGGGTAAAGGGGCCAACTCCAACCCTGGGGCCTCAGGAAACCACCATTGCATAAAGGTTACCACAGTGCCCCACTTCAGTCCCTCTGGAAGTCCAAGAACTCTCACATTGGCTGAACAAACCATAGTTTCAGGTTGCATGATATGCGGTTTCAATATCCCCTGTACTTTTGTTGCCATTGTGGCCGCCGTAAAACTCCTGCCTGCTGTTTTGCAGAATTCCTCCACATTAGTCGCCATACTCACCCTGGAAGAGAGTAAGAGGGGACATGATAGAAACATACAGTACCTCATGGGTAAAAAGGGTGTGGCAGGGGAGTCTCTATTTCAGATGAGAAAGAGTACCAGGATCAGACGATATGCAGTGAAGCGGGGGGGGTTTAAAAAGGTACCGCTTCACTGTAAGAGTAATGTATATATGGAACAGACAGCCAGTGGAAGTGATGGAGGTGAAAACAGGTGGTTTCAGGTATCCATGGGATAGTTGGCCTGGTGATGCAGAGGGTTGACACGTTGGATGCAGTGCCCGTGACCTGTGTTCGGGAACGAGCATGGGTTGCCAGAGGTTGGGTGGGGTGGTGGAGGATGGAGCTTCTGAGGGACTGCTGTTCTCTCCAGGAAGGAAATTCTGCTGGCTTTGCTGAATGACTGCCACCAGGTGGAGGCCTGGTGGCAGTGCTGGTTGAGGAGTGGCAGAAAGTGTGTGGTGCTGCAGGACTGTACAGCGTGCGCGTGCCTCCACATACACACGTTGACGAACATGCCCCAGGGTAGGGAAGGGCAAATAATGGTGGTGGGCAGGCTTACATGATACCCTGCCTGTCAATCCCTCAGCTACATTACTGTCAGGACTCTGGGACCTGAACTGGATGTGTGCTTCCCGGGGGGGAGGGGTCCTCTCGCTTATGACCCCACCACGTGGGAAATCCATGGGAGTATCTGGCTGCCTCGTAAGGCTGGGAATGGTGGGGGTCAGCGGAGCAGTGATGAAGGGAGCCTACCTGTCCCAGCTACAAGGAGCTTAACATTCTCTATGGGAAAAAGTATGCATGGGATAGACATAGAGGAATATTAGTTAATAGGCAGGGAGGAGAGGGGGTTGCCAGACACTGAAGAGGCGGGGACCATCTAAGCAGAATGGGTGGGTCAAGCGGCCCTTTTCTGCCAATAAATTCTATGTGTCTTTGTTCTCCACAGAATTTTCTACTGTGACCAGACTTGGCATAGGAGTCTTTTTTTTTTTTTTTGAATGGACTGTGTGAGAGCATTCACTGTTCTCTGCACTTTAATGAGCTAGTGGAGCCAAAACAGGCAGACAGGAAAATAATACAAATTTTAAGTAGTTGTCCATTGTAATTTTTTACTTTTGAAGATTTTTTTTTTTTCCTTTTGCTCATCTGAAAGTCTTCTGTGTGATAATATTGTGCTGGATGTGTGGAACAGCTCTTAGTCTGACAGCTGACATATCTAACTCTGGTGTCCCACATGGCCGCGTGATCAGTATGTTGCACGCAGAATCTGCCGTGCAGCACAATCGTCGCTTCCTGGACCCCCACTAAAGATTCTAACTCCGGGGCATCCAACTTGAGAGAGCCACAGATCTGAAAGCCATGATAATGCCGTACGCCATTAAGCGCACGACATTATGACCTGGCACGGCCCCACGCTACATCAGCAACATTATGATCTCACTGACAGTGACATCATAGGTGAATGATCTGGCAGTCAGTCACTTGCTATTCCTAAGTAGCAGTGATGTCAGTCAGTGAGGTCACACTCTGATGTAGTGTGGGTCAGTAGAGCAAGATATGTCAGCTGCTGTGCTAAGAGCTGTTCCACATAGCACACCTACTAACATTAGGTAAACAATTTTCAAATTAAACAAAAGAAAAGTGCCTCGTATATAAAAGGTAATGGTTGGCTGCTTTTAAAATCTAATTTTAGTTTTTGGCAGTACACTAGCTCTTTATCGTGGCAGTAGAGTCCCCAGGTGCAGTCAGTGGTTGCTGCAGGTTGGTCATCTTTGAAGGCCCTCTGTGCAAGGAATCGCTTTTAGTAGCGTTTTTAGGTTGGCCTTTGCTGAAAAACTCATCAGTCTGGTAAATCCCTTCTGAAACGACCGAAATATGACTTAAAGGAAGTGTCTAAGATTTCGGTAATGGTATTTTAAATCCATTAACTCATTACCTTCTTCTGGGGATAGCCATTTGAGCACAGAAAGGAATGTTTTCCTTAAGTCCGCTGTGGGAGGGAAATGATCAGAAATTGTGCTGAACAGATGGCCAGGCAACCCCTTCAGTTTCTGACCTGCCGGCCCCACCCCCATGCTCAGGCAGTTTGTGATGTCTAACCAGGCAGAACACAGGAGTGTGCCACATAGAAGTCAAGGGGAGGAAATTTTTGAAACAATTTTATGAATGATAAAGCAACCTTTGTTATAAATAAGAGTGATTGTGTATATCTCCAGCCTGTTGCGCTTTTTCGACAAGGCTGTGTTTTACGGCTCCGACGTAGTGACGTCATAATGGGGGAGGGGAGAGGAGGATCTAAATTTCTACACCGTGTACAGATAGCACCATATCTACCTGCATACCTGTATTTTTGGGCCTGTACATGTGCCTGTTATCTTTTGAAGATGCTACAGATCATGAGATGCCGTGTAGAATGTCATTACTCCGAAGTGCTACTTTAAAAATGGCAAGTTTCATTTTTTCCCTATGTTTTCTGTTGAAAACAGAAAATCATTTGCCTTGCTAGTGCTTGCTGTTAAAATTTTCGACTTAGAAAATGCAGCACTGTGTGTGTGTGTGTGTGTGTAGGCACAGTAGGTGACCCAATTCTCCGAGTCAGTGAGCTGTATTTGTGGTGGCCATCTTGACCCACTTTATAAATCCTGATATAAATTCTGTTTAATCTGGAACCTATGTTACAAATGTCCAGGAAACCATGTTATGAACTGGCAGGGACCGTGGGAGCGACATTGGGTAGTCTTGGAGTTTCTTGCTAAATTGTTGGCTCGGGATGTCACAGTATACAGCATTGTCGGAAGTCACAATATTATTATTTTTTTTTTTTTTTTCCTTTTGTGTCGTCGTCTTTCTCGCTGCACCAGGATCCTTTTTTCTTCGGGGAGCCCTAGGTCATGCACGCTCCCATAGTCCCGCCCCAGGTACCTCCCTCCGGGTACCGGCGAGCCTGTCCCCATCCTGCCTCAGTTTACCTCCCGGGCGGGGAGGAGAGGGACTCCCCAACCCTCTCTGTCCTTAAGTGTGTGTCGGAAGGCCTCGCCAGCCCCTTCTATGGAGCCTGGTTATGGGTTTCTCGGGTCGACCGGGTCCCATCTACGGGAGCCTGGTGCAGGGTTTTTCCATTTTCTTGTCTCCCTGCCCTCAGGACAGATGCACACTAGGGAAGCCTGGGGCGAAGCATTTCATGACGTGCTGGTGCTCCGGCTCCCGGCAGATGTCCTCCCACCCTGCTGTATGCAGTCTTGCTGCACCTCCACCTGTGGTCACCCAGGTGGCGGTATAGCAGCGGGACCTGCATCCCACCCCACCCGGAGGAGGAGAGCAGCCACTGGGCGCTCAATCTCCCCCCCCCCCCAAGCTGGCCCTCCAGCTGCCCGAGTCCGTTCCCGAACCTGACGCTGGCGCCAGAGTGGTAGCCCTACCACTGCGCTGGCGGGCCGGAAGTCACAATATTGATACGCCACAGACCACTTCCAATCAATTCTTTATTTAACCAGGCGGAACACCATTCCAGTATCAAGGTAGCCATGGTGTTAATTTCTTAGAACCAGATTTTTCCTATCATGTTCCAGTTGGGTTATCCACTGGTGCTAAAGCAACTCTAAAAATGTTAGCAGCACAGAAATGCTTAAAGGGGAATAGTCATTGGTAAAAGTCCCACACCCAAGTGTGGGTCCCAATTTGCACATTGTCTGCAAAATCTTGTACGTATTGTTTACTTAAGCAATTTATCCCTCCAGGGTGTGGGTACACTGGAGGATTTACCACGGCTGGTGTGATTCGGTCACGGCGCGGCCCCGGTGGCAATCCACACCAGTGATAAATCCTCCAGTGTACCCACACCCTGGAAGATACACTGATATTATACAATGGCAAATGTTGTTTCTTTAACGCTTTTTAACTATGTTCTAACTGACTGAGGTGCCTACTTGAAAGGAGGTAATTTTGTAAACAATTTACATGTTTTTAGCAAACCGGCGACGGACAAATCTCGGCTGTTTGGTTTGAAGTGAAAGCGACCGGATTAGCATGGTATAAGGTTGGCTGGCACTTCTTCCAGTGGGTACACTGGAGGATTTACCATGGTGGTAATTGTGCCAGCCAACCAATCAGGATGCAGGATTTGGGACATTGGATTTACCACATTGTATAATGCAGTATAGTAGATTGTATCAGACTGGTTCTGCTGATTTGCAAGCTGACATATTCTCTAACTACAAATCCCAAAATCCACTGCAGCTGACATCAGAGCGAGGCTGCAGCAGTGGAAAATTTAGTAGACTGCAGTGTATTTAGTCTTTTTAAGCTCCGGTCAGATGTTTGCCGGCTCAGCTGTTCTCCCGGGGATTAGTACAGCCTCTGTGACTGTACTTAGCTCAGGTAGTACAGTGAGACCAGCAAACAAAAGATAAAAGCTTAATTAAAAAAAAAAAAAGAATTCTTAACATGCACTGCAGGCCATTACAATTTCCACTGCTGCAGTCCTGCTCTGACTCCAGCTGCAGTGGTTTCTGGGATTTGTAGTTACAGAGAATATGTTAGGTTGCAAGTACTGACTGATCCTACAGTTGGGTATGGAAGCCTTTAGTGTTGACTGTTTTCCTACACTTGGGCATAGGTTCTTGGTGCTGACTTTTCCAGGGCCTTTATTGCTAACTGTACCCCTTTAATTTAGATCAACTATGGTCTGCAGTATTGCATTAGGTAGGGAAAAGGCACAGACTAGGTGGGCCACACGGTCCTTATCTGCCATCACGTTCTATGTTTCTGTGTTAATTTTATCACCATGGGCCGTAGAAAAGCAGCAGCAGCGGCAACTGAGCATCAGTAAGACAACTGCCTTGGGGAAGTGGGAAGCTCAGGAGACTCATAACCAGAGGCATCAGGTGGAGGTGCCAGAAAGCAGACACTGTGTAAGTGTTTCTTAATGTCGTGAAATCCTTGAGCAGAAAGTTGGAAGCCTGGGGCCAGCACAGAAGTTTGAGGCGCTGGGTGCTACACCTCCCACCACAGCAGTGACCCGGGGTTCGAAGACGGATGTGGGTCACTCGAGGGCTGACCGGAGGTTGGAGGATTGGGAGACAGCTATCCTCCCTCCAGTGGGGGGATGTATGTCTCGCTAGGTGACTGCCATCTGGTGGATCTGGATAGCAGCACAGTGTACATGAGGTATCCAGTCCCCCCAATGCTTGACGCGGGGAGGGCATCTCCACAGAGGCGAAGCTCGAGTTGTGTTACTGCACGCATTAGCAGGCCCAGGGGTGAAAACAGGAGGAAAATCACTGATCGCTGCTTGAGGGTCCTGTCCCACACAGACCCTTGCAATGGCTACTGGGCATCTCCAAGGCCCTCTGGCAGAAGCGCACCAAGGGAGCATGGGAAGTCCCAGAGAAGCTGGGAGACTGGGTTGAAGGGAACGGACTAGATGGGGGCAGTCGGTAGTTGAGGCGGACAAATTACTGATTTTTAAAAAAATGACTTCAACTATTAAAAACCAAATGTAAGTGCAAGCTTATTTGCATTAAATTGGGGGATGTTGTCCAATCATTATGCCAGTTGACTCCAGTTTCCTCTTGGTTTGCAGGACGAAAACTGCTATGAACAACCTTCAGCGGAATGTTGTGGCTACCATTAGAACTCAGGGAGGAAGTTGTTGTGGCAGAAGATACAAATGCTTGAAAGTGAAAATAAAACTAAACCGGTGTTCTAGCCAAAGTGGTACTTTCCAGAGTGGATGTCAGCACTGTAGTACTCTAGTTATATGTATTCTCCCAGTTGGTCAAAACTTATTTAATGCATGCACACAAGTAGCATACGGGAGAGGCACATACACATCTACCTTTAAACTCACTGCAAAGCCTCATGGATAGCAGTGTATACCTGGTTGTGTAGGGCAGCCTGACATGGCTTCACCAGAACAAAGGTTGCCAGAAACCAGGCATTTACATTGATTTACATTTATTTGGAGAGCAGCAAACTAGAATCCTGTTTCAACCTTTTGGAGTGGTGCAGTTGTCTCGATTAATTACCAGCTCAGCCCCGGGGGGTTATTTTTAATCAGGAAGGCACACTAATCCAAAGCTTGTTTCCAGGTGTGACCTAGGCGCACAAGGAAGTTAAGTGATTTGTTCAGGGTCACGCAGTATGCAAGTGGGGGCTGATGGTATTCAAACACTGGTCTCCAGGTTTGCAGCTCAGTGCCCTTAACCACTGCGCTATACTGCCTTTGAAAAGAGGCGTTGCAGTACTCCCGACGGAGCATGTAGGAGTTTGAGGCAGTAGTAGAGCAGTGTGTAGGATCCATTTGGATCCCAGCTAGAGATTTGCTGTTGCTCTGTTACACACCTCAAACACTGTAAACAACAAAGCCCACAGATGTTTTGCAGCATTCTTAACTGTGATATACAGTCTTGGCTTTGTGTGTTAGCGCCTATTGGCAACCAGGTGGTGTAGGCAGTCTGCCCTTACTATCATAGAATCATAAAAGCTTGATGGCAGAAAAGGACCATACCTGCCCATCTAGTTGCCCCCCTCACCCCACCCCGATACTCAGCCCCATATGCTTATCCCGTGCCCTCTTGAATTTTTCCACCGATTTGGCCCCCACCATTCTGTTTGGTATTCTGTTCCAGGGCTCCACTACCCTCTCTGTGAAGAAATACACTCACATTACCCCTGTATCTTTTTCCTTGCAGTCTGAGGCTGTGCCCTCTAGTTCTGACCCCCTCCTTCTTCTTAAGTAAACCCTCTTCTCCCACTTTAAGTCCCTTTACATATTTAAAAGTTTGTCATATCTCCCCTTTCTCTCCTTGTCTCCAGCACGTACAGATCCAGCTCCTTACGCCTCTGCTCCTGTGACTTTCCCCGCATACTCTACACCATCTTGTTTGCCCTTCTCTGGACCCTCTCCAACGCATCTATTTCCTTGCGGAGATGTGGCTTCCAGAACTGAACCCCATACTCCAGGTGTGGCCTCACCATGGCTTTGTAAATGGGTATTATCTCCCTCTGCTAGTAATGTCCCTGGCTATGCATGCCAACATTCCATTGGTCTTTGCTGCCGCCCTGCTACATTGGATTCCTACCTTAAGGTTCCAGGAGACTGTGATCCCCAGATCCCTCTCCTGTTACTTTGATTTCCTTCCCACCTAGGGTGTACCCTGCTCTTCTGTTCCTAACCCAGGTGCATCACAGTGCACTTCTTGGCATTAAATTTCAGCTGCCACGTCCCAGACCATTTTTCAAGCGTCTTAAGTTCTCCCTCATGTCTTCCACCCCCCTGGGTTGTCCACCCTATTGCATAATTTTTTTTTCCTAATTGTTAAACAAGAAGTAACACACTAAACTGAAAGCTTGTTTACAGGTGTGACCTGGGAGCACAGGGGAGTTAAGCGAGTTGCTGAGGGTCACAAGGTATGCAAGTGGGGGCTGTGGGATTCAAGCCCAGGTCTTCAGATTTGCAGCTCAGAGCCTTAGACCACTGCGCTGTACTGCCTCCCAAATATGATATAGCGTATTTTCGTATCATCAGCAAATAGGCGCACCCTCCCCCTCAAACACTCCACAATATTACTGATGTAGATGTAGATGTTGAAGAGAGGGGGACCTAAAATTGACCCCTTGTGGCATTCCACTCTTTACCCTTGCCGTCTTGGAGTGCACCCTGTTTAGCACCACCCTCTGGGTTCTTCTTGCTAGCCAGGCCTCCACCCAGCTTATTTTCCCACCCAACCCCAGGCTTTCTATGTTAGTTACCAGCTTCATATGGGGATGGTGTAGAAGGCCTTACTGAAGCCCAGATAGGCCATGTCCACCACCCCTCCCCCTGGACAATCACCTGAATCGCCCAGTCAAAGAACTGAATTAGGTTTGTCTGGCAGGACTTTCCCTTTGTGAAGCCATGCTGTCTGATGTTCTGCAAGCTACTCTGTTCAAGGTAATCCACCACCCTCTCCTCGATTTAATGCCTCCGTTACCTTCCCCACCACTGACGTGAGGCTGACAGGTCAGTAGTTCCCCTTCACCCCCTTACTACCAACCCTTTTAAAAAGCTGGTATAGCACAGCAGAATGCTACGCAGAACAGGGTAATGCTAACCATTTTCAAATATGCGTAGCAGTAGACTGCTACCCATTTTTCCCCAGCGAGTATGGCACAGTCCACAAAATTAATAAAAATATATACGTTGTCAAGTGCTATGCATTTTTACAGCTGATTGGCACTTTCACATGTAAAACTACTAATCAATTTTTTCGGCTTATTTAATACTCTGTCAACGTATAAAGGCACTACATCTGCCCTCTTCCAGTCCTCCGACATTCTCCCCGTATCCAGGGACAAGTTGAAGAGCCTTGTCAAGGGTGCGGGCCAACTCCTCCTTCAATTCCCTGATCACCCTGAGGTGTAACTGGTCAGGCCCCACTGCCTTGTCCACCCTTAATCTATCTAGATCTGCCTTAACCCTATCCACAGTAAATGGGCTCAGATCCACCCATTTGCCCTCCTTCCCCTTTGACTTTATCTCGGGTTCCCTATAGTTTCCCTCCTCCCATGAATACTGAGCTGAAGTACTTATTTAACTCCAGGGATTTAAATAGCCGGTATCGCATCGCATTTTGCGATGCAAATCGGGAGGTCGTGCGACTCAAACTGTTGGGTGCATAGCAGAAAAATGCTATACATTTCTAGGCTTCCAACATGATGCTGTGTGCTTCTGATTTCAACAAAAGTGTTTCCTGCCTGTCATGCTCCCTAATTGGTTGAGTGTCCGCACTTGAATCAGTACTGGTCAGGATGCCCGTTATTTCGTAGGCTGCTGGCTAAGTTTAAAAAAAACTGTTTCCCACATCTCCCAGCAGCTGGCATTTGGCCGCACAGTGCGCATGTCACGTCGTGGAAAGCGGGAAGTCTGTGTCGTCATGAACTCACAGTGTGGAGCAGCAAACAGAGGCGCAAGCAAGTGGCCGCGACTGTGTGACTGTGACATTGTGACAGCAGCGGTGTGCTTGATGTCGGTCTCTGTGCAGTGCAGACGCGGTTGAACCCCGGCCTAACAGAAAGTCATACAGGGCATCAGGAGGAGAGAAGACCTGTCTTGCCTGCTAGTGCTGCAAATAAAGTAAGCGGGGTTATTGATTTCTGATCAAAATGTAGCTGTGCTTGGTTTTGTTCAGGACAGGTCAGCAAGAGCAGAGGCTGGGCTGGCTGGGGTCTGCCAGGACAGAGTCTGGGAAGTTGCAAGAATGGCAGGTGGTGGGCAGTGGCAAGTAAGTGCCGATTCTCGTTCTTTTCATTCTTTATGGCGCGGTTGGCTGGTGGGCTGTGGACTGTTGACACCAACTCCAACTCAGAAGCTGCAGAGCTTGAATTGAGCTATAACACATTCTAACACTCTAATTTGTCAAATTTTCAGACCAGTAAAATATAGCCCATCCTGTTTGAAGGACACTTAGCCATGACTCGTGCAGTTGCTGCGTTTTTTGCAGCACACTGAAACTGGGCATAACAAAATTTGACCCTACTGTTTTTCAGTATAAAATTCCGGGCATCTTACAGTTCCAGCAAATTCTGAGTGTTTTTTTTTTTTTTTTTTCCTCAAGAAAAAAAAAAATGTCCTACCACATTTGGCTTAGAAATTAATAGCATTGTAGACCACATGCATTAGCAAGGCTTAGTATCAATAGAATAACTGAAATATACAAGGCAAGCTGCAAACTGGAGTGAAAACCGCCTCAAGGGTGGTGCATGGGGGCTGGTAAGATGCTAGAAAGGTGTGTGTGTGTGTGTGTTTTGGGGGGTTTGAAACAAACAAAGCAAAAACAGCTAATTTCAATAAGGATTTTATTCTGGTCAAAATGCTGTATGTATATACATTTATACCATTTTTAATTTTGAAACTCTGCTGGTTGGACTGTGATGCCATACTGTATTTATTTTCTGGATACGGTTTGCACTTAAGGTAGAGAGTCCTGCTTGCTACGTGCCACCTTTTTTTTTTTTTATTTTATGACTAAGCAGAGGAAACCATCCTGATACTAAACACCTTTGAATGACCACAGATAATTTCGACCATTAGCACAAAGCATAACATAAATGTGAGTAGGTTCAGGTAAGCTAAAACATCTGAACAGAGCAAGCAGTCCACTGAGTATAGATAGTGGACAAAGTGAACTAAAATGCTGCACTTAAGGTAAATATCTGTGTCAATGTTCCTTGAAGTCAAGCATCCAAGAGACTGAATATGCACGTTGTTTTTTGTCACCTGATAAGCAGATTTATGTCTTCCTATGTGCCATTTTTTTTTTTTAAAGGTTGTCAGAAGTGTACCCCAGCCTTCTTTATTGACAAGTTCAAGATCACTTGAATCTTGTCAATAAACAAAGCTGGAGTGCACTCCTGACAATTTTTTTTTTTTTTTAAACATATGCACCACACACCAAAGGAAGTCATAAATATGCTTATTGGGTGAGTACAAACAATATATTTAGTCTCATATAAATAGGACACATTTTTCATTTTGCTAATCAATGTGATCCCTTTGCTACACATTTGCTACATTGAGTAGCACTTTTCCGCACGAAAGTGCTAATCAATTGAAAATGCTTATTTAAAACCCTGAACTCCCTTTTTCACAGTCCCGTTCCAATTTTATTCCTCCCTTCCCAGCCTCATAATACTCTACCTTGCCCTTCTCCTCTCCCATGTATATCTGAAAAAGGTTTTATCTCCCCTTTTGGCCTTTTTATGCTATTTGCTCCTCAGTATCTGCTTTTGCCCTTCTAATCATCTTCCCTGCCAGACTCCTCTCTTCCCTATACCTTCCTCGCTGAGTGTCCTCTTAAATTTTCTGAAAGCTCTCCTCCTTTCCCTGACTGCCCCCACAACCTCCTTTGTAAACCAAAGCGGTCTCCTCCCCCTCTTGCTCTTTCTAACCTTTTTTGTGCACATTTCCGTGGCTAGTAGTACCCCTTCCTTAGCTCCTCCACTACCCCTATATTCTCTATACCCTCCATTGTCTCCCTTACCATCCTTCTCATCTTGTCAAAGTCCGAGCATCTGATGTCCATGACTGTAGTACTGGTTTACTTGTCTCTCTGCCCAGATCCTGAACCTTACTGTGCTATGGTCACTGTTGCCCATGTGTTCTCATAAACATAAAAGTTGACGGCAGATAAAGACCACAAGGCCCATCCAGTCTGCCCATTATTTCTACCTTATGAATGTGCCATAGGTCTTTACTCTGTCAATGGCCTATTTATTCAATGTCATCTGTATTGCTCCGTTATGCTTATCCCATGCCTGTTTGAAGCCCTGCACTGTATTCATATCCACCACTTCCTGTGGTAGGCTGTTTCGTGCATCCACCGCCCTTTCTGTGAAAAAGAACTTCCTCACATCAGATTACCCCTTAATCGGCCTCTCTCTAATCTCATGCTGTGTCCCCTTGACCTGCTATTTTTCTTAAATTGAAACATAGATTTTTTCACCTTGTTAATGCCCTTAAGATGTTTGAATGTTTCAATCATATCACCTCTTTCCCTCCTTTGCTCTAGGGTATACATATTGAGCTCTGTTAATTTGTCCTCATGCTTTCTGATGCAGTCCCTGCACCATTTTGGTTGCCATTCTCTGGACTGCCTCCATTTTGTTAATGTCCTTGTGCAGGTGCGGCCTCCAGCACTGCACGCAATACTCCAGATGGGGCTAACCAGTGTCTTGTAAAGAGGGATTATTACCTCCTCCTTACGACTTGTGATACCCCTACTAATACACCCCAGCATCCCTCTAGCTTTAGTAGTCTGCGTGGATGATTTCAGGTCATCTGTGATGATGATGCCCAAGTTTCTTTTTTCTCTTGTAATTGTTAGCAGCTCCCCTCCCAACCTGTAGGTAGCTTCAGGGTTTCTCTTCCCTATGAGCATGATCTTGCACTTCTTTGCATTGAACCCCTGTTGCCACTCTTCAGACCATTTTTCCAGTTTTTCCAGATCTCTTCTCATTCTGCCCACCTCATCTGGATCATCTGCTCTGTTGCAGAACTTGGTGTCATCTGCAAACAGGCAAATCTTATCCTCCAGTCCATCTGCAATGTCACCGATGAAGATATTGAAGAGAACTGCATGGGTCGAAATTGGCGCCGACCCATTAGTCAACTACTGGTAGTTTTTCTATCTGGCTAGTAAGATTTCCTTTAACTAGCCCTGTGGGCGTGTTCTGAAGAAGATAACATTTCAATAAGCACATCAGCTGGGCCAGTGGAAAGGTCTTTGGGGCTCATGGATTCTCCCAGTAACTAGCCCTGATGGCTTGTGGCTGTAAAATTTAGTTTCGACCCCTGGAATTGGCCCCAGGAGTGATCCCTGAGGTACCCCAGTTGCGACTTGCATCTCTTCTGACTGTATACCGTTTACCACCACTCTGTTTTCTACCTGTCAACCAGTTTGCCACCCAGTTGACCAACTTCTGACCCACCCTAAGCCTCCCCAGCTCATTAATCAATCTTCTGTGTGGAACAGTAACGAAAGCGTTGCTGAAGTCAAGGTAGGCGACATGAACTGCACCCCCTTGGTCCACCACTGTGGTTACCCAGTCAAAGAAATCTATGAGCTTAGTTTGACTGGACCTTCCTGTTGTAAACCCATGCTGTCTTGGATCCTGTGCTGTTGTGGATTCCAGGTGTTGCACTATCCTTTCCTTAAGGAGTGCCTCCATAATCTTCCCCACTACTGAGATAAAACTGACTGCTCTGTAGTTCCCTGCCTCCTTCCTGCTGATTCCCTACAGGGGAATCAAACCACTCCCCCCCCCCACCGACCAGCAGTGACTACACAGCGATACTTTCCAGCGCTGTAATTCCTCTGTTGCTGTAAAGCCGCATGTGGTAGTAGCAGTGCAGTCTTCTTGTGTGTGGTTTCGTCCGCGATGATATGACCCAGTAGGCAGATATCCTACCCCATACTAAGCTCTCATAATCCATTGCAAGTAATAAACAGCTTTGTGCCGGCATTTTTCCAACTTCATCAGTCAGAAAATCTTTGACAGAGTACAAAGCCCCCAGTTGCTTATTCAGTTTTGTGGAGATTAACGCCACATGCTTTTCAAAATTTAGTTGCATGTTCAGTTGTACTCCCAAATATTTGAAGTCACTAACCACACCCAATTTATTTCCCCACCTGCACCTCCTCCACACTCCCCATTTGTCAAGACCACATCCAGCAGGCTGTTGCTCCTTGTCAGCTCCCTGATTAGCTGTTGAAGGAATACCCCTTGCAGCACAGCTAGTATCTCCCTGTTCCTTGACTATGCTGCGTCTGGGATTTCCCATTCTACATCTGGGAGGTTTAGGTCTCCTATCAGCAGTAGTTCTCCTTTTAGGGGCCAGCCTTGTGACTGCCTGAATTAACCGTTGATTGTTCTCCTCCTCTTGCATAGGTGGCCTGTATACCACCCCCAGTAGCAAGGATTCTCCCGTCCTCCTACCTAGCCTTACCCACAGTAGCTCAGTCTCCCCATCCTCCTCTTGTCCGTCAGTTACACTTATGCCTTCCCTGATGTATAAAGCAACCCCCCTTACCCTCCCTATTCCTTCTGAACAGTCTGTAACCTGGGATAGTAATTTCCCAGGTGTGCAGCTCTGTCCACCAGATCTCTCTTATAGCTACTATACCTTGTCCATTGTCCCACATGATGGCCTCCAAGTACACCATCTTATTTGCTACACTCCTGGCATTGGCTGCTAAGCCCTTCCACCAGGTTCCCCCTCCATCTCCCCCCTTCACTAGTCTCCTTCATGCCTGGTATTTTAGCACTATCCTGGGGGGGCTGCTAGCCCATTTCTCCTGCCTTGTGAGACCCCCCCAATTTAGTTTAAATTGTCTTTTTTTTTTTTTTCTGGAACTCTCTGATTTGCTTTTAGTACTGCCACACCCTTCCTAATCAGGTGCAGTCTATTTGGAACCAACAGGCTCTCATCCCCCCACATGGATCCCCAGTCCCCTACTAACCCATACCACATTTGCTCACACCACCCCACCAGCCACTCATTGAACTTCTTAATCCTCAGCTTCCTATCAGTACTTGCCTTTAATACTGGCAACACCTCAGAAAAAGCCACTGATTTGAACCCCAGGCTGCGCACTATCTAGCAAGTGCTCTAAATCTTGCACCTCCAACAGGCTGTTTCCCACCAGATCATTTGTTCTTTGGTGGAACATCAGGTGTGTTTTCTCATCCTGCTGTTTCCCCCTTGAGGGGACCTAGTGTATGACCGCCGCTGCCGTCATGCCTGGCAGACTCTCAACCCATACTGTGCTACTGTTGCCCCCCCCCATCTAATTCCTTTTATTATGGAGTCCCCAACAAGTAGGACCCTGTTCTCCATTACCTTCTGTTTGCATTTCCCTTCTATACTTCTTCCAACCCCTTCCATTTCATTTCCCACCCTATTCTCACTGTCCCCTTTGCCCGTTTCATCTCCTGGTGTACTGTCTTCCCCCATAGCCCCCTTAGCTCCATGGCCCCTGCAGGTGTTTACTGCTAGGCCACCTGCCTCTGCCCCACTATCCGCAAACTTTCTCTCTCCTATACTGGTCTCCGGGCTTCATAACTACTAGGAGGTACCTCCTCTAGCCACGTGACAGGCAGGAACACAGAGCTCTGCAGCCTGGACATCCTCCCTCCCACTTCCTGTGATCACCAGTTCACTTCCTGCCTTGCAGGGAGCAGATACTCTGCAGCAGAGCTCTGTCACTGCAGTGACAGGGCTGAAGACTTCAAGACTGTAAGTTTGGATTTTTTTGTCCTTTTTTGATTTGCTCAGAGAGCAGGGATGGGTGGGCCCAACGACAACCTCTGTCTGTATCAGTAGGGGGTTCAAGTCTCAGCCCTGCATACTAGACAGACTGGCCTCTCTGTCATCATGATCAGACTTTTTTTGCCTGGGGGGGGGGGTCCCAGTTTCAGCCACGCATACTGATCAAAACTGGCACCCCTCCACCTTTCCTCCCGGGCGGCTTCAGCCACGCGTGCTCCTCAGGCTGGCCTCTCGATACTTATCCCGCACTAAGCGAGTCCTCTGCACTGCCCCCCACCCTGCGCATGAATTCAGGTCGGCTCCCAGGAGAGCCGCCAGTCGGCTCCAAGGATCAGAGGGGGCAAATACATCTTTACTATTCAGGCAGCAGATGAGCTGCTAGGCCGGATATGCCGCCTTGCCTATGGAAGTGCCACCGCCAGCTCCTCACAGGGCCCCCTTCCGAGCAGCTCGACAGGGGGAAGGAGCGTGCCGCAGTGGAGTGCTGGCCACATTTACAAGGCGCCCACAAGCACTTCAACGACCAGTGTTCCGTTGATGGGATCTTTAGTTGCTAAGCTCATCGACTGAGGCCGCGTGCTTCACAGCTGTGTGTCGGCAACGTGCCCAGGCAGCTGACAAATCCTGTGGCTCATTGTTTATGAATTTGGCACCAAAGTGCAGGACGCCTTATGGAATTGGCGGCACCACTACAGGCCACCCGGAGGCACGCCCAACTAACTTCTTGGCTCATTATTATTTCTACTGGGCACTACTGGGCACAGGACGCCTTACTGATTTAGCTGGCTCATTGTGGATTAAATTGCACCAACGGCCCAGGACTTTATGGATTTAGCGGTGCCACTACAGGCCGCCCAGATGCACAGTTCGAGCACCTAGAGTCACAATGCTCGTTGACTGCGGCCTCTATCCATCTAGCCTGAACCCAGACACATCCTCAGGGTGTCTTCAGTCGACCAGTACCTCAGAGGGTCAGCTCTTCGCCGAAGGACGAGTATGGCACAACTAGCCAGGAGGCAAGGTACTCGGGCTGTCGACGAGCTCCTATGGTTCTCAGCTAGTCGAAGGAAGCCTTATGGAACTTGCAGCTCTGCGAGCAGGCCACCCAGGTTCACAGTTCGTCGCCGAGCAACTCAAGGTGTCACAGTGCTCGTGGACAGAGGCCACTACTGCCCCCGGAGATGACCGGGAGAGGTTTCCTACAGCCAATTTAATGGAAGGCACTTCCTGCATTTCCTTTAGCGACTCCAGCCAGGGGATGTCCCCCAACAAAGGATCAACCATTACAGGCAATGCTGCTTAGTAGACAAGTCAGGTACTGGGAGCCAGGAGTCCTGGTGACCTTAAAAAAAAAAAAAAAAAAAAAATTGTTTGGATCCAAGCACCAGACCACAGTGCAGATAAGGGAATCTGTTTTTCGGATAAGGGTTCTGTCTCCCAGCAGGTGGATTATGGATTTACGTAGATTGGGGGACTAGTATAGGTGCCCAGCGGTACCCACTAGCAGCAGAGCATGACATACTCCTTAGTAGATTTTGGTATTAGCCTGGCATATACTTCTCCAAGCAGGAGTTACCATAGGTCAGGATCCCCCTGGGAGGGCCACCCTGTCCGCTCTCTAGGCTAGCGCTCCCCCCGGGTAGTAGGGGAGGTCACAGCCTCCAGGGGGACCCTCTTCGCTCAGAGCCTTGGTGCTGATCCTGTATACCCCCTCAGCCCGTAGGTATCTCAGAAGGCTACCCAGGCACCTGTAACTTCACGGCAACAACGACCATCTCTTTCCTCCTAACAATCCCCTTTAGTTCCAGTGAAAGCCAAGTCTGACTGCCAACAGCCCCCAGCTCACGCGCCTAGCCTCAGCTCCTTCAGCAGGTAAACAGCTACACAACAAATTCCAGGTTTCGCAGCTCTCTCTGGATTCGTTGACTGGTCAAATGGTCACATCTTCAGGAATTCGCCTTGAAGATGCACATGCCGCTTCAAGGGACAGACATAAATCTTGGTCACCAGGCTCCTGAAAGGTTTTTCGAGTCCACGCCTACAGCTAAGGTCAGAATGAGTAGTTTCAGGCACGCACATGGTTCCCCTCCCTTATCCAGTGTAACTACAGGGGAAGATGAGGTAGCACCCATGTCATAGGGGGTGTCATCAAAACTTCACAAGGAAGGCCTCTGGCCCATTCTCGATTTAAGGGACAAACACCCCCATGCCGAGTCACGCAAGCGATTCGGGGCATAGTTCATCACTGACTCACCATTGCCTCCTCCTCAGAACCACTGTTGGCCTCTCGTGGTTCCCTCGCCAACTTCTGTCGTTTGTCAAGGGCCCAAGCAAGTTCAAGTGAGCTGTCACCATCTTCGGGCAGGGGCTAGTGAACAGGTTCTCCCACAGACTGGAACGAGGCGTTCCTTCACTCTTTTGAGGTTTCAGACCAGTCTTTGTCCTGAAACTCTTGACACCCTGGGTGCGTACAACATCAGTAGAATTACAGGACTCCTTCCATTTATCCCCATCTGGGAGTCTCACAATACCTCAGCTTCAAGGTAGGGAACAATCACTTTCAATTCAAAATGCTGCCCTCTGAGCCAGAGGTGCAACCAAGGTCGTAGGAGCGGTATTTGCTCCTACTTATGGTAATTGCTTGCCTCACACAACCAGGATGCAGCTCTTTCCCACATGGTCAACATCATCCAAGGCCCTACATTCTTATCAGGCAATACCAGCAGGGGTGGAGGTCGTCCAGTGCCCCTCTAGGCACAGAGCTATCAAGAACCAATGTAAGAGCTCTTTAGTTCTGCCCCAGTTCCTTCCCTATCTGGGAGCAGGCTTGGCTACAGTCGGGTGTGTCTGCTTGAAGAAATCCATGGTCATCCAGAGCCCCTAGAGCGTTTTCCATCCGCTCCCCTCAGGTAGGCTCACTGCTACATAAGGCTCATAGGGGACATGTTCTCTTTCGTACACATAGTCTCCTGGGCAGTGCTTCACATACAGCCCAATTCCCTGCGGGGGCGGGGGCGCGTTCCTCATGACAGTTTGCAATTTGGGTCTTCCTTGCCGAGCAAGAATTACTGGCTACCTAGGGGCTGGGGAGATTCTGGGTCAGACCTCCCACTAGGCAAGTGGTCTGTGGTGGAATTCAGATCCAGCACAATGGACAACCCAACATTGATTCCTTAGATTGATCACCGGGGTTGAGCAAGGAGATCATAGATATTCAAGGGACTTCTTCGGCTTCTTTAAGCCATAAGGAACTCCTTCTGCCCCTTCAGGGGGCCGTGCGGTGCCGGCCAACCCTGATGGCAGTATACATTCCGGCTCGGAATAATCAACCCCCCAGAGATAAATCTCTGACTGTCTACAAAACTCCCAATTCTGCTACCCTCCAGGGTCTGGCACACGAAAACCGGGGATCTGGCAGAACTGTTTTTGGCCTACTCATACTAGCCCAGGCGTCTGCGATTCACGTCTGATTCACATGTCAAGGCAACCTCCAGTTAAATCCGAATCAGCCTGGACCATCTTCACAGGCCCTGTGCTGCAGTTTAATCTGTGTTGGCTTTCTCTCTCGCAGAGAGATTGATCAGAGCCTCCCGAGGAGCTAAGATTTATTGGTTCTGACAGGGAAGTGATACTTTCTCCTTATCTTATTCTATTTTAGAATATGACACAAGTTTCCTTTCTGGCTTCAAGGGAAACGTATGTCGACCAGGAGGTATCCCTACTCCTCATTCTTCCGTTCCTCCGTAAGAAATCAAGAAAGTGCTTCAACCATCCTCCAGGTGGGTTCAGACTTCGCACTGGAAGCACTCAGGTCAATAGAGGCAGGTGAGTCATTGGGGTTTCATCCCGGGGGGGGGGGGAGGCCTCTCGAGGGCATCACCTTTAAAACGCCCTTCAATCCAGCTGGAGACTCATTTCGGTCAAAGAGGCATCCTTATATTCCTGATGACGGTGGTAGCACAGGCGCGCTGGTCGTAATTCTTATAGCTCCTTTAACCAGTTGCATCAGTACGCCAGAAGCCATCTTCCATATGGATCCCCATATAGTATTTTTATATAGTTACTCGTAGGAACTCTGTGGTCCTCTGAATAGTTCCAGAATTCTTTTACTGAAGGTAATATTTTTTTTTTTTTAAGACAGCCAGGGGTGGAGCATTCCTCCCGGCTACCTTTCATCAACATGGGCCACGGAAAGCAAATTTCATACTCTGGATCCTAAAACAGAGCGATATAGGACTGCCTCAACAAAGCTAAACCTATTTGTACAGCTCCAGTTTATTCGTCCTCTTCAAGGACCAAACCATCAAAGAAAGGCTGCTAAGCTTTATGCCCAGATATATTTATTCACCCATAACCTATACCTTCCAGCTTGATGCCTTTACCTAGACCAATTAAGGCACACTCAGCAAGGACCATGGCCTTTTTTGGGTGTGGACCTTATGGATCCCTCTCTGGCTGACTTCTGCTGGGCGGCCTTTTGTCCACTTATTCACAGCATATTCCGTCCTTCCCAGCTGGATTTGTCCGCCCTGACCAAGGTTTTTGGTTCTTCAGGTGGTAGTGGTGATCCCTTGGGGGTATTTACATTCTTCCCACCCGGGAAGCCAGGGGATGTACTGCTTTAGTATATCCCAGTAGTTATGAAGCCTGGAGACCAGTATAGGAGAGAGAAATAGAAATTTAAATACCTGTAAATTTTCTTTCTCCGGCTGCTGGTTTCCGGGCTTCTTCCCTCCCAGAATGTAACAAGCTGGCGGTCAGCCGGTGGATTGTTTGTTTGAGATAATGTCTCTTTCGGTTTCCAAGTTTATATAGTACTACCAAGATGGGAATGGCTTTGGAAAGAACTGGCGATCACAGGAAGTGGGAGGGAGGATGTCCAGGCTGCAGAGCTTTGTCTTCCTGCCTGTCACGTGACAAGAGGAGGTACCTCCCAGTAGTTATGAAGCCTGAAGACCAGAAGTCTGAGAAAGAAAATTTACAGGTATTTAAATTTCTATTTTTCTTTCCCCTTTGATCTGCCCCTAGCCGTGCCCTGCTTGAATTCCCTTGGAACTTTGCCCTTTTAAAGCCCCGTCTAGCCCTAGCCCTTTTGAACCTGAGCGCCCTGTCTCTCTCCCCCCCCCACCCTTTTAGGGTTTGCCCTTTCTGGGGTGTGTTCACCCCTGCACCCCATCACTGTTTACTACCCTCCTTGTTGTTTCCCGAAAGGTCGGCCCCCTTTTCCAATTTTCATTTGTGCTTGCTTCTCCTATGTCCCCTGGCTACTCCTCTACTCCATTTTCCTGATTTTTCTCCCCCAGTTAGTGCCCCTAGTGGAGTATATCTGTTTTTCTGCTTCAGGCCCACTGCCTGTATCCCCTGGCTGGGGCTCCACCCCTTGCTTCCTCCCTCCTCCCTTGCTCTCTGTGCTGGCTTTAGACCTTAAGCAGCAGTGCAATGTTAAAAAAAAAAAAAAAAATCTACGCTTTTTGGCAGTTTACTCCCTGTGCTGTGTTGAGCATTTTCCTGGTAATCTTTGCCGCCAGCATTATACTTTCACTTTGTAATTTGCTTGGTTTCCCTTTGTTTGTTTGACATTTCTGCCACCCGGCGTAGGCAGCCAAGACAGCCACCATTTTTTCTGTAGCTCTACAACAACTGAAAACCAGCCGATCACTTCCTGATTAGGTAGTTCTGCTGCTTTAACCTCCTGCCATTCCCTCTGGTTTCCCTTGTGTCCGTTGCTGCCTCTATCTGGGATCCTGTAGCACCACTAGAGTCATCCCCTACCTTTCCTGCTTCCATGCTGCCTTGTTTTCCTCCAGTCCCCATCCCATTTTCCCTTATTTCTGTATTTGCTTCTTGTCCCCTTACAGTTTCCCCTTTAACCGTTCATTGTCCTCCCACAGCTCCCCCTCTAATCTCTGTTGCTCCCTCAGTGGAGCCCCTCCTGTCCTCCATACCACTTCTCTCCCTTTCCCAGTTTAGTGTCCATCTTAGTCATCTCACCTCCTCCCTCAGCTGTGCGAGCTGCCTACATACTATACAACCCCCCCACTTTCCACACTATATCTAGTACCATGGCCAACCCACAACCAGTGTACCCTACCATCCTCCCAAAGATACCCCCAGCAATTTTAGCCTGGGGACCGTGCCTTGGACCCGGCCCCACCCTGCTCTATTGACCCCTCCAATTGGAGCGTCCCTCCATTTTCCCTGTGGCTTATTGCAAGCTTTCGTTTAGACCTTGCTGTGACCCCCGTTTCAAATATCAGTATCTAGCCCCTGTGGCTTCAGATTTCAGAACCTGAAACTCTTGTGGCTATGTATTTCAGGCCCCGAAGCAACTTCTGAGTTCTATGTACCGCAGAACCAAACGAACAGTGCCCTAAAAACACAGTATTTGAGCTTTAGATTTCAGAAATTTCCACGATTTTCCCTTGGTTTTGCAGAACCATTTATAACTATAGAAACCCCATAAATGTCCTTGACCTTAGCTTTTGAGGATTATGAGCATCAAAGAAGTCCCAGTTATACCACAGCACCCCAGTTCTGTTCCAAGAATGCCACAGTACCTTAGTTATGAAGTTTTGAGCAGTCCCAAAAATATGCCACAGTACCTTAGCACAGAAGAAATTTAGTTCTGGAAAGAAAATATGCCACAGTACATTTGGTAGCTGGGTCAGTCTTGAATTTCTGGTCTCTGGTGCTCCAGCTTGTGTCCCTGTACAGCTGACCAGACCAACATTCTTGTGTGCCATCCCCCAATTCTGATTTCAGCTTTGTGCAGAACTTATGGAGAAAATCAGAATGAAACAAGTTGTAATAATACATCGACTAAAATTTCCATAACACCACCACTATGGTGACATCCCTTGCTACCCCCCAGTAGTAACATAGAAGCTGATCGCAGATAAGGGTTGCATGGCCCATTCACTGTGCCCTAGAGCCTTCCAGATCTACAGCACTTTCTCTGCCACACCATTGTCTAGCAAATATGCTTGCTGCTGAGTGATGAAGTGAAAAGGAAGCATCTTGGCTCCCTCGTGCCTGTTCCCACTGCTGTCGGCCTTGATCTAAAAATAAACACCTGTGAGTAGAAAAAGAAACCCATCAGGGACATCAACCTGTAGCTCAGCTTTGGGGCTATATGTTGATTGCTTTGGCACATTTTCCTTCACAGTTGTACAAACTATGGATTTATGCTGATGTTTTCTGCCTTTATGCATCGTAATCAGTACTGTGCAGTAGTGTGATCTGCAAGAGGGTGTATTCTTGACAGACCCTGGTGCCAGAACCAGTAAGTCTAAGAAATGTGAACATTTAGCACATTACTGAGGTTCTTCAGTGTCTAGCCAGGCAGGCGGAAGCTTTTTGTGGCTAAACATGACAGATTGGGGGTTACTGAAGAGGCAAAAATCTAAAACATTGGGCAGTGAGAGTAGCAGGGCCTGGGAAATAGGGGATCCTCTTCTTAATTTAATTTAAGTCTAGTCTTTGGTAACCATGTAAGGCCCACTAGGCACAAGTGCCTGTTTTCAGGGGTGACCTGGGAGCACTGGGCGGTTAAGTGACTAGCTCAGAGTCACACAGTATGCAAGTGGAGGTTGTGAGAATCGAACTCAGGTCTGGTCTGCTGGATGTACCAAGCTCGTTCACACCTCGTTCCTCTAATCTCTAGGCTATTCTGCCAACCCATTGGCAGTTGGGTTATTTTAGGCCCTGTCCACACTATGCCTCTAACGTTACAGAGGGCTCAAACGGGTTTACACGGTGGTTTGCGATTACACCTGTAGCGTTACAATGGCAGTTAAATGTGTTTGTTGAAGCCACTTATAGGTGGTTTCAAATACCGTTACGAAAACGGTTGTGCCCTTGTAACTTTACGCCATAGTGTGGACGGGTGAGTGTGTAGCTCCAGCATTCCCCCAGTGCAGCACGAACTGCATTGTGGGATAGGGTGCAGCTGTAACGGTTACACGGCACCCAGAGTGTGGACGTGCTGTAACGGTTCCAAACCGTTATCGAGACTGTTTGCAGACAGTATGAACACACTGTAATGGTTGCGGTCTGTAACGGTTTGGAACAGTTACAGACTGTAAGTGGTGTAGTGTGGACAGGGCCCGAAGGTAAGGTTATCTTATTATCTCCTTCGGTTTTTATTTTTACTCTGTTTTACAAGGGCATTAAGCAGATGGGAAATTTAAAAGGCTTTTTTTCACACGCGCTTGCATTTCGTTTTCTGGATTGCATTTACCTAGTGATCAGTGTATAAGCAATGACCCACAGCAGGGTTTGGGTTTATAGGCATTTAATGCATGCCTGGGGTGCGTTGTGAGGCACGAGGCCGCAAAATAAAGTAGTAATTGCAATAAATGCTGAGACATTCAGACAAATTTTTAACAGGAGAGGACAACACAGCAGTAACTATACAAAAAAATCTCGACGAGTAAATACAGCCCTCCCCTCAAAAAAAAAGTTAGTGATTTATTCCATATCTGCCATTTCCATTTGTCAACTCTGATAAATATGATGACTCATCCTTTTGAAGCTCTGTGGGCCAAATGACCCACTAAATTTAACTTCTAGAATGAACACTGGGCGGTAGTGAGGTCATATGCGGTTTTAAGCTGTTATAACTGTGTAGGTTCATGACTCAAATCCTTCACACGAGTAACACCCATTTAATATGTTCAAAACAGGATTGAAGATTGGCTACCTAGGTCATTTTGCAATATATAATGAAAAATATTTTCATTTTCTTTGGTCATGCAACAGATAAGATGTAGAACGAGAATTATAATGTTGTGTATCATCCAAAAAACCAAAAAAACAGAAGTAATATAGCAATTTAAGGTTGGAAGGGGCTTTCTGACCATCCAGTCTGCTTCATACGCTGTTGAAAAGTATGCTCTGCAAACACGTACCAATTTGTGTGATAGATACCAAGTACTATGAGAGTCAGTGTCCTATATCCCCTGTAGCGGTAACTGAGAGTGGGAATGGTATTCCAGTTTTGCATACATTCATTTTTCAGAGTACAGTAAAGATTGAGGGCTGCATAGGACTGCTTTCCAGATGCTTATATTCAAGTAACAGTTTTCTATTCAAAAATGTATTTTATTTTCAGTACAAGCAGGGTTCGAGAACTTAATGGTGTCTTGGCCTGATTTGTACATCAGTTTTCAGGACTGAATGGCACATTTGTTGCAGTGCTGTTCTGAATGGAGTTCTGCTCCACATTCTGCCACTTTGCAGTTTAT
The DNA here is from genome assembly GCA_016271365.2 of Neoceratodus forsteri. NCBI lineage: Eukaryota > Metazoa > Chordata > Ceratodontiformes > Ceratodontidae > Neoceratodus > Neoceratodus forsteri. The sequence continues at coordinate 210,300,034 of JADMNL010000026.1, read as the reverse complement.
AGCACTGCTCAACTTTGTGTTTTTCTTTTTTTTTTGTATTCCACCTCCCATACGATTGAACCTATTCTGTGTGAGGTGGTATGCCATCTTTTGGGTGGAATACAGAAAGAATTGTTGTGGTGGTCAGTCTGAAACACCACATGTAAACCTAAATTGCAGATCCTGACCCCAGCAGAAATGTGAATCACAAGATAGGCCTTCAGATCACTCAGTGATGTTACCATCAACACTGAAGCAGTAGGCCACTGTGACCAGTATTAAGCACATGTGACAGACTGCTTTACTGGACAGTATGTGTAAAAGATTTTAATCATCATCGCCATCCAGCCAGCGGATCACAGGCCAGAACTCGTGTGCATCAGGGTTTCAGCTGTAATTTAAAATCTAGTAGTATTGCAAAACTCTTAGCCCCCTTCCCTCACAAAAAAAAATCATGTACGTGAAAACGAATTGCTTGTCAAACCACTGTAGCTATTTGGCAATTTGGAACTGTGATTTGTCATTTGAATACAAAAGCAGATCTTAAAATAGGAATTTCGGAGATCTTTAGGTCTGTTTACACTTTACATTCTGTTGAGTTGCTGATCTGCTGCTTGTGGATAAGTCTAAACATGACTGGGAGCAGTGTGAGTTGATTAGTATTGGCTCCTGTGAAACACTGCAGTGGTGGGAGCTGAAATGATGCAGGAGTTTGTAGTCCTGTGTAGAACAGCCACACCACCTGCAGTGATGCACTTGTAGGGTTACACCCAACAGAGGTACATAAAGAAAACTGGGGAGGGGTGTTAGGCTGCCTACAGCACTGAAAAACTTCTGTGTGCTAACATACTAAAATGCCAGCAGAATAGGCCTAACAGTCTCTCGAGTCTGCTCGATTTTCAGCACCAGGGCGATTTGGTGTGTCTTCTCCCCCCTTGGGTTATACTGTCCCCAGACCCAGATGTTCCACCTGTATTGGGCCTGGGCAGATTTACCTCCCCTGTACCATCCCTCTTAAACCCGTCCTCAGTCTCCACTTCTACCAGCACCCTGGCAGTGCATTCCATGGCTCCACCACGCTTTCAGTGAAATAACATCTCCTCCCTTTGAGCCTGCCCCTTACAACCGTGACCTCTCGTTGCCCCACCTTCCTTCCTTTTGGAGCACCCTGACTGGGCCTCCTTTATTGATCCCTTTCATGTGCTTAAGACCTCTGTCATGTCTCCCCCCTTTCCTCCTCTCCTCCGGGTGTACATGTCAAGCTCCTTGAGCCTCTCCTCATAGGTCCTCTTCCGCCGGGCCCCAGATCATTTTGGTTGCCCTCCTTGGACCCTCTGTAGGAGTGTAATGTCCCTCTTTAAGTGTGGTCTCCAAAATTGCACACAATACCGAGGGTGTGACCTAACTAAGCAATCTTACAGTGGAAGGATCACTTCCGTTTTCTGAGGTAATCCCTGACGATGCATCCTGTTGCCCTTGCACGCTGCCCTCCTACAGGTCTCTGAGTTCATTTTGACATCTACAACTACCCCATGTCCCTCTCACCCTCCATGACTTGAATCATGTCTCCTCCCAGGGTATACTCCTGGCCTGGATTTCTGACTCCCAGGTGCAGAACCTTGCACTTCTCCGCATTGAATTTTGTTTCCATTTTCCCGACCACCTTTCCAGAGCCTCCAGGTCCTCCTCATGAGGCCACCCTCCCCTCTTCCACCACTGCACCCAGCTTTGAGTAGTCTGCAAAGAGACTTCTCTCACTCCTGATCCCTTCCTGATGACTGAGACATAGGTATTGAACAGGGTTGCCCAGCACCTGACCCCTGGGGAATCCCACTAGTAACCCACCTTGAAGATGGGCTAACCTTCCAACCACCGCCTTCTGAGTGCGCTTAGAGAGCCAGATCTTACTCGAGAGGGCTCTGCAGTAGGTAATTACATATAGGACTGACGCCGCCGCGCAGTGGACCCTCACGGAAACATTTCTAGCTAGCAGTCCCGGTGAGGATCGTCCCCGCCAGGTGACCGCATCATGCGACGCCGGTATAAAGGGGCGTCCCGACCCCTGCCTTCCAGTTCTTTCCGCGTAGTACGTGCAGCACCTCGCGGTAAAGTTCGTGCTTAGCAAAGCCCTGTTCTTTCGTCTGTTTTTACCAAAAGGTTTTCAGTATTTTTCTTCACATTGTCAGGTTAACATCAGTGTATGTCGTCTCCTTCCAAAAACAACTGCGGCTCCCAACTATCACACAAGGACGGCCATTCTCTCTGCCTTTTTTGTCTAGGCCCCGACCACCAGGTCGACAAGTGCCCGCATTGCCTGCACTTCAACGCGGCTACCCGCAGACGACACCAACAGTCCTGGAAGCCAATCTGCTCAAAAGAAGATGTCTACAATGGAGAAGGAATTGAAGAAGCTCAGGCAGGCGTCGATCTCTGAAGGACACCACAAGAAGCGGGACAAAGAGAGGCACAGGGAGAAGGCCTTTTCAGGTAACATCCCTCTGGGGGATCGTCTGGCGGCAGCCTCCAAGGTTTTTGGAGGCGTCGACCCCACCTGTCGGGCTCGGCGCGCAAAGACTCACGGAAGCCTCAGGCTAAAGGAGGCCTCCTGCCCCAATACCGCCGCAGGCTTAGGCCTACCGGGCGCTGGCACCTCCCATAAGTCGAGGTCGGCTCCTCCGACGTCCCCGGGAGAAGACCAATAAGACGCCCGACCCTTCGGGGTGGCGCACGGTCGCATCCCCCTCGGACCGGGCCGCTTCCCACCCTCGGCCCGCCTCCGAGGGACACCCTAAGCCGGACGCCGGCTCCTCCGGCGCCCGCCGGGATCCAGCCCCTAAGTCGCACATCGGCTCCTCCGATGTGCGCCGCGAGTCGGAACCTACGACAGACCCTCTATCTTCTGTCGTCCCAGGTTCCCCACAGCCTTCGCTGCTGTCCGGGGAGCCCGAGTCACCCCAGCCTGACCCCGGGGACTTTTCTCCTCCGTCCCCGGGCGATGCTGGGGATATTCCTCCACCGTCAGACCCTCCTCCTACAGAACCAGATCTGACGCACCCGGGTCCGCAGTATCCAGCGCCGCAGTACCCGACGCCGCAATACCTGGCACCGGTTTTCCCACAGCCGGGTTACGGATACTTGCCTTACGGATATAATCCGTATAGTTATCCCCCTCCTCCTCCTCCACCGCCCCCCAGGCTGCTGGTGGATCTGCAGGAGACTCTGGCTTCCTGGTGGGCTGAGGCCAAGGCTCCAGCTCTGCAAGGAAGTTGAAAACCGCCTTCACAGCTGACTGTGCAGCCCCGTCGCCTGAGGCGGCACACTCCCTCTCCGCCTCCGGTTCCAGAGCTCTTCCTCTGGATCCAAGAGGGCAGGACACGCGTCCAGGGATCCCCCCTAAGGAACCCGTTCCTTCCCCTAGACGGGTCAGGGAGTCTTACTCTGCTTCTAATTCTTCTTCTTCCTCGCTCTCGGATTCATCGGATTCCTCCGACAGATGCTGAGAGAGAGAGAGAGAGACGACGAGCCTCGCTCTTCGTCCAAGCCCCGGCCGAGGACTCCTCCGAAGTCTCCTCCGGAGGATCCTTCCTTCATGGAGTTGCTCAGGAAGATCCAGGAAGTACATCAGTGGCGTTCTCTGGAACCAGATCCTCAGCGGGTCAGACTCGCTGAACATCTGGACTTGCCCCTTACGGCTCCTACTTTAGTGCCACCCTAGATCGAGCCTCACGCCCACGTTGTTTCCACTATCTGGAAACAACCGTCGGCTTTAGCCCCGCTTCCTAGGAAGTCCAACAGGCTATACCAGGCTCCAGAGGGTGTAGATTTTTTGGATTCTCACCCTCATGCAGACTCGGTCGTGATTAGCGCCGCTCACGGCCGGTCAGCACACCCCAAACATTTAAGCTCATCTTCTCCGGATAAGGAATCTCGCCTCATGGTCCAGTATGGAAGAAAAATATACCCTTCTTCCACACTGGCAATTCGGGCCCTGAACTATGTAGCACATATGGGGGATTACCAGAAGGCTGTCCTTACCCAGGCGGAATCTAAGATTGACTCCTTACCTGACTCCCAAGTCAAGCAGGAGTTAGCTGACCTAGTCCGTTCTGCTCGTTCGGCCAGTCATCACATCCTGAGGACGACTTACGATGCAGTGGACACTGCCGGGCAGAGCTCCGCGTTCGCCGTAAGTCTTCGGCGTCACGCCTGGCTCCGCGTATCAGGTTTGGTCCTGGAGGTGCAGTTAGCAATCCAGGAAGCACCTTTCAGGGGTTCAGTGCTTTTCGGCGGTGATGTCAAGGACATTATCACCGATTTGCAGGAGAAGGGGACGGCTCTGAAATCTGTGGATTCCGTGTACCGTCCCCATCCCTCACAGTGCCGTCCTTTTCGCAGATGCAGCCGGCCTCAAGTGAAACCCCAAGGAAGGCGGGCCACTAAACGCCGGGCCCCCGCCGCCCAAAAAAGCAGCTGGTGCCCCAGCTGTGGCGCTGCCCCACACCACCTGACTCCTCCCCTCTTCCACCGCCTCCGGACTCCCCAGAGGAACCGGTAGGAAGGAGATTCTCCCTCCGCCTTCCGGGTTGGGAGAGGATAACAACAGATTCATGGGTGCTTCATATTATCACGGAGGGGCACTCCATAGAGTTTCTACAGAAACCTCCACGCCACCCCCCTCTGAAGTCCTCTTACGCAAGGGACCATCTTCCTTTGGTCAGGGAAGAAATATCTGCCCTTCTCGCGAAGCAGGCCATAGAACCCATTCCTCCTCACCTTCAGGGGATGGGTTACTATTCCCATTTTTTCCTGGTCCCAAAGAAGACGGGAGATCTCAGACCTATTCTCGATCTCAGCTCTCTGAACTTCTACGTGGAATACAAAAAGTTCAGGATGCTCTCCTTCAAACCCTTCTGCCCTTCTTGGCCGGGTCAATGGCTTTGTCGCCGGATATGCAGGACACATATCTGCACATCCCCATTCGTCCCCGCGCACATAAGTACCTCAGGTTTGCTTTCCAGGGGACCATTACCAATTCCGGGCACTACGTTTTGGTCTTTCCTCGGCTCCCCGAGTTTTTACCAAATGCCTGGCAGTGGTAGCAGCCCACCTGCGTACTATGGTTGTTCAGGTGTTTCCCTACCTGGACGACTGGCTCCTGGCGGCCTCGTCCAGGGAGGAGCTCCTGAATTTTCTCTTCCTCACCCAGCAGGTTTTCACTTGCCTGGGTATTACCATCAACCATTCCAAGTCTGATCCGAACCCCTCCCAGAGACTTCAGTTCATCGGGGCTATCCTCGACACGACAGTGAGCAAGGCCTTCCTTCCTCCGGACAGGGCGGCCTCCCTCCAGTCACAGATTTCCCTGCTATCAGAACACAGGAAGGTTCCGGCGAGGTCTGTTCTCCGTCTCTTGGGGCTCATGGCGGCCGCCATCCTGACGGTTCCCCGTGCGCGGCTCCACATGAGGATTTCTTAGTGGACTCTCCGCTCTCAGTGGGATCAACTCGTAGACGACCTAGATCATCTGGTGCTGATCTCCTTGCCGATGACAAGAGACTTGCAATGGTGGATGGTTCGAGAGATCCTGTCTTGGGGGGGGTCCCCTTCTGTCATCCCCCCCCCCCAAGGCTCTGACCACGGACGCATCAGGCGAAGGTTGGGGAGCACATCTGGGTCCTCACCGAACCCAGGGTTTATGGTCCAGATATTGAGCTAGCTCTCCACATCAGTGTGCTCGAGCTACGAGCAGTACTATATGCTCTCCAAGCCCTTCACCAATACATCCTTCCCGGTCACCTAGCTGTTCAGACGGACAACATGTGCGTGGTGTGGTACATCAACAAGCAGGGAGGGACTTGATCCTACCTGCTGTGCAGGGAAGCAATCAGGGTTTGGGACTGGGCAACACTTCACAACCTTCACCTCACGGCGATCCATGTTCCAGGAGTCGACAATGCCCTGGCAGACAAGCTAAGTCGCTCCTCTGCTCTGCCACACGAGTGGGAGTTGGACCAAAAGGTTCTAGACGACATCTTCCAGCTTTGGGGGACTCCACAGGTAGACCTGTTCGCCTCTTCCCAAAACACAAAACTTCCCACCTTTTGCTCGCTCGCTCCAGAGCGAGGTGCTTTCTGGAGCGACGCTCTGTCTCTAAACTGGAAGGGCAGATTCGTCTATGCTTTTCCCCCAATTCCTCTGGTCCCTCATGTACTGCAGAAACTATCAACAGAAGGAGCAAGAATGATTCTGATCGCTCTTTTCTGGCCCAGGCAAATCTGGTTCTCTCTTCTACAACAATACTCAGAGGTTCCTCCTCTTCCTCTTCCTTTATCTCGAGGATTGCTGACCCAGGATCAAGGGACCCTGGTCCATCCGGGACTCAAGTCCCTGCAACATCATGCATGGCTCCTGCAGACCTAGCCCAATCTCGCTTTGGTGTCTCTCCAAAGGTGGCCGAGATTCTGGTGGAGGCTAGAAAACCCTCCACTAGGTCCACTTATATCATGAAATGGAAGAGATTTTCTTTTTGGGCTGCCTCCAGGAATGTGGAGCTTTTCTCCTGTCCTGTGGCCGTTCTGCTTGAATATTTACGTCACCTCTTCGACCTGGGTCTCAGTCATTCCTCCTTGGAAGTACACATGGCAGCTATTTCAGCTTACCATGTTCCTTTCGCTGATAAAGCCTTTGCCCAGTTAGAGGTATCCAAGACTTTTCTTAGAGGGGTCCTTCATCTCAGGCCCCCCCTGTCCGGACCCCTGCTCCCCCTTGGGATCTGAACTTTATTCTCGAGAAACTTACCCTTCCTCCCTTCGAGCCTGTGGCCTCTGCAGACCTGAAGTTTCTATCATGGAAGATGCTATTCTTGGTGGCCATTACCTCCGCTCGAAGAATTTCGAGGCTCAGGCCCTCATGTGCAAAATCACTATTTGATTTTCTCACAAAGAGCGAGTAGCTCTTAGCACGAACCTAAGTTTCTACCTAAAGTGGTAGTGGAGTCTACCTTAAATCAGTCTGTAGAGTTACCTGCCTTTTTCACGCAGTACTCAATCAAGGAATATTTACTCCATACCATGGATGTTCACGGATTCTGAGATACTACACCGATAGGACTAAGGATCTCAGAAAAACTGACCAGCTGTTCGTCTCTTTTGCTCACAAAAGGGAAGGCAATGCTGTTTCTAAGCAATGCCTTTCGAAATGGTTGGCTCATTGCATCACTTTCTGTTATGACAAGTACAACAAGACCCTTCCGGGTCAAGTCAGAGGTCACTCCACTCTGGGAGTAGCAGCCTCTGCGGCTTGTTTCAAGAATGTGTCTGCGGCAGATATCTGTGCTGCTGCCACCTGGACTTCTGTCCATACCTTTACGAAACATTACAGTTTGGACATTGCCTCTGCCGTGAGAGCAGGCTTGAGGTTAGCTGTCTTGAGGTTTGCAAGGCTTTTGCTACTTCTTGGAGTAGTTCCTCCTCCGGTGCCTTTCATTTGTTCCAGACTGCTTGGGATTCTGTCCTATATGTAATTACCTGCAAGAGCCCTCTGAAGTAAGATAGTACAGTTACGTAAAACTTACCGTAACAGTAGATCTTAGAGAGAGGCTCTTCAGTAGTATCTACTCCCGCCTCCATCCCCTAGGCTTCTTCAGCTCCTTTTCCATTGAGGAAATATCTGCTTCTCTCTCGTCCGGGCCTGTGGCGGGGAAAGAACTGAGCGGGCGTCGGGACTACCCCTTATACCGGCGTCACATGGCGCGTTCACCCTACGTGGGGGCGGTCCCTCGCCAGGGACTGCTAGCTAGAAAATTTTCCGTGGGGTCCTGCCGCCGGCCGGCGTCAGTCCTATAAATAATTACCTACTGCAAGAGCCTCTCTTGAAGATCTACTATTACGGTAAGTTCTTACGTAACTGTACTTTTCTTATCCATCTTAACAACTGTCTTCCTACCCCCATTTCCTTCAGCTTAGCCAGCAGGCCACTGTGAGGTACCGAATCAAACACCTTGCTAAAGTCCAGAGGAGAACATCCACTGGCCTACCCTGGTCCAGGGCCCCCTCACCCAGTCATAGTACTCAACAAGGTTTGTCTGGCACGATCTTCCTGTGACAAAGCCGTGCTGCCTGTTGTCCAAGTACCCAGTTTGCTCCAGTAACCCCCTAAACTTTCCTTGACGATACTCTCCATCACCTTGCCGACCACCGATGTCAGGCAAATGGGCCTGTAATTTCCCGCCTCCTCTCTTGATCCCCTCTTGTGGATCGGCATGACATGGGCCACCCTCCAGTCTTGGGGCACCCACCCATTCTTCAGAGAGAAGTTGAAAAGCTCTGCTAGAGGGACTGTCAGGACATCCGCCAGTTCTCTCAGCACCCTGGGATGCATCTCATCTGGCCCAGGTGCTTTCTCCGTCCGAAGGGACCTGAGGGCTTCCCTTACTCTCTCTACCAGGATTCCGGCCTCCACGTCCTCCCCCTTTTCACCCTGCACTGCTGGCCTCCACCCGTGTCTGGTGGCCACTCCCTTTCCCCAGACCTGTCAGGGCCCTTGGTCTCTACTGATCCCACCCTTCCTCCGGTTTACCCCCACTCCCCTCACAAGACATAGCCCTCCATCCCCCGGTAATATCTGAGGCCAAAATATTAATTTACGACTTCTGCCTGTTTCTCCGCCTCCTGTGCCCAACCATCCCTATCCTTATCTTGCTGATCTGTCCACTTGCTTTCCTTTTTTCCCTGTTATCTAAAGAACCCTTGTCCCTCGTCCGGATCCCACTGGCCAAGGACTGTTCCTTTTTGCCTTAGCTGCTCTCACCACCCTGGTGACTCTCTTGGCTGATGCACTAGTAATTGGAGGGGGGCCAGGCAGGCTGGCCGGGTTGGTGGGGTGCCAGGCTGCCTACAGCACTCAACATCTGTGTGCAGATGCACTAGAAATGGGATGGTGATGGGCTGGGAGGGAGAAGCCAGACAGGCAGGGTGGGGGGCCAGGCTGCCTTCAAAACTGAACAGCTACTGTGTGCCGATGCACTAGAAATGGAGGGGGCACAAGGAAGACGGATATGGGCCGGGTAGGGGGGAAGCAAGAGAAGGACGATTCCTTAGGGCGATTAGTGTGCCCAGCTTCTCCTGATACCAGCAGGTACCTGTATTTAGAGGGAACACAGCTGTGGATACAAAGCGCCTCATTCCCTTCAGTTCTCTTTATTAAAAAAAACAAAAACTACTGCATGGGCCCTCACTGGAACCCTCAGACTAAGTTGCCTTGCAGATGACCGTCCCTCTGGTGCTGGTTCCATGAGCTAACAGAAAACCCTGAGACTACAGTTGTACTGCTAAAAGCAAGATGTCCATCTCTTTTCTATTGTAAAGAATTTTGTAGCTGTATAGGTCCTTGTACAAACAGGTGAGCAAAGGAGATGATTTGATACTTGTTATTGGACCAAAAACATTTTCTGTACACCACGATGAAATAAAAGGCATAAAAATCCCGACTTTGTTCACCTTCTGTTTTTGTGAGCTGCACTACTGGAGTGTAGATAGCAGTCCTGAACAAACGTCACCCTGGTGGGGACAGGGCATATTCTTTGTTGGCTTCCAGTGTTCAGTGCTAACGAGCGGCACATCAGCATTTTGTGTTGTATGTGAGCTAGGCTGCTAGAGCAGAGAGAGCAATGCTGCTGATACCAGTCGTGAGGTGAGAGGGGCTGGGCGGAATGAGCGGGGTGTCTACGTTTTTGTATTAAGTGCGAGCTGCTCTACTAGAGCTGAGGTAGCAGTGCTGCACAGACCACTCTTGGGGTGCAGGGTGGAATGAGCAGGGTTTCTACAGTCTTAGTGTGAGACACACTGTTAGAAATGAGGTAGCAGTGCTGCAAAAACTACTTTGGGGGTTTGGGGGTGCTGGGCGGAATGAGCGGGTTGTCTACATTTTGTATAGTGTGTGAACTACACTACTAGAGCTGAGGTAGCAATGCTGCAGAGACCACTTTCGAGGGTGAGGGCTGCTGGGCAGAACGAGCGGAGAGTGTCTGCATTTTGTATTGCGTGTGAGCTGTACTATTAGACCTGAGGTAGCAGTGCTGCAAGGATCACCCTTTGAGGTGCTGGGCGGAATGAGCGGGGTGCCTGCATTTTGTATGAAATGTGTGCTGCAGTACTAGAGATGAATAGCAATGCTGCAGAGGTCACTGTGATGAAGTTTCTTGTTTACCAGTGAAATCAGTGCTCAGTGGTGAAATCCCAGAAGAATGGTGGTATGCCTTCCACCAGTGGAGACAAGACTGAGTGGGTTTGCACTGAAGGGCTCCCCCAACCCCAGGCCATGAGGGTACCTGCGTTCCTTGCTGAGGGAAGGAAACCCTGTGGTAGAAGTGTGTCCCAGGGACAGCCTCTGTGTTACCTGTTGCTGTCAACTAGGACACTTGCTCAGAAATTGAACCGGTGCACACACGGTCTCTGTCTCTCACTCTCCCCCGCTCACACACGTGCAAAAGTAAATTACCTAAATGGCTAGGTCACTGAAGTAGCTACCATGGATTTATTGAAACAAATGTATAGGGCCCATATTTGTAACTTAGTACTATAACAGATCCTTTTATCGTTTTTTCAGGTCACGGGGGTGAGAGGTGAAGCAAAAGGCGCCAAGCCTTTCAGGATGTACTAGCAGTATTGGGCTGCCACCCGAGGGTAGCGGCACCACGGCTACGCCCAGAGGAACCTGTCATCCGTGCGGCACAAGAAGGACCGGAACGACTACAAGTCGGAGGAGGAGCTAAAGAAGCTGGAGTCGTCCCTGTTGAAGAAACCCAACCAGGATATCCTGGACCACGAGCGGAAGCGAAAGGTGGAGCTCAAGTGTTTGGAGCTGGAGGACATGATGGAGGAGCAGGGGTATGTGGCTGGCTTTGAACAGTAGTGCATTAGTGGAATGTGTGTGCAAGTTGGGCAGAATGGTAGCAAACTTTCCCCCGCCTGGTTCAGTACTGCAGGGTTCTACATAAAGTGCTTTTTAGCTGCTGGTATTCGGTTTGTCAGATTTCAGGAGGGGAGAGGCAGTGTAGCCTTATGGGTAGCAGTTTCAGACCTGGAGATCCCAGTTTGAATCCCACCACTGCCACTCGCTTTTCCATTTTTGGTAAATAAACTGGTAATGATACGTTATTAAACGGGGTTGCTTTCCCTCGATGTTGTGACTTGCTTCATTTTAGAACTTCTCCCAATACCCAGGTTGCCATAGCTAGGATGAAGAACTGGACCCTTGAGAAGGTTTCTGTACCGCTGCATGTTCTTAGTGGGGAATTAATACTTGTGTATAATATGATCCCCAGCTGGGGTAGGCGTACAGCCCAAAGTTGTGACCTCAGCGTAGAACCCTGGAGGACATTAACATCCCAGATACAGCAGTTACTCAGAAGGGGGTAGCAGGCATAAACAGAGCTTTCTGGAAGATTGTGTTTATTTTAATCAGGAATTGTGTGATTGTGAGGTAGGTTGGGGGCTACCTGGTGACAGGGAGCACTCCTGAATTTAGAAATCTATGCTTTTTAAGCAGAGACTTCCAAATGGACCAACTTGTTGGCTGACTGATTTCAGAGCCTACAGTGCCTGAATGGGGACCACTTGCCATTGGTAGGGTGAGTTTATTGTGGATTTGTTGAGAGTTTCCAGCCGCAGAAAATGTTTGGATTTCCTGAAAGCCTGAAGGGTTCCTGCTGTGAAAGTGAACAGATCTGGGAACCGTGGTCTGCTGTCACTCCTGCGCCTGGTGACTGGGAGCCGTGGTCTCATGTCACTCCTGCGCTTGTCAACTGGGAGCCATGGTCTCCTATCTATCCTGCACTTGTCGACTGGGAGCCGTGGTAACCTATCACTTCTGTGCTTGTGGACTGGAAGCCGTGGTCATCTGTCACTCCTGTGCTTCTTGACCACCATATCACTGGTATTAGTGTAGCACCAGTATGCTCAGGGGAGCACCCACAGCTGAAGCAGTGTGGGTATGACCTCTTTTGGCATCTCTACCACAGGAGCTCAGCCGTCTCAAAGGCAAATAGATTTCTGAGATTCTGAACATCTGACAGGTTTTGATACATCTGTTTGTTCATGGATTACTCCCCAGGTTATAGCCAGTGATTTTTGTTTTGAAAATGGCAAATTCCTTTTGGTAAAATCTTAAAATTCATTTTAACTCAAAAGTGAGGGCAAATTGACATGTTCTGTACAAAAATTTGGCTCAAAATTGAGGGTTTGTCCAAAAGCTGGTGCACAGTGTGATTTTTCAAATGGACTTTTTACTGGTGTTTTCCATTAAAACCGATAAATCATTGGCCCTATCCCCAGATATGCAACTTGAGTCAGTTAGCCTGAGAATTTCATACCCTGTCTAGGTGAGTCATTGGGCTCTAGATTTGTCATGATCCATTTTCAGCACTGACTGTGTACATGTCGAGCAAGTAGTCTTTATTTTACACCATTTGGATGTTTGCTATAATAGCAGCTGTCTCCTTCGCATTAGGTCTGAGTATGGAAGCAGGTGGTTTGGGTTGCTGTTGGTCACCCTCAGTCGCTCTTGCTATGAGATGCCTAACTTTATGATGGCGCGCACTGTCTGATGCATACCACAACATTAAGCAGTGCAGGAGCCCTGTTTGTTGAACTGTGTAGCATTTAAGTGCATGTCCCTTCCCCAAACCAGGGTAGCCCAGCTGCAACATAGCATCTTGTTTACAGTGGGATCTTTTTTCTACCTGTATTTTGCAACTGGATGGACTGGAGCACATAGAGGGCATGGGGTCTGCTTAGGGTCATATTGTCAGAGCTTGTGGTGGGACTCAAACATATGATCTTCTGGCAGACTCATAGTTCTGTGCTCCCAGTGTGTAACGTGTGACTGCATCCCTTAAAGTTCCTAGTGTAGGACTCTGGCCCCAGAGGCAAGTGTACAACCTACTGTGCCACTGACACTGCTGCCTTGAAGCCGGCACTAACCTGGGAGATGTTCTTCGCAAGGTGCTGCCATCTGTGTACTGATGTAGGGAATACATAATTGGATTCACCCCGTGCAGATTTTGAGTACATCATGCGTCTGATGCATAGCAACGTTCACTAGCTCATTGCTGTGGTCGGGAATCTGTAGGAGGAGACTTGTTGATGTCGGAAACGTGTTAGTACAGTGGCAACACCTCTACTCTGGCTGCAGGGCACATTTTCTTATAATATGGTTATTCTTTGTAGTATTTGTCTCCAAATTGTTCATTCTCTCCTCCATGTTGTGATGGGTACTTGCGCTCGATCCCGTGTGGACAGCATACACCATAGCTAAACACACACTCTCTCACTCTCTCTCACACACAAACACACACACACACACACACACACACACACACTCTTACAAACGCAGGTGTACACACGCACTTTACATGTTGTATTGCAGGTACCTCTGCCTGATCCCGAGGAGGCAGTGTGCACACTGGCACTTTTTTAAACAAATTTTATTAGAAAATAGAATATTGTTTATACATACAATATAAAAGCATACAAAAAAGAACATTTGTGTTGTGTGCATGAACTACATATATGAACATAAGAAATATGCAGAAGGCCTGTGTGATAAATGATTTATCTATGCTGGTGTTGTTTGACCTCTGGTAACCTTACAGGTGGCGTAAGCCATGAGTGAACTGTCCAAGGTCAAACAGCATGAGTATAGATACATTATTTATCATATAAATTGTTCCTCTGTATTTGATTTATGTGGTAGGCACTAATGTTCTGATAGTGCAGGCAGAGTTAGTATTTATTTTAAGAAATTTAAATGGACTTTCTGGTGATTTATCATGTGTTAATACACCTTATTGCCAGGTTGTTAGGTGTTTGATAGGGACACTTATCGCCCAGTGCTCATGATGCTTGACACGTGTGTTTTGATTGGCGCATAGGGTCTTTTGTGAATAAGTAACAGGAAAACATGGTGGTGCCTCTTGGTGAGCAGTCAGGAACATATCCCGTGCTTGCTGTTTTCATAGAGGCATGCTTTATTACTGTTGCGATTAGTTTCTATTTTTTTATAGAAATAAAAAGTTTTCCTTTTGGGTCTTTTATGATCTCCCTTTTGGTGGAGAGAGCCCGCGTGCATTTAGCTAGGTGGCCGCTGCTCAGATTGAGTGCGGCTGCAGTGTGCACTTAATTTTTTAACAAGGAAATTGAAAAGGCTGGAAATATTTTTTTCTCTTTCTTTTTTCCTTTTTCTGCTTGCTTGCTTGTAATATTTTGTCTTGTGTTTGGAGCAAGTGCACAGCTCTGCAATGGGGTGGGAGTAGCAAGGGAAGTGTCTAGTTTTGTACTCCCTTGGATATTTTTAAAATTTGTATTATAGTATTTGCAGGACGTGGAGTGGCGAGCGGACTGCAGCTAGCTGCTGTACTTGCCGCTGCCATCAAGGAGAGGATTTCAAGGGAAAGTCCCCTCAACCTATTTTCTGTATACCCCTTGTAGTTTGTAGGCATGAACAATGATTCCCTCTCTTGCATCCCCTTAGTTCCATGCAAATTTAAATACAAATGAGGTTGCTTCACTCTGCTTTGCCCTGGTATGAAAACCTGTTTCTCTTCATTTTGAGGGTCATGACCCCACTCATGTAAGGCATCATGGGCGTTGATGCATCCCTGCACAAGCCAGCAGAAGTTAAACACTCATTCAGTCCAGTTACACGTCTTGTGAAGTCCCTGTATTCTCTAAAAGCATTTTTATTTCTGACTCAGATGCACTCTAAACTACAGAAAACAGGGCACTTACCATGCCTTGAAATGTTTCATGGATCGTGATCTTTGCAATGTAGTCTGGTAGATTTTTACACCAGACTTAAGTACCTTAACTTAACATTTAAATCCTGATGAAATTAGAAGGGTGCAATAGAGGCAATAAGTGTTGGTGCCTAAAAACTGCACAGGGGACATCTTTCCTTTAAAATGTGCTTTGTTCTTTTGGATGTGTTTTTATCAGTCGGCAGCGCAGGCAGTTTGGGGTGACAAGTACAGCAGTCGATAAGAACAGGAGACAGTAAACCAAGCAGCAAAAAGTATTTAGGCATAGTGCTTTTTCTGTGGTTGGGGAAAATGTTTTCACGCTGAATGGCACAATTGGATCATTTTGTTTTACAGGGATTTGCTCTATATGCTGAGATTGTATGCGCGAGACGGTCTAGTAGGCTGGAAAAAAAGTGAAGTAATGCCAGTGGGGGGTAAATGACGCAAACTGTGAATAAATCTGGTTTGACGTAGTAACTATATCAATGTTATTTCTAGAAATTAAATTTGATGGGTCAGTTAACCCACTGACCTCCAAAATTGTGGGCCATGCAATGTCTTGAAGAGCTAGTGTACTGCCAAAAACTATTAGATTTTATGAAGCAGCCAACCATTACCTTTTATATCTGAGGTACTTTTTCTTTCTCTCTCCTAAGCTGGTCTCCGGGGCTTCATTACACTTGGGCTGTACCTCCTGATACTGGTTGTCAGGCAGTAACTACAAATCTGCAGTAGGGGGCATCCAGCCCTCCATTTCCGGCTTCCCTCCGTTTGCTTCCTGCCTTCAGTGGAGCAGGTACTCTGCGGCAGAGCTCTGTCACATGTGGTAGGGCTGAAGACAGCAGACTGTGAGTTAAAAAAATCATCTTTTCTAAGGGATTAGGAAACGAGCGGTATTCAAAGCGCTTCAAGATAGGATCAGTCTCAGACTTGCAAGCTGCACAGACTGGCCCCACCTCAGCGACACGCCTTTTTCCCCAGACTTTGGGCAAATTGAATTATTTTGTGGCTTTTCAGCGGGAAAAGGCAGTTCAGCACTGGAGTGCTTCCCATGAGCTACGAAGTAGCTCGGTGCCCTCTGATAAGCTAATGGCTTTTGGCGAGTTTCAGCCGCTTGTTGACAGTGCAGCTTGATGGCGCTGATCCTGCAGTCCGCCAGACTGCTCATCGACACTCAGCTTTCTGCTGATGAGTGCTAAGGAGCATTAATGTACTAAAAGCCAGCAGACTAGGCCTCATGGTCTGTCGTGTCTGCTCAGTAGCTAGACCCCCCTACTGAGTGCTCGATTTGCCGCCTTACCTCACGAGAGGGACTTCGATGGCTTCAGTTTCCCCTGTCCCACCCCCTGTTGAACCCCTCCACTGTTCCCTCCTCCACCAGGCTCCTGGGCAGCACGTTCCATGGCTCCACCACCCTCTCAGTGAAGTAGCGTCTCCTTCGCTCCACCCCTGTAATTCTCCCCCTCCAGCTTCCTCCCATGCCCCTTGGTTATCCCCCCCCCTTCTTAAGCCTGAGCACCTCCTCAGCTCCACCTTTGTTGATCCCCTTTACATACTTAGACCTCTTTCATGTCCCCCACTGTCTCCTCCAATGTGTACAGATTGAGCTCCTCCAGTCTCTCCTCATAGGGCCTTCCCAGCGCTGTTGCGTTCCTTTTCATCGGGGGGAGGAAATAAATCCAGCACGGGTGCTTCCCAGGTGCTACGGCAGTAGCTCAGTGCCTTCCGATCGACGAATGGCTTGTCGCTGGTCGATGGTGCAACCTCGTCGACGCTGATCCCATTAAAAGCAGTAATGATAGGAACAGCACCTGCATTCCTTCTTCTCTCCCACCCCCCACACCACCGCGCCAATCTTGCTTCATCAGGCAAATTTTTAAACAAGGGATTTGAAATCGGCTGTTTTCAGAGAAGGGAGCAGACAGTCTAAGTGACTCTTAAAGGCCAGTGTGAGATCTCTGTGAAGGACTAGGATACTGGCGGGGGGGTTACATTGAAGAAAGGGCATTTTGGGAAATCATTGCATCAGCGAAGTCTAGCAGCGCCAAAAATGTCAGCGCTGCAAATCCCACTCCTGATCACCTTCGCTGGCTTGCTTTGCCTTATATGTGAGAAGGCAGCAACCTGACAGGGGAGGACTGCGGACTCAGCATCTCACTCAACACAGAAGGATACCCAAGAAAGGTCTGAGCGACCAGCTGCTTTCAGGTCAGAGATGGCAGCGGCAGCCAGGGATACCAGCAGGCTGCAGACACCTCCCTGGCCCCGGACCTTATTGACCACTAAGCGGGCCTTTGCTCTGGACCCTGCATGCTTGACTGGCAGCTTCCAGGGTCCTCTGATTTGAGACCCTATAAAAAGGCAAGAAGAAAAAGGACCCCCTCTATATCCGATGAGGAGCAGTTGTCCTCATATCGCTACGACAAACAAACAAAAAAAAAAAAAAAAAGCAGGGATAGCTCGGAGGACAACCACCGTTCCTCACGCCACAGGAGGAGGAAAAGGTCTTATTCCCCGAAGTAGATCTAGGGGCACTCGCAAGGAAAAATGTCACAGGGGACATTCCTTGGACTCCTCTGACGCTAGCTCTTCCACCGAAGGGGAGATAGTGGGCTCATAATCTGAGTCTGACCCCTTCCCCCCCAAAAAAAATATCCAGAAACTTTGACCGGAGGACCTAGATTTTATTTTATTTTATTTTTTTTCATTAAAAGGTCATATCCGAGATCCACCTCGTGTCTTCTCCAGCTGTCCCTTCCCAGCGAAACAGATTTTTACGCCTGGCATCTACCTCTAAGCCGGCCAGCTGGCTACAGCCTTCCTATCTCCCCACCCCGCCATAGAAGACTTATTTATTTGTAAGATACTAACATACTAAATGCCAGCAGAATAGGCCTGATGGTCTGTCGAGTCTGCTTCGGTAGCCAGCCTCCTAATGGGTGCTCGCTTTTCCACCCCCCCAGCCCAAGAGAGGGTCATCTTCAGCTTCTGTTTTCCCCTTGTATGTGTCCCACCCCTTCTTGAATCCCTCCACTGTGCCCTCCTCCACAGACTCCCGGGCAGTGCATTCCATGGCTCCACCACCCTCTCAGTGAGTAATGGCTCCTGTATTCCCCCCTCTAGCCTCCCCTCATGCCTTCTGGTTGCCCCCCCCCTTTAGTCTGAACATCTCTTTGGCTCTGCCCCTGTGTATTCCTTTTTAGATATTTGAAGACCCCTATCATGTCCCCGCTGTCCTGCCTCTCGTTCAGCGAGTACAACCCCAGGTCTTCCAGCCTTTCCTCATAGGGCCTCCCATGCCCTGAATCATTCTGGTTGCCCTCCTCTGGGTCCTCTCCAGCAGTGCTACGTCCTCCTTGAGGTGAGATCTCCAGAACTGCATGCTGTACTCTAGGTGCGGCCTGACCAAAGCATTATACAGAGGAAGGATCACCTCCCCTCCTGGGCGTAAGCTCCTGGCTGTGGAGCTCAGTATCCTGTCTGCTTTTGTTGCAGTTCTTCTGCAATTTTCAGTGTTATTCATTTTGACGTCTGCTACCACTCCTAGATCCTCTCACTCATTGTGGCTTGCCGTCGACGCCCCCCGGTGTATACATGGCCCAGGTTTCTGACCCCAGATGCAGCACCCTACTATTCCTGCATTAAACCTTAGTCCCCACCTCCTTGACCACCTCTCCACGGTATCAGATCCCTCTGGAATCGCCTCTCGCTCGTCCCCTTCCGCCAGCACTCCCAGTTTTGAGTCATGCAAAGACTCATCATACTCCTAAACCCTCCCCATATCCAAGACATAGACATTGAACAGGAGTGGCCCCACTACCGAATCTTGGGGTACCCCACTGATGACCTTCCTGGGGAGGAGACTATCCCACCAACCACTACCCTCTGTATTCGCCCTGTTAGCCAATTTTCTACCCATCTGAGCAACTGCTTTCCCACCCCCATCCCCCAGCTTTGTTAGCAGCCCAGTGTGTGGTACAGAGTCAAACGCCTACTGAAATCCAGGTATAGGACGTCCACTGGCCTATGTCGGTCCAGGGTCCCTGTCACCCAGTCATAATCTGTGAGGTTGGTCTAACACTATCTCCCCAGTACAAAACCATACTGTTTGCTATCCAGATGCCCCAACCTCTCCAGCTGCCTACTAAGCCTCTCCTTGATTATGCTCTCCATTACTTAGCCTACCACAGATGTTAGGCTGACAGGCCTATAATTCCCCATTTTGAAAAAGGACATAGCGCCGCTGGAGAGGGTTCAGAGGAGAGCGACCAGGATGATTCAGGGCATGGAAGGAAGCCTTATGAGGAGAGACTGGAAGAACTTGGGCTTTACTCACTGGAGGAGAGGAGGGACAGGGGAGATATGATAGAGGTTTTCAAGTATGTAAAAGGAATAACCAGGAGTGGAACCAAGGAACTTTTTAGGCTAAAGGGCGGGGGCAACCAGGGCCATGAGTGAAGGCTGGAGGGAGTGCAGGGGGAGCATAGGCATTTTTCCACTGAGAGGGCGGTGGAGCCGTGGAATAAGCTGCCTGGGAGCTGGTGGAGGAGGGCACAGTGGAGGGATTCAAGAAAGGGTGGGATAGGTACAAGGGGAAACTGAAACTAAAGACCACCCTCTTGGGGGCTGGGGGGGTGGTAAGGCAAGAAGCCATTAGGTTGCTGGCTTTCGAGCAGACAATGACGGACCATTTGGCCTATTCTGCTGGCTTGTTAGTATTTCCTCTCTGGACCCTCCTTTGTGGATAGGCACCACATGAGCCACCCTCCAGACTTGAGGCACCCATCCTGTCTGCAGAGAGGTATTTCAGAAATAAAAAGTTATAACTGACTGCTTAAAATTTGTATTAGTTTCCTGTCTGCTGTTTTGGCTACACTAGCTCTTTAATAAAATAAATAATTATTGTGTGTCTCTTTGATCTCCTTTTTGCATGCAGTAACTCTATTTATGTGTTTTGACTGTATTTTAGTCTCTTGTCACCGTTAGTGATTCATTAAGGCTTACTAGTCTGTTCAAAAATAATAGGCATGATTTTACTGTATAGAAAAATTCATCATTTTGAACAGACTAAGCCTCAGTCACTAAACTTGGTGACACTTAGTTAACAGACTAAAATACAGTCTGAAACAGTAAGGGACAGAGGGTCGCACTCTCTCCATGCAACTCTCGGCTACAAAATTACTCCTGTCTAGGGACTACATACCTTTGTTAGTCACCCTGCACTCCCACTTCAGTGCAGCACGGCTCATACAGCCCGCTTTTTGCCTCACTTGTTCTGGTGCATGTCCTTCAGATCCAGAGTCTGTTGCCACAGAAATGGTTCCTCCATGCGTGCAGCCTGCCTTTCACATCACACACTCGTCTCCCGTGCAGCATACACGCGACGGCAGGATGCTAAAGTGCACTCCTGCCCAAAGCACCACAGCGTCCAGACTCCCTTCCTCCTCAGTTATGGTGACAATGAGCTGGCAAGTCCACCCTGTCAACTACTTCCTGAAGTCCCGTCTAACTCCACTTGTCTCGCTGCAGGAAAAAAAGATTTCTTTCACCTAAATCCGTCTCCACAACCGCGGTGAAGATGATTCTGCTTCTCCAGTGCTAGCAGGTGTGCAGTATGCCTGGTGTCCCATAGCAACAGTAAACGCTGGGACAGATAGTGGCGCAGTTCCGCAGCCTGAAATGATTACTGCTGTACACGTATGTATAAATGTAAGATTATACATATAGTTGTTCTGTTAAATGTATATATCGGGTGCCTTTTGTGTCCACACCTATTGCATAAATATAAATATCAATAGATAAATTATATTAATTTCATATCGAAACGGGACAGTGACCGAAACAGCAGTGAATTGCTGGCGTTATGTATCGAGCAAGGCAGGAAATGTGTTTTCCATTTAAGAAAGGGTTTAGTGTAAATCTCCTAAAGATATTCATCTTTTTAAATGATTCATATTTTATAAACTCGATATAAATGATCCATTCTTATTGAAAATTAGTTAATATTTCCAATTTTTAAAATGATTCTTTTCGTTGCTATTGCACTAGCTCGAAATATGTTCTTTATAATTAATGGGTCTTTCTTTTTTACTTAAGGAAAACTGTGGCGTTAGTTGCCGTAGTAAAGGCGTGTTCATTATGGCAAACAGCACAGTTTTCCATCGGTCTGCACATGCGCCCACACCAGCTCTTCCTCGTATGGTCACTCACCACCTCGTCGCTCCGACGGGAGATGTAACCGCCACTTGAACGGACTCGGTGGTAAGTCTTAAGGCATCAGAAACAAAATAAAACATTAAAACTTTCGTTTGCTGACAGAAAAAGAAGAAAAAAAAATGCCATACAAGGTGCACACTCAGTCCGAAGTAGACCGGGGCTGCACAGAATGGAATTAGGAACACCTTTTTTTTTTTTTTTTTCTCCCCTATTTTATATAATTGATGTGGCCGAAAAGGAAGACTCGGTAATTATGTAAAATAAAATGCAGGTGTGTGTGGGTGTGTGTGTGTGTGTGTGTGTGTGTGTGTGTGTGTGGTACTCAAAGTTTACACACACCCTCTGGGTTAGATGCTTTGCACAAACCCCTTGAGATGTAACAATCTAACTCCTTGGGTGTGTGTAAACTTCTTGTTACCATACCACCCTGTACTATTCTGTTTATATTTACTGGTTGTCTGCTGTTTATCACTCATGGGTAGAGGCTGTCAAGCTCCATTATTCACATGTGTGAATAGCGAGGTTGCCAAACAACCCCACAACCCTTCTGTGTACTCGTGAAGTGCCTTCGGTTGCGGTCTGAGCGCATCTACCTGGAACCCTCTGGCCAGGTACCAAATCCTTTGTTCTCAAAAACATCTTCCGAAAATAACAATCCTGCTTAAAGCTATATCCTCTAAAACAACGAGCTCCACTGCTCCCTTACCTTGCATCTCTCCTTACAGCACACTTGCAAAAAAATAAATAAATAGACAAGAAAGCGATGCTAATTCCGAGCAGAAAACAAGAAACCCAAAACCGGCAACCTAACCTGTCTCCCCAATGCAGACCACATTCCAAGACACAGGAAAAATTAAAAACTGAAAGGAGTAGTAAAATTAAACCAGCAAAGCTTGTCTGAACCTCAGAGGTAAGACGGACAAGCTCTGCTGCTCCCTCCTCGTGCTGTCATCTCGCTACACTGAACCGCATAGGAAATGGCTTCCTTCAAACAACATGAATTCTTGCTGTAGTGCAGTAAGCCCCAGCACTTGAACTGCCCAGGAGAGGAAAGAGTTAACTCTGTGCAGTAGCATAGAACGTTGAGCTTGTTTTTCAAACCTCTTTCTCTGGTACTTACCAGTGTAACCGTCAGATTCTTTACTCCGCCTAACAGTGAAGTCGCTCTGGAGATTACTCCTCTGCTCAGTTCGGTAGAGTTTGAATCAGCGTTCGTTTTTTCTAACCGTTTTATTATTTTCAGATTTCCAGCCTCTGTCTACGGTACAGGTAGTGTGGTAGATAGGTGGTGATTTGTTTTATTTAAAATTCTGTGGAAATTGTTTTGTCTCAGTTTCTCATTTCAGTTCGGTTAGGAACCGACCTTTTTGCTTGTTTTTGATTGTTTTTATTTTCTCTGGGATTTAGTGTGGGGTTCTGGTGCCGATCAGTTTCACAAGAACTGGACCTTTTCTGGTTCTTTGATAGAACCCGTAACACGTTTGTAACCGATTGGTTATTACCTGGCTTAAAAAGCTTTTAAGGGTAATTGTTTAGATTGGCCATGTCTGAAACCCAAAAAAACAGTCCCACTGGGTTTCAATACTGTTCTGAGTGGGGAGGCCTTTGCCAAGGCTGACCCCACCTCATCTGTGTTTATTGTCTGGGATTTGACCACCTCAAAACAGGCGGCCAGATTTGTGTAAACTTCCTAAAGCCACTCTAGAAAAAGGTTGAGTAGGCTGAAGGAAAGGGCAAAAGTCCTTAGATCTATGGCCCGCCCGGTTCGGTTCGCGACCAAACCTGAAGAGGTGCCTACTGCCTAGGCAGTACCTCCTTGGGCAAAAGGAGGTCCAACGCCGGGTCGGTTCCATTGAAAGCGAAGCGTAAGTCAGCCAGTTTGGATCCAGCACTGCATACTCCAACCGCTGACTAGATAGCCAAAGCGATTAGTATAGTTCAATTGCTCGTCGGTTCCATCCGAACGGTATCACCGGTTAGGTCGGATCTGACTCCATCGGATTACGATCCAGATGCTTTCTATGAGGAGTGGGAGGGAGGCGAAGAACATCCGAGGATGAAGATAACTTTGAAGGTCTGGATGTGCCCATTAAACCAGACATCTCCCCAGACAGACCCTCCAGTGTCTCCTCGCAGACTTTGAGTCCCATTTACACTTCTTGTTTTACATGAAGGTGGCTGAAACCCTCCAGCTCCCAATGGTTGAAGCTGCTGAGGAGGAGGAAGAGCATGATTTTGTAGAGATGATGGACATCCCAGAGTCCAAAAGATTGTCTATACCTCTCCACAAGTCCTTGGGGAAACAAAAAATTTTACAGACTCCTAACTCCTTACCTCTTGTGGATAAGAGAATGGACAGGAGGTATATGCTATCAAGCTCAGGTATGGAGTTTTTATACAGTCATTGCAGCCTGTGACAGTGGTAACACTTCTTTGGCTTCACACCTCCCCCGACAAAGACTAGAGAAGGCGGTGCCATGGCCAAAAAAGTGGCATCTTCTTTGGGACTCAGGCAGGCTAACTATAGCCTACACAGCCAGGTAACAGAAGTCCAGGTGGAACTGGCTAAACAGGCCTCCCCAGCTAGCCAGAGAGCTGGAGGAGGTGGCTGCTAATGGAATTGAGGCATCCAAAGTGCAATTTCCTGCTGTGGATTCCAGTGATGTGGCATCAAGAGTCATGGCTACATCTGTGTGTCTCCAGGAGACATGTTTGGCTCAGTTGTACTAGCCTTCATGAGGATACCCAGGCCAAGGCTATGGTTTCCTCTGTATTAGGTAACTCTCTGTTTGGGGAGCAGACAAAGGCTTACATGAAGAAAATGGACTAGTACAGGACCACTTACAGGAGTGCACAGGCCAAAGGGAGGCATGCCACTCCTCTGAAGCGGCAGTCTAGGGGCAGGAGCAGGCCTTTCTACCAAGCTCAGGCTTCCTCTTCCTTCCTTCCCACGAGGGAGGGGCAGGAGAGGGATGAGCATGGCTGCATCCTCTTCCAGTCCAAGGCTCCTGCCAAGCAGACACCCTGATGTATTAACCGGGTCGACTCCCGATTCCAGTAGGAGGCATGCTGCTTACTACTTCCAGGCCTGGAAGTCTGTTACCTCAGACAAGTGGGTCCTGGAGGTAGTAAGCCAGGGACCAACCCTCGCTTCAAAGGTTTCCAAAACTGAGGCCAGGTCTTTCCCACCTGCATTCATCTCAGAGCCGTAGAAAAGTTCCTGCTCAGCACAGGGCAAAGGCCTGTACTCCAGGTACTTCCTTACCCTAAAAAAGACTGAGTGGCGACACATCCTAGACCTAAGGTATTTGAACAAACCCATCTCAAAAATCAAAATTCAAAATGGTGAGTCTGGGAATAATTCTTCCCTCTCTAAGGCCAGAGGATTGGCTTGCATCCCTGGACCTCAAGGATGCCATTTCCATATTCCTATCAGGTGCTCCCACAGAAAATACCTCAGGTTTGAGTTGCCTTCAGGCCACTAACAGTTCAGAACCATGCCATTGACAACATCAGCTCAAAGGGTGTTCACAAAGTGCATTGCAGTAGTAGTTGCCTTCCTCTGAAAGCAGGGTTATTTCCATTTCCCATATCTGGACGACTGGCTAATTGTAGGTCAGTCATCTGACCAGGTCAAATTAGCTCTACAAATCCTCAAGACATAGTAACATATTAAAATGCCAGCAGAATAGGCCTAATGGTCTTTCGTGTCTGCTCGTTTGGCCAGCCCCCACCCTGGGAGCTGATCTTGCTGCCCCCCTCTCCGGCTTCTCCCTTCCCAGTCCCAGATATTCTCGTTGCACTGGATTTTGCTTACAGATCCCTTCCCCTGTACCTGTCCCACCCCCTCTTGAACCCCTCCACTATGTCTGCCTCCACCAGCCCCTTGGGCAGCGCATTCCATGGCTCCACCACCCTCTCACTGAAGTAGCACCTCCTCCTTCCTTCCCTGAATCTCCCCCTTCCAGCTTCCACCTATACCCTCTAGTTGCCCCCCCTTCCTTCAGAGTACCCTGACTGCTCCTCCCCTATTTACCCTCTTCATGTATCTGAAGACCTCTATCATGTCCCCCGGTCCCTTTTCTCTTCCAGTGTGTGCATATTTAGCTCTTTGAGCCTTTCCCCATAGGTCCTATTCCCCCCCCCAAGCCCCAAATCATTTTGGTTGCCCTCCTCTGGACCTTCTTCAGGAGTTCAATGTCCCTCTTTAAATGTGGCCTCCAAAACTGCACACAGTACTCGAGGTGTGACCTCACCAAGCGGTTTTATAATGGGAGTAACACTTCCCTCCTCCTGGAGGTAATCCCCCTAGCGATGCATCCAAGCATCCTGTTGGCCTTTGCTGCTGCCCTCCTACAAGTCTGAGTTGTTCATTTTGACATCCACCATCACCCCAGGTCCCTCTCAGCCATCGAGACTTGTAGCATTCCCCCAGGATGTACACTTGGCCGGGTTTCTGGCTCCCAGGTGCAGTAACGCAGTCTTACTTGGTGGGAGCTCTTGCAGCAGGCTATAACAATGACTATGCCGCAGGCACTAGGACCCTCTGGTGAAAACTTCAGTCAACAGTATACAGCAGGGACCGCCCCGACCCTGCCCGACATCGGTCTGGGTACAAAAGGGGGCGGACCCAGCTCCACCTCGGTTCTTTTCCCGCTGCATCCCGCACGTGAACAAGAGAACAGCTTCTGCCTGACAGTTCAGCAAAACTCTACAAGAAAAGACCCACATTTAAACCGTTTTTTCGACTGTTTTTCTTCGTTCTACACCGCTGTCCGACTTTTAACCGTTTTCAACGGTTTTCTTTCTGGTTACCGGCGTCAGGCTGTTTCTCGATCGGTTTTGTGAAGTCCAACTGATGTCTTCTTGGGTGTCGGCCTCGCCTTAACACCTGAATAAGTGTGTGAGGCAGATCCGGCCAAGAACGCCATAGCCGCTGTCTCTTTGCCTAGGCCCAGACCATGACACGCAAAACTGCTCTGCTTGCCAGGCCTTCACTAGCAGGACCCGCATCCGCCATCTTAAGGCCCTGAAAGCCTTTCTCTTGGAGCAGAAAATGGATCTGCACTCCTCTGAGGGAAATGGAAGAGAAGAAAGCGGCACAGCAAAGACCATAGTCGGTCCCGGTCTCGATCCCACTCACTCGCGCCCTCTGCTAAGAAGGCCTGTCCCTCAGGATCAGGGAAAGCACCCCAAATCCGCTCAGGCCAGGCCGGCCCTTGGGGGGAGAAGCCGGCTAAACTAAAGAGTGACCCACTAAGGGTCACCACAGCTCTGAGTGCATGCTTGGCACCACCTCTCAAAGGCACAGGCGCCGCCTGCTAAGGCATGCCTCCGGGCCAGGACTCTCTGGTCGCGCCCCCCTCCATGGCACCCCGTCGTCGGTACCAACACCGGCGCGGTTGAAGGCGAAGGCGGGGATTGGCTGCTGGAAGAGCCGATGTCCCCGTCGCCCAAGTCCTCCTCCCCCCTGGGCACCCAGGAGGGCTCTCCTTCACGCCCCGACATCCCGGATACTTCCTTTCCTAGCTGGGCGGCAGAGATTTTCACGAAGGACGAGCTCCAGGAACTGTTTTCCTTTTGGTGGGGGCAGGTCCACAAGTGGTCCCCTTCCCGTCGCCGGCCCAGACACCGGTAGCGGACCCAGCGGAAAAACCACAGCTGGGAGGTGAGCCTACCCGGAGGAGGCGGGCCAGCCTGCCACACCTCCTCTAGGGCTTGTTCCCACACCAGGTCCGGGGACCACCGCGACGCTCCAGGGACTCTGGTGACCGTCGTCGGTCCAGGTCACGCTCTTGGAGCCTTTCTCAGTCCTCTAGGTGAGGATGCTTCCGACATCGGTCTCTGCTCAGTCGCTGGTCCAGGGACCGGAGTCGGTCTTCGGGCCGACGTCGGTCCCCTAGCTACCAACGTCAGCGGGAGTCTGGTCACACAGAGAGGTCGGACTATTCAAAATCCTATAGTCTATCTTCCTCATCGTCGTCTTTCTCAACTTTTTCTCTGTCTGCAGCGCTCCCCGGGAGAGAAGGACCAGCCTCGCTCGCCTCCAGACGATCCTACCTTTATGGATGTCATGAGACACATCCAGGCCTCCAACGAGTGGGAGACTGAGGACCTGGACCCGGAGCGGAGGTTAGCAAAGTACCTGAGGCAAAAGGAGCCTAAACCTTTGGTAATCCCTCCTTTGGTGGATACGTTCCAGGACCTCACTCAGACTACCTGGAAACATCCGGCTTCAGTCCCGGCTGTTCCAAAGAAGTCGGATAGGCTGTACAAGGCCCCGAGGCAAAGCTTTCCTCGCTGAACACCCTCAGGCGGACTCCTCGGTGATCATGGCTGCCCACGATAAGTCCAGGCTGCCGAAGCACCTCATTTCTCAGTCTCCCGACCGGAGTCTCGCTGTTTGGACCAGGTGGGTAAGAAGGTGTAAGCTGCTTCCACCTATTCCATACATTCCCGCAACTTCTTAACGCATATGGTTCAGTACCAGCATGCGCTTTGGGAGAGGGGCAAGAGCTGCTGAAGACCCTTCCAGACTCTGCGCGAAGACAGAGCTCCTGGGCGTCCTAAATCGGACTGGATTTAGGCTCCATGTCCTGAGAGCCTCGTGTGACCGCGGCAGGATATGGCAGCCAGGGCACGCTTCCGGGGTGTGCCTACGGCGCCACGCCTGGTTGAGAGTCTCCGCTTTCACCAGGATCTGCAGGCCGGTATCAAGGATTTGCCCTTCCAGGGTACCGTGCTGTTTGGGCAGGAGACGGAAGCCTTGATTTCTCGTCTCCAGGAATCGGGCAAGTCAATCTGGTGGGTCCGCCAGATGTACTATGGTGACCAGCGAAGACATCAAACGGCTCTTTGTAAGTCCTCAGGCAGTCACGGTCATGCCTGCAGAAACCAACAGGGGCAGAGAGGGAGGTCAGCAGGAGATCTGGGAACCAGCAGCCTGGTGGAGCTCCTGCCCATGGGCCCAAGTCCTCCCAGGCCTCTCTGCCTACACCCGGCTCAGCCCAATGACTCCCTTCCACTCCCCCACTTCCGCGGGAAGATCCAGGGGAGCTGGTTGGGGGCCGCTTCTTCCTTCATTTCGAAGGGTGGAAGTCAATCACTGTGGACCAATGGGTCTTTGATATCAGGAGGGAACACGCTGGAGTTCACGGAGTTTCCCCCCGAACACTCCACCAAAATTCTCCCGTTATCCTCCTCCTCACATCCCGCTAATACTAACATACATACTAACATACTAAAATGCCAGCAGAATAGGCCTAACGGTCTTTCGTATCTGCTCGTTTGGTCAGTCCCCAACCTGGGTGCTGACCTTGCTGTCCCCCTCGCCTTCTCTGGCTTCTCCCTTCCCAGTTCTGGATATTCTTGCTGCATTGGATTTTGCTTCCAGAACCCTTCCCTGTACCTGTCCCACCCCTCTTGAACCCCTCCACTGTCTCTGCCTCCACCAGCCCCTAGGCAGTGCATTCCATGGCTCCACCACCCTCTCAGTGAAGTAGCACCTCCTCCTTTCTCCCTGAATCTCCCTCCAGCTTCAGCCATGCCCTCTAGTGGCCCTTCCTCCTTCCTTGAGCACCCGACTGTTCCTCCCCTATTTACCCTCTTCATGTACCTAAAGACCTCTATCATGTCCCAGGTCCCTTCTCTCTTCCAATGTGTACATATTTAGCTCTTGAGCCTCTCCTCATAGGTCCTGTCCCCAAGCCCCAAATCATTTAGTTGCCCTCCTCTGGACCCTCTCCAGGAGGTTAATGTCCCGCTTTAAGTGTGGCCTCCAAAACTGCACGCAGTACTCAAGGTGCGGCCTCACCAAGCAGTTATACAGAGGGAGTATCACTTCCCTCCTTCTGGAGGTGATCCCCCTAGCGATGCATCCCAGCATCCTGTTGGCCTTGGCTGCTGCCCTCCTACAAGTTTCAGAGTTGTTCATCTTTTTTTTTTTTTCCATTCAAATTTTATTAAGATTTAACAACTTTGAGGAATACATCCAGAAAGGTAACAAGATGACAGCAAAATTAATTGCCACACACAAAAGTAAAAAGGACCAATTGTCGGGATGTAGACCTCACCCTTCCCTCCTAAAACCCCCACCATCCCAAGCACCCATCTTTTGCACAGCACACAGGAACAGACTGACTGGAAAACTGTTACCAATTACAGTGGCACAGAAAAAAGGTATATAAGGAACCCCAGGTATAATTAAAATTAGAAAGTTTGTATTGCAAACTTGCAATGGTTCTGTCCGTTCTAAGGTTAGCTAAAAATTCCTGCAACCATTCACCATACGAGATCTCTATGCTATCTTTCCAATGCCTCAAAACTAGCTTTTTGACTGAAGCCGAGATCAGCCCCATATATTTCCTGCGCCGGACACCAACCCGAGTCATATCTCCTAAAATACAGACCTCAGGGGTAAATAAATTTCGAGTCCCAAGAGGGGATCAAGGTTGTTCTTAATAGTCTCCCATAGCCCAGTAATTTTCGGACAGTACCAAAAATATGAAGTAAATCCCTAACCCTTGTTGACATCTGAAACATGAAGATGAGGAGGCCATGCCTTTCTCAGCTAATTTTGCAGGGAGAAATAAGAATTATGTAATAACTTGAACTGCATTAGCCTCAGCCTGTCTTGTACCAAAAGTTATGACACGCCCTTCAAATTTCATCCCATTTAAAGACATGTTCTGGAAACAATTGCAACCAGTATTGTTTAGGGGCATGGATATTAGGGTGCAACCAGGCAATCAAAATACTATATATTGCGGAAATGGCATGAGCTTTTCGGACTATTGGTGTCAAAGTAGCTTCAAAATCAGATAGTCCGCAATCCTTAGACAGGATACTCAGCTTCTCCACTAGGAGATGACGGAGTTGAAATATTTTAAAAATCAGGCGGGGGAATCAGAAACTTGCTCAAAATATCGGTCGAAGTGAGTAAATTACCCCCCTCATCAAGCAACTCTTTGACCAACACTTTTCCCAATAAAGGTAGCCAAATATTCTGGATAGGTTTTCCACCTATTAAAAAATTAGGATTACCCATTATTGGTTGAGCCGGATCCCCAATGTGACAATACTTTAAAAATGAACATAGTTGTATATGTACCCTAACTGAGGTTTCAATGGTTGTCTGCCGAAGAGCTGAGGGGAGAGCTTTCAGGGGACAGTATAGCAGGGCCTCTGGCCTAAGGCCAGATTCAGAATCCGGGATACCTCTATGTTTAACCAAAGTAGTGCGTGTTTGTCAACATGTGAATCATCCATTTTTTAATCCATGAAGGTATTTTGATGCATGGCTAGCCCAGTAATATACCGCAAAGTGGGAAGTCTCAAGCCTCCAGATATTTTAGGAGCAGACAATTTAAAGTAAGACAGTCTGGGTTTTGTAGTTCCAAATGAAACCAGAGATAATTCTATGAACTTTCTTAAACCATTTAATTGGGAGCCAAACGTTTAACATACTAATGGGGTAAAATAATCGAGGGAAAATGTTCATTTTTACCAGATTAATTCTACCCCAAATAGACAAGGGGATAACTGCCCACCTCCTTAGGTCCGTCTCAATATCACGCAGCACCAAGTCTAAATTATTCTGCCTTAGGCGAGATGTGTCTCTAGTCAACATAAGACCAAGATACTTGATAAGCTTAGCATTCCAAGCCAGTCCGAAAGAGGTAATCTCGTGTGCATTTGTTCTAAAATTCAAGGGGAAAGCCACCGATTTTGCTGATGTTAAGCTTATAATTAGCGATAGAGCGAACTCATCAATAATATCTAACAGAATTGGAATGGAGGAAGATGGGTGTGATATTTGCAAAGGAGATCATCTGCATACGCTAAAATTTTCAGTGTGTACTCGAATTTGGATACCCTGAATTCCTTGTTCTTGTTTGATCCATTATAATAAGGGTTCAGTATATAAATTAAAAAGTGGGGAGACAGGGCAGCCTTGTCTGGTACCTAGGAAGAGTCTAAATAAAGATGAGGTAGCTCCATTGCAGGTAATTCTTGCGGATGGAAATTTGTAAATAGCTTGGATCCATTCTAGAAATTGTTGAGGAAACCAAAAGATCTCATAGCTTTTATGAGGAAGTTATTATATACTCCATCAAATGCCTTCTCGGCATCCAGAGAACAAGGACCATGGGTTGATCTGAGTCTCTGAGGCCGAGAAGACATGATCAAGACCCTCAAGTGGTCCGCAGATGATCTGCCCTTCATAAATCCCACCTGTTCAGGTCCAATTAATCCCGGAAGGACGTTAGTTATTCTATCAGCTAATATCTTGGTGAGAATTTTAATGTCCTGGTTGAGAAGGGAGATGGGTCTATAGTTGGCAACAAGATCAGGGGGTCTACCCGGCTTAGGTAAAAGCACTATTAGAGCTTCAAAAAGAGATTTATCAGAGGCTTCACCATCCAGGATACATTGGAACAATCGTAACAAAGCAGGGATTAATTCCTTGGAGAATGTTTTGTAAAAATTGGCAGAGAGGCCATCTGGGCCTGGTGTTCTATCTAATGGGAGGGATTTAATAATCCGGTATACTACTTTTACTGTAATGGGGGCCAATAACTGAAGTCGGTCTACTTCATCCAATGATGGGAAATTTAATTTCCCCAGAAAATGATCTATCCTATCTTCAGATGGAGGGTCTTTCATAGGTCCGTAGATTTCTTTAAAATATTTAACGAACTCATTTAAAATGTCCTCAGGGGAAGTTTTGAGTGGACCCCCCTCTGAAGGGCGAATAGCTGACACCACTTGGAAGACTCTAGTTGCTTAATTCTTCTAGCTAATAGTCGCCTGCTTTCTCGCTTTGATCTGTGAAAGTAGCTTTAGATTTTATATAAGCCCATTCAACTTGTTCATTTAGAATTCTAAGTGCGAGTCCTTAACAAAAATAATTCCTGCCTATAACCCTCTGAGGAGGAGTCAGAAGGTCCTTTCTTTATCCGGATTTTGGTTAATAGCTCGAAATATGATTTTGCCTTTCTCTTTTTCTGCGAGAGGCCAAGCCAAGCAGAATACCCGGATAAAAGCTTTAAAAGCTCCCCATTCCATATCCGGTTTATTGGTGGAATTAAGGTTAAAGGAGAAATTCGTTATTTGTTCTGAAAGGTATTTAACTAATTTGGGATCCTTTAAAATCTGATTAATTTTCCATCTGCTCTCTGGTTTAGATAGAATAGAAAAGTAAGAATACATCTTACCATAGAGTGATCCGATAATGGCCCAGAAACAATGTTAGTGTCTAACACCCCAGCCAAGAGAGTATTTGAAATTAAAATATAGTCTATCCTGGATAGGGTGTTATGCACTTGTGAGATAAAGGTAAAATCTTTTACTGATGGATGAAACACTCTCCAGGCATCACACAAGCCTAGTCCGTCCATCATTTCCCTGATAGCCCTCTGACCCGGGGTTAATCCTTTCCTGACAGAGGGTGATCTGTCCATTGATGGGTCTATAACCAGATTGAGGTCACCCCCTAACACTATTGGCAGGTTACTCCAGGGAGAGATTATTTCCATAATTTGAACAAAGAAGCTTGGGGTGTCAATATTGGGGCCGTAGATTGAACCAAAAATAATTTCTAAAGTTGACAAAGTACCCCTTACGAAGACATACCTCCCAAACTTATCTTCGATTACTTGAGTCGGAAGAAATGGGAGTGATTTATGAACCATAACCATGACCCTCTGCTTTGGGAACTCCTTCTGAGGCAAAAATCTGACCAACTTGAAGTCTGCATAACTGGCTGATTTCGGCTTTCATCAAATGTGATTCTTGCAAGAGCATAATATCTGCTTTCACATAATCTAGATGTTTTAAGACCTTGTATTGTTTAGATTTATGACGAAGTCGTACATTCAGGACACCACATTAATGTGCCTAGCCATATGGTAAGATACACTCAGAACCTAAACAAATAAGATACCAGTCTTGTGCTAATGGGCCTAGAGAAATAAGGAGTGCTGTGCAAGAGGCCCCCCTCCCCCCCAAAATCCCATAAACCCCGTAACAGAAACATACCCTAAACCCCAAGAACCCCTCCACCCTTATCCCGCCCGAGCTATCAACAAACATGATACCAGAACAATGAGTGTCCCCTCCCCCACCCTTCTTAATATATTCAAAGAATAGGTCAAGTCCACAAATAGCAGAGTTATTGTTGGCTAGATTAACTCTGTCCCTCCCTGTCTATACTCGACCCCCAGAACCTACGGTGGTTGACAAAGCGGTAAAAAAAAGGGGGGATTGCAAAATAAAACCATAATAGGCAAAGGGCCTACAGTGTTCCTTAACAATTGCCATGGTGAAATATACAGATGGTATACTAAAATGATCGAATAAAACACAGTTCTGTCATTTTGTCCCATCTGCAAGAAAGACAGTTCTCCTCGGTAAATGGCTCTCCCTTTCCGTGGTCTCCAAAGTTCAAGGGTGTGTTATAAAGATTGAGAAGTGATTCAGGTCAAATTTACATCCTCATTCTGGGAGGTGTCTCAAAAAAAAAAAAAAAAAAAAGGGGGTTACTCCAGAGTATTGAGGGCTCAGTTCCACATATAGCGATCTTATGTGCCAAAGCTTCCTTGTCAGATGTAAGAGTCAATCCACCAAGCAGAATTTTTAATGACCGCCCTAGTAACAACTTCATGGGTCCCGAAATAAATCTGGGAACAGCTGCCTTAGCCCCAATTGCGCACTTTCTGCATTGTCAAAGTTATGCCAGGTGTCTTTTGCCAGCACTTGGAATCGGGCTGGATACCTCATCCGGAATCGAATGTTTGCAGCCATCAACCTAGTAATCAAGGCATGAAACGATGCTCTTCTCCTCCTCTGCCGAATGGACAGGGGCAGGTCTTGAACCACCCTTATTCCTGAGCCTTCCCAAGATATTTGTTTTAGGTCCCTGGCTTTATTCAGGAAGTGTTGTCTCTCTAGATAATTTAAAAATTTGAAAATGAACGTGCGGGGTGGTGCACCAGGTGGTGGCATGGCCCTCAATGCCCTATCGCTCTGATGACATATGCTTGGCCACAAGGTGAAGGGCCAGCTATTTTCTGGATGAGGCGCTAGGCAAATTTGATTGGTTCTGAGCCTCCTCTCTCTCTGGGAGGCCAATAATAACTACGTTGTTGCGGCGAGAACGGCCTTCAAGGTCTTCGACCTTGTTTTCTAGTTTATTGATCCTTTGTTTCATCGCTATCATGTTGGGTTCCAGCTTTCCATGTTTCCGTTCCACCGAGATAATGCGAGCCTTCACATCAGTAGTCCTGCGAGTTAAGTCATCTAGAGCCCGGGACATGCCTTTAACTTCAACCGTAAGTTCTTTCATTTCTTCGCGAAGCGGCTGAAATTCTTTCAAAATTAACCAAAGTGAGTGGTTCTGTTTCAGGATACTGGGCATTGTTGGAGTGAGCTGCAGATTACCGAGGCCCGGCTTTCTTTGGGCCTTCTCGGGAGTTGACGGGTGCGTGTATTTGGGCAGTGAGTCTTTAAGGTCTGTCTCCATTTTCTTGTACCGGGTGCTCCCTGAGGCTTTCCGACACTTCTCCGGGCAGAGAGGGAGTTGCAATAAAATAGAAAAACTGCTATTTTAGGATTGGGCGGAGGGAGATACGGGAGGTTGCCGCTATCTCCTGCTCTGCATCATGTGATCCCAGAGTTCATCTTGACATCCACCACCACCCCAGGTCCTCTCAGCCATCGAGACTTGTAGCATTCCCGCCCCCAGGGTGTACACTTGACCTGGGTTTCTGCCCCAGGTGGAGTACCTTGCATTTCCTGCATTGAACCTCAGCTTCCACTTTCTAGACCATCTTTCCAGAGCCTCCAGGTCCCCTGGTGGTCATCTGACCCACAGGCAGCACTCACGTGATATGGCAGGTCGGCAGCAGGGGAACAGAAACAGCGCCTGAGCCGGGTACAGTGAGTTGGCAGTGCAGCAGCGCCAAACGGAACAGAGGAGGAGCCAGTCATGAGACTGGCATGTGTGGCAAATCCATCCGAGGCTCACTGAGGGTAAAAGCACATTGGCTCCAGCGTAGGCTTGGCGAGACTGATCTGGGACACCGCACTGGCGCTCACTTTCTCTCATCTTCACAGAGAAAGGCGTGCGTACTGTTCCCAGAGCAGTTTGTTCGTGGAGAAGTTGATTAGGCCTACAGTCGAGGGGCACTGCTTGTAATAAAAATAAAAGCCAGGAGAGTAAGTTAGCGAGGAGGTTGGGGTTGGTGTGAGCCGAGGTCAGTGATCGGCGCTGTGGCAGGGTGCGAAGCCATAGCTGGACACAAATGAAGCTGCCATCAGTTTGCTCACACAAATAAAAATAGGGCTGGAGGAGAACATTGTTGAACATTGTTGAAGCCAGCCTTTGCTGTCTGTGTTTTGCAGAAGCCAAAAAAACGAGAGAAAACACAAAGTCAATAAGGGGCAGTATTACAAATAAGTGAATTGAATTTGTTCCCATATTTTATATATTTATATAACTTAATTGAAGGAACCAGGAAATCAGGAGGGTATACTAACAAAATAAACAGGAGGAACTTACTAGTGCAGTGATCCAAAACACAGTGCATTGTAACTTTTAGTTTGAACTGCTGTCTGGAGCTAAATTGTCTGCTAGGTTGAGACTGTGGAGTCAGTGGTGAGCCTAATAAGGGAAGGGAGGAGGATCAGCCACTGAGACAGCAAGAGCAGTTTGTGTTGTAGTTAAATGTAGTAAATGTCTATCTGTGCCAAAATAAATTGTAGCAGTAAGGAGGAGGAGAAAGAAAGCAAGGAGGGCTTTAAGGCCAGGGCTATAAATAAATAAATAAATAAAAAGTTGATTGGTTGATATTTTGAGGTTAGCACCCGCTCATTGTAGTGTCCTTCTGGGCCCCCCAGTGTCACGTCTGCCACCCAGTCCACCAAACCCGGCACCCAAAGAAACTCACACAAACACACTATATATATTTTATTATTTTATTTTATTATCACTGGAGGAAGAAAATAAGTCCACAATATGCAGAACGAGGAGTAGGAGGAGCAGTAAACAGCAGACTCTTTTTTTCTCTCTGGTCAGTAGCCTCACGAGGATCAGCAGTGACAGCAGACTCCATCAGTAGCAATACACCACCTGAAACTGAAACACAGTCCACCTCTGTGTCTAGTGCAGATAAGAGTAATAACAATGACAATGAGCCTATATCTGTGTCAGGAGATATAACTGCTGATCATCAGTGTCTTGAATTAAGCAATGAAGGCTTAACTGAAAGTTTACATCCACTCCCTAAAAAACGTACTTTAGTGCTCCATGAGCAGGATGAGAGGCCGAGAGGCCAAATAAAGATAAGAAATACGATCAGGAGAAAAGGGCCAGATTGTTTCAAAGGCATTGGTTAACCATTTATAACTGGCTGAGATATGATGAAAAAAAGAACTGATGTATTGCACTATGTGCTAAAAATATCCAACCATTGCAGTACCAGCCTTTTCAAAGAAACCTAATGTTTTGCCACTGGCTCAAATAATTTTCAATTGAGTCACTACGTGCTCATGACAAGTCCAATCCACTACTCGTGTGAGATCAACAGATTGCACACAGTGGTCAGCGTTGGTACATTTTGATATCACTGAGTCCCCACTGTATCAAGCATTTACGCAGTTGGATCAGGGCACTAAGGTCAAGATGCAACGCTGTTCAACACAGCATATTCCATTGCCAAAATCTGCGCCTTTCTCGGACATGGGTGGCTCTGCAGAACTGCAAGAAAAAAATGGGATAAGCTTGGTTCTAATTATACCAATGATAAGCGAGCAGGACTACTGTGGTGCTATATCAGCAGTTATATCCCAAACCCAGATGCAGACTCTTATTGATGTTAAATATGTGACAGTTCTGCTGACGGTAGTACAGATTCTAGTATAACTGAGTAGGAAATGTTTACATACGTTTGTTGACCCAAACTCAAAACTGGTGTGAACAGTGCTTATCCAAGCTGTGCCACTGGAACATGCACATGCAGAAGGTGTATTTCACGCAATAACGACTGCACTTGAGTCAGTAAATCTTCCTCTAAGTAACCTACAAAATGTTCACAATGCAGGGCCATTCCTTGTTTCAGCAAATTTTGATGGGGCCAGTCTCATGATGGGTGAAAGAGGAGGAACCATAGGAAGTTGCGGGAACACTGTCCTCAAATAGTGCGATGCACTGTGTTGCCCATAAGTTAGAGCTGGCAGTTCTTGATGTGGTAAGAAAATACATTTGTGTCAAAGCTTGAAAGTACTCTCAAGGAATATTTAAGTTTTATCATTACAGTCCCAAAAAATGAGAGAACTAAAAGAAATTGCAAATGTCATGGATACTGATCTTGCTCACTTTAGTGCTATAAAACAAGTGAGATGGCTTGCTAGTAGGTCACGGTCAGTTCATGCAGTTCAGGTTAACTCTACCCACTGTCGCTCAACACCTAGAACATGCACTTCTGCTGCTGGTGATGAAGGTTCTAGAACAAAGCCCTCTTAAAGAGAAGTACAGAGTGTACAATTTGTAAAACTCATATACTACAAGACTTCCTGCCAATACTAAAAACCTGTCACCCAGTTTCAAAGAGATGACATAGTAATACTGGAAGTTCCACAACTTGTTGAGACCTGCCTACTCCAGCTTACGGAGCTGAAAACATCACCAGGGAAATACATGGCAACTTTTCTTAGCCATTACAAACCTGAACAGAAATGGATGGAGTATGTTGTGTCAAAGAGGGAGGGGGAGGAGGAGGAGGAGGATGACTGTTCCTTCCATTCAGAGGCAACTGCCCAGAAGTCAGTTTTGTAAGAATACGAATTGCAGAATTTAATAAATGCAGCAATAACGTACATAGACGAGAGGTTTAAAATTCTCAGAGGTGCCTCTCAAACGGTTCAGCTGTTTAGATTTCAAGCAGTTTGATCTGCCGAGAGACCAGCTAGCGGTGTTTGGGACCTGTGAACTGGCAAACCCTGGTTAAATACTTTGATTTTTTCACAGAAGACAGCAGGAACATATAAAGTCTGAGTATGCTGCATTTAAATGCTGCTTAAATCTTCAGCTGACAAGCCCGTGTTGCAGGTCTACAA
Source organism: Neoceratodus forsteri (assembly GCA_016271365.2). Lineage (NCBI taxonomy): Eukaryota > Metazoa > Chordata > Ceratodontiformes > Ceratodontidae > Neoceratodus > Neoceratodus forsteri. The sequence continues at coordinate 210,261,927 of JADMNL010000026.1, read as the reverse complement.
AATTACTAAAGAAAAACCACCACAAATTGGGCACATTATTCTTGACTTAGTTGAAATACTAATAACTATGAGTGTCTCAACTGCTAAGGTGAAAAGGTTTTTCTATTCAGAACCTTATCAAAACAAAAATACGGACACGGCTTTCTGATGACACACTACAGTCTCTCCTGCAGATAGCGGTAGAAGGTCCTGAACTGCATGAATTTAATCCTGATCCTGCAATTAACCACTGGCTTGCTCTGTGGTCCAGGACGAGACATGTTCATGGGCATGCTGCTGTTACTGCTCACATCTACTGCTGGTGGTGCCGCTGCTGCTTCCGTTTCTTCTCTGATGAGTGATGATGATCAATACAAGTACTCCTAGTAGTGCTCCATCATCATCTTCCTGTCTTCCCAATCTCTAGTCAGTCTACCCCTTGATGACAGTCATGCTATATTCACAGAATGGCTTGTTGATTGATGGCCTTGGCTTCATTCTCACTACAATTATCCAATCTCTTCTGAAACAGACTTCAGCCTGCCCTGCATGCACACATGGTTAGTTAGGGTCACCACCAGATGTCCTCTTTACGAGCACATGTCCTCTTTTCCAGCTGCCAAATATTCTTCATGTACCTTCAATTCAATATCCTGTATTATTATTATTATTATTTTTTTATGATTTTTTACTCTGTCTCTTCTCCTACGTACCTGGACCTCCTTGTATATGAGCTGTGAAGGAAGTGAGGATTTTAAACTTGTTTACTCAGGGTCTGCACCAGGGCTCATCGGGAACTAGGGACCTCTTTTTGGCATCCCAAAATCTGGTAAAGGGGCAATCTCCTACACACAGTACAATCGTCCACCCTGGACCTGCCAGTATTAACATTCAGAAAAGAAAGGAATTGGATGGAGAGTCAGTCACTCAATATTGTTTTCCTCGATTACACAGTTCTTCTACATCTACATCCATCCTAATACAATAGTACAACCCCAGACACACCATGTAATTTATTTCTACAGATGTTTGGTTAAAATTTTCATGTAAGCGTATTGGACTACCACTCGGAACTCTGGGACTACCATTTTTGACCAGACCAGTTGTCCGGGACTAGCATGCCATTTTGAAATTTGTCGATCCCTGCCCTGGAGCCCAGTCAAAAGCTAGTCTTCATTGGAGCGGTCCTGGATTCCATCCAGGGCATGGCCTTCCTCCCCCAGGACAGGGGAGATCGCCTGCGAGAGATTGCAGAACAGATCTCAATAACTCCTCAAGTTCCAGCTCGGAACTTCCTCAGGCTTCTGGGGCACATGGCGGCGGCCATCCCTGTCACTCCCTTGGCCCGCCTCCACATGAGGGTCCCACAATGGATGCTCAGGGTGCAGTGGGACCAAGGCTACGACGATCTAGACTCCACGGTCAAGATCTTTGGGCCAGTCAGGAGAATTTTGCTTTGGTGGATGGACCCCAGGAATTTGGAGAAAGGGGTCAGCTTTTGTCCGGAGCCACCAGGTCAGACCCTGACAACGGATGCATCGGACCTGGGGGGCGCAGCTGGGTGCTCGTCGAATGCAAGGGGTTTGGTCACCCGAGGAATGGTCCCTTCACATCAATGTACTGGAAATGCGAGTGGTCCTCTACGCCTTACAGGCCTTTCAGGAGGACCTGGTGCCAGGCTCTCTTCTGGTTCAGACAGACAACATGGCGGTCGTCTTCTACATCAACAAGCAAGGAGGTACTCATTCGTACCCCCTTTGCAGGGAGGCGATGAGAGTCTGGTACTGGGCGCTGGAGCGGGGCATTCTGCTGTCTGCAGTGCACGTTCCAGGCATCCTCAACGATCTGGCTGACAGCCTCAGCAGGTCGCGATCCAGAGCACATGAGTGGGAGCTTTTACAGTCTGTAGCAGACCAGCTCTTCCACAGGTGGGGTCTTCCAGAGCTGGACCTCTTTGCGTCGCCATGCAACGCCAAACTGCCAATGTTCTGCTCGCGAGAGCACGCGCCTGGAGTTTTCTGGCCAGAAGCATTATCCCTTTGCAGGGCAGGGAGGTTTCTCTGCCTTTCCACCCTTCCCTCTCATTCAGAGAGTGCTGCTCAAGTTACAGGCAGAAGGGGCCCGAATGATCCTCATAGCCCTCAGATGGCCTTGTCAGATTTGGTTCCCACTGCTGCAGCAGTTATCAACGGAATCTTCAATTCCGCTGCCCAAATGCTCGCAGTTACTGTCCCAGGATCAAGGGTCGCTAGTCCACCCGGACCTTCGGTCCTTACACCTACATGCTTGGCTCCTTCAGACGTAACTCAACGTAGATACAGGGTTTCCCTGAAGTGGTGCAGTCCCAGCCTGTGAGAAAGCCTCACCCGCCTCCGCCTGGCTATGAAGTGGAAGTGTCTTGGGCATCACACAGCTTTTGATCCCGGCCACCTGCCCAGTGAACTCGGCGCTGCAGTACCTCCTCCTTATACTCAAAAGGGCCTGAGTTACTCCTCATCAAGGCATATGTGGGCTATCTCCGCCTATCATGCTCTCGTTGGAGATGGGGCATTGGCGCAATGGATGTCGCCTCGACTTTCTTAGAGGAATTCTGCATATGAGACCTCCCATTCGGGACCCTGTCCCATCCTGGGACCTCCTTTTTGTGTTGGAGAAACTCACCCTCCCTCCTTTTGAACCGACAGCAGATTGTGAGCTGTGTTACCTTTCTTGGAAGGTTTGTTTTTTAGTTGCTGTTACCTCAGCTTGAAGGGTTTCGGAGCTTCAGGCTCTGATGTGTAAAGAGCCGTATTTAGTTTTCCATAGGGAAAGGATTTCCCTCAGAACGAATCCTAAGTTTCTTCCGAAAGTGGTTTCAGAGTTGACCCTCAACCAGTCGGTTGACCTTCATGTTTATTTTCCTTCCCCTTCCAATAGAGGGGAGGCTCTCTTCCACACACTGGATGTCCACAGGACTTTGAGGTATTACCTCAAGAGGACGGCTACGCACAGTCAATTGGAGCAACTTTTTGTGGCCTTTGCACCACAATGCTTGGGTCGACTGGTGACTAAGCAGACTATCTCGAAGTGGATAGTTCACTGCATCTCATTTTGTTACGAGAAATACAATAAGCCCCTACCGGGCCCGGTCAGGGGTCACTCCACCAGAGGAGTGTCTGCTTTATTCGCCGCCCTGAGAAATGTCTCTATAAGGGGCATTTGTGCGGCCACCACCTGGAACTCAGTGCATACCTTCGTCAAGCATTACAGATTGGATATCGTCTCCAGACGCCGAGCTGGCTTCGGCCTAGCTGTTTTGCAAGGGCTTCTCTCCTGAGGCCTCTGGAGTCGGCATATTCCACCTCCTGGGGTCATCTACCTCTTTGGTGTGGGACTGCTTGGTATTCAGTCCTTATTGTTATAGCCTGCTGCAAGAGCTCCCACTCGAAGTAAGATAGTACAGTTACTAAGAACTTACCGTAACAATAGATCTTCGAGAAGAGCTCTTGCAGCAGGTGTTAATTCCCACCCACCTTCCCCCTCGAGGTGTGCAGATCCATCTTCATTTACATCTCCATTTTATCTTCTGCAGTCGCGTTGTCGTCTTCTCTTGTCAGGCCTTGTTGCGGGCCTTGGGAAAACTGAGGTGGAGCTGGGTCCGCCCCCTTTTGTACCCAGACTGACGGGGTGGGGCTGGCATTGGGGGCGGTCCCTGCCTGTATACTGGCTGGAAGTTTTCACCGGAGGGTCCCTAGTGCCTCTGAGCATAGTCACTTATTGATATAGCCTGCTGCAAGAGCTCCTCTCGAAGATCTACTGTTACGGTAAGTTCTTGCGTAACTGTACTTTTTCCCTACATTGAACCTCAGCTTCCACTTCCTAGACCCCCTTTCCAGAGCCTCCAGGTCCCCCTGTAGGGCCACCCTCCCCTACTCCCCATCCACCACTGCCCCCAGTTTTGAGTCATCCGCAGAGAGACTCATCTCACTCTTGATACCTGTCCTTATGTCAGAGTCGTATGCGTTGAACAGGAGGGGCCCTAGGACCAATACCTGAGGGACCCCACTAATGACCCTCGCCAGATGCCTATCAATCTGATCATCTAGTTCCCCACCCCCATTTCTCCCAGCTTATCCAACAGGCCCCCATGAGGAAGAGAGTCAAACACCTTGCTGAAGTCAAGAAAGAGGATGTCCACTGGTCTACCCAGGTCCAAGGCACTCGTCACCCGGTCATAGAACTCCACAAGGTTCGTCGTCATGATTTCCCCGGGACAAATCCATGCTGTCTATCGCCCAGGCGCCCCTAACTTTTCCAGGTCTCCCCCCCCCCACCCCCAAAGTCTCTCCTTGATAATGCCTCCATCACCATGCCCACCACTGATGTCAGGCTGACTGGCCTGTAGTTCCCTGCCACCTCCTTTAATCCCCCCTTGTGGATAGGCACTATAACGTCACCTTCCAGTCCTGGGGCACCCACCCTGTCCTCAGAGAGATTCTGAAGAGCTCCGACAGGGGTTTCTCCAGGACATCCGCCAGTTCCTTCAGCACTCTGGGATGTAATTTATCTGGCCCTGGTGCTTTCTCCATCTTAAAGGACCTGAGGAATTCCCTCACTCTCTCTACCATGATTTCCACCTCCTCTACCTCGTCCCACTGCTTTGCCCCCCCCCCCCAAAACCTGCCAGTGATGCACCTCCCCAGACCCGCCGATCAGTAAGGGTCCCCCTGCCTCAGTTTCACCGTCTCCTCCCATGTATGATGCAGCCCCCCGCTTTTCCTTGGTGAAAACTGAGGCAAACACTCATTTAGTGCCTCAGCCTGCTCCTCGGTCTTTTGCCCATTTCTCCTGTTTTAACCATGCTAATCTGCCCCTTCACCCTTCGCTTTTTCCCCAATGTATGTAAAGAACCCTTGTTCCTCTCCTGATTTCCTGGCTAGGTTTGCTCTTTCCTTGCCTTAGCTGCCCTCACCACCCTAGTGGCCCTTCTGTCCATCAGCTCATACTCCCCTCAGTCCCTTTCACTCGAGACATAAATTGCCTATAGGCTGCTTTCTTTCCTAACCACCTCCTGAACCTCCCTGTCCACCAGCAGGGTTTTGGGCCCCCACCATTTCCGTCTTACTCTTACGCAGGTCCGCAGCATCCTGCAGCCCCCAACTGATGATTTCCGCTCACTGTTAGTGTAGATGTCTGGCCCAATCCCATCAAGTGCTTCTTAAAGATCTTCCATTTCATGAAATCCGCTTGAAGTCAGTTACCTCGTCTTTTGTGCAGCCTTCTACCCCTCCTAGGTTCAGGCAGAACCAGATCGTAAGCATGGTTGCTCCCTGCCAACAGGTCCCTTACCTCCAGGCCCCCAGTCTGGTCACTGTCTGCCAGGACTACATCCAGTATCCGCGCCTCCCTGGTCCCCCACCTGCTGAGTTAGGAACGCATCCTGAAAGACATCCAACAATCTCTGTTCCCTGGCCACAGAGGATATCAGTCTCCCAGTCAGTTCCTGTCATGTTTAAGTCCCCCAACACCACCACCACCACCCTTCCCCTGCCCGATCTGCAGTGTCTCCCAACATCTGCCACCAGACTCCTCCAGCTCCTCCGCCAGTGCAATAGGTCTATACATCACTCCTATTTTTACTCTCTTGCCCCCCCATCAAGGTGACCCAAATCACCTCCACAGTTCACTCCACCTCCTCCACTCCTCCTATGGCAATGCAGTTTTTGACCATTGTTGCTACCTTTCCTCCCCCTTCCCTCTCCCCGTCCTTCCTGAACATGGTGTAACTCTCCAGGGTCAGGTCCCAGCTGTGCCCTGCAGTGGCCCAGGTCTCAAGTGACCACTGCCACATCCACCTCTCCCTCAGCATCGCCTGGAGCTCAGGCATTTTATTGCCCAAGCTCCTGACATTTAGAAAGACTACCTTCCTCCCTTTCCTATACTTCCATTTTCCCTGCTCGCGTCCCCGTGAGGATTCTGTCTTTCCCTGGTTCTGCACCTACCAGCCTGTCTTTTCCTGTAATCCTCCAGCTCCAGGGGGTGGAGACAGAGTCCCTTCTCATCGGACCCCCTCAACAACAGCTTTTTTTTTTCTCATCCTCCCACCTTCACAAGTTTAAACCCCACCTTCACCAAAAACCTCTCTATTTTCAACTAAGGATTTCCTTCCCTCCAAATTGAGATGGAGCCTATCTCTAGCATACAGCCACTTATCCTCCCAGGTCTCTTCCCCCCAACCCCAATCCCCTATCAACCCATACTCTCTGGCCCCATGCCACTACCCTGAGCCACTGGTTTATCTCCCTAATCTTCCTTTTGTGTTCCCCACTGGCCCTTGGCACCGGCAGAATTTCCGAGAAGGAAATCGCGCATCCTGTGTCATGCCAGACCCTGGCAAGCTCCCTGAACCTTGCCTGTATCTCTAGCTTGCTAATTCCCTAAGTGTCATTGGTACCCAGGTGGACGAGTATGTCCGGGGAACCTCCACAATCCTTTTCCAGCTGATACACCTCATACTTGGCCCTGTGCATCGTTAGTCCAGGGAAGCTATTTTGTTCTAACGGGCAGGCTTCCTCCCATCCTACTTGATACTCCTGATCATGTGGTTCATTCAGCAGGAGCACTCTGACCGCCTCCTTTACTCATTTCCTCCTCTTCCATGTCCTTCATCCTCTTTCTACCGGGCCCCTCCCCAGCTGGCTCCTTGCTCCTCCCCTATCTGGGTGCCACCTGCACGCCCCTCCTTATTTGGCACCTCCCACACCCTCCCTCCCGATCCTCATGCTTCTCCTCCTCCTCCAGAGTATCCTTCTGTACTCCGCCACTCCTCCCCCGTCACTGCTCGCAACTGGTCCTCCCCCATTGCTAAACTAGCCTGGCTCGTCCCCTCCTCCCTTCCTTCCTACCATTCAGCCCCTCCTTGCCTTCGTGCTCCCTTGGCCTAAATCCTCAGCTCCCTTTGCTGTATCCTCCTTGTACTGGTCCTTCTCCTTGCCCTTCCTCCCAACTGGTCCTTCTCATCGCGCTTTCCTCCTTCTAATTTCCCTCTCCTCCCTCCTGCTCTGATCCCCTGCCCCTGCTTCTCGCGATTCTGAGTTCCCCTGCCTCCTGCTATCCGGCCTCTGCCTCCACCCCCCACCCCTTTCCATCTCTAACCGCCTCTGTCGGTACATCACCCCCCAAGCAGAAGAAGAGACTTGAAGTGGTTACTGAGCTTAAGGTCCGATCCACCTCCCCATCTTGGAGACTGCTCAGTTCTCTGGGGTTTCTTCTCAATCTCCCAAAGTCTGTTCTCGAACCAGTACAACTTCTTACTTTCATAGGGATAGAACTGGATACTATCCAAGCAAAGGCCTTCCTCCCTCTGACAAGGGTAAAGGCTCTAACAGATCTTGCTTCCTCTTTTTGGCCTCTGGACTCTCATCCAGCAAGGCAGTTTTTTCGACTCCTCAGCCACATGGCAGCTTCCACTGCAGTGGTCCAAGGAGGCAGATTTCAGATGAGGGACATTCAGTTCCACCTAAGGTCCTTTTGGTCTCAGAAAAGAGTCTCTCTCACCAAATTGATTCCAGTGACTCAGAGTCTGGTCTAAGCTCTCCAGTGGTGGCTGGACCAGGACAACGTCAGACAAGGAGTTCCATTTCTCTCTCAAGTCCCCACAGTAGTCCTAACTATAGATGCTTCTCTCCTAGGTTGGGGAGCCCATTTGGGAGCCCTTATGTCTTGATGGGTCTGGTCTCCACAAGAGTCTCTCCTTCATATCAATCTCCTGGAACTTAGGGCAGTATTTCAGTCCTTCAGGTCTTCTCGAGTTGGTCAGGGCAAGGTGGTCCAAATCAGGACAGACAACACCACCACAATGTGGTACATCAACAAAGCAGGGGGCACTCGTCCACGGCCTTGTGCACAGAAGCCATGAAACTGTGGTCTCTAGCCTATTTCTTCAGACCTTCCCTGATAGCGTTCACCTTCCAGGAAAGGACAATGTACTAGCAGATGCTCTGAGCAGAATCTCCCAGGGGTATCACGAATGGTCCCTGGACCCTCTCATACTACAGGTAATCTTCTCCAGATGGGGCACTTCAGAGATGAATCTCTTTGCAGCCCTGGACAATCACCAATTTCCTCTATTTTGTTGCAGATCTCTAGTCCTGGGGACTGTTCCTCTGGTTGCTCTCATTCTGGGTTGGAAGGGCAGGTTTCTCCATGCCTTCCCTCCCTTCTCTCTGTTGTTCAGAGCCCTGATCAAAATTGGATCTCAACCCTGCACAGTGATACTGGTGGTTCCAGATTGTGCCAGACAGCCTTGGTATCCTCTGCTGCTGTCTCTGGCATTGTCATGTCCCCTGTCTCTTCCCAAGAGATAGTCTCCTAACCTCCTCTCGGGAGGATCTGGTACCCCAATCTCCAGTCTCTCAACCTCAAGGCCTGGCTCTTGAAGAGTTAGAATATGCAGCCCTGCATCTTTCTCTGGGAGTCCTGGATATTTGTAAGGTTTCCAGGAAACCTTCCACTAGAAAAACTAACAATTCCAAATGGAAAAGGTTCAGCCTTTGGTGTTCTCAGAAGAGCATTGTGCCTGATTCTGCAGGCATTGCTACAGCCTTAGATTATCTAGTTTATCTTAATGGTTAGCCTTAGGCCTGCAACTCTGAAGATTTACCTAGCAGCTGTCTCTGCATTCCTTTCAGCAGGGAAGGGCTCTTTCCTGGCATCTCGTTCCTGTTTTCAGTAAGTTCTTCAAAGGTCTGGTTCATATTAACTCTCCTTTTCGAGAGCCTACTCTGGCTTGGAATCTTAGTGTCTGCATTGCCCAGCTTATGCAGCCATCCTTTGAACCTCTGGCTTCGGCTGAGCTGAAGTACTTGACCTGGAAAACTGTGTTCCTGGTAGCTATTACTTCTGCCAGACGGATTAGTGAATTACAGGCTCTGTCAGTCGAACCTGACTTCATCTACTTCCATAGGGATAAGGTGGTACTAAGAACCAATAGGAGGTTCTACCCAAAGTGGTATCAGATTTTCATGTTAACCAGTCTGTGTCCCTTCCTGTGTTTTTCACTGACCATTCTTCAGGGGAAAGAAGATTATACAGTTTGGTTGTTAAAAGGGCTCTTAGTTACTACATAGAGCATACTAAGGCACGCAGGCATGACTGTCTTCAATTGTTTCTCACTTATGGTGAAGTGGGGAAAGGTAAACCTGCTACTGAAAGAACTGTTGCCAGGTGGATTGTCTCTCATATACAGTTCTGCTATGACAAAATGGACAAAACACCCCCTCCAGGCCTGAGGGCTCACTCGACTAGGGGTACAGCTGCTAATCTGGCTGCGGCCAGAGATGTACCCTTGCTAGAAGTCTGTAAAGCAGCCACCTGGAAAACAGTCCATACATTCACCAAGCATTACTCTCTGGACATCCAGGCTAGGAGTGATGCTAGGTTTGGCACACCAGTACTGCAGAGCCTGTTCTCAAAGTAGGTTCTGCATTCCTCCTCCCTGGGGGAACTGCTGGTAGTCTGTATAGTGTCATAATACAGCAAGATTTCATGTTTGAAGAAAAAATTACTCACCATAGTAATGTTGTTTCTTCTAATGGAGTCTTTCTGTATTCTGACCTCCTCCTCCCTCCCCTCTCAGAACCTAGTTTTTGGGAAATGGGCTGGCAGGTACAGTGTTGCACCTCAGGGGTGTACCTTGTACACTCCTTAAGGGTGGGGTAGTTTTATTTTTACTATTATTATGTTTAATTTTTTTTGTGTTCTGACCTCCGACAAGTCTTTTTGGGACCCAAATTGTTGTCTTTTGGCTATATATAAACAATTTCCATAGTCTAGTACTTGGTTTGCTCCTAAGAATCTGACGGTTCCACTGGTAAGTACCAGAGACAGAGGTTTGAAAACTGAGCTTGAGCTCAGCGTTCTATGCTTCTGCATAGAGTTAACTCTTTCCTCTCCGGGACAGTTCAAGTGCTGGGGCTGGCTGCATATTGTCAGAATACAGCAAGACTCCGTTAGAAGAAACAGCATTACTGTGGTGAGTAATTTTTTCTTCTTGCACACCGATTTATCTCCGATGAGCAGAAAACAGACTGCTACAGATAAATTCTAAGTCTGCAAAAAAGGAAAAAAAAAATTAAAATGGCAGCACCTCCGTTTACAATGGGCGCGATTCAGACAGACAAAAATTTGTAGAGGAGCAAGAGAATGATAATACTTTGAAAACAGAACTTGGAAGACAGAAAAGAACCAGTAAATATAAAAAAAAACATAGGGCAGTGTTAATAAAGGAGTAATGCCTGACAGGGAAGGGTGTTTGCTAGGATAACATCCCACCTCGGGTGGTTGGGCCGAGGCCACCGCCTAGGGTGTCCAACACCTGAGAAAGGTATGTTATCCCAGCATAACACCCACCCTGGAGGGCATTATTCCTATTATACAATGGCTCGTTGTTTTATACAAAAAAAAAAGTATTTTAAAGAATTTTATTTAGTGTTTAAAAATATTATTTTAAGAAAAGATGCAAGCAATGTATGGTTGTCCCTCAGCATGCCATCAGCAGGGATGTAATGCCAGGATAACATCCCTGCTGTGGTGGCCAACTGACCAGTCTGGAGCCAGGATTCTTTCTTGCCATTGTTTAATGAGAAATTTATGCATACCCTCGGTGTGATGCCCAGTAAACCCCTCTGGCTTCGCCCTCTGGGTTTATTGGGCATGACACACCTCGGGTATGCATAAAATCCTCATTAACCACACTTCCCCATGCATTATTCTATATTTCATCCATTAAATAAAGTTTCAGGTTGATGGAACATCACATGTATAAAACTAAGCTGTGTATTTGCTGTAATTAAACAATAAAAAACGGGGAGACATCTAGTCACAATTTTTGTATAATTTGCATTCTAAAATGCATGAGATCTGCAACTTCCTGAAGACAGTGCCACCAATTCTAACCCCATGTATTTTTCTCATATTCATAACTCTCTGCAGTTAGCCTGCTCAGTAGAACTGCCCGGAGAATGGAACTGTATACTAATGATGGAATCATTGGTATGTGACAATTATTCAAACTGCTGCCCTCATCTGCTGCACGTTCTATCAACGTCTCAGATTTCTTACGCCGCCTCACAAGTCAGGATGCCCAGGAGGCTCCCTCAGGTCGGTCGTTGGCTATACTGTGAAGTATAATCATTTAATTATACATTTTTTTCTGCCGCCTTCATTTAGTGTTGCCTTTTAGTCTAACATTTAGTTTGTTTAGTTAGATTTAGCGTTCATTTCTCGGTTCCTCACAGTTCAGTATAACCGTTGGGGAACCTAGTAGTCTTATCTTAGTTGTGGAGTTTTTCCGCTTTATTTTCTTTAAAATGTTGTTGTTTAAAGTGTTTTACAGTATTGTTTAAAGCCGTTAACCCGGTTTCTTTTTTAATCACTAACCCGGTTACGGTGAACCATTGAATTGGTTCCGAGAACCGCTGACCCGGTTCTGAGTTTGAAGTTCATCGGTTCTCTTTGGGGCCTAATTGGTTCCTGAATCGATCGCAAAAAAAAAAAAACTCTCTTGCAGTTGAGGTTTTCTCCTGGAAATGGAGCATACAGAAAACCTAAGAAAAACACTGGTCCCCAGGTTTTAAAACTGCGTGAAGTGTGGGAAGTGTTCGCCAGTGCAGACAAGCATGAAGCTGTGTGTTCTGCCTGGAAACCACGATTTAAATACTGACTGTGAAATTTATAAATCATTTCCACAGAAAACTCTGGAGAAAAGAACAGAGAGGTTGCAGGAAAAACATCCAACACCTTCTAAATCAGCGGTTGAAACTGCAGTTTCTTCTTTTACCACCCTGATAGGGTGAATCAACCTCTTTAAAAGACTGGGTGAGCCAGCTGACTCTCCAGTCCCTCCAAAAGGCAAAGAAGGCCAACACGCCAAACCCCAGGGAACACCAACAGGGATTCTTTTGTGTCTCACAGTCTTGTCTACTGCTTAGAGATTGCCAGGCTATTAAAATCATTGAGGCAATTCTAGGGTTCATACCTTTTCCAACCTCCTCCTCCAAGGGTTCGAGAATTCTCCTCCTCAGACCCCAGTCTCAGGAGATAGAAACTGGGGAGTATGAAATACCAGAGGATGATGATGGTGAGCCCATTGAACCAGAAATCTCACCAGAGCAAGAATTTGGCCTCCTCCCAGGCCTGAGGATTTTTCCTCTCACTTTTCCTTTGTAAGGAAAATAGTAGATGCCTTGACCTGGCTACCACCAGGTCATAGAAGACAAATTCATAGAAGATGAGGAGGCAGAGATATTGAAATGATGGGTTTAACACCCACTAAAAATGTTTTCTGCCTATTTAATTCTTCAAGAAGAATTTATTCACAATCCTGCAGAACCCTAACTCTGTCACACCTCTGGATAAAAAGGCTGACAAGAAGTACCAATTGGACAGAAAAGGGGCTGAAGTTTTCTATTTTCACCCTGATCATCAGGGTATAATCCAACAGGAAGCCTGTGAGAAGGCGAGGGTTCCTTTAGCCTCTCACTCTCCTAAGAAAGATTCATGGAAAATGGACAGCATGTCAAAAAAAGGGTATTTAGCTGCCTCTTTGGGGGTCAGACAAGCTAATTACCAGGCCCGTGCTGCACAGTATCAAAAACACTGTGGGCAGTTTCGCCATGTCAGAGAACGCTCCTCCCCATCTCTGACCTAGCAGAAATGGCCAGATTTGGACTGGAAGCGTCTAAATACCAGTTCCAGATGGCGGCAGATGCCAATGATAATGCTGCTAGGTTTATGGCTCTGACTGTAACCCTGAGAAGGTTTGCTTGGTTAAGGGCTACAAAGTTAACACAGGACACCCAGACTAAGGCCATGGACTTTCCTGTACAAGATCATTCCCTCTTTGGTAAACAAACCGAGGAGTATATGAAGGTGGATGACTACAAAGCCACCTATAAGAGTAATTCCTCTAAGGACAGGTCTTCTGCTTCATATAGGCCTTATGGAAGGGGGAGGCAGAGGAAGGTCCTCATATGGTAGGCCCTTCTGTCAAGCTAAAGCTGTTCCCACAGCTGCAGCTATACCCACAGCAGACTGGGTATTACAGGGCCAGAGGTAGGAGGGGCTCCAGGAGGGGTTCCCAGTCGGCCCAGGCTCAGGCCCCACCAAAACAAAATCCCTGACTCTCTTGCCAAGGCCACCTCCCTAATACCAGTAGGGGGCAGACTGGCTCACTTCTTCTTCCAGGCCTGGCAGGCCATAACCATGGACAAGTGGGTATTGGAATTAGTGAGTCAGGGACGGTCTCTTAACTTTCAAATCTCTCCCTTCTCTGAAGTCGAGGCTGTTCAAACCAGCCTCTCTTCTTGAAAAACAGCGCCTAGAAAAGGAAGTTTAAACCTTGCTCAGCATAAAAGCAGTGGAGCAGGTGCCAAACCTTCAGAGGGGCAGAGGGTTTTATTCTCGGTACTTTCTTACCAAAAAGAAAAATGGGGAGTGGTGGCCTATTCTAGACCTAAGGCATCTGAACAAATATTTGGTAAAACCAAAATTCAGGATGGTAACCCTGTCTATAATTTTGCCTGTCATCCAGCAGGGAGACTGGTTGGCATCTCTGGATTTTTTTTTTTTTTTTTTTAATTGTTTAACCAGGAGTGGCACACTAAGCTGAAAGCGTGTTTACAGGTACGACCTGGGAGCACAGGGAAGTTAAGTGACTTACTCAGGGTCACACAGTATATGCAAGTGGGGGCTGTGGGATTCAAACCCAGGTCTCCAGATTTGCAGCTCAGAGCTTTAAACCACTATGCTATACTGCCTCCCTTTTAAAAGATGCCTATTTCCACATCCCCGTAAGGGAGTCTCACAGAAAATATCTGATTCAGACTCCTTCAGGTCACTACCAGTTCTCAGCTCTGCACTGTCTCACCCCAGCACCAAGGGTATTCACAAAATGCCTGTCAGTGGTAGTAGTATCAGTTTTTCCATATCTTGATGACTGGCTAGTTGTGGGAAAGTCATTTCAGCAGGTGAAAGCACACCTGGAAATAAAAATCTGTTACATTCTCTGGCTTCCTGTTAAATCAGGAAAAGTCCATTCTCACCAGTTCAAGTCCTGCATTTCATTGGAGCAGAACTGAATACCTTAAAAGGACAGGGTTCAGTCTATTCTGCAACTGATTGCCTCATTCGAGCTGGGAAGGCCATGTCCAGCAAGGGGATACTTGCAAATATTGGGACACATGGCTGCAGCAAGAGGAGTGGTCTTTGGAGCAAGACTTTGAATGAGGGACATTATTTCATCTACAGGCACACGGGTGTTGAAGAAAAGACAATGTCAAAATTGGTTCTTGTAACAAAATTTGTGATCCAGTCCCTTCAGTGGTGGACAGACGTCCACAATCTAAGGGAAGGAGTTCCCTTTCAGAGGGAAACCCCCATAGTCATTCCTAAAACAGATGCTTCTCTGTTAGGATGGGGTGCTCATATAGGAGAGCACACTACCCATGGCACTTGGCCAAGTGTGGAGTCTCTCCTCCACATAAATCTGCTGGAGCTCCAAGCAGTGTTTCTGGCACTAAGATGTTTTTGTCAGCTCATGCAGGGCAAGGTGGTGCAGGTCAGAACAGACAACACCACTACAATGTTCTACATAAACAAGCAAGGGGGAACAAGGTCAGATCCCCTGTGCACAGAGGCCATGAACATCTGGGAACTGGCTTACTCACTAAAAGCTTCCTTGCGGGCAATTCATGTACCAGGAAAGGACAATGCCCTGGCAGATGCCTTAAGCAGGATCAACTAGGCACATTATAAATGGTCTCTGAACAGACAGGTACTGAACTCAGTGTTCAGACGATGGGGCACTCGAGAGGCAGATCCCTTTGCCTGTCACGAATCACATGTTGCCCCTGTTTTGTTGCAGGCCACCAGTCAGGGGTACAATACCCCTGGATGCTCTAGCCCTAGACTGATCAGGAAGGCATCTGTATGCTTTTCCTCCTTTGCCTCTCATCTTCAGAGTGCTACTCAAACTCTGGTCACAGCCTGCGTCCATGATACTGATAGCACCAGATTGGGCCAGGCAGCCATGGTACGCTCTTCTGCTGTCAATGTCGGTGTCCAGACCTATCCTCCTATCCAGGAGGCACAGTCTAGTAACTTCCCACCAAGGGAAGATCCAGTATCCGAATCTCGGTCTCTCAGGCTCAAGGCCTGGCTCTTGAGGACTTAGAGTTTGCAAACTTACAACTTTCTCAACCTGTTCTGGATATCCTAAAAGGATATAGAAACCATCTACTAAGAGAACCTATAATGCAAAATGGAAGAGGTTTTCTATTTGGTGTGATGCCAATCATATTTCTCCCTCCCTGGCAGAAATTCTAGTGCTGTTGGAATATCTTACTGAGTTGCACTCACAAGGTCTGAAACGTACATCTCTGAAGGTGCATTTGGCATCAATTTCAACTTTTATTTCTGCAGGGAACAATGTTTCCTTGCATCTAATCCCATTTTCAAAAGTGTTTTAAAGGGCTATAGCACTTACATTCTCATATTAAAGAGCCAGTCCCTGTATGGGATCTGAACATTTGCATTGTTCAGCTCATGAAACCTCCTTTGAACCAATGTCATCAGCCCACTTGCAGTATATCACTTGAAAACTGTGTTTTTGGTGGCAGTCATTTCTGCTAGATCAAGTGAATTGCAAGCATTATGTGTGGAAAAGGATTATATATCCTTTCATAATAATATAGTACTTCAAACTAATAGGAGGTTTCTTGCTTAGTTGGTTTCTGATATCCATTTAAATCGGTCCATGACACTGCCAGTCTTCTCCATAGAACATGCCAGTTCAGAGGAGCGCAGACTCCATAGTCTGGATGTAAAAAGGGCATTGAGTTATTATTTGACCCACACCAGGGATCACAGAGGTGATAAACAACAACTTTTTCTCACTTATGGGGATGTGGGAAAGGGCACCCCAGCATCCAAGAGATCCATCTCTCCCTTGATAGTTCAGTGCATTCAGAGTTGTTGCACAAAATCTGGAAAACAGGCCCCAGCAGGCCTCAGGGCCCGCTCTACTAGGGGCACAGCTGCTTCGATAGTAGCTTCTAGAGATATCCCTTTAGTGGAGATCTGTAAAGCAGCTACCTGGAGGACGGTACACACCTTTACTAAACATTATAGTTTGGACTTGCAGTCCAGAAGTGATGCCAGCTTTGGCACAGCAGTCCTTCAGAGCCTCTTTCCTAAGTAGGTTCTCTGCCCACCTCCAGAGGTACTGGCTTGAAGTCTGCAGAGAGTTATGAATATGAGAATACATGGGGTTAGAAAAAAAAAATGACTCGCCTTAGTAATCTTGTTTCTTCCAATCTATTCTTCCATATTCATAACTGTCCCTCCCTACCTCCCCTTCCAGAAGCCTCTTGAATGGTCTTCTTACCTGATGGTCCCAAACACAGGTGCACACACCTTTAATCCTGTGGGGTTTTATCTTACCCTTTCTTTTTTCCCAGGTGATTCTGGTCATTTTGAGGTAGGACTGATACCATAATCATTAGTATCAGCTTTATTGTATAGACATAAAGTATAGTTATGCTGTATTTAGCAGCATTCAGGCTTGAATATTTTTAAAATAGGTTGCCTTGTGGGCTTCCTAGGAATCTGAGACGTTGATAGAACGTGCAGCAGATGGGGGCAGTTTGAATAATTGTCACGTGCCAGTGATTCCATCATTAGCATATAGTTCCATTCTCCGGCAGCTCTACTAGCAGGCCAACTGCAGAGAGTTATGAATATTGAAGAATACATTGGAAGAAACAAGATTATTAAGGTGAGTAATTTTTTCTTATCTGATGCCACGCAGTATGTGCAGTTTTGTAACTGGATGGAGAGGAGTAAGCTCTGTTGATCATTTTGTATAGTCCTATCCCTGAATGATGTATATTTATTTGCTGAGTGTAGTTTGTGGTTCCGTTGAGACTCTATGTTCTTGCAACCCCTAGGTGGCGCTATCCCAAGGGCAACTACCCCTGCCTGCTTGGCTAGTAGTAAGTTAAGGGGCCTGAGTTCTGAAATGGGTGTCTCCACCCAGAGGTCAGTGTTGGTAGTGGTCAAACTAACCTGGGCACAGCCCTCCGGGACACTGTAACCCCCTCTTCTCTCTCCCCTAAGCTGGCCTCCGGACTTCCTTACTCCTGGGCTCCACCTCCTGATACTGACACAGGCAGGAATCAGACCTCTGCAGCAGGGGACATCCAGCCCTCCACTTCCTGTCTCCCTCAGTTTACTTCTGCCTTCAGTGGAGTAGATACTCTGCAGCAGAGCTCTGCCACAGGGGCAGGGCTGAAGAGAATGTAAGTGATATATAATTCTTTGTTTCAAACAACATGAAGTCTTGCTATATTATGACAATAGCAGTAAGTCCCCATCTTCGAACTGCTCCGGAGGTGAAATAGTTAACTTTCCATGCAGGCATGGAACTTAGAGCGTGAGCTCAGTTGAAAACTCTGTCTGTTGTTCTTCAAACGCAAACTGTCAGATTCTTTACTCCGCCTCACTGAACAGTCGCTCCGGAGATTTCGCCTTCTGCTCGGTTCATGTTGTCGGTTTTAAAGTATTATTTTGTCAGTTTTTCAACCGAAATTAAACCACAACCGGTCGGTTCAAGCTCTGTCTGTGGTAATGTAAGTAATAGATAGGTTTTACATTTAGTTTTTCTGTGTGGAACTTGTAATTCATTATCGGTTCGGTTTGAACCGATCAGGTTGTCTTTAAATCTACTAGTCCTTTTTTAGAGTGCGGTTCCCGGTTCTTATCGGTTCTAAAAAAAACGGATTTCATTACGTTTTTTTCCACGACCCGTGACACGGTTGGGAACCGATATGTGTCTTGCTTGGTGGATTGCCATAAACGGGCAAGTTGGTTAGGCTGGCATTATGTCTGTGAGAAACCCAAAAGAAAAACCGGACCCACTGGGTTTCAACACTGTAGTGTTTGTGGGGAAGCTTTTGCTAAGGCTGACCCACACACCACATGTGTCTATTGTCTGGGGTTTGACCACCTCAATTCAGACTGCCATATTTGTCAGAATTTCCCTGCTGCCACCATAGATAAGAGAGTTGGTAGGCTCAGGGAAAGGGAGGCCAAAAAGTCCGCTGATCCGGATGGCCAGCCCGGTTCGGTACCAACCGGAGGGAGTGCCCTCTGACCAGGGCGATACTTCCTCGGGCAAATGAGGAGCCGGTTCCAGCAAAAAGGACTAGAAAGTCAACTAGCATAGAGCCAAAAGTTCTCTCCCCAACTGCTGAAGAAATAGCTAAAGCATTTCAAATTGTCCAGTCTCTCTCCCCGGTTCCGACCGAACCGACACCATCAGGGAGGCGTTCGGTTCGGCCGGTTCCACCGATTCAAGATTATGATTTTGAGGATTTTTGTGAACCGGAGGAGGGGGAAGAGGAATATGAGGAGAGTGAATATGGTTTTGAAGATCTGGATGTGCCCATTGAACCGGACATCTCTCCAGATAGACCCTTAGGGGTTTCTCCTCCAAGGCTTTCTGAGTCCCCTTCTCATTTCGTGTTTTATAAAAAAGTTGCTGAAACTCTCCAGCTCCCTGGTGAGGAAGCTGTTGATGACCAAGAGGAGCCGGACTATGTAGAAATGATGGATATTCCAGAGTCTAGGAGACTGTCGATTCCTTTGCATAAATCTTTTCGGAAACAGACAGTAAAAGTTTTAAAAACTCCTCACACTATATCTCCTGTGGATAAAAGGATGGACAAGAGGTATATATACCTTATCAGGCTCCGACACTGATTTCCTCACTCAACAATGCAGCCATGTGGGGTAGTGCAGGCTGCAGCCTGTGATAAGGCCAATATTCCCCTAGCTTCACACCCCACTGAGAAGGACTCCAGGAAGATTGATGCTGTGGCAAAGAAACAGTACATGGCAGCATCTTTGGGCCTCAGACAGGCAAATTATATGTATATGCTGCTAGGTACCAGAAATCCAGATGGGATACTGTGCTGGCCCTAGCAAAACAAGTCCCTGACCAGCTTGCCAGGGAGCTGGAACAGGTGGCTATGGATGGTATTGAGGCATCCAAGGTGCAATTTCATGCTGCAGTGGACTCTAATGATGTTTCATCAAGAGTCATGGCTACATCTGTGGCACTCCGCAGGATGGCTTGGCTCAGATGTACTACCCTGTCTCAGGATACCCAGTCTAAGGCCATGGATTTTCCTGTTGAGGGCAATTCTCTGTTTGGGGAGCAAACAGAGAATTACATGAAGCAAATGGATGAATATAGGACCACCTATAGGAGTGCACAGGCCACTCCTCAAAAGCAGCTTCCTAGGGGCAGGCCTTTTCATAGGCCTTTTTACCAAACCCAAGCTTCCTCCTCGCCTGTGCTCAGAGGGGTTCTTTAGAGGAGAGGCAGACTGGGTACAAACAGGCCTGCTTCCCACCCTCAGCCCAAAGCCCTCCAAGCAGGCACCTGATGGGATTGCCAGGGCGATTCTTCTCTACCTGTAGGGGCAGGCTGGCTTACTTTGTCCAGGACTGAAGTCTTTAACATCAGACAAGTGGGTCCTGGAAGTAGTAAGCCAGGGACTGGTTCTCAGCTTCAAAAAATTTCCAAAGCTGAGAACCAGATCTTTTCCACCTGCAACTCCATCAGAGGCACTCGCCCTAGAGGCAGAGGTCTCTACCCTCCTGGCTCTCAGAGCCGTGGAAAGGGTTCCTCCCCTACACCAGGGCAAAGGTTTGTACTCCAGGTACTTCCTTACCCCAAAAAAGACAGGAGAATGGCGGCCCATCCTGGATCTCAGATACTTAAACAAGCACCTTTTAAAGCCAAAGTTCAAAATGGTGACTCTGGGAATTATCCTACCTCTCTAAGGCCAGAGGACTGGCCAGCTTCCTGGACCTCAAGGATGCCTACTTCCATATTCCCATCAGAAGCTCCATCGAAGTACCTCAGGTCTCGAGCTGCCCTCAGGCCACTACCAGTTCAGAGCAATGTCCTCTCGGCCTCACTTCTGCTCCAAGGGTATTCACCAAATGCCTGGCAGTAGCAGTTGCCTCACCTAAGAAGGCAAAGATTGCCATCTTTCCTTACCTGGACGATTGGCTCATAGTAGGCCAGTCCCCAGACCAGGTCAATTTACATCTTCAGATAATGCAGCAACTGCTTACCTCTCTAGGTTTCCTTCTGAATCTCTCAAAGTCAGTTCTAGAACCTGTCCAGCTTCTTACCCTCATAGGCGCAGAACTGAATACACAGGAAGCCAGGGCCTTCCTTCCCCTGGACAGGGCAAAGACCCTAGTCTCCCTGGCCTCCTCATTCACCCTGCAGGTCTCCCGGCCAGCAAGGCATTTTCTGCAGCTCCTAGGACACATGGCTGCTTCCACAGCAGTTGTGCAGGGAGCAAGATTTCAGATGAGGGACATCCAGTTCCATTTGAGAGCTTTTTGGTCTCAAAGAAAGGATCCTCTTACCAAGTTGATCCCAGTAACTCGAACCCTGATCCAAGCCCTACAGTGGTGGCAGGATCAGAGCAACCTGAGACAAGGGTTCCTTTTGTCACTCAGTCTCACTCCTTAATCCTTACTACAGATGCATCCCTCTTGGGCTGGGAGCTCACATGGGCGACCTCACCACCCAGGGTCTGTGGTCTCCCAGGAATCTCTGCTCCACATCAACCTGTTGGAGCTCAGAGCAGTTTTCTAGCACTTCAAGCTTTTTCCAAATCTGTTCAGAACAAGATTATACAGGTCAGAACAGACACCACCACTACAATGTGGTACATACAACTGGGTGTCACAGCCTTGTGCACCAAAGCGATGAAGTTGTGGTCTCTGGCTTACTCCTGAACACCTCCCTTACGGCAGTCCACCTCCCAGGCAAGGACAATATCCTGGCAGATGCTGTCAGCAGGATTTCCCAGGGCCATCACGAATGGTCACTGGATCCCCTGGTCTTGGGAGTAGTATTTGCCAGATGGGGCACCCCGCAGATAGATCTTTTTGCAGCCCCAGACAATCACCAACTTCCTCTTTTTGCTGCAGGCCCCAGTGTTGGGCTCACTCCCCGGATGCCTTAGTCCTCAGTTGGGAAGGAAGTTCCTCTATGCCTTCCTCCCTTCCTCTCCTGTTCAAAGTGCTAGTCAAAATCGGATCCCAATCCTGCAAAGTCATTCTGATAGCTCCAGATTGGGCCAGACAACCCTGGTATCCACTCCTACTGTCCTTAGCAGTCCATCTTCCCCTGTGCCTTCCCAGGAATCACAATCTGTTAACCTGTGCTCAGGGACGGGTTTGGTATCCGAATCTCAAATCTCTCAATCTCAAGGCTTGGTTCTTGAAGAGTTAGTTTGTTGATTTACACCTTTCCCAAGGTGTAATGGATATATTGAAGGCCTCAAGGAAGCCTTCCACCAGGGCTACTTATAATTCCAAATGGAAAAGGTTTTCCATATGGTGCTCGGAAAAGCATATTTCCCCAGACTCTGCTGATCTACCCACAGTCCTGGATTATATGGTCCATCTGAATTCTTTGGGGCTGAGACCAGCTACCCTGAAGGTGCATTTGGCAGCTGTGTCTGCTTTTATTTCAGCAGGTAAATCCTCTTCTCTTTCAGTGTTTGCATTGCTCAGCTTATGCAACCCCCCCTTCGAGCCCTTGTCTTCAGCTGAGCTCAAATACTTGACTTGGAAAACTGTTTCTGGTAGCCATCACCTCTGCCAGACGCATAAGTGAATTATAAGCATTGTCAGTGGAGCAGGAGTTTATCTCCTTTCACAGAGATAAGGTGGTCCTCCGGACTAACAAAGTTCCTACCTAAGGTAGTTTCAGATTTTCACCTTAATCAGTCTATTTCTCTTCCAGTGTACTTCACTGACCACTCCTCCTCTGGTGAGAGGAGGCTGCACAGCCTAGATGTGAAGAGAGCCCTTAGTTACTACATAGGCGTACTAAGGGTCATAGGTTTGACTCCTCCAACTGTTCCTCACTTATGGCAAAGTTGGTAAGGGAAGCCAGCCACTAAGATCCATTGCCAGGTGGATTGTCTCTTGTATCCAATTCTGCTACGAGAAGTTGGGTAAGTTCCCCCTCAGGCCTGAGGGCTCACTCTGCCAGAGGTACAGCTGCTTCTCTGGCTGCTGCCAGAGACATTCCTATTCTAGAAATATGTCAAGCAGCTACCTGGAAAACAGTTCACACTTTTACCAGGCACTACTCCCTGGACATCCAGGCTAGGAGTGATGCTCGGTTTGGCACAGCCGTGCTTCAGAGCCTATTCCTAAGTAGGTTCTGTCCCTCCTCCATGGAGGTACTGCTGTGTAGTCTGCAGTTGTCATAATATAGCAAGACTTCATGTTGTTTGAAGAAAAAATTACTCACCTTAGTAATGTTGTTTCTTCTAATGGAGTCTTGCTGTATTATGACCTCCTCCTGCCTGCCCCTCCAGAACCTCTGTTTTGGGATGTGGGTGGGCAGTACAGTGTTGGCACTTTTTTGATGCCCACCTTGTTGTTTTTCACTCTCCTTTTTGGGTGAATTGGTGTTGTGTTTTTGCATTTTTGGGTCTCCTGACTTGAGTCTTGGTTTGAGGCCAAAATATGAGTGTGTATGTTAGTAGCCAGTTGGCTAGTGTAGGTTTACAGCTTCCACACAGAGCCTTAGTGAGTTTTAGCTCGTAAAGATCTGACAGTTTGCGTTTGAAGAACAACAGACAGAGTTTTCAACCGAGCTCACGCTCTAAGTTCCATGCCTGCATGGAAAGTTAACTATTTCACCTCCGGAGCAGTTCGAAGATGGGGACTCACTGCAATTGTCATAATATAGCAAGACTCCATTAGAAGAAACAACATTACTAAGGTGAGTAATTTTTTCTTCTCTCTCCTGAGCTGGTCTCCGGGCTTCCTTACTCCTGGGCTGTACCTCCTGATGTCAGTGTTAGGCAGGACCAGCATTGTGCAGCGGGGGGGATAACAAGCCCTCCACATCTGGTGATCTCCAGTCTGCTTCCTGCCTTCAGTGAAGCAGGTACTTTGCAGCAGAGCCCTGTCACACGTGGCAGGGCTGAAGAAACTGTAAGTGAAAATCTTCTTTTTGGAAAGACAAGGACTGAAGAAACCGTAAGTGGAAATCTCTTTTTTTTTTTTTTTTGTAAAGACCTTGTCTCATGAGTTAGCCTCGGTGAGATCCAGCCTTAGCCTTGCAAGCTACACAGGCTGGTCTCATCTTGCAGTGGCCCCTCTCAGCTTTTTTCCCACTCGACATCCCCGACGGTCGGATCGCAGAGACGTGGCTGACAAAGGCTACAATTTTAGCACTACAGTGCGATTCAGCTGTCAGATGAGTGGTCGGAGCAGATTTAAGAGACTGCTCGTCAGACGTGATTCTGGTGCTAAAAGTACCAGGGCAGCAAGTGGAGATAGCGCTTCCAACAGCACTGCGGGCGCCACCTCCATCTTGTCTCAAACAAATGGCCAAGAGAGGTCTGAGCGGGCGCAGTCAAGTATTCCGGAATGGTCCGAGCGACTATCTGCCTCGAGGTCTGTGCGAGGAGCAACGTCCAGGGATCCTCCCTTGACCCCGAGCTCATAGGTTGAACAGAGCCTTTGCTCTGGATCCCTCTTCCTTTGAATGGTACCTCCTGGGGATCACCAGATGGGAGACCACAAAGCCAGGAGAAAAGGACCCTCCCATCCTCTTCCGACGAGGGGGCTATCTCGCATCGCCCCCGCCTCCAAGAAAAAATTTAGAGACGGGCAGATCTTCAGAGGAAGACGGCCACCATTATGCTGGCCACAGGCAGAGAAAAAGGCCTTGTTCACGGAGTGGACCAAGGGCAGACGCCACAGGGGATATTCCCCAAGCTCCTCAGTCTCCAGCTTTTCCACCAAGGAGGAGATATAATAGTTTCCTTTGTCTGTCCAACGACTCCCCGACCAGAAATTTCGACCTAGAGAACCTAGACTTTATCAAAAGGTCATACATCCAGTATTCACTTCGCCCCCACCAGTCACCACACAACCGAAAGGTTTTTGCTTGGCGTCCACCTCTAGACCTGCTACAGCTTTCCCATACCACCCGCCATTGAGGACTTGTTCAAAGAAGAATGGCAGGGTCTGGAAGTGTGTATCTTGTACACCGGACGGATCTCCAGACTTCTCAAGTTTGACAAAATCAATCCGAAAGTGGTTAGACTGTCCCAGAATCTACCCCTTGATTTCTAACCTGACCAAGAAAACTGTCATCCCAGCCGAGGGAGGGCTTCATGGCGGGACCCAGTAGACAGAAAGGTGGACTTATCGCTCAAAAGCCTTCAAGCCTCGGCAACCTCCCTTAAGGCCGCCACGGCAAACCTATTCTCCGCCAGAGCCGCTTTTTCCTGGGCATCGGATTTAGCTTTTCAATTCGCAGAGGATCCAGAAAAGAACTCCCCCATTATCCACCAGCTACAGTTAATGGGGTTGATCTCCGCTATGCAGCGGATGTAACAGCAGAGGCTATCCGATGTGCTGCATGGACCATGTTCTACTAAACCTCTGCTCGACGCAACCTATGGCTCCGGGCATGGCAGGTGGATGCTTCCTCAAAGAGCCATTTGGTGAATGCATACGATGGCAACATCCTGTCTGGTCTCCGCTGAAGGAGGCGATGAAGGAATCTGTGAAACAGCAACGGTGCATATGCCTCAGTCCAGGAGCTAGGGCAAAGCCTGGCCTTCAGGCACAAGGCAGTTTCTGACAGAGGTTACAACAAGGGACAGAATTCCAATTTTTCAGGAAAAAGGCCATGGTTCTCCTGACACCAGCAGAATTTTAGGAGGGGATTAGGTGGAGGGGAAAATCCCAGAGACACAGGAAATGGCAACAAGAAAGCACAATGAGGAAATGTGGGCTCATCCTCGAGTAGGGGGCAGACTTTCAGATTTTCTTGAGGAATGGGCCTGGACAACGTCTGACAGATGGGTTTTAGACATTATCTGCCAGGGATACCTAGTAGAATTAGAGTCCAAGCCCCCATTACCTCACATTGTGCCCTCTCCCATCTCAAACGACTCGTCCAAAAGACAAGCCATACTACAGGCTATCACGGATCTTCTGCAAGCCGGGGCTATCAAACAGGTTCCCCCCACAGAGGTCAATCGGGGGGCCTACTCCCTATTTTTCATTGTGCCCAAGCGCACCGGAGGTCACAGACCAGTCCTAGACCTAAAATTTCTAAACTGCTTTGTGCGCAGCAGACCATTCAAAATGGAAACACTGGTCTCAATTGCCAAGGAAGTACTGCAAGGAGACTTTCTAGCATCCATCGACCTGCAAGATGCCTACCTACATATTCCTATTCACAACCTGCACAGGCAATATCTGAGGTTCAAGCTGGGGAACCGTCACTTCCAATTCAAACAACATGAAGTCTTGCTATATTATGACAGTAGCAGTTTGTCCCACCACTAGAACTGTTCCGGAGGTGAAATGGTTAATACCATTCCAAAATAGAACTTTGAGCACGAGCTCTAAGAAGCAGCTCTATCTGTGTAATTTCAAACCTAAACTGTCAGATTCTTTTCTCACTCAGTGAACAGTCGCCCGAGATTTCTCCTACTGCTCGTTCATTTCTCGGTTTAAATAGTGTTTTCTCGGTTCGATTCAACCGAGAATAGTTTTATTTTAACCGCAAAACCGCTCGATTCAAGCTCTGTCTGTGGTAATCGTAGTAAATTAAAGGTTTTGTCTGTGTGGAACTTGTAAGTTTATTGTCGGTTTTGAACCGATCAGCTGGGTTTAAAACTTATTAACTTTAAAGTTTAACATTTTAGAGTGCGGTTCCCGGTTCTTATCGGTTCTAAAAAAAACGGATTTTATTAGTTTTTTCCAATACCCGTGACACGGTTAGGAACCGATAAGGGTGTCTTGCCTGGCACTGCCGTCTAAAGGGCAAGTTTTTCTGGTTAGGCTGGCATTATGTCTGAGAAACCCAAAAGAAAACCTGGGCCCACTGGGTTTCAACACTGTGATGTCTGTGGGAAGTCTTTGCCAAGGCTGACCCACACACCACATGTGTCTATTGTCTGGGTTTGACCACCCCAGTCAGACTGCCAGATATGTAAGAATTTCCTGCAGCCACCCTGGAAAAGAGATTGGGCAGGCTCGAACGAGAGGCCAAAAGTCCGCTGACCCGATGGCCAGCCCGGTTCGTGCCAGCCGAACCGGAGGGAGTGCCTCTGACCAGGCTAGACTTCCTCGGCAAAGAAAAGCTGGTTCTGAGGAACCAATTCCAGTAAAGAAAACAAGAAAGTCAGCAGGTTTGGAGTCCAAACCCTTCTCCAACTGCTGCAGAGATAGCAAAAGCCATACAAATTGTCCAGTCACTGTCTCAGGTTCCGTCCGAACCGCCACTATCTGGCAAAAGGTCGGTTCGTCCGGTTCCAGTGGTTCAGGAATATGATGTTGAGGAATTTTAAGAACCAGAGGAGGGGGAGGATGATTATGAACAGTATGAATGTGGCTGGGAAGGTCTGGGTGTGCCCATTGAACCGGACATTTCCCCAGACAGACCTCTAGAATCTCCCCCTATGCTATCTGAGTCCCCATCTCATTTCATGTTTTACAAAAAAGTTGCTGAAACCCTCCAGCTTCCCTTGGAAGAAGCTGTGGATGAGCAAGAGGAGCCTGATTTTGTAGAAACGATGGATATTCCAGAGTCTAGGAGATTGTCTATTCCTTTGCATAAGTCTTTTAGGAAGCAAACAAAAATTTTAAAAGCTCCTAATTCTGTGCCTCCTGTAGATAAAAAGATGGACAGAAGGTACACATTGTCAGGTCCTGATACAGAATTCTTTCAGCAATGCAGTCATGTTAGTAGTTCAGGCTGCAGCCTGTGATAAAGCTATATCCCTGGCTTCACATCCTCCTGACAAGGATTCCAGGAAGATTGATGCCATGGTGAAAAACAGTATATGGCAGCTCTCTGGGACTCAGGCAAGCAAATTATATGGCTTATGTAGCTAGGTATCAGAAATCTAGATGGGATACTGTTATGGAATTAGCCATACAAGCCTATGGCCAGCTGGCTAGCGAACTAGAACAGGTGGCTGCTGATGGCATTGAGGCTTCAAGGTACAAGTTTCATACTGCTGTGGATGTTAATGATGTTTCTCTAGGGTCATGGCCACATCTGTAGCTTTTCGTAGGTTGGCCTGGCTCAGGTGTACTAGTCTGTCACAGGATACCCAGACTAAGGCTATGGATTTTCCTGTGGTGGGAAATTCTCTGTTTGGGGAGCAGACGGAGAATTACATGAAAAAGATGGATGAATATAGGACTACTTACAAAAGTGCTTCAAGCTAAGGAGCGGCAAGCCACCTCAGAGGCATACCTCAGGGTAGGGGTAGGCCTTTCACAGGCCTTTTACCAGACTCAGGCCTCCTCTGCCTATGCTCAGAGGGGCTTCTTCAGAGGCAGACGAGGGGTGGGCAGGCCTGCTCTCACCCCTCAGTCTAAGCTCCTGCTAGCAGGCACCTTGATGGGGTGCCCAGGGCCGATTCTCCTTTCACCGGTAGGGGGCAGGCTGGCTTACTTCAGTCAGAACTGGGCTTTAACCTCAGACAAGTGGGTTCTGGAAGTAGTAGGCCAGGGTCTGGTTCTTAGCTTCAAAAGGTTTTCCAAGTTGAGAACCAGACTTTTTCTACCTGCAAGTGCTTCAAAGACCCATGCTCTGGAAGTAGAGGTCTCAACCCTGTTGGCTCTCAGAGCAGTGGAAAGGGTTCCTCCCCTGCACCAGGGCAGGGGTCTGTATTCCACATACTTCCTTACCCCAAAAAAGACAGGAGAATGGCGCCCATATGTAGACCTCAGATATCTGAACAAGCATCTTTGAAACCAAAGTTCAAAATGGTAACTCTGGCAATGATTTTATCCTCCCTAAGGCCAGGGGACTGGTTAGCTTCCCTGGACCTCAAGGATGCCTATTTCCACGTCCTAATCAGAAGCTCCCATCGAAAGTACCTCAGATTCAAACTACCCTCAGGTCATTACCAGTTCAGAGCAATGCCCTTCGGCCTTACCTCTGCCCCAAGGGTATTCATAAAGTGTCTAGCAGTGGCTCACTTAAGGAGGCAAAGGATTGCTGTTTTTTCCTATCTAGACGATTGGCTCATTGTAAGGCAGTCCCCAGAACAGGTAAAATCTCACCTGTAAGTTACCCAGCAGCTTCTCACCTCCCTGGGCTTTCTGCTAAATCTACCAAAGTCAGTTCTGGAACCAGTCCAGGTACTCACCTTTATAGGGCAGAGTTGGACACACAGCTAGCCAGAGCTTTCTTCCTTAGAAAGGGTGACGAATTTAGTGACTCTGGCCTCTCCTTCACCCTGCAGGTCTCTCGACCAGCAAGACACTTTCTGCAGCTCCTGGGACACATGGCTGCATCCACAGCTGTTGTGCAGGGAGCAAGATTTCAGATGAGAGACATTCAGTTTCACTTGAGAACCTATTGGTCTCAGAGAAGAGACCCCTTTCCAAGTTGGTCCCAGTGATTCAACCTTGATCCAGGCCCTCCAGTGGTGGCAGGATCAGAGCACTTAAGATTGGGGGTCCCTTCATTCCCCCTGTTCACAATTTGACTCTCACTACAGATGCTTCCCTTCTGGGTTGGGGAGCCCACATGGGCGACCTTTCCACTCAGGGAGTGTGGTCCCCCCAGGAATCTCTGCTTCACATCAATTTGCTGGAACTCAGAGCTGTTTTTTAGCTCTTCAAGCATTTTCTGCATCTGTCCACAACAAGGTGATACAAGTCAGAACAGATAACACCACAACAATGTGGTACATCAACAAACAGGGGGGCACTCGGTCTTCGGCCTTGTGCACCGAGGCAATGAAGTTGTGGTCTCTGGCCTATTCCCTGAACACTTCCCTCATAGCAGTTCATCTTCCAGGGAAGGACAATGTCCTAGCGGATGCTCTCAGCAGGATTTCCCAGGGCCATCACGAATGGTCCCTGGATCCTCAAGTGCTGGGGATAGTCTTTGCCAGATGGGGCACCCCTCAGATAGATCTTTTTGCAGCCCCAGACAATCACAAACTTCCTCTGTTCTGTTGCAGGCCTCCAGTGTTGGGCTCAGTCCCCCTGAATGCCCTTCTCCTGGATTGGGAGGGGAAGTTTCTTTATGCTTTCCCTCCCTTCCCTCTCCTATTCAAAGTATTAGTCAAAATCAGATCTCAGCCTTGCAGGGTGATTCTGATTGCCCCGGATTGGGCCAGGCAGCCCTTGTACCCACTTTTTTGTCACTGACAATCCATCTTCCCCTTTGCCTCCCCAGGATTCACACAACCTGTTAACTTGTGCCCAGGAAGGGTTTGGTATCTGGACCTCAATCCCTCAACCTCAAGGCCTGGCTCTTGAGGAGTTAGAGTTTGCTGATTTACACCTCTCCTCAAGGTGTTCTTGAAATCCTAAAAGCTTCCAGAAGCCTTCCACTAGGGCTATTTATAGTTCTAAATGGAAAAGGTTTTCCATTTGGTGCTGGGAAAATATTTCCAGAATTTGCTGATTTGCCCATTGTATTAATTACATGGTCCATCTTAATTCCTTGGGTCTCAGACCAGCTACCCTGAGAGTCCATTTGGCAGCTGTATCTGTTTTTGTGTCAGCAGGAAAGTCATCCTCTTTCCACTCACCCTGTGTTTTCCAAGTTTTTTAGGATTACTCCATACTAATCCACCTTTCGAACCGCCCCTGCCTGGGACCTTAATGTTTGTATTGCCCAGTTAATGCAACCCTTTGAACCTCTGTTTTCTGCAGAGCTTAAGTATCTAACTTGGAAAACTGTTTTTCTGGTGGCTATCACTTGCTAGACTGATAAGTGAGTTGTAAGCCTGTCAGTGAAACTGACTTTATTTCTTTCCACAGAGATAAGGTAGTCCTTAGGACTAATAGGAAGTTTTTACCTAAGGTGGTTTCAGATTTCCATCTTAACCAATCTATCTCCTTCCAGTATTTTTCACTGATCACCCTCTTCTGGTGAGAGGAGGTTGCACAGCCTGGATGTTAAGAGAGCTCTAGTTACTATATAGAGCGCACTCAAAGGTCACAGGTTCGAATCCTCCAACTTTTCCTTACCTATGGTGAAGTTGGGAAAGGCAACCTGCCACTAAGAGATCAATTGCCAGGTGGATTGTCTCTTGTATTCAATTTTGTTATCAGAAGCTGGGCAGAGATCCCTCTGGCTTGAGGGCTCATTCTACTCAGGGTACAGCTGCGCTCTAGCTGCTGCCAGAGACATCCCTATATTAGAGATATGCCAGGCTGCTACTTGAAAACGGTATACACTTTTACTAAGCATTACTCCCTGGATGTCCAGGCCAGGAGAGATGCTCGGTTTAGCTGGCTGTTCTTCAGAACCTATTCCTAAGTAGGTTCTGCCTCCTCCATGGAGGTACTGTTGTAGTCTGTTACTGTCATAATATAGCAAGACTTTATGTTGTTTGAAGAAAAATTACTCACCTTAGTAATGTTGTTTCTTCTAATGGAGTCTTGCTGTATTATGACCTCCCCCAGCCTGCCCCTCTCAGAACTTCTACTTGGGTGGGTGCAACTTAGTGTGGGCACTATTTTATGCCCTTTAGCGCTTTCTCCTTTTGGGAGTTTGGGGTGTGTGTGTTTTATTATACTGTTGTTTTATTCTCATGTTGTTAGAATTGTGTTAGTAGTTCTGGTCCCCTGACTTGGGTGTTGGGACCAGCAATGGTTGTTATTATTTAGGTAGCCATTTGGCAGTGTAGGTTACAGCTTCCATACAGACCTTAGTAGTTTTTGCTCAGAAGATCTGACAGTTCAGGTTTGAAATTACACAGATAGAGCTGTTCTTAGAGCTCGTGCTCAAAGTTCTATTTTGAATGGTATTAACCATTTCACCTCCGGAGCAGTTTCGTGGTGGGACAAACTGCTACTGTCATAATATAGCAAGACTCCATTAGAAGAAACAATATTACTAAGGTGAGTAATTTTTTCTTCTAGACTCTCCCGTTTGGACTGTCATCAGCCCCAAGAACCTTCACGAAGGTTCTTGTAGTAGTGATAGATCACCTACGGAACCGGGGGATCCAGCTGTTCCCTTATCTGGATGATATCCTCATCAAGTCTCTGCAGTTCAACCAAGCGGTACAGGCAGTGGCGGATGTAGTCTAGTGCCTCACGGCTGACAGTTTTCTCATCAACCGGAAGAAGAGTTCCTAATTCGAGTCAGAGCCTGAACCACTTGGGTGCGAATTCAGGATGCAGGACAGGCCCCCCACAGAGTCAGAGTTCAGGGACCTGTTAAAACTCGTCAATAAATTCCAAAGGAACACTCAACTGCCGACTCAGTCCTTTTGCAACTAATCAGACTTTGGTGTCGCTGACAGACTCTGTCCCATGGGCTCTAGTGCACATGCGCCCATTCAGATGCATCTGCTCAGGTTGTGGTCCCAGTCCAGGCACAGTCTGCACCAGCTCATTCCAGTTTCACAGCAGGTAAAGAGCGCTCTTGCATGGTGGTCTTGGAGGAAATGTGGTGAGGTTCGAGGACTAGGCCATCCCCATCAAACAAGAATCACAACAGATGCAAGCCTCAGGGGTTGGGGGGGCTCACTCTAGAACAGATGTCAACCCACAAGTAGTGGTCCCTGACGGAATCGAGGTATAGCATAAACGTCCTAGAGATGAGGGCAGTTCGTCTAGCCCTGATGCATTTCCAGCAGCAGGTACACAACAGGGATGTGTTAGTTCTAACAGACAGTCGAACAGCAATGGCCTACATAAACCATCAGGGCGGTACAAGAAGCTCAAAAATGCTTCGGGAATCTCTTCTCCTCTTTCACTGGGCAGAAAAGCACCCAGCAAGCATAAGAGCAGTGTACATACCAGGACAGGAAAATGTCACAGCAGACTGGTTAAGCGCAAGGATGTTCTCCCGGAGAATGAGAGCTGAAGGACGCTGCCTTCCAATCCTTACTACAGAGGTGGGGCAGTCCACTAGTAGATCTGTTTGCATGCTGACAAAACACCAAGACTCAGCAGTTCTGCTCCCTAGCCAGAGAAGATCTAGCATTAGCTCAGGATGCCTTCTCCCTAAACTGGGGTCGCCTCTGCCTCCTGTACGCTTTTCTTCCGATTCCACTGCTATCCAGGGTCCTACACAAGGTGGCCAGAGACAGGGCGGAGATGATTCTAGTCTGTCCCAGGTGGCCATGCCGCCCCTGGTTCCCACTACTCCTTCAGCTGTCAAAGGCACAATCTTCGTTTCCAGCTCACCTCAGACCTTCTTCATCAGAGTCTGGTCTTGCACCACAGTCTGAGCAATCTATCCCTCTCGGCTTGGAGATTGAGCTGGAAACTTTCAGAGAGTTAGGATACACTGCTCCAGTTATTGAAATGATGGTCAGCTCTTGACCCTCATCCTCTAAGGTGTATTATAGGATCTGGAAGATTCTTATTCTGGCTCTGTTCCAAAGCTATACAGGATCATCCAGTATTCCTCCTGGTGCTTTTACAATTTCTCCATGAGGGATTCAGCGGGGTTGCAGCCAGCCACCTTATGAGTTCAAGTTTCTGCACTGGGAGCGCTTTTGTTCGCTGACTTAGGGATACACTGGGATCTCACCTCATGTCAGGAGGTTTTAAGAGCAGCAATGTTAAATGCCCCCAGTTAAGCCAATTGTACCACCTTGAGACCTAATCTTGTCCTCAAGGCCCTAACAAAAGCGCCGTTGAAGGAAGCATCAGTCATGCATCTTACAAAGAAGGTGATTTTTCTGGTGGCCATTACGTCAGCCAGGAGAATCGGTGAACTGGGGGCACTGTCAACCAAAGAGCCCTACACCGTTTTTCATCCGGATTCGGTGGTACTCAGGATGGATCCAGGTTTCTTACTGAAGGTTATGTCTCTCTTCCACTGTAAGCAAGAGCTCATACTTCCTTCTGTCTGTCCTCACCCGAAAAATGAAAAGGAAAGAGAGTTTCACACTCTCGATCCAAGGAGAGCAATCAGAATCTATATTAAGAGAATGGATGCTTTTCGCAAAACATCAAGCTTGTTTATTTTGACTGCAGGCCAAAATGTGGGTAAAAAAGCATCAGAAGACTCTATAGCCAGATGGATTAGATCAGTAATCACCGTGGCTTATGATCAGGCGGGAGTAGCTCTGCCTGGTCCAGTGAGAGCCCATTCCACCAGAGCGATAGCCACATCGTGGGCAAACTTCATAGGGGCATCTCCAGCAGACTTGTGCAGAGCAGCCACGTGGTTATCCATTCATACATTTACAGAATTCTACAAACTGGATGTGATGTCCTTGGCGGAAGCATCCTTTGGCCGCCGAGTGCGTCACACAGTGGTGGAACCCTAAGAGCACATGACATTCTTCCCACCCGGGACATCTAGGGATGCACTGCTTTTGGATATCCCAGGAGTAAGGAAGTCCGGAGACCAGCTCAGGAAATTGAAATAGAAATTTAGGTACCTGTAAATTTTCTTTCTGCGACGGCTGGTCTCCGGGCTTCCGAAGCCCTCCCAGAATGTATATAGTTGGCTGGCCTCAGGGCCACTTGTGCTGTAACTATTTGTGTTTTTGCTCAAGTACTGTAGTATTGCCTCAGGGGACTGCACTGGGAACGACTGGAGATCACCGGATGTGGAGGGCTTGTTAATCCCCCACCCGCTGCACAGCGTTGGTCCTGCCTAACACTGACATCAGGTGGTACAGCCCAGGAGTAAGGAAGCCCGGAGACCAGCCGGAGAAAGAAAATTTACAGGTACCCAAATTTCTATTTACTTGTGGGCAACTATAGGATGGCTAGAAGCAATTGAGAATTGCCCTTGGTGGGACCCAATCTCAGCCTTGCAAGCTGCATAAGACTGGCCTTAATTTGAGAATCCCTGCTCTTTCCGCCATTTTGGGCTCCTTCAACGGGTCTGGAAGCCATTGGGGTGATTTGGGACTCCTTATTTAAGCACCAGAGTGCTTCTGGGGACAAGGGCTGTTCTGTCGACTACTGGCTTGGCAGAAAATTTAAGGCTCTCGTCGATGGAGATGCAGGCAGTGTGCAGAGGAGAGCGCCAGGCCACTGTATTTCGGTCTCCCCATAACGAGCACCTGTAAGCCCTCAAGGCTAGGGAGGTGTTTTCATGTTAGTAGCCCTCAAGGCTAGAGGAGCTCCGTATCCCAGCAGTACAGTGCGTCTGGGGACAAGTACGTGTGCCTTCTTAGACGAGTGGCGTTGGAGAAAATGTCAGCCACTCGTTGATGGGGTTTCAAGCAGTACGCTGAGGTGAGTGCAGGAGAGTGCTAGGCCTCTCGGCGATGATCAGCGCTGAGGAGAGCGCCAGGTCGCTTGTTGCCATCAGGGGTGACGGTCCCAGACCAGATCTTTCTTTTAACTGTAGCGCTGGAAGATACCCTTCATTTGGAATGCTGGGGACACCCAGCAGCACTGCAGGGTTCCCACAAAGCAAATGGGTAGCCCTGCACAACGAGGTGCACAGCGCTGGGGTATTCAGCAGTACAGGTTCCCCTGCAGGATTCGAGCACAGTGCTTGGGGGAGGAGGGGTACCCCAAAAATGGGACCAATGGAACTTCCTCTCAGCATGACAGCGCCCCCCCCCCCCTTTGAATAGCATCAAGGGACAAGCTGGATCTTATTCATTAAGTTTTCTGTTTACAACACACAAAGGAGGGGAGCAGCTTACTTTTTTGCCCTTATGGGGCTAGCAGCAATTCAGCAGCATAGCTCGAAAACCTCCAGTTGGAGGGGGTGCATTGATTAAAAGGGGAACAGGACCATTTAGGGCATGGCCTCAGGCAAACCTTCCAGGGACAAGAAACGCCAGTATGGATTTGTCCCCACTTCTAATCGTTTTTGCCGGATCACCTTGCCTAATTGGTGAAAAGGCAGTGTCCGCCAATGGTGAAGTCAAAGGAGGCAGCCCCTTCCTCGACTCAGACTGATAGTCAACAGACAAGATGGGTCTGAACAAGTAGCTTGCACCCAGTATGCCTCGGGGGGGGGGGCATATCTCCAGATGGGGGCCCACACAACACAAAAATAAAGCCCCATCTTCATGCGAAATGGAGCAGTAGTCCTCACAGCAGTGTGAGGGTAGCCTTCTTTGTGCGTGAAGAAGGAAGGAGAAAAAAGAGGTTTTAGCCGGGATTCTCCTCTGACCTTCCACGGAGGCTTCCACCCAGCTGAAACAGGCTTTCACCTTACAACTGCAACAAAATCTGTCTCAGCCTTCCATATTCCCCAGCTATTGGGGACTTGCTGTTTAGGCAAGGCAAAGTCCAGGATGCATCTTTCCGATGGCCTGGAAGATCCCTAAGTTTCCCAAGTCTGACAAGAAGCAATCTAACAAGTGGTTCCTCTGCCCTGACATCGACCTACAATTCAAACCAGACCAACAGGTCGGTCATCCCAGCCGAAGGAGAGGCTTCTTTCAGAAACCCAGTGTATAAGGTCGTGGATGCCTCACTCAGCTGGGTCCTGCAAGCATCGACAGCGTCTCAGGGTGACAACTAGAGAAAGAGTTCCCTAACCAATCTTGTGTTGGCCTAAAATGCTCTGTCTGGGGTCTCACTTTTAGTCTTTTATTTCCCAGTAACTGATCCAGAGAGGAACAGAACTATTCATCAACTACGGTCCTTGGGGAGGCGGTCAGGTGTTCCGCTTGGAGCAGGTATCCAGCCTCGACTGGCTGCAGCCCCTGGCTTCGGGTCTGGCAAGCAATCGCCTCTACAAGAGTCGGTCGGTCAACTCACCCAATGTAGGTAATCTCTTGTTTGGCTAAGCTCCAAAGGAGATAGTGAGGGATTATGAAGAGAGGCCAAGACGCACATCCCACATCGAGGCAGGGGCCAGTCTTCATCTCGGGCCCCAGAAGATTTTTTTGCATCAGCTAGCCTTCAGTAAGGGTGAAAATACTATTCTAATTTTGCCTGAAAAAGATCATGCTATCCAGGCTCATCCCCCTGCGGGGGCAGGTTTAAATAAATAAATAAATAAAATAAATATTCTCGGTCCATGGGCCCAAACTAAGTCAGACAGAGGGATCATAGACATTATCAATGCCAAATACATGCCCACACTACCTCATGTGGTGCCCTTCCCCATCCAGGCAACCCACATAAAAGGCAACGCTACGGCCATTATGGCATTATTGCAAATGGGCTCGTTCCCATTCTTTATCATACCAAAACGCACTGGGGATTCAGGCCAGTTCTAGTTCTCGAATTCTGGCATAGTTTTGTCCACAGCAGGTCCTACAAGATGGAACCCTTGTCATAAATTATCTTTCATAGTTGGGTCCACAGAATACCCTACAAGGCGGAAACCTGGTTATCAATCAGGGAATCGCAAAAAGGTTTTTTCTGGCATCGATAGATCTGCAAGATGCCTATTTACATTTCCCACTCAGTAACGTCACATGCACGATCTTGGGTTCAGATTGGCAGAACAGTACTTCAGTTCAGACCCTGCCATTGGGGTCTTCCTCGGGCCCATGGACAGGATTAAGGTGCTGGTAGTAGTCATAGCACATATTAAGACCCCACAGCTCAACCAAACATTATAAGCAGTGGCAGAGGTGGTCCGGTACCCGCTGGCACACTGTTTTCTCATCAACTGGAGAAAGACTTCCCTAATTCCAAACCACACCTTGAGCCTCCTGGGCAGACATCATGACACAAGCCCCCCATACTAAATTTCAGATTCTGCCAAAGCTCATCAAGGAGTTTAATCCTCAGCTGTCTGCTTATTTTTTTCATACAATCATTGAGACAGAATAGACCCTTCCTCCAGTGACGGTCGTGGGGACAGAGGTCATGAAGGGTTGATGTTAGGCCATCCTCACCAAAACCAAAATGCAACCGATGCAAGCCTCTGGAGCTGGGGAGAGCTTGCCTACATCAGCTGTTGGCACCGGGCAGGTGGTCACTGTTGGAGACACAAGGCAAGCATAAACGTTCCCGACAGGAGAACAGTAGGCCATGCCCCGAGACACTCTGAACAGTTCTTCCCTAATCAGGATAGTCTGGTTCCAACCAACAATTCATCAATGTTGGCATACACCAACCATCAAGGTGGCACAAGAAGCTCAAAAGGCTAAGGGAAGTCCTTTTTCTCGGTGAGCTGAGCACCACTGAGCGAGGTATATCCCAGCACGGGTAAATGTCACAGCAGACTGTCTTAGTGGTAAGGCTGGCCGACCAGGGGAATGGGAGCTAAAGGATAGTGCCCCCGACACATTGACAGAACAGTGCGGCAATCCTCAGACAGATTTTTTTCGCCTGCTGGCGGAACTCCAAGGTAAAGTTTTGCTGCTCCCGGGCCGAGGATGAACCAGTGGGGGCTCAGGACACCTTTTCCCCTAAACTGGGATGTGTTTGGTCTCTTGTATACCTTTCCTCCAATACCTTCTATCGAGTCCTTCACAAAGTGGTTCGGGACAGGACAGTCATGTTTTAGTCCTGCCCTTTATGGCCTTTCCATAAATAGTTCCTCATTATCATTTGTCCATCAGGGTGACCAAGTCTAACATTCAAGTTCAGCCCTGAACATTCTCCATCAGGGTCGACTCGGCATCCCACTTCTATAACTTGTCTCTGGCCCAGGCATGGAGAAAAGACCTACAAGGAGCTAGGCTACTCAGCTCCTCTTGTTGACGCGATGTGGAACTCCTGTCTTCTTCCACCAAAGGGTATTGTCGAGTCTGGAGAAAATGTTGGTTCTGGCTCCATTCAAAACACATATAGAACTTCCAGTATAATCGCCTCTTCTACTGCAGTTCCTGTCAGATGAATGGTCTAAGGTCTGCAACCAGCCTGCTTACAGTTTCAGGTTTTTGCACAGGAGGCACTCTTGCTGAAGGATCCAGGGGAATCATTGGATTCATGTCCTCTTGTCTGTAGTTTCTAAAGACGGCAACATTAAAATGCTTTCCAACTCTCAAAAGCAACCACTTTGGAGTCTTAAACTGGTTCTCAAGCCTGTGTCCAAGATCCCTTTAGAACTTATCGAGAAATAGCCATCACGCATCTCCAAATAAAGGTCACCTTCTCTCTCTCATAGCTATTGCTTTCGCCAGCAGGATCAGCAAACTAAAGCATTACTTATACAAGAGCTATACACTGCTGTTCATCTGCCTTGAACAGTTCTAGGTTATTTGCCAAAGCCGTACCTCCATTCCATTACAATTAAGGGTTCATTCTTCCTTCCTTCTGCTCACTCTCCAAAGCAATAAGAAAGGGGAATTGGCTCCACTAGAGCTGGGAGGTGTGATAAAAACATAGAGGTTAAGGGCAGACGGGGGCTGCAAGGCCGATTGTCTGCCCCAGATGAAAGTGTATATTAAGAGAGAGTAAGCTATTTGCAAAACTTCCAAGTTTGTTCACGTCAGCTACGGGCAAAATTATGGGTAACAAGGATTCAAAAGGCTCTATAGCCAGACAAATTATGTGAGTCACTTCCATGGCTTGTGATTAGGCCGGGTAACTTGCCCTGGCCCAGGAGAGCCTCTCACCACAGCTGTGGCCTTCAGGGTGTACTTCAGAGAAGCATTGACGGCATACTTATGCAGAGATGCCACTGATGATCCATTCACACATTTTTAAATTTTATTCGCTGGAAGTGATGCCCTCGGAGGAGGCATCCTCCGTAGAATTCTTCAAGCGGTGGTGGATCCCTATGGGCTCCTGACATTCTTCCCACCGGGACATCTGGGGACGTGATTGCTTTTTATATCCCAGGAGTAAGGAAGCCCGGAGACCAGCTTAGGAGAGAGAATAAATTTAAATACCTGTAAATTTTCTTTCTCCGACAGCTGGTCTCCGGACTCGATTCCCTCCCAGAATGTATATACTTGACTGACCTCATGGCCATATACTTTAAAATTCTTACTTTCTGTTTCCAAGTTCTTGTAGTGTTGCCACATTGGACTGCTTTAGGAAGAACTGAGGAGACAGGAAGTGGGGGGCTGGATGTCCCCTGCTGCAGAGGTCTGATTCCTGCCTGTCTGTCAGTATCAGGAGGTGGAGCCCAGGAGTAAGAAAATTTGCAGGTATTTAAATTTCGATTTTTCCTTACTAGTGGCCGGAACCATACACAATAATCACTTTCACAATACTCCTGATACACTACGCAAGTACCCACACTATTTGCACTTACCACTAGGGCTTTCCTCTGGCTCGACCCTGGGGACCCCTTGTAAAACAAGGTTATACACAGCAAATAACAGCAGTACAATACTCTTGCACAAACTGGAACCACAGTCAGGGTAAATGCAAAAAGAGTTAGATATGATTTATTTAAGAGACTTAAACAAGTGAGGGGCGTAATCAGGTTAATTTGCTTAAAGGCTGTATCAAACAGATATGCATGCACTTCAGGATCCATAAATAGTCACACACTCTGGGTACCCATATGGAGAATGGTGGGCTAGCCAGGAATGTTGCAGCTGGTTGGGGCCCTGTGATGGAAGAAGAAAACATACACCACACGCGCTAATTGTAATCCGGAGCCGGAGGGCTCAGTTTGTGAAAAGAAAGCAAGATAATCAGATGACACATTTTTAGATTAGGCTGTTGTTGCAGGGAGCTACCCTGATGATTACTCGCAATACCCAAAACTGGACACAGGCTGGACGAAAATTGAGGTGGTAGGTGGTTGATCTGGAGTGCCAGGAGAAGCCGGGCCCACATGATTCGCTGAGCGTTGTTCCTGTTCAAGCGTGGAGCAGGGGCTGACCCCCAGGCAGGTCTCTTGTCAATGGCTTTCTCTGTGTAGCAGGTAGTCTGGCTGGGCCAGTGTGAGGCCCAGGCCAAATGGAGACAAATTCGGATACAGTCCATTTTGGGCTGGATACAGCTTCCAGCAAGCAGAACACAGTTCACACAGTGGGGAACCAAATCACGACCCACTTACAACTCACAGCACATTTACATGTAAGGAAATTCCACTGTACCAGGCAAACTACTCTCCGGTCATGATCGCAGAGTCTCTGCACAAACCGGGGATTCAAAAGCAGCTGGAAATCCTGACAGGCCGATCGCATTCAGCAAAATCTTTGGTCTTCAGGTTGATCCTGGTCACAACTCAGTGGCCTACTTCGTTCTCACAAACTCTGATTCAGTCTGAACTGATTCTCTTCTCCCTCTCAGGGGCAGCATGCAGGCCAAAACTCAGGCCTTTCCACAGAGACTGTATTGAGCTCTTGCTTCTTCAGCTCCCAACTTGGATCTGATTCAAACTGCAGCAAGTCTGGAATTTCCCAAGATCCAAAAGGTTTGGTTGGCTGATTCATCTGTCAGTCACAGCAGGAGCTCCCCTTCAGGTGCAAAAGGCGCCAAAAGCCCAAAACTACAATTCCTACAAATTCTGACTCCTGAC
This sequence comes from Neoceratodus forsteri, assembly GCA_016271365.2. Taxonomy (NCBI): domain Eukaryota; kingdom Metazoa; phylum Chordata; order Ceratodontiformes; family Ceratodontidae; genus Neoceratodus; species Neoceratodus forsteri. Next base: position 210,221,525 of record JADMNL010000026.1, on the reverse strand, counting down.
AGCTCCTGTAGTCCGGCTCCATTTTAGGTTCCACCAGTACTGATTGGTCCAATTTGGCAGTCTGGGCCAAAGTGGTTGGGATAAACAAACAGTCCTTGCTGCAAAAAGGCAGGTTAGACAAACTACATTATCATTCACTCTAAATTTTTTCAGCAAATAGTTACATCTTTCAACAGAGCTCCCTCTCAGGTTACTTATCACTGCAATCCAGACAGCTCTTAAAGAGACAGTACACACAGGCTATACAGGCACTCTCTGGCAATCTCATTTAAACTGCAGAAACGCAGGACACCAGCCTGGCAGTGAGCATTTAGGCAAGATCAAGGACGACTTTTCAGGAACCCCCATTTGTAGGGGGGTTACATTCTCTCTCATTTATTTTGACCTTTTCTCTTTTATATAACTTATTGATGTCTGTGTGCATGTTACTATGCAACCAGGAAAATCTGTTTTAAGTGTTGACTTTTGTTTTAATAAATGTAATGTATTTTCAGTGCTAGGATCCCCCCCCCCCAAAAACAAGAGAAGTCCTTGTTAAATATGTTCTTAAGGTGTGTATATTTAAAAAAAAATCTTTCTGAGTTAAATTGTATCGTTGTTTACAAGAATCCCATTGGGGCTGGCAGTATAGCCTAGAGGTTAGAGTAATGAGTTGTGAATCAGCTATGCGCATCCAGTGGACCTGGGTTCGATTCCCACAACCTCCACTTGCATAATTTGTGACTCTGGGCAAGTCACTTAACCTCCCCAGTGCTCCTGGGCAGGGATAGAAATTAACTTTTTTCCATAGCTGTACCAAGGTGCATGTGGCGGCAAAAGATACATGCACCACTTTCAGCTTACTTGCACCGGTTGTTGTGTAAAACCACAGTAGTTGTTTAACAGGCACAGCAAACAGTTAAGTCCTTTGCTTTGACCCCTACTACTTTATATTAGATTGAAAAAAATAAACAACTGCCCTTTTGCCTCGGCTGCAGCAAATCTCACTGTCACACTGCCTTTGTTTGCTTAAATGGTTTAACACAATCAACTGGTATTTAATGGCTAGTTTTTTTTAATTTGCAAAATGGTAGTGGCAGGCTGCCCTATATGTGTATAAAGTTTAAAGTCTGGGTCATCCCATTGGCATCAATGTAAAATCAAAAACATAGGGATGAGCTCCACTGAAAACAATTAATGTTAGGAAATATTCTCTTTTTCTTTTTATTTAACACACTGCTAAGGATGAGGGCAACAGTTTCATGGCCTCGCCACTTCCTCAGGCCCCAGCTGTGTTTCTAAAACAGAATACGAATAAAATCACATTTCAGTTTCTAATCCATTTCATTACATTTTATCAACAATACAGCTATCGGGGGGCGCTGTGGAGCCTGAGTAGGAAGGACGCAGAACACTAGAGCTCTACAAAATCAATCTAAAATATATGCTTTTCAAGAGGATTCCCTTATAAACTCAGACAAAAGTCATACTAATAGGTGGCTGTACTGAAAGAGAATAACTATGGGCAATCCATGGAAAGAAAAGCAGTCGGGAGAAGGAGCAAAATCAAAAGTCCCTTCGGGCCCGACAACTTAATGAGCAACTCTGGGCCGAGATCAAGACCACAAGGTGGAATCTGGAGGAGAGACTCTGCGATCCCTCGACGAGTAGATCAATCTCTTGATTGCCTCGGTGGCCGGACTTTCAAACAAGTTTGACTCTCTAACGTCGAGAGTCACCATAGTGGAGACCACATTAGAAACAGTCTCTGAGGCAATGACCACCGCAAGTAAAACAGCTGATGCAGCCATGGGAGCTGTAGCCTCAATAGTGAAAGAAAACGCGCATCTTCGATCCAGATTGGAAACCCTCGAAAATCAGGCAAGGGCTGCTAATATTAGGATGTTGGGGCTCACAGAACAAGCTGAAGACAATTTGATTTTATTCTTACAAGATTGGATAGGGCAGCAATTGGGAGAAGAAGCTACCCAGATCGTCCAGAAAATCCAAAAAGCGTACAGAGTGGCCTCTCAGGGGTAGACAGGATAATCCTGAGGCCCCCGCGACGTGGTTATCGTCCTGGATGGAGTGGGCTCCCGAGATAAATTACTAGCCCTGGCAAGGAGAAGGAAAGTTCTTCTCTTCGATGGCAACCAGATCTGTTTATTCCCTGACTTATCTTGTGCTACTAGGCAGCGGAGAAAACGGTTCGACGGAGTAAGAGCAATGCTACTGAAGAAGGAATAATGTTGGCCTAATCTTCCAGCTCGACACGAATTGCACACGGAGTAAAATTTTCATCTTTTCGGAACCGTTGGAGGCTTTAAAATGGTGCCAGAGGAACGTCTCCTCCTGTAGGAGGGAGAAGGGAAAGAAGAAGACGCTTACTCCTCTGAAGATGACTCCTGAAGAATTAGACTGTGATGGTGGAGATTTATAAGAGGGGCATTGTTAACGTAAGTTTTAAAATCGTTATAGTTAAACACCATTTGCCTTTATTTTTGACCCAAGTCTTGGTTTTCCAGCGGTCTGGACTTTAAAATTAAATAATGGTGGCTTATTTTAATTTGGTTTATCCCCAACAATATCCTGTTTCCTCATAAATATGTTCTTCTATCTGTAATAATTATGGAATATTGTCCATATACTAAGTAAATAGTGCCTAAGATATTTGGTAGATATATGGGGAGTTCCTCTTATTAGGGGAAAGTAGAGTTCTGAGGGGTTCTTTTCTGTTTCTATGCACAATTGTGTATAAATACTATAATATTGCATGATGCTTATTCCCTAAATCAGGGAAGGACTCTGATTAATTGGACTTGAACCTTTTGCTATAAAACTCATGCCACTCATGGTCTCCTTTACAGCAGTTTGAATATATTGTATAATATAATAGTTACCCCCTCATAGGACGTATCTTGGTTCATTTGACTAACCCTTTGTGAGTATTAAGAGGAGTGGCGCCCTCAATGCATATCACATCTGAAATGTTGAATGAAGGAATAACTGTATGTTTTCTATACAAAAAGATAAACATAAAGTTTAAAAAAAAACAATACAGCTATTGTGTGACTGACTTGATTTTCCCTTTAACTCGATTGTTTCCAAAACCATCAATTTCTTCATAAATTTAGGTTTCATTATATTCAACTGTTTGTCAGATATCAAAAGTACAAAAAATAGCTGGAAAAGTATGGTTGCTGTAGTATAAATCTTCATGTAATACTACAGAACAATAAAATACAGCAGCTATATTATAGTGTTCATTTTATATATTATGGCATTTTTCATTAGCTGTATTGTTGATGAAATGTAATGAAATGGATTAGAAACTGAAATGTGGTTTCATCTGTATTCTGTTTTAGAAAGCATGATTGGGCCTGAGGAAGTGGTGAGGCCACGAAACTGTTTCCCTCATCCTTGGGAATGTTAAATAAAAAAGAGAATATTTCCTAAAAGAACTGTTTTCAGTGGAGTTCATCTTTTGTTTTTTAGTTTTTAATTCTCACACTTTAGACACAACTGATGCTGGAGCTGGACTGGAGCCAACAGTGTGTGTCTTTGTCATCTGTTGCAGACCTGGGACTGACATTCTGTGAGGGACTAAGTCGGACTGCTGCAGCTTCTGCTATTCAAACAACATGAAGTCTTGCTGTATTCTGACTATTGCAGTTAGGTCCTGCCTTTCAACTGCCCCGGAGAACAAAGAGTTAACTTTCCATGCAAGGCATGGAACGCTGAGTTCGAGCTCGGTTGAAGCCTCTGTCTGCTGTTGTTTGAACCCCAACCGTCAGATTCTTTACTCCGACTCACGGTACAGTCGCTCCGGAGATTTCTCCTTCACTTGCTTCAAAAAAGTCAGTTAAAGTGTCGTTTTTTCGCTCGATTTCAACCGAATTTCTGCTTCTAACCTGTCGGTTTAAGTCTCTGTCTGTGGTACCGTGAGTGCTAGATAGGTTTTCTATATTAGTTTTCTGTGTGGAATTTGTAAACAAATCAGGTTTGTGTTTAAAAAAAAAAAAAAAACCTTCTGTTCTTATTAGTGTGTGGCAACCGGTCCGTATCGGTTCTACAAAAAAAAAAAGGATTTTATTACGATTTTTTCCAAGACCCGTAACACGGTCAGGAACCGATAGGGGTGTCTTGCCTGACAGATTGCCGAAAAAACGGTAAGTTTTGGTTAGGATTGGCCATGTCTGAGAAACCCAAGAAAAAAACCAGGCCCACTGGGTTTCAACACTGTAGTGTGTGTGGGGAAGCCTTTGCTAAGGCTGATCCCCACACCACCTGTGTTTATTGTCTGGGGTTTGACCACCTCAATTCAGACTGCCAAATTTGCAAAAGTTTTCCCAAAGCTACCCCGGATAAGAGAGTAGGTACACTGAGGCAAAGGGAGGCTGAGAAGTCCGCTGACCCGGATGGCCAGCCCGGTTTAGTTCCGACCGAACCAGAAGGAGTGCCCTCTGACCAGGGCGAAACTTCTTCGGGCAAAAGGAGAACCAATTCTGAGGAGTTGGTTCTGGTTAAAAAGAAAAAAGGATAAATCATCCGGTTCGGATACACAGTTCTTTGTCTGACCGCTGATGAGATAGCCAAAGCGATGAGGATAGTTCAGTCACTAACCCGGTTCCGCCCAGGCTACCATCTGTCAGGGCTCGGTTCGGTCGGTTCGAGTTATTATCGTTAGAAGAATTTTATGAACCGGAAGAGGAGGAGGGAGAGTATGAAGATAATGATGATGATGATAATGGTGATTATGAAAGTCTGGATGTGCCTATTGACCCGGACATCTCCCCAGACAGACCTTCAGGTGTTTCTCCTCCTAGGCTTTCTGAGTCCCCTTCCCACTTTATGTTTTACAAAAAAATGGCTGAAATCCTCCAGCTTCCTATGGAAGAAGCAGTAGAGGATCAGGAGGAGCCTGATTTTGTTGAAATGATGGACATCCTAGAGTCAGGAGATTGTCTATTCCTCCATAAGTCTCTGGGAAACAGACATTTAAAATTCTAAAACTCCTAATTCCATACCTCCTGTGGACAGAAGAATGGACAAGAGGTATACTCTTTCAGAGCTCGAGACACGGAGTTCCTTTCCAACAATGCAGCCATGTTGGGGTAGTGCAGGCTGCTGCCTGTGATAAGAGCAAATATTCCCTTGGCTTCACACACCCCAGATAAGAACTCCAAGAGGATTGATGCCATGGCAAAGAAACAGTACATGGCAGCATCTTTGGGACTCAGGCAGGCTAACTATGGCCTACACAGCTAGATACCAGAAGTCCAGGTGGGACACTGTGATGGCTCTAGCTAAACAGGCCCCTGACCAGCTTGCCAAGGAGCTGGAGGCGGGTGGCTGCGGATGGGATTGAGGCATCCAAGGTGCAGTTTCATGCTGCTGTGGACTCCAGTGATGTTTCATCTAGAGTCATGTCTACATCTGTGGCCCTTCGGAGGATGGCTTGGCTCAGATGTACTAGCCTGTCACAGGATACCCAGGCTAAGGCCTGGATTTTCCTGTCATTGGTAATTCTCTGTTTGGGGAGCAGACAGAGAACTACATGAAGAAGATGGATGAGTACAGGACCACCTACAGGAGTGCTCAGGCCAAAGAAAGGCAAGCCACTCCTCAGAGGCAGCATTCCAGGGGCTGGGGCAGGCCCTTTCATAGGCCTTTTTACCAAGCCCAGGCCTCCTCTTCTGCTTTTGCTCAGAGGGTGTTCTTTAGAGGGAGAGGCAGACTGGGTATGAGCAGGCCTGCTTCCACCCCTCAGCCTAAAGCCCCTGCCAAGCAGACACCCTGATGGGTCTGCCCGGGCCGATTCTCCACTACCTGTAGGGGGCAGGCTGGCTTACTTTGTCCAGGACTGGAAGTCTTTAACATTAGACAAGTGGGTCCTGGAAGTAGTAAGCCAGGGACTGGTTCTCAGCTTCAAAAAATTTCCCAAGATGAGAACCAGATCCTTTCCATCTGCAAATCCTTCAGAGGCCCTTGCCCTAGAGGCATAGGTTTCTTCCCTCTTGGCTCTCAGAGCCATAGAAAGGGTTCCTACCCTACACAGGGGCAAAGGATTGTACTCCAGGTACTTCCTAACCCCCAAAAAGACAGGGGAATGGCGGCCCATCCTGGATCTGAGATATCTAAACAAGCACCTTTTAAAGCCAAAATTCAAAATGGTGACTCTGGGAATAATTCTGCCCTCTCTAAGGCCAGGGGACTGGCTAGCCTCCCTGGACCTCAAGGCTGCCTATTTTCACATTCCCATCAGGTGCTCCCACAGAAAGTACCTTAGGTTCGAGTTGCCCTTGGGCCACTATCAATTCAGAGCAATGCCCTTTGATCTAACATCAGCCCCAAGGGTGTTCACAAAGTGCCTGGCAGTAGTGGTTGCTTTCCTAAGGAGAAAAAAGATCTCCATCTTTTCATACCTGGACGACTGGCTTATAGTGGGTCAGTCTCCAGACCAAGTCAAGTCACATCTTTAGATAACTCAGTAACTGCTCACTTCCTTAGGATTCCTCCTAAACCTTCCAAAGTCAGTTCTAGAGCCAGTGCAGCTCCTCACCTTTATAGCGGCGGAGCTGGATACAGTAAGAGCAAAGGCCTTCCTTCCTCTGGACAGGGCAAGGACACTAATAGAACTGGTCTCTTCTTTCACCCTTCAGGTGTCTCGACCAGCAAGGCACTTCTTGCAGCTCCTGGGCCACATGGCAGCCTCTATAGCAGTGGTCCAGGGGGCAAGATTTCAGTTGAGGGACATTCAGTTCCACTTGAGAACCTTCTGGTCCCAGAGAAAGGATTCCCTGACCAAACTAGTCCCAGTGACTCAGAACCCTGATCCAGGCTTTGCAGTGGTGGCAGGATCAGGACAGTTTAAGGCAAGGAGTTCCTTTTGTCACTCAGTCTCATTCTCTAATCCTCACCACAGGCGCCTCCTTCTTGTGCTGGGAGCCCACTTGGGGATCTTACCACCCAAGGGCTGTGGTCACCTCAAGAATCTCTGCTTCACATCAGTCTCTTGGAACTCAGAGCAGTGTTTCTGGCACTACAAGCTTTTCCAAGTCTGTTCAGAACAAAGTAGTCAGATCAGAACAGACAATACCACCACAATGCGGTACATCAACAAGCAAGGGGCATTCTGTCCTGACCTTGTGCACAGAAGCAATGTAAGTTGTGGTCTCTGGCCTATTCTTTGCAAACTTCTCTGACAGCAGGTCACCTCCCAGGGAAGGACAATGTCCTGGCAGGTGCTCTCAGCAGGATATCTCAGGGCCACCATGAATGGTCCCTAGATCCCCTAATTTTGAAGGTGGTTTTCTCCAGATGGGCACTCCACAGATAGATCTTTTGCAGCCACAGACAATCACCAACTTCCTCTCTTTTGCTGCCAGACCACTGATTGGGCTCTGTCCCCTGGATGCTCTGGTTCTCAATTAGGAAGGAAGTTCCTGTATGCTTCCCCCCCCCCGTTCAAGGTGCTAGTCAAGATCAGGTCTCAACCCTGCAAAGTGATTCTGATCGCTCCAGACTGGGCCAGATAGCCCTGGTACCCACTGTTGGTGTCCTTAGCAGTCCACCTTCCCCTGTCTCTTCCCAGAAATTACAACCTGTTGACATCCTCTCAGGGGAGGGTTTGGTATCCGAATCTCAGATCTCTCAATCTCAAGGCCTGGCTCTTGAAGAGTTAGAGTTTGCTGATCTGCACCCCTCTCAAGGTGTTCTGGATATTCTAAAGGCTTCTCGAAAGCCTTCCACCAGAAAGACTTACAACTCCAAATGGAAAAGGTTCACTATTTGGTGCTCTGGTAAGCATATATTTCTCCAGAATCTGCTGGGTTGCCTACAGTCCTGGACTATATGGTTCATCTCAATGGCTTGGGACTCAGACCAGCTACACTCAAAGTACATTTAGCAGCTGTTTCTGCTTTTTTGTCAGTAGGCAAGCCCTCTTTCTTTCAGCCCATCCTGTATTTTGCAAATTCTTCAAGGGACTGTTGCACACCAATCCTCCCTTCAGGGACCCTGCTCCTGCTTGGGACCTTAATGTTTGAATTGCTCAGCTTATGCAACCCCCTTTTGAGCCTTTGTCCTCTGCAGAGCTTAAGTACTTGACTTGGAAAACTGTGTTTTTGGTAGCCATTACCTCTGCCAGGCGCATCAGTTAATTGCAAGCCCTGTCAGTGGAGCCTGATTTCATCTCTTTCCATAGAGATAAAGTGGTCCTAAGAACTAACAGGAAAGTTTTGCCTGAAGTGGTTTCAGATTTCCACCTTAATCAGTCTGTCTCTTCCTGTTTTCTTCACTGACCATTCCTCCTTTGGAGAGAGGAGGCTGCACAGCCTGGATGTAAAAAGGGCCCTTAGCTACTACATAGAGCACACCAAGGATCACAGGTTTGATGCCCTCCAGTTGTTCCTCACTTATGGAGAGGTTGGTAGGGAAAACCTGCCACTAAAGATCTATTGCCAGTTGGATTGTCTCTTGCATACAGTTCTGCTCACGAAAAATTGGGTAGAATCCCACCCTTGGGCCTGAGGCTCACTCTACTAGAGGTAGCTGCTTCCTTGCTGCTGCCAGGGATATTCCTATCTTAGAGATTTGTCAAGCAGCCACCTGGAAAACAGTCCATACTTTCACCAAGCATTACTCTCTGGATATCCAGGCTAGGAGTGATGCTCGATTTGGCACAGCAGTACTTCAGAGCCTATTCCCAAAGTAGGTTCTGTCCTCCTCCATGGAGGTACTGCTTGGTAGTCTGCAATAGTCAGAATACAGCAAGACTTCATGTTGTTTGAAGAAAAAATTACTCACCTTAGTAATGTTGTTTCTTCTAATGGAGTCTTGCTGTATTCTGACCTCCCCTCCCTCTCAGAACCTGTTTTTTGGGATGTGGGTGGGCAGGAGCAGTGTTGGCACCTAGAGGTGCCCCTTTTTCTCACCCTCCTTTATTTTGGGTGTGTGTTGTGTTTTGGGTTTCCTGACTTGAGTCTTTGCTTTGAAACCGAAAAAACCCTTTTTATCAAATTTAGTTGCCAGTTGGCTAGTGTGAGTTTACAGTTTCCACACAGAATGCCCAGTGAGTATAGCTCGTAAAGATCTGACAGTCGGGGTTCAAACAGCAGACAGAGGCTTCAGCCGAGCTCGAGCTCAGCGTTCCATGCCTTGCATGGAAAGTTAACTCTTTGTTCTCCGGGGCAGTTCAAAGGTTGGAGATCACTGCAATAGTCAGAATACAGCAAGACTCCATTAGAAGAAACAACATTACTAAGGTGAGTAATTTTTTTCTTATTGCTGAAGGTAGCTCATGATATTCCCATGTCTGGACATTTGGGCATTGCTTGCACTATGCAGTGCTTGGCCCACAATTTCTGTTGTCCCACTATTACCAAGCAGGTGAAGGAATACTGCAAATCCTGTCACCAGTGTCGGAAATGGGAAACCCGGCAGCAAAGCCAAGGCTGCCCTGATTCCCTCTACCACTTGTGGAGGAGCAATTCAGAAGGTTGGAATGGATATTGTGGGTCCTTTGAATACCCCAAGTTCCTTGTGGAAGAGCTATATATTGGCGGTTGTTGATTATGTTACCGCTATCCCCAAGTCATCGTGCTATCCTCCACTAAGGTGGACAAAGTGGCAGATGCTTTGCTGGGAATTTTCTCACATGTTGGGTTTCCACAGGAGGCTATTTCTGATCGAAGGGGTAACTTCATGTCAAACCTAATGAAGTGTTTGTGGGAGAAGTGTGGTGTCGTAAAGAGACGCACAACAATAGAGAGATTTAATGGGACCCTGAAAGCTATGCTTGTGGCATTTGCAGAACAGCATGGGCAGGACTGGGAGAAATGCCTGCTCCACCTGCTGTTTGCCTACAGGGAAGTGCCACAAGAGTCAACCGGGTTTTAACCCTTCGAGCTCTTGTATGGACGCCGGGAGAGGGGGCCCCGAGATTTAATACAAAAGGACTGGGAGGGTAAGTATGCCACCCAAGGGATTCCCATAGTGGAGTATGTGTTAAAACTCAGGAAAGCCTGAAGGAGTTTATGGGCATGGCCCAGAGCACCCTAGCAGCTGCCCAGCAAAACAAAGACCTGAATGCAGTCGTGGGGCCAGGAGCTCGCATATGGGGTAGGACAGGAGGTAATGGTTCTGATCCGGTTCGAAGGACAAGCTGCAAGCTGAGTGGGCAGGGCCATACAAGGTAGGTAAACAATGTTAATTACATTGTAGAATTACCTGACAGAAAACACAGTCATAGGATGTATCATGTGAACATGAAGAAGCCATATTTTAATAGGGCTGACATGGTACTTGCGGTTTGCAGTCCTGGAGATGAGCTAGGTGGGGAAGACCCCCTACTTGATTTGTTGGCCGAGAGCAAGCAGGCATCATCTGTGGAGACATCACGCTCTCACCCCAGTTGACACCTGGACAGGCCCGAGTTGAGGACCATTTGCGAGACTTTACCCTTTATTTCGGCAAAGTCTGGATGGATACGCTAGCGGTGCATGACGATGAACACGGGAGCCAAGCACTTATACATGGGACAGCATACTGGGTGTCAGAGGCGGTCCTTAAGGACATTAGGAGGGAGGTGGGGAGATGCTGAATCTAGGGTGATCCAGAGTCCCAGCCCCTGGGCCTCACCTGTAATCCTTGTACCAAAACCGGATGGGACTACACGGTTCTCACGTAGATTATCGTGGGCTTAACGCCATCATGAAATCTGATGCCCACCTAGTGCCATGCATAGAGCGAACTGCTTGACAAACTGGGAGAGGTGACATATTTGGCTACAGTAGACCTGAGAAAGGGGTACTGGCAGGGCTAGGGAAAGGTCAGCATTCATCACCCCAGGCGGCCTGTTCGAGTTCAGGGTCATGCCCTTTGGGATGAAGAATGCCCCTGCTACATTCCAGTGGTTAGTAGATAAAGTGTTACAGGATATGGAGGACTTTGCAGTTGCCTACCTGGACAATATTGCTATCTTCAGCAATAGCTGGGAGGAACACCTGGTACATATGAGGGAGGTGTTGGGCCAAATGCAGGCCGCAGGTCTGACTATTTAGGTAGAAAAGTGTCAGGTGGCCATGGCAAAGATCGCTTATTTGGGACATGTGGTGGGGCGAGGCCAACTTCGCCCAAACGAAGCAGAGATAGCGGCTGTTGCGTCATGGCCTACACCTGGAACCCAAAGACAAGTTAGGAGCTTTCTTGGGACAGCAGGGGTATTATAGAAAATTTTTTCCCAATTACAGCCTCCTGACTGCTCCATTATCTGTGTTGCTGACAAAGAATAAGTCTAGGAAGGTAAAATGGTACGCAGTTGTGAGCAGGCTTTCATGCTGCTGAAAACCTCGCTGTGCCGGGCCCCAGTGCTGGCTAGCCTAGAGTACAACAGGCCATTTGTGGTGCAGACAGATGCCTCTGATGTGGGGTAGGGGCAGTCCTCTGCCAAATATCCAATCTGGAGAGAGCACCCCATTGTATACTTAAGCAGAAGCTACTTCCACGGGAACAAGCCTATTTCAACAGTAGCGAAGGAATGTCTCATTTAGTTTGGGCATTAAAAAAACTGGAACCATACTTTTATGGGAGGCATTAAGATTTTAAGGTCCAAATGGATCACAGCCCAATAATATGGTTGGGCCAAATGGGAAAAGACAAATGGGAAACTTATGAGATAGAGTATTGCCTTGCAGGCTTATGACATGGAGATTTTGCATAGACCTCGCTCCAAAAATAGAGATACGGATGGCCTATCCTGCATACTGGATCTATAACAGAACTGAGAAAAACTGCCTCCAGTAGGAGTGTCTCCCCCGTTCTGTTTTAGGAGGGAGGGAGGGATGTTGCATAATAGGTCTAGATCCATTTATGTGGGTTCATATTGTATATGCTGTAATGTACTTTGGAATTAAGATACTGTCCCTTTAACAGAAACTACAAAATAACAGATCTCACTTCAAGGGGCTCTTGCAGCAGGTAATACCATTAGGACTAAGGCCGTGGCATTAGGACCCACAGAAAAATTTTCTAGCCAGCAGTCTGGTGGTGGACCGCCCCCGACAGCTCTGCCCTGACGTTAGACGTGGTATAGAGAGGCGGTCCCCCGGCACCACCTCAGTTCTTTTCCTGCCGTCTATCCGTGAACATTGGATCTACAGACGCCGTAGTTGCAGTCGACCGCCTTTTTTCTTGCGTATTGTGCAGTTTTTCTCGATAAAATAGTTTTTCCTCAACAGTTTTTTTTCATCAGTTTAATGTCTTCATCAACACAGCGGCGAAAATCAGTGTGCGTGCGAGAAACGGATCCTGGCGAAGGACGGCCCCCTCTGCCTGCCTGAGCTGCCTAGACCCAGACCACCGGCTGTGCACACTTCCTCAAGTTCAACAATAAGACCAGGATTCGCTGTGCCACAGTCTGGCATGGACGTGGACAAGCACGTCCTCAGGAGTTCTTATCACTCCACAGATACAGCAGCAAGAGCAGCGGCCACCGGCGTTTACATGTGGAGGCATGCTTGGCTCAGGGTTTCTGGCTTCCGACAGGATGTTCAGGATGCTATCCTGGATGCTCCTTTCCAAGGACCAGTCCTGTTCTGTCAGAACAATTACTGGACTTCAAGATTCAGGCAAAGCAGTATCTGAAGTCCATAGAATACACAGGTCGGAGCCACAATCCATGTGCCGCCGTCCATTTCGAAAAATCGGGACAGCAAGGAAGGCGCCAGACACAACACAAGGGAGGCTTTATAGGAAAAGGCCACCCTGTCCCTTCAGGTGCCCAGGGACCCAAAAATCAAGGCACCAGACCTCCCTGCCTACACCCTCTAACACAGCATGACTCCCTACCAACCCCCCCAGCCAGTGCAGGGGAGGTGGAAGGAAGGAGATTCTCCTCTACCTATCTGGATGGTCCAGTATAACATTGGACCAATGGGTCCTCAGATAGTAGAAAGGGATACTCGATACTCCTACAGTTCACCCAGTTTCTATTGGACAACCCACCAGTCCCTCCACTGCTCACCCTCCCATACGCTCCTCCTGAGGGCAGAGATATACAGACCTTGCTGGACAAAAAAAAACAAACATACAGAAGGTTCCTTTTGCTCAGCGGGACAAGGGATTTTATTCCCATTTTTTCCTTGTCCCAAAAAAGACGGGAGACCTCTGTTCCATTCTGGACTTAAATCATCTGAACACCTTTATCGAATACAAGCGTTCAGAATGGTGACCCTGGCAAGCCTGTTACCAATTCTCCACCAAGGAGACTAGCTTTGCTCACTAGACATGCAGGATGTCTACATGCACATCAAGATCCTGCCGTCCCACAGGAAGTACTTCAGCTTCACCTTCCAAGGAGGACACTACCAGTTCTGGGCTGCCACACTGCCTGTCCTTGGCACCAGTGGTCTTTACCAAGTGCCTAGCAGTGGTAGCGGCTGCCCTTAGGAGAGGGGGTAATTTCGAATACGCACTAGCTGGAAGATTGACTTTATCGCCCAACAGAAGGCCAGTTGAACAGAACCTTGCAGGAGACATTCAGCCTATTCCAGACTCTGGGCATTACACTAAACCTGCTCAAGTCACAACCATGGCCAGCTCAAAGGCTACAATACATGGCTAGTCCTGGACAGGGAATGCCTTTCTACCCACAGACAGAAGTTGCTCTGTAGGGTACAGGACTCGGACTTGGTTCCAGCAAGAGTGGTTCTACAACTGCTAGGTCACATGGCAGGAGCCTTTGTCACAGTTCCTCTCTCACGTCTGAACATGAGGATCCTGTAGTGGCACCTCCGGGTTCAATGGGATCAAGGTACGGATGAGCTAGAGGAGCCCATTCAGATCTCCAGTGCAGTCCGTAATCCATGAACTGGTGGCTCACCCCAGCCCACTTGAGCATAGGTGTTTCCCTTCCAGCAACCCAGCCCACAGCAGACTCTGACTACCGATGCATCGGGACTGGGATGGGGCGCATCTTGCTTCTCATCAGACAAAGGGCTCCTGGAACTCAATTGAACGAGCTCTTCACATAAACATTTTGGAGGTGAGAGCCATTCTGTATGCCTTCAAGCCTTCAAGGGTGCTCCTTCCTGGACCTCTGCTGGTCAGTCGGACAACATACCAGTACTCTTCCACCTCAGCAACCAAGGGGCGTTCGTATCCCCTATGCAGAGGCGATGAGAGTTTGGTCTTGAGCAGTGGATCACAAGCTGGACATTCACGGCAGTCCATGTTCCATGTGTAACCCCTAGGTGGCGCTATCCCAAGGGCTACTACCCCTGTCTGCTTAGCTAGTAGCAGGTTTAGGGGCCTGAGTTATGAAATGGGTGCCTCCATCTGGAGGTCAGGGTTGGTAGTGGTCAAGCTGGCCTAGGCACAGCCCTCCGGGACACTGTAACCCCCCCCCCCTTCCCTGCTAGTGTCCAAATCAGTACACAATAATCACTTTTACAATACCCCTGATACACCATACAGATGTTCCACACTTACCACCAGGGCTGGTTCCTCTGGCTCGACCCTGGGAACCCCTCTGTAAAACAAGGTTATGCAGAGCAAATAACAGTACAGTACTTGAGCACAAACTGGAACCACAGTAAAGTTAAATACAAAAGAGTTAGATCTGATTTATTGAGGGACTTGAACAAGGGAGGCGTAATCAGGTTGATTTGCTTAATGGCTCTATCAATCAAATAGTTATACATGCACTTCAGAGTCCCTAAACAGTCATGCACTCTGGGTACCCAGGTGGAGAGGAGGTGGGCTGGCGAGGATCGTTGGCCGGGGTAGGCCAGTGTCACAGCTGGTTGGGGCCCTGTCATGGAAGAAAACAACATGCACCATACACACTATTTGTAATCTGGAGCTGGAGGGCTCAGTTCATTAAAGAAAAGGAACAACAAGACAATCCGATGACACACTTTGATTAAGCTTTTGATGCAGGGAGCTAGCCTGATGGTTACTCACGATACCCAAAACTGGACACAGGCTGGACGAAAATAGACTGCAGGTGGCTGATCTGGAATGCCAGGAGAAGCAAGGCCCACATGATTCGCCGAGGTGTCGTTCCTGTTCAGGCATGGAGCAGGGGCTGATCTCAGCAGGTCTCTGTGGATGGCTTTCTCTGTGCAGTGGGGTAGTCTGGCAGCGGCAGCGTGGCATGGCCCAGGCTGAATGGAGATGAGCATGGATTCAGTCCGTTTGGGCTGGATATAGCTTCAGCAAGCAGAACACAACTTCGCACAGTGGGAACAAATCACTCCACTATATATATGTGTGTGTGTGTGTGTGTATATATATATATATATATATGTGTTGTGTGTGTGTGTGTACATGTGTGTGTGTGTGTGTGTGTGTGTGTATATATAGTATAAATATATGTGTATACATATATGTGTGTGTGTGTGTATGTATATATATATGTGTGTATATATATATATATATATATATATATATATATATATATATATATACACACATATATATCTACACACACTTTTATTTATTACATGTAGGATTCTACTTTACTCAGAAAACCGCTCTCCCGTCACAATCACAGTCTCTGCACAAATGAGAGTTCAAGGTAGTTGAGATCCTGACTGGCTGATCGCATTCAGCAAAATCTTTGGTCTTCCTCAGGTACGAGCCTGGTCACAAGTCGGTGGCTTGCTTCGGTCTCACTACTCGAATTTAGTCCGGAATTGGTTCTCTTTTCCCTCTCGGTGCAGCAGGCAGACATACAGGCCAAAACTCGGGCCTTTCCACAGTTCTCCCGTGTGAACTACGCAGACGACTACTCGACTATCTCCGAGCTGTGGCTTCTTCAGCTCCCCACTGAGATCTGATCTAGACAGCAGGCAGCTTGGGAATTTCCCAAGATCTAAAAGGTTCGGGTTGGCTGATTCATCTGTCAGCCATAACAGACTCCTCTCTAGGGCTGTTTATGCACCAGAGTTCCAAACTACAATTCCTACAAGTCTTGCCTCCACAGAGCCCTGTGAGCAGGCTCCATTTTAGGTCCCATAGTACTGATTGGTCCAGTTCGGCAGTTCAGGACCAAGATGGTGGAGATGGACAGAAATGTCCTTGCTGCAAAGAAGGCAGGTTAGACAAACTACATTATCACTATCACTCTAAAGGGTTTCGGCAACAGTTACATCTTCTAACAGAGCTCCCTCTCGCGGTTAGCGATGGCAGAAACTGGCGTTATCAGGAACCGGGCGGGAGCTCGAGCATGGAGACACTCTGCCCCTCCCAGTTCAATAATAACTGCAACCAGGCAGCTCTTAGAGACAGTACACTGAGGCTTTACAGACACACTCTAGTAATAACATTTAAATGACTAGTACGCAGGACACGAGCCTGGCAGTGAGCATTTATTTAGGCAAGCTCAAGGAAGATTTTTTAGGAACCCCCATTTGTAGGGGGGTTACACATGCATTCATAACGTCCTGGCAGACAGCTGAATTCGCTCTCTATCTCAGAACCACGAGTGGAAACTACAGCAAGAAGTCGTAGACCTCTTAGAAAGGTGGAGTCAGCCAGAATTTACCTCTTTGCGTCCCCACACGATGTCAAATTGCCCTATTTCTGCTTGCTAGATCCGGGGCCTGGTGTTTTCCGGCAAGACGCATTGTCCCTCCTCTGGACAGGGAGGTTTCTGTATGCGCTCCCTTCCTTCCCTCTTCTTCAGAGGGTCCTGCTCAAACTGCAGGCAGAAGAAGGCACAATAATACTGGTAGCACCATTCTGGCCTAGATAGATTTGGTTCCTGCTGTTGCAACTTAGCTGGCATAGGAACTGCCAGATCTTACTTGAGGGCTTTTGCAGTAGGTAATTACATATAGGCAGGGCCTGGTGTTCTGCGGCAACATTTTCTGATTTCTGTGGCATGATTTATTAATTTCTCTGGCAGAATGCAGTCCTGTCATTGGCTAAATATGATGTGATGTCATCGATGACATCATATGTTGAAACATAGAGGAGGGGCTTCAGGATAAGAGGTGGGAAAGAATGCCTGACACTATGGAAAAATAGTATATTTATAAAATTCACCAAAACAATGAATTCTGTGGTACTATATATATTCTGCGGCATGATGCAAATTCTGCGGCAAATTCCACAACCGCCAGAATTCCAGAGGCCTGCATATAGGACTGAAGCAGACGGAGTCAGGACCCACAGAAAAATTTCTAGCTAAGCGGTCTCTGGCGGGGACGCCCGTCAGATGACTGATGTCATGCGGCGTCAGTATAAAGGGTGGTCCCCCCGTCCACCTTCAGTTCTTTACCACTGTTCGCCCGGGTTGGTGCCTTGCGGTTAAGTTCACTGCTTCGCTTGATCTGTCGGTGGTTACCGTATCTATTTTGATGTCAGCTGCCGTGTATGTCATCCGACTCCTTCGGGCACAGAAACAAATGTGATTTCTCGGCCCAACTCCCTTTACAAGGACCGTCATTTCCCAGTGCCTTTTTTGCCTATGAGGCCTCAACCACCCTGTGGAGAAGTGCCAGCACTTGCAGCAGTTCAACGCAGCCACCCAAAAGCGGAGGCAGCAGTCCCTGGAGGCCCATGCCTAAACTGAAGATGTTCTCCATGGAAAAGGAGCTGAAAAAACTTAGCCAGGCCTCTACATCCCTGAGGGCCATCGCAAGAAGAAGCACCAGGACCGGGACTCCTCTGTGGCGGTTGCCGCTGACTCCAGCTGGGGTCGCGATGCTGAAAGTAACGTCCCCTCCTGGGGACTGTTCCTGACGACCATCTTAGGCAGCTTCAGAGGCGGCGACCCTCCCGTTGGGCTCGTGCTTTCCGGGAGCCTCTAGATCAAAGGAGTGCCGCTCCCAGTAAGCCCGCCTCCATGTGGCTCTCTGGTCCGGCGGCCCCAGTAAGCGGACATTGGCTCCTCCGGCGCCTGCCCTGGTAAGGCTAAGGCGCCTGACCCTTCGGGCAGCGCCACGGCTCAGCGCCTGTCAAGGCCGCCCCTCATGGCCTTCTTTGGCGGAAGGGTCCGGTGATAAGTCAGATGCCGCTCCTCCAAAGTCCACTGGAGCCAGCTGGTAAGTCGGGACAGCGCCCTCCGCGGCATGCGGCGTTAGAACAGGCGCGGACCCGTTCGGACCTGTCCGTTGTCCCGAGCTCACCGCAGCATTCGTTGTATTCCGAGGCTCCAGCGTCTCCCTTGCTGATTCCTGGGGATGTTAACCCCACTTCCCCGGGTGACAGAGGATGTTGGCACGCTGCTGTCAGGTTTCCCTCCCGCTGGGCCGGATGACCTGACGTCGGATCCTCTGATGCCGACCCCAGCCTACCTGACGCCGGACGACATCCCCTTGCCAGACGCCGTCCCTACACCCGGCCTGTTGCCCGCCGATTCTCCTGTTCCTTGCCCGCCCGCTGGGCCATTTCCAGGGCCTTGTGCTCCTTCAGAGCCTCTGTCGCCTGGGTACCCGACTCCGTCGTACCCGATGCCGACCTACCTGACGCCACAGTACCCGGTAGCCCGGTACTCGATGTCAGGCTTCCCACCGTCAGATTATGGATACGCGCCATACGGATATCCCCAGTATCCGTATCCTCCTCCCCACCCCCCTCAGCGCGGTGAATCTGAAGGAGACTGGCTTCCTGGTGGGCTGAGGCCAAAGCTCAACTCACCATGGAAGTAGAGGCTGTCTTCTGATCGGACCCGGTTTGAACACCCAGCGGGCGAGACTCCTTCCCCCTCCACCAGCACCAGAGGTGTGCCCTCCAATTCAGAGCAGGGAGGATAACTTCCTGAGGTTTCCAAGGGTCCGTTCCTCCCCAAGCCGAGGAGTCGTGCGTCTTCCTTTTCATCCTCCTCTGATGACTCCAGGCTCCGATCCGGACGACGAGCCATGCACTCTAGACAAGCCCAGGCCAAGGACTCTCTAAGTCCTCTCGGAGGATCCTTCTTCCTGGAGTTGTGTAAAATCCAGGCTGTTCATCATTGGCAATTTTTGGAGCCAGATCCACAGCGAAAAAACTAGCTCGCACCTGGATCTGCCAGGACCGCTCCACTCTGATTCCACCCTGGATCAAGTCTCATGCCGACCTTGTTTCCACTATTTGGAAACAACTGTCGACTATACTTCGAAGAAGATGGACAGGCTATATCAGGCTCTGGAGTGTTGATTCCTTGAATTCCACCCCAGGGCTGATTTGAGTCGTGATGCGCCACTCACGGCGTCGGCTAACCCCAAGTACTTGGGCTCGTCACCACCGACAAGAGTCCGCCTTCTGGACCAGTACGGGAAGAAGGTCTATGCTTCTTCCACTCTGGGAATCGGGCCCTGAACTACATTGCTGACATGGGGATTACCAGAAATCGATCCTTATCGAGGTGGAATCTAAAATGGACTCCCTTCCTGAGTCTCAGATGAAGCAGGAAGTGGCTGATCTAGTCCGGTCTGCGTGTTCGGCCAGTCAGCACATGCTTTGTGCCACGTATGGCGCAGTGGACACTGCTGGTTGGAGCTGTGCTTTCACCGTGGGTTTGCGGCGTCATGTCTGGCTCCGGGTGTCAGGTTTGGTCCCGGAGGTGCAGTCTGCTATCCAGGATCGTCCTTAAGGGGTTCAGTGGTGTTCGGTGGCTGTCAAGGACGCCGCCTATCTGAGGGAAGGGCACTGCACTATATCTATTGACTCCATGTTACAGGCCCCTCAGGGTCAGCGTTGCCCGCTTAGCAGGCGTTCTCGGCCCACAGCCGAAACTTCGGGAAGCGGGCCAGCAAGCGTCGAGGGCCCTTCCGGCTGCAGCGCCCCAAAAAGCAGTGGGAGCTTCAGCCACGATGCTGCCCCACACCTCCTGACTCCTCTGCTCTCCCACAGCCTCTGGGCCTACCAGAGGAACCGATAGGAGGCAGATTCTCCTTCCATTTACTGGGTTGGGAGAGGATCACTTCAGACACTTGGGTGCTCCAGATCATAGCAGAAGGACACTGAATAGAGCTTCTTCAGCAACCACCAAGAAACGCCCCCCCGAAACATCATCTTCTGGTTTGGGAAGAAATATCCTCCCTTTTTCTGAAGGCAGCAATAGAGCCCGTCGTATCCCACCTTCGGGGGACGGGTCACTACTCCCATTTCTTCCTGGTTCCGAAGAAGTCAGGAGATGTGAGGCCTATTCTAGATTTCTGCTCTCTGAACTTGTTTGAGGAGTACATGCGGTTCAGAATGCTCTCTTTGCAGACTTTTCTGCCCCTCCTTCAGCGGGACAGTAGCTTATGCGCTCTGAACACGCAGGATGCCTACCTGCATATCCCTATTTGCCCTCCCCACCGCAGATATCTTTGTTTTTCATTCCAGGGGGACCACTACCAGTTCAAGGCCCTCCCATTTGGTCTTTCCTCGGTGCCCCGAGTGCTCACCAAATGCCTTTCGGTGGTGATGACCTACCTGCATACCCAGGGAGTTCAGGTTTTCCCGTGCCTGGATGACTGGCTCCTGGTGGCCCTGTCCAGGGAGGAGCTCCTACACTTCCTTTCCCTTACCCTGCAGGTTTTCACCAGCTTGGGTATTACCATCAACCAGGCAAAGTCCCATTTGATCCCGTCCCAGAGGCTCCAGTTCATCAGGCGATCCTGGACACGACCTCTGGCATGGCATTCCCTACCACTGGACAGGGTGGCCACCCTTCAGGCTCAGGTCAGCCTGTTGTCCAGTTGCAGGCGGGTCAGCGCCAGGTCAGTCCTTCGCCTCCTTGGGCTCATGGCGGCTGCTGTTCTGACAGTCCCTCGCGCTCGGCTCCACATGAGAATCTCTCAGTGGATGCTTCGGTCTCAGTGGGATCATTTGGTGGACGACCTAGATCTGCAGGTCCTGGTCTCCAATCCTGTGGTTCAGGACTTGCAGTGGTGGATGGTTGAAGAGAACCTTTGCCGGGGAGTTCCCTTCTGCCGCGCCCCCCCCAAGATGCTGACAACGGACTTCTCGGGTGAGGGTTGTGGAGCCCACCTGGGGTCTCGCAGCACCCAGGGCTCCTGGTCCAAGCTCGAACAGACTCTTCACATAAATGTGCTAGAGCTCCGGGCCGTGCTGTATGCTCTGCGTCTGCTTCCCGTCATCTGGCTGTCCAGGCGGACAATGTGCGTAGTCTGGTACATCAACAAACTGGGAAGAACCCATTCCTACCTCTTTGCAGGGAGGCGATGCGAGTTTGGGATTGGGCAGTGCAACACAACTGTCACCACATGGCAAGTCACATTCTGGGGGTCGAGAACACATTGGCAGACCACCTCAGTCGGTCGTCTGCCCGGGCCCACGAGTGGCAACTGGATCAGGGGGTAGCAGACAATATCTTCCTACACTGGGGAACACCTCGTGGTAGACCTGTTCGCGTCTCCTCACAACGCAAAACTTCCCACCTTTGCACGCCGCCGAGGGCGAGGCATTTTTGAGAGGCGCTCTGTCTCTAGACTGGAAGGGCAGATTGCCTATGCCTCCTCCACCCCCCAAACTCCTTTGATTCTGAAGGTCTTACAAAAGTCAACTCAGAAGGAACTCGCATGATCCTAATTGCTCCTTTCTGGCCCAGGCAAGTTTGGTGTTCTCTTCTGCAACAGTGTTCAGAGGAACCTCCTTTTAGTCTTCCTCTGTCGCAACTTTTGCTGACCCAGGATCAGGGACCTTGGTCCTTCCAGGGCTCAAGTCTCTTCAGTTGCGCATGGCTCCTGCAGATGTGGCTCAAGTCCAGTCGGGGTTCCCCGCTGGTGGCTGAGATTTTGATGGAGGCCAAGCCCTCCCTAGATCTGCCTATGCCATGAAATGGAAACCATTCTCTATTTGGGCCTCTTCCAAAGATTTGAGCCATTCTCTTGCTCTTTTGGGTGGCTTCTGGACTACATCGCCATCTCTCTGATCTGGCTCTGTCATTCCTCTCTGAAGGTTCACGTGGCGCCATCTCTACTTACCATGTTCCTTTTGGGGACAGAACTTTTGCGCAGTTGGAAGTCTCTAAGTCTTTTCTTAGAGGGGTTCTCCACTTGAGACCCCCTATTCGCGTTCCTGTTCCTCCTTGGGATTTGAATTTTATTCTTGAGAAGCTTACCCTGCCTCCTTTCGAGCCGGCAGTCTCAGCAGTCCTAAAGTTCGTTTCCTGGAAGACTCTCTTCCTAGTGGCCATTACTTCTGCTCAAAGGATTTCCGAGCTCCAGGTCTTGATGTGCAAAATCCCGTATTTGATTTTTCATAAGAAACGTGTGGCTCTGCGTACCAACCCTAAGTTTATCCCTAAGTTGGTAGTGGAATATACACTGAATCAATCCATGGAGCTGCCTGCTTTCTTTACACAACACTCCAATCAAGGGACATACCTCTTGCATACTTTGGATGTTCACCGAATTCTGAGATACTACACCACCAGGATGAAGGATCTCAGAAAGACTGATCAGCTGTTTGTCTCTTTCGCTCGTAAAAGAGAAGGCAATGCTGTCTCCAAGCTACGCCTATCTAAATGGTTGGCTCATTGTATCATTTTCTGTTATGACAAGTACCACAAGACCCTGCTGGGTCAAGTCAGAGACTACTCCACCGGGGTGGTGCTGCCTCTGCTGCTTGTTTCAAGAATGCGTCAGCGGCAGACATCTGTGGAGCTGTAGCTTGGACTTCTGTCCATACCTTTACGAAACATTACAGTTTGGACATTGCCTCTCGCCACAGAGCTGGCTTCGAGTTGGCTGTTCTGCAGGGTCTTCTTTCGTAAGACCTTCACAGCCAAAGGGTCTACATTTGAGTAGTTTCCTCCTCCCGTGTGCTTCTCCTTGTTCCAGACTGCGTGGGACTCAGTCCTATATGTAGTTACCTACTGCAAGAGCCCTCTCGAAGTAAGATAGTACAGTTACGTAAGAACTTACTGTAACAGTAGATCTTCGAGAGAGGCTCTTGTGATAAACTCTTCTACCGCCCTCCATCCCCTTAGCTTTTCAGCTTCTTTTCCTGGAAGGAGTGTCGCTTTCTCGTCTTGCCTTTTTGGCCTTAAGCGGGAAAGAACTGGAAGGTGGGCGTGGGGACCGCCCTTATAGACGTTGCATGATGTCTGTCACCTGGCGTGGGGCGGTTCCCCGTCAGAGGCTGCTAGCTAGAAATTTTTCTGTGGGTTCCTGACGCCTGCCAGCTTCAGTCCTGTATGTAATTACCTACTGCAAGAACGCCTCTCGAAGATCTACTGTTATGTTAAGTTGTTATGTAACTGTACTTTCTGTTGCCCCTCTCCACTCACTTGCTCTCCGAAGAGCAAGGGACGTTGATCCATCCGGCCCTCCGGTCTCCTGCATCAGTGTGCTTGGCTCCTGCGGATTTAGGGATAGATTTGGAGTATCCCTCAGAGTGGCAGAGGTGCTTATGGCAGCAAGAAAACCCTCTTCCAAGGTGACATATGCCATGAAATGGAAGCATTTCTGCTTATGGGTGATTCCCTGTTCTCTGGATCCCCTGGGTTGTCCGGTAGAATCGGTGCTGGAGTATCTTCTCCACCTGTCTGACGTGGGTCTCAGTTATTCGTCCATTAAGGTGCATCTCCGCGAGCCTTACCATGCTCCAATAAACGAGAAGACTCTGTCACAGCTGGTCATCTGCAAGACCTTTCTAAGCAGTACCTTGCATATTAAACCCCAGGAGAAACCCAGTGCCATCCTGGGATCTCCTGTTGTTTTAGAAAAGCTCACCTGCGGCCGTTGGCACTGCAGTTGGATTTCTGCCTATAGCGCGGTGACCTAGGTTGGAAACTGACTCGGGTCGCTGGAGGAGGCCGGCTGGGGGAGAAGAATGAGTGTCACCGGACGGCTCGCCTTCTCCGGGGAGGCGCGGGGATGCAGCCGGTGCTTGCTGGCCTCTGGAGATTCGGGAGCATAGCAGGTCGGCAGGGTCTGGATAGTTGGGGAGCGGTAGACGCCATGCACGCCCAGACGCCTGTGGCATGCTCACTTCCCGAGAGAAAACCAGAAACTACTCACTGGTCAGCCGGATGACGGTACCCGGTCCCCCACTGCTTCCAGACCCTGACAACTGATCCCACCTCAGTGGCACCCAAGCCAAATTGAAGAGTGTGCTGAATGCCCCCCACTGGTGCCCTTCCTCTCCGAGCAGAGGGACCCGGTCCGCGAAGGGATACTCTGGGTTGGGTCACGATATGAGGCCGATGTCGGGGCAGAGCGGGCAGATGGGGGACCTAGGGAGACCCAAAGGAGTGGTCGATCAGAGAGGGAGGAGGGCGCATTAAAAAAAAAAGAGAGAAAAAGCTCACCTTGCCACCTTTTGAACCAGCTGCAAGTTGCGAGCTCCGCCTTCTCTCTTGGAAGGCATTATTTTTAGTTGCCATTACCTCATCCTGGAGGATTTGCGAGCTGCAGGCTGTGATGTGCAAAGAGCCTTATTTTATTTTTCACAGGGACATGGTGGCCCTGTGTACAAACCCTAAGTTCCTAACAAAGGTAGTTTCTGAGTTCACATTGAACCAGGACGTTCAACTGCCAGTTTACATAGAAACATAGACTTTGACTGCAGATAAGGACCACTTGGCCCATCTAGTCTGCTCATTTCCCTACCTACAGGATAGGCCACAGATCCTAGTTAACCAACAGCCTATTTCTTCCTACCCCCCACAAGAATTGCCTTATGTCTGTCCCATGCATTCTTGAATTCTCCCACAGTTTTAGACCCCACAACCTCCTCAGGAAGGCTGTTCCTTGCATCCACTACCCTCTATGTGAAATAATACTTCCTCACATTGCCCTGAACTGCCCTCCCCATCTTTAAATTGTGTCCCTTGTTCTTGCATGTCTCTTTTCTGAAAGATGCTAACCTCTTGGACTTTGTTGATTCCACTGAGGTACTTAAAAGTTTCTATCATGTCCCCCCTCTCCCTTCTTTCCTCAAGGTATACATATTAAGCTCTTTTAGTCTCTCCTCATACGGCTTCTCTTGCAGACCCTGCACCATTTTAGTTGCCCTCCTCTGGACTGCCTCTATCCTGTCTATGTCTTTGCGGAGATGGGGTCTCCAGAACTGGACGCAGTACTTCAGATGAGGTCTCACCAACTGTCTGTACAGAGGGATAACAACTTCCTGTTTTCTGCTGGTGATGCCTCTCCCTATGTATCCCAGTATACCCCCAGCCCTCCTACGCCTTCTCACATTGCTTGCTAACCTTAAGGTCATCTGATCGATTACCCCCAGGTCCATTTCCTTTTTGTTGTTGTTACTATCTCCTCCCCATTGTGTATTCTTCCCTGGGTTCTTGTTTCCCAGGTGCATTATTTTGCACTTCTTTGCATTGAATCCTAGCTGTCCATACTTTGACCATTCCTCCAACTCCAAGTCCCTTCTCATCCTTTCCACGCCTCCTTGTATATCAACCCTGTTGCAGATCTTTGTGTCATCTGCAAAGAGGCATATTTTTCCTTCCAGTCCTCTGCAATGTCACTTATGAAGACATTAAAGGACTGGACCCAATACTGAACCCTGCGGTACCCCACTAGTAACCCCTCTTTCTTCAGAGTGGACTCCATTTACAATTACCTTCTGTGTCCTGTTGTCCAGCCAGTGTTTTACCCAGGCTGCCACCCTGGGACCCACTCCCAGGCTGGTTAATTTGACTACTAATCTTTTGTGTGGGACTGTCAAATGCCTTGCTAAAGTCTAGGTAGGCCATGTCCACAGCCCCTCCCTGGTCTACTACTTTGGTCACCCAGTCAGAAATCTATTAGATTAGTCTGACATGACCTTCCTGCTGTGAACCCATGCTGCCTTGGGTCCTGTGCCCCACTGGCCTCTAGGTACTCAACTATTCTTTCCTTCAGAAGTGACTCCATCACTTTCCCTACCACAGAGGTCAAACTGACAGGTCTGTAGTTTCCTGACTCTGTCTTGGTCCCACTTTTGTGAAGGGGAATCACATCCGCCTTCCTCCAGTCCTCTGGTACCACACCATCCTCCCATGATTTATTAAAAAGAGTAGTCAGTGGTTTCACTAGTTCCCCCTTAATTCTTTTAGAATTCTGGGGTGAATTCCAT
Source organism: Neoceratodus forsteri (assembly GCA_016271365.2). Taxonomy (NCBI): domain Eukaryota; kingdom Metazoa; phylum Chordata; order Ceratodontiformes; family Ceratodontidae; genus Neoceratodus; species Neoceratodus forsteri. The sequence goes on along the minus strand of JADMNL010000026.1, from coordinate 210,195,524 downwards.
CAGGCCCCATTGCTTTGTCCACCTTCAGTTTTAGGAGTTCTTGCAGAACCCTTTCTTCTGTGAAAGGACTGGGATCGCCCCATCAAGAGTGCTTCTGTTAATTGGATTAGACACTTCCCCTCCTCTTTTGTGAATACTGAGCAGACATATTAGTTCAGTATCCTGCTTTTCACTGCCCCCTGCCTACCCACCATTCAGCCTCACTGTCCCTCCTTTGTCTTTCTCGCTTGCTGATGTACCTATAAAAGGTTTTATCCCCTTCTTAACCGAGTTGGCTATCTTTTCCTCAGTTTGGCCCTTTGCTATTCTGACTTCCCTCCTGCTTCCTTCTGCCTTAACTGGTACAGCTCTCTGTCCTGCTCCTTCTGTTTCCCTTATACTTTCGAATGCTATCTTTTTCTTCCTGACTTTCACAGCCACCTCTTTTGAGAACCATAGTGGTTTTCTTTCGTTTTGATTTGTTTATTTGCTTCACACAAAGGCTTGTTGCCTCTGTGATGGCAGTTTTGATGATTCCACATTGTTGCTCCACACCTCCTTCAAACAACATGAAGTCTTGCTATATTATGACATATGCAGTGAGTCCCAACCTTCGAACTGCTCCGGAGGTGAGAGTGTTAGCTTTCCATGCCAGGCATGGAACTTTGAGAACGAGCTCAGTTGAAAACTCTGTCTGTTGTTCTTCAAACTCAAACTGTCAGATTCTTTACTCCGCCTCACTGAACAGTCGCTCTGGAGATTTCTCCTTCTACTCGGTTCATTTTGTCGGTTAAAGTATTAATTTTTCGTTTTTTTAACTGAATTTAAACCGCAACTGGTCGGTTCAAGCTCTGTCTGTGGTATTGTAAGTACTAGATAGGTTTTACATTACTTCTGTGTGGAACTTGTAAACGGTATTATCGGTTCGGTTTGAACCGATCAGGTTGTTGTAAATACATTAATCTGTCTTTTAGAGTGCCGTTCCCGGTTCTTATTGGTTCTAAAAAAAACGGATTTCATTACGGTTTTTTCCACGACCCGTGACACGGTTGGGAACCGATAAGAGAGTCTTGCTTGGCGGATTGCCATAAACGGGCAAGTTTTGGTTAGACTGGCACTATGTCTGAGAAACCCAAAAGGAAAACTGTGCCCACTGGGTTTCAACGCTGCAGTGTTTGTGGGGAAGCCTTTGCCAAGGCTGACCCCCACATCACCTGTGTTTATTGTTCGGGGTATGACCACCTCAATGCAGACTGCCAGATTTGCAGAAAGTTTCCTGCAGCTACCCTGGATAAGAGAGTTGGTAGGCTCAGGGAAAGGGAGGCCAAGAAGTCCAGCTGACCGGATGGCCCAGCCCGGTTCGGTGGTAACCGAACCGGAGGGAGTGCCCCCTGACCAGGGTGAGACTTCCTTGGGCAAAAGGAGAGCCGACTCGGAGGAGTCGGTTCCAGCAAAAAGGACTAGAAAATCAGCCCCAAATTTCCCTCTCCAACCGCTGAAGAAATAGCTAAAGCGATTAAAATTGTCCAGTCGCTTTCCCCGGTTCCGCCCGAACCGGCACCATCAGGTAAGTGTACGGTTCGGTCGGTTCCACCGGTTCAAGAATATGATTTAGAGGAATTTTATGAACCGGAGGAGGGGGAAGAGGAGTATGAGGAGAGTGAATGTGGATTTGAAAGTCTGGATGTGCCCATTGAACTGGACTTCTCCCCAGACAGACCTTCAGGAGTGTCTCCCCCTAGGCTTTGAGTCCCCTCTCATTTTATGTTTTATAAAAAAGTGGCTGAAACCCTCCAGCTCCCTATGGAGGAAGCTGTGGATGATCAAGAGGAGCCTGACTATGTAGAAATGATGGATATCCCAGAGTCTAGGAGACTGTCTATTCCTTTGCATAAATCTTTTGGGAAACAGACAGTAAAAATTCTAAAAACTCCTCACACTATACCTCCTGTGGATAAGAGAATGGACAAGAGGTACACATTGTCAGGCTCTAATATGGAGTTCTTTACACAACAATGCAGCCGTGTTGGGGTAGTGCAGGCTGCAGCCTGTGACAAGGCAAATATTCCCTTGGCTTCACACCCCCCTGACAAGGACTCCAGGAGGATTGATGCCATGGCAAAGAAACAGTACATGGCATCATCCTTGGGACTCAGACAGGCAAATTATATGGCTTATGTTGCTAGATACCAGAAATCCAGATGGGATACTGTTATGGCTCTAGCAAAACAGGTCCCTGGCCAGCTTGCCAAGGAGCTGGAGCAGGTGGCTGCTGATGTTATTGAGGCATCTAAGGTGCAATTCCATGCTGCAATGGACTCTAATGATGTGTCAAGAGTCATGGCTACATCTGTGGCACTTCGCAGAATGGCTTGGCTCAGATGTACTAGCCTGTCACAGGATACCCAGACTAAGGCCATGGATTTTCCTGTTGTGGGTAATTCTCTGTTTGGGGAGCAGACAGAGTATTACATGAAGAAAATGGATGGGTATAGGACCATCTATAGGAGTGCACAGGCCAAGGAAAGGCAGGCCACTCCTCAAAGGCAGCCTTCCAGGGGCAGGGGCAGGCCTTTTTACCAAGCCCAGGCCTCCTCTTCAGCCACGCCCGGGGGTTCTTTAGAGGAGAGGCAGGACGAGGTACAAGCAGACCTGCTTCTACCCTCAGCCTAAAGCCCCTGCCAAGCAGGCACCCTGATGGGGTGGCCAGGGCCGATTCTCCACTACCTGGGGGCAGGCTGGCTTACTTTGTCCAGGACTGGATGTCTTTAACATCAGACAAGTGGGTCCTGGAAGTAGTAAGCCAGGGACTGGTTCTCAGCTTCAAAATATTTCCAAAGATGAGAACCAGGTCCTTTCACCTGCAAATCCATGAAGGCACTTGCCCTAGAGACAGAAGTTTCTACCCTCCTGCTCTCAGAGCTGTGGAAGGGTTCCACCCCTATACCAGGGCAAGGGTTGTACTCCAGGTACTTCCTTACCCAAAAGACAGGAGAATGGCAGCCCATCCTGGATCTCAGATACCTAAACAAGCACCTTTAAAACCAAAATTCAAATGGTGACTCTGGGAATTATTTTACCCTCTCTAAGGCCAGGGACTGGCTAGCGTCCCTGGACCTCAAGGATGCCTACTTCCATGTTCTTATCAGAAGCTCCCATGAAAGTACCTCAGATTGAACTGCCTCAGGCCATTACCAGTTCAGAGCAATGCCCTTCGGCCTCACCTCTGCCCCGAGGGTATTCACAAAATGCCTGGCAGTAGCAGTTGCCCACTTAAGAAGGCAAAAGATTGCCATCTTTCCTTCCCTTTACGACTGGCTCATAGTAGGCCAGTCTCCAGACCAAGTCAAATTACATCTTCAGGTAACTCAGCAACTGCTCACATCTCTAGGTTTCCTTCTCAATCTTCCAAAGTCAGTTCTAGAGCCTGTCCAGGTTCTCACCTTCATAGGTGCAGAACTGAACACAAAAGAGGCCAGAGCCTTCCTTCCTCTGGAAAGAGCAAGGACCCTGGTCTCTCTGGCCTCCTCTTTCACCCTGCAGTTCTCTCGACCAGCAAGGCATTTTCTGCAGCTCCTGGGGCACATGGCTGCTTCTACAGCAGTGGTGCAGGAGCAAGATTTCAGATGAGGACATCCAGTTCCATTTGAGAGCCTTTTGGTCTCAAAGGAGACCCTCTATCCAAATTGATCCCAGTGACTCGAACCCTGATCCAAGCCCTTCAGTGGTGGCAGGACCAGAGCAATCTGAGACAGGGGGTCCCCTTCGCCCCTCAGTCTCACTCCATAATCCTTACTACAGATGCATCCCTCTTGGGGTGGGGAGCTTACATGGGTGACCTCACTACCCAGGGATTGTGGTCCCCTCAGGAATCTCTGCTCCACATCAATCTGTTGGAACTCAGAGCAGTTTTTGTAGCACTTCAAGTTTTTTCCAAATCTGTTCAGAAGAAAGTTGTTCAGGTCAGAACAGACAATACCACCACAGTGTGGTACATCAACAAGCAAGGGGGCACTCGGTCTATGGCCTTGTGCACCGAAGCAATGAAGTTGTGGTCTCTGGCTTACTCTCTGAACACCTTCCTTATTGCAGTTCACCTCCCAGGCAAGGACAATGTCCTGGCAGATGCTCTCAGCAGGCTTTCCCAGGGCCATCATGAATGGTCACTGGATCCCCTAGTACTGGAGGTAGTATTTGCCAGATGGGGCACCCCGCAGATAGATCTTTTTGCAGCCCCAGACAATCACCAACTTCCTTTTTGCTGCAGGCCCCCAGTGTTGGGCTCAGTCCCTCTGGATGCCTTCCTTCTCATTTGGGAAGGAAGTTTTCATGCTTTTCCCCTTCCTCTTTCTGTTCAAGGTGCTAGTCAAAATCAGATCTCAACCCTGCAAGATGATCCTGATTGCTCCAGATTGGGCCAGACAGCCTGGTACCCACTCATATGTCCTTAGCAGTCCACCTTCCCTGTGTCTTCCCAGGAATCACAACCTGCTAACCTGTGCTAGGGAGAGTTTGGTACCCGACCTCAGATCTCTCAATCTCAAGGCCTGGCTCTTGAAGAGTTAGAGTTTGCTGACCTACACCTCTCCCAAGGTGTATTGGATATCTTGAAGGTTTTTGGAAGTCTTCCACCAGGGCTACTTATAATTCCAAATGGAAGAGATTTTCCATATGGTGCTCTGACAAGCATATCTCCCAGAATCTGCTGAATTACCCACAGTCCTGGATTATATGGTGCATTTGAATACCATGGGGCTGAGACCAGCTACCCCAAAGTGCACCTGGCAGCCGTGTCTGCTTTCTTATCAGCAGGTAAACCCTCTTCTCTTTCAGCTCATCCTGTATTCTCCAAGTTTTTCAAGGGGTTGCTTCACACAACCCCATTCAGGGACCCTGCCCTTGCCTGGGATCTTAATATTTGCATTGCCCAGCTTATGCAACCCCCTTTTTGAGCCCTTGTCTTCAGCAGAGCTTAAGTACTTGACTTGGAAAACTATGTTTTTGGTAGCCATCACTTCTGCCAGGCGATAAGTGAATTACAAGCATTGTCAGTGGAGCCTGATTTATCTCCTTTCATAGAGATAAGGTGGTCCTCAGGACTAACAAAGTTCTTGCCTAAGGTGGTTTCAGACTTCCACCTTTATCAATCTCTGTCTCTCCCTGTGTACTTCACTGACCATTCCTCCTCTGGCGAGAGGAGACTGCACAGTTTAGATGTCAAAAGAGCCCTTAGTTACTACATAGAATGTACCAAGGGTCACAGGTTTGACTCCCTCCAACTGTTCCTCACTTATGGTGAGGTTGGTAAAGGGAAACCTGCCACTAAAAGATCCATTGCCAGGTGGATTGTCTCTTGTATCAATTTTGCTATGAAAACTGGGTAAGGTTCCTCCCTCAGGCCTGAGGCTCACTCTACCAGAGGTACAGCTGCGTCTCTGGCTGCTGCCAGGGACATCCCTATCCTAGAGATATGTCAAGCAGCTACCTGGAAAACAGTTCACACTTTTACGACATTACTCCTGGACATCCAGGCTAGGAGTGATGATGGTTTTAGCACAACTGTGCTTCAGAGCCTATTCCTAAGTAGGTTCTGTCCCTCCTCCATGGAGGTACTGCTGTGTAGTCTGCATATGTCATAATATAGCAAGACTTCATGTTGTTTGAAGAAAAATTACTCACCTTAGTAATGTTGTTTCTTCTAATGGAGTCTTGCTATATTATACTCTCCCCTGCCCCTCTCAGAACCTCTGCTTTTGGGATGTGGGTGGGCAGTGCAGTGTTGGCACTAGTAGATGCCTACCTTTTTTTTCACCCCTCCTTTTGGGGTGATTGGGTGTTGTGTTTTCATTTTTTGGATCCCCTGACTTGAGTCTTTGTTTTGGGACCAAAAAATGTGTTCATATATTTAGTAGCCAGTTGGCTAGTGTAGGTTTACAACTTCCACACAGAACCTTAGTGAGTTTTGCTCGTAAAGATCTGACAGTTTGAGTTTGAAGAACAACAGACAGAGTTTTCAACCGAGCTCGTGCTCAAAGTTCCATGCCTGGCATGGAAAGTTAACTCTTTCACCTCCGGAGCAGTTCGAAGGTTGGGACTCACTGCATATGTCATAATATAGCAAGACTCCATTAGAAGAAACAACATTACTAAGGTGAGTAATTTTTTCCTCTAGCCTGTTTGCTAGTGCTTTTCTGAGGCACTCTCCCATCTTGCCAGTCAGCCCTCCTGAAGTCCAATACCCTCACTTTTGTATGGCTTGACTCTGTAGCTGAGTTTAACGTGAACCACACTGTTTGATGGTCACTTGTTCCCAGATGGCAACCCACTTCTAGATCTGAGATCCTCTCACTGCCCTCGCTTGAGTGTCTGAGGTCTAGACTGCTCCGTCACGGTGGGTTCGAGCTAGCTGTCTGAGGCCTGCCACCTGAGGGCATCAAGAATGGCCCTGCTCTTGGATGTGGCTGCAGCAAATGTGCTCCAGTTAACATCTGGCATATTCAGGTCTCCCATCAACAGTATCTCCCCTTTCTCTGCCATTCTAAGAATGCCTTCGATCATATCCTTGTCCATTCCCTCCCCCTGACATGGGGGTCTGTACACAACCCCTGTGCGGATTATGGTGCCGTTTGCAGTCTCCAAGGTGACCCACAGTGCCTCCTCTCCTCCCTGTTTACTCTTTTGTTCAGTTGCTTTTATCTCTTCCTTTACATAGAGAGCTACTCCTCCCCCTCTTCTCCTCTTCCTGTCTCTCCTGTAGGTTATGTACCCTGGTATGTTAACATCCCATTCATGGTTTTCTGTGTACCATGTTTCTGTGACTGCTCGATATCCAGGCATCCCTCTTCCATCAAGGCCACCAGCTCCAGGGCTTGTTGCCCAGACTACGAGCATTGGTGCTCATTACCCTCCCTTTCCTGATGGCCTTGCTCCTTTTTGCCCCATCCTGTCCTTCTTGCCTTTGTCCTTTCTCCATTTACCCCTGCCCTTCTCCCTATCGACACCTCCATGTTGGTGTTTACCGCACTACTATCGTGATTTTTTTTTTTTTGGGGGCTGGATTTCCTGCTCCTTTCAGTTCCTCCCCTTGACTAGTTTAAATGCTTGCCAATGAAGCATTTAAACCTATCACCTAGGATCCTGGTTCCCCTCCTGGACAGATGCAGCCCATCATGCCAGTATAGGCTTGCATCACTCCAGGTGGACCCCCAGTCCCCAGTGAAGCCAAATTCCTGAGCTCCACGCCAGTTTTTCAACCACTGATTGAATCCCATGGTGTGGAAGACCCTAGCCTCTCCTACGCCATGGATCGGCAGCACCTCCGAGAAGGTTACCGTGCGTGCTACTTGTCTAAGGCCCCTCCCCAATTCCACAGACACTTCCTGCACTTCTCTAATCCCTTTCTTAGCCAGGTCATTTGTCCCTAGGTGGACAGTGACATCCAGCTCCCTCCCTGTGCAGCTGCTCCAGCAATCCTGAGATCGCTCCCTGTCTCTCCAAGCCATGGCGAGCCAGGCAGCACCTACCTCCCTCTCCCAGTTCTACCTTCCTAACAATGGAGTCCGGAGTTGTTTTACTTCCCCTCGCGGGGTCCCCTGCTACCAGTTTACTACCTGGAGTGCTCCAACAAAGGGAGGCATTGTTGCATTCTCTGGATGTACTTGAATCTTGCATACTACCTGGCTAAGACCAGTTCCACCAGAAAGACAGATCAGTTGTTTCTCTTTTGCCCACAGGAAACTCGGGGCACTAGTCACAAAACAAACCCTAAATAAGTGGCTAGTGCACTGCATCACTTTCTGTTACCAGCACTACAACAAACCCATACCGACCGTTAGGGGTCACCACCAAAGGGACAGCGACATCTCGGCTCTTCAAAATGTTTAATCAGTGGACCTCTGTTGGCTGCTACTTGGAGTTCAGTGCACACTTTTGTGAGGCACTATAGTCTGGACATTGCTTCCAGGAAGAGAGCAGGTTTCGGCCTAGCAGCCCTTCAGGGACTCCTCTCCTAATATCCCATTCTTTTGTGTCTTCCACCCTTCTGATCTGGGTCTCCTCTTTGGTACTGCTTAGGACTCAGTCCTAATGGTATTACCTGCTGCAAGAGCTTCCCCCTTGAAGTGAGATAGTACAGTTACATAAGAACTTACCGTAACAGTAGATCTTCAAGAGGAGCTGTTGCAGCAGGTGGCTTTCCCACCTACCTGCCCCCGAGAACTACTACTACATCTTCTCTTTGGTGATGAGAGATCCTCCTTGGTTCTCCCATCTGTATTTTCAGCTGCGTCTCTGGCGGGAGAACTGAGGTGCTAGCTAGAAAAATTTTTCGTGGGGTCCTAATGTCTAGCGGCCTTAGTCCTAATGTTATTACCTACTGCAAGAACTCCTCTCAAAGATCTACTGTTATGGTAAGTTCTTATGTAACTGTGCTTTATTTCTATAAAGGCTAGTGTGGACCTGTTTTGTCTCAAGATAAGGGGAGATGGGCATATAGCCCAGGAAGGCATAAAATATCCCACTGTGGCTTTCCATGACGGAGAAAGGTAATGTACCTAGGGATCAGGGGTCATGCCAAATGCATGGACCAGATGTCACTGGGATTGACATCAAACCTGACATGGAACCACAGTGACACCTACAGGGAAAGGTAAACTGTTGCACCCTAATATCTGTATTGTCCTGGAATCATTAACCCCGCCCCAGAGAAAAAAATAAGGTGGATGTGTCCTAAACTGACCTTCAAGTATAGTATCAGACACACTCTTCAAATGCAGGGCAGTTGAAAACCAGCTTAGTTGGAAGGCAGATAGTCTGTCCAGCTGGCATATACTTGGAGACCAGAGGTACATGTGTAGGCCTGGGAAAAATCTCTACAACCAGACCCGAGTGTGTGGAAAGTTTGACTTTGTTCCATACTGAACAGGAAATTCTGATTTTTAAGTCAGAATTTTGGAAACCAAGACTTTGCACCAAGGAAGCGCCTGGAGGACTTTATTTTTTTTTTTTTTCTTTTTTTTAAAGGACATTTCAGAGACTTAAGTTGGAATATACACTTGCTACACAACTGTTGCTTAAAGGTGATCTGCAAATTAACTATATAAGCCCGCTTCCATCCCACGTACCTTGCTAAGTGGTGACGGGATTCCGGGGGTGCCATCAGTACAATTTCTGCAACAATCTGTTTATTTACTAAACCGTGGAAACTTTGCCGCCTGGGTCCCGCTAGAGCGGGTGCAAGTTTACATGAATATTGCACCCATTTAGTGACGTTGCAGACACCACCGCTTTCAATGAGGCAGCAGTGGAGGGGGCTTAATTTATTTATTTTATTGCTGCTGGTGGGGGTGGGGGTCTTGACACCTAAATTAATACTTACAGCAACACCAGAATGGGTCATGTAGTTAATTTGCAGGTCACCTTTAAGGACTCATGTCTACAAGGACCTTTGAAATCTTGTCTGAACTCTAACATCAAAACAAGGTATAGCTTAGAATATACTATCTAGTGTTTTCTGTAAACCATCCAGTTTTTCTTTTGTTATTGTCTGCATTTCAAAGTTCTTCCAAACTGTAGAATTTTCTGTATTGCTTTTATTTTTAGTAAACTTTTATGCCTTTCTTATCAACTCTGCCTGGGATCTGGTTGTGTGATTTAACATTTTAACAGAAGGGTTTTGAAAAGACTGTGTGCCTTGAAAAGATAGAACCGCTTGGCTATCGTATAAAACTACCTAGGCAAGACATAGCCAGTGGCCATGGTGGGAGTCAAATACTGAAAGTAGTGCAGAGTGGAGGGAACTCAAAACTACAGAATCCACCCTCCCACTGGGACAAGGAAGGCTGACAAGTCTTCTGGAAACCCTTACTCCTGCTCACAGGTTCTCAAAAAGGGGGATCCTCTGCAAATAGGAGGTACTGCCGGGCTGCCTGAGGTTTGGGGTCCAGGGGCGTGTGACAGAGTATTGGGTCACCAATGATTTATGAGGGGTGCAGGGGGTATCATACAGCTTGTATTTGACTTTCAGCAACTTGTGAATACAGTGATCTTACTTCGAGAAACTGCTGTTGCAGCAGGTTACATCATAAGGACTGAAGCCAGCAGGTGCCAGGACCCCACGGAAAAATTCTAGCTAGCAATATCCAGCGGGGGACTGCCCCCGATGTCTGTCCCACCCCTAACGTCCGGCATCATATATAAGGGGCGGACCCCCAGCATCCCCTAGTTCTTTTAGTGCTGTCGACTTGCCAGCATCGGCCTCACAGACACCTCTAGCAGATAAACGACGCTCGAAATTCAGTAATTTTTTGTTAAAATCACCCTCATGTCTTTTTCTATGACTCCTTCTACCGAAGGACACCCTCAAAGTGCGCTTGCAGCAAACTGATCCCGATTTAAGGACCGGCAACGGCTTTGTGTGCAGTGCCTAGGCAAACGCGACATTAAGGCCTGCTCCATCTGCCAATGGTTAAACAGCAGGACCAGGATCCGCGCCAAAAAGCTCTCCAGGGGTTCCTTCTCGAAGCAAAACTAAAGGCTATGGAAAAAACCTTCCTTCAGGGGAATCCTCCACCACAAGTCCAGGAAATACTGTGAAAAGCACGGGATAAGGACAGGGCCAGATCCCCAAGTCGGACCTCAGAATCCAGGGCCAGTTCCAGCTCTACGAGGTCGGTTAGGTCCCCCTCTAGGGCTCGCTCTCAGACCCCTCCAGTGAAGATACGGTCTTCTGGAGGCTCGAGCACAGTCTTCCTTTAGCCTCTTAAAACTAAAAAGGATAGATGGCCTTTCAGTTTGGCAGCCAGGCCCGAGGCCTTGGACCAGCCTAAGTCTAAATCGGCCTCAAAGCAGGGCGCTGACGCGTCGGACCGACGCCAGGACCCCAACCACCGTTCGGTTTCCCAACCTCCAAAAGGGCCTGACGCCCCTCCGAGGAAACAGACAGAACTGACGTCCCTCAAGCGGACCTCAGAGCCCAAGCGGGTGACCGACCTGATGCCAGCTCCAGTTGCCTGGGGTCCTCAGAAGAGGAGGTCGGAACCCCCATTCCTGACGACCAGACAGACGACACTGAGGACGTTGGGCTGACCCAAGAACCGATGCAAGATCCGACTACACCCCAGGATCCGACTCCTGAGCACACCGACTGGCAGACACCTACACCGACACCTATGCCCGGCCCGTCATCTGGCCTGAATCTGCAAGAGGTGAAAGACCTTTCTAACTTCTGGTTGGACACCATCAAAAAAGACGTGATGCCCACTAAGCCTTCCCAGGCTCCTCCTAAGGAGCCCGACAGTAGGATGCCTCCTGAACCCAAGGAGCCTACCTCACTTCCTAGGGGCAGATCCCACGACAGGAAAAGATCCCTCCGGGTTTCCCAGTGACCGTCCACCAAAACGCCCCAGAGGCAGACGCCATACTCTGCCGGGGACGACTCATGGCAGGATACCTCAGACACTTCGAGGTCACCCTCTCCGATCAGCCTCCCATCACCAGACCCACGAGACCTACCCAGGTCACCACCGGATGATCTCTCTTTCTCTGATATCATGAGACACATCCAAGAAAGCGTTGGGTGGGCGACGAAGACTTAGACCCGAAGACAACGCCTTGCAAGATACCTCGGCAGAAAGATCCTAAGCCTGTGGTGGTCCCACCACTGGTGGATACATTCATTGTTGTCACCAAGGCAGCATGGAAACGTCCTCATTCCACTCCGGCAGTACCCAAGAAGGCCGATTTGCCTTTATAGGGCACCCATGGAGCACCCTTATTTGGCACAACAGCCCTTCGCCGACTCTCTGGTCATTAGGGCCTCACACAACCTGTCTCAAAGACCTCGGCACCTGAGCACTCGACCACCAGATCAGCATGCTCTATCAGGTCTCTCAATTACCTCATGCACATGGTGCAATTTCAGAATGCCCTGTGGGAACAGGGCCAGGACTTCATCAAGGATTTCCCGGAGGGCGAAAAGGAGGAGCTGCTAGGTGTCCTCTGCACTGGGTCAGACGTGGGGACCCTAGTCCTTCGAGCCGCTTACGACTCAGCGGACTCTGCAGCCAGGGGCGCTGCTACAGGTGTTTGTCTCTGGAGACACTCCTGGTTAAGGGTCTCCGGATTTACCCCGGACTTTCAGAAGAATATCCTAGACGTCCCATATAACTGCTCGGTCCTGTTTGGTGAAGAATCAGAAGTCATCACCAAGTTCGGGGCCAGGAAAACAGTAAGGACGGTACAAACCATGTACAGACCTAAGTCTGATTCCTTTTATGGAAACAGAATTGTTTTCAGCGCAGCAACAAAATAGCCACATTCCGGCCAGCAACCAAGGGGCAACTTTAACAGAAAGAGTCAATCCAGATTCCCTGCAGGCCAGGGCCAGAAACACCAAACATCTGCCCAGCCTGCCGGAACCAACACCACCACAGCATGACTCCTTCCCGGCCCCTGCCCCACCTCTGGATCCGAGGGAAGGCAGGGTTGTGGGCCATGTCTATCACCACCTATCAGGGTAGCAGAGGAAAACCTCCAACCGATGGGTTCTTCGACTAGAAAGTCGAGGACACTCTAATAGAGTTCCTCGACCGCCCAACATCAAGGCCTCCTCTGCTCTCCCATTATTTGGGTCAGCATGCCTTGCTCATACAGCACGAGATCTTGGCACTCCTGGACAAGGATGCCATAGAACCAGTGCCACAGAACCAGAGAGGAGAAGGATATTATTCACGCTTCTTTCTGGTTCCAAAAAGACAGGGGACTTATGCCCGATCCTGGACCTCAGCGGCCTCAACACCTTCGTGTTGTACAAATGCTTCCGCATGGTCACTCTTCTGGGTCTCATCCCCATGCTCAAGCAGGGCGCATGGCTTGCGTCGCTGGACATGCAGGACGCATATCTCCATCTCCCCTTCACCCGAGCACACCAGAAATTCCTGCGCTTCGAGTTCCTGGGACGCCACTATCAGTTCCGAGCACTCCCCTTCGGACAGTTCTCGGTGCCTCGCGTATTTACGAAATGCTTGGCAGTCGTGGCAGTGGCCCTTAGGAGACAGGGCCACTATGTGTTCCCATACCTAGACGACTGGCTCCTCATGGCCCCCTCTCGGGAGGCTTTAATAGCAGTGATTCAAGACACTTGCTCCTTTTCAAGTCATTGGGCATTGCTGTCAATCAGGAGAAGTCGTGCCTTGTCCCTTCTGAGAGGTTGCAGTTTATCGGTGAGTTCTCAACACCAGCCAAGGGAAGGCTTTTCCCGGCTCAGGACAGGGTGGAGCATGTCGATCCCTTATAAGAGACATCATGAAAAAGTCTGTCCCAGCCAGGACCATTCTTTGCTTGCTCGGACACATGGTGGCAGCCATTACGGACAGTTCCCCTGGCTCTGCTTCATATAAGGATTACCCAGTGGATGCTGTGAGCTCAGTGGGACCAAAAGCAGGATCAGCTCATCAGCTGAGTCTGGGTCACGAATACCGTCATCCGGGACTTGCAGTGGCTCGTTACAGAGGTGCCCCTTCTTAGTGCCTGCTTCAGCTCTGACACTCTCCATGGGCGCCTCGGGGTCCGGTTGGGTAGCCCACCTGGAAGGAGTAGGGACCCAGGAGCTTAGTGCGACCCTGAGTCTCACCTCCACATCAACATCCTCGAAATGAGGGCAGTCCTGTGAGCTCTACAGGCCTTTCAGTCAGAGATCACACCAGGTCTCCTGCTGTTACAGACAGACAATCCATTGGTGATGTACTATATCGACAAGAAAGGAGGCACTCACTCCTACCCTCTTTGCAGGGAGGCAAAGAGGGTGTGGGATTGGGTATTACAGCACGTCGCAGAGATCACTGCAGTGCATGTTCCCGGTGTGGACAACACCGTCTCAGATTGCCTGAGCCGGTTGCAGGCCAAGGCTCATGAATGGGAACTGCTGCAAGAAGTAGTAGAGGATCGGTTCCGCACATGTGGGACACCAGACTTAGACCTATTCACGTCCCCATACAATGCAAAACTGCCCAATTTCGGCTCGCTAGATCCAGGGCCTGGTGTTTTCTGGCGAGACGTGTTGTCCCTCTCCTGGACGGGCAGGTTCCTCTACGCTTTCCCACCCTTCCCTTTGATACAGAGGGTGCTACTGAAGCTCCACGAGGAGGGAACATCAATGATCCTAGTGGTGCCCTTTTGGCCCAGGTAAATTTGGTTCCCACTCCTACACCAACTGGTCCGGGAACCCCTGTTTCCTTTGCGGTCAGCTCACACCTGTTGTCCCAGGAAGCGGCTCCCTGGTCCATCGAACCTCAGGTCACTGAACCACCATGCCTGGCTCCTAAGAACATAGCAGTCCTTAGACACAGGGTTTGCAGGAGGTAGGGACGATTAGAGCAGCAAGAAAACCCCTCCTCATGCCACCTACACCATGAAATGGTGCAGGTTTTGTCTTTGGGCTCAGGCCGGCTTAGCCCCACTTGACTGCACTGAAGTCTGTGCTGGACTACCTCCTATCCCTGTATGAATCAGGGCTAGCATATTCCTCCATGAAGGTACACCTGTGTGCCATTTCGCATACCATTCCCTGTAGGTCAGACGTCACTAGCGCAGCTAGAGGCCTCCGCGCTTCTCGCGCTGCATCCTCCATTTGAGACCTCCTATCAAGGATCCGATTCCCCCTTGGGATCTTTCTTTCGTCCTAGAGCAGTTCCGCTGCCCGTTTGAACCAGACACGGATTGCAAGCTGCATCTACTCTCTTGGAAGACACTGTTTTTAGTTGGGTTACTTCCGCTAGAAGAAATTTCTGAGCTTCGTGTGCTCATGTGTAAGAACCGTGCCAGGTTTCCACAAGAACAGAGTGCCTTAAGGACAAATCCTAAGTTTCTACCAAGGTGGTCTCGACCTTAACTCTCAATCAGGATATTGACCTTCCGGTGTACTATCCCAACCACTCTGAGGGGAAGCTTTCCTGCACACAGTAGACGTGCATAGGATCCTCCGGTACTGTTTAACCAGAACCAAATCCCATCGACGCTCAGATCAGCTTTTCCTGTCATTTGCTAACAGGATGAAAGGAGCACCTGTATCGAAGCAAACTCTCTCCAAGTGACTCGTTAAGTGCATCATGTTCTGTTACCAAAAGTGAAAGGACATTCCACGAGGGGGGTGGCTACCTCTTTCGTGGCGCTTAAGAACGTTTTTACATCAGCCATTTGCGCGGCCGCTACTTGGAGCACTGTACATACCTTTATCGGGCATTACAGTTTGGACATTGCTTCTAGGTGTAGAGCTGGTTTCGGCCTTGCAGTCCTTCGAGGACTTTTGTCTTAAATAAGGTTCACTCTAGGATCCCTCCTATCCTCCTCCCGAATAGGGTATTATTTTGTTCCCTTACTGCTTGGGAATCAAAATCTAAAAAGGACTTTTTTCCAAATCAAATTCAGACTAATTGGGGAGATTCAAAAAAAATTGGGGAACATATAAATGCTTTGTGTTCTCCTAAATCTGGTTCTACTGTTGGTAGTTTATTAGTTGATAATGTTAAGGTTACTGATCCAGTGGGTATTGCTAATCTATTTAGTCAGAAATTTTCAGATTTATCTACATTTAGAAGGATGGAAAATCATATGGGTTGTGAGGAATCTCTGAGGGATCCTAACTTGATCGGTAAGCCTTTTTTTTTTTTACCTTTAAGACAATTACAGAGGAAAAAATGTTGCAGTTATTAAATAGACTTGCTAATAAATATAGTGAATGTGGTGGGGGGTTGGATGGGAGATTTCTGCGTTTGGCTGGTCCTTTGTTGGTTAAACCTCTTTGTTTTCTTTTTAATTTTTCTTTACAATTTTGTCAGTTTCCAGCAGATTGGAAACTGGCAAAAGTGGTTCAGTCCTAAAAAATATAGCTTACTCTTTGGATGACTTTATGCCAATTTTAATTTTGAACCCATTGAGCAAGATGTTGGAGAGAGCTGTAGCAGGTCAGATTAATGACTATCTTGATGCGGTTGGTTGCTTTCTCCTTATCAAACCACGGTTTTAGAAAGAATTATGGGACGGTGCACATTGGTTGGGTTCACAAATGCATAGTAGAGGCTTTGATAAATGCCATATGACTGGGGTGGTGTTTTGTACCTAATCAAGCCTTTTGATTTATTAGAGCATGATTTGATTTGTCGAAGGTTAGGGATTTTTGTTTTTTCTGGATCTGCTGTGGCTTGGATAGGAGCTTATTTGGTTAATCGTGTATAATATGTTAGTGTTGGTTCTTATTTTTCTAAGTTGTCTGTGATTGATTGTGGTGTCCCTCAGGAGTCTATATTGGGCCCCTTGTTTTCTTTGTTTGTGAATGAACTTCCTTCTATTAGTTTGAAATGTCAATCTATTTTGTATGCTGATGATTTGATAATTTTTTGTCATGGTAAATCTATTGAAGAAATATCTTCAGTCTTAAGTTGTGATTTTTGGGAGAGTTTGTTCTTGGTTTTTGGAGAATTCATTGGTTCTGAATTCAGCAAAAACGAAATCCATGGTCTTTGGGACGAAGGGTATGTTGAGTTTAGATCCAATGTTATATTTATTTGATCGAGATGGAAATGTTATTGAACAGGTTTTTCTTTTTAAATATGTCAGTGTTTTGTTAGATCCTAGTTTATTTCCCCATATTAGATTAATTACTCTGACAATAAATCAAAGATTGAGTTTGCTTTATAAATTTAAGGATTATTTTTCTTTTGAGGTTAGGAAGTCTGTTGCGGTTGGTTCTTTGTTACCACTTTGAATATGTTGCTGATATTTATTTGGGGTTGGGATGTAGGGAGTTGCAACTTTTTGAAGGTGTCTTATAAACGGTATTTGTCTTTTTTGTTTTGCTAGAATCCCCACGATTACATCACTGTCTATTGTATGTTAAACTAGGTTGGTTATCTCCGCTTACAAAAATTGAATATTTCTTTTGTTGTATGATTTTTAGCAGTGTGTTTTTAGGGTCTAAGTTTCTTTTAAAGGATACCTAAACAACATTTTGATAACAAACTATTCAAAAATCTGACTCCGTAGGTGACTAAAGGAAAAGCTGCTGTATTCATTAATGCTAAAACTACATTTACATAATTTATCTAAATGTGGTTCCAGAGCATTTGAAAATTGTAAAATCAGCCTTCCAGTTTAAAAAAAAAACTCTTACCTGCTTCCTAAAATGGCCGCCAAATGTGTTACGTGATGACATCATTGGAGCCAAAGTCAGAGAGATATATGGCTCTTTATAGTGCTAACTAGTTCTTTTTTCCCTTTGTATAGAATTGTTTCACCCAAATGGTCAAAACCATGTGCATTATTTTGTATAATGCACATGTTAGGCTATGGTTCTATTCATTTTGTTTACTTTAACATGCTGAAAATGTGTTTTAATCCAACCAACTTTCTCTGTGGCAAACCACAGTGCAGTACAAATCTTAAATAACCTGGTGGTCTAGTGGTTATGGTGGATCCAGGATGCTGCAATGGGTGCTGGGGTTGTGCATGCTTAATATGCACTTTTAACATTTCTATTGAACCTTTATATTTTCTTGCTGTTATTCTTTTCTAGTACATTTTGACAGAACCTACAAATGTAATCCATAGTTTGAATATAAACATTTATACAATCAATAAATCAGACTTCAACAAAGTAAAATGCAGCAGCAGCAAGCACGTACGTAACTATGTGGGGGTGGCAGCCACACCCTTCACCGCCCCCTACAGCCACCACTTTTTTGCAGTAAAGTTCTTGTGCAGTCCAATGTTAGAGTTCATACTTTCTCAAAACTCAAATATATGCTTGTCTTGTCTTTTTTTTCCATGGGAAATAATAAGAATCGGCATTTATATAGTGATTTTCATACACACTGTATCCCAAAGTGCTTTACAAGCCATACTAGCCTGGTAGTGAAGTGACTGAACGTGTAGTGGCAGCCACTTCATGCATTAATATCCACACACAGCCTTGGACAATTGCATGAACTGGTTTTATGGAAAGGGAATGCTAGCCAACACAATAGGATCAGGTAGTGATCAGTGCTGGCAGCCCACATCTTATTTCTCACAGTAATCTGCTCATATTCTACTTCTGCTTCCCCTTCCTGAATATAGCAGTACCTTGCAAGAGCGGCCTTCTCAGTCCCCCTCTGGTATTCATTTTTCACTATTCCTCCTCACACCGAAAACAGGTGAGCTCATCACCCTTTTGCATCATGAATGCAAGTAGTACAGTCCCCGTTTTATTTTGACATATCAAATATAAACATATCTTTCCAGTTTTTCATGCTCATAGCAGCAGGGAACAAGGGGAATGATGGGCTTTCCTATCCTTATAAGATCTAGACTACCTCTGATTAGGCACTATTAAATGATGGGTGTGCACATAATTATGCACGTCATTTAATAGTGCCTTATCATAAATTAACTCAGAATCTTATATAAGTAACAAAACCCTATTTTTCCACTTGTGTCATGCTGCTAACAGC
Source organism: Neoceratodus forsteri (assembly GCA_016271365.2). Classification (NCBI taxonomy): domain Eukaryota; kingdom Metazoa; phylum Chordata; order Ceratodontiformes; family Ceratodontidae; genus Neoceratodus; species Neoceratodus forsteri. Next base: position 210,177,063 of record JADMNL010000026.1, on the reverse strand, counting down.
CTGGCTTACCAGAAGATCATGTTTATTATTAATAAGTAACAATAACACGGGAGACTATACTAACCACATTCATGATGCAGAAGGGTAGTGAACTCACCAGTTTTTGGTGTGGGGAGTAGGTGAGAAGAATGAATGCCAGAGAGGGACTGAAGAGGCCATTCCAGCAGGGTGCAGCTATATTCAGGTTAGTTTAAGACATGGAGGATGCTGAGCAGATCACTGTGAGATCTGAAATGTGGGGCTGCTAGTATCGTGATCACTACCTGGCTGTGGATGAGAGTAGCCAGCGATTACAAATACTCAGAGTGGCAGGGCTGCATCTAAACTGTTACTTGATTTTGGGGGTGTTGACGTTTGTTAGGACAGTATTGAGGGAGTTGTGTATAGCTCATTCAAGGTTTGGAAGGGTGGTAGCCAGCCAACTCGCATTGTGGAGTACAGCACAGAAAAGTACTGGAGAAGAATTGCTGGGAACTGCCCTGTGGGGTTCTGCAGATCACAGGTAAAGGAGTAGACTGACACTGGAAGTCAGGTGGATTCACTCAAGGTATTAATATGCCTCTCCTGCTAATAATATTGTTATCCATTTTAAGTACAGCCCTTATGAGGGCATGAACAGCAGTTTTTCTGGTGGGTCATGATGCTTATTGCTTGGCCCTCCAGGAAGACCTAGCTGTTGGTTAATGAGGTGGAAACAAAACATAACAGGGAACTGTACATACTACCTTCACTGTGCAGAAGGGTGATGGATCCACTCAATGTTTACTGTGGGAGCAGAAGTCAAACATTGAGAATGTGGACTGGAGAGTGATTTGGGAGGCATTTTTTAACAGTGCCAGCTGATGATGAGTATCAGTATTGGTGTGCACAACTCTCTGAGGTACAAGATTACAATCTGAGGTCTGATAATTCTCTTTATAACACCGCAAGCTCATATGTGGCACTAGGCAGTACTAAGGACAGCGTATGGATGGTGGGGTGTTCAACAGAAGGCAGGCTAGGTGCAGGGGGTGCACATGGAAACAGAAAGCCTTATTTGTGGATTAACAAGAGCATGAGCTTTGGAACTGAACAAGACTGGTACTTTGCTGTGTGACCCTGAGCAAGTCACTAAACTTCCTTGTGCTCCTAGGCCACACCTGTAAATAAGCTTTCAGCTTAGTGTGTCTCTCCTGGTTAACAAAGAAACTAAATTCAGTGCGTCATATAACCACTGGACCATCAGGCATTTGAAGTGTTTTACTGTGATGCAGTTTGCCAAAGAAAAAATCAGCTGGACTGCAAAACATTTTCCGCACAGTTAAAGTAAACAAAATGAACAAAATCATAGCCTAATGTATACTGATCAAAATAATCCACGAGGTAATACATAGTGTTGATCATTCTGGTACAACAATTCAAAATAAAGAGGGAAAGAAGAACTAGTTAGCACTATAGAAATATATGTGAATCTCTGGCTCTGGCTTCGATGATGTCATCATGACTCATCACTTAAAACACTTGGCCGACATCTTAGGGAGAAACCATGGCTGTTTTTGGAAAGTGGAAGTCTGATGTTTACATTTTTCAAAAGCTATGAAACTGCATTTATGTTATTTAGCATAAATGTAAACAGCAGCCTTTACTTTACCTCGTAATGAAGCTAGATTTTGGAATTTGCCTTTTTAAAAAAACTACTTGTTTAGGTACCCTTTAAATGATTTAATTAATGTTAGGAATGTTTCTTCTTTTCTGCGTTCTTCTGTGGGTATTACTTTAATTACAGAATTGTCTAAACTGAAATTAGCTTCCTGTGTTTTCTCTATTTCTGCCCCCATTTATTGGAATGCCCTTCCCTTGTTTATCTTGACAGTCTTCATCAATTGTTGGTTTCAAGAAAAAACTAATGGAATTTCTGTTGGTGAAGTATCATTGTGTTTGTAATATTTAATGTATTGTGTAAATTTTTCTGTATTGCGTCTTTTGGAATTTTTGTTCCGGGTCTGACCTGAAAAGGGGCCTTTGGTCCAGTGTCATTTACCCGGTTAACAAAAGAATAAATAAAAATAAAAAATCAGTCTTTATGTTGTAACTTGCTGCAAGAGCTGTTTCTCGAAATAAGATAGTACAGTTACGTAACAACTTACCATAACATTAGATCTTCGAGAACAGCTTTGCAGCAGGTAGTTTCCGTCCCACCTTCCCCTCAGGAGGTTTGGTTTTCAGAATTGGCATCTCGGACGCAATCAGATTATTGTTTTCATGAGTCTTCCTTTGGAAGCAGATCCTCAGTGTCCCCTTCAGAATTCACCTTTATGCTGGGAGTCTCTGGCGGGAGAACTGAGGGATGCTGTGGGACCGCCCCTTTTATATGATGCTGGACGTCGGAGGTGGGGTCGGTCTCCCGCTGGATATTGCTAGCTAGAGTGTTTCCGTGGGGTCCTGGCACCTGCCGGCTTCAGTCATTATGGTGTTACCTGCTGCAAGAGCTGTTCTCGAAGATCTACTGTTACGGTAAGTTCTTACGTAACTGTACTTTCTCAAAAAGACACTTAAATTTGTACAAAATACGATTCGCTCTCAGTTGACTAACACTAAAAGCCTGGTATGGTTAGCAGTTCACCCGGTAGCAGGGAGTAGTATGCAGAAACGTAGTTGGCTAAGAGTACAACAGATAGAATTACAACGGCTTGTTTAGAGCATAACAAGCAGTGGCTTCTCAAGTCATGCTTACCATAAACCGAGTGATGGAGGTGTTTGCAGTAAAATTACAGTGTTTTAAATTGCAGTCTTTTTACCCAAGGAGTTGGAGAAAAAAGTGCAAAGCTCACAATCTGCACATGCTTAGTCACATAGCCACAACCCCCCGCACCCCTCCTCTCTCTGTTTTGGGTGTGCACACTGGCACTTAGACACTCTCCATGTTGTAATGCAGGTAATAGTGCTCAGTCCTGAGGGGGACATTGTGTACATCCATACCTAAACACAAAAACACTCCATGTTGTAGCGGAGGTACTTGTGTTCTATCATGAGGGGTAGTGTGCACACCTGCACCTAAATGCACATAGTTCATGAGGTACAGGTACTTGAACCTGATCTTGAGTGGACAGTGTGTACACACATACCTAAACAGCTCACTCTTTTCTTTGTGTTGCACAGATACTCTGAGCAAGAGATCCAGGAGAAGGTGGCCACCTTCAGGCAGATGCTAATAGAGAAGGATGGAGTGCCGGGTAAAGACGAGCAGCAGCAGCAGCAGCAGCAGGCGGCACAGCGTCCGGCGTGAGTATAGAGCACTGAGTAATTTATGAATGTACGAGGGGGGGAATCCTGGAATGCTACACATTAAATATAAGGAAATGGCCAGTGTCTAACATGAGAACAGAGCACAGTGTTCGAGTGGGGAAGGGGTGTTGGGGCAGGAGAGGCATACTTGTTTGTTAAAAATGTTTTCTTTATTGTCACAAGTTCTGGCATGCACACATATATGTTTTAGCCTTTATGCAGGTTATCTCATTTATTGATGAGGGCTTGTCAGCTGGCCAGTCAGTGTGCATGTGACTAAGGGTCATGAATGAGCCTGGGTCTCTGACTCTGTTTCTACACCGTCACCTGGGTAACAGAAGGTGCTAGTGCACCCGCTGCACTGCGGAAAGGATGACGCCAGCCATGCTGTGTCTTGGTAGGTTGGGGAACCTTGTGTGCCAGTGTCCTGGGGGAGAGGGTGGAAAGGAGAAGAGAAATCCCCAGAGAGTGCAGCAAGACTACTGGCTACCCCACAACAGCCTAACAGTTGTAGCTGGGCTGAAGGATCTGCCTAGAGGTTTTGGGGGGGTGAGAAGCAGGGGTGGTAAGTGCTGGAGATGCCAAGGATGAGGTTGGGCGGTCACTTGTGAGGTGGGGCAGCTCTGCCAGAAGGAACAAAAATACATATTGTAAAGCAGATAGCTTTTTTATGTATATTGGAACACTAACCTGTATTTAGCAACATTAATACTTAATACATGCTGAAAATAGAGCTACAATCTATATTTCGACTGTAAGTGATCTTCTGGAATCATCTGTAAAGAGAAAATAGCAAAGTTAGTCCACTAACTTTGCTGTCTTCTCTCTTAGATCACTCCTGAAGACTACCTACAGTCGAAACTTAGATTCTAGTTCTATTTTCTGTTTTTAACGAGCATTTAGTATTACTCTCTTGTTTTCAGCCCACATGCTGACAGAGCACCTTGTTTTATTTTTATTTGTCTTTGGCATTGAGTGTCTTTACAAATGCAACTGAGAGGCTGATGCATGATGTTGCAGTGATTGTTTACACTGATTTGTTTGGCTTCATCGGGCATAATGTGCCAGAGACTAATGTTCTGTGTAGTGTTTGTACCACATGCCAAATTGCTAGGTGTAAGGATCTCTGGGGAGCCAAGTTGAGCATTTCATGTAGAACAGATGGTTACAAATTCTAGTAAGGGTACATGTTTTGAACCAGCTAAAAAGAGCTTGACTAGCTGAGAGCGCACTAATCCTGGTTCATAAATCTGGGAATTGTGATTACTGCTGCCCTGCTTCCAGAACCTAGTTTGTAGATAAAGGTGCAACGGAAGAAATTGATAAGACACAAACAGACATGAAGTATAATTTAATAGAACATTTTTTGATATTCACAAGCAGTGACTAGGTGTGATCTTCAGCCATTTTCTGCTCAGCGTCAAGGGTTGTGAAAAAGGTTTTTCACTACAATGACCAGCTCTGAGGGCAGAATAAATCACTTGAACAAGTCTAATATAATACAAGGAAAAAAAATCTGCACTGCTTGTGCAGGGAGATCTTACATGTTTAGATTTAACAAACATGAGCTTTGTGCCATGGGCTGTCAAAATGTTTGACACCCTCCTCCCTTTTTAACCAATATTTTGATTTTTTTTCCCAGTAACCGTATGTATATACACATTAATTAAGGGATGCCTGTATACTGAGGGATGTGTTACTATAGTATTGCACATTCTTATGAAATGCTGCAGTCTGAGACTTTCGTATTGTATTTAAACAGTAAGGCATGACAGGGTGTGCTGAGATAACAGCATGTCTTGGGTGAGTTGAAACAGAGGTGAAAGGGTAAATGCTTCCACCGCCTGAGAGGTGCCATTATCCCAGTGCAAAGCACACCTTGGAATGCCTTATTGTGATTATGAAGTGGGTTCATTAAGATTAGTAAAGAAATAATAAAAAGGAAAATTGATGGGGGGGGGGGCATAAAAAAGAGAAATGGAAAAAAATCCTTTTGAGCCATTGTAATGCTGTTTGGCCAGTGTATGGGCACGTGCTACTTTATTTATTTTATTTTTTTTAATACAAGTGAATGGAGGCGTATTGATACAGCCATGCCTGCTTAATGTAAACAGGTGAGTTGTGTCACAGATCTTTTTCCAGTGCTGTTGTGCTGGGGTCTGTGCACTGGGTTCTGTGCTCCTCAGCCAAGCTGGTTTCGGGATTTTTTTGGGCCCATTTCATAATGTACATTCTGCTGGGATATAACTAGGGATGTACCTTTGTCAGTGTCTCCATGGTTTCTGTGACTTTTTTGGGCATTTCTCATGATGCCACCATAGTCTCTGGTGTCTGCAAATGACAGACATGTAATTGTGTGCCTCTCCACTGCAACGCATCTGGTTCCCAATCGGCCCCAGTGTGGGATTCTGAGACTTGCACGTGAGTCCTGGTCTCCCCACTGCAGTGCACCTGGTCCACAGTTGTACGCAGTGTGGGATTCTGGCCTCACCACTGCAACACCCCTGGTCCCCATTCAGTGCAGTGTGTGATTCTGGGACTTGCGCAAGTCCAGTTCTCTCCACCGCAGTGCACCTCGTCCCCATTCGGCTGCAGTGTGGAATTCTGGTCTCCTCATCACGATGCACCTGGTGCCCAGTTGGCCCCAGTGTGGGATTCTAGGACTAGCACGCGAGTACTGATCTCTGAGATTGCAGCACAACTAGGCCAGCCTATTAGTGTCATTTTAAAATTGTTTACATTTTTGCTGATAGTAGCGGCCCAGTGGCATGTCTGGTTGAGGCATTGACTGCCTCCCAAAGCAATAACCTGGGTTTTGGAATGGACCTAGGTTGCTCAGGTGCAGGGGAGGGAGGATTGAGCATCTGCCGGATAGCTCTCTGGGGGGGACCGCAGCCTACAGGAATTTGGGTGTCAGCAAAGTGGGAACAGCAAGGGAGAGGGACCTCATGCCTGGACACCGGGGTGTGTCTGTGGAGGCGTAGCATGCACATTGCATCACTTTATGCATGAGGAAAAAAACCCTTACCGTGGCATGGTGATGGTCCCTCTTGGGTCGTACACCAGTGACTGGGCTCCTCTGACCAGGTCCAGTAGTAGGATGCCAGCAGGGAAGGTATGCCCCATGGAAGTCTGGTGACCGGGCCATGGAGCAGGTCCAGATGGGCCATCAGAGCAACTAGGTGACAAACACTAGGCGGAAGAGAAGCCTTTGTGCTTGCATTGTCAAAACTGAGGTAATTTGTTTAACACAATGGATCCATGACTTAATGACTTTTACTAGGATTTCCATGACTTGTCATTTTGGCCATGACAGTACCATGATTTTATGAAATGGCTAGGATATTTTAAGATAGCCGATTGGCTAATAGACATGTGTTAATATGTCTAACACACAAAAAGTGCGGGTAATAAGCTGGGCATTAATACTGGTAAGGGTGCTGACATCAGAACGTTGGAAAAAACAAAAGCAGCCATCTTCTTTTTTCTTTACTGGCATTGCACGATTCACTTCTCCCAGATGTATTAAAAGTACTACCTGCATCATTTAAAAAAAAAAATACAAACTGGCACGATAAGAAACCCAGCCCGCCCGCTCACTCCATGACTGAACAGCCGACCTGCTTTCTCACAACCCGCCTGCCCGCCCTCTTTCTCTCGCTCTCTGTAACTTTACACTGAGCAGGCAGGCAGTCGATACTTCACTCCCTTAGCGCCACACTGTTCAACAAAATGCACGTAGCATAACAATCCTTCCCATGTAAAAACCAGTAGAATCTGTACCACAGACAGCTAGCTTAATCCAGCAGTTATATAAGTCTTTCAGTTTCTTTCTTCACTTTCACATGGTGTAATGGCTTTCTCCTTTGTCCTGCAAAGAAAAGCAGCGTGTTCTCCAAAGTGCTATCTGTTAACTTACAAAAAATATAAAAAAAGACAGCATAATTTTTTATTCAAATAAAGTAAAACTACAGCTAGTGGGGTGGGGGGGTGCCATGACAACTAGAGAAATACAAGTAAGGATGCCTTAGGGGCTCAAGTTGTCAAGTCAAGAAAAAAAAAATACAGGCGGAGGAACTATTTTATTAAAAATTAAGACAAATGTACGTTTTTATCTATAAAATATGATGCATTTTAGTTATCACATACATCTGTATTTTACATAGCCATTTCATAAGCGCAATAAACCACTCCAGGCTGTGTGTTAGACACTAACACATGGCTAGGAGGCTAGACGCAGTTGACTGGTGGCATCGTGCCTCACTACACCTTCTAGCCGTCTGTTAGGGTCTAACACACACACCCTGTCGTGTCTTATTGCTTACTTCTCCAACATTTTGCAGCACAAAAGTACAACCCTAGAGAGTGCATTGGGGGCTGCATTGGTGGCGGGAGAACCTGGAGCTGCATCGGCAGCTGGAGAGCGCACCGGGGGCAGGACGAGCACCAGAGCGGACTTCCCGGCGGCTGCAATCAGCGGCGGGCCAGGGCTAGAGGGTGCGGAGCTGCTTTTTGCCAGGAGAGCGGACAGCCAATCTGAGGACAGGGCGCCAAGTTTGAATTCACGGCTGGGCTATTAAAGACGGGCCCAGCCGCCTTCACCTGATCTGGCCAGAAACTAGCTGTAGTTGTGTCCCACACTACCCACCCTGGCCCTGACCTTTGTTAAATGGTCTGTGGGGGGTGGAGCCTTGGAGGAGGGCAAGGTGAGATTGGGTGAGCTGGAACACTAGGAAGCTCGGACTTGTTGCTGGCTGGCAGGGTGAAGACTGGCAAAAGGGTCATGTACACTGTGCAGGCTTGGGCATTGTGACTACTATTGGGGATTGCTAAGGCTTGAAAATTGGATACTGTTGGGGAAGAGGTCAAATTGCTGTAAACTGACTACTGCTGGGTATTGCGTATGTAATAAATGCTGGTAGAGGGCTTGTGTAAGATTGACAGTGTATTATTGCTGGTAGGGGACCATATTGCTCACACCCAAAATGAGGGTAGACTTGAGGGTTGCCAGAGCGGGCATCTTTGGTAGGGTGATTGGGTGTACAGTGTTCGGGGCAGCCATAATATTAAATTGGGCATGGAAGTTCGAAGGGTGCCCAGTGTGTTTTCAGCTGGCGGGTCTTAGGGAGGAGGTCAAGGGGATCAGAAGGCAGCTGAAAGGCAGGAGGGGGAGGATTGGGGAGGTAAGGTGGGGGAAAGGACCATATGAGGTTAGACGAGGCCAAAATGGCATACCCCAGGGAACAGATGGACAAGAACCATATGGTTACTCAGGGAAGGGTCGGGCATGAAACGAGCAACGTACGGAAATCACTCCGTAGGGAGGGGGCTGCCTAGAGGGAGTGGGGAGGGATAGGAGAGAGAGCAAATCTGGGGCAAGCATCACACTTACTAATCCATTCACCCTGCTATATCTGGGAGATGAAGTGGAGGAGGATGGTGGGAGGGGGGAGCAGGTGGATGGAGAGGGTTTGGTCAGTAAGCTGAGGGGGGAAGGGTACAGAAGAGGAGCCAGGTCCAGAGGAAAGGATTGTGGGGGGGCATGAGCCGAGGTTGGAGGAGTCGGTGAACAGGGGAGCACAGATGGAGGCCAAGGTGGAAGGGGCAGGACTTGGATCGGGCCAGTGTCCATGCTGTGGGAGCCAACCAAGAAAGGGGGGGGGGCGGTAGAGCGTTCTCTAGACAGGCCAGCTTCGAGACAGGAAAAATCGGAAGAGGTGGAGGGGAGGGTAGGGAGAAGTACAGCAGATGGGGTGAAAAGTGCAGGTCCAGAGTGGGGTAGGGGGAAACAGTAGAAGGATGCTTGGGTGGGGGATCTGAAGATAACAGCTCAGGAAGGGAGATGGTGGTAGATCTGGGGGGCCAAACTTGTGCCACCTAGGAGATTGGGGGGGGCGAGGAGCAAGCTGGGAGTCGCAGGCAGAAGAAAGAGCACGGTAGGGCACGCACAGGTATGTGACCCCAGGCTGGGGGGTGGGAGGAGTAAGCTGGGGTCGACGACAGAAGGAGGAGCCTGAAGGAACAAAGGGCTAATAAAGTGGGGAGGGGTGAAGTGATTCTCCAGGGGGACTCCATGACCAGGGGTATCCGGTGGGAGGGGGCGGGGAGAGTAAAAGCAGCCCTGTCAAGGCTAAATGTATCCCAGGACTATCCGTACACAAGGTAAAATTCCAGCTATACTCGATAGCACTGGAATGCGGGGGATCCCCAGACTTCCTAGTACATCTGGGAACAAACTACTTGGAAGGGAACAGTGAACTAGAAATACAGGCTAGATTCTGGGAACTGGCCAGGGTTTGCTCTCTATAGGAAGCACAGTTTCCTTCTCTAAGATTCTGCCGGTACCAAGGCTGACTGGGGAGAACAAGCAGAAACGTAGAGGGGTGAACCAGTGGCTCAGGGACTCATGCAAGGCAGAGGGGTGTGGGCTGGTGGGGGGACTGGGGGGATACTTGGGAGGATAAAGGGCTATATGCCAGGGATAGGATACACCTCAATCTGGAGGGGAGGGAGATCTTGAAACTAAAGCTTGCTGGATTTATAGGCAAGCGTTGGGTTTTTAAACTTGTAAAGGGGGAGGGTTAAGTAAAAGAAAAGCCCCAGTGGGGTTGCTCGACGGTCTAGGGCAGAAAAGAGTGCGGCAGGGACTGCGTTGCAGATCCTTGGAGAATTGTGCAGAAAAGGGACTGCGAGGGCTGAGGGCACCGGGGAGGGGAGGTTGGGTGGAGGACAGTCCTGATCAGTGCCAGGAGCATGGCAATAAATGCCTGAGCTCCAGGCCGTGTTGGTTGAGGGAGCAGCGGATGTGGTAGCAATCACGAGACATGGGCCACCCAGAGAAATGATTGGGACCTAAACTTGGAGGGCTACAAAATATTCAGGAAAGATAGAGGAGTAGGAAGAGGGGGTGGTGTAGTGCTGATAGTCGGAAATGATATAGTGGTGAGTGGAGGAGTCTGTAGGGGGTGTGGAGGCGATTTCGGTAACCCTGCAAATGAGGGGAGGGAAAAAATTGAAAATAGGGGTGGTGTACAGGCCCCCGCAATAGAGGAGGCTCTGGGGGATAAACTGGTTGAAAACATCAAGGGTCACTGCGACCTTGGAAAGGGTAGTGTGGTGGTCATGGGTGACCTTAATATGCTGGGGGCAGACTGGGACACTATGATATTCTCTGTGGCCAGGGAACAGAGACTGATAGAAGTCTTTCAGGATGTCTTGCTGGTCCAACAGGTGAGGGAACCTACTAGGGAGGGGTGGATATTGGACATTGTCCTAGCAGACAGTGACCAGATAAGGGGCCTGGAGATGTGCAGCCCGCTGGCAGGTGGTGACCATGCCATGGCCTGGTTTCTGCTGTATCTGGGGGTGGGGAGGAAAACCGCACTAATACAGTAGTAGTAGACTTCAGGGGAGCGGACTTCGTGGGCATGGGTAGGATTCTACGGGGGAGCTTGGACAAGATTAGGCCGGACCATGGATGTTGGAAGCTTGTGGGAAGACCATTAAGAAAGGGGTGCCGGAGGCTACTTGGTCCTGTACAAAAGTAAGGCGAAAGCATGGTAGAGCCAGTAAGCCATGTTGGTGGACCAGGGTAGTTCAGGAGGCGGTGAGGGGAGAAAGAGGCTGCCTACGCATGTTTTAAGCGCTGAAGGGGGGATAGGGAGCAGGGAAGAGTACGAACCAATGGCTAGGAGGAAGGTCACCAGAGTGGTGAGGGGAGCCAAGGGGATGGAGCAAAGCCTGGCTGGGGATATCCGGGGATTCTGTAGATACAAAGGCGAGAAGAGCGAGGACACAGATCAGCAGGATTAGGACTGGGGGGGGGATGGGCTCAGGAAGCAGGGGAACAGGCAGAGGTGCTAAATGAATACTTCACCTCAGTCTTTGCAGAGGGAGACAGGGGATCCCTACAGTCCAGTGGGAGGGTAGGGGAGACAACAAAATCAAGAGGTCAGTCTGAGTCCAGAGGACTGAAAGAGGCTAGGGTGCAGGCTGGGCCAGATCTAGAAGGTGATGGGCGGTTGCATGAGAGGGAGGGCTTGGAAGGAGAAATCACGGTGGATAAGGGTGAGGGAGGCTCTTCGGAAGCTAAAAACTGATAAAGCGCTGGGGCCAGATGGGCTACATCTGAGGATTATGAAAGAGCTGGTGGATGAGCTGGCAGGTCCACTAGCTGCACTCTTTAACACCTTTCTGCAGACAGGATGGAGACTGGAGGGTGTCTCATGTAGTGCCTATCCACAAAAGGGGGTCTAGAGAGGAGATGGGGAATTATAGGCCTGTCAGCCTAATATCTGTGGCAGGCAGAGTAATGGAGGGCATTATCAAGGAGAGGCTTGGGAGGCAGCTGGAAAGGTTAGGGCACTGGGATCATAAACAGTATGGTATCGTTCCAGGGAGCTCTTGTCCGACCAACCTCGTGGAGTTTTATGACTGGGTGATGGGGTCCCTGGACAGACATAGGCTGGTGGATGTCCTTTACCTGGATTTCAGCAAGATGTTTGATTTGGTACCCTATAATTGTCTGATAAAGCTGGGGGTGGGAGGCAGTTGCTTAAGTGGGTAGAAAATTGGCTTACAGGGCGAATACAGAGAGTAATGGTTGGTGGGGTAGTCTCCTCCCCCAAGAAGGTAATCAGTGGGGTCTCCCAAGGTTCAGTATTGGGGCCACTCCTGTTCAGTGCCTATGTCTCGGATATGGGGGGGGGTTAGGAGTAGGCAGAGTCTCTTTGCGGATGACTCCAAACTGGGAGCACTGGCGGATGGGGAAGAAGCGAGAAAGACAGTCCAGGGGGAACTGGATACCCTGGAAGGGTGGTCAAGGAGGTGGGGATTGAAGTTTAATGCTGGGAAATGTAAGGTACTGCATTTGGTGGGTCAGAAACCTGGACCATACATACACCCTGTGAGGGGGGGGGGTCACACTGCAAGCCACATCGGGCGAGAGGGATCTAGGGGTGGTGGTAGACGTCAAAATGAATAACACTGAAAATTGTAGAAGAACTGCAGCCAAAGTAAACGGGATACTGGGCTGCATAGCCAGGGGGATTACGTCCAGGAGGAGGGAGGTGATCCTCCCTCTGTATAATGCCTTGGTCAGGCCGCAACTCGAGTACTGTGAACAGTTCTGGAGACCTCATCTGAAGGACATAGTACTGCTGGAAGGGGTGCAGAGGAGGGCGACCAGGATAATTCAGGGCATGGCGGGAGGAGGCCTTTGAGGAGAGACTGGAGGAGAGACAAGGGAGACATGATAGGGGTCTTCAGGCACGTAAAAGGAATAACCAAGGGAGGAACCAAGGAGCTGTTCAAGCTAAAAGGGGGAGGGAACAACCAGAGGGCATGAGTGGAAGTTGGAGGGGAAAATTACAGGGGTAATGTAGGAGACATTACTTCACTGAAAGGGTGGTGGAGCCATGGAATGCACTGCCCGGGAGGCTGGTGGTGGAGGGCACAGCGGAGGGCTTCAAGAAGGGGTGGGACAGGTACAATGGGAAACTGAAGCCAAAGAAGACCCTCTTGGGGGCGGGAAAGCGAGCACCCACTAGGTGGCCGGCAACTGAGCAGACACGACAAACCATTAGGCCTGTTCTGCTGGCTTTTAGTATGTTGTTAATTATAAAATGTTAATAAATCTTTCTAGGGGCATGGATGTGGTTCACTTATCCACACATTGGCAGTTCTTAATAAGCAAAGCTCCTCTCACCACCCAGGTGGTATGTACTGCTCTGCTCTGCCCCATGATGTCAGATCTTCCTTTCTGCCGGAAGAGTTTGGTCTCCTCCTTCGCAGCTCCGCTTGTTGTAGGGCCTAAGAAATGCACCATTGCTAGACTTGGGTTGTTTTCTCAATCTTTTCACTCTGGAACAGGGTACAAAGATCCTTGAGACTCGGCTCTCCTGTCAGTTTTGCCCTGTTTAGGATCATTTATGACAAAACGTTCGCTGAAATCTGTAAGTGTTTCCATAGTTCCTAGCAGTCCTGCTGACGGTTCACTCCTTATCCTTATCACATCCAGCCACGAACCTAGTTCCTCCCCTCCCTATTTTAACTAAGTCCACTAGTCAGCTGCCATAGCTGCCCTCGGCACCCATGGCACCACTTTCTCCCATATTACTCTTCTCTCACCGTTTAAGCGGAAGATGCAGACTTCATTAGGGGCCCGTATGCAGCCTAGAACCCTCACCCAAGTATGTTAAACGGTCACTGAGGGCTGAAATGCAAAGAATTGTACCTTCCGTTGGAGGCTTGACTAAGAATGACTAAACATACCACCTCAACTTCTTTTTACATGCAGGCTGTATATACCACAACAAAGTTGTGTGATGCATATATGTTCCTACAAGAACGCTTGGAATGTATACTGTGCACCTACCACTTTTCTGTAAATTTGTTTGTAACTCTTTGCACATGTTGTATTTTGTATTCTCTATCTGTTTGTATAACTGTATTGGACAACAGCAGGTCCAACTTGTAAATGAGCTTGCTCAATGATGATCGCCTGAATAAATAAATATTTGATTGATTGATTATGGAAGACTTCTAGCTAGCATCATTAGCAGGGGATTGACATCACCAGTGGTATAAAGAGGCGGTTCCCCAACCCATCCTCAGTTCTTTTCTCGCCATCAACCTACGCAAGTCAGACCTCCACAGACGTCGTCTTCTGTCGACCGTCAGTTTTTGGCATTTTAAGCATCATTTCTTTTCTTACAGTATTCTTCCTCCTTTCGAGATTTCATCATTCTTGCATGTCTTCTTCTCCTCCATCAGCATGTTCAGACCAGCGGACGAAGTTGCTTGCAGCCAACAACTTTCCTCCAAGGATGGCCACTCTTCCTGCCTGCTCTACTTAAGCCCCGACCATGACACTGAGACCTGCCAGCTTTGAGGGGACTTCAACCAGGCCACACGGAGACACTGATTGAAGACCCTTCAGAGTTTCCTGCTGCAGCAGAAATGAACTGCTGTAGAGAAGGAGCTTCAAGGAAAAGTGCCTCCTCTTCCCCGGGTTCCAGGGCCTCCACTTCTTCCCCTTCACTGAAGAAGTCCAGAGGGAGCACCAGGACAAGCACAGGGAACAGCCCCGGTCAGCTTCTTGCTCTCTGTCACCGCATAAGGGGCAGCCAATCCTGGGTATTCCTCCCACAGGAGGTTGGCCCCTTCTCCACGTCAGCTCTTTCTCCTTCAGGGCTCCCAGTGTCTCAACCTTCCGCACCATTTCAGGCGGTGGTTCTTCGGGGCTTCAGACTTCATCCCCAGCCCCTGCTGCTCATGCACTTGGTCCCATCGGGTCCTCAGCCAGGTGGCTCGACCGGTCCTACCCTGGTCTTGGCGTTGCCCACGTCAGTCTCTAGTTCTGAGATTGACTCCTCCAAAGTGGCATGCAGACATACACTCCTCCCCATGAGAGCAAGCAGCCTCTGCCTCTGTTGGGACTCACTTCCCAGCGCACGCCTCTCCTTCAAGGTCTGTGCTAGCTGCTCTCGCCTGGACCCAGACGCAGTCCTCGTTCAGCCGATGCCGGTCCCCGATGACACCCCAGATATTGTCCCCACCCCTCAGTTGACGCATGAGGATCCAACGCCCCGTCTCTCAACACCTCAGACTGACACCAGATAGACATTTGCCACAGGAGCCGATGCCATGTAACCCGGCACCTCAAGAGCCAGTGCCAGTGTACCCGGCGCCTTCAACGTGGTCTGAGTTCATGAAGAGTAAGTACTCCCCGAAGGGACCCCCACTCCACCTACCAAGGACCCTCCTTTGAACCCAGACCGGGCGGGCCCTAACCATCCCCGGTCTCCAGCAGACAACAGAACCTGTTCTCCTAAGTACCATCACTCATTGACTCCAGTCTCGGATTCTGACCTGTCTGGAGGGGATTCACCATCTTCCTCCTTGAATGGATCAGAGGACTCCCAAGTTACCGTCGGAGCCAGAGGAACCAAGGGACACTCCGAGATCTCCTTCTGATGATCCCGTCTTCATGGATGTCATGAGGCACATTCAGTCCCTGATGGGCTGGGGCATGGATGAGCTAGACCCCGAACGTCTGTGTATTGCTACCTTCCTGCGTAAGAAAGAAACCCTTCCTATGGTGGTCCCTCCTCTTATCTACTCATTCGAGGATGTCAGTAGTACTGCCTGGAATCATCCCTGTTCTACTCTGGCCTTAGCCAAGAAGGCAGACCACCTTTATCATACCCCCAGAAACTAGCCTTTCTATGGGGAACATCCGGAAGCAGACTCGGTAGTCATGAATGCTTCTCACGACCATACTAAGAAGCCCAGGCACCTTAGTACCCACCCTCCGGATAAGGAGTCTCACCAGGTAGATTAGTTTAGCAGAAAGGTCTATGCTTCTGCCACCCTGACCGTGCAGGCCCTGAATTTTCTAGCCCACATTGTTCAGTACCAAGATGCCCTGTGGGACAAAGCTTTAGAGTTGGTGCAGGCTCTTCCTGAAGACCAGACCAAGTCCCAGCTGGTCCAGATAATAAAGTCTGGCTCAGACGTAGGTACTTATGACCTCAGAGCATTCTGTGATTTGGTGGACGCCACTGGCCGGGCAGCAGCCACTGGTGTGTGCATGCACTGCCATTCTCTGCTCAGGGTGTCCGGCTTTGCCCTGGACGTGCAGGCCAAAATCTTGGATGACCCTTTCCGGGGTCCTTTTCTATTTGGCGAAGATGCTCAAAGCATTCTCTCCTGACTGCAGGAATCTGGCAAAACACTAAGGTTGGTACAATCAATGTACTGTTCCCAACCAACGCCGGTCCTTTCGGCTCAACAGGCAGCAGTCCAAGGGCCGACAGTCCAGAGGTGCTTTCAAACGCAAGTCTGCTTCTCAGCCAGCCAGAGCCTCAGGGCCCCTAGAGCTCCCCAGGCTGCTTTGCCCATCCTGGGTTCCTCAGCCTGACTCCCTGCCCCCCCCCCCCCGGCGGACATGTTGGGGGAGGCAGTGGGGGGTCGCCTTTCCGTATACCTAGGATGGCTCAACGTAACTTCAGACCAAGGGGTCCTCCAGCTGGTGGAAAAAGGACACACCCTGGAATTTCTGGAAATCCCCCTCAGACAACCCTCCCTTGCAATTCCATTATCCTCGGGCGCACATTGCCCTTATCCGGGAAGAGATTCAGGCACTTCTGCGTAAATAGGTCATAGAACTCCATTCCATGTACCCGGGAAGGGATTCTTTTCGCACTTCTTCCTGAGACCAATACTCTATCTCAGCCACCTGAACCTGTTTATAGAATATAAGCACTTTAGGATGATTACCCTCCACGGTCTGCTCCCCTTCTTCGCCAGGGGGACTGGCTTTGTTCGCTGGATATGCTGGATGCTTATCTCCATATCCTGGTCTTTCAGCGCCACAGAAGGTTTCTCCACTTTGCTTCTAGGGAAACCATTATCAGTTCAGGGCTCTGCCATTCAGCCTTTCCTCGGCTCCCCGAGTCTTTACCAAGTGTCTGGCCGTAGTGGCTGCGGCCCTCAAGAGGCAGGACCATCATGCCTTCCCGTATCTGGACGACTGGCTGACAGCCCCCTCCAGAGACCAGCTGATCCGGACCATGTAGGCCACCTTCCACTTGTTCCGGACTCTGGCCTTCACCCTGAACCTGGCAGAGCCAACGCTTGCAGTACATTAGAGCAATCTTAAATTCAGCTCAGGGCAAGGCTTACCTCCTGCAGGATAGGGTGGAACACTTACAAGCGCAGGCCTGTCTGGTCTCTGCATCTCGCCATGTACCAGCCAGGTCCTTTCCGGGGCACGTGGTGGCTGCCATAGCCTCTGTTCCTTTAGACTGCCTGTCTCCAACCACTGTGCAGCAAACCTTGTTGAACCCTTCCAGTCTCTTCAAGGGGGTTCACTTCCGAGAGTAATCACCACGGCAGATTCTTACAACAGACTCATCGAATCTGGGTTGGGGTGCCCAGCTTGCAGACCGTCAGACTCTAGGGATTTGGTCACAGCACGAGCAGCATCTCCACATCAGTGTCTTGGAAATGAGGGCAATCCTTTATGCCTTGCAGGCCTTTTGAATGCATCTGCTCCCTGGCCCTCTTCTGATTCAGACAGACATGTCTGTTGTCTACTATAAGACCGGGGACGTGCTTACCCCCGCAGATAAGACATGGGGTATGGTGCTGGGTCAAGCATGATACCTGGAACTGACGGCAGTACATGTTCCAGGTGTCCAGAAAGTCCTGGCCGACAGCTTGTCAGTCTAGATTGAAGACACACGAATGGGAGCTCCTGCCCTCAGTGGTTGAGGATCTGTTCAGCAGGTGGAGTCATCCAGAGCTAGACCTTTTTGAGTCCCCACTCAGTGCAAAACTGCCCAATTTCTGTTCACTAGATCTTCCTGGACATATGTCTCCACCACTCATTCACACTAGTGGGATCTGCGCCGGAGGCACTAGGACCCATCGGGAGCAAACTTTTTGCTGGAGGGTCGGCGCGAGAGATGGCGCCACGAGGCATGGCGCCCATGACGGTGGCTCATGTGAAGTGATGTCTCGTGACGACCTCTCAACCGCCTCAGTTCCTTTTTCCGCCCCGAGTGCACTTCAGTGACAACGCTCTCGCCTGTCGGGAGTCAAACTTCAAACTAGCACATAGTTTTCAGTTTATTTATTTTTTGTAATTTTATCTCGATAGTAGTATCGCTTAATTTTATTCTGTTATATTTTAAACTTATAGTAAAGAAGTCTCAGCCTACTGGACGGAGTCGACCATGAGCAGGTCAGGTGACGGTAGGGAGACTTCGTATGAAAGCTGTTCAGTCAGTCGGGCTGGGTCCGGTCAGCCCCCTTTTCCTCAGCGGGTTCCGGCTAACGGTCAGTCCGATGCCTGGGGATGGCGGTCCCTCACCGCATAAAATAAACGGTTGCATTCTCGGCACTGCTCGGCCTCTAGCCTTCTTCGCCCACAGGTCAAAAAAGAGAATACATCACCGAGGTCACCTCTGATACGCCCGCGCGCGACGGTCGGTTATCGCATTTAGTTGCTGGTCTCCTCCTTCGAGTCGCCAACTTCCGGTTTCCGCCTGCGTTCGACATCGGAGCCCCACCCGCCTATAGGTAGGGCTCCAGATGAGCAGTTTCATCAGTGGGCCGCCTTATGGAGCGATGGGCTCGAGGTTGGTTCTTCTGCCTGGCTCGGTTGCCCGGAGCCTTCGGCCTGCTGACGATCAGGCAGGGCGGTTGACCTTCCTAGTCGCTGCGGGCGCCTCTTCGTGCCAGCGACTCCATGCTTAGGTGTCTCCACATGGCTGCGTGCACAGGGGCCACACTGATGCCCTTATCTCCTGGTTTTTCCTCTTGCTTTCCAGGTTCCAGGGTGTCCTCGGCGCCTTCCGGGTTGCTATGCTTGTCGGCGCCTGCTCGCGCAGTTGGGTCTTGCGGCACCATCCGTGGTGTCATGGGTCTCGCCATGTGTGCGCGGCTCGCGCGTGCTGCTGACTCGCCTCGGCGCTGGGGCCCTCGGGACTCTCCTTCTATCTGCTCTTCTTCTTCTCCTATTTTCACTCCTTCCTGTCCAAGCAGTCCTTCCTGGACTATCAGGAGATGATGTTGAGCCTGACCCAGACCTTCAGTTGGGTGATGAAGTGGAGGAAACAGGATCCTTCACCGCTACAGAGCCTGTGGTCGAGGACCTATCCTTTAAGTCTCTGTTGAGGAACCTGAGATCCACTCTTTCTTTCCAGACTACGGACATCGATCCTGGGAAAATATTAAGACTCCAGTATCTTCATGCTTCGGAGATCCCTACGGATTTGACTCCTCCGATTCAACCCTCCTTCGAGACGCTGTCTCAAATGGTATGGAATAATCCTGCTCTTATTCCCTCAGTGGCTAAATCCATTGATAAGAAATATTCAGCCCCAAGGTCGTCCCATTTTGGCATCCCAAGCCTTTATGATCCTATTGTAGTCCTGGCAGAGAATGACAAGGTCGTTTCTTCCTCGTTACTACAGCTCTAATTATTAATAAAGAGTCTCGAAAATTGATACATTAGGTAAGAGAGTCTTTGCTGCCTCCACTTTAAGTATGCGTATTGCCAGCTATCAGGGCTATTTTTCTCAGTATGAGTATATCCTGTGGCACTCTATGAAACGAATGGTTGAAGCTCTTCCAGATTCTGACTCCCAAGTCAGAGCTCCTTCTAACCGTTATCAGAGGTATTGAGTCCAATAACCAACAGGTCAAAGCCGCCATGGACGCTTTCGACACTGCTTCGCTCAGCAGCCGCAGGTATTGTACTCGACGCCATTCCTGGCCGCGCATCTTGGCTTTAACGAATGATGCTCAGCAGCAGGTAATGGCGCTGCCTTGATGGCTCCTATTTTTGGGCCTCAGGTAGGCAAGCCCTAGAGGCCACTCAGAAGACTAGGTCGGCCATTGTTGGCTAGACTCTCACCTACTCTCCTCGGGGCATGTAGGTAAACGCCAGTTTCATAGTCGCCAGTCCTTCGAGGCAGAGGCAGAGGAAGCTTCCATAAAAGCCAACCTGCCCAACCTCAAAAGAAGGCGCAGCAGAAAGCGAGGGCCCAAAGCCCCCAGCGCCACTCTTATGAATTGCCGCCCCAGTTCCATCCACACTGCCCGAGATGGAACTTTCTCCTCCGGTGGGAGGTCGTCTGATGTACTTCTACAATCAGTGGAAGTCTATAACCTCGGACAAATGGGTCCTTCAGATAATTCGCGAGGGTTATTCTCTCAATCTTTTGAAAACCCCCCAAATTGCCCTCCCAAGCGACAACCCAGGTTGTCGACCTCTCAGTCAGACCTCCTCACCGCCGAGATCCAGGGCCTTCTAAACAACAGGGCAATAGAACTGGTGCCCCCGCATCAGCGAAACACAGGGTTCTACTCCCATTACTTTCTGGTTTCAAAGAAATCGGGGGGGATGCGCCCATTCTAGACCTCAGAAAGTTAAACAAATTCCTCCCCAGGAGAAATTCAGAATGATTTCCCTAGGTACCCTGTTACCTTTGCTGCATCAGCACGACTGGCTGGCCTCCTGGATATGCAGGACGCTACCAGCATATCCCTCATCCACCCGACCCATCGCAATTCCTGAGGTTTGTAGCTCTGGGTCAGCATTATCAGTTCAGAGTCCTGCCTTTGGGCTATCCTCGCGCCGGAGTTTTACAAAGTGTTGTGCAGTTCTCGCAGCGATCTCAGGAAGCTCGGACCCGAGTGTTTCCTACCTAGACGATTGGCTCCTAGCGAGTCCTTCCAGCCAAGGGACTCTGGAAGCTGCTCAAACGGCCTCGCCTTCACGCCATGGGAGTTCTGCTAAATCTGAAGAAGTCACAACTGCAGCCCTCCCAGAGGCTCCTTTTCATAGGGACTCTTCTGGACACCTCTTCCCATGGCTTTCTCTCCGGAGGACAGAAGACTCGACATCCTTCAGATGGCCCGTTACATCGGGAGAACCGATCGGTCACAGCTCTCTCGATGCAACGTATGTTGGGTCTCATGGCATCCTCATTTTTAACTGTACCCCTAGCTCTGATACACATGAGGACCACCCAATGGATGCTCTCCCCAGTGGTCACCGACCTCTCACCCCAGTCTTATCCCATCAAGGTGACGGAGCCCCTACGAGGTCTCTCACCTGGTGGTCTCAAGAGAGCAATTCCTGAAGGATTCCCTTGCTCCTCTGGATCATCAGATCTCCATCACCACAGACGATCGCCACGGGATGGGGAGCTCACTGTCTCTCTCTCCACACTCAAGGTGTATGGACTCAGCTCAAACTCAGCTCCACATAAATGTTCTGGAGATGAGAGCGTCCCTCTATGCGATCCGAGATTGAAGGATGTTCTTTGTCACAAGAACATTCTCCTTCAAACGGACAACAAAGCTGTGATGTATTACATCAACAAGCAAGGCGGTGCTCACTCTTATCCACTTTGCAGGGAAGCAATGAGAGTGTGGGAGTGGTGCTTGGAGCACAAGTCTCTAATTCAAGCGGTATATCTGCCGGGTGTACAAAACGACTTAGCAGATCACCTGCAGGACGGAGGCAGACCCTCAGGAGTGGTCTCTAATCCAGCCGTAGCTCGGTCACTGTTTGAAGAGTGGGGACTCAGACCTGACCTTTTGCATCCCCACCAATGCAAAACTGCCTCTCTTCTGCTCCAGAAATCCAGGGCCTGGCATTTTCTGTCAGGATGCGCTCAGGCTGCAGTGGACAAAACGCTTTTACGCCTTTCCACTGCTTCCTTTAATTCAGAGAGTTCTCCTCAAGTTCGAGTCTCAGGGACCAAGATGATTCTCATTGCTCCCTCCTGGCCTCGCAACTATGGTTTCTCACTCAACAGTATGTCGGCAGCCCCTTCGAGACCACTTCCTTGCAAATCAATCTTTGACTCAGGGTCGTTGTCCATCCAACCTGAGGTCACTTCACCTTCATGCTTGGCTCCTGAAGAGGTAGAAGTGAACCGTTCAATGTCTCTCGAGAGTCTCAGACGCCCTTCTGGCTGCTCGAAGCCAGCTACCCAAAAACTTACGCTTCTAAGTGGAAACGCTTTTCTCTGGTGTGCAAAGTCCTCTTGAATCCTTTTCCTGTCCTCCTGACAAGGTTCTGGAGTACCTTTGGACCTATCAAACTCAGGTCTCCAGTACTCCACGGTAAAGTTCACCTTAGTGCCATTTCGGCTCCATGAGCCGGTTTCTTCCTTGTCTCTGGCTCAGTTACCTATGGTGAAGAGATTTCTAGGGAATTCTGCATACCAGACCCCTGTTAGATGTCCGGTCGCAGCCTGGGACATTAACCTTGTGCTAGACATGCTCACTCGGAAGCCTTTCGAACCCCTAGCTACCTGTGAGCTAAAATTTCTACCTGGAAGACAGTTTCCTAGTGGCCATTACCTCAGCCCGCAGGGTCTCTGAGATACATGCCCTGGTTACGGACCCTCCGTATACTGTGTTCCATAAGGACAAAGTAGTTCTTCGTACTCATCCTAAATTTCTTCCCAAGGTTGTGTCAGAATTCCATCTAAACCAACCTCTGGTGCTTCCTCTTACTGCACTTCCAAAATGAAGGAGATCGGCCCCTTCATTCCTTGATGTTAAGAGAGCTCTGTGTTCTACTTAGATAGAACCAACAATTTCGCAAGACTCGCAATTGTTTGTTTCTTCAGCGAGACCCGGCGGTCAGCCTGTCGCTATCAGATGCATCTCATCATGGTTAGTGGCATGTCTTCACATTGCTATTCCATGGCACAGGTTAAATTGAAGGTAGAGGTACGCCACTCTACTAGGGCGGTCGCGCATCCCTAGCGGAAATTGCAATGTTCCAATTGCAGATATCTGCAATGCCGCCACCTGGAGCTCAGTGCATACCGTTAAGCATTATGCACTGGATGTTCATGCTAGGCGGCATCCGCCTTCGCAGAACTATCCTTAATGGACTTCTGTCCTAGACGGTGAGCTCTAGCCCCCTGCTGCCCTTTGGGGATTATCAGCTTGGTACCCTCCCACTAGTGTGAATGAGTGGTGGAGACTTATGTCCAGGAAGATATGAAAATTACATACCTACCGTAATTCTTGATCTTCTTGGACGAGTCTCCACCACTCATTCACACGCCCACCCTCCATCCCCCGAGCTCACCGCTGTGTTGGTCTTCACTCCCTCAGATCTTTAGGCCGTGAAGACTTCTTTGCTGACCCTTCTCACACGGGTCTTATGTCCGTCTTGTAAGGTCAGGTTTACTCTTTACGTTAGTTGCGCTGCATCTCCTTGGTAAAAAAGGTACTGAGGCGGTTGGAGGGTCGTCGACGAGATAGTCATTACCGCGCGAGCCACTGCTCGCGGCGCCATCTCTGCGCCTCGCCACCCTCCAGCAAAAAGTTTGCTCCCGATGGGTCCTAGTGCCTCCGGCGCAGATCCCACTAGTGTGAATGAGTGGTGGAGACTCGTCCAAGAAGATCAAGAATTACGGTAGGTACGTAATTTTCATATCCAGAGCCTGGTGCTTTCTGGTGATGCGCGTAGTCCCTGTCTTGGACATGGAGATTCCTGTATGCCTTCCCTCTCTTTCCATTCCTGTAGAGGGTCTTCTCAAGTTGCAGTCAGAGGGAACGGAGGTGATCCTTAAAAGCTCCCTGCTGGCCATGCCAGTTATGGTTTCCACTGTTGCAGCAACTAGCTGTGGAGCCTCCACTTCCCTTGCCCTTTTGCTCCGACCTCCTGTCTCGGGACCAGGTCACTCTATTCCACTCGGACTTCAGGCCTCTACATCTCCATGCGCGGCTCCTGCAGACTTAGTCATTGCCCGCTTTGGAGTTTCCTCCCAGGTAGTTGATGTTTAAGTGGTAGCTAGGAAGCCACTTATGCCATGAAGTGGAAGTGGTTCTCCATCACCGCTCGGCAGTTGGATCCCTTCACCTGTCGGGTGAACCTCATCCTGGAGTACCTTATTTCCCTTTTGGACTCAGGCCTGTGTTACTCCTTGCTTAAAGGTGATAGGAAATGGGCAGTATAGCGCAGTGGTTTAAGGCTCTGAGCTGCAAATCTGGAGACCTGGGTTTGAATCCCACAGCCCCCACTTGCATACTGTGACACTGAGCAAGTCACTTAACTTCCCTGTGCTCCCAGGTCGCACCTGTAAACAAGCTTTCAGCTTAGTGTGCCACTCCTGATTAAACAATTAGGGGAAAAAAGGTTTTACACCTCTAGAAGCCCTCCAGTTGTCTACCCAGTATTCTGATATGTTTTGGACCTTTTCTGTTAAACTAATAATCTAATTTTGTTGTCTTTTTTTAACTACTCTGAATTCTTCTCTCCTCAGTAGTTGCTGCTGTTTGTTTTCATACTGCCTGAACATTCTGAGACATCAGACTCCTTTCCAGGCCATTTAGATGAATAGCATGGAATGGGAGTTATTGATGGCA
This sequence comes from Neoceratodus forsteri, assembly GCA_016271365.2. Classification (NCBI taxonomy): domain Eukaryota; kingdom Metazoa; phylum Chordata; order Ceratodontiformes; family Ceratodontidae; genus Neoceratodus; species Neoceratodus forsteri. The sequence continues at coordinate 210,152,886 of JADMNL010000026.1, read as the reverse complement.
TAGAATGCCTTGAAAACATGAAAATCAAGAGCAGTAGCTGGTGAGGAGAATGGAACTCTGTGTGGGTCTGAGGGCATCCCAAAGCTAGATTATTTAAAAAAAAAAAAAAAAAAATTATAAAAACCTATCAGAGTACTTAACTAGCATGGAAAGAAGATGAAAGGGCAGTTAACTATGTAAAATTCCTTTCCTATCTCCTTTAAGGTGCATCCTTCTGCCATCTCTGCATACCGCGTGCTTATTTAGGGCAAAACTATTGCCCAGTTGGATCTCTTCCCACACCTTTCTGTGGGGCATCCTTTGCTTGAAACCTCCCATTAGAGACCCAGCCCCACCATGGGATTTATTTGTTTTGGAAAAATTTATTCTGCTTCCCTTTGAGCCAGCCACAATCTGTGAGCTCCTCTTTTTGTCGTGGAAAGCGTTATGTTCAGATGCCATTACTTCTGCTTGGAGGATTTCTGAGCTCAAGGCTCTGATGTGTAAAGAGCCTTATTTAGTTTTCCACAAAGACATGGTGTCTTTTGAGGACCAGTCCTAAGCTTTTACCTAAGGTGGTGCCTGAGTTCATGTTAAATCAATCCATCCACCCGCCTGTTTATTTTGCAGAATACGCTAACCAAAGAGAGGCCTTAATTCCTACTCTGGATGTTCATTGGGTGCTTAGGCTTTATCTGGACCGCACCAATCCTGCTAGACAGACTGACCAGTTGTTTGTTTTGCTTGCCCCCAGGAGACGGGGAGCTCCTGTTTCTAAGCCGTGTTTATCTAAATGGCTGGCTAATTGTATTATTGCTGCCACAAGTATGACAAGCCTTTGCCAGGCCCTGTCAAAGGCCATTCTACCAGAGGCATGGCTGCTTCAACTGCTTCCTTTAGGAACGTGTCCGCTGTTGACATTTGCGCAGCTGCTGCCTGGAATTCTGTCCATATCTTCATCAAGCATTACAGTCTGGACATTGCCTCTAGGCGCAGAGTCGGCTTTGGCCTTGCAGTCCTCCAGGGCCAACTCAGAGTTCTCTCTGGCTCATAATTTCCTCCTCCCAGCTGATCGGGTCAGTTTCTTCACTGCTTCGGACTTTGTCCTAATAGTGTTGCCCGCTGCAAGAGCCCCCTTGAAGTAAGATAATACAGTTACGTAAGAACTTACCATAACAGTAGATCTTACTTCGAGAGGGCTCTTGCTGTAGGTAATTACAGACTGGACGCCGCATGGCAGGACCCTACCGAAAATTTCTAGCTAAGCAGTCCTGGCGAGGGACCGCCTCACGTCAGGTGACTGGCGTCAGGAGACGTCTATAAAGGGGCGGTCCTGGACACCGCCTTCCAGTTCTTTCTCTCTTAGCTCGTGTAGCGCGGAAAAGTTCGTGGCTTCATCAGCCCTACCTTCCGGTGTTTTACCGGTAATCTTATTTTTTTCTGGACGCTAGTACTAACGCCGGTGTATGTCGGCCCCACTCTCAGAGCACAAGAACAAGTGCAATTAGTGCAGCTCCCAACTACCGCACAAGGACGGCCACTACCTGTTCCTGTTCTGCCTAGGCCCGGATCATCAAGTCCAGAAGTGCCAGCATTGCCTTAGCTTTAACGCGGCCACCCGGAAAAGACGGCAGCAATCCCTGGAGGCCCATATTCTTAAAAAGAAAATGAGCTCTATGGAGAAGGAGCTTAAAAAGTTAAGGCAGGCGTCCGCTTCCCCCGAAGGCCATCGAAAGGACAAGGTGAGGCACCGGGACAAAGGCTCCTCCACCGCGTCTCCCTCTGGAGTCGCTTGGCAAACAGGTAACATCCCCTCCGGGAATCGCCTCCCCGACGGCTTCGAGGTTTCTGAGGCAGCCGGCCCGCCTGCCTGGCTCGCGCTCGGGCCTTGCGGGCGCCTCCGGGCAGTTGGAGGCCTCCGCCCCTGGTTCAGCCGCAGGCTTGCGGCCTACCATCGCGGGCGACTCCGATAAGCCGGGCGTCAGCTCTTCTGACATCCGCCCGGAGAGGGCTGGTAAGACGTCCGACCCTTCGGGGCGACGCACGGCTTCTTCCCCACCGGACCAGGCTGACCCTTCCTCTCGACCTGCCTCCGGTGAAGGCTCTTGTAAGTCGGATGTCTGCTCCTCCGGCGCCCACCGAGAGCTCACCTCTACGCCTCACTTCGGCTCGTCCAGCATCCGGCCGGCGAGGGAACCGATGACAGACCCCCCATCGTCCGTCGTTCCCGGTTCACTGCAGCTTTCACTGCCGTCTGGGGAACCAGAGTCCCCATCCTGACCCCGGAACTCTCCATATCCCTGGGCTGTTGGGGATCTTTTGCCTCCGTTAGTCCCTCCTCCATCTGGAGCGACGGACCTGATGTCGGCTCCCCGGACGCTGGCTCCGACGCCGGCCCCTCCGGTGTCAGGGCCTCCGCCGTCGGCCTTACCGACTCAGGGACAGTTCCTGCTCCCATCGTGCCCTCCCTCCGGGATCTCCGCTACGGACCCGCCCGTGAGGTTCCCAGCTGGGCCGTCTGCGCAGGCAGCCCCCGGCCCGGCCCGGGTACCTGCTGCCTTATTTGACACCGTGTACCGGGAACACTGTATCCCACGCCAGGTTACCTGCAGCCGGTTTTGATACGCCCATAGGTATAGCCTATATTCATATCCCCCTCCTTCTCCCTCGCGTCAGCGTGGACCTGCAGGAGACTCTGGCTCCTGGTGGTTGAGACCAAGGCTCAACTCACCAAAGAGGTCGAGAGCCGCCTTCCGCGACAGTGCGTCCCAGGTTCCTCCACCCCCAGGCGGCACACTCCCTCCCACCTCTGGACTCCAGGGTTCTTCCGTCTGGATCAGGGGGCAGGACACTGCCCTCGGGACTACCAAGGGACCCGTTCCTCCCCGGTCGGGAAAGGAGTCTTACTTTCTTCTTCCTCCTCTTCCACACTGATTCCTCAGACTCTTCCGATGGCTGCTCCGGAGAGAGATGACGAGCCCCGCCTCCTCCACAAAGCCCCGGCCGAGAACTCCTCCAAAGTCTCCTCCAGAGGATCCTTCTTTTACGGAGTTGCTTAGAAAAATCCAGGAGGTCCATCAGTGGCGCTCTTTGGAACCAGATCCTCAGCGTCTGAAACTCGCTGAACATCTGGATCTGCCCGTGACAGCTCCTACACTAGTGCCACCCTGGATAGAGCCTCACACTGACCTTGTCACCACGATATGGAAACAGCCGTCGGCCTTAGCCCCACTTCCCAGGAAGTCGAACAGGCTATATCAGGCTCCCGAGGGTGTTGATTTCCTAGATTCTCACCCTCGTGCCGATTCGGTCGTGATTAGCGCCGCTCATGGCCAGTCGGCGAACCCAAAGCATCTTAGCTCATCACCTCCTGATAAGGAATCTCACCTTCTGGACCAGTACTGGAGAAAGATTTATGCTTTCTCCACACTGGGGATTCAGGCCCTGAACTACGTCGGCCACATGGGGACTACCAGAAGGCCATCCTTACTCGGGTGGAAGCCAAGTTGGACTCCTTGCCTGACTTCTAAGTCAAACAGGAGTTGGCTGATCTCGTCCGCTCTGCTCGTTCGGCCAGTTGCCACATGCTACGCGGCGATACGACGCGAGTGGGCACTGCGTGGAGCTCTGCTTTCGCCGTAGGCCTACAGCGTCATGCTTGGCTCCGCGTGTCAGGTCTGGTCCCGGAGGTGCAATCTGCTATCCAGGAAGCACCTTTCCGGGGGTCGGTGCTTTTCAGGAGTGATGTCAAGGACATCATTACCGATTTGCAAGAGAAGGGGATGGCTCTGAAATTGGTTGATTCCATGTACCGTCCCCATCAGCAGCAGCGCCGTCCCTTTCGTAGACGGAATTGGCCAAAGGCGAAACCCCAAGGAAGGCAGACCACAAAACGTCGGGCCCCCGCGGCTGCTAAGCCCCCTCCACCCAAAAAAGCAGCGGGTGCTTCAGCTGTGGCGCTGCCCCACACCACCCGACTCCTTTCCTCTCCTACTGCCTCCAGACTCCCCGGAGGAACTGGTAGGAGGGAGGTTTCCCTCCACCTTCCGGGATGGGAGAGGATAACCACGGATTCTTGGGTGCTCCAGCTTATAGCAGAAGGACACTCCATAGAGTTTTTTCATAAACCACCCCGCCACCCCCCTCTGAAGTCGTCGTATTCACGGGAACACCTTCCTTTGGTCCAGGAGGAAATCTCTGCTCTTCTTATGAAGCAAGCGATAGAGCCTGTCCCCCTTCATCTTCAGCGGACGGGTTACTATTCCCATTTCTTCCTGGTCCCAAAGAAGACGGGAGATCTCAGACCGATTTTAGATCTCGGTTCCCCGAATCTTTATGTAGAGTACAAAAGGTTCAGGATGCTCTCTCTGCGGAGCCTTCTGCCCCTCCTCTGGCCGGGTCAATGGCTTTGTGCCCTGGATATGCAGGATGCCTATCTGCACATTCCCATTCGCCCCTCCCATCGCAGATACCTTCATTTTGCATTCCAGGGGGACCACTACCAGTTCAAGGTTCTCCCGTTTGGTCTATCCTCGGCCCTCCCGAGTATTTACCAAATGCCTGGCAGTGGTGGCGGCCCACCTGCGTACCAAAGGAGTACAGGTGTTCCCTTACCTGGACGACTGGCTTCTGGCGGCCTCATCCAGGGAGGAACTTATGCGTTTCCTCTCCCTCACCCAGCAGATTTTTGCTTACCTGGGTATTACCATCAACCATTCCAAGTCTTATCTGGACCCTTCCCAGAGGCTACAGTTCATCGGGGCGATCCTCGATACGACAATGGGCAAGGCCTTCCTGCCTCTGGACAGGGCGGCCTCCCTTCAGACCCAGATATGTCTGTTATCCGACCGCAGGATGGTCTCGGCGAGGTCGGTCCTTCGCCTTCTCAGGCTCATGGCGGCTGCTATACCAGCAGTTCCCCGTGCTCGACTCCCCATGAGGATCTCTCAGTGGACTACGCTCTCAGTGGGATCAACTCGTGGACGACCTAGATCACTCAGTTCTGATCTCATCGCCGATGATGCGAGACTTGCAATGGTGGATGGTTCGAGAGAACCTGTTTCGGGGGTCCCTTTCTTTCATCCTCCCCCCTCCCAGACTCTAACCACAGACGCCTCAGGCGAAGGTTGGGGAGCCCATCTAGGCCCTCATCGGACGCAGGGCCCTTGGTCCAGGCTAGAACAAGCTCTTCACATCAGTGTGCTCGAGCTTCGGGCAGTGTTGTACGCTTTCCAAGCCCTTCACCAATACATCCTTCCCGGCCACCTAGCCGTCCAGATGGACAACATGTGCGTAGTGTGGTACATCAACAAACTGGGAGGAACTCAGTCTTACTCTCTATGCAGGGAGGCAATGAGGGTTTGGGATTGGGCAACACAACACGACCTTCACCTCACGGCGATTCACGTTCCAGGAGTCAACAACACCCTGGCAGACAGGCTAAGTCACTCTTCTGCTCTGACTCATGAGTGGGAACTGGACCAAGGGGTCCTAGACGATATCTTCCAACTTTGGGGAACACCACAGGTTGACCTGTTCGCATCCCCCCAAAACGCAAAACTTCCCACCTTCTGCTCGCTCGTTCCAGAGCGAGGCGCTTTCTGGAACGACGCTCTGTCTCTAGACTGGAAGGACAGATTCGTCTATGCCTTTCCCCCAATTCCTCTTATCCCACGAGTCTTGCAGAAACTAGCTTCAGAAGGAGCGAGAATGATTCTGATCGCTCCTTTCTGGCCCAGGCAAATCTGGTTCTCTCTTCTACAACAATATTCAGAGGATCTTCCTCTTCCTCTATCTTGAGGTTTGTTGACCCAGGATTAGGCGACCCTGGTCCATCTAGGCCTCAGATCCCTTCAACTGCATGTATGGCTCCTGCAGACCTAGCCCAGTCCCGTTTTGGTGCGTCTCCCAAAGTGGCAGAGATTTCAGTGGAGGCCAGAAAACCCTCCACCAGGTCCACTTGTGCCATGAAGTGGAAGAGATTCACTCTTTGGGCCGCCTCCAAGAATGTGGAGCCTTTCTCCTGTTCAGCGGGGCTTCTGCTGGAGTATTTACGTCATCTGTTCGACCTGGGTCTCAGCCATTCCTCTTTGAAGGTACACATGGCGGCTATCTTGGCCTATCTTGTTCCCTTCGCAGACAAAGCTTTCGCTCAACTGGAGTTCTCTAAGACCTTTCTCAGAGTGGTCCTCCATCTGAGGCCCCCCATCCGTACTCCTGCCCCCCCTTGGGACTTGAATTTTGTTCTCGAGAAACTTACCCTTCCTCCCTTCGAACCTGCAGCTTCTGCAGATTTGAAGTTTCTTTCGTGGAAGACACTCTTCTTGGTGGCCATTACTTGCTCAAAGAATCTCCGAGTTTCAAGCCCTGATGTGTAAAATCTTACTTGATTTTTCACAAGGAATGAGGTTGTCACATCAATCCTAAGTTTCTACTCTAAAGTGGTAGCAGAGTCTACCTTAAATCAGTCCATAGAGCTCCCTGCCTTTTTACTTAGTACTCTAACCAAGGGAATATTTACCCATACTATGGATGTTCACCGGATTCTGAGATACACCAACAGGACGAAGGATCTCAGAAAGACTGATCAGTTGTTCTTCTCTTTTGCTCACAAAAGGGAAGGCAATGCTGTTTCCAAGCAATGTCTGTCTAAGTGGTTGCCTCATTGCATCATTTTCTGTTATGACTAGTACCACAAGACCCTCCCGGGTCAAGTCAGAGGCCACTCCACAAGAGGAGTAGCTGCCTGTGCAGCTTGTTTCAAGAATATGAACATACGAAATTTGCCAGCAGATAAAGGCCTAGAGGTCCATCAAGTCTGCTCGAATGTGCAGCTAGCACCCCTTATTCTACAGCTGCCTCTCCCTTCCACCCTTCCCCTTCATTAACCCTCCCCCTTGTCCTGTCCCATCCTCGTTTGAAGCAGTCCACTGTTCTACTGCATACCACTTCAGCAGGTAACACATTCCACCCAGCCACCACCCTCTCTGTAAAAAAGTGTCTCCTCATCTCCCTCCTGAACCTTCTTCGCTCAGTCTCATATCTTGGCCCTGGTGGCCCCTCCCCTCCTTACTTTGAACAGCCCCTCTGTACCCGCTTTGTTTATTCCTTTCATGTATTTAAAAGGTTTCAATCATGTCACCCCTTTCTCTCCTCTCCTCCAGTGAGTACATGTTCAACTCCTTCAACCTTCTCTCGTATAAGTCCCTCAGCCCTGTGATCATCTTTGTCACTCTGCGCTGCACCCCCTCCAGTAACTTAATGTCCTTCTTCAGATACGGACACCAGTACTGCACGCAGTACTCCATGTGTGGTCTAACTAATGACCTATACAGTGGCAGAATCACCTCCTCCCTCCTCGAGGATGTACCCTTGCAATACAACCCAGCATTTTGTTGGCCTCTTGCAGCTGCTTTCCTACATTGTGCCAAGCTGTTCGCTGACCCTGTAATGAGCACACCCAGATCCTTCTCCTCCTCTGTCTGGGCTAGCTGCACTCCCCTAGCTGGTAACTCCTCCTTGGGTTCTTCATCCCAAAATGCAGCATCTTGCACTTTTTGGCATTAAAGCCCAGTTTCCAGGTGTCTGACCAGGTTTCAAGCTTTGCCAGATCATCCTGCAACCCTGCCATCCCCTAGGTCATCCACCACCGCTCTACCTTGGTATCATCAGCAAACAGACTGATCTTGCTCTTGATGTCCCATGATATGTCTGCAGTGAATATCCCAAACACTGGTCCCAACACTGAGCCCTGTGGAACACCGTCGTCACACTGCCCTTGGGTGTGAGAGCTCCCCACCCACCACCACCCTCTGTTGCCTTCCTGCAGCCAGTTTCCTACCCATCTCACCAGCTTTGCACCCGCCCTGTGCCTACTAACTTCCTTCCCAGACTTCCATGTGTGTCTGCGGCAGACATATGCTGCCGCCACCTGGACTTGATCCATACCTTTATGAAACACTACAGTTTGGATATTGCCTCTGCCAGAGAGCAGGCTTGGCTAGCTGTTTTGCAAGGCCTCCTGTCTTGAGGCTTGCACGCTAGAGCTATTTCTTGGAGTAGTTTCTCCTGCGGTGCCTTTCTTTATTCCAGACTGCTTAGGATTCAGTCCTAAATGTAGTTACCTGCACGAGGCCCTCTCAGTAAGATGGTACAGTACGTAGGACTTACCGTAACAGTAGATCTTCGAGAGGAGGCTCTTGCAGTAGGTAATACCTTCCCGCCTCCATCCCCTAGGCTTTTTCAACTCCTTTTCCATATAGAGAAATATCCGCTTCTCTCTCGTCCGGACTCTTTTGGCCTGTGGCGGGAAAGAACTGGAAGGCGGGCATCCGGGACCGCCCCTTTATACCGGCGTCTTCCGACGCCAGTCACCTGACGTGGGGGCGGTCCCTCGCCAGGGACTGCTAGCTAGAAATTTTTCCGTGTGGTCCTGCGGCGTCAGTCCTATATGTAATTACCTACTGCAAGAGCCTCTCTTGAAGATCTACTGTTACGGTAAGTCTTTACGTAACTGTACTATCTTCAAGTGGAGCTCTTGCAACAGGTGCTGATTTCCCTCCCACCATTCCTGTTTTCTGCTTCTCCGTATCAGTTAATCTGCTTTCCTCAGTTATGAAGAACCCCCTTGGTTCTCTAATTTCTGTGCACGCCGGGGTTTCCGGTGAGAGAACTGAGGATGGTTTGGGGTGACTGCCCCTTTATTCCATTGGCGGATGTCTGCTTGCTGCCGTCTGGTGTGGTTCCCCGCTAATGACTGCTAGCTAGAAGTTTTCTGTGTGGTCCTAGCGCCTGACGTCTTAGTCCTAATTGTGTTGCCTGCTGCAAGAGCTCCTCTCGAAAATCTGCTGTGATAAGTTTTTACGTAACTGTACTATATCTGTATATTTCTCCTGATTGAATGATGGAGCACAAGGAAACGAAGCAAGCTCCCGGCTTCAAACAGTGTGTCATGCTAGCAGATGATGTCATGGACAGACCTACATGTATTATGCCTTCACTACTTAGGAATGGCACACGATGTCACAGGTTGCGGCCTCTCTCAGGCGATGCTACCATAATCTCTTGAAGACCGTAGGGCTCATCTTCTCCTTGGGTGGTTGAATGAGACCCAAAATTGCAGGCTAAATGTGGTCACAAGGCGGCAGAAACCATGGCGGGCACCTTATCTGCCTCGGCGCTGTCCCCAGCTGGGGCCAGTGTTGGAGTATCCTTTATAGTGTAGTTTAGAGAGTTGTGTCGTGCCCCCGACTTTTGGGGTGAGCCTTACCTGCCTAGGTAAGAAACATAATTGCTGACGTCGGTCATGGGATCAGGAGAGATCACGCTCCTCCTATTCCCTCATATGCTCGACATTTGTCGAGCACATTGCTTCGGTCGAGGGACAGGTAGCTGAACTGGCTTCATAGTACCCTTGTCAGGCTTAATGACCTCGACACCAGTTGATCAGGCGTTAAGGATTTTTTGAGCCCATCAACCTATTGTCAGAGGTGGCTGACGACGAGTTGATCTCCAAGACCCTGATCCTCAACCAGGAGGACGTGGAGTGGTCGGTGTCCTGGCTGTTACCACCTGGGGTCCTCCTCCACTGGAGGTCATGCAGTCGAAACAGGTGCCCGTCATTCATACGGCACCTCCACCTGCTTCTCCTTAACATCGTCCCCCGGGTCGATGGTAGAGATTGAGGCACTCCTTATGTTCAGTCCCGCTTGACCAGGAGGTGTCGTCATAGTCTCTCCTCATCTTGTTTTAACTCTGATGACAAGAGGCTCAGCCACCATATGTGGCAGTGCTGCGAGGAGCTCCTGTGGCAACAGTTGGCCTTGGTGGGGCAGAATAGGGCTCTACCCCCGACCCCTGTGGTCGATTGGCTGGTGCCAGTCAAGTCCACAACAGTCCTTCTGAGACAGCTGTTAATGACACCTGTCTCTACCTTGCAGGTGGAATTGCCTCCACAGCAACCTTTGTGGGGAGTACCTTCTAAGAACTCATGTACTGCATTCGGCTTGCTAGGCTTGTTATCTGCGGAAGTCACCCACCCGGATGACTCCAGGGTGGTTGACGGTGGCAAACAGATGAGGGCAGTCTTTGAGTCTTCAGATGACTCCGATGGGTCCACTGTGCAGTTGTCAAGGATGCGTATGTTCGGGAATCGGTCAAGGAACTGACGAATGACCACTGGTGGGTGTGTCTTGGGGCTCTGGAATCCAAAAATGTTATTTTGGAGCAGGTTCAAAAAAGGGGCTATATACCTTTTTGCTAACATTCTGGATAAGGACAAATCCACGGGGGTTGCCTTTCCCATGGCTGAGGCCATTATGGGACCTGCCGTGGAGGTTTGGCAGCATCCAACCTCCTCCCTGGCACCCTCAGCACGTAGGGTCTGCAAATACTTGTTCCCTGCTGTTTTTTTGTCCAACTTCTCTGATCACTCCTTGACTGAGGGTCTGTTCTCTGACTGTCTGGAAATCTAGAAATACAGAGGACATGGACAAACCCCCTGACAAGGAGTTGAAAAAGCTTGACTGCATGTTTATGGTTTATGCCGTGTCCTCGCTTGGTCTCTGTCATGCGAGTAATTCTCTGGCTCACTTTGGTCACTCCCTGCTGGGAGTGCTCGATACTGTTCTCCTTTACTTGCCTGCTGATCACCAGCTACTGGTAAGGCACATACAATTGTTCATGCTCCACCCAGGTCCATCTTGCAAATGAGCTTCTGCTCAATGATGAACGCTTGCTTAAATAAAGACTTGATTGATTGATTGACATCAGAGACCAAGGTCATGAGCAGGCTACACATCAGCTGAAGACTGCCTTGGAACAATGACTGTTCCTGTGCATGTGCCATGGGAGCAGCCATTGTGATTCATCAAAGAGCTTGGCTGAGGCTCTCCACTTTCAAGGCGGACACTACACATAAGTTGGCCGATGTCCCTTTCTTGGGCACCCACCTCTTTGGCCTAGGGGTGGATGGGAATCTCGCTAGGATCGAGAAGTCAGATGCCACCCTGGATTCTGTGACTTCGTCCCAGAAAGACCTAAAAGATCAGACGCTAAAGAAAAAACCTTTGTTTGTCATTTCGGCCACAGCACTCTTTGCAGCAGCAGCCCCAGCAGAGGCAGTTTCAAGCTTGGCACCCAAGGCCAAGTTTTCCGGCCAGAGGCCCAAAAAAGGATGGGGTGTAGAGGAAGTGGTGCCCTTCGGCTGCAGTGGCTGGTGCCCCTGCAAAGCTGTCCAGTGATGGGAGGTGGACACCCCCTGACCCACCTGTCCAGTCCCTGACTCAGTTCTCTGTGGGATGTCTGCTTTACCACTTTTGGACACACTGGTCCATTATTACCACAGATAAGTATATTCTCGAGTTGGTCAGAGGAGGGTTGCCTCTCCGCTTCAGTGCTCTCCTGCCTTACCGATCCCATGCTCCAGAGGAATCCTTGGTGTCGCAGGACACACTGTCCACTCTCAGGGAGGACTTTGCTGAGCTCCTCCCCAGAGGAGCAATAGCCTGTGTCCCAGATGCCCTGGCAAGTCAGGGATATTTTATTTCATTTAGTTTTTGTTTACTGGGTAGGTACACTGGTCATAGCAATGCCTGTTTTCAGGCACGACCTGGGAGGGTACAGAGCAAACAAAAGAAAACAAATCTCAGTACATACAAATTATAGTACATAGTAGACAATAGCATATCATATGAACAGTGTTAGCAGGCATAAACAACAAAGTAGGGTAAATACATAACAGTGTGAAAATACAGCAAAAATACTGGTAGTTATACATTAAATCATAGCTGCTTAAGAAAATAGGGGAGAAAAATACAATGATGGCTATAATCTATGAAATGGTCAATATCGGGTAGGTGTAGCAGAGAAAGTATGAGGCAAGGAGGGTAGAGGGTGGGATAGGGTAGGGCTGAGAGCAAGATAAGAGGGAGAATTTAGTTGATTTAAGGGCAGTAAGAGAAAGTGGGAGCAAGTGCAGAGCGTTAAGCGGGGCTAGCAGAAATGGTCTGGGTGGTGAAGGTTAGGAAGAGTTGCATAAGCTAAGGCGGTTTGAAACAGGAGCACATACTGGAAGTGGTGAGATGATTTCGTAGCTCCTTCTTGAACGTGGCGTTTGAAGAGACTTGGTGTAATCTTGGAGGGAGTTCCAGTACTTGGGTCCGTGATAGGCAAATTCACTCGCACCTCTGGAGGTGGTGTGTTTGGGGATATGAACAAGGGCATTTTCCATCGATTGTAAGCCATAGCAGGAAGTGTGGTTTCTGAAGAGTTGCCAGTGGTTTGGGTATCTGTGATCTGATAATGTTGTCAATGATAGTGCCATATGTATAGTATCGTGATGCTTGTGGTGGGAGCCACCCTAGATCAGAGTAAAGGAGGCAGTGATGTTTCAGCCGGTGAGAGGGACGCATAACGACAGACATTGTTGTAGGTAACATCCCATTTCTTAAGGTTTGATTTGCCTGCAGAGGTATATGTTGCAACAGCATAAGTGAGGGTTGGTAGGAGTATGCCTCGTGCTATAGCAAGTCTTGCTGAGTGGGTAAGGACAAGCTGGTTCGGTAAGCAATACAGAGTTTCATGTTGACCTGCTTACAGGTCTGTTGTATATGGATATCTTAAGTTAAGGAACAGGTCAAGTGTTATGCGTAGGTATTTAAATGAGTCAGCCACCCCAACTGATGTTCCGTTAGAGGAGGAGACTGAATTTTGGTTGGGAGTTTTTTGAGCTTCATAATGGACCCAAATAGCATGGTTTGGGTGTTAAATTCATTCAGGACAAGTTTGTGTTTCAACAGCCATTGTTGTTTTAGTTGGAAATCTTGGGAGAGACTCTGGTTGATCTCTTCAACAGTTTTCGTATTTCTGTGTAGGACAATGTCATCCGCATATAACAGGAATGAGGTCTGCAGGAGGTCAGAGGTGATACTGTTGATAAAGATGGTGAAAAGCAGCGGTCCTAAAATAGACCCTTGTGGCACACCAGTGTTTGAGAGGGTGGAGTTAAATTTAACCATTTGTGTCCTATCTGATAATTAGCTGTGAAACCATTTTACTACATTGGGCAAAAAGCCTAGAGATGTGAGGGTAGCTAAGAGGATGAGGTGGTCAACTAGGTCAAATGCCTTAGTCATGTCGATAAAGATGGGTCCTGTGAGATGACCAGAGTCCATGGCTGCTAGGGCATCCAATGTAAATTTGAGGAGGGTGGTGGTGGTGGTACTGTGACCCTTGCGGAAGCCATGCTGTGCAGATGTTAGAAAGTTATATTTATGGAGGAATTCAATAGTTTGGGTAGCTACAAGCTTCTTGAGGAGTTTGCTGAGAACTGACAAAATGGCTACGGGTCTGTAGTTTACTGGATCCTTGCTGTCTCTTTTTTAAAAACGGGTAATTCTAGCAATCTTCCAAATGTCAGGGACAAAACCCTGGCATAGGGAGAGGGTAAAAATCCTAGCTAGTGGAGCAGCAATGTAAGGAGCAGCTAGATCTTACTTCGACATACAGCTCTTGCAGCAGGTTACACCATTAGGACTGAGGCCGGCAGGCGTCAGGACCCCACGGAAATCTTCTAGCTAGCAGTCTTCAGCGGGGACCGCCTCCGACGTCCGACGTAGTACATAAGGAGGCGGTCCCGCCAGAATCCCCAGTTCTTTCTCGCCGTCGACTTGCATGTCTCGACCCTTCAGTCTGTTTCTAGCGCACGACGCCTGGAAAAGTTCTTTTTCTGACTTGGAAACCTTTTTTCACATCGAACGTCTGCCATCTAATGTCCTCTCCAACCTCCGCGGATGGCCATCCATCAAAGTGCACCTGTGGGAAGCAGATTCCCTTTAAAGACCCGCATTCGGCCTGCGTGCGGTGCCTAGGCCCGGACCACGACACCTGGGCCTGTTCCTTCTGTCAGGGATTTAATAGCCGGACCCGGATCCATCACCAGAAGGCCCTTCAAGCGTACCTTCTTGAAGAGAAAGTGAAGGCCATGGATTCTGCCTCCAAGGGGGAATCGTCTGAGAAAGCCCGGCGGCACCTTGAAAAGCACAGGAGAGGGTGAGATCAAAATTCCTTCCTAGGGCTTCCGACCTGTAGCTCTGCTCCCCGGTCCGACCGCCCCCTTCCCGGGCCCGCTCTCAGCCTCCCCCGGTCGCGGTGAAGTCATCTTTGGGTTCCTCTTCTCTACAGCCTGTTAAGACCTCCAGGCCTCCTTCTTCTGCTTCCAAGGCCTCGCCGAGGTCAGGGGACTGCCACCACCACAAGTCTGGCTCCCGCCTGCCAGACGCCCGTTGCCGGTCAGGCCTTCTCCACCTCGGACGCCGGCCGGGGGACCGACGCCAGTTCCAGTAGAGAGGAGAACACCTACGCTACCTACCGACATCGGCCAGGAGTCGCGACGGAGGAGGAGGAGCTGACTCAGCTCAAGACCAGACGGGCGAACCCGTCCCTACGAACCCCCGGGAGCCCTCCCCAGAACCAGAGACCCCTGGGGAGCCGACGCCGGAACCCAACGACCGACCACCGGCGCCTGGCCCGTCGTCGTGCCTCAGCAATTCAGAGGTTAAGGAGTTATTCACCTATTGGTGGGATACCATAAAGAAGGACGTGGTTCCCACACCTCCTCATCTTCCTCCTCCTCCTCCACCCGTGACTCCACCGGCCCCAGCACCCCCACCCCATCCGGGGCAGCAGGCCGAGTACCTTCCCCCCAGGAGCCTGCGGAACCTCCTAGGGGCAGACCAGACAAGAGGAGACCTCCGTCCAGATCTTCTTCAGGGTCACCCAGCCCCAAGAGACCCAGAAGACGCTGCGTTTGCCTTCGACTGAGGACTCGGGATCGGACTTCTCAGACGGATCCAGATACCCTTCTCCCATCAGTGTCCCCTCTCCGGACCCACGTGAGCTCCCAAGGTCTCCTCCGGATGACCCATCGTTCTCAGAGGTTATGAGGCATATCCAGGAGAACATGGGCTGGGATGCAGAAGAACTTGACCCCGAGAGGCTACGCCTTGCCCGTTATCTTCGGCAAAAGGACCCAAAGCCTGTGGTGGTGCCACCCTTGGTGGACACCTTCGTGGACGTCACCAAGGCAGCGTGGAAACGTCCACACTCGCTCCCGGCGATGCCGAGGAAGGCTGACCACCTGTACTAGGCCCCTAGGGAGGACCAGTACTTGGCATCCCATCGTCTGGCCGATTCTCTGGTCATCACAGCCTCACATGACCGGTCCCAGAGGCCGCAACATTTGAGCACCCTGCCACTGGACCCAGAGTCCAAGCAACTGGACGCTATGGGCAGGCGCACGTACGCAGCCGCTACCTGCGCCATTAGGTCCCTCAACTATCTAACCCACATGGTCCAGTTTCAGAATGCCTTGTGGGAACAGGGACTGGATCTGGCAGAAAAGATGCCAGAAGGTGAGCAGAAGGAGTTGCTGCAGCTCCTCCGCACGGGTTCGGACGTGGGAACCCAGGTGCTGCGAGCCGCGTATGATTCCGCGGACTCCTCGGCCAGAGCGGCAGCCTCAGGCGTATGCCTCCGGAGACACTCCTGGCTCCGTGTCTCCGGATTTACCTCGGACATCCAGAAAAACATTCTGGACGCCTCGTTCCATGGAGAAGTTCTTTTTGGTGAGTCCTCGGAGAAGGTTCTCATCAAACTCCAAGAGGCTGGGAAGGCGGTGCGGTCTGTCCAAGCCGTGTACAGACCCAAGCTCGGCTCCTTTCGTAAGAACCAGAGCTGTTTTCGAGGCCGGATGCAGAGACAGCAGTCCCCACTGGTCCACAACAGAGGGGCTCCTTCTCCCGAAGAGCCCAGGGGAAGTCGTCCGCAGGCCGAGGCCAACGCCCTGCCAAATCGGCCCAGCCTGCAGGACCATCAGCCGCCACAGCATGACTCCTTCCTGGCCCCTGCCCCTCAGGATCAACGGGACACCAAGGTCGGGGGTTGTATTGCGAACCACCTGCCAGGGTGGCAGTCTATAACCACCGACAGGTGGGTACTTCAGTTGGTCAAACAAGGCCACTTTATAGAATTCGTGGACAAGCCACCCACAAGACCTTCTCTGCTCTCCCGGTACTCGGGTCAGCACAGATCGCTCGTCAGGCAAAAGTACTCCTGCTCCTACAGAAAGGAGCGGTGGAGTACGTCCCGGAGAACCAGAAAGGAACCGGCTACTATTCCCACTTCTTTCTGGTTCCAAAGAAAACAGGAGATCTCCGTCCAATATTGGACCTCAGCGACCTCAACATGTCGGTCGCCTACAAGCGTTTTCGCACGGTGACCTTCCAAGGGCTCATTCCCATGCTGAGAAAGGACACCTTTCTAGCGTCTCTGGACATGCAGGATGCCTACCTGCACATCCCTGTAGCTCAAGCGCACAGGATGTTCCTGCGCTTCGAGTTCCTCGGCCACCAC
The DNA here is from genome assembly GCA_016271365.2 of Neoceratodus forsteri. NCBI lineage: Eukaryota > Metazoa > Chordata > Ceratodontiformes > Ceratodontidae > Neoceratodus > Neoceratodus forsteri. The sequence continues at coordinate 210,136,497 of JADMNL010000026.1, read as the reverse complement.
TTTCAGTTCCGGGCTCTTCCTTTGGACTGTCATCGGCCCCAGGGTCTTTACCAAGTGTATGGCAATCGTGGCAGCTGCCTCCTAAGAGACAGGGCCACTCACGTGTCCTCGCACTCTGGACGACTGGCTTCGTGGCCGCTTCCAGAGAGGCGCTGTTGTTGGCTATCCAGAACACCCAAGCTCTTTTTCAGTCACTGGGCATTCTTAACTACGAGAAGTCTCTCCTGGTACCGTCCCAGAAACTGCAGTTCATAGGCACAGTTCTGGACACCGTCCAAGGGAAAGCTTTTCTTCCAGAGGAAAGAGCGGAACGCATCAGGTCCCTCATCAGGGACCTCTCAGCGAAGAAGACTGTCCCCGCCAGACTGGTCCTTCGCCTGCTTGGACAGATGGCTGCGGCCATTCCAACCGTCCCTATGGCAAGGCTCCACATGCGGGTGACCCAGTGGATGCTAAAAGTGCAATGGGACCAAAGGCAAGACCACATGCAGCAGCCGATCAGAATCACGAAGGCCGTGATTCGGGACTGGCAATGGTGGCTAGACCCAGGGACACACTCTGTGGGTGTTTCGTTTGCAGCGCCGTCCCCGGAGATAATCCTCTCCACAGACGCCTCAGGGCTGGGGTGGGGAGCACACCTGAACGGGGTGAGGTCCCAGGGAACGTGGACCCCTCGAGGCTCACCTCCACATCAACATTCTAGAGATGAGGGCGGTACTTTATGCCCTGCAGGCCTTCCAGTCAGAAATCCCACCGAGTACTCTTCTGCTTCAGACAATACGGCGGTGATGTATTACCTCAACAAACAAGGAGGCGCACACTCTTACCCCCTTTGCAGGGAAGCTATGAGAGTGTGGGATTGGGTAATCTGACACGGCGTGAGCCTGATTGCAGTTCACATTCTCGGAGTGGACAACACAATCGCTGATGGCCTGAGTCGTTCCCAGGCCAGGGTCCACGAGTGGGAACTTCTTCAGGAGGTAGCAGAGGATCTGTTTCTTCGATGGGGCACTCCAGAGTTGGACTTATTCGCTTCCCCATCCAATGCAAAACTGCCCAATTTTTGCTCGCTAGATCCAGGGCCTGGTGTTTTCTGGCGAGACGCGTTGTCCCTCTCCTGGGCGGACAGATTCCTCTATGCTTTCCCTCTCTTCCCGTTGATCCAGAGAGTTCTTCTCAAACCGCGCAGGGAGCACGACAATGATCCTGGTAGCGCCTTTCTGGCCCAGACAGATCTGGTTCCCCATGCTGACGCAATTGTCCCGGGAACCTCCACCCTGCTGCCCTCAGCTCCCACCTGCTGTCTCAAGAGGGGGTTCGTTAGTCCATCCAGACTTCACGCTCACTGAACCTGCATGCTTGGCTCCTTGAGACATAGCCATTATGCGACACGGGGTCTCGCAAGAGGTGGCGGAAGTTCTTTCTGCTGCCAGAAAGCCGGCAACGCATGCGACGTACGCCATGAAATGGCGCCGATTTTGCCTGTGGTCTCAGGCACGCAGCCTCTCCCCTTTAGAATGCCCAGAGAAATCAGTTCTGGAATACCTGCTTTCCCTTTTTCACTCAGGCCTTGCCTACTCCTCGATTAAGGTTCACCTCTGTGCGATTTCGGCCTACCACTACCCGATAGGTCAACGCACAGTGGCACAACTCGATGCCTCTCGGGACTTCCTGAGGGGGGTGTTACACCTTAGGCCACCCATCAAGGATCCCGTCCCTCCTTGGGATCTACTCTTTGTTCTGGAGCAGCTCACGCTGTCCCCTTTTGAACCTGCTGCAGATTGCGAGCTGCATTTTTCTGTCGTGGAAAACGTTATTTTTAGTTGCTGTTACGTCAGCAAGGAGAATTTCTGAGCTACACGCTCTCATGTGTAAGGAACCTTATTTAATTTTCCACCAGGACAGTGTCTCTTTGAGGACGAATCCTAAATTCCTGCCTAAGGTGGTCTCTGCCCTTACTCTTAACCAGGACATCAATCTGCCTGTGTACTTTCCCAAGTACACTAATAGAGGAGAGGCATTGCTTCACACCCTAGATGTTCACCGCTCCTTAAGATACTACTTGACCAGGACTAAACAGCATCGTAGGTCCGAACAGCTGTTTATATCCTTCGCTGAGAGGATGTTTGGCCAACCAGTCTCAAAACAGACCCCTTTCACGCTGGCTTGTCCAGTGCATTTTGTTTTGCTACAACAACAAACAGAAGCCCCTTCCGGGCACAGTCCGGGGCCACTGAACTAGGTGGGTGGCTACTTCCTTTGCAGCACTGAGGAACGTCTCCACCTCAGCCATTTGTGCTGCAGCTACTTGGAGCTCAGTACACACCTTCATTGGGCATTACAGCCTGGACACTGCCTCACGGCGGAGAGCTGGTTTTGGCCTTGCCGTTCTACAGGGTCTCCTGTCCTAGAGTCAGGATTTTCTCAAGATCGTTCCGTTATGCCTCCTCCCAGAATGCTTACAGGCGCTATTGCTTGGGAATCAGTCCTAATGGTGTAACCTGGTGCAAGAGCTGTATCTTGAAGTAAGATAGTACAGTTACGTAAGAACTTACCATAACAGTAGATCTTCGAGAACAGCTCTTGCAGCAGGTACCTTCCCGCCCACCATTCCCCCTTGGAGGAGGTATGGCCTAACCAGACTTCGGCAGGAGCTTCCTCTTTCTTTTTCTGATGGCGGATCCTCGGTCTCCACTTCTGATGTCATCCAGTGGCCGGAAGTCTCCGGCGGGAGAACTGGGGATTCTGGCGGGACCGCCGCCTTATGTACTACGTTGGGGGCGGAACTGACGTCGGAGGCGGTCCCCGATGAAGACTGCTAGCTAGAAGATTTCCGTGGAGTCCTGACGCCTGCCGCCCTCGGTCCTAATGGTGTAACCTGCTGCAAGAGCTGTTCTCGAAGATCTACTGTTACGGTAAGTTCTTACGTAACTGTACTTTTCAATAGTTTAGGTTCCAGATTGTCAGATCCTACTGCAGTGAAATCAGAGATGTTATTCAGTAATCTTAGTACCTAATTTTTAGAGATTCTTTTGAAGTAGAAATTTGGGCCAGCATAGCCAGGCATGGTGCTTGAGTGAGGTAGGGTGGTGAAAGCGGAAGTGTATCTGGTTAGGTCTGAAAAATGCGAGTTGACAAAGTCAGCAGTGGTTAGGGGATTGATGCAGTGCAACCCATTTAGCAACATGTCATTAGGGGTAGGGTCTGGATTCGAACCCAGGAGGAACTTTATATGGGACCAGAATTTTTTGGAGTCACCATAGGAGGTAGTTAGTAGATCTTTGCAGTAGTCGCTTTTGGCCCGTTTGATTTCTTTTACAGGAATTCTGGGCTGTGCCCTATAGGTATTTAGGTCATGTATTTGCCCAGAGCTTTGGACTGGCGCCAACTTTTGTCCCTCTGCCTGAGTTTAGAAAGCAAGTCAGAGTTTAGCCAGCAGATATGTCTATTTTTACCCTATGGGTATTAAGGTGGCAATGTTTATCCTGAAGCGCAAGAAATTCGGTCAGGAAGTGATCTGAAGAGCTGCTGGAGCATTGTTGGTTGAGAAGAGGGGGAACCAGTCAATAGTACCGACATCAAGAAGAAAGACCTGAGGGTCGAAGTTTGCATAGTTGCGGAAGGTGATAAAACGTGGCTTTGGGGATGATCTGCTTTTGTCCCAGATACAGAAGGTAGGGGAGTGGTCGGTGATGGCATCGGCTAGTACCCCTGAGGTGATTATATGTTCAGGGTGGTTAGTCATTATCCAGTCCAGTAATGTACTAGTGTTTGAGCGCAGGGCAGTTCTGGTGGGTTCACAGATCAGCTGGTGCATGTTGTGGTTTTGTAGCTTGGATAGGGATGTGCACTATGAGTTGCCCAACCAGTTGATATTTAAGTCCCCAAGTATAAGTACCTCGTTTCTCCCAGAGAGAAATGAAGTTTGTTCCAGCAGCTCATCTAATCCTTTGAAGCTGCTAGCAGGGGGTGTTGTAGGCAAATACAATGTGTAATTTTTTGGTGCCGAGAGTGAGAAGGACATGTAGTGCTTCACAGTGGGTTAGAGGTGTCTGGGTACTTCTTGGTCCCAAAACGGATGGGGTCTGTCACCCCATACTGGTGCTAAATAATCTAAATGAGTTTCTCGGGAAGCGCTAGTTCCGGGTGGTCACGCTGAACCAGATCATACCATCTGTGGAGCAGGGCATGTGGTTCTGCTCCATGGTTCTCCAGGACACGTTCTTCCACATCCTGGTCTGTCTCACTGGAAGTACCTCCAGTTTCGTGCAGAAGGGGTTCTCTTTCAGTTCCAGGTCATGCCATTCGGCCTCTCTTCTGTGCCCAGGGTCTTGCATGGCAGTGGTGACAGCCTTCCTGTAGTGCAAAGGCGTATAGGTTTATCCTTCCCTGGATGTCTAGCTGATAGCTGGGCCATCCAAAGAGACCACGGAGCAGTCCAGAGATCTGGCCCTCCAGACCTGCTGAGAATTGGTCCTCTTGGGCAACCCTGCCTAGTCCGAACTGATCTCCTCACAGGTGAGTCATTTCATCGAGGAAGAACTAGACTCCCTACACGCCAAGGCATGCCTCACTGCAGACTGGGCATTGGATCTCACCCTCCTTTGCCTGATCATTTCAGGTTGGATGCTCGCGCCCTGCCCAGGACTTCTGAGGCTGCTGGGGTGCGTGGCATCCTGCACCAGAATGGTCTAGTGGGCCCACTGGCAGACACGGCACCTGCAGTGGGAGTTGGGCTGTCAGTGGTCCCAGTGCCTAAGTCACCTGGATCAGCCTGTCACAGTGACCCATCCTATGTGGGATGCCCTCCAGTGGTGGCTGATCCAAGAACATATTTCATAGATTCATAGATTTTGTTAGCAGATCAGTACCTCCTGGCCCACCCAGTCTGACCATATAATCCCCCCCTAATAATGCTATTCAGGACACTACTGTGGGGCCATCTTCCACCTCCTCTGTTATCTAAGATACGCATGTGTTTATCCCAGGCACACTTAAAACCTGTGACTGTATTTGCCCCCACCACCTCCACTGGGAGGCTGCTCAGTCATCCACCAACCTTTCCTTAAAGAACTTCCTCACGTTTCCACTGAAACTATCCGCCTCCAATTTAATATTGTGACCCCTAGTCTTAGAACATCTTTTTCTCTGGAAAATATTCTCCTGCTGCAGCTTGTTTATTCCCTTGAGATATTTGAATCTCTCTATCATATCCCCCTGCCTCCTCCTGTCCTCCAGGGAGTACAAGTTTAATTCCCTAAGCCTCTCTTCATATGCCTTATGATGTAGGCCCTGCACCATTTTGGTTGCCGCCCTCTGCACCGTCTCCATCTAGAGTAAGGAATCCCATTTGTCCATCCAGAACTGACAGTCCCTCTCATGATGGACATGTCTCTGGTGGGCTGATCCATAAGGTGGTGGTCAGGGTTTAGAAGGACAAGACACATGTGATCCTGATAGATCCACACTGGCCTCACCAGTTCTGGTACCCAGATCTTGTCAGCCTCAGCAGCAGGCCCCCATGGTGGTTGCCTTTTCATCTGGATCTGCTAAACCTGTCAACATGGGAAGGTCCTGCATCCGAACCTTCAGTACCTGCACCTCGCAGCCTGTTTCCTGAGCAGCTAGAGTTCCAGGCTCTAGGTCTTTCTGAGAGTGAGCTCCACGTTGTGATGGCCCCTCAGATTCAACTTGCCAGTGCTAAGCCTTTAAAAGGAAACTGTTTTCCATTTGGTGTCAGGGCAAGGAGCTTGATCCCCTTGCCTGCCCTTTGGTTAGTATCCTGGGCTACCTCTGTTCCTTATTACATCTGGGAATATGATGGACCCTAAAGGTGCAACTGGCAGCCATCTCTGCATACCAGGTGTGGGCTGGTATGCTGATGATGGTGGCACAGGAGAAGGTACTTGGGTGCCTTTTTTAAAGGCCTTGGCAACTTACAGGTGTGTGAACCTCAACTACCTTGGGACTTGTTGCTAGTTCTGGTACTGCTCATGAGTGATTTGTTTGGAACCAGCTTAGGACACGAGAGAAATCTGTTTGCAGTTGAGTGGTCGCCACAGGAATAGAGGGACCATACGTAAAGAAGATAGTGTCGTTGACATAGAGGTGTATTAGGGAAAAGAGCATACATTAGGGAGATCAATAAGACAGATATAGAACAAAATAGGTCCAAGAATAGAGCCTTGAAGTAGACCTGCTAGAATTTGGGGGGGCCGGGGTACATCACCCTCTTGGACACATTGAGAGCTACCAGAGACATAAGATTTGAACCATTTGACAGACAAGAGGGAAGAGACCACTGAGTTTGAGTTTGGTAAGAAGAGGAGGGTGAGAGACCGAATCAAAGGCCTTAGCTGGGTCTGTGAATATAGCTGTAGTTAGATGGCCTTGATACATAAATAAGTGCTAGTATTGAGCAGTTCTGAGACTTGTAGGAGGGCAATGGCCAAAGCCAGTAGGATGCTGGGATGCATCGCTAGGGGCATTACCTCCAGAAGGAGGGAAGTGATCCTCCCTCTGTATAACTGCTTGGGTAGGCTGCACCTCGAGTGCTGTGTGCCGTTTTGGAGACCGCACTTAAAAAGGGACATTGCACTCCTGGAGAGGATACAGAGGAGGGCAACCAAAGTTATCTGGGGCTTTGGGGGAGTAGGGGAGGACCTACGGGGAGAGGCTCAAGGAGCTTAACATGTACACTCTGGAGGAGTGGAGGGACGGGGGGACATGATAAAGGTCTTCAATTCATGAAGGGGATTAATAAGGGAGGTTCAGTCGGGGTGTTCCGGGGGGGGCCAACTTGAGGGCACAGGTGGAAACTGGGGGGGGAGAGGAGGAGGAGGTGCTACTTCACTGAGAGGGTGTTGGAACCATGGAATGCACTGACCAAGGGACTGGTAGAGGCAGAGACTGTAGAGGGGTTCAAGAGGGGCTGGGACTGGTATAGGAGAGGGTTGAGCTGAGGGAGTCCACTACAAGGGGAGTATCTTGGACTGAAGATGGAGAAACCCAGGGGGTGGGGTGGGGTGGACAGCAGAGTCTGCACCCAGTATGGGGGCTGACTAACGAGCAGACACGAAAGACCATTAGACCTACTCTGCTGGCATTTTAGTATGTTAGTATTTTATGCGGAGGGCGGAGTGGGGTTTGTGGTGGGAGAACATCTGCATGCTGGGCACTGTGTCAAAAAGCTAAATTTTTGAACTATATAAAATAGTATATGTCAACCATACGCCAACAAGGCTGTATTACCATTTCGAGGTTGAGATTACATCAGGACCTCTCGAGCTTCACTCTCAAGATTGCTATGTCATGAGAATGCCTTTGATGGAAACACAGCCTTGTTGTGTATGGTTGCTTATACACTGTTCCATATATTATACCTGACCTTGTTTTGTTTCAGATCCTTGAACCACTGTTGTTGCATACTTCTGAACATCAGAATACCCCCAAACTGTGCAGCCACTCATGATGCAATAGTCTCTTGTCCTTCCACAGCATATTGCATGTCTAGACCATATTGGGTGTTCCCAAGTCCAGGAAAGATTTTGTGGGAGTTGAAGGACTGTAAACAAGCATGTTTTTGTGTGGTAGCACCAGTATGGAGGCAGTCTGTAGATCACTTTAAAAAAAGGAAAATAAATTTTAATCAAACTCGCTGTCAGCAGCATCGACAGCCTGTACAGATATGACCAGTTGTAAAATGTTTGGGTTTTTTGGTTTGTTTGTTTTTTAACCTAGAGATACTTTGAGGTCTGAGAGGGTGGACCTTGTCCCTTATAGCTTGAGTTAACTCCTAATGGTGTACTTGACAAATTGTCATTTTGAATTGCATTGGTTATTCAAATCTTTAAATTAAGACTGTGTGCCAGCCTGTCAGCACAGAAGCACTACCATTCGCGGCACCAGCGACCTGCGTTCGGGAACGAGTGGGGTTTGTCGAGGGCCAGCAGGGGAGGAGGAGAATTGAGCATCCCACAGAGGGTGTTGTCATCCTCTGGGAATGGAGGGCAGCCAACTCTGTTGTTCTGCCACCTGGGTTGACCACAGGTGTCAGTGCAGCAAAGCAGCTAAGCGAGAGAAGATGCAGGCTGGTGCCACGCTGTGCACATTTACCTGTGTCTTCCGGGACAGACAGAACGGGTGAAATGGGAAACACTGCGCGCGCACACATACACACACTCTCATGCAGAATAATGGCTCCACTACACCTGCAGGCCCTGCACTCACTAACCTGGGCACGCTCCTGTTGTCTGGATATTGTGTACACAAGGGATCTACTAGTCGCATCTCGAGGGGTCCGCCGTAGGGGGCAACCCATGGAGGGAACTTGGGAGCAGGTAAGGTGATAACGGTTGGGTGGTGGTGGGGGCTTAAGTGAGGGGCCAAGGGGGAGCATGGAGCATAAACGGAATAAAAAAAACACTAAAACTGTATTTAGATATTTTGGGGAGGGGGCATCTTACAAGACAGGTGAAAAAGGGTACTCTAAAACAGAATAAAAACTGTTAGTAGGATTACTCACTGTAACCTGCATTGCTGATTTACTATTATAGTGCACAAATATGCCATTTTGTTTTCTCCTTAATGTTGCCAGTGTCACGGAGACGCACCAGTTGGCAGCAGCCAATGAGAAGAAGAATGAGCGTCTGCGATCAGCGTTTGGGATCAGCGAGGACTATGTGGATGGGAGCTCCTTTGACCCAAACCGGCGAGCCAAAGAGGCAGCAGCAGCAGCAGCCAAACAGCAGGAGCAGCAGAAAGAGTACAGGTATTGGGGGAGTCATGGAGCGCAGCTGACACACATCCAAGGCAAGGAACGTGATCATGTCATAGCCAAAATTTTTTTTGGGGGGGTGGGGGCGGCAGCTAACATTTGGTTGTCTTCTGCCGTAGAAACAGCAGATTTCTACTGCATCGCATGGAGGAGAATGTTTTTATTTTCACTATATGAGGCAGAGCATAATGAAAGATTTACAGAACTGGAGAGTTGATTCCATGTTGTATTCTAAATGGTCTGAGAATCCTTTCCATATCTCGATTTTCACATCTGTTCAGTTTTAGGCGTGCATGTGTGTGTTATGACTTTAATCCCTTCCATCTCCTTACTGTCATGTGTATTTCCTGTCCCAGCCAAGCCCAAAGAACCCATGGAACTGGGGGTGGGGGGGGGAGAGAAGCATCTCCCTCCTGGATTTATTCCGAGTCTGGGGGCTTCTGCATCACAGATCCTGTTCCACGTCGTGTGGGCAGCAAGAGACTCTTTCCGTCGAAGCTCATTCTCTACCATCTGTGACATTGTAAAGGCTGGCTGAAATGAGGGCTCTGGTTTCAGTAGTGATCTGGACACCACAGTAACGTTCACCGCCAACCCCCCATGTTTGGCTGTTGGATCCTGTTACTGAATCCTCTGGTAGGAAGGAGGGCAGTGTTAACAGTAGTGGTGTGAACCCTGAATCAGAGGCACACTCAGGGAGTCCCTGCAGCCACTTCTCAGAAATCTAATTTAGTCAGCAAATCCAGAAAGGTGGAGAAAGAAGCACCTGCTTTAATCCCGGTGCTTTTTGCTACAGCTGCTTTGGGGGTGAGGTGGGTTTACACATTTCTGGATTTACTGTGTAAATAAAATTCTGTAAAGTGACTACAGGGTTTCCTGAGTGCACTTCTGTGAATGTTCTAGTTTGGACCTTAAGTGGGCTTGGTGGCACTGGCAGTTTAGAAACATAGACAGTGACAGCAGGAAAAGCCTAAAGGTCCATCCGGTTTGCCCAAGTTCCCTATTTAGCCCTGGAGCCTACTGTTCCTCTGGAGTCCTAGCCTCTACACCCCCTCCATTCTTCTCCCCAGTTTCTCCCCCATAGTTTTTCCTCTGTGGCCATGACTGGGTTAGACTCCTTCTGCCAGGCTCCGCCAGGCCCCCACTTCCAGCATGTCCCCAGGCTTACCTGGCGCTCAGTACCCCCCAAATGCTTGAATCCAGTAGTCATTGCAGGTGTCCCCGGTGATGTAGCAGGTGGAGGTGTGGGCGCCATATGCCTCTACCGTGCCTTCATTCTTCCTCCTGATTTCTCTCACGTCTTTCTCTCTCTTCCCCACCACTGCGGTATGCTCAGGCAGTGCATGCTTGTGAATCTGGAAGTGCACATGGGACCTAGGACTGCAGCTCCCTTCCCCACCCATGACCTGGCGTTTGCCTCCCAGATCTGCCATGGGCTACCACCAGACCTCCACTTGGCAAAAGCGAGAGATGGCCAGCCGATCCCAATCGAGGAGAGGAGAGGAGAGCTGCCAGTTGGCCGCTTGATCCTCTCTCCACCCTCCTGACCCCCAGCAACCCGTGCTCATTCTCCAAACACGTGGCAGGAAGAAAGGCGCTGAGTGCCATAACCCTCCATGCCACTGGGCCAGCCCTCCTCCCCAGTTCTGATGCCCTGAGTAACCACTGTACCCTTCATTTTGTTCCAACCATGCTTAAAACCACCAACAGCTTTTGCACCCACCACCCCGACTGGCAACCTCTTCCATGGCTACACCATCCTTTTTGTAAAATAGTGTTTCTTCACGTCCCTCCTGAACCTTCCTCCTGTTAGCTTCCATTCATGACCGCAAGCTGGTATTCAAGTTATAGTTCACTGCAGTTCACCCTATTAAATACTTTTAAGAATCTGAAGGGCTGTATCATATCTCCCCTCTCCCTTCTGCTGTCCAGTGAGAACATGGTCCGTGCCTTGAGGCACTCCTCACAGGACATGGCCTGCTAGCCCTGAATCATTTTTGTTACCCTGCACTGCACTGAGTTTATCCCTATCCTTCCTGAGGTGAGGACCCCACATTTGGGCACAGTATTCCAGGTGTGGCCTTACCAGGGATCTATACAGAGGAAGTATTATTTCCTTTTTTCCGCTATTGGTACCCCTCCCGATACATCCAAGCATCATATTTGCCGTGCTGTAAGCCTTGTTGCACTGACTCGATTGCTTTAGGGAGTCGCTAATAACTCCAAGGTCTCTTTCCTCAGCTGTGATACCGAGTCTTGCCCATCCCACCCAGTTCACCATCCTGGAGTTCTTGTTCTTAGGTGCATCACTTTGCACTTTTTGACATTGAATTTCAGTTGCTAGACCCTTGACCACCCCTCTAGCTTTTGCAAGTCTCTACATTTCCTTTATCTCCTCATCACTCTCCACCCCTCAAAGACCTTAGTGTCATCTGCATAGAGACATATCCTGCCTTGGATCCCCTCACCAATGTCACTGGTGAATATGTTGGAACAGGACTGGACCCAGGACAGATCCCCTGTGGAACCCCGCTCCTGACCTCACTCTTATGATTTTAACCCTGTTTTACTGCTACCCTCTGCTGCCTCCCCTCTAGCCAGTTACCTGCCCAGTTTGCTACGATCTTAGTTGCAACCATATCCTCCCATCTTCTTCAGCAAGTGTCTATGGTGTACCAAGTCAAAAGCCTTGCTGAAGTCAAAGTAGAGCAAAGCAGCAGCATGGCCCCTGTCCAATTCCCTCATCACCCAGTCAAAGAAAGATGCTGCTAAGACCTCTCTGCCACAAATTCATGCTGTTTACTATCCCAGAGATCATTGCTATTGAGGTAGTCCATGAGATCCCCTTTGACCAACAACTCTTATCAGTTTTCCTACAATAGAGATGAGACTGAGAGGTCTGTAATTCCTGCTTGTTCCTTGCCCCCAGTAGAACAGAACTACGTCTGCTACCCTCCTTTGGAACCACCCGTCCTTAGCTGTTGAATAGACCTACCTGGGGATCTGCCAGATCCCTGAGTAACCTTGGATGCAGCCAATCTGGTCTTCGGACCTTATCAATCTTTAGGGCTGCCAGCCCTTTCAGGACCCTTTCGCTAGTAAGTGTTGGCTGCCTCATCTTTGGGAACCCCCTTAATGGCCATTTTGATGCCACTCTCTGGCAAGAGCCCACTGTCCTCCCTAGTGAAAATTAAGTAAAAGTAATTAAGGACAGTGGCCTATTGTCCAGCTGTCTGTCACCCTGTCCCCCTCTGTTAGCCGTACAGTTCCCCCGCCTTTCTTCTTTTTTTCACTAATATGCCTAAAGAACTGTTTTATACGCACTTGAACCCCTCTACAGTACACCACTCTGTGTCTGCTTTTGCCTCCCTATTTTCAGCAGATACCCTTCCTATTCTTCCTCCCCTGCTTTTCTTTAAATTTGTAGAAGGCCTTTTTCTTGGCTCTTGCCTCCTACCTGACCTTTACTGAGAACTATAGTAGTCTCTTAAATCTGTTATTTTTGGTTATCGTTCTCATGTATACCTTAGATGCCTCGAGAATGGCTGCATTAACTGCCCCATCTGTCTTCCACTCCATCTGTTGTTGTCCACCTCTGTTAACTTATCCCTGATCAGTTCCTTCAGCTTGTTGAAATGTGCCCTTCAAAAAACAAGGACTTCAGCTCTCGATTGCTGTTTAACAGACCTGAGGGCCAGTTCAAACCAAACTGAGTTATGGTTGCTGTTCCCTAGCATCTCTCCTCCTCTCTCAGCTTCTACCACCTCTGACTTGGTGAGCACCATATCGAGAATTGTGGCCCTGTCCTGGGTCTATTGGTACACTCTCCCTTTGTGCTTTGCTATGTTTCTGACCAAGATGTGAACCCTACGCTACCTTGAGTAGTTTCAAGATGTGTTCAGTACCCTGCTGCTGGTGCAGCTTGCCCTACCTTGGGTCATCCCTGGATCATTTTGAATTGTGTCCAGTACCTTACCAGCTGTGTAGCCCACACTACTTTGTGGCTTTTGTTGCGACTTAGATGACTGAGTTGGCCTGTAGATGCAAAGTAACTTTGGAAAGGCTCCTCTTGCTGGCCTGATGGCGCTGAGGGGTCAGTCATCTAAATTTACCTCATGTCACACCTGCGACCCAGGTTCGGGAATGACCTCTGGTTGTTGGGGAGCCAGGGAGTGGGGTGGGAGCAAGATTGAGCCGCCTACTAGCAGCTCTTCTCTCCCGTAGTCCTGTCACCACCGGGCAGAGGTCTGGTGGTGGTATAGGCAGGTGGAAGGGGCAGCTAGTAGGGTTGGGCATCCCACAGTGCGTGGTGTGTGTGTGCTTCCACACGCGCACGTCCATGCCAAGGACGAGCAGGTAGTCACAGTTGAAATGGAGGAAAAAAACGAAGCAAATAATTGGCAAAAAAGAAAGGCTCCTCTTTAAATAGTTTATTCCTCTTTTTTATGTATCATTTTGGGGATTTTGTGGGACGACATATGAAACATTACAAAATGTCAAAAGAAAAGTCTGAATGGATTGACTGGCAGGTGTGATTACCCTTTAATGACACTCGCAGCTTGTGAGGGATCTCTGAACATCATTGGTGATGGGAGTGGCTTGCCAGGTAGAGGGACAGGGGAACTTGACTCTGCTCACTGAGCCCTGCCCACTGAAACAGTCAGTGTTGTGAATATTGTTCTAGATAGAAGCATGGGCATGTATTGTAGGGAAGGTGGGTTCTTTGTATCCTAAAACTTTTCTTCTGTTTGACAGCCTGATCCGGGAGTCAAGTGCATCCCACTCCCCATCTCCCAAAAAGAAGAAGAAGAAGAAAGACAAAAATAGAGGCGGGTAGGTCTCATTTTGGCGTCCATTTTCCCACGTGTTGGGGGTGGGCGGGGGTCTTCTGAGGAGCAGACTGGTATTCCTTTCACATTCCTGTTAGGATGTTCACTGCAATGCATATGGCTTTCTGTTACTTGCTTCTCCCAGCGGACTCGGGGGCAGGAATTGCCAGGTTGTCCCAATTCCGGGTGAGAATTCTGGTGTAGGTTATATAGAAAATGCTCCCATCCTCACCCCGTGTCTGCATCTTGGATAGCCACCTGTTTTGAACCCCATCTCCTTCAGTAAGAATAATGGGGTGGTGTCAGGGATCTGCGGATCTTCTTTGGGGGGTTATCTCAGTCATCAGGTTACACCGTAAGAACCTTCGCCGTCAGAGATGGGGAATCCACACGGAAGATTTTCAGACCTCCTAGGCCAGAGACAAGTCCTCGGGGGTCCAGAAGAAAGGCCATGATCGCACCACTCCTTCAGGGGCTCTTGGTCGACGGCAGCTTCCCTGACAAAGACCAGCCATCCAGGTCTGTATTCCTTCCAGACCCATACCGACAGCTTTGCTGCCCAATTCTCAGGGTGCCTGCCCATCAACCTCTGTTCGTCCGTTGGAGGCTTCCCGTGGACCACCAATCACCACTCCGAAGCCAGACCTGGACGAGGTGGTAGATGTCGACGAGGAGTACCATCATGAGCTCCTCCTCCTGGATGATATAAAGGATGGGGAGGAAATCCTCATTTCTAGGGATGTGGATATGTTGTTCATCCACACTTCTTGGCATGTCCCTTTCCCCTTTAATTCTTGCCGGAAGGTCTTCAAGCTGGCTCCTCCCACCCACTTGGGTGGTATAACCCTCAGCTCTACCTCATGTCGGCAGATCTTCCTTTCCGACGGAAGATTCAGGTTGCCTCCTTTCCACTACCGCGTTTTGTAGGCCCAGGCTTCAATTACTTTGGATCCTCTGAAGATCAAGCTCATTCGAGCTAGCAGTTGCGATTTTTGCTGTTCGATTATGGAAGATAAATATTCCCCCGGTTTTCACCGGTGCCCGTGTGGTCAGAAAATGTCGTGCACAGACCCACATACTGCGTGCTTCTACTACTTGGGTGTCGGCCATGACACCCAGGCATGCGAGTTTTGTCTCGCTTTCCACCCGAACGTCCTCTACTATCGTCTCGCACAGCTCAAGTTGGGCAGGCGTGAGAAACAGAATCCTCCAGTGAAATCCAAAGAGGCCTGGTGGGCGGTCTCCACGGCTGCGGGGTCCACCGAGCATTTAGAACAGATGCAGGCCTTGGAGGAAGAGATGGCATGGGCTGCGTAGCTCTCCTCTCAGCCGATATTTGTTCCACTGAGCCTGGGCTCCACATTCTCGGGCTCCTTTTGGGAGATGTGCCTATCTCTCCTCACCAAAGGTGAGGGACCTTTGGACTCTCATACTTCCTGGTCCCGTAAAAAGGACAAGGAACCAAGAGGTTCTTTGTCTCGGCGAAGACATTCTTGGTATCGAGAGCGATCTCGGTCACAGGAATTTCTAGTCTAGACTTTGGCCACTGTCGCCTTAGCTTTGCCAACTGGTCAGCCGTCCGAGGTCTCGATTGACAATGCAGTGGAGATCATTCTTGACCCCGTCGAATCTGTTGTAGCCCGACAAGGCCAACAACTCGCTTATCAGGACCCCGGTCCTGACTTTTCCTGATGAGGAAACCCAGCCTGCTGGCAGACCCATTGAGGAACCAGTCTCTGATCTGGGTAAATCACCAGTTCCCATGGTGTTCCCCAAACTACCGGCTCGGCCAGTCCAATCAAGGTCGAGATCTCGGACCCCCTTGACTGAGAGGCTGAGGAAAGCGCATAAGCACTCTAAAAAGAGGCGACACCACCGTTCATCTTCGTCCTCCTCAGATAAGAAGAGGCTTCAGCGGAAACTCCGTTGATGCTACGAAGATCTAATGTGGCAGCAGCTCATTCTGTCCAGGCAGAAGCCTTCTATGGTTTCCACCCTGACCATTACCTGGCTTTTGGCTACCAGGCCAAAGCCAACTCCATTGGAACTGGTAAAACTGGTTCCTCCGCCCGCAGAGCTGGTAAAACCTGCCCCGGTTCATCCAAAATCGGTCACTTCACCAATAGTGGTGGAGCCGCCACCTAAACAGCGTTCGGGAAGGGCTCCTACGAAGGAATCTCGGACGGTTCCGTGTCTTCCTCGCGGGTTATCGGTTACCCTCACACCTCACCGCCCCAGGCGTGTACAAGGGGACCTTGGTGGCCGACCGATTTATCCGGATACCTCAGATTCTGACGACATTGACCTCCACTCTCACCCGCTGGATGTTTAGTCGGTGGGTAGTCTGTCGATGGAGAAGGGCCCTTCGTCATTTTTGGAAATTCTCTGCCTTGTCTCCGAATCCACAGGGATGTCCCTGGAGCCTGTCCAGTAACGAGCGGAATACCCTCTTACAGGTATTCTGAATAGGGGAAACCCCTACGGAAGTCTTCCCAGTGGCCGAGGCCATTGTAGGCCCGGCTTTGGAGCTCTGGCAGCATCCTGCCTCCTACCCAGCACCGTCTGCCCAGATGGCCCACAAGTATGCTGTGCCCATTGGGTCCCTCCCGGGGTTCATGGAACATCCCTCGACGGAGGGGTTAGTCACTGCTTCTGTGTTCAGATGCACAGGCAGCTCTGCTGACACTGATAGACCTCCAGACAAGGAGTCCAAAAAAACTGGACCACTCTCCCAGGAAGGTCTCTGCAGCTTCCTCTCTAGGCCTCCGTCAGGCAAGCTCAGCTGTAATCATGGCGCACTTCTCCCATGCCCTCCTGGGCTCCTTGAACGAAGTTCTCCGCACTTCCACGGACCTTTAAACTCACGGTCAAGCAGGTCTGGGACCAGGGCCGAGCTGTTGCCAGGCAGCAACTTCAGACGGCCTTGGACCTCGGGGAGTCCCTGCACAGCAGCAGCCTGAGGACACTACCTTTTTTAATGTCATGAAGCATTATGTGCTTCCAGACTGAGGAGGAGCATGTCACCAGGAAAGACCTGGTGGACTTCCTGGAGGTTCCTAAATCTTCCCCTACGATTATCGCTCCTATGCTGCCAGCCCTAGAGAATGCTTCCACAGCAGCCTGACACAGACCAAACGTGTCAAGTTTTACCACGCAGAGCGCACAAGCTTTACAGTGCCCC
Organism: Neoceratodus forsteri; assembly: GCA_016271365.2. NCBI lineage: Eukaryota > Metazoa > Chordata > Ceratodontiformes > Ceratodontidae > Neoceratodus > Neoceratodus forsteri. The sequence continues at coordinate 210,119,711 of JADMNL010000026.1, read as the reverse complement.
CAGGGCCTTCCTTATTTTGCTGCTCAGGCCGAAACTGACTCTGTGGTCATCAAGGCAGCCCATGACAAGTCTAAGGCACCTAAGCACATTAATTCCCTTCCCCCAGATAAGGAATCCCGCAGGATTGACCTCTGGGGTAAAAGAGTTTACGCTTCCTCCACTTTGGGTCTCAGGATTGTAAACCATCTAGCCCATATGGTTAAATTCCAGAATGCCAACTGGAGAAAGGGCAAGGAGGCCGCTCAGGCCCTTCCAGATGGTTCCCAGAAGCAGGAGTTTCTCCAGTGTTTGCAAACTGCAGAGGATGTCAGCAAACATCTCCTCAGGGCCCTGTACGACTTGGCCGACACAGTAGCCAGGGCAGCTGCCACGGGCATATGTCTTCGTAGGCACTCATGGCTCAGGGTCTCCGGATTTGTGGCCAGTGTGCAAAACAGGGTGCTTAATGCCGCTTTCAGTGGCACCAAGCTGTTCGGCCCTGATGTCCAAAACCTCTTCAATGATCTGCAGGCCTCTGGCACAGCCATTAAGTCTGTGCATTTTCTCTACCACACTCTGTCCTGTGGCAGAGTGCGGCCTACTTTTCGTAGACAGGTCAATAGGCCAGGCTCAGGGGCCCCCATTCCCAAGGTAAGTGCAGAGTCCAGGCATCCTTGCCCATTCCCTCCAATACTGGAGCAGCAACAGAGCATCCCAGAAATGATGGGCCAACCTCCTCGGCTGGTCCCTCCTCAGCTCGACTCCTTGCCAGATCCCCCACCTCTGGCCCAGACCCAGAAGGTGGTGGTTGGAGGTTGGTTCTCCTTCCATTTGAATCGATGGAGAACCATAACCTCAGATGCATGGATCCTGCAGATCATAGAGACAGTCATACCCTGGAGCTCATCCAACAGCCTCCAGATACCCCCTCACACTCCAGCTGTCCCCTGGCCCACTTTTCTGTTCTCCGGGAGGAAGTACAATCTCTTATGCGCAAGCAGGCAAACTAATTGGTGCCAACGCAGCAGAGAAACCAGGGGCTTTATTCAAGGTTCTTCCTGGTCCCCAAAAAGACCGGAGATCTGAAATCCATTTTGGATCTGAAGGACCTCAGTCTCTTTGTCTAGTTCAAAAAGTTCTGGGTGATAACTTTGCCAGGCCTCTTGCCCCTTCCCAGGACCGGGGACTGGCTCTGTTCACTGGACATGCAGGATGCATACCTGCACATTTCAGTCTTTCCTCCTCACAGGAGGTTTCTCCGCTTTGCCTTTCAAGGCGAGCATTACCAGTTCAAAGTGCTGCCCTTTGGCTTATCCTCTGCATCGCATGTCATTACCAAATGCTTACGAGTGGTAGCAGCAGCTCTCAGAAGAGAGGGACACTCTTGTCTTCCCTTACCTGGACGATTGGCTTCGTAAGGCCCCATCCAGGGAGCAGCTGTTGCTGACTTCGGGGCGCACTCTACAGCTTTTCCACTCTCTGGGCTTAACGGTCAGCCTGCCCAAATCTGTACTAGTTCCATCCCAAAGACTGCAGTACATTGGTGTGGTTCTGAACACCGAGCAAGAGAAGACCTTATTGCCCAGGGCAGGAGGTTGCCCACTGTCAGTACATTCCTACCAAACTGTACCTCAGGCTATTGGGGTTAATGGCTGTGGCCGTGCCTACCGTTCCACTGGCCAGGCTTCATATGGGCTTGCCCTTCAGTGGGCCCTCAGAATGAAGTGGAATCAGTGTACGACAGAGTTAGACCATCAAGTCCTGGTCTTTTCTCCAGTTGGCAAGGTACTGCAGTGGTGGATGGACCCCATAAACCTTTTTCAAGGGGTTCCCTTTCAGATCTCGCCGGTGCATCTGATTCTAACCATGGATGCTTCTGGGCTAGGTTGGGAAGCGCGCCTGGGTTCTTTTCAAACCCAGGGCTTCTGATCTTCACGGGAAGCCACCCTGCATATCGATGTCCTGGAGATGAGAGCAGTGCGCTCTGCCTTGCAGGCTTTTCAGGAGCATCTGGCTCCAGGCCAGCTGCTGGTGCAGTCCGACAACCTGAGTGTCTGCTACATTAAAAAGCAGGGCGGGACTCACTCCTACCCCCTTTGCAGGGAGAGACTGAGAGTGTGGTGTTAGGCACTGGAGCACAATATGACACACTCAGCAGTCCATGTACCAGGCATCTTCAGCGCCCTAGTGGGCAGTCTTCTCAGCAGGACTCAGTCCAGCCTGCATGAGTGGGAGCTTCTCTCATCCGTAGCAGAAGATCTGTTCGACACATGGGGTCGTCCAGAGTTGGACCTTTATGCGTCCCCACTCAGCGTAAAACTGCCCATTCTAGGGACGTGGATATGTTGTTCAATCCACACTTACTGGCAGGTTCTTTGCCACTTTAAATCTTGCCGGCAGGTCTTCAAGCTGGCTCTTCCCATCCACCAGGGTGGTAAAACTCTCTGCTCCGCCCCATGACGCCAGATCTTCCTTACTGCTTGGAAGCTCAGGTTCCCCCCTTAGCGCTCTGTGTTTTAGGCCTGGATCCACAGTCTTCGGTTAATCCGAAACTTATTCTCAAATTTACGAGACTTCAGTCTTCTTTTTCCCTCACGGCTGTGATGGACAAATCGACTTCCGGATTTCGTCAGTGCCCCTGTGAGCAGAAAATGTCCCGGACCGACCCGCACTCCACGTCGTTTACTGCCTGGGACTCGGCCCGCGATTCAGCGGGCTTCGCGATTTATGCAAATCCTTTTCAGCTCCGGTCTTGGAGGACCGCGCTGCTTGACCTGAAAAACGATATCCTCCTGTCAAGTCGAAGGAGGCCCATTGGGCACTGTCCGCAGCGGCGGATTCCACAGATCAGTTGGAGCAGATGATCGCCCTCAAGGAGGAGGAGGCGGCCCAGGCTGCATCATCTTCCTCCTCGGTCGCGGCATTTATCCAGCTCTCCTTGGGCTCTTCATGTACAGCTTCTTTTAAGGAGCTTTGCCAGTCCCTCTCCACCAAGGGAGAAGGACCATCGGGACATTCCAGTCGGTCCAAAAAGAACTCCAAAGGTAAGTCCCACCGTCTATGTTCGTGGGAGCGGGAGAGATCCCCTTCACTGGATGGTCAACTTTAGACTTCGGTCGAGGTTGCGGCTAAGGCCGCTGGCTTCACGGTGTCCCCGTCAGGTCAGCCGTCCGAGACACCTGTCAATGCAGTTGATTTTTCTCGACCCGTTGGACGTATTATTGACTGGTGATGCCGACAACCCTACTTTAGCGGTTCCCCCAGTGGAAACCGAGGACTTGCCTGTGCTTCCTGTGCTGGAGTCCCGGTTAAGGTCCCTGAACCGAGGGAGGAGCAGGTTTCCCCTGTCCCCTCTCTGACCCACCCTCTGAATCCCCGAGGGTCTCTGTCTCGGACCTCTTCCAGGTCCAGCTGGTCCCGCCAACATCGGCGGTCTCGGCACCATGGAAAGCGGCGGTGCCGCTCATCCTCATCGTCCTCTTCGGAGGCTAGGCTTCGGCCCAAGTTACGTCGGTGCTACGAGGATTTAATGTGGCAGCAGCTCTTATTGTCCGGGAATAAGCTGACTCTGTCACCTTCTTCGGCCGTTAAATGGCTGTCACCTGAACGGCCGAAACAACCCCATGTAGTCGAGGAGCCGAAACTGGCACCGGTTGTTCAGCCGAAACTGGCTGCTCCACCCATTGTGGTGGAACATCCACCTCCACAACCGAAGACTGGGGCCCTGACCAAGGATTCTTGGTTGGGTCAAGGTTTGCCCCATAGGTTGTCGATCACCCTCACTCCTGATCGACTTCTGCCTGTGGAGGGTGGCTCAGGCGCTCATCAGCTGTTCGCAGACTCCTCTAGAGTCTGACGACGACTATTTCTTGTTCTGCAGGTCGCTTGACCTGGAGTCTACAGGGGGTCAGTCGGTGGACGAGAGCCTATCCTCGTTTTTAGGAATGCTTCGACTCATCTCAGAGTCCACTAGGATGAAGCTTGAACCCGTTTCAAAACGGGCCAAGTATCCCCTCACAGAGATGCTGGACTGAGGGGATTCCCCTACGGAGGCCTTTCCAGTGGCCGGAGCCATTGTTGGCCCGGCCCCGGGGCTGTAGCAGCGGCCAGCATCTTGTCCGCACCTTTGGCCAGGATGGCTGGAAAGTATGCGGTCACTACAGGTTCACTCTCCAGGTTTCTGGAGCACCCCTCTGCGGAGGGGTTGGTGATCATCATGCTTTTCCAGCCGCCCGGAACGCCGGGATGTGGACAAACCGCCTGATAAGGAGTCCAGAAACTGGACTACACGGGTGGAAGGTATATGCTGCTTCTTCCCTAGGCCTTCGTCAGGCTAGCTCGGCCGTTCTGATGGCACACTTATCACAGGCCCTTTTGGACTCCCTGGATGAGGTGATTCCTCATCTCCCGGCTGACCTTCAAACGACGGTCAAGCAGGTGCGGGATCAGGGAAGGGCGGTAGCTAAACAGCAGCTCCAAACTTTGTTAGACATTGCTGATTCGTGTGTCTGGTCAGTAGCGGCCACAGTGGCCATGTGTCGCAGAGCTTGGCTGCGGATCTCTACCTGTACAGCTGATACCCAGCACAAGCTGGCAGATGTCCCCTTCTTGGGTACCGACTTGTTCGGTCCCGGGGTGGAGGGTCATCTCCAATGGATCGAGAAGTCCAACACAGCAGCAGCATAAGCCTTTCGCCTTCAGCCCCTGCGGCACATCCGGCCCAGCAACACCAGCATCAGGGCCGCTCGCACTTGGCACCCCAAAGCCAAGCCTGCTGCTTCCTCCAGCAGGAAGCCGGGAGGAAAAGGCCCAGGCAGCTCCTCAGCTGGCCCTTCCTCCAGGCCTGCCCAGTGACGGGTTGAGGGGTGTCTCCCCCAACCTCGTCACTGCTCCCCGGGTTCCCCTGTGGGGGGACGGCTCTGCCACTTCCTTTCTGCCTGGTCCGATATCACCACGGACCGGTGGGTGTTGTAAGTGGTAGGCTGGGGTTTGCCTCTGGAATTCGAGCAGTCGTCCCACGGGGGGCTACGGGTTCCGCAGCGCCTCTGTCGGCTCGTCGAGCCGACGTTGTCTTGCTCCTCTAGAAGGAGGTGATCAGGGAGCTGGCGGACCCACCTCCAGACCCAGGGTTTGTGTCCAGGTGGTACTTTCACGTCCCAATCCGTCCGTCTCCCCAGAAATTCCTACGCTTCAGAGCAGAGGGATCCCTTTATGAGTTCCGCCCCATGCCCTTCGGCCTCTCTACAGCTCCCAGGGTCTTCACCAAATGCATGGCAGTGGTGTCAGCATTCCTGCGGCGCCGACGGGTGTCTGTGTACCCTTACCTGGACGACTGGCTGATTGCAGCCCCCTCCAGGTTGGAGGTGGAGCGGTCCAGGGATCTGGCCCTCCAGGTCTGGTCTCTGATTGGCCTCCTCATCAACGAGGCCAAGTCGCAGCTCGTGCCATCGCAGGTGATTCAGTTCATCGGGGCAGAGATTGACTCTCTTCGAGCCAGAGCACGGCTGCTGGCAGACAGGGCTGAGGTCCTTTCCTCTTTTGCCCAGTCATTTCTGGTTGGGCTATTGCGCCCTGCCCGGGACTTCCTGCGCCTTCTGGACCTCGTGGCAGCCTGCACCAGCGTGGTCCATTGGGACGGCTGGCATATGTGTCCCCTGCATTGGGGGCTTGCCCGCCAGTGGTCACAGCGCTCCAGTCCTCTGGACCAGCCAGTGACAGTGACCCAGGAGATGTGGAACGGCCTCCAGTGTTGGCTTGTTCCAGCTCATCTGCAGGAGGGTATCCCATTTGTACGCCCCAAGCCGACGGTCACTCTGACGACCGCGCCTCTGATGGGTTGCGGTGCCCATCTAGGGGAGCTCAGAGTCCACGGCCTCTGGTCCCCTCAGGAGTCTCGATGCCACATCATCCTGCTGGAGCTTCGAGCGGTCCGACTTGCCCTCACTGCCTTTGTTCCGTTTGTATGGGGTCAAGTGGTCAGGTCCAAACAGACAACACCACGACCATGTACTACCTCAACCGACAGGGTGGGACGCACTCCTTGCCCCTGTGCAAGGAGGCTCTCCACACTTGATATCTCGTGATCAGCCTGGAGGCGGATCTCCTAACCATTCATGTGACAGGGGCCTCCAACAGTCTGGCCGATGCCCTAAGCTGGATAGGCGCTGCCTCTCAAGAGTGGTCTCTCCTGCTGGAGATGGTACAAGATCTGTTCTCCCACTGGGGCACCCCTCAGGTGGACCTGTTCACCTCCAGGGAGAATGCGAAGCTGAGGCTGTTTCACGCCCACCCTCCTCAGCAGAGCTCGCTGCAGGGGGATGCCTTATCGAGGCTGTGGACCCCGGGCCTCTTTTCGCCTTCCTTCCATTCTCCTTGATCCACAAGGTGCTTCTCAAGGTGAAGAGGGACAAGGCGCAGGTGATTCTGGTAGCCCCAGACTGGCCCCGCCAGTTCTGGTATCCAGATCTCCTCAGCCTCGGCTCCAGGCTCCCGAGGCGGCTTCCAGCCCGCCTGGACCTGATCTCAGCCAGCAAGGGGAAGGTACTCCATCCGGACCTTCAATCCCTGCACTTGATGGCCTGGTTCCTGAGTGGCTAGAGTTTCAGGCCTTGGGTCTTTCCGATGAGGTCCTCAACGTTGTTGAGGCATCCCGAAAGGAGTCGACCAGAAAATGCTGTTCCTTCAAGTGGAAGAGATTTTCCATTTGGTGTCAGGGCAAGGGGTTGGACCCTTCATCCTGTTCATTGGCTAGCATTCTGGACTACCTGTGGTCCCTTTCTCAGCTAGGGCTTTGGTCGACGACCCTTAAGGTGCACCTGGCAGCCATCTCTGCTTACCGGACGCGGGCCGGGAAGCAGTCGGTGATGCCAGAGAAGGTGGTCAGGTGCTTTTTCAAAGGCCTTGATCACATATCCCCTCCGGTGCGAGAACCTCCACCTCCGGGGGATCTACTGTTGGTATTGGCTAAGCTCATGGGCAAGCCATTCGAAACAATGCACAGGTGCAATATCTCCCACCTGTCGTGGAAGACCGCCTTCTTGGTGGCTATTATGTCAGCCAGAAGGATGGGAGATCTCCAAGTGCTTTCCATCGAGTCTCCTTATCTGGTCTTCCACAGGGACAAGGTTGTCCTGCGCCCCCAACCGAAATTCCTTCCGAAGGTGGTGTCGGAGTTTCACCTTAACCAGGTGTTGACTCTGCCGGTGTTGTACCCCAATCACACCTCGGAGGCAGAATATAGGCTCCATACTCTGGACCCTAGAAGAACACTCTTATTATAAGGAGCATACGGCTGAAGTTCGGGGAGAGGTTCGCCAGCTGTTTGTCACCTACGCTGAAGCCACACCTGGCAGACCTGCAGCTAAGCGGACGATAGGCAGGTGGGTCACCTCCCGCATAGATCTCTGCTATAGGTTGGCAGGTATGGAGCCTCCCAAAGGGATAAGAGCTCATTCTACCCGCCATACTGCTGCCTCGGTGGCTGCTTCCAGGGACGTCCCTATCCAGGAAATGTGCAGGGCTGCTACCTGGAAGTCAGCACACACCTTCATTACCCACTACCACATCGACCTTGAGTCACGCCGGGATGCGGGTTTTGAGACCTCGGTTCTCCCGTCCTTATTCCCTAAGTAGGGGGTGCGTGCCTTGCCTCCCTCCTCCCAGAGAACTGCTAGGAGTCTGCCAGTAAGTGTGGATTGAACAACATTTATTTCGTTTTTGTTGACCGGGTAAGTGCACTAGACAAATCCTGCCTATTTTCAGGCACGACCCGGGGGAAGGGGATACAGATGAATGCCAACTGACCTTGAACCAGATTAAACTGTTGGTGGTATTTTTTTAGTGAATGAGGGAAATTTGGCCAGGACACGGGGAAATTCCCCTACTCTTTTCGATAAGTTCCATGGGATCTTTAACATCCACCTGAACTACCACCAGTCCAGGCAGATGGGACCTCGGTTTAACGTCTCATCTGAAAGACGGCACCTCAGAAGTGCAGCATCCCTCTCATGCTGCACTGCAGTGTCAGTACTGGGATATTAACCCAAGTGCCAGATGTGGGAACTGAACCCACAGCCCTCTGATCTCCCGGCCTCCGAGGCGAGTGTTCTACCTACTAAGCCACTGACACTGCTATCTCATATCCACATTCCTAGAAATACAGGTAACTCACCTGTAACAGGAGTTCTAGGAGTGGTATGTGTTGTTCATCCACACACCCCACCCGATCTCCCCAGCTTCGACGTGCAACCTGGCTTCCAGCGGGCTAGATATGGCGTCGTGGGGGCGGAGCCGAGAGTTTTACCACCCAGGTGGGTGGGAGGAGCCAGCTTGAAGACCTTCCGGCAAGATTTAAAACGGCAAGGAACCTGCCAATAAGTGTGGATGAACAGCATATACCACTCCTAGAACGCCTGTTACAGGTGAGTAACCTGTATATTTCTGCTCACTAGATCCAGGGCCTCAAGTTTTCTGGCGAGACGCGTTGTCCCCATCTTGGAGCGGGAGATTTCTGTTTGTATTCCCTCTATTTCCTCTAATACAGAGGGTGTTGCTCAAGCTGCAAATGGAGGGGGTCAGCATCATTCTGGTAGCTCCATTCTGGCCTCGCCAGATGTGGTTCACTCTGATTCAGCAGATGGCAGAGGAACTTCCCATTTCTCTGCCCCTTTGCAGGAATCTGCGAACCCAAGATTGTGGGACCCTGGTCCATCCCAACCTCAGGGCCCTCCTCCATCTGCATGCTTGGCTCCTGAGGACATAGCCATCGTCAGGTTCGGGGTCTCTAACGGGGTGGTGGACGTTCTGGTGACCGCTCACAAGCCTTCCACCCATGACACTTAAGGCATGAAGTAGAAGAGGTTTGCCATATGGGCTGCCAAGCATTCCTTTGACACTTTCACCTGTCCTGGACTACCCAATTTCTTTGTCTGACTCTGGCCTCCAGTATTCCTTCCTCAAGGCCCACCTTTCGGCTATTTCTGCCTTTCATGAGCCCGTGGGTGACTGCACAGTTGCTCAGCTGGATGTTTCCCATATGTTCCTTAGGGGCATCTTGCATCTGAAACCCCCAGTCTGTTCCTGTGTCCCAGCTTGGGACTTGAGTTTTGTTTTGGAAAAGTTTACCCTGTCTCCTTTTGAGGCAATCACGACTTGTGATTTATGCTTTCCCTCTTGGAAAGCATTATTGCTGGTTGCTATTATTTCTTCTCCACGCTCAAAGAATTTCAGAGCTTCAGGCCCTCTGGTGCAAGGAGCCTTATTTGGTTTTTCACAAAGTCTTTGCGTACAAATCCTAAGTTTTTGCCTAATGTGATTTCATTATCTGTTTTCACTACACACTACAGACACAGGCCTAATTGGTAGTATTGCCTAGGTTAAAGTAATGTAATGAGCTGTGAATGAGCTTGGTACAACATCCAGCAGACCTGGGTTTGATTCACACAACCTCCACTGCATACTGTGCAGCTCTGAGCAAAACCTCCCCTAAAAACAGCCACTTGTATGGGCCCATACCTGGCTGCCAAAGAAAGTCCCCACACTCCCCACTCCAACAGACCTACCTGGGTTTGATTCCCACAACCTCCACTGCATACTGTGCGACTCTGAGCAGCAACAAGCAGCTTTGCGCCAAAACGCAGAACCGACAGGCGCAAAGGAAGTGCAGCAGGGAGTGCGCAGTCTGTGCAGAACCACCACTGGAGAGCCGGGGGGACTGGTGTTTAGATCCCCCTCGAGTGCCATGCCACCCGTAATATATTAACAGTCTCACTGCCACGGCCCCGGGTACCAGCAATCGCTCCCAGTAGTGCTTTGCGGTATTATACTGCAGAGCACTACTGGGAGCAATTGCCATCACCCGGGGCCACGGTGGTGAGACTTTTAATATGCGGGCAGCTAAGGAGGCTCATAGTCAATGAATTGCACTTTTTTGCGATCCGAAAAAGAAATGGGTCGCATGGAAAGCCAGTTTGCATCGCAAAATGCGATGCGATACCGGCTATTTAAAACCCTGCTAAGCAGTTGTTTGTTTTTCTTTTGCCCCAGGTAGAGAGGGCACTTCCGTTTCTAAGCAGTGTTTATCCAAATGGTTTGCAAATTGCATTGTGTTTTGCTACAGCAAGTACGACAAAATATTGCCTGGTACTGTCAAAGCTCACGCTGCCAGAGACATGGCTACCTCAGTGGCTTATTTCAGAGGGGTCTCAGCTGCTGCCACCTGGAGTACAGTCCACACTTTCACCAAGCATTACAGTCTGGGCGTTGTCTCAAGAGCCCGTGCAGGATTTGGCAGGACTGTGCTACAAGGACTCCTATCTTACGTTTATGGGGAGCCACCTCCCAGACTGTCTGTCTGTTTTTCACTTGTCACTGCTTGGTACTCTTTCCTGTGGAGTAACCTGATGACTGAGATACCCCCAAAGAAAATAGAACAGTTAGTAAGAACTTACCGTAACAGTAGATCTTACTTCGAGAGGGCTCTTGCAGTAGGTAATTGCATATAGGACTGACGCTGGCAGGCGGCAGGACCCCACGGAAAAACTTCTAGCCAGCAGTCCCTGGCGAGGGACCGGCGTCAGGAGATGTCGGTATAAAGGGACAGTCCCTGACGCCTGCCTTCTAGTTCTGTCCCGCCTTTAGCTCGTGCCAGCTCATCAGACTCCCTTCGTCTGTGTTTTACCGAGTATTTTTCGCATTTCTTGATAAATCGTCAGTCATCCGTCGGTGTATGTCGTCCCCTACACCCTCCGAGCACAAAAACAAGTGCGACTCATGCGGCGCCTAACTGCCACACAAGGACGGCCATTCCCTGTGCCTTTTTTGTCTAGGCCCCGATCATCCGGTAGGGAAGTGCCAGCACTGCCTCACTTTTAACGCGGCCACCTGGAGAAGGCGGCAGCAGTCCCTGGAAGCCCACATTCTCAAGAAAAAGATGAGCTCCATGGAGAAGGAACTCAGAAAACTGCGGCTGGCGTCCACTTCCCCCGAAGGCCATTGGAAGAAAAAAGACAGAGAAGCACTGGGACAAGGGCTCCTCCATCACGACTCCCTCAGGAGTCGCCGTGTTGCAGGTAACGTCCCCTCCAGGGGACCACTCCCCGACTGCCGCCTTGGAGGCTTCTGCGGCGGCGGCCCGCCCGTCTGGCTCACGCTCGGGCCCTTCAGGCGCCTCCGGGTTATTGGAGGCCTCTGTCTCCAGTATGGCCGTAGGTTCGCGGCATACTGGAGTGGCCGGCTCCGTTAAGCTGGACGTTGGCTCCTCTGACGCCCGCACAGAGAAGGCTGGTAAGTCGCACGACCCTTCGGGGCGGTGCGCGGCCCCTCTTCTGTCGGACCAGGCTGCATCTCCATCGCAGTCCGCCTCCGGCGATGGGTCCAGTAAGTCGGACGCCGGCTCCTCCGGCGCCCACCCGGATCCCGCTGATAAACCGCATGTTGGTTCGCCCAACATCCGTACAGTGGAAGAGCCAATGCCGGACCCTCCCACGTCCGTCGTCCTCAAATTGCCGCAGCCTTCACCGCCCTCCGGGGACCCTGAGTCTCCCCAGCCCAACCCGGATTTCTCCCCCTCCCACTCGGCGCGCTGGGGTTCCGCTTCCATCAGACCGCCCACCTGCAGGTACACTGGATCTGACGTCAGTTCCCCGGACGCCGGCTCCGACGCCGGTACCTCAGACGCCGGTTTTACAGACTCCAGCCGACATCCCACTCCCGGATGTCGCCCCAATGCCGGGCTGTCTGCTCCGACAGCTCCTCCGGCTCCTGGGTACCCTTTGTCATATCTGACGCCATCGTAGCCGGGACCACAGTACCCGACGCCGCAGTACCTGGCACCCCAATACCCGACGCATGGTTTTCCACCGCCAGGTTTCGGATACTGTCCTTATGGATATAGTCCATACCCCCACCGCCCCGTCAGCCACCGGTGGATTTGCAGGAGACTCTGGCCTCCTGGTGGGCTGAGGCCAAGGCTCAGCTCACCAGAGGTGTGGAGAATCATCTACCGATGACGGTGCCGGTTCCAGTTCCCGTACGTCCATGACGAAACACTCCCTCACCACCTCCGGACACCAGGGTTAATCCCTCTGGGTCCAGAGAGGGGCAGGACACGCTTCCCCGAGGGCTTCCCAAGGGGTCCGTTCCTACCCCTGGATGGGAAAGGGAGTCGTTTTCTTCTTCCTCCTCTTCCCCTTCGGACTCTTCCGATGGCTGCTCCAAAGGGACCGACGAGCCACGCTCTCTGTCAAAACCCAGGCCAAGGACTCCTCCGACGTCGCCTCCGGAAGACCCTTCCTTTACGGAGCTGCTATGCAAAATCCAGGAGGTACATAAGTGGCAATCATTGGAACCAGACCCTCAGCGGATGAAACTCGCCGAGCATCTGGATCTGCCCGTGACAGCTCCCACCTTGGTGCCACCCTGGTTTGAGCTTCACGCTGACCTTGTTACGACCATTTGGAAACAGCCGTCAGCTTTAGCCCCACTTCCTTGGAAGTCGAACAGGCTATACCAGGCTCCCGAGGGTGTTGACTTTTTAGATTCTCACCCTCGTGCTGACTCGGTAGTGATTAGCGCCGTTCACGGCTGGTCGGCTAACCCAAAACACCTTAGCTCGTCGCCACCTGATATAGAGTCCTGCCTACTGGACCAGTATGGTAAGAAGATTTTTGCTTCTTCCACGCTGGGTATCAGGGCCCTGAACTATGTTGGTCATATGGGGGATTACCAGAAGGCAATTCTTACTCGGGTGGAAGCCAAATTGGACTCCCTGCCGGACTCTCAAGTTAAGCAGGAGTTGGTTGACCTTGTCCGCTCTGCACGTTCAGCCAGTCGACACATGCTTCGTGCGACCTACGATGCAGTGGACAGTGCTGGATGGAGCTCAGCTTTCGCCATAGGCTTACGTCGTCACGCTTGGCTCCGTGTGTCAGGGTTGGTCTCGGAAGTGCAGTCCGCTATACAGGATGTGCCCTTCCGGGGGTCGGTGCTCTTCGGTGGTGATGTCAAGGACATCGTCACCGATTTGCAGGAGAAGGGGACGGCACTGGAAGTCTGTTGACTCTATGTACCATCCCCACCAGTCGCAGGGCCATCCCTTTCGCAGACTGAATCGGCCAAAGGCGAAACCTCCAGGAAAGCGAGCCACTAAATGCCGGGACCCCACAGCTGCTAAGCCCTTCCCCGGCCCCAAAAAGGCAGCGGGTGCTTCAGCTGCGGTGCTGCCCCACACCACCTGACTCCTTTCCTCTCCCACAGCCTCCTGACTCCCCGGAGGAACCGGTAGGTGGGAGATTTTCCCTCCACCTTTCGGGCTGGGAGAGGATAACATCAGATTCTTGGGTGCTCCAGCTGATTGCAGAAAGACACTCGATAGAGTTTCTACAAAAACCACCTCGCCACCCCCACCCCCCAAGTCATCTTATTCACCGGAGCATCTTCTCTTGGTCCAGGAAGAGATTTCAGCTCTGCTACTGAAAGAAGCAATAGAACCCATCCCTCTTCATCTTCAAGGGACGGGTTACTATTCCCACTTCTTCCTGGTCCCAAAGAAGACAGGAGATCTCAGACCCATTCTAGATCTCGGTTCCCTGAATCTTTTTGTGGAATACAAAAGGTTCAGAATTGTCTCGTTGCAGAGCCTTCTGCCCCTCCTTCGGTCAGGACAATGGCTGTGTGCTCTGGATATGCAGGATGCTTACCTGCACTTTTCCATTCGCCTGTCTCATCGCAAATATCTTCGTTTTGCGTTCCAGGGGGACCACTACCAATTCAAGGCACTTCCGTTTGGCCTGTCCTCTGCGCCCCGAGTGTTTACCAAATGCCTGGCGGTGGTGGCGGCCTACCTGCGTACCAGGGGGGGTGCAGGTTTTCCTGTACCTGGACGATTGGCTCCTGGCGACCTCATCCAGGGAGGAACTCCTGCACTACCTCACCCTTACCCAGCAGGTTTTTGCTTGCCTGGGTATTGCCATCAACCATTCCAAGTCTCACTTGATCCCATCCCAGAGACTACAGTTCATCTGGGTGATTCTAGACACGGCCATTGGCAGGGCCTTTCTGCCACCGGACAGGGCGTCCACCCTCCAGAGTCAGATAAGTCTGTTGTCCGGCTGCAGGCGGGTCAGTGCAAGGTCAATCCTTCGCCTTCTCGGGCTCATGGCTGCTGCTGTCCTGACAGTTCCTAGCGCTCGACTCCACATGAGAGTATCTCAGTAGACTCTGCGCTCCCAATGGGATCAGTTAGTGGATGACTTGGATCACCAGTTCTAGTCTCCTCACCAATGCTTCGAGACTTGCAGTGGTGGATGGTTCGAGAGAACCAGCATCGGGGAGTTCCTTCCCCCCCCCCCCCCAGACTCTAACCACAGATGCCTCGGGCGAAGGTTGGGGAGCACATCTCGGTCCCCATCGGACCCAGGGCTCTTGGTCCAAACTCGAACAGACACTCCACATCAGTGTGCTCGAGCTTCGGGCAGTTCGTTATGCTCTCCAAGCCCTTCACTTGTACATTCTCCCTGGCCACCTAGCCATCCAGACGGACAATATGTGTGTGGTTTGGTATAGCAACAAACAGGCGGGACTCGGTCTTGCCCACTTTGCAGGGAAGCAGTGAGGATATGGGACTGGGCAGCTCAACACGACCTTCGCCTGACGGCAGTTCATGTTCCGGGAGTTGACAACACCTTGGCAGACAAGCTAAGTCGCTCATCTGCTCTGGCTCATGAGTGGGAACTGGATCAAGGGGTTCTAGACGGTATCTTCCGACACTGGGGAACACCATAGGTCTACCTGTTCGCTTCCCCTCTAAATGCAAAGCTTCCCGACTTCTGCTCGCTCGTTCAAGAGTGAGGCGTTTTCTGGAGAGACGCTCTGTCTCTATATTGGAAGGACAGATTCATATATGCCTCCCCCCCCCCCCAATTCCTCTTATACCACGAGTCTTGCAGAAACCAATTTCAGAAGGCGCACTAATGATTCTGATCGCTCCTTTCTGGCCCAGGCAAGTTTGGTTCTTTCAACAATACTCAGAGGATCCTCTTCCTCTTCCTCTATCACGATGTTTGCTGGCCCAGGATCAGGGGACTCTGGTACATCTAGGTCTCAAGTCCCTTCAGCTTCAGGCATGGCTCCTGCAGGCATAGCTCAAAGTCGCTTCTGGGTTTCTCCCCAAGTGGCGGAGATTTTGGTGGAGGCTAGAAAACCTCCACTAGATCTACATATACCGTGAAGTGGAAAAGGTTCACAATCTGGGCTGCTTCGAAAGGCGTGGAACCCTTTTCTTGCTCGGCTGGGCTACTGCTAGAGTACCTGCGCCATCTTTTTGACCTGGGTCTTGGTCACTCTTCTCTGAAAGTTCACATAGTGGCCATCTCTGCCTATCATGTTCCTTTTGCAGACAGGACATTCGCTCAGCTGGAGGTCTCTAAGACTTTCCTCAGAGGGGTTCTCCATCTGAGACGACCTATCCGTATTTCCGTCCCTCCTTGGGATTTGAACTTCGTTCTTGAGAAGCTTACTCTGCCTCCTTCTGAACAGGAAGCTTCCGCAGACTTGAAGTTCCTTTCATGGAAAACTCTCTTCCTTGTGGCCATTACTTCCGCTCAGAAAATTTCCGAGCTCCAGGCCCTGATGTGTAAAATTCCATGCTTGATTTTTCACAAGGAAAGTGTGGCTCTGCGCACTAACCCTAACTTTCTTCCCAAGGTGGCAGCAGAGTCTACTTTGAACTAGTCCATAGTTACCCACCTTTTTTATGCAGTACTCCAATCAAGGGGAGTATTTACTACATACTATGGATGTTCACCGGATTCTGAGATACTACACTAACAGGACAAAGGATCTCAGGAAGACTGATCAACTGTTTGTCTCTTTTGCACCCAAAAGAGAAGGCAATGCTGTTTCTAAGCAATGCCTATCTGAATGGTTGGCTCATTGTATCACTTTCTGTTATGACAAGTGCAAGACCCTCCCGGGTCAAATCAGAGGCCACTCCACTAGGGGAGTCGCTGCCTCAGCGGCTTGTTTCAAGAATGTGTCAGCGGCGGACATCTGTGCTGCCGCCACTTGGACCTCCGTCCATACCTTTACAAAACATTACAGTTTGGATATTGGCTCTCGCCGTAGAGCAGGCTTCAGGCTTGCTGTTCTGCAAGGCCTCCTCTCTTAAGGTTTGCATAGCTAGAGGTTCTACTTGGAGTAGCTTTCCTCCTCCTGTGTGCTTCTTGTTCCAGACTGCTTGGGACTCAGTCCTATATGTAATTACCTACTGCAAGAGCCCTCTCGAAGTAAGATAGTACAGTTACGTAAGCACTTATCTTAGCAGTAGATCTTTGAGAGAGGCTCTTGCAGTAGGTAATACCTTCCCGCCCTCCATCACCCTAACCTTTTTCGGCTCCTTTTCCATTGAGGGAAATATCCGCTCCTTTCTCGTCCGGCCTCCTTTGGCCTGTGGCAGGAAAGAACTGGAAGGTGGGCGTCTGGGACTGCCCCTTAAAACCGATGTCTCCTGATGCCGGTCACCTGATGTGGGGGCGGTCCCTTGCCAGGGACTGCTAGCTAGAATTTTTTCCGTGGGGTCCTGCCAGTGTCAGTCCTGTATGTAATTACCTACTGCAAGAGCCTCTCCTGAAGATCTACTGTTACGGTAAGTTCTTACGTAACTGTACTTTTCTGTCTAGAGCCAGGTTCTTCCGCCTCGCCTCCGTTCCCCAGGGCATCAGCCTTGCTCCCTCCGTCTCAGAGAAAAGAACTGAGGGAGGGGGGGGCCCCACGCCGATGATAGGGTTGGTGACGCCAATCTAGCGTGGGCGGCCCCAGTTGTACTGCTGAAAATCTTCCATGTGGATTCCCTGTCTCTGGCGAATGTTCCTACAGTGTAACCTGATGACTGAGATCCCCTCAAAGTTTTATGACTGGGTTTATATACCAGCACCATTTTTATGTTGGCTTGCATGCATGCGCAAGCAACATCTTGCGGTAGTAGCACTTTCAAAGGTGTGTCAGTGTTGTGGTGAATCCAGGGGATGCTTTAGCCGGTGTGTCCCTCAGTGCAGTGAGCATGCTGCCGATGACAGCAGTTTCAGATAGTGCCATCAACTTGAAAGAAATCTGCCACTGCAATGAGAGACAGGCTCGTCATTGCAGCAGCAGATCTGACACACCTCCATTACGTGCCATTCCTGGTGAAACATGTCAGTAAACATGGCAGCGCTGTCCACTTCTCTCACACTCTAGAAAGCCGACTTCGGGGGTGCCCAGTTCCCCTGTCAGCATGCCCCGTCCCCTGTTCAGTTTGTTTGCCGATGGGGGTGCCCAGTCCCCGTCGGCATAACGTCCCCCCAGTTTTATGTGTTTGCTGATGGGGTGCCCAATCCCCTTGGCATCATACCCCCTCCCCAAAAAAAGTGGTGGCACAGGAACCCACCCAGTAATGACCAAGCGTATTAATTATTAAGCCTGTTTAAAAAAAAAAAAAAAAAAAAACTGACGTTTTTTCTTCTTCGCTGCAAAACAAGAAAACGATCCCTTGTTGTCAGCAGTGCCCCTTCTTCCAACCTGTACCCACTCTCTGCACACTCTCACCCCACCCGATACTTACTCTGAGCGGCGATCTTCGGTGGAGCGGCAACACGTCTGCTCTCTTCAAAGCTGACCACGAACTGAAGAAATGCCGGTAAGCTGTATAATGGCGTAAATGGGGGGGTTTCAACTTGGGTGTATATCTCTGCCATTTTTTTTACTTTTGGCTCCAGATTTTCCACGTGGGGTTCTTGGAACCCCACCTAATGAAATCAGTCGCTGTCATTTCGTTATTCTGTCCCGAAAGGTGATTTCGCTGGCACTTCTTGGAATCACCTTTTGGCACTGATTTAATGAAACGACAGTGCCACTGCTCATGAGCGGAGGTCCCCCAAAATGCCTGTGTTGAAAATTTGATGAAAAAATTCCAAAAAATTATTGTCACGACCGTGCATTGCGCAGTTCCACGCATGCTCGTAACTTTGAGAATTTTTTATATTTTCACTTCAGATTTTAACGTTGCCATTGTTGTCACGCCTCCTTACGTACAGTGCAGCTGTCATTTTTCACATCCTGCCTGAAATGTGTTTTCACACATCTCACGCACGATGGTGCGGTTGCTGTGGGAAATCAATGTTCGGGACAGATTATGAACATCACAGTGACACTGTTCATGAGCGGTGGTCTCAAAATGCCCATGTTGAAAAATTTGGTAAACAAAGTCTAAAAAATGACCGCATTACGGACGTGTGTTGCGCACTATCTACACACGCTCGTAAGTTTGCAAATTATTCATATTTTCTCTCCAAATTTTGCACATTGCTGTTTTTTGACACCTCCTCATGAACAGTACAGCTGTCATTTTTCCCATCCTACCCGAAATATGTTTCCACACCTGTGACTCCCAGTGGCGCAGTTGCTGTGCGAAATCACCTTTCAGGATTGAGTAACGAAATTATAGTGCCACTGCTCATGAGGTGGGGTCCCAAAAAGCCATTGTTGAAAATTTGGAGTGAAAATACCAACAAACACCTGGGGCGTTAAGGTTTCTAACCATACACCCACCTGGTAGAGACTGACAGGCGTCTGGGACGTAACTTGGGTTCGTCGACCATAATGCTCACAGAATTCTTACCCCCCAACAGCCGCTGAGGTGTGCCTTGGGTTCCGTCACCCTATGCTCCTATATAGCACCCATCTCGGCTTATTTCTTTATGGAATGGGGTGATCATAAGGGCCGAAGACCCCAATGCACACCCGACACCTGTCGCTCTCGGCAGAGTGTGGTGAGGTGGAATGGCGTCAGCGTATGGCTGACCGAAAGCCACACTGCCAATGTCTTTCAGTCTGTGCCGGGGTGTGACGTTACTTAAATACTTCACCGCCATTCCTATTTTGCATTTCTAACTCCTGCACTACCAATGCTAATACCAGCAAGTCAACATTCGTCATTGACAAATACTTGTTATAACCTGCTGCACTGTTCTGCACTGAAATAAGGAAGCTTACACAACAGCAAGCTTGCATCAGAGTACTTTTTCCATTTGGAGAGGTGAGTACTTCTTATTTCTCTTGCCATATTGTGTTGCTTACTTTTACAAGGATTAGGACCACCAAGCCACAGAGTGAACCTCCCTGTGCTAGACAGTTACTATTAAACGAGTAGTCCACCCAGAATTTGCAAAAACATGTTGTGCAGAGGGGTTTTATTTGTGTGTGAAGTCCTAGTGTTTCCTTCCCTCTGTCTGCTATTAGGAGGTTTTCCTCATTTAGCCTGTTACCTTTATGGTAGTTTTATGACCCATGGTGATCTCCATCTGAGCTAACTTTATTGCATTCCTTGTTCCCACAACGCATCCTGTCTCATGTGACTGTGATGTAGCCGAAACCATAGATTTAGCACACACATGCCAAACAAACATAAATATCTTGGGAACTTTACACACTACTCAAAAATGGCCAGCAGTAAAGTTGTTCAGGACAAAAATACCTTTACAATGAGTGTAGTTTCTAAGCTGAACTCTGTATAGATTTTAAAATATAACCATCTCTACTGTTGTGAACTGATTGTAAAGCACTGCTTTCTAATGAATCTATGGTCTCTGCTACATCACTGGCAAGCTGAAGCGCTGCTTTATGAGCGCAGCGAGAGATGGTTTTCTCTTACCTAGAATATACTAACATACTAAAATGCCAGCAGAATAGGCCTAACGGTCTTTCGTGTCTGCTCGTTTGGTCAGTCCCCAACCTGGGTGCTGACCTTGCTGTCCCCCTCGCCTTCTCTGGCTTCTCCCTTCCCAGTTCCGGATATTCTTGCTGCATTGGATTTTGCTTCCAGAACCCTTCCCCTGTACCTGTCCCACCCCCTCTTGAACCCCTCCACTGTCTCTGCCTCCACCAGCCCCTAGGCAGTGCATTCCATGGCTCCACCACCCTCCTCAGTGAGTAGCACCTCCTCCTTTCTCCCTGGATCTCCCCCTCAGCTTCCGGCCATGCCCTCTAGTGGCCCCTTCCTCCTTCCTTGAGCACCCGACTGTTCCTCCCCTATTTACCCTCTTCCATGTGCCTAAAGACCTCTATCATGTCCCCCGGTCTCTTCTCTCTTCCAATGTGTACATATTTAGCTCTTGAGCTCTCCTCATAGGTCCTGTCCCCAAGCCCCAAATCATTTTGGTTGCCCTCCTCTGGACCCTCTCCAGGAGGTTAATGTCCCGCTTTAAGTGTGGCCTCCAAAACTGCACGCAGTACTCAAGGTGCGGCCTCACCAAGCAGTTATACAGAGGAGTATCACTTCCCTCCTTCTGGAGGTGATCCCCCTAGCGATGCATCCCAGCATCCTGTTGGCCTTGGCTGCTGCCCTCCTACAAGTCTGAGTTCATCTTGACATCCACCACCACCCCCAGGTCCCTCTCAGCCATCGAGACTTGTAGCATTTCCCCCCCAGGGTGTACACTTGACCTGGGTTTCTGGCCCCCAGGTGGAGTACCTTGCATTTCCCTGCATTGAACCTCAGCTTCCACTTTCTAGACCATCTTTCCAGAGCCTCCAGGTCCCCCTGTGGGGCCACCCTCCCTCCTCCCATCCACCACCGCCCCAGTTTCGAGTCATCTGCAAAGAGACTCATCTCACTCCTGATTCCTGTCCTTATGTCCGATACGTAGGCGTTGAACAGAAGGGGCCCAAGGACTGATCCCTGTGGAACCCCAGTAATGACCCTCCTTGGGGATGAGACTATCCCCCCAACTACGACCCTCTGGGTCCGGTCCTGGAGCCAATTGCCTATCCATCTGATCATCTGGTTCCCCACCCCATTTCTCCCAGCTTATCCAACAGGCCCATGTGAGGAACAGAGTCAAATGCCTTGCTGAAGTCTAGAAAGAGGACATCCACTGGTCTACCCAGGTCCAAGGCACTTGTCACCCAGTCATAGAACTCCACCAGGTTTGTCTGACACGATTTCCTGGGATTAATCCATGCTGTTCTATCGTCCAGGCACCCTGACTTATCTAGGTCCCCAGCCTCTCCTCGACAATGCCCTCCATCACCTTGCCCCCACCGAGGTCAGGCTGACAGGCCTGTAGTCCTGCCACCTCCCTTGATCCCCCTTGTGGATAGGCACTATATGCGCCACCTTCCAGTCTTGGGACACCCACCCTGTCCTCAGAGAGATGGTGAAAGCTCTGCCAGGGTTTTGCCAGGACATCTGCAAGTTCCTTCAGCACTCTGGGATGTAATTTATCCGGCCCCGGTGCTTTCTCCGTCTTAAGGGAGCTGAGGGCTTCCTCACCTCTCTGCTGTGATTTCCACTTCCGGTACCCTTCCCTGCTTAGCCCTCCCCCACCTGCCAGTGATGCCTCCCCTCTCCCCAGACCTGCCGATCGGTAGGTTCCCCTCCTCAGTATCTCTGTCTCCTCCCATGTATGATGCAGCACCCCCATTTTCCCTGGTGAAAACTGAGGTGAAGTACTCATTTAGTACCTCAGCCTGCTCCCCCGGGTCTTGTGCCCATCTCTCCCCTGATTTAATCTTGCTAATCTGCCCCTTCACCCTTTGTTTTCCCCAATGTATCTAAAGAACCCCTTGTTCCCTCTCCTAATTTCCCTGGCCAGGTTCTGCTCCTTCCTTACCTTAGCTGCCCTCACCACTCTAGTGGCCCTTCTAGCCATCAGCTCGTACTCCCCTCGATCCCTTTCACTCCTTGAGCACTTGAATTGCTTATAGGCTGCTTTCTTTCCCCGCACCACCTCCTGGACCTCCCTGGTCCAACAGGGTTTTTGGGCCCTACCGCAATTTCGTCTTACTCTTGCACAGGTGCTGGTAGCATCCTGCACCCCTCTCCTGATGATTTCCACCTACTATCAGCGTCCATGTCTGACCCAATCCCATCCAAATGCTCCTGAGGATCCTTCCCATTTCCTTAAAATCCGCCCCTGAAGTCGGTTACTTCCGTCTTTGTGCAGCCTTCTACCCCTCCTAGGTCCAGGCAGAACCAGACTGTGACATGGTCACTCCCCGCCAATGGGTCCCTTACCTCCAGGCCCCCAATCTGGTCACTGTCTGCCAGGACCACATCCAGTACCCGTGCCTCCCTGGTCGGTTCCCTCACCTGCTGAGTTAGGAACGCGTCTTGAAAGACATCCAACAACCTCTGTTCCTGGTCACAGAGGATGTCATAGTCTCCCAGTCTGTTCCTGGCATGTTTAAGTCCCCCAACACCACCACCGTTCCTCTGCCCAGTCTGCAGTGTCTCCTAACATCTGCCACCAGACTGTCCTCCAGCTCCTCCGCCAGGGCAGGGGGTCTATACACCACTCCTATTTTTACCCTCTTGCCCCCCCCTGTTATCAAGGTGACCCAAATCGCCTCCACGGTTCCCTCCGCCTCCTCTACTCCCCCTATGCCAATGCAGTTTTTGACTATCATTGCTACCCCTCCTCCCCTTCCCTCCCCCCTGTCCTTCCTGAACATAGTGTATCCCTCCAGGTTCAGGTCCCAGTCATGTCTTGCAGTGGCCCAAGTCTCAGTGACCGCTGCCACATCCACTGCTCCCTCAGTTAGCATCACCTGGAGCTCAGGCATTTTATTGCCCAAGCTCCTGGCATTTAGCAGGACTACCTTCCACCCCTTTCCTATAGTTCCATTTCCCTGCTCGTGTTCCCATGGGGATTCTGTTTTCCCTGGTCTGCACTTTGCCAGTTGGCCTTTTCTGCAATCCTCCTGGTCCCCAGGGGGGTGGAGACAGAGTCCCTCCTTTATCGGCACCCCCTTGACAGCCTTTTCTCCCATCCCACCCCCTTCACAAGTTTAAACCCCACTTTTCACCAATGAACCCCTCTATTTTCAACTTAAGGATTCCCCTCCCCTCCAAATTGAGATGTAGTCTATCTCTAGCATACAGCTCCTTATCCTCCCAGGTCTCCCCCAGTCCCCCATCAACCCATACCCTCTGGCCTCACACCACTCCCTGAGCCACTGGTTTATGTCCCTAATTTTCCTTTTGTGTTCCCCACTAGCCCTTGGCACTGGCAGGATTTCTGAGAAGGAAACTGTGCATCCTATGTCATGACAGACCCTGGCGAGCTCCTGAATCTTGCCTGTATCTCTAGCTCGCTATTTCCTCAATGTCATTTGTACCCAGGTGGACCAGTATGTCTGGGAACCCCACAATCCTTGCCAGCTGATATACCTCGTGCTTAGCTCTGTGCACTGTTAATCCAGGGAAGCATCTTGTTCTAACTGGCCAGGCTTCTCCCTCCCTATCCCATTTGATACCCCTGATCGTAGAATCCCCCAGCAGGAGCACTCTGACCACTCCTTTTCCTCCATTCCCCCTTCCATGTCCCTCGTCCTTTCTACAGGTTCCTCCACCCAGCCGGCTCCGTGTTCCTCCCTCTTTCTGGGTGCCACATGCCACCCCCTTCTTATTTACCATGGCCACCCCCTTCCCTCCAATCCTATGCCTCTCCTCCTCCTGAGTATCCTTCTGTTTCTTCCCCCCCTCACTGCTCGCAACTGGTCCTTCTCCCCCATCTGCTAAACTAGCCTGGCTCATCCTCCCTTCCTTCCTGTCTCCATTTAGTTCCTCCTTTCTAGTCGTGCTCCCCTGGCCTAAACCCTCAGCTCCCTTTACTGAATCCTCCTTGTACTTCTGGTCCTTCTCCTTTACCTTTCCTCCCAACTGGTCCTTCTCCTTGCGCTTTCCTCCCTCTTCCCCCTGCCCCTCCTGCTCTGATTCACTGCTCCCCCCATTCTCCTGCATTCCAGGTCCCCCCTGTTCTTCCTGCTATCTGGCCCCTGCCTCCCACTCCCACTCCCTTTCCATCTCTAACTACCCCTGCCATGGCTACATCACCCCCCTCATCCTTGAGTAGAAGAAGAGAATTGAAGCGGTTACTGAGTGTAAGGTCTGATCCACCTCCCTGCCTTGCTTCCTTCTGTCCAGCCCTGGCCATCTGCCTACTTCCCTGAGAATGTTGTCCCTCCGTCCCCCCTTTGTGAGGGCCCCCAGTTACCTGCCTGCTTCCTTGGTAGTGTCCTTTTGCACCCCCTCTGACAGGTTCCCTATGTGACCCCTGAGTATTCTCCTGCACTCCTTTCCCTATGCCCCCCACCCCGTGCTTGGTGCAACCCTGTGGGAGATTCCCCCCTTCCCAACCATACCACCCCCTTCCCCAGCTTTCTCCTAATCCCCGCACTTCCTCCCTAAGCTGTGCTAGCTGGTAGCACACTGGGCAACCACCGAACTTCCAAGCCCAGTCCAGTATCATGGCTGCTCCACACCCTGTGCACCCCACCACCCTCCCAAAGATGCCGGCCCTAATGATGTGTGGTTCCATCCCCCTTCCAAATATCTTTAACCTTTGGGATGAGTGGTATAGGAGGAGAGTGATGGGAGTATGCTTCTGTACTGGGTTGAGGTGGGGGAGATCATGAGATGTTATGACGTTGAATGGGAGCAGTATTGTACAATACCTTATGCATGCTGAAAATTAAGATCTTACTTCGAAAGGGAGCTCTTGCAGCAGGTAACACACATAGGACTATGCTGCCAGGTATTAGGTCCCCACAAAAAAATTTCTAGCTAGCAGCCCAAGGCAGGGGACCGCCCCCTAACGTTGGCCCCACCCCGACGTCCCACGTGATATAAAGAGGCGATCCCCCAGTACCAACTCAGTTCTGTTCCCGCCGTCGAACCACTAGTATCTGCACACGGACGCCTCTCTCGCAGTCGACTGCCATTTTTCGCACTTTGTGCAGTTTACAGTTTGATTAGTTTTTTTCTCCTCGCCTTTTTCCTTTTGCACATCTTCTTCATCTCCTCCTCCGGCGGAAGTCTAAGTGCACGTATGGCAAGCAGATCCCAGCCAGAGACGGCCATTCGGCCTGCCTTATCTGCCTGGGCCACAAGCCGGACGACTGCCTGCACTGCCAGAAGTTTAACAAGAAGACTCTAATCTGCCGACTCAGGACTCTGAAGGCTTACCTACTGGAACAGCAAGTGACCGCCATGCAGAGGACCCATTCGGGACACAGTTCTTCCTCTTCAGCCAGGGATTCCTAAATCGGGTGGGGAAACACCATCATAGGGACAAGGATCGAGCCAGGTCAGAGTCCTGCCCTAGGTCCCCCCCCACAAGACTTCCAAGTACTCTGCCTCTGGCAGGAGGTTGGAGTCTATTCTTCCAGGTTCGTTAGCCCTTCCTGGGGCTTCCACCAAGATGACTTCCATCATCTCCCATTCATGTGGCAAGAAGACCCCTGCACATGGGCATTCGTCTGCCCTTACGTCCCCGGCTTTAAGGCCCCACAAGCAGTCGCTCGGATCTAAGCCAGAAGGACAGGCGTCATCTTCAGGTGCATTCGCGCCCCATAAGACTTTGGAGTCGTCCGAAAAGGTGACTTCACCAGACACCAGGAATCTGAACGGCCACCAGAAGCACCCGCCGCCCCAAGAAAAGGCTCCGACCGCTTAAAAGGATCGCCAGACCTCCGGGCCTTCAGATTCCCTGTCGGAGCCAGACCAGATACCCCCTCCCAAACGTCCGTCTGCTCCGTAGGACCAGGCGATGAGCCTCACGCATGAGGACCGATCACTGGGACCTCTTGAACAAGGTTCAAACCCGCTGTTGCCGCCTCCTCCTGAGGAGCTGGACATCCTAGCTCCAGGGGATTCTATCCCAGAGCCTCTGATATCGATGCCTGATAGCAGTTAACCGGACGGCCATGCCGGACGCACCTCAAGGGCTGTCGCCAGGGGCATTGAACGTCCCTATCCCACCACCAGCTCAGTCTGTTGCCCCACTGGCAGAGGTGGGAGCTGTGTTTTACTCGTGGTGGTACACTATAAAGGAAGACCTGCTAACCAGACCATGGGAACAGTCGCCAGGCCCTAGAAATGTTCCGCCGTTGCCTCTGTCCAGAGAGCATTCGACTCAGAGGCCTCCCAGATGGCCTCCAACACCTGATCACCCGTTGTCTGAAGACTACGATTGGGGGTTGCCAGCGCCCTAGCGATCAAGGCCAACACCCATCTTCTGTTACATCTTCAAAGGGGCGTCTGCATTCGTTCTCCGATGAAGATCCAGGGACTCTTCCTCCTATTATTCCTCCCAGTATAAGCTCCCTCTGCCCTCTCCGGGCCATAAGAAGGATTCCCCCAGATCTCCTCATTATGATCCTTTCCTGGACATAATGAAACACATACAATGCCTTAATCAGTGGGATTCAGAGGAGCTTGACCCCAAAGACGTTGTTTGGTGAAATTTCTAGGAGCTAGCGTCCTAAACCCTTGGTCGTCCCACCAGTGGAGCCCTTCCAGGATGTCACAGAATTGGCCTGGAAGCACCTCTCCACTACATCGGCTGTCCCAAGGAAGGCAGACCACCTCTATAGGACACAAAATGTGAGCCTCACTTGAGTGAACAACCCAAAGCAGACTCTATGGTGCTGACTGCAGCTCACGGCATGGCACAGCAACATAGGCATATGAGTTCACAGCCTCCTGATCTTGAATCTAAGAAGCTGGATCAAATGGGCAGAAAGGTGTATTCCTCTGCCACCTGCATGTTAAGGTTCCTCAACTTCTTGAAACATATGATTATGGAACAAGGCAATGGACTTGGCTAAAGCTCAGCTAGATTCTGATCAAAAATCTGAGCTTGTGGCTGTTGTTTAGTCCAGCATGGATGTAGGCAAACACGTCCTGAAAAGCTTGTATAACTCCACGGATACGGCCGCCAGAGCTGCTGCCACTGGGGTCTGTATGAGACGTCATGCCTGGCTGAGGGTCTCAGGATTCCGGCAGGATGTTATCCTGGATGCACCCTTCCAAGGGTCAGTTCTGTTCAGCCCAGACACCGAAAAGCTGATCACCGGGCTACAGGACTCCGGTAAGGCGGTTTCCGATGTTCATCGAATGTACAAGTTGGAGCCAGCCACTACCAGACACCAACCCTTTTGTAAGAACCAGGGTCAGCAGGGAAGGCTTCAGCAACCTAAAGGGGGATTTAAGAAAAGGGATCCTCCCTTGCCATCAGGCACTCAAGGTCCCAAAAATGCAAAAAGTGTCAGACCTTCTGTGCCCAATCCCTCCTCCTTGGCATGACTCCCTGCCCTCCCCCACCTCCTACAGAGTTTCAGGGGGAGGCAGTAGGAGGGAGATTCTCCCTCTACCTCAGAGGATGGTCCAGTATCGCCACAGACCAGTGGGTCCTCCAGATAATAAAAAGGGTTATGCACTGGAGTTCATGCATATTCCGCTGCACAACCCACCAGTTCCCACCCACTGCTCCCTATCCCATGCAGCCCTCATAAGAGCAGAAATCCAATCGCTCTTGTGTAAAAAAAAAAAAAAAAAAAAATTCAGGCAGTACCTCCAGGTCACAGGGGAAGAGAATATTACTCCCATTTCTTCCTTGTGCCAAAGAAGATGGTGGACCCCTGCCCTATTTTAGATCTGATCCAACTGAACAACTTTATTGAGTATAAAAGGTTCAAGATGGGGACTCTGCCTGGCCTGTTGCCCATGATCCACCAAGGGGATTGGCTCTGTTCACAGGATATGCAGGATGCCTACATGCACATAAAGATCCCTCTGTCCCACATAAAGTATCTCCTCTTTATCTTTCAGGGAGAACACTTTCATTTCAGTGTGCTATCGTTCGGCCTCTTACAGGCAGCAAGGGTCTTCACCAAGTGCCTAACAGTCATGGCAGTAGCTCTCAGGAGAAAGGGTCATTATGTTTACCCCTACTTGGACGACCGCTACTCACAGCACCTAGGGAGGAACAGCTGTCGCGTTCAACAGAGGCGACCTTCCGAATGTTCCAAGACTTTGGGATCACTCTGAACCTCTCCCAAGTCGTTCTCCTGGCCTACCCAGAGGCTGCAGTACATAGGGGCAGTCTGGATACCGTCCAAGGAAAAGTCTTTCTCCCTCAGGACCAAGCAGACAGGCTAAGGGCTAGTGCTCGGAGGGTCATCTCCACAAATTGACACAGGTTCAGAATGTTGCACGGCAAAATGCTGTGCATCTTAATCGCGTTGCACGATTTCTGTTTAACTTAAGTTCGGAGGTGCGCTTCCTCTCTCTCCCCAAAATAAAATTAAGATTCTAACTCGGGATGAGGGGGCAGGTTGAACTCGGGAGCACACAGGTCTGGGATTCGCCATAATGACGTACACTATTACGCGTACGACATCATGAGCTGGTATGCCACAAATCTAATCCCAGCCAGAGTGGTTCTGCAGCTTTTAGGTCACATGGCCGCAGCCATCTCTGCAGTTCCCCTGGCCCATCTGAATATGAGGGTTCCGCAGTGGGGCCTCACGGTTCAGTGGGATCAACACATGGACGATCTTGACCAAGAGCAGGGAACCCTGGTACATCCGGATCTTTGGTCTTTGCATCTGCATGCATGGCTCCTGCAGACCTGATCAGGGACAGATTCTGAGTATCCTCTAGAGTGGCTTGTGACAGCGAGAAAACCCTCAACCAGAGCGACGTATGCCATGAAATGAAAACGTTTCTGCTTAATGGCATTCTCCAGTTCTGTGGACCCTTTCTACTGTCCAGTGGAATCTGTGCTGGAGTACCATCTTTTCCTGTCAGACAAGGGGACTTAGCTATTCATCCATTAAAGTGCAGCTTTCTGCACTGTCAGCTTACCATGCACCGATGGATGGACCGCCCCAAGCAGATGGTCGTCCTCACGACCGATGCTTCTCTCATGAGCTGGGGAGCCCACATGGGGGACGAAAGGGCCCATGGGCTCTGGACCCCCGAGGAGTCTCGATGCCACATTGACCTGTTGGAGCTCAGCGCAGTCAGACTGGCACTGACAGCTTTCGCTACTCAGCTCCAGGGTCAAGTGGTTCAAGTCCAGACGGACAATACCTCGACCATGTACTACCTCAACAAACAGGGCGGCACGCACTCCCTCCTGCTTTGCAAGGAGGTGCTCCGTATCTGGACCCTCGTGAGCTGGTTGGAGGCAGATCTCCCAGCCAGCCATGTGGCAGGAGATTTAAACCATCTGGCGGATGCTGTCAGCTACTTAGGCCAGACATCCCACGAGTGGTCTCTCCATCCAGAGGTAGCCTACAGCCTGTTCTCCTGTTGGGGAAAATCGACGTTGGACCTGTTTGACTCCAGGGAAAACACCAAGCTGAGACTATTTCATGCCTTTCCCCCTCAGCAGGATGCCTTCTCGAGGCCGTGGACCCCGGGCCTCCTTTACGCCTTCCCTCCATTTCCCTTGAACCACAAGGTTCTTCTCAAGATGAGAAGGGACAAGGCGATGGTGATCTTGGTAGCCCTAGACTGGCCACGCCAGTTCTGGTATCCAGATCTCCTCAGCCTCAGCTGCAGGCATCCGGAGCGGCTTTGCACACTCCTGGACCTGATATCTCCCGGTCAGAAGTTATTTCATCCGTAACCTTCAATCCCTGCACCTCTCAGCCTGGTACCTGAGCAGCTAGAGTTCCAGGCTTTTGGTCTTTCCAAAGATGTCTACATCGTGGTGGAGGCATTTAGAAAGGAATTGACCAGGAAATGTTATGCCTTCAAATGGAAAAGATTTTCCATTCGGTGTCAGGGTAAGGGCTTGGACCCTTTATCCTGTTCAGTGGCTGACATTCTCTACTACCTTTGGTATCTCTCCAAAGGGGGTCTCCGGTCATCGACCCTTAGGGTGCACCTGGCAGCCATCTCTCCTTACCGGACGCGGGCTGGTCAGCCAGCGTTGGTGCTGGAGACAGTAGTCGGGTGCTTTTTCAAAGGCCTGGATCATATATCCCCTCCGGTGCCTGAACCTCCACCTCCGTGGGATCTACTGCTGGTATTTGCAAAGCTCATGGGCAAGCCATTTGAACCAGTGCACAAGTGTGAGTTATCACACCTGTTGTGGAAGACTGCCTTCCTGGTGGCTGTCATGTCTGCCAGAAGGACAAGGGAACTCCAGGCGCTTTCGGTGGAATCCCCTTATCTGGTTTTCTACAGGGACAAGGTTGTCCTATGCCCCCACCCAAAATTCCTTCCGAAGGTGGTGTCAGAGTTTCACCTTAACCAGGTGTTGACTCTGCCTATATACTACCCTAATTACACTTTGGAGGCTGAGTACAGGTTCCATACTTTGGACCTGAGATGTGCTGTCTCAAATTACAAGGAGAGGACGGCGGAAATTCAGGGAGAGGTTTGCCAGCTGTTTGTCACCTGCGCAGAAGCCGCTTCTGGCAGACCTGCAGCGAAGTGGACTATTGCAAAGATGGATTACATCATGCATAGGTCTGTGCTATGAGCTGGCAGGCAAGGAGCCTCCCAGAGGGATAAGAGCTCATTCTACCCGCCATACTGCTGCATCGGTGGCTGCTTCCAGGGACATCCCTATCCAGGAAATCTGTCGGGCTGCTACCTGGAAGTCGGCAAACACCTTCATCACCCACTACCACATCGACCTTGAGTCACGCCAGGATGCTGGGTTTGGTGCCTCTGTTCCCTAAGTAGAGGGTGTGCGCCTTGCCTCTCTCCTCCCGGAGAACTGTTAGGAGTCTGCCAAAGAGTGTGGATGAACAGCATATCCACGCTCCTAGAAGAACAGGTTACTCACTTATAACATTAGTTCTAGGAATGGTATATGTTCATCCACACGGACCCACCCGACCTCCCCGGCTGCGGATGCACACAACCAGGCTTCCAGCGGGCTAAGATCTGGCGTCCTGGGGCGGAGCCGAGGTATATACCACCCGGATGGGTTGGAGAAGCCAGCTTGAAGACTTTTGGAGGTCCTTAAAGGGGAAAGGGACATGCCAGAGAGTGTGGATGAACAACGTAGACCACTCCTAGAACTACTGTTACAGGTGAGTAACCTGTTCTTCCTTCCAAAGATGGTGTCCAAATTCACTAACTCCGGACATCCAACTACCAGTTTACTACTATTCAGAGTACTCAGAGGGGGAGGCCTTGTTACACACTTTGGATGTTCATAGAATTTTCTGTTACTATATAGAAAGGACCCGATTGTCAAGAAAGACAGACCAGTTGTTTGTTTCCATTCCAAAGAATTTTATGGACTCCAGTGACCAAGCGGACAGTAGCCAAATTGTTGGTCAACTGCATTACCTTTTGTTACCAAAAGTATGACAAACGCTTGCCGGGACCGGTCCAGGGTCATTCTACAAGAGAGGTGGCAAGCTCCTTTGCATCCCTCAAAAATGCCTCTGCAGCAGATCTCTGTGCAGCTGCTACTTGAAGTTCGGTCCACACTTTGATTAGGCACTACAGTCTGGACACTGGTTCCAGAAGGAGAGCAGGTTTTAGCCTTGTGTTCCTCCATGAACTACTCTCCTAAGGAGTGCCAATGACACTGTTTTTACTAGATTTTACTTTGAGTAAGGGCTCCTGCAGCAGGCTACACCATATGGACTATGTCGCCAGGCACTAGGACTCCATGGAGAACTTCTAGCGAGCAGTACCCAGCTGGTGCCCGCCCCTTCCGCCGGTCCTCCCACTGATGTCACCAGCTGTATAAAGGGGACAGTCCCCAGCCCCACCTCAGTTCTTTTCCCGCTGTCAACCTGTGCACTTCGGCTCCATCGGATGCCTCGTTGCATCTGTCGACCACCATTTTATTTCAGTCAAAAGTACCCTTTTTTTTCCTTTTATTTCTAAGTTTAGTATCGCGTGAAAGTTATTTCATCTCCTTCTTTCTCAGCATCACGACGGAAATCTAAGTGTCCATGCGGGTGGCAAATTCCTGCCAAAGACGGCCATTTGCAGTGCTTCTTTTGTCTAGGGCCTACCCACGATGTCAAAGCCTGCCTGGACTGCGGCAAGTTCAACCAACGGACCCGCTGCCACAAGACTCTCCAAGCCCACAATATGGATCTACAGCTTGCTGCTCTTCAATGCCCGATGAAGGCCAGCTCCTCAGTCTCCCAATTGCAGACTTCCCAAAAGAAGAAACACACGGGAGGAAAGCACCATCAGTGGGACAAGGAGCACAGTAGGTTGGAGTCCAGATCTAAATCTCCTCGTAAGGAGAAGCCTTCCAGTTCGTGCTCTGGAGAGAGAGTGGACTCACCCCCCCCCGCTAGGCCTGACGTTGATGAGGGCTCCCACCCTTGCAGTTTCAGCGGGCGGCAGCTATTTGGGGCACGGACCCTCGGGTCCATCCCTCAGCCTTAGGCTCTTTTACCAGCCTTCGGTGCCTAAGAGGGGAACTGCAACTGACAAAGTTGCGGTGTCGTCGTCCTTGTCCTCCAGCCAGTCGTCTACATCAGACGACAGACCTGGACGCCGGGAACATTCCTGCTCTAGGGAACGCTCCCCCAGGAACAAGTCGTCAGCAGCTAAGCAACAGTCCCGGACGAATGGTCTTCCAACAAACGGAAGGCCCAAAGGCAGACATCTCAAAGTAAGCCATCAGGCACCCAGACATCCAATATGACCACTAAGAATCGGACGCCTCTGGAGCAGCCGCCTCAGAAGCTAACGTCATCTGAGACCATACCACAGCCTGACGACAGGCCACCTGTTAAGTCGCCAAATAAACCCCCTTTGGCACCCAATGACCTGACAGGCGATCAGACGACAGACCATGCTACTCCACTGAACCCTCATGCTCCCCATGAAGAGACTCCAGAACTGAGCGACCCTATCATCACTCCCACAGAACCAGTCGACACACCCTAGGTGCCGATGGTTCCCCTGGCAGACGTGGGACAACTCTTTAACTCTTGGTGGAACACAGTAAAAGGAAATCTATTAAAAAGGGATGAACTTCCTCCCTCCTCCACGACCCCCTACACCGGTTGAGAATAAAGTACCAGTCCCGGACACCTGGCCACAGTCTCCACACACGCCCAGGAGCCCGACTCCAAAACGGTCAGATGCCGAACATACCCAGGCGTAGGGGCAGACATCACTGCTCCTCCTCCAGGTCTTCCCCAGACGACAGGAGCAGACGTAAGTGTGGGTGTAAGCTCTCATGGTCAGCATCTTCGACTCTTTCAGAAGCAGCCCTTACTCTTCAGGTTCCTCTTCCAGAGGTTTATTCTCCCGAGCCAGAGGGCCCCATAACTGATCCAGGTCCCCCCCCCAAAAAAAAATGACCCAACATTTATGGATGTGATGCGTCACACACAGTTCCTAAATCAATGGGACATTGAGGAATGGGTCCCAGAAAGGAAAAGGCTTCACACCTTTTTGGGAATGATCTTTGGTCATCCCCCCGGTCCCTCCTTTTCAGGACCCAACAGGTTGGCTTGGGACCATCCTTACTCTTTTTCGGCTGTACCTAAGAAGGCAGACCGACTGTATAAAGCTCCTAAGGCAGAGCCCTTCTTGGGAGAAAATCCAAATGCAGACTCTGGTCCTCACTACAGCTCACGGCAGGACAAAGCAGCCGAAACACACAAGCTCTCAACTTCCTGACAAAGTGTCTAAGGAACTAGACCAGTTCGGTAGGAGGGCTTATGCTGCTTCCACTTGCACCATTAGGTCCCTAAATATTTTGGCCCGTATAGTGCAGTATCAAAAGTCCCTATGGAAGAAAGCCATCGAGTTGATCCAAAAGCATCCTGATAATCCTGCACGTACTGAACTTTTGGACATACTCCAGTCTGGCCTGGACGTAGAAAAACATGTACTTGGGGCATCCTACGATTCGGCAGACACAGCAGCGGCCACTGGGGTGTATGTCTGTCACCACTCCTGGCTGAGAGTTTCCAGTTTTCGGCAAGATCTCTAGGATTCAACCCTCAATGCCCCATTCCACGGGTCTGTTCTTTTTGGACCCTCCCACCCACATAGCCCTCATCAGACAAGAAATACAGGCCTTGCTCTCAAAAAGAGCGATGGAACCTGTTCCACATTCCCAGCTGGGAACTGGGTATTACTCCCATTTCTTCTTGGTTTCCAAGAAGACTAGGGACTTGAGACCCATTTTGGACCAGAGTTTCCTGAACCAGTACATCAAATACAAAAAGTTCAGAATGGTAACCTTACTAGGGCTGATACCTATGCTGCGCCAAGGGGATTGGCTATGCTCTCTGGACATGCAAGACGCATACTTGCACATACTGGTGTTTCCAGCTCACAAGAGGTATCTTCGGTTTGCCTTTCAAGGGAACCATTACCAATTCTGGGCTTTGCCTTTCGGTCTCTCCTCGGCCCCAAGGGTGTTCACCAAATGCTTAACAGTAGTGGCAGTTGCTCTTCGCTGATGGGGCGATTTTGTCTATCCTTACCTGGACTACTGGCTCCTAGCTGCTCCCTCCAGGTTGCAGCTAGTCAACGTCCTCTCGGACACTTTTCAGATGTTCCAAGAGCTGGGGATAACCACCAGTATCCCAGAATCCTGTCTTTGGCCCTGCCAGCGTCTACAGTGCATAGGGGGCAATCCTGGACACCCAACCAGGCCTCCAGAGTAGCTGCAGCCAGTACAGTACCAGTGAGAACCATGTTGCAGCTCCTCGGACATATGGCGGCGGCCATACCCACGGTACCGTTGGCATGCTTGCATGAGAGTGTTCCTCAGTGGAACTTGAAAGTGCAATGGGACTAGATGTCCGTCAATCTCGAACACCCAGTAAGGGTATTATGAGCTGTCCAGCAAAATGCTGTCATGGTGGCTGACTTCACCCAGACTGGATTCAGGAGTTCCGTTCCAGACAGACTCGCCGAGCCAGATCCTTACAATGGGTGCATCGGGTCTAGGATGGGGAGCTCACTTTCAGAATCTCTGTACGCCGGGCACATGGTCAGACATGGAAGTGTCCCTGCACATCAACAACTTTGAGATGAGAGCGATTCTGTATGCCATGCAGGCCTTTCAGACTCACCTTTCCCAGGGACCCCTGCTTATCCAAACTTGACAAAATATCTGTGGTCTTTTATATCAACAAGCAGGGAGGGATGCACTCCTACCCTCTGTGCAGAGAAGCCAGGAGTGTGGTACTGGGCTGTAGAACACAGACTCACACTGACAGCAGTTCATGTTCCAGGGGTTCAGAATGTCATGGCAGATGAGCTCAGCCGCTTGCAGTCCAGAAACCACGAGTGGGAGTTACTCCAAGAAGTGGTGGATGACCTATTCAAAAGGTGGGGATGTCCAGAGCTGGACCTCTTTGCGTCCCCATGCAATGCAAAACTGCCAAATTTCTGCTCGCTAGATCCAGGGCATGGTGTTTTCTGGTGAGACGCATTGTCCCTTTGCTGGACAGGGAGGTTGCTGTATGCTTTTCCTCCCTTTCCACTTCTGCAGTGGGGGTTACTGAAAATACAGTCGGATAGTGCCACGATAATCCTGGTCGCTCCTGTCTGGCCATGTCAGATATGGTTCCCTCTTTTGCAACAGTTAGTGGAACCTCTTTTTCAGCCACCAGTTTTACCCAGCTTGCTATCTCAAGACATGGTAACATTAGTCCACCCAGACCTCTGGTCCTTACACCTCCATGCATGGTTCCTACAAACTTGGCCATTTCCAGACATGGGGATTCGCAGAGGGTGGCAGAAGTCCTAGTAGAAGCAAGAAAACCTTCTACAAGGGCAACATATGCCATGAAATGGAAGCGTTTTATGTATCTGGGCAGCTGCACGTTCCCTGGACCCACTGTCTTGCTCAGTGAAATCAGTCCTGGAGTATCTCCTATCGCTTTCAGATGCGTGACAGAGATACTCTTTCATAAAGGTACATCTCTGCCATTTCTGCTTATTACACACCTGTGGAGAGTAGGAATATTGCCCAACTGGATCTGGTCCGTATATTCCTTTGGAGCATGCTTTATATGAAGCCTGCCATTAGGGATCCTGTTCCCCCATGGGACTTACTTTTTGTTCTAGAGAAATTGACATTCCCTTCCTTCGAACCGGCCGCGTCATGCAGCCTGCATTTTCTCTCTTGGAAAATGTTATTTTTAGTTGCCATCACTTCAGCTCGAAGGGTTTCCGAGCTGCAAGCCTTGATGTGTAAAGAACCTTATTTAATTTTTCACAGAGACAGGGTGTCTCTGCGCACTAATCTTAAGATCTTACTTCAGGAGGGTTCCTGCAGTAGGTCTTCACATATAGGACTGCGCCCCTGGCGTCAGGACTGCACGGCAAACTTGTAGCTAGCAATCGTCAGCGGGGACCACCACCCCCGTCAGGTGACACGTCAGCGTGACTATAAAAGGGGCAGTCCTGCACCCGCCCTTCAGTTCTTTCCCACAGTCGCTTAGTTCATTCGACAAACGCGGTAGAACAGCATTCAGTCGCCCGCCATTTTTAGCATTTACTTAGTGATTTTTTTTTTCAAAGTTATTGGATATTTCTGTCCGTCGCTCGTTACGGTGTATGTCGTCTAGTCAGCCCAGAAAGAAGTGCTCCAAGTGAGACGTGCAGATCCTGCACGCGGACAGTCACTCTCAGTGCGTCCTCTGCCTGGGGCCTAGACGCAACTCTGCTGAGTGTACCATCTGCCAAGGCTTTAACTAGGCTACGTGCACCCATCGCAAGAAGACTAAGCCCATCTGCTAACCCAGAGGCTGGCTTCCATGGAAAAGGAGCTTCAGGAACTGAGAGAAAGATGGTTGTCGTCGGCCCTGGAGAAGAAAAGGAAGAAAAAGGACAAGGAGAGATGCCGGGAGCCGAGCCGTTCTCCTCAGGGGAAGACCAGCCAGACAACCGACACTGACCAGGTTGGGCCCTCCACCTCCGTGAGTACCCCACCCTGCAGGGCCTTCGTCCACCCCGGCAGACCGGACGTGCCCCACCCGCCACCAAGGTGAGCGGACAGTCAGGGGTTGCCTCTTTGGAGGTTTCAGTTGGGTCTCCTGCTCAGAGCACCGCTGATAAGTCGCCCTCCGGCTCTGCCACTGGGCGCCCAGCCCAGACCGATCAGCCTAACTCGGGTACTTCTACTCTGGTTAGCCCAGCTGCATCTAGTAAGCCAGTTGACAGCTCTTCCGCTGACTGTGTAGACAACTGTGCTCTCCCGTCGGGCTCCTTTGTGGCCCCCAACTCCAGGATGAGTATGCTCTCAGGCCTAACATCATGTTCGTGGGTTCCTTCCCCCAGGGATTCGCCACCGGTACCCAGCCTTTCTCTCCGGGCAGATACCTTTTCTGACCTGTTTGGGAACTTGCCTGATTTCCCCACCGCCAGGTTCTGTTCTGCCCGTGTCTCCATGGGCAAGACATGGACCTTCCTCCATGGGACCCGGACCCTCTGCCTACTCCGTTGCCAGTCCGCTTCCCAGCGGTCCTTCTGCGGTGCTTCCGGTGGGCTCCTCTGCTCCTCCTGTGGGCCCAGTGGGTGATTTTTCTGGGGAGTCTCCATATTCCCCAATACCCGCTGCTGGGAGGCCCATTGCTGGGTCACATCCCGCCGACGCCGGGTTATAACCCGCAACGCTGGGTTATCCCATGCCGGGTTACCCTCACTCCGGGTTACCCACCAGGATACCCTTCACCAGGCTACCAGGGTCAAACTGTTTACCAAAATCCTTATTGCTCCCAGGCCCCCAGCTAACCCCCTCCCTCCCTTCACGGGGTACCTGGGTTACCAATCCCCTCCTCCACCTCCGCAGCCCGATCACGAATCCATCCCTGCATGGTGGAAGGACTCAAACTCAATTTCTTTCAGAGCTGGGCCAGCCTCCAGTCACTGTCACGTCTCCTGCCAGGGTGCCTCCTCCTACTCCTGTACCCTTTAGCCAGGTTTCTGACAGGGATTCGGGAGCTCTGCTCCGAAAGGGTCTTAGACCATGGGGCTATGTTCTGGATTCAACCAGCAGGCCGGAATCCTCTGAGTCGGATGAGGACTCTGGTATAGGCCAGTCCGAGCCTCGCTCTTCAGTCGAGCATCAGCCAAAGGAGTCCCTGAAGTCTCCCCCTGAGGATCCGTCCTTTGGGGAGCTTCTTAAAACCATATAAAAATCTTGCAGATGGGTCTCCAAGGAGCCGGACCCCCAGCGCAAGTGACTTGCAGAGCACCAGGACCTGGTCGCTGTGGATCCCCTTCCCATTTCCCCTTGGATGGGACCACATGAGGACCTCGCGTCCACTATTTGGCAACAGCCTTCTTCCACTCCAGCTGTGTCACGTAAAGCAGGCCAAACTTATTTTCCCCCAGAAGGGGTCTCTCATTTGACGGCTCAAGCCCAAGGTAGGGTTATCACAGCTGCCCATGACAGATCGGCCCAACCCCAAACACCTTAATGCCTCTCCGCCGGATATGGTCTCAGAACAGCTGGACCAGTATTGTAGAAAAATCTATGCCTTGTCCACCTGTGCCATCAGGTCCCTGAACTGCGTCTCACACATGGTTCCCTTTCAGAAGTCCTCCACAGCAGAGCTGGAGAAAGACCTTCAGGAGATTCCTGATGGACAGCTCAGGAATAAATTCCTGGAAAAAATCAGGATGAACAAGTCATGCTGCCGCCATGCCCTCCATGCCACATATGAGACTGTCTGTTCGGTGGCTCGGGGAACGGCCACTGGGATTTGTCTCAGATGCTTAGCCTGGCTTTGTTTGGCGGCGTTGGCACAAGATATTCAGTCTTCTCTCCTGGACGCTTCTTTCAGGGGTTCAGTTCTGTTTAGCGGCGACACTAAAAACATTGTAACTGAGCTGCAGGAGAGCGGCAAGTCCCTCCCGGACGTTCGCTCCTTGTACCGTTCTGGACAGAAACAACGGCAGCAGCCTTTTCTCCACCAACGGAAGTGGAACAGACAGAACCAGGGCAAACGGCAAAACAAACGTTGTGCCCCGGGTTTCGGAGCCCAAACTCCTCAGGCCAAGTTTTCCAGACCTGCCTCCGGAGGAAAGGCGCTTCTCCCCTCCGCGTCCTGACTCCCTACCCCTCCTTCCACTCCCTCAGACTCCCTTGGAGGAACCGGTAGGGGGAAGGTTCGGACTCCACCTGGACGGGTGGAAGACAGTCACCACAGATGCGTGGATTCTTCAACTCGCAGAAGGAGGTCACTCAATAGAGTTTCTGGAGAGACCTCCCCCCAACCCTCTGGGAAGGTCCTTTTACCCGTCGGACCAACTCCAACTGGTCAGGCAGGAAATTCAGGCTCTTCTGCTACAAAAGGCAGCTATAGAGCCCGTTCCTCTGGGATAGACAGGAAGGGGGATTCTACTCCCACTTCCCCCTGGTTCCAAAGAGGACTGGAGATCCAAGAACCATCTAAGATCTCAGCATGCTCAATCTTTTGGTGGAATACCTGTGTTACCCCTGCTCCTACCAAACACATGGCTGTGCTCCCTGGATATGCAAGACACTTGCTTCCATATCCCCATTCTCCTGGCCCACTACCGCTTCCTCAGATTCTCCTTTCTGGAGGATCATTTCCAGTTCAGAGCCCTGCTGTTTGGCTTTTCCTCGGCACCTCGGGTTTTCACCAAGTGCTTAGCGGTGGGCGCAGCGTTTCAAACAACATGAAGTCTTGCTATATTATGACATATGCAGTGAGTCCCAACCTTTGAACTGCTCCGGAGGTGAAAGAGTTAACTTTCCATGCCAGGCATGGAACGCTGAGCTCGAGCTCGGTTGAAACTCTGTCTGTTGTTCATCAAACTCAAACCGTCAGATTCTTTACTCCGCCTCACTGAACAGTCGCTCCGGAGATTTCTCGTTCTGCTCGGTTCATTTTGTCAGTTAAAGTATTGTTTTTCTCGGTTTTCGACCGAATTTAAACCGCAACCGGTCGGTTCAGACTCTGTCTGTGGTATTTGTGAGTACTAGATAGGTTTTACATTAATTTCTATTCTGTGGAACTTGTAAACGGTTTATCGGTTCGGTTTGAACCGATCAGGTTGTTTAAAATATCTTAATCTGTCATTTAGGGTGTGGTTACCGGTTCTAAAAAAAACGGATTTTATTAAGTTTTTTTCCACGACCCGTGACACGGTTGGGAACCGATAAGAGGGTCTTACCTGGCGGATTGCCATAAACAGGTAAATTTGGTTAGGACTGGCACTATGTCTGAGAAACCCAAAAGGAAAACCAGGCCCACTGGGTTTCAACACTGCAGTGTCTGTGGGGAAGTCTTTGCCAAGGCTGACCCCCACACCACCTGTGTTTGTCTGGGGTTTGACCACCTCAATGCAGACTGCCAGATTTGTAAAAGTGTTCCTGCAGCTACCCTGGAAAAGAGAGTTGGTAGGCTCAGGGAAAGGGAGGCCAAAAAGTCCGCTGAACCGGATGGCCAGCCCGGTTCGTTTCCAACCGAACCGGAGGGAGTGCCCTCTGACCAGGGCGAGACTTCCTCGGGCAAAAGGAGATCCGACTCTGAGGAGTCGGTTCCAGCAAAAGGACTAGGAAATCAGCTGGTGTGGAGCCAAAACTTTCCTCTCCAACCGCTGAAGAAATAGCCAAAGCGATTAAAATTGTCCAGTCGCTTTCTCGGTTCCGACCGAACGCACCATCCGTAAGCGTCCGTTCGCCGGTTCAAGAGTATGATTTAGATGAATATTATGAACCGAGGAGGGGAAGAGGAGTAGGAGGAGAGTGAATGTGGATTTGAAAGTCTGGATGTGCCCATTGACCCTGACATCTCCCCAGACAGACCTTCAGGAGTGTCTCCTCCTAGGCTTTCTGAGTCCCCTTCTCATTTTATGTTTTATAAAAAAGTGGCTGAAACCCTCCAGCTCCCTATGGAGGAAGCTGTGGATGATCAAGAGGAGCCTGACTATGTGGAAATGATGGATATCCCAGAGTCTAGAAGACTGTCTATTCCTTTGCATAAATATTTTGGAAAACAGTTAAAATTCTAAAAACTCCTCACACTATACCTCCTGTGGATAAGAGAATGGACAAGAGGTACACATTGTCAGGCCCTAATACGGAGTTCCTTACACAACAGTGCAGCCATGTTAGGGTAGTGCAGGCTGCAGCCTGTGACAAAGCAAATATTCCCTTGGTTTCACACCCACCTGACAAGGACTCCAAGAGGATTGATGCCATGGCAAAGAAACAGTACATGGCATCATCATTGGGACTCAGACAGGCAAATTATATGGCTTATGTTGCTAGATATCAGAAATCCAGATGGGATACTGTTATGGCTCTAGCAAAACAGGTCCCTGGCCAGCTTGCCAAGGAGCTGGAGCAGGTGGCTGCTGATGGTATTGAGGCATCCAAGGTGCAATTCCATGCTGCAGTGGACTCTAATGATGTGTCATCAAGACTCATGGCTACATCTGTGGCACTTCGCAGAATGGCTTGACTCAGATGTACTAGCCTGTCACAGGATACCCAGACTAAGGCCATGGATTTTCCTGTTGTGGGTAATTCTCTGTTTGTGGAGCAGACAGAGAATTACATGAAGAAACTGGATGAGTATAGGACCACCTATAGGAGTGCACAGGCCAAGGAAAGGCAGGCCACTCCTCAAAGGCAGCTTTCCAGGGACAGGGGCAGGCCTTTTAATAGGCCTTTTTACCAAGCCCAGGCCTCCTCTTCTGCTTATGCCCAGAGGGGGTTCTTTAGAGGGAGAGGCAGACGGGGTATAAGCAGGCCTGCTTCCACCCCTCAGCCCAAAGCCCTTGCCAAGCAGGCACCCTGATGGGGTTGCCAGGGCCGATTCTCAGGTACCTGTAGGGGGCAGGCTGGCTTACTTTGTCCAGGACTGGAAGTCTCTGACATCAGACAAGTGGGTCCTAGAAGTAGTAAGCCAGGGACTGGTTCTCAGCTTCAAAAAATTTCCAAAGATGAGAACCAGATCCTTTCCACCTGCAAATCCACCAGAGGCACTTGCCCTAGAGGCAGAGGTCTCTTCCCTCCTGGCTCTCAGAGCTGTGGAAAGGGTTCCACTCCTACACCAGGGCAAAGGGTTGAACTCCAGGTACTTCCTTACCCCAAAAAAGACAGGAGAATGGCGGCCCATCCTGGATCTCAGATATTTAAACAAGCACCTTTTAAAACCAAAATTCAAAATGGTGACTCTGGGAATTATTTTACCCTCTGTAAGGCTAGGGGACTGGCTAGCGTCCCTGGACCTCAAGGATGCCTACTTCCATATTCTCATCAGAAGCTCCCATCGAAAGTACCTCAGGTTCGAGCTGCCCTTAGGCCATTACCAGTTCAGAGCAATGCCCTTTGGCCCCACCTCTGCTCCAAGGGTATTCACAAAATGCCTAGCAGTAGCAGTTGCTTCCCTAAGAAGGCAAAAAATTGCCATCTTCCCTTACCTGGACGACTGGCTCATAGTAGGCCAGTCTCCAGACCAAGTCAAGTTACATCTACAGATAACTCAGCAACTGCTCACCTCCCTAGGTTTCCTTCTGAATCTTTCAAAGTCAGTTCTAGAGCCTGCCCAGCTCCTCACCTTCATAGGCACAGAGCTGAACACAGAGAAAGCCAGAGCCTTCCTTCCTTTGGATAGGACAAGGACCCTGGTCTCTCTGGCCTCCTCATTCACCCTGCAGGTTTCTCGACCAGCAAGGCATTTTCTACAGCTCCTGGGGCACATGGCTGCTTCTACAGCAGTAGTGCAGGGGCAGGGAGCAAGATTTCAGATGAGGGACATCCAGTTCCATTTGAGAGCCTTTTGGTCTCAAAGGAAAGACCCTCTAACCAAATTGATCCCAGTGACTCGAACCCTGATCCAGGCCCTACAGTGGTGGCAGGATCAGAGCAATCTGAGATAAGGGGTTCCTTTTGTCACCCAGTCTCACCCCTTAATCCTTACTACAGATGCTCCCCCTCTTGGGGTGGGGAGCTCACATGGGCGACCTCACTACCCAGGGATTGTGGTCCCCTCAGGAATCTCTGCTCCACATCAATCTGTTGGAACTCAGAGCAGTTTTTCTAGCGCTTCAAAAAATCTCCTGTTCAAAGTGCTAGTCAAAATCAGATCTCAACCCTGCAAGATGATCCTGATTGCTCCAGATTGGGCCAGACAACCCTGGTATCCACTCCTACTGTCCTTAGCAATCCATCTTCCCCTGTGTCTTCCCAGGAATCACAACCTGTTAACCTGTGCTCAGGGGAGGGTTTGGTACCCGAACCTCAAATCTCTCAATCTCAAGGCCTGGCTCTTGAAGAGTTAGAGTTTGCTAATCTACACCTCTCCCAAGGTGTAATGGATATCCTGAAGGCTTCTAGGAAACCTTCCACCAGGGCTACTTATAATTCCAAATGGAAGAGGTTTTCCATATAGTGTTCTGGAAAAGCATATTTCTCCA
Source organism: Neoceratodus forsteri (assembly GCA_016271365.2). Lineage (NCBI taxonomy): Eukaryota > Metazoa > Chordata > Ceratodontiformes > Ceratodontidae > Neoceratodus > Neoceratodus forsteri. Next base: position 210,076,543 of record JADMNL010000026.1, on the reverse strand, counting down.
GAATCTGCTGATTTACCCACAGTCCTGGATTATATGGTCCACTTAAATACCTTGGGGCTGAGACCAGCTACCCTAAAAGTGCATCTGGTAGCAGTGTCTGCTTTTATTTCAGCAGGTAAGCCCTCTTCTCTTTCAGGTCATCCTGTATTCGCCAAGTTTTTCAAGGGATTGCTTCACACCAACCCTCCATTCAGGGACCCTGCCCCTGCCTGGGGTCTTAATGTTTGCATTGCTCAGCTTATGCAACCCCCCTTTGAGCCTTTGTCTTCAGCAGAGCTTAAGTACTTGACTTGGAAGATTGTGTTTCTGGTAGCCATCACTTCTGCCAGACGCATAAGTGAATTACAAGCTTTGTCAGTGGAGCCTGATTTTATCTCCTTTCATAGAGATAAGGTGGTCCTCAGGACTAACAGGAAGTTCTTGCCTAAGGTGGTTTCAGATTTCCACCTTAATCAATCTATATCTCTTCCAGTGTACTTCACTGACCATTCCTCCTCTGACAAGAGGAGGCTGCACAGCTTAGATGTGAAGAGAGCCCTTAGTTACTACATAGAGCGTACCAAGGGTCACAGGTTTGACTCCCTCCAACTGTTCCTCACTTATGGTGAGGTTGGTAAAGGGAAACCTGCCACTAAAAGATCCATTGCCAGGTGGATTGTCTCTTGTATCCAATTCTGTTATGAAAAGCTGGGTAAGGTTCCTCCCTCAGGCCTGAGGGCTCACTCTACCAGAGGTACAGCTGCTTCCCTGTCTGCTGCCAGGGACATCCCTATTCTAGAGATATGCCAAGCAGCTACCTGGAAAATAGTTCACACTTTTACGAAGCATTACTCCCTGGACATCCAGGCTAGGAGTGATGCTCGGTTTGGCACAGCTGTGCTTCAGAGCCTATTTCCTAAGTAGGTTCTGTCCCTCCTCCATGGAGGTACTGCTGTGTCGTCTGCATATGTCATAATATAGCAAGACTTCATGTTGTTTGAAGAAAAATTACTCACCTTAGTAATGTTGTTTTATCTAATGAGTCTTGCTATATTATGACCTCCCGCCTGCGCCTCTCAGAACCTCTGTTTTTGGGATGTGGGTGGGCAGTGCAGTGTTGGCACTTAGTAGATGCCCACCTTGTTGTTTTCACCCCTCCTTTTTTGGGGTGACTTGGTGTTGTGTTTTTCATTTTTTGGGTCTCCTGACTTGAGTCTTTGTTTTGGGACCAAAAAATGTGTTCTTATGTTTAGTAGCCAGTTGACTAGTGTAGGTTTACAGCTTCCACACAGGACCTCAGTGAGTTTAGCTCGTAAAGATCTGACGGTTTGAGTTTGAAGAACAACAGACAGAGTTTCAACCGAGTTCGAGCTCAGCGTTCCATGCCTGGCATGGAAAGTTAACTCTTTCACCTCCGGAGCAGTTCGAAGGTTGGGACTCACTGCATATGTCATAATATAGCAAGACTCCATTAGAAGAAACATTATTAAGGTGAGTAATTTTTTCTTCTACACCGCAAGGGCATCTATATGTTCCTGTACCTGGACAACTGGCTCTTTTCTGGCCCCTCGGACAGCCTGAAGGAATCCCTCTCCTTAGCGCTGAGCCTCTTCTCCAGTCTAGGAATTTCTGTCAATCTCCCCATTCCCAGCTAATACCCTCCCAGCTCCTTCAATTTGTTGGAGCGGTGCTGGACATGGTTCAGAGCAAGGCCTTCCTTCCAGTCGTCCAAGTAGAGACTTGAATTTCACAAGCCACCTTTGTGGCTTCCTCTCACTGGACCACTGCACGGTCGATCCTTCGACTTCAGGGTCTGATGGCAGCTACCACACCTACAGTTCCTTTGGCCAGGTTGCAAATGAGGGGTACCCTAGTGGTCTCTGAGTCCAACGGGATCAGCGCCTGGACGACAAGGACCAGAGGGTCCTAGTCTCCAGCAGCCTTCAAAGGGATCTCCTCTCTTGGAAGGATCCCGCCAATCTATTGGTGGGGGCCTCCTTTCATCCTCTGTCTCCCTCACAAATCCTCATTTCTGATGCCGAAGTTGGGATGGGGAGCACATCTGAGGCCATAGAACCCAAGATCTTACTTGATGTGGGCATACGACGAACTTTTCTAGACAGCCTGACGGACCGTCCACCCGAAGTCACGTGACTGACATCAAGCGTGACTGTGTATAGTGGGCGGTCCCCACCCGCCCTCCAGTTCTTTGCCACCGCCGCCTTGTGTCAGTCGCATTGCAGACTTCCATTAGCGATCGTTGTGAAAGTTTCTTGCGTGGTTTTTCCTCGCTTTTTTGCTATATTCCTCAATGTCTTCACCCAAGAAGCGCTAGTCTTGTGGCACGCAGATCCCGCACAAAGAGGGTCACCTCAAGTGTGCCCTCTTTTTATGCCCGGACCATCCTGTTTCCTCCTGCCCTGAGTGTCAGACCTTCAATCAGGCCACACAGAAAAGGAGACAGCAGGCTTTGGAGGCCCATCTGTTAAAAGCCCGTCTGGCTTCTCTTGAGAAGAAGATGGACTGGTTAAGAGGATCCTCGACTGAAAAAATCTTCTCCTTTCAAGAAGCACAAGGAGAAATCCAGGGAGCGGGAGTGCTTTGCAGACGGCGTGGTGCCTCAACGAGGCCCAGCCGCTGCTCCAGAAAATCGGACAGTAGGTCTGGTAAGACGCAGTGGGTCAGCCCGGTCGTCGGCTCGATCCACGGCGACCGCACTGCACCTCTGCTGATAAATCGACCCCAGCTTCTCTGGGGATCAGCGTGACGGTAAGTAGACTACCCGGGCTGTGGGTACTCGCCAGCTCCAGTTGATAAGTCATTCGGGGCTCCTCCCTGCTTGCTTGACTCCACCCACTAAGACGGCCGTCCCTGATGGTCGCGCGGTGCGGGGTTCCCCGTCGGCCTAACGGGCGCCACCAGACGCCTGGCAGAACCAGGAGAGAGCCCCACTCTCTTTGCCTGTACCCTCCCCTTCTGATAGCGGAGAACCCCTCAACATTTTCGACGCGTTGGGGTCAGCTTCACGTTCCCCTCTTGGAGTCAAGGAGAAGGAGGCTCCTCCTCAGCCAGCAGGCCTTACCGTGGAGTCCCCTTCTCTGTCTTTGGGTGGGATTCCGGCGCCCCCCTGACGCCCCGACGACAGTCCTGCAGCCTGGACCGGTCGACCAGCCTCTGCCTTTGGCCCCGATGCCAGATCAGGTCCGGCCTCTCCGACGCCGGTTCCCCTGATGTGGGCTGTCCCAACGCCAGGCCCCCAGCTGATAAATACTACAGCGGGTTCGACATGGGTACCCCCGCCACCGGATCTGACGACTGGGATTTACTCTCGACCCCGAACTGTCCCGCATTACCTGCAGGGGTTTCCTGGGGACCACTACCCGGCAGGCCCCCCTCCGGACTGGAGTCATTGTGGACAGTTCTACCCTGGGTTTAATCCCTACTCGACTTATCAGGGATTCCAGGGTTACTACCTTCCACCGGTTATTCCTCCTCTCTCCCCCAGCCTCTGCCTGCTCCATTCCCCCACTCCTCCGGTTGCTCCGGATTTCAAGGCTCTAATTCAGTCTTGGTGGCAGGGGGCATGGTCGGAGTTGGTCTCGGACCTGGAGACTAGGCTCCCACCCCCACGTTTTTCCAGGTCCCCTTCCCCGAGCAGCTCCTCTATTGCTACTGTCCATATCTCAGGGAAGATTCGTCAGGATGTTTCCCTTCCTGTTACCCGACACTGTCCTGTCGAGGAGGCGGATGATGATGATAGCTCAGAGGGGACTGACGATTCTTCAAAGGAGGTCCCGGAGGAGTCTGAGGGCCTGAAAGGCAAGGTTTCCCCGAAGCCTCCACCAGAGGACCCTGCCTTTTCGGACCTTCTGAGGTCCATGAAGGATTACTTCGACTGGGAGTCTGAGGATCAGGACCCCATGAGACAGAAGGTCGCGGAACATCTCGACCTAGAGTCTCTGTCCCTGGTCCCCATTCCTCCTTGGATGGCACCTCACCACTACCATCTGGCAGGTGCCTCATTCTCTCCCGGCTGTCCCCAAACGGACAGACAGACTTTACAGGGCTCTGAAGGATGCCCCGTTCCTGAAGGCTCATCCCAAGGCTGACTCTGTGGTCACTCTGCGGTTCATGATTGCATCTCCACGCCAAAGCACATGAGCACCTCTCCTCCGGACAAAGAATCGAGGCAGATGGATCAGTTTGGGAGAAGGATTTATTCGTCTGCCACATGCACCCTCCGGGTCCCTTAACTATGTGGCCCACATGGTGTCCCACCAAAAGGCTACCTTGGCCAGGCTTGAAGCGCGAGTCCAGTCCATGAATCTCTCGCCTTTAATGGAGAAACTTGCCAAGGATCTTCACCTCTCCAAAGTCTCGTGTAGGCACACCTTACGTGCCACTTACGACTCCATCGGTTCGGTGACATGTACCTCGGCAACTGCCATGGCCCTTAGACGGCACTCCTGGCTTCGCGTCTCCGGACTCGCCGACGAGGTCCAGTCGGCGATTCACGACGCCCCCTTTAGGGGCTCGGTGCTTTTTGGTGGGGACACCAAAGACATTGTCACAGACCTACAGGACAGGGGCCTTGCCCTGAGGTGTCTGAGGTCAGTGTACTGATCGGGCTCCCAGTAGCAGCAGCCCTTTCAGAAAAGGACCTGGAAGCAGAGAAAGAATGCACTGGTGCGCCGCCAGGGGAAGTGTAAGGCCACAGGTACAGCCACCCCTCCTGCCTCCAAAAACCAGAGACGTTCAGAGGGTCCTTCCCCCTGAACGTCCCACCACTTCTTGACTCTTCATCCCCACTGACTCCTCAGTCTCTCGATGGGGAGCAGGTGGTGGGGAAGGGGGGTCGCCCGCCACGCACAGGAGTGGAGGGCGGTCACCAACGAATGGGTCCTGCAACTAGTGTCCGTCGGGGACACAATAGTTTCTGGAAATTCCCCCGGAAACTCCACCAAAGAAGTCCTCTTACTCGCAAGACCAGGCCCTCCTCATTCGCGAAGAGGTAAACTCGCTCTTACTCAAGGAAGCAATAGAGCACGTACCCCTCTGGGAAAGAGGTTTTACTTCCACTTTTTCCTGGTTCCAAAAAGTTAGGGGACTTCAGACCCATACTCGACTTAAGCCAACTGTATCAATTTGTAGAGGACAAAAAATTTCAGATGACACTCCAGAGCCTCCTCCCTCTCCTTATGGAGAACCACTGGCTCTGTGCTCTGGATATGCAGGATGCCTACCTGCACATCCCCATCTTCCCCAGCCACCGCTGGTTCCTGCGCTTTCGCTTCCAGGGGAGCACTTTCAGTTTCGAGTGTTCCCTTTTGATCTATCTTCAGCACCACGGGTCTTTACCAAGTGCCTGGCGTTGGTCGCAGCCGTTTTGCGCCGCAGGGGTATTGCGGTTTTCCTTTACTTGGACGACTGGCTGATTTCATCCCTGTCTAGGGATTCTTTACTAGAGGGTCTTGCTTTCACCCTGGACCTCTTCAAAAGGCTAGGGATTACAGTCAGTGTTCCCTAGTCCTCCCTCATCTCTGCCCAGAGACTTCAGTTTATTGGGTCAGTCCTGGATACGGTCCAGTGCAGAGCCTTTCTTCTTCCAGACAGGGTGGAGACCCTTCTCCGTCAGGCCTCCAAAGTGGCTTCTCTCATGACCATCCCAGCTCGGGAGGTCCTGCACCTTCTGGGCCTGTTGGTGGCCTCCATCATGACCGTTCCCCTGGCAAGGCTCCACATGAGGGTCCCTCATTGGTCCTTGCGGGTGCATTGGGATCAGCTCCTGGACGACCTGGACCATTTGATACTGGTCTCCTCAGCAGTTCAGAAACAGTTGCATTGGTGGATGGATTCTCACAATCTTTCCTTGGGGCTTCTCTTCCAGAGCCCAGCACCCTTAGTTTCCCTCACCACAGATGCCTCGAATATGGGGTTGGGGGCACCAAGCCCAAAGACTGCGGTCCAGCTTGGAGACTTCTTTGCATATCAGTATTCTGGAGATGAGGGCGGTCCTATACGCTCTACAGGCCTTCCAGTCCCTCCTTCCCATGGGATCACTGCTAATCCAAACTGACAACATGTCAGTTTGGTACATCAGCAAATCAGAGGGAACCTGGTCGTATCCCCTGTGCCGGGAGTAGATGCGGGTGTGAAACTGGGCAGTCCAGCACCATCTAGTCCTAGTGGCCATGCACGTTCCAGGCATTTTAAACGTCCTGGCGGACAGTCCAAGCAGGTCTCGGACCCTGGCTCACGAGTGGGAACTGCATCAGGAAGTGGCGGAATCCATCTTCCTACATTGGGAAGTCCGGAAATCGACTTCTTCATCTCTGAATCCAACGCAAAACTTCCCAGCTTTTGCTCGCTTGTTCCAGGGCACGGTGCTTTTTGGAACAATGCATTGTCTCTTTCTTGGACAGGGAAATTTTTGTACGCCTTCCCTCCATTTCCCATTCTACAGAGGGTCCTTCTCAAGCTTCAGGCCGAGAGAGCAAAGATGATCCTCATCGCTTCTCTCTGGCCAAGACAGATCTTGTTCCTACTGCTGCCGCAACTCTCCAGGGAACCACTGGTTCCACTTCCAGTGACTCACGACCTCCTGACCCAGGATCAAGGTCGATTTGTTACATCCGGGGCTCAGGACCCTGCATCTTCATGTATGGCTCCTGCAGACATAGCGATCTCTCGCTTCAGGGTCTCCTCCTGGGTTGCTCAAGTCCTCATTGAGGCCAGAAAACACTCTACTTGTTCCACTTATGCCATAAAGTGGAAACTGTGTTCCATCTGGGCGACCGCTAAGTGTTGGAACCCCTTCTCTTGTTCTGCCCAGCAAGTCATGGAATACCTCCTTCACTTGTCAGACTCCAGTCTTTTATACTCTTCTTTGAAGGTCCACATTTCAGCTATCTCAGCATACCACGAGCTGGTGGATGGTAAACCCGTGGCTCAGTTGGAGTTCTCAAAAACCTTTCTGAAAGGGATTCTCCATCTGAAACCCCCCCATCCGCAGCCTAACTCCTACTTGGGACTTGAACTTCGTCTTGGAAAGGCTCACCCTTCCTCCTTTCGAGGTGGCTATGAGCAGTGATTTGCACTTCCTTTCCTGGAAGGCGCTTTTTCTCGTGGCTATCACATCAGCACGTAGGATTTCGGAGCTTCACGCTATGGTCTGCAAGGAGCCCTATCTGATTTTCCATAGGGACCGGGCGGTCCTCAAAACGCATCCGTAGTTTCTTCCCATGGTGGTGTCAGAAGCCACGCTGAATCAATCAGTAGAGCTTCCTGTGTATTACCCGTCCCCTGTAACAGGTGAGGCACTCCTTCATACGATGATGTTCATCGGATTCTCCGGTGTTACACTCAACGGACCAAAGAATTGCGTACCTGCGACCAGCTGTTCATTTCCTTTGCCCCTAGATTAAAGAGCAAACCTGTTTCTAAGCAGGGCCTGTCCAAATAGTTAGGCAACTGCATTAGGTTCTGTTACCAGAAGTACGAAAAGCCTCTGCCAGGTCCCGTTAGAGGTCATTCTACTAGGGGTATGGCTGACTCCGAGGCCTTCTTACGTAATGTTTCTGTGGCCGATATTTGTGCCGCTGCTACTTGGAGCTCTGTCCAAACCTTTACCAAATATTACAGTTTGGACATCGCTTCTAGGCGGAGGGCTGGCTTTGGCCTAGCCGTCTTGCAGGTCCTTCTGTCCTAGGCTGGGTACATTCTGGATTCCAGTCTTTTTCTGTTGGAGTTAGTTCTCCTGCTCCCTAGTTTCTCTCAGCCTCTCCTTGGAGGGATTGCTTGGGACTCTGTTCTATATGTGATGACCTACTGAAGGAACTCTCTTGAAGTAAGATAGTACAGTTAGGTAGGAACTTACCGTAACAGTAGATCTTCGAGAGAGGTCCTTTCAGTAGGTCATATTTTTCCCTCCCTCCTTCCCCTCATTTTGTGTTTTACAGGGACTCCAAATCCTGTTCGCGCCTGCTGTCAGGCCTCTTCCTGGCTCTGGCGGGAGAACTGGAGGGTGGGCTTGGGGACCGCCCAGTATATACAGTCACACTGACGTTGGTCACGTGATGTTGGGTGGGCGGTTCCCCGTCAAGTATTGCTAGAAAAGTCTACCGTGTGGCCCGACGCCAGGTGGCGCCAGTCCTATATGTGATGACCTACTGAAGGAACCTCTCTCAAAGATCTACTGTTACGGTAAGTTTCTACATAACTGTACTGTCCCTGGTCTCCCACAGAGGAGAACTTGCACATCAATATTCTGGAAATGAGAGTGGTGCTCTACACTCTCCAGGCATTCCAGTCACTTCTGACTCCGGGAACACTCCTGATTCAGACAGACAGCATGGCCACTGTCTGGTATCTAAACAAACGGGGAGGCACCCGATTGCACCCTCTCTGCATGGAGGCGATGCGGGTGTGATACTGGGCAATTCAGCATTGCCTTTCGTTCACAGCAGTCCACGTGCCGGGTGTTCACAACATTTTGGCAGACAGTCTCAGCCGATCAGTCGCTGGGGCTCATGAGTGGGAACTAAAGCAGAAGGTAGTAGATCTGTTTCTTCAGTGGGGTTGGCCAGACCTAGATCTGTTTGCCTCCCCCATCCAACGCAAAACTACCCAACATTTGCTCCCTTGTTCCTGGGCATGGTGCTTTCTGGCAAGATGCACTGTCTCTGTCCTGGATAGGGAAGTTTCTATACGCTTTTCCTCCCTTTACGTATAACAGAAGATTTTGCTGAAGCTCCAGGCAGAGGGGATCACATAATCCTCATTGCCCCTCTGTGGCCTCGGCAGATATGTTTCCTGCTGTTACAACAACTGGCTTTGGAACCACCAGTACCTCTGCCTCTCTCTCACGACCTTCTGTCCCAGGAGCAGGGCATCCTGGTACATCTGAGCCTTAAGTCTCTATCTTAATGCGTGGCACCTGTGGACATAGCAATTTTTAGCTATGGAGTCTCTGCTGGGGTCGCTCAGGTCTTAGTGGAAGCTGGGAAGCTTTCCACTAGATCCATCTACGCCATGAAATGGAAGAGATTTTCTATCTGGGCTTCTGTAAAAGGCTTGGATCCTTTTTCTTGTTCGGCCTCCCAGGTGTTAGAGTACCTCTTGCATCTTTCAGAGTTGGGCTTCAGTTACCCCTCGCTGAAGGTCCATCTCTCTGCGGTGTCGGCCTACCACCTTCCGGTGGAGGGCAAAACCCTAGCTCAGCTAGAGGTTTCTAAAACCTTTCTGAAGGGGATCCTTCAAATAAATCCTCCAGCCTGGAATTCTCTTCCTTCCTGGGATCTGTTATATGTTGAAAAAGCTTACTTTTCCCCCTTTTGAACTGGCAGCAAGTTGCAATATGCGTTCTTTAGTGTGGAAAATGCTCTTTTTAGTTGCTATTACTTCAGCTCGAAGAGTTTCAGAGATTCAGGCTCTAGTTTGCAGAGAGCCTTATTTAATTTTTCACAGGGACTGGGTGATCCTGCGGAAATGACTCTAAATCAGAGAGTTGAATTGCCAGTGTTTTTTCCAGAGCACTCCAACGGGGGGAATATCTTCTGCACACCCTTGATGTGCACAGGATTTTGAGGTACTATACCTCTCTGACTAAAGAGGTTCGAAAATCGAACCAGCTCTTTGTTGCCTTTGTCTCCCAGTGTCAGGGCAACGCGATCATGAAACACTCTGTCTAGGTGGCTGGCTAACTGTATTCATTATACTTACCAGAATGTACGAATAAAACCCTTATGGGGGTGGTCAAAAGCCAGTCCACCAGGAGTGTGGCTATCTCTGCCACCTTTTTCAGGAATGTGTCCACTGCGGACAACTGTGCAGCGGCCACTTGGTCTTCTCTCCACACTTTCACTGAGCATTACAGTCTGGACATTGTCTCTAGGCGTTGAGTTGGCTTCGGCCTTGCAGTTTTGCAAGGTCTTCTCTCTTGAACAGACCCTTAGTTGGCAGACATCTTCCTCCTCCCGGAACCTCGTCTCTGACTCCTTATCTTATGTTAGACTGCTTGGTATTCAGTTCTATATGTGAAGACGTATTGGAGGAACCTTCTTGAAGTAAGGTATAGCAGCTACTTAAGAACTTACCGTAACAGTAGATCTTCGAGAGAAGTTCCTGCAGTAGGTCTAGTTTCCCACCCACCTTTCCCCCAGCTCGTGAGTTTTTACCTTGTTCCATGCCCAGGACTCTGTCTCTTCCAGGGCTCAGGATAACAGGAGTCTATTTCTCCTCTTTTCTGCTCCCTTTAGGTCTCCAGTGGAAAAGAACTGTAGGGCAGGCGTGGGACCGCCCCTTTTATAGTCACGCTGACGTGTCACCTGGCGACGGAGGGCGGTCTCCGCTGACTGTTGCTAGCTACAAGTTTGCTGTGTGGTTCTGACGCCAGGGGGCGCAGTCCTATATGTGAAGACCTACTGCAGGAACCTCTCTCGAAGATCTACTGTTATGGTAAGTTCTTGCGTAACTGCTGTTTTCTTCCAAAGGTGGTGGCTGAGTTGACCTTGAATCAAGACATCTCCCTTCCAGTTTATTATCCTGAGTATTCAAATAAAGGGGAGGCCCTTCTTCACACACTACGTGTACATAGGATCCTTCGGTATTATTTGAACCGAACAAAACTGACCCAGCAATCGTATCAGTTGTTTGTGTACTTTGCTCCCAGGGTTCTGGGAAAACCAGTTGCACGGCAAACCATGTCCAAATAGTTAACCAATTGCGTTACTTTCATCTATAACAAGTACAAAAACCCTTACCAGGACCGGTTACGGGACATTCCATGAGGGGGTGGCTGCTTCCTTTACAGCCATGAAAAATGTTTCAATGGCAGATATATGTGCTGCCACAACATGGAATTCTGTGCATACTTTTGTTAAGCACTACATCCTGGATATTGCTTCCAGAAAGAGAGCAGGATTCAGCCTCCATGTGCTCCAAGGCCTAATCTCATGAATAACTAAAATCCAATATTTCAGAGGTTCATATCCCTGCCTCCCTTTTTCTTCCCTTTGGGGACACTGCTTGGGACTCTGTCCTTATGGTGTAGCCTGCGGCAGGAGCTCTTACTCGAAGTAAGATAGTACAGTTACATAAGAACTTACCGTACCATAGATCTTCAAGAAGAGCTCCTGCAGCAGGTGCTGTTTTCCCTCCCTCCACCCCCCTATTATGTTTCTTCCCTTTGGGATTTGCCTCAGCACCTGCCTCAGAGCTCTCCTGCTAAGTAACCTTCAGGTCTTTGGTGGGTGAACTGAGGTGGGGCTGGGGACCGCCCCCTTTATACAGCTGATGATGTCGGGCGGGCCCCAGCTGGCTACTGCTGGCTGACTGTTTTCCTTGGAGTCCTAGTGCCTGGCGGCATAGTTCTTATGGTGTAGCCTGCTGCAGGAGCTCTTCTCGAAGATCTACCTTTACAGTAAATTCTTACATGACTGTACTTCGCCACTCTTCTGACCGGGGTCTCTCCTTATACTGCTTGGGACTCAGTCCTATATGTATTACCTGCAAGTAAGTTACGGAACAGCTTACTGCAACAGTGGATCTTCGAGAGGAGCGCTTGCAGCAGGTGGTTTTCCCTTCTGGGTTATGTAACTGTACTTCTCTCTAGAGCAACAGTTCTCAAACTTTATCATAGTGAGCCTCCCCTAAGCCATTGAAAAGATCTTTAGCCCCCCCCCCAAATACTGAAATATTTTTGGGCCTCCCCATAGTAAAATAGTTTACTTTTCACAGTACATCGGGAATAAACTGAAACCTCATTGCATAGCTGGCTCTCATGGTATTAAGCTTATTGTAACCCCCAAAACAGCACACCTACTTGCTCCAATATTTTGACTCTCAAACCATTGTTACCCCTTACTGCCATACTTTCATGGGTCAGACTGCTTTTTCTGTTTCCCCTCTAACTGGAATAACCTTCCTGCTGACCTCTGCCTCTCTCCCTCTCACCCAGCTCTTAAGCAACTTCTCAGGAATAATTTTGCTCCTTCCTGCTCTTATTCCTAGTACCTGTATGGTTAACCCTTGTATTTGGACAGTTCTGCAGCCAGTCTAATTGATCAATTGTTCCTCACATTGTTAGTTTATTGTTCTTAATTTGTTTGTACTTTTGTTCATTTTGTATTGCTTGAGTGTTCTGCAGTTACATTTTGAATTGTATTCTTTCACTACCCTTCCCTGGAGACACCTGATATTAGCTATGGCTCAGTGTACAGTACCTTCCCTAGTCACAGACTTGTGAATAAATACATATATTCACCTACTATTATCCTCTTTCAGTTTGCCTTATCCCTTCACACAAAATCAATAAAGTTCAAAATTGAAATATAATACTTTTTCAAGACTTGCTTGAGCCTCCCCTGGAACAGGTCAGGGCCTCCCCAAGGAGGCTGGCCTCACCATTTGAGAACCCCTGCTCTAGGGGATGGGAGATCCTCCTCGGTTCCCTTTCTGTGCCTCCACCGGGTCTCCCGACAGGACGAACTGAGGTGGTGCTGGGGGCCGCCTCCTTTATACCACGTGGGATGTTGGGGCAGGGCCGACGTCGGGGGCCGTCCCCCGCCTTGGACTGCTAGCTAGAAATTTTTCTGTGGGGTCCTAGTGCCTGGTGGCATAGTCCTATATGTGTTACCTGCTGCAAGAGTCCTCTTGAAGATCACTGTTACAGTAAGTTCTTGCGTAACTGTACTTTTTTCAGGAGTGGGGGAGTAAGGGAGCTGTGGAGGGAGGGGGCAGGGGGTTTACTTTGTTAGATTGGACTGGTGGAGCAAGGTAATGACGTGTATGTGTGTCTGTATGTGAGAACAGGCTTTGCATGGCTGCAGTATGCCCGAGAGGAAGGGTGTGTGTTTGTGTGTACTTTGTAGCCTGAGCCTGTGTTACAAGGGAGCTCTGGATCTGCCACAACTGCAGTAGCCCTGAGAGGTAGGGTGCGGGAATACTTCAGAGCCTGAGTCTGTGAAGTTTCAGTGGAGTCATACAGACCTGCTTAACTACTTTGATTTAAAGTCCCCAGGACAAGAAGTGGGAAGCCCTGATCTGCTAAGCCCCCATTACTTCACTGCCCAGTTCTAAGGGGAGTGTTCACATTAAGCCTTTTGTTCCCTCAGAGACAGAGCCTTACCAAAATGTGTTTCACCTTGTCTTGTTTAGGTCAGAGAGCCACTCACCATCCCGAAAGGAAAAGAAGAAGAAGAAGAGCTCGAAGAAGAAAAAGCACAGGTATCTGTAGTGAGGGATCTGTGTACACTGTACTTGGTATGTTGTCTCATCATTACAGCTTATTGCTGGAATACTTATCACGGGGAAAATGGTCCTCTACTGTTTCTTCACAGCCTGTGTGTTTATATACACACACACACAAAAAAAAAAATCCATCTCCAGTGTCCTCAGTTGGGAGGCATTAGCCAGTGGATTAGAAGAGATAAGTCCACATTTCTACTTCTCTGCATCCCTTAATGATTTACAGGTCTGGCAACGTTTGTGTTTCTCTGTGACCTGTATTATTTTTCTTTTGAGGGGGTTGGGGAATCAGTGATGGAGAAGTGGCTATTGGCTATGCACAAGTGTGAGCTCTGTTTTCATACTGCTCACCTGTATACAGGACGTAACCAAAATAGAACTTTGTAAAGTGACGTAGAATCGCGCATTGTTTTTGTCACTGCTATCACTGCCTAAGCTCACAGAGCCACAGCACATTATCTGCTGGAGTGAGTGAGGAACAACAGAATGTTAAAATAGAACTTCTAGGGACGTGGATATGTTGTTCATCCACACTGTCTGGCAGGTATCCTTGCCACTTTAAATCTTGCCGGAAGGTCTTCAAGCTGGCTCCTCCCACCCACCCGGGTGGTAAAACTCTCTGCTCCGCCCCATGACGCTAGATCTTCCTTACCGCTTGGAAGCTCAGGTTCCCTCCTTAACGCTCTGCGTATAAGACTGGTTCCTAATTCTTCGGTTTTCCGATTTAAAAGTTTTGCTTAAAGACTTGGTCTTCTATCCCTCGTGACTCGCGATGGACCGTCGACTCGGTTTTGGCGGTGCCCTTGTGGGCAGAAGATGCTCGGACGGATCCAGCACTCCACGTGTGTACTGTTTTAGGCCTCGAGCACGACCCGCCAGGCTTGCGACATGTGCTCTTCCTTCTCAGCCCTACGTCCTCGAACCGTGCGGCCTGTTTACAACTAAGGGCCCCGAAACATTTTCTCGGTTAAGTCAAAAGAGGCCCGGTCGGCGGTTTCCGCGGCGGCGGGCTCGCGGATCAGCTAGAGCAGATGATCGCCCTCGAAGAGGAGGCGGCGCAGGCCGCATCTTCCTCGACCGCGGCTTTTATTCCGCTTTCCCTGGGTTCCTCTTACACAGCTTCCTTTAAGGAGCTTTGTCTGTCCCTCTCCACTAGGGGAGAGGGACCAACGTCTGCTGGACCTTCTTCTTCTCGGTCCAAGAAAAAGACAAGGGTAAGTCTCTTCGTCGACGCTCTTGGGAGCGGGAAAGGTCCCTCTCCCCGAGTTGTCGGCCATCGACTCTGGTCGATCGTTCGGCCGCCACTGGTCTCACGGTGTCCCCGTCCAGGTCAGTTGACCGAGACTCCCGTCGGCATGATCGAGATCTTTCTCGACCCGTTGGATGGGTTGTCGACCCGTGACGAAAATCCCTCTCCCTGATTCCCCAGTGGGGAGTTGAGGGATCCCGTGGGCTTGCCAGTGCCTCCGGTTCCGGAGCCCTTGGGTGTTCCCTCCGAGCCGAGGGAGGAGCGGTTCCACCCGTCCCCTCTCCACACCGTCCTCGGAAAAGCCGAGGTCGGTCTCGGACTTCTTCCGCGTTCCAGCCGATCCCGCCATCATGGCGGTCTCGGTCTCGGCACCGTGGTAAGTAGGCGCCCGCTGGTCCTCTTCCTCCTCCTCGGATGAGGGAGCTTCGACGCAAGTTGCGTCGACGATATGAGGACCTCATGTGGCAACAGCTCCTTCTGACCGGGAATAAGCCGACGCCGTCGCCTTCCCCGGCCATTAAGTGGCTGTCACCGGAGCGGCCGAAACAACCCCCTGTTTTAGCCGAGGAGCCTGTTGTCAGGCCGGTTGTTCGGCCAAAACCAGCTCCTCCACCGATTCCGGTGGAACCTCCGCCTCCACAGCCACGGTTTGGGGCTCCGACCAAGAATTATCGGTCGCTCAGGGTCTGCCCCATAGGCTGTCGGTCACCCTCACTCCCGATCGCCCTCGGCAGGTGGAGGGTGGCTCAGGCCCGAGGCAGCTCTTTGCGGACTCTTCAGAGTCCGACGACGACTCCTCCTTTTTCTCCAAGCGAGTGGACTTGGAGTCCTCTGGAGGTCAGTCGCTGGACGACAGCCCTTCGTCCTTCCTGGGGTTGCTCAGACTCATCTCGGAATCCACCGGGATGCAGCTCGAGCCCGTATCCAAGCGGGCCAAGTATCCCCTCACGGAGATATTGGACCGAGGGGATTCCCCTACGGAGGTCTTCCCTGTGGCTGAGGCCATTGTGGGCCCGGCCTTGGAGCTCTGGCAGCGTCCTGCTTCCTGCCCTGTGCCTTCGGCCAGGATGGCCAGGAAGTATGCGGTCCCTACTGGTTCCCTGTCCGGTTTCTCGGAACATCCCTCGGCTGAGGGGTTAGTTACCGACAGCGTTTTCCGGCGTGCCGGAAACGCTAGGGACGTGGACAAACCTCCCGACAAGGAGTCCAAGAAATTGGACTATGCCGGGCGAAAGTCTACGCTGCGTCATCCCTTGGCCTTCGTCAGGCCAGCTCGGCCGTACTGATGGCACATTTTTCTCACGCCCTGTTGGGCTCCCTGGACGAGGTGGTCCCTCATCTCCCGGTGGACCTGCAGACCATGGTTAAGCAGGTGCGGGACCAGGGCAGTGGCCAAGCAGCAACTTCAGACTGCTTTGGACATCGGTGATTCATGCGCCAGGTCAGTAGCGGCTGCAGTGGCTATGCGCCGTCGGGCATGGCTGAGGATATCCACCTTCACAGCGGATACCCAGCACAAATTGGCAGATGTCCCCTTCTTGGGGACCGACCTCTTCGGCCCTGGAGTGGAAGGCCACCTCCAGAGGATTGAAAAGTCCAATGCCACCTTGGACTCGGTGGTATCCGCTCAGAGGGACAAGGGCCGCAGACCTCAACCCAAGCCCTTTCGTCCGTCTGCGCCCCCGGCACGCCCGGCCCAGCAACACCAGGGGTGTCAGCAGGCTTGCGCTGGCGCCCCAAACCCAGCCTGTGGCTTCCTCCTCCAGGAAGCAGGGAGGTAAGGCCCAACGGTCCCTGCCGGTCCCTCCTCCAAGCCTGCACAGTGACTGGTTGAGGTGTCGCCCCAACCTCGTCCCTCACCCCAGGTTCCCCGTGGAGACGGCTCCAGTACTTCCTTTCGCCTGGTCTGCTATTACCACAGACAGGTGGGTGTTGGAAACTGTTGGGGAAAGGGCCTGCCTCTGGAGTTGAGCAGGCCCCACCCTTCAGAGCCGTCGCACCTCGGGGTCCGAAGCCTCGCTGTCAGCTCGCCGAGCCGACATCGCTCTCCTCCTCGAGAAGAAGGTGATAAGAGAGGTGGCGGACCCTCCCTCAAACCCGGGTTCGTGTCCAGGTACTTCCTGGTTCCGAAACTGACGGGGGGCTGGCGCCCCATTCTCGACCTACACGACCTGAACAAGTTCCTAAGGTCTCGAACCTTCAGGATGGTCACTCTGGCTCAGATAATCCCATCCTTGGAACACGGCGTGTGGTTCTGCTCTCTGGACCTACAGGAAGCGTTCTTTCACGTCCCTATCCGTCCGTCCCATCAAAGGTTCCTTCACTTTCGAGCAAGGTTCCCTTTTCGAGTTCCAAGCCATGCCCTTCGGCTTATCTCCAGCTCCCAGGGTCTTCAGCAAATGCATGGCAGTGGTGACAGCATTCCTCGCGGCTGAGGGGTCCGGCTTACCCTTACCTGGACGATTGGCTGATAGCAGCCCCTCCAGACAGGAGGTGGAGCGGTCCAGAGACCTGGCCCTCCAGGTTTGCTCTCAGGTCGGTGTCCTCATCAACGAGGCCAAGTCGGAACTCGAGCCGAAGCAGGTGATTCTTTTCATCGGGGCAGAGCTCGACTCTCTTTGAGCCAGAGCACGGCTCCCAGCGGACAGGGCCGAGGTTCTTTCCTCCTTTGCCCAATCATTTCTGGTTGGGCAATTGCGCCCTGCCCGGGACTTCTTGCGCCTCCTGGGTCTCATGGCGGCCTGTACCAGCGTGGTCCGTTGGGCCCACTGGAACATGCGCCCCCTTCAGTGGGGGCTGGCCAGCCAGTGGTCCCAACGCTGCGATCCATTGGACCAGCTAGTGACGGTGACCCAGGGGATGTGGAACGCTCTCCAGTGGTGGACCGTTCCAGTTCATCTGCAGGAGGGCATCCCGTTTGTCCGCCCCGAGCCGACGGTCTCTCTATCGACCGATGCCTCTCTGATGGGTTGGGGTGCCCATCTGGGGAAAACACGGCGCACAGCCTCTGGTCCCCGCGGGAGTCCCGATGCCACATCAACCTGCTGGAGCTCCGAGCAGTCCGCCTAGCTTTCACCGCCTTTGCTCCGTTTCTTCGGGGTCAAGTGGTCCGGGTCCAGATGGACAATACCACGACCATGTACTATGTAAACCGCCAGGGCGGGACACGCTCCATGCTCCATGCAAGGAAGCTCTCCGCATCTGGTCACTCGTGCGCAGCCTGGAGGCGGATCTCCTAGCCATTCATGTGGCAGGAGCCTCCAACACCCTGGCCGATGCCCTAAGCTGGATAGGGGCTGCCTCCCATGAGTGGTCTCTCCTGCCGGAGGTAGTCGAGATCTGTTCTCCCATTGGGCACACCTCAGGTGGACCTGTTTGCCTCCAGGAGAATGCGGTTGAGGCTGTTCCATGCCTGCCCCCTCAGCACGGCTGTCTGCAGGGGGATGCCTTCCGAGGCCGTGGACCCCGGGCCTCTTCTACGCCTTTCCCCCGTTCCCCTTGATGCACAAGGTGCTGCTCAAAGCAAGGAGGGACAAGGCGCAGGTGATTCTGCTAGCCCCAGACTGGCCCCACCAATACTGGTACCCAGATCTCCTCAGCCTCAGCTCCAGGCTTCCGAGGCAGCTTCCAGCTCGCCTGGACCTGCTCTCAGTCAATCAGGGGAAGGTATTCCATCCGGACTTTCAATCCCTGCACCTGACAGCCTGGTTCCTGAGCGGCTAGAGTTCCAGGCCTTGGGTCTTTCCGACAAGGTCCTCAATGTAGTTGAGGCGTCCAATGAGTCAACCAGAAAATGCTCGCCTTCAAATGGAAAAGGTTTTTCCATTTGGAGTATCCAGAACAGGGCCTGGACCCTTCCTCCTGTTCCTTGCGAGCATATTGGACTACCTGTGGTCCCTTTCTCAGCAAGGGCTTAGGTCGACGACCCTTAAGGTGTGCACCTGGCAGCCACTCTGCTTGCGTGCGGCCGAGAAGCGGTCGCTTGCGCAGGAGAAGGTGGTCTGGCGCTTTTTCAAAGGCCTTGATCACATTTCCTCCGGTGCGAGGAACCCCACCTCCGTGATCTACTCTGGTACTGGCAAAGCTCATGGGCAAGCCATTCGAACCAATGCCACAGGTGTGAACTCTCTCACCTGTCGGAAGACCACTTCTTGGTGGCTGTCACGTCAGCCAGAAGGATGGGAGAGCTCCAGGCCTGCATCGAGTCTCCTTACCTGGTCTTCCACAGGGACAGGGTTGTCCTGCTCCCACCGAAATTCCTTCCAAAGGTGGTGTCGGAGTTTCACCTTAATCAGGTGTTGACTCTGCGGTGTTCTACCCCAGTCACACCTCGAGGTCGAATATAGGCTCCATACTTTGGACCTAGAAGGCGCCGCTACTATAAGGAGCGTACGGCTGAAATTCGGGAGAGGTTCGCCAGTTGTTTGTCACTCTACGCTGAAGCCGCATCTGGCAGACCTGCAGCCAAGCGGACGATAGGCAGGTGGGTCATCTCCTGCATAGATCTCTCTATAAGTTGGCGGCATGGAGCCTCCCAGAGGATAAGAGCTCATTCCTGCCCGCCATACTGCTGCATCGGTGGCTGCTTCCAGGGACGCCCTATCCAGGAAATCTGCAGGGCTGCTACCTGGAAGTCAGCACACACCTTCATCACCCATTACCACATCGACCTTGAGTCACGCCAGGATGCTGGTTTTGGGGCCTCGGTTCTCCAGTCTCTTCCCAAGTAAGTATCGGGTGTGCCTACCTCCCTCCTCCCGGAGAACTGCTAGGAGTCTGCCAATAAGTGTGGATGAACAACATATCCATGTCCCTAGAAATACAGGTTACTCACCTGTAACAGGAGTTCTAGGAATGGTATGTGTCGTTCATCCACACGACCCACCCGACCTCCCCGGCTTCGACGCACAACCTGGCTTCCAGCGGGCCAGATCTGGCGTCATGGGGCGGAGCCGAGAGTTTTACCACCCGGGTGGGTGGGAGGAGCCAGCTTGAAGACCTTCCGGCAAGATTTAAAGCGGCAAGGATACCTGCCAGACAGTGTGGATGAACAACATATACCATTCCTAGAACTCCTGTTACAGGTGAGTAACCTGTATTTCTTCTCCCTGACCTTGTATGTCTTGTCAGGGATATACCCGTTTACGTCTCCTGCTCCCTGCCGTGCCAGCGGGCACAAGGGTCCAGACAGTCATTTAGATGGCTTCTTTTTTTCCCTACTCCCTCCTACTGGCCCCAGTGTGAGCGCGGCCTATGCCAGTCTCTCTTGCACACAGCACATATCCTGCTGCTGAAGTAAAGTCGCATGCCCAGCCGAAGGGGTTGCTGTGGCACCAGAGCTTGCCAGCGACTCTTCTCGTCTTAGGCACGCTGCTGTGCAGCAGCTACCTCAGCTTGGCTTGCTTCCTGATGGCCCGTCTTAGGTTCTTACCCGAAGCCGGGGTGTGCATACAACCATGCTGCAGCTGGGCCATGAGACGACTGCAGGATGTTGCTTTAGTCGATGAACAACCTTCCTGCTGCTGCCAAAATGAGGCAGAGACTCTGTGCATAGAGACGTTATTTTGTCAGCTCCCTTGTTAGTGTGACTCACTGTCCTTATTTTTTATTTATTTAAAGGGAAATAAATGTCCACCTGTAATCTGGCCCCATCTCCGTGTGAGGCAGGGTCCAATTAGCATATAGTGCATTTATTAATTTAGATTTTTATCTGGTTGATCCTGCCATCCCTCCTGCCGACATTTTGAAATGAAGCTCCCCTAGCATTGCAGCAGCAGAAGCATGCTTCAAACAACATGAAGTCTTGCTATATTATGACATATGCAGTATAACCCCAGGTTAGAACTGCTCTGGAGGTGAAAGAGTTAACTTTCCATGCAGGGCATGGAATCTTGAGCGTAAGCTCGGTTGAACACTCTGTCTGTTGAAGCTCAAACTTAAACTGTCAGATTCTTTACTCCGGCTTACTGAACAGTCGCTCTGGAGATTCCTCCTGCTGCTCGGTTCGTTTGTCGGTTTAAAAGTGTAATTCTCGGTTTATTTTACCGAAATTTAACCGCGATCGTCTGTTCAAGGTCTGTCTGTGGTACTGTAAGTAATAAATAGGCTTTTGTTTATTTCTTCTGTGTGGAACTTGTAAACGTCTTTTCGGTTCGGTTTGAACCGATCAGATTGGGTTTAAAATTACTTTCTAGTCATTTAGAGTGCGGTTCCCGGTTCTTATCGGTTCTAAAAAAAACGGATTTTATTACGGTTTTTTCCACAACCCGTGACACGGTTGGGAACCGATAAGAGAGTCTTGCTTGGCGGATTGCCATTAACGGGCAAGTTTTGGTTAGGCTGACACTATGTCTGAGAAACCCAAAAGAAAAACCGGACCCACTGGGTTTCAGCACTGTGGCCTCTGTGGAGAAGCCTTTGCGAAGGCTGACCCACACACCACTTGTGTATATTGTCTGGGGTTTGACCACCTCAATGCAGACTGCCAGATTTGTAAGAATTTTCCTGCTGCCACCGTGGAAAAGAGAGTTGGTAGACTCGGGAAAGGAGGCCAAAAAGTCCGCTGAACCGGATGGCCAGCCCTGTTCGGTTCCAACCGAACCTGAGGGAGTGCCCTCTGACCAGGGCGATACTTCCTCGGGCAAACGGAGAGCCAGCTCTGAGGAGCCGGTTCCAACTAAAAGGACTAGAAAGTCAGCTAGTTTGGGGCCAAAAGTTCTTTCTCCAACCGCTGAGGAAATAGCCAAAGCTATTCAAATTGTCCAGTCTCTTTCCCACAGTTCCGTCCGAGACCGACAACATTAGGGAAAGCGCCGGTTCGACGTTCCCCGTGTTTAAGATTATGATTTTGAGGATTTTTATGAACCGGAGGAAGGGGAGGAGGGGTATGAGGAGAGTGAGTGTGATTTTGAAAGTCTGGATGTGCCCATTGACCCGGACATCTCTCCAGACAGACCCTCAGGGGTTTCCCCTCCCAGGCTATCTTAGTCCCCTTCTCATTTTTTGTTTTACAAGAAAGTTGCTGAGACTCTGCAACTCCCTGTTGAAGAAGCTGTTGATGATCAAGAAGAGCCTGATTTTGTGGAAATGATGGATATTCCAGAGTCTATGAGACTGTCTATTCCCTTGCACAAATCTTTTAGGAAACAGACAGTAAAAATTCTGAAAACTCCTCATTCTATCCTCCCTGTGGATAAAAGGATGGACAAGAGGTATGCTTTATCAGGCTCTGATACGGAGTCCTCTCCCAGCAGTGCAGCCATGTGGGGTAGTGCAGGCTGCAGCCTGTGACAAGGCTAATCTTCCTCTAGCTCTCACCCTCCTGAAAAGGATTCCAGGAGGATGGATGCCATGGCAAAGAAACAGTACATGGCAGCATCTTTGGGACTCAGACAGGCAAATTATATGGCTACGCAGCTAGGTACCAGAAATCCAGATGGGATACTGTCCTGGCCCTAGCAAAACAGGCCCCTGACCAGCTTGCCAGGGAGCTGGAGCAGGTGGCTGCGGATGGTATTGAGGCATCCAAGGTGCAATTTCATGCTGCAGTAGACTCTAATGATGTTTCATCAAGAATCATGGCTACATCTGTGTGTCTTCGCAGAATGGCCTGGCTCAGATGTACCGCCCTGTCACAGGATACTCAGTCTAAGGCTATGGATTTTCCTGTTGTGGGCAATTCTCTGTTTGGGGAGCAGACAGAGAATTATATGAAGAAAATGGATGAGTATAGGACCACCTATAGGAGTGCACAGGCCAAGGAAAGGCAAGCCACTCCTCAAAGGCAGCATGGCAGGAGCAGGCCTTTTCATAGGCCTTTTTACCAAGCCCAGGCCTCCTCTTCTGCTTATGCCCAGAGGGTGTTCTTTAGAGGAAGGGGCAGAAGGGGTTCTAGTAAGCCTGCTTCTACCCCTCAACCCAAAGCCCCTGCAAAACAGGCTCCCTGATGGGGTAGCCAGGGCCGATTCTTCACTACCGGTAGGGGGCAGGCTGGCTTACTTTGTCCAGGACTGGAAGTCTTTAACATCAGACAAGTGGGTCCTGAAAGTAGTAAACCAGGGACTGGGTCTCAGCTTCAAAAAATTTCCGAAGATGAGAGCCAGGTCTTTTCCACCTGCAAACCCATCAGAGGCACTTGCCCTGGAAGCAGAAGTTTCTTCCCTCCTGGCTCTCAGAGCTGTGGAGAGGGTGCCTCCCATACACGAGGGCAAAGGGTTGTACTCCAGGTACTTCCTTACCCCAAAAAAGACAGGAGAATGGTGGCCCATCCTGGATCTCGGGTATCTAAACAAGCACCTTTTAAAACCAAAGTTCAAAATGGTGACTCTGGGAATTATTTTACCCTCTCTAAGGCCAGGGGACTGGCTAGTCTCCCTGGACCTCAAGGATGCCTACTTCCATGTTCTCATCAGAAGCTCCCATCGAAAGTACTTCAGATTCGAACTGTCCTCAGGCCATTACCAGTTCAGAGCAATGCCCTTCGGCCTCACCTCGGCCCCGAGGGTGTTCACAAAATGCCTGGCAGTAGCAGTTGCTCATTTAAGAAGGCAAAAGATTGCCATCTTTCCTTATCTGGACGATTGGCATTGTAGGCCAGTCTCCAGAACAGGTCAAACTACCACTTACAAGTAACCCAGCAACTGTTGACATCCCTAGGTTTCCTTCTCAATCTTCCAAAGTCAGTTCTGGAGCCTGTCCAGCTTCTCACCTTCATAGGCGCAGAACTGAACACAAAAGAAGCCAGAGCCTTCCTCCCTCTGGAAAGAGCAAGGACCTTGGTCTCTCTGGCCTCTTCTTTCACCCTGCAGGTCCCTCGACCAGCAAGGCATTTTCTACAGCTCCTGGGGCACATGGCTGCTTCTACAGCAGTAGTGCAGGGAGCAAGATTTCAGATGAGGGACATCCAGTTCCATTTGAGAGCCTTTTGGTCTCAAAGGACAGATCCTCTAACCAAGTTGATCCCAGTGACTTGAACCCTGATCCAGGCCCTTCAGTGGTGGCAGGATCGGAGCAATCTGAGACAGGGGGTTCCCTTCACTCCCCGGTCTCACTCCTTGACCCTTACTACAGATGCATCCCTCTTGGGGTGGGGAGCTCACATGGGCGACCTTTCCACCCAAGGGCTGTGGTCCCCTCAGGAATCTCTGCTCCACATCAATTTGCTGGAATTCAGAGCAGTTTTTCTAGCATTCCAGGTTTTTTCCACATCTGTTCAGATCAGAACAGGCAATACCACTACAATGTGGTACATCAACAAGCAAGGGGGCACTCGGTCTACGGCCTTGTGCACCGGAGCAATGAAGTTGTGGTCTCTGGCTTATTCTCTGGGCAACTCCCTCACGGCTGTTCACCTCCCAGGCAGGACAATGTCCTAGCGGATGCTCTCAGCAGGATTTCCCAGGGCCATCACAAATGGGCACTGGATCCCCTAGTACTGGAGGTAGTATTTGCCAGATGGGGCACCCCACAGATAGATCTCTTTGCAGCCTCAGACAATCACCAACTTCCCCTTTTTTGCTGCAGGCCCCCAGTGTTGGGCTCAGTCCCTCTGGATGCCTTCCTACTCAGTTGGGAAGGGAAGTTTCTCTATGCTTTTCCCCCCTTCCCCTCCTTTTCAAGGTGCTAGTCAGAATCAGATCTCAACCCTGCAAGATGCTCCAGATTGGGCCAGGCAGCCCTGGTACCCACTCCTCATGTCCTTAGCAGTCCACCTTCCCCTGTGTCTTCCCAGGAATCACAACCTGTTAACCTGTGCCCAGGGGAGAGTTTGGTATCCGAACCTCAAATCTCTCGATCTCAAGGCATGGCTCTTGAAGAGTTAGTTTGCTGACCTACACCTTTCCCAAGGTGTATTGGATATATTGAAGGCCTCTAGGAAGCCTTCCACCAGGGCTACTTATAATTCAAAATGGAAAGATTTTCCATATATGGTGTGCTGGTAGCATATTTCCCAGAATCTGCTGCGTGGCCACGATCCTGGATTATTTGGTGCATTTGAAATCCTTGGGCCTGAGACCAGCTACTCTAAAAGTGCACTTGGCAGCTGTGTCTGTCTTCTTATCAGCAGGTAAGCCCTCTTCTTTTTCAGCTCACCCTGTGTTCTCCAAGTTTTTTAAAGGGTTGCTTCACACCAACCCTCCATTCAGGGACCCTGCCCTTGCTTGGGATCTTAATATTTGCATTGCTCAGCTTATGCAACCCCCTTCTGAGCCATTGTCTTCAGCAGAGCTTAAGTACTTGACTTGGAAAACTGTGTTTCTGGTAGCCATCACCTCTGCCAGGCGCATAAGTGAGCTACAAGCATTGTCAGTGGAGCCTGATTTTATCTCCTTTCATAGAGATAAGGTGGTCCTCAGGACTAACAGGAAGATTTTGCCTAAGGTGGTTTCAGACTTACACCTTAATCAATCCATGTCTCTTCCTGTGTACTTCACTGACCATTCCTCCTCTGGTGAGAGGAGATTGCACAGTTTAGATGTCAAAAGAGCCCTTAGTTATTATATAGAACGTACCAAGGGTCACAGGTTCGAATCCCTCCAATTGTTCCTCACGGTGAGGTTGGTAAAGGGAAACCTGCCACTAAAAGATCCATTGCCAGGTGTATTGTCTCTTGTATCCAATTCTGCTATGGAAAACTGGGTAAGGTTCCTCCGTCAGGCCTGAGGGCTCACTCCACCAGAGGTACAGCTGCGTCTCTGGCTGCTGCCAGGGACATCCCTATCCTAGAGATATGTCAAGCAGCTACCTGGAAAACAGTTCTCACTTTTACTAAGCATTACTCCCTGGATTTCCAGGCTAGGAGTGATGCTCGATTTGGCACAGCTGTGCTTCAGAGCCTATTTCCCAAGTAGGTTCTGTCCCTCCTCCATGGAGCTACTGCTGTATAGTCTGCATATGTCATAATATAGCAAGACTTCATGTTGTTTGAAGAAAAAATTACTCACTTTAGTAATGTTGTTTCTTCTAATGGAGTCTTGCTATATTATGACCTCCCCCCCAGCCTGCCCCTCTCAGAACTTCTTTTTTGGGATGTGGGTGGGCAGTGCAGTGTTGGCACTTCATAGATGCCCACTTTATTTTCACCCTTCTTTGGGTGCTTAGGTGTTATGCTTATTTTTTCTTTCTTGAATCCTGACTTGAGTCTTTGTTTTGGGATCAAGATCAAAAATGTGTTTTTGTAGTTAGTAGCCAGTGGCTAGTGTAGGTTTACGGCTTCCACACAGAACCTTAGTGAGTTTTTGCTCGTAAAGATCTGATAGTTTAAGTTTGAGCTTCAACAGAGTGTTCAACCGAGCTCGCGCTCAAGAGTCCATGCCCTGCATGGAAAGTTAACTCTTTCACCTCCGGAGCAGTTCTAACCTGGGGTTATACTGCATATGTCATAATATAGCAAGACTCCATTAGAAAAAACAACATTACTAAGGTGAGTAATTTTTTCATAGTGATCCTGTATAGTTAATAGCTCCGGTTTGACATTTACATGAAGCGATGCTATACCGATACCAGGTATAGCACAGAGGCATTTAAATTATAGGCAGACTATTAATTCTCCAACTGCAGGACCCCTGTGCACGCTCCAGCGGCTGCACCTCTGCTCATATGTCCTTCTCAAGACAGCCGCAGGAGGTTGTAGGTGCACTTTGTTTCAAAATGCCAGTGGGAGGGACAGCAGGATCAAACATAAAATCTAATTAACTAAATGCACTTTAAGTGAGAAACATTGCATCGGTTGCAGAATTGCTGATCGGGCCCTGCCTCACACTGAGGTGGGGCTCAATTGTAGGTTGGTATTTCCTTTGAAATAATTTTTCATAAAGGACTAGGGTTAGAAATTATTGGAGAGTAGTGACTAAATAATTTCTTCCTAATGGTGTGCATCTGGGAAAGCAGGAAGGAGGAGAATGCAGAAATAAGTCGTAAGTGGTAAGTCGAACCTCGCTTGTCTCAGAGTGTGCAGTCCATTATATATCAGTGTAATTTAAAAACGCAGCCAAACAGCCATTGGATGTGTAACGTTGGCCATTGGTTTAATATTTATGTTTCTGCATCGCTCCACGTTGTCAGTGGGGAGTTGATACATATTGGTAAAGAGCACCCCCACTGAGGTAGTGGTACAGCCCAAAGCTGTCTATCGGCATAGAGTCCTGGGCTCATGAATCTAAAGGCATCACAGACTCTGTCTTTGCTGTACCACTAGAGGGGTAGGCAGCATAGAACACTCTCAGAGAAACAATTCTTTTTTTTTTTTTGTTATATTTCTGACAAGCATTGTGCAACTAGGAGGCAGGTTGGAGCTCTCTAGTGAAAGGGAGCTCCCTCAAATTTAGAAATTGTACCTGTTAAGCTGTGACTTTCAAATTGACTAACCTGCTAGCTAACACTGTCATTGCCTGCAGCGCATAAATTGAGACCCACTTGCCTTTTTGCAGTGTGTGCAAGTTTGCAAATCAGGTCTCTGGTGCTTCAGGCAAGTCTTTTTTCACTTTTGGGGGAGAAGAGCATTTAGTTAGGCTGGGGAGCTGTATTCTGTTATTAACCTTTGATCAGTCTTCGAGGGTGGATCTCTTGCAGCAGGTAATACTATTAGGACTGAAGCAGTCGGGTGTCGGGACCCCACGGTAGACTTGTTGCTATCAGTCTGAGGCAGGGGACCGCCCTCAGTGTCTGCTCCACCTGATGTCAGATGTGGTATAAAGGGGCAGTCCCCTGGCGCCATCTCAGTTCTTTTCCCGCCATCGACCTGCATAGTTCGGCTCCTTAGACTCCTCTCTCAGCAGTCAACAGCCTCGAGCATCAAATAAGTAGTTTTCTTCTTTAATCTAATTTTAACCTTCGCCTTGTTTGTCATCACCCTCACCACCACGGCGAAAGTCTGAGTGCGTGCGGGAAGCAGATCCTGGCCAAAGATGGCCATGTGGCCTGCCTCATCTGCCTAGGCCCAGAACACCAGCCTGACTCCTGCACCCACTGTCAGAAATGTAACCAAAAGACTCTTGCCAGAAGAGCCCATGCCCTTAAAACATTCCTTTTGGAGAAAAAGCTTGTGGCCATGCAGCGAGGATTGGGGGCCAGCTCATCCTCTCCTGCTAGAGAATCCCCACCTAAAGATAGGTCCTCCGAGGGGAAGCATCACCACAAGGAGAAGGATCGGGCCAAGTCTGAATCCCGCCCTCTGTCGCCAACCAAATAGGCGTTGCCTTCTTCGTCCAGCAAGAGGTCTGGTTCGGTTCTGGCCCTGCTATCCGAACCTTCCCGCTTCTCCAAGTCCACTCCCACCCCTTCCCAGGGACATCACCAGGAGTCTGCCTCAGTGGGACACCGCTCTACATCCCTGGCTCATCGACCTTCAAAAACCCCAGAGTCGACCCAGGAAAGCCTGCCCAGGGCTCAGGACAGGCCTAGTTCTTCAGAGAAGAGGAGACGTTCCGAAGAACCTTCCAGTAGGCAGGAGATTGCCCGGGCTCGGACACCTCCACCCCAGGCTAAGGTGCACCCTCCGCCTGACAGGCGCCCACCTACCCCAATGACCTGCTCTCCAACGCCATACATGGGTGGTTGCTGGATGAGGATCAGCTGTCTGTCCCTCCCCTGAGGGTCCAGATGCCCGTCAAGACCATGCCGGATACTGATCGCTTGCCTACTGACGCTGGGGTTTCCGGTCTTGATACCTGCCATCCTAGACGCCCGCCCCTAACGACCCAGCGCCTGCGGTCGTCCCAGTGGCAGATATTGGTAACCTTTTCACCACCTGGTGGAACACTGTAAAAGGGACCTCTTATACCGACCCCAGACAAGGCCCCCCCGCTCCCATGGGACCCCCTCCCACCCGAGCCTCAGGGGAACCAGGATGAGCACCCAGATCCACATCCAAAAGGGAAATTAAGAATGTGAACTTCCTCCTCATCTCCTTCATCCCCACCCATCTCTTTCTCCTCGGATGATGCAGGTGTAGACTTGGATATATCGGATAGAGGCTTCTATTCTCTCTTGCTAGAACCTAAGGATTCTCCACGATCCCCACCGGATGATCACTCATTCCTTGACATCATGAGGCCCATCCAGGCCATTTATGAGTGGGACACCGAGGACCTAGACCCAGAGCATAAATGCCTGGCCAAGTTCCTTGGAGAAAAGGAACCCAAGCCCTTGGTGATCCCACAGTTTGTGGAGCCCTTCCAGGATGTTACTTGCCTCACTTGGCGTACACCATCCTGTGTCCTGACGGGTCAAAGGAAGGCAGACAGACTCTACCTCCTAAATCAGAGCCTGGCAGAACAGCCAAAGGCTAACTTTCTAGTTCTTACGGTTGCCCACGGAAGAGGAGGTCAACCGAAACACTTAAGCTTCCAACCCTGTTTCCAAGAAGCTAGATGGCTGGAGCCGTAAGGTCTTCTCCTCTGCTACTGGGGTCATCGGGTCACTGAACTTTATGGCCCATATGATCACCTACCAGCAGTCCCTATGGAGAAAGACCATGGACTTAGTAGAGAACCTTCCTGACTCCAGCTCCAAGCAGGAGATCTTAGCATGTGCCCAGTTGGGCCTGGATGTGGACAAGCATGTCCTCCGGTGTTTTTATGAAGCCATAGATATGGATTCCAGGGCCGCCGCCTCTGGAATCTGTATAAGACGACAGTCCTGGCTCAGACTTGCAGGTTTCCAACCTGACCTTCATGAATCCATTCTAGACTCTCCTTTTCAGGGCCCTGTTTTGTTTGGCCCTGAAGTTGAACAGATGGTGAAACAGCTTCAGGAGTCTGGGAAAGCTGTGGCGGACGTACACCGAATGTACAAGTCCCAGCTCCAAGAACCCCACCGACGTCCTTTTTGTAGAGGTCAAGGGCAGGGACAAGGCGGTAAACAGTCCCAAGGTAAGGGATTCAAGAGGCGGGGTCACCATGCCCCTCAAGGTTCCTAGGGCCCAGGCCCCTACCACCCCTCTGCCTTACTCCCTCTGCCACCCCCTCCCCTCGGGGACAGGCTGACCGAGCAGGTAGGAGGGCAATTTGCGCTCTACCCAGTCGAATGGTCCAGTATCACTGCAGACCAATGGGTACTAGATACAATTCGGAAAGGG
Organism: Neoceratodus forsteri; assembly: GCA_016271365.2. NCBI lineage: Eukaryota > Metazoa > Chordata > Ceratodontiformes > Ceratodontidae > Neoceratodus > Neoceratodus forsteri. The sequence goes on along the minus strand of JADMNL010000026.1, from coordinate 210,046,994 downwards.
TATTAGAGTTCACCCCTATCCTGCCGGACAACCCCCCAAAGCCTGTTGTCCAGTGGAGCACGGTCGTCTTCTAGAAGCTGAAATTCATCAGCTTCTAGAAAAAAGAGCCATTCAAAAGGTCCCACAGGCCCAGAAAGGGACAGGGTTTTATTTCCGCTTCTTTCTGGTTCCAAAGAAAACGTGAGACCTTCATCCAGTTCTGGACCTCAGCCAGCTCAATCTCTTGGTAAAATACTAGAGGTTTCGAATGGTCACTCTGGCAAGCGTTTTTCCCCCCTGCTTCAGTAGGGGGATGGGCTGTGCTTCCTAGATATGCAGGACGCCTACAGGCATATCAAGGTCCTGAAGTCTCACAGAAGGTTTTTTCGCTTCAGATTCAGAGAGGAGCACTACAAATTCCGGGTACTCCATTTCGGCCTTTCTTCAGCCCCCAGGGTGTTCAAATGCGTGGCTGTTGTAGTGGCGGCCCTCCGCAGTAGAGGCCTCTTTGTCTACCCTTATCTAGACCATTGGCTGCTCTCCTCCCAGTCAGAGGAGGAACTCCTTATCGCCCTACGATAAACGCAGGCCCTTTTTTCCACCCTGGGGATTACTGTAAATTGGCTGAGGTCCCATCCCTTGCCAACAAAGAGAATACAGTTCATAGGAGCCATTCTGGACATCGTTCAGGGAAGAGCCTTTTTGCCTCAGATCAGACAGACTGCCTTCGGAGTTCTGGCCAGGGGGCTGCTATGCACCCCCTTTTTCCACTGCCCGGACGGTTCTGCAGCTCCTAGGCCACATGGCTTCGGCTGTAGCCACAGTATCCCAAGCTAGACTTCACATGAGGACTCTACAGTAGCACCTCAAAGTCCAATGGGACCAATCGATGGACGATTTGGATCTCCAAATCCAGATCACCCGGGCTGTTCACCACTCTCTCAGCCCCGACAATCTTGCAAGAGGAGTTCCTTTCCGGAGAGTCGCTACTCTCCAAACTCTGACCACAGATGCCTCTTTCCAGCTGGGGGCACATTTTTGGGGGGGGGGGGTGTCGTCACAGGACCTGGGGTCTAGTTCCATCACAGAGAGCTCTCTACATATCAATGTTCCGGAAATGAGAGTCGTTCTGAATGCTCTAACGGCATTTGAAGACCAGCTGTCTCTGTATCCTCTCTTGGTGCAGACAGACAACACTCCAGTGGTCTTCTACATCAACAAACAGGGAGGAACTCATTCGTACCCCCTTTTCAGGGAGGCCATGAGAGTGTGGGACTGGACAGTAGAACGCAGTCTGGACCTCGTTGCGGTTCATCTGCCCAGGACCCAGAACATCCTTGCTGACTGTCTCAGCCGCTCTACCTCTCTGAACCACGAGGCCACAGAGGAGCCACCAGAATCATTCTGGCTCCCTCTTATTGCAGTTTCAGTAACACTCTCTGACTGAGTGGAAAGGGAAGGAAGGCGTACAGGAACTTCCCTATCCAAGAGAGGGACAATGCGTCTTGCCAGAAAACATCAGACCCTGGAATGAGCGAGCAAAAATTTTGCAGTTTGGCGTGGCACGGTGACGCAAAGAGGTCCAACTCTGGAAGGCCCCAGCAAGCAAACAGGTCATCTGCGACTTCTTGGACCATCCGGTCCTGGTCTCCTCAGTGGTTCAGAAAGAATTGGTTTGGTGGATGGACCCCTGCAACCTTTCTTTGAGTCTTCCTTTTCAGAACCCTACTCCCTTGGCATCCCTAACTATAAATGTGCCAAACATGGGATGGGGAGCACATCTAGGGGTGCACCAAGCTCGAGGACAGTGGTCCAGCTTAGAAGAATCATTACACATGTTCTGGAGATAAGTGCGGTCTTGTATACCTTATAGGCCTTCCAGACCCTTCTTCCCAAGGGATTACTGCTGGTCCAAATGGACAACATGTCAGTAGTCTGGTGCCTCAACGAACAAGGAGGAACCCAATCGTACCCCCTGTGCAGGGAGGCGATGCGGGTGTGGAACTGGGCGGTCCAGCACAGTCTGACCCTTGTGGGCCGTGCATGTTCCAGGAGTCCTCAGCATCCTGGCAGACAGTCTCAGCAGGTCTCTGACCCTAGTTCACAAGTGGGAACTACTTCAGGAAGTGGCCAAATCACTCTTCCTAAAATGGGGGGGTGGCTGGAAATCGACCTGTTCACTCCAAATTCAACGCAAAACTTCCCAATTTTTGCTCGCTCGTTCCAGGGCATGGTGCTTTCTGGCACGACGCGCTCTCTCTCTCTCCTAGACAGGGAAATATTTGTACGCCTTCCCTCCGTTTCCCATTCTCCAGAGGGTCCTTCTCAAGCTCCAGGCAAAGGAGGCGAGGATGATCCTCATCGTCCCCCTCTGACTGAGACAAATTTGGTTTCCACTGTTACAACAGTTATCCAGAGAACCAACGGTTTCACTTCCAGTGACCCACGACCTCTTGACCCAGGATCAAGGTCGTCTAGTTCATCCGGGGCTTAGAACTTGCATCTTCATGCTTGGCTTCTGCAGACATAGCGATTTGTCGCTTTGGGGTTTCCTCCTGAGTCGCTCAAGTCCTTATCGAGGCTAGAAAACCCTCTACTCGTTCCACTTATGCCATGAAGTGGAAACGGTTTTCTATATGGGCAACTTCCAAGGGTTGGAACCCCTTTTCCTGTTCAGCTCCACAAGTCATGGAATACCTCCTTCATGTGTCAGACTCTGGTCTGTCATATTCCTCCTTGAAGGTCCACCTTTCCACAATCTCGGCATACCACAAGCTGGTGGATGATAAACCAGTGGCTGTTGGAAGTTTCTAAAACCTTCTTGAAAGGGATACTCCATCTGAACCCCTCCCCCCCCATCCGCAGCCCTATTCCACCTTGAGATCTGAACTTTGTGTTAGAGAAGCTCACCCTTCCCCCATTTGAACCGACTGTGAGCTGTGACTTGTGCTTCCTTTCCGGGAAGATGTTATTTTTGGTTGCTGTTACGTCAGCCTGAAAGATTTCGGAACTTCATGCTCTGGTTTGTGAAGAGCCTTATCTTATTTTCCACAGGGACTGGGCGGTTCTCAGGACAAATCCTGTTTCTTCCCAAGGTGGTGTCAGAAGCCACACTGAACCAATCAGTAGAGCTTCTGGTTTATTTTCCGTCCCCCACCAATAGAGGTGAGGCACTCCTGCATACCATGGATGTCCATCGGATCCTTCGGTGCTGTATACACTGGACCAAGGTTTTCCGTAGCTGTGATCAGCTTTTTGTTTCCTTTGCTCCCAGATCTAAGGGCAGACCGGTTTCCCAGCAGGGCCATTCCAAATGGCTAGGGAACTGCATTCAGTGTTACCAAAAGTGTGAAAAACCTCTGTCGGGACCCATCAGAGGTCATTCTACTGGGGCATGGCTGCTTCCACTGCCTTCCTGCGAAATGTCTCTGAGGCTGATGGCTGTGCCACAGCCACCTGGAGTTCTGTCCATACCTTTACCAAACACTACAGTCTGGAGATTGCTTCTAGGCTGAGGGCTGGCTTCGGCCTAGCTGTCTTGCAGGGCCTTCTGTCCTAGGCTGGGCTCATTCTGGTCCCCAGTTTCTGTTGGAGTTGTTTTTCCTCCTCCCCGGTTTCTCTCGGTCTCTCTTTGGACGGACTGCTTGGGACTCTGTCCTATATTTAATGACCTACTGAAGGAACTTCTTTCAAAGATCTACTGTTACGGTAAGTTCCCACGTAACTGTACTTTCCTGTCCGGGGAGATCACTGCTGCATGGAACTGACCAGCTTGGCTATTCTGAACTGTGAACAGACTGTGCAATCCAGTCTGTCTGCAGTTATGGAGAACCTTGTCACAAGAGAAGTGTGACGAGTTTGCTCGCTTCTTTGCAGATAAGATTGCTGACATCAGGTCAGAATCAGTGCAGCTCGCTCTAATGGGTGTGGCAGTGGTTGGTGGGCAGTTGCAATGCCTCAGTCTGGTTGGTCGGCCTTTGATCAGGTGGCGATCTCGGATGTTATGAGGGTCGTCCAGAGTATGTGGCCGACCTGATGTAGTTTTGGCCCTGGCCTAACGCATCTCCTTGTGAGATGTGTTGAGGTCATCGGCACGGTCCTGACTGAGATTGTCCAGTGCTCGTTGGAGACTAGGGAGTTTCCGGACTCCCTGAAGGAGTCAGTGGTGACTCCCCTCCTTAAGAAACCTTCTCTCGGCACAGATTGTCTCGCCAACTACAGGCCAATCTCTAACCTGCCCTTTGTGGGCAAGGTTATTGAGAAGGTGGTTGCGCTGCAGCTGGATGACTGTTTTGCCATCCAGGATACCTATGATCCCTTCCAGTCAGGATTTAGGAAGAGGCATAGTACTGAGACTGCCCTTGTTCGGGTGCTCAGTGACCTCCTTCTAGCGAGAGATTGGAGGAGCCGTTCCATCTTGGTCCTCCTTGCTATCTCTGGCGGCATTTGACACTGTGGACCATGGAGTACTGCTAGAGCGCCTGTGGCTGATCTGTGTACTGTCAGGTACAGTCATCAGATGGTTTCATTCCTTCCTCACTGGTAGGTCTCAGAGAGTAGTGTCAGGATTTATTCTTATGACGCATTCTCCCTGCCATGTGGGGTTCCCATGTTTGCGGTGTACATGTTGCCACGGGGGACATTGTAAGGCGATACGGACTGAGTTTTCACTGCTATGCAGATGATTCTCAGCTGTGCATGTCCTTTGTACCCGAACAGGATACTGCGGTCTCAGTATTTAATAATTGTCTATCCGAGATCCAAGACTGGATGAGTGCCAACTGGTTGAAGCGGAATCCTGACAAGACGGTGAGTTTTTGGTTGTGGACCCGGGTTGTCGAGTAGAGGGGTCTTCAGCTGGGCAGGCATCTGGACTCGTGCTTGGTGACAACCAGCTGAGGTCCTTTGAATGGGTGTGGAGTCTGGGCGTTATTTTTGATGAGAGTTTGACCCTGAAATCTCAGGTGTCGTCAACACCTCATTTTCCCATCTGAAGAATATCGCCTGGATTAAACACCTGGTTCCGTCTGACGATCTTCTGACACTGGTCCACGTCTTTGTGACCTCCCGCCTGGATTACTGTAATGCCCTGTACCTAGGGCTGTCGGGGGTTGACATCCGCCATCTGCAGCTGATGCAGAACATGGCAGCCAGGCTACTAACTGGGCTTTCTCAATCTAGCCATAGTACTCCTGTGCTGCGCGAACTGCATTGGTTGCCAGTCCAGTGGTGGATCACCTTCAAAGTTGGCTTGCTGACCTGTAAAGCCCTACATGGACTGGGACCATACTACCTGCAGGAGCTTTTTCGTCCCTATTCCCCCTCCCAGCCAATCCGCCGATGAAGGATTGCTAGAGATTCCCAGGGTTCGGTTGAGGACATCTGGGGCCCGAGCATTTGCTTTTGCAGCCCCCAACCTGTGGAACTCTCTACCTCGTCGTGTTCGGGAGTGCTTGACTGTGGAGAGCTTCAAATCTGTATTGAAGATCTACTTATTTAATCTTGCATTCTCTTCAAATCGATATTGCTCTGATTCTGTATGTTATAATTTCTTAATTTATGGTTTTAATGCATTTTAGATGCTAAATATTGTTAGAGCACTTTGATACTAGTGAATTCCGCTCAGTAAATAAAGATATTGTTTGGCATGCAGAGGAGGTGCCTCGTCATTGGCTTCACTGCGCTCACTGGAGGGGTTTTTCCTTGTTGTACCCTTCGAGACGCAGCGTGCAATGGCTCCTGCGCAATGAGTCTCCACCAGAGGCTACTCCCACGCTGGGAACTCCCCGCAACCCACCCTGGGTGAGGAGAGCAGTCCTCCAGACGCTCAATCTCTTCCCGCCCTAGTTCCCGAATCCAGGTCGCCAGCATGGTGTGAGGTGTGGCGTCCAACGCCTCTGTGCCACTGGGCCAGCTCGGAAGTGATACTTAACATTATGTACGTCGCATACGAACACACCAGCAGATACAGGCCTCACGGTCTTATAGAGTCTGCTCGATTGTGCAGCTAGCCCCTCACCTTGCAGCTACTCCTCCCACCTCCCCCGGTCTAAAGTGCCCGAACATCCTAGTTCTCTCCCACCTGACAAGGAGTCCAGGAGACTAGATGTTCTGGGGAAGAGGACCTTTGCTTCTGCAACCTTGGGCCTGAGGATTGCAAATTATCAGGCCCATATGGTGAAATAACAAAATACACTCTGGTGGAAGGCCAAGGCAGCGGCTCAAGCCCTACCAGCGGGTACTCCTAAGCAGGAACTATTAAAGGCCCTTCAAGCAGGAGCAGATGTAGGGAAGCATCATTTATGCTCTACCTTCGACATCGCTGATGCTTCTGCCAGAGCAGTAGCTTCTGGGGTCTGAGAAGACATACTTGGTTGAGGGTGGCAGGATTTGCCAGTGATGTGCAGCAGTCCATCCTAAATGCCGTATATAGAGTATAAAAGTTGTTCGGGAGCAGACTTTCAGGATAGCCTCTAAAACCTACAGGCATCGGGCAGGACTCTCAGTACATTCCCTCTACTACACACAGCCAACAAGCAGGCAGAGGGTGCCTTTTCCTCCAGCCAATAACAGACACCATTCAGGGGCCAGACAAAGTAAACGCAGAGGAGGATTGGCTATGCCTGCCTCGGGACCCACCCCAGGTGCCCACTCAAAAGCCCCTAGAGGTGGGGGTGCGGCTGCAGCCGCAGGATCTGCATCTGTGTAACTCCTTCATAAACCCACATCCACCAGTACCTTCATGGGTGGTTGTCGGGGGTCAACATTCCTCCACCTTGACCAGTGGAGGAAGGTTACATCAGATGCTTAGGTTCTGCAGATAACATAACAGGGCTATGCTCTAGAGCTTCGGGAGTTACCTCCAGACCATCCACCAGCCACTAAGGCTAATCCTCCAGAACACATACCAGTGCTGCAAGAGGAAGTGCATACCTTGATCCAGAAAAGGGCTGTAGAACCAGTTCTCTCGGGTTCTAATCTCACTACTTCCTAGTCCCAAAAGGTACAGGAGATCCGAGACCCATCCTAGACCAAAGAGATTTGAATCGCTTTATTCAGTGCAAGACGTTCAGAATGGTTATTCTAGAAGGCCTGCTATCACTACTTCAAGTAGGGGACAGGGGGACAGGATCTTTTCTCCTGACATGCAGGATGCTTATCTGCATATCAGGATCTGTCGTCCCCCCCCTCCCCAATCATGGGGGGGGGGAATACTTCCGGTATACCACAGGAAATGCCTCCGGATCCTTATTCAAGGGGAGCACTGTCAGTTCTAGGTATTGCCTTTTGACTTATCATTTGCACCATGGGTCTTTACCAGATGTTTAGCAGTGTTGGCAGCAGCCCTCAGGAGAGAAGAACTGTATGTCTTCCTGTACCTGGACAACTGGCTGCTCAAACCCAATTCCAAAGAGCATCTTTATCAGACTCTAGCATGTACCAGGCAGCTGTTCGATGCCCTCAGGATCACAGTCAATGTGCCGAAAATCGGTTTTGGCCCCCTGTCAGTGTGGGCAGTACATAGGGGCAGTCTTGGACACAGCCCAAGGCTTAGTCTTCCTTCCCCAGGACAGGGCCGAACACCTGATTGCACAGGCCCAGATGGTATACAGCAACAGGTATGTCACAGCCAGGATATTTCTGAGACCATTGGGTCTGATGGCAGTAGCCATGGTTATGGTACTACTGGCCAAACTGGATATGAGGATTCCCCAGTGGACATTTAGAGTCCAGTGGGAGCACCGCACCAACAACCTAGAGCAGAAGGTTTTGGTAAACTCTCCTGTCCAAAAGGTGCTTCAGTGGTGGATGGAATCCAGCCATTTACTGAAGGGGGTTCCTTCTGATCCCCTCCCCTCATCAGATCTTCACTACATATGCTTTGGGGATGGTCTGGGCGGCACATCTGAGGCTTCATCAGACACAGGGAACATGGACAAAAGTGGAGACCACATAAACATTGTAGAAATGAAGGCTGTTCTGTATGGTCTACAAGCCTTTCAGATCCAGCTATGCCCGGTACATCTGCTGGTGCAGACAGACATCAGCGTGGTACACTACTTGAAAAAGGGGGAATTCACTCCTAACAATGAGGGTTTGGTATTGGGCTCTAGAACATGGTCTAGAACTGCCTGCAGACAGGTTAAGCAGGTCGCAGTCCAGGATGCATTAGTGGGAACTGCTGACCTTAGTAGCAGAAGACCTGTTCAGGTGGGGTCATCCAGAGTTGGACCTTTTGCATCCCCACACAATGCAAAACTACTACTTTTCTGCTCGCTCGTTCCAGAGCCTTGAGTTTTCTTTTTTTTTTTTTTCTTTTCTATTTTCTTTTATTTTCCCCACTTGTCCGCCGCCGATATCCACCTAGTCATGACGCCTTCAGCTTCTGCCTTACCCTGCTGAGTTCCCCTTCGAAACCCCCAACCTGCCCCTTGGAGGGTGGAGTTGCAGCACTGACCAGGTGCTGCGATCAATGGGACTATCTTTGGGGAGCCAGTTGGGAGGCTAATCTGAAGCCGAAGGCAGGCTTCACGGAGGCGGCAGACATGCAGGGAGGCTTTTTCCCCGTGTCACAGGGGGCAATGACGTCCAGCGTCCACCCCGCCCCCTAGAACTGCGGCGTGCCAGTAGCTTGCGGTACCCCTAGCCTCCGCCATGAGTCCGTCAGGCACCAGATGGGAACCCAACCCTTCCCCTGGAGAAGGAGAACAGTCCACAGGATGCTTCATCCTTCTCCCCCTGGCCGGCCCTCCAGCAACCAGAGTCCATTCCCGAACCCGGGTTGCCGGCGTCGCAAGTGGAAATCCCACTGCTGCGCCGGCTGAGCCTTGAGTTTTCTGGCAAGACACATTGTCCCGCTCTTGGAAGGGAGATTTCTTTGTGCCTTCTTCCCTTCCCTGTAATCCAGAGGTTGCTAATCAAGCTCCAAATGGAAGGGGCAACTCTGATGTGCTCCCCTTTGGCCTCGTCGGATCTGGTTCCCCTTACTGTAGCTATTGGCAGTGGAATCACCACTGCCTCTGTGCAGGGCCCTACTGTCACAGGAACAAGGAACTCTGGTCCATCTGGACCTCAGGCCACTCCATCTACATGCATGGTTCCTGAAGATGTAGCCATTGCTACGTTTGATGCGTCTCAAAAGGTGGCTGATGTTCTGGTGGCTGCCAGAAAACATTCCACCAGAGCCACTTATCCCTTGAAGTGCAAGCAGTTTTGTTTGTGGATCGCTTCTCATCAAATCCTTTGAACCCTCTCTTTGTATCCCCACCCCTACCTTATTTTATACAATACTCTCCTACCATATTAAATAGAAAGCCACACAGGCAGCCAACCCCTCATTTCTCACTATACGGTTTACTGCCCTAAAAAAAAAAAAAAGCACGTAAATACTGTTTACATATACCCACATTGTACAACTGCACTTTGAAAAATACTGCCTCAACTATTTAACCTCATTTGATTGTTTGCCGTTATTGTAATTTTTTTTTTGTTACTGTATCCATGAGTGCTTACATTGTTGTGTTCTTCTCTGACCATTATATACCCCTCTCCTGGGTCACACCTGGAAACGAGTCTCGGCTCAGTGCGTCTTTCCTGGTTACCACATTTTAAATAAATAATTATGCAATGGAGTATGAAAATCCTGTAACCTCATTGGTCAAAACACATCACATGACCATGATAAATCCTCCAGTATACGCACTGTAAAAGTTTTATATCACTATAAAAACATAAAAACAAGTTGAACATTGTATAATAGCAATATACCATGACAGAGAGTGGGTAAATGGGTGGATTTACCACTTCTGGTGTGGTTGTCATTCGGCTGTGCCTCGCGCCCAAACCACACCAGGCGTGGTAAATCCACCAATATACCCACTCTCTGTCATGGTATATTGCTTAAATAGATCATTTTACCTGTCTGGTAAATCAGGTTCTGGAGTATTTGCTGTCCTTGTCAGATGCAGGATTGTAATACTCTTCTATAAAAGTGCACTTGATGGCCATTTCAGTCTTTTGTGTGCCTGTTGATTGTCGTACGGTTGCTCAGCTGGAGGTAGCCTGTATATTTTTGAGGCGCATTCTGCACTTTGAAGCCCCCTATCCGCAATCCAGTCCCGGCTTGGTACCTGAATTTTGTATTAGAAAAGCTTACTTTGGCTCCTTTTGAGCCGGCCACGACTTATGGCCTACGCTTCTTTTCTTGGAAAGTGTTATTTTTAGTTGCTGTTACCTCTGTTCAAAGGATTTCAGAGCTTCAGGCTCTGTGTGTGCCTCCGTATTTGATTTTCCACAAAGCTAGGATATCTTTATGTACCAGTCTTAAGTTTCTTCCTAAGGTGGTGTCTGAGTTTACTTTAAATCAAACTATCCGCCTGTCAGTTTATTTTCCGGAACGTGCCAGTCCAGGAGAAGCATTTCTCAGTACTTTAGACGTACACAGAATACTCTGATACTGTATACACCGTACAAAGAACTGCAGGAAATCGTGACAGCTTTTTGTTTCCTTCACCCCTGAGAAAGCGGGTGCACCTGATCTTACTTCGAGATACAACTCTTGCTGCAGGTTACACCATTAGGACTGAAACTGTCAGGCGGCAGGACCCCATGGAAAACATACAGTGGGGGACCGCCCCGATGTTGGCCCCGCCCCAACATACCTTACATCATAAAAGGGGTGGTTCCCCAGCATCTCTGTTCTTTTCCCACCGTCGACTTGCAAGCATTGGCTCCATGGACACCATCACTTAAGTATTTTCTTTATAATTTTCGAAAAGTTCACTATTTTGTTCCAGTCATCTCTTTCTGTATGTCGTCTTCCCCGACGTTCTCCGTAGAAAGGCACTTATCCAAGTGTGTCTGCGGCAAACGGATCTAGTTTAAGGATAGCCGCATGGCCTGTGTGCGATGCCTGGGCCGAGGGCATGACACCTAAGGCCTGTTGTATTTCAGAATGTCAACAGCAGAATGAGGATCTGCCGCCAGAAAGTCTTGGAGACCTTCCTCCTTGAACAAAAATTAGCAGCAATGCAAAAGAGTACCTCCTCAAGGGAAGGATCCTCCCATAAGTCAGGGAAACGCAAGGAAAAAGGGAGGTAAAGGGTGAAAGAGCGCTCCCCATCTAAGTCTTAGACGTCAGACTCCAAGGGAAGCTTGGACTATGCCAGCCGCTCTACCAGATCTCTGTCTCGGTCTAAGGCCCCAAAACCGCCAGCCAAGGTCCAAACGTCTGATGGCTCTGGTTCAGGAACTGCTCTTTAGCCCCTGAAAATCCGGCCTTAGGTTCACTCCACCAGCTGGTCTTCGGGCTGTGTAGGCCGGTGGTCTTCTACAGACTGCCTAGTAAAAGCACCCTCCCAGTCGGCTCAGTCACAGACTCTGACTCCTGGACCAGCGCGGAGCTCCACGACCAGGTGACCTCTCAATCCTACGACCTTACATCCTTGGAATATCTGCTAAACGGACCACAGACCAGAAGTCTGTGTTAAAAAAAAAAAAAAAAAATCACGGACCCCACACAGACCTCTGACCATACGCCCGCTAAGAAGTCCAGGGACCAACAGCCTCTGTCCGAGGTCTATACCCAACAACGGGACGACAACATCACCATACCAGAGGTCGGCACGTCCCGATGGACGTACGATAAAGACGTCTGGGTCGGACGTCTGAGTGACGACCCGACGTCAGCTGGTCTAGAGGATGCAGACCTCTTGCATGAATCGACAACACCCGAAAACCAAACAACGGGTGCGTCTGACCACAGACCAGTAGACACAGGAGACGGTCGGATGTCTCAGCCAGTTACACGCCAAACCTTGGGTCTGCGGATCTCCAACGTAAAGGATTTATTTGCATATTGGTGGGAGACGATCCGTAGGGATGTAGTCCCCACTAAGGCGCCTTCGGCTGACCAACCTCCACCACGAGCTCCAAGCCCTACGTACGCCGAAGGAGAAAAGCCCTGTCAGTCAAGAAAAAGAAGAACTGTAGGAGGTCAGATACCTCTTCCTCGGAAGAATCGTATTCTTAATCGAACTCTTCCTCCAGATCCGGCTCGCCCTTAAGCATTCCTTCTCTGGATCAGAAGGATTTGCCATGGTCCCCTTCAGATGACTCTACTTTCACGGATATAATGTAACATATCCAGGATAACATGGGGTAGGACGCATGATTTGGATCCAGAACAGCGCCGTCTTGCAAAATATCTGCACAAAAAGGATCCTAAAATAGTGGTGGTCCCACTACTGGTTGATGCATTACAGGTACTCTGTAGTTTTAAAATTAAGATTTTAAAATGAGCCTAAGCCAGGTTTTATGCATTTTTAGTTTGTTTGTATAGCAGGGCCCTCCCTGAGGAAAGGCTGGGGTTTTAAGGAAGGACAGTTTGAGTGGGAACACAGTGCAGTTTGTACAAATGGTCCTGTGATCTTAGAGTTTACAACTTTATTCATGCATTTTGGTTTTGAATCTTATGAAATTACATCCCAATGTTTAACAGTGTAAGGAGAAGTAATGATTGGTTACTATGTACATCTGTACCATTGTTATAATCATGTTAAGCTTTCAGAATTCTGTTGTAAAAATATCAAGCTCTCAAGGATGGAGAGGAACATTTTTAAACATGTTGGTAACATTAGACAGATAGTTTCAGTTCTTATGTTGTCAGGTACTGTCCATCCTACCCTGGGCCCCAAGAAATTTTCATAAGTACAAAAACTCATTGATAGAAATAGCCCCAAAAAAAAAACAAAGCGTATGGCTCATTTAAATGTATGTGTTTGACCACCAAAAGCCTCTCAGAGAGTTTGCTACTTGAAAATAAACTTCATGTCCTTGCTGTGTCTGGGAATTGGTTGTCTAATAAAATATCAAACCAAGAACTAAATATTCAGGGTCATACAATAGTTAGGAGAGGCAGGGTTGGGAGGAAGTGGGAAGGTTGCTTATTTTACGTAGTTGATCACTTACAGTTTATTGAATCAAATACTATCCCAGATAGTGTATTGTATGAATCTTTGGCCTTAGTTCTTAAGCTTGAATTAAATAAAACATTAACAATCATTAACGTTTATGTCCCAAAATCTAGATAAGATGTTCCTTCTTTTTGGCAATATACCCCCATCCATTGCTTAATAGAGATTTCATTATAGTTGGGGACTTTAATCTTAATTGGTCACTTCAAGTAATTTAGAAATTCAGAACAGGTTATAGACTTTTGGTTACACCAACTTATCACAGAAGCACATAGCGTTAATTATAAAACAGGGTATGAGTCAACTCTGGACTGGGTAATCACTAATAATCTTACAAAATTGTTAGATCTTACTTAGAAACTGCTCTTGGAATTACCATTAGGACTGAAGCGGCAGGCACCAGGACACGGAAAAATTCTAGCTAGCAGTATCCAACGAGGACCGCCCCTGACGTCTACCCCTCCCGACGTCAGGCATCACATAAAGGCGGTCCCCAGCTTCCACATTTCTTTCTTCCCAGCCATTAACTCCACAGCATCGGCTTCACGGAAGCCTGCTCTACTCTTACGACGCGTGAAATCTTCAATTTAAGTAAAACTTTACTCCATGTCTGCTGCTTCTACTCGTTCTCCCGATGGACGTCCCTCTAAGTGTCCCTGCAACAAGCAGATACCCTTTACAGACCATCATTCTGTCTGTGTCAGGTGTCTGGGCCTGGAGCACGACACCCAGGCCTGCTCAGTTTGGCAACAGTTTAATAGCAGGACCCGGATCCGACGCCAAAAGGCCCTTCAGGGATTCCTCCTCGAGGAGAAATTTAAAAGATGGAGAAAAGACCTTCCTCTAAAGGGGAATCTTCTAAATCTGAGAAGCACCGGGACAAGCATCGGGACTCGGACAGGGCGAAATCCCCAAGCAGGGCCTCAGAGTCCAGGACCAGGTCCAGCTCTGCCCGGTCCGATAGATCTCCTTCCCAGGCTCGCTCCCAGCCTTCCCTGGTAAAGGTAAGGTCTTCAGGGGGCTCCTCCGCCTCCCAGCACCCGCTTAAGACCTCTCAGGCGTTGGAGGCCTCTAAGCCTGCTCCTTCGGACAGGCACAATAAGTCTTCCTCCAAATCGCGAGGTGCGTCTGACCGACTCTGGGACACAGACTTCAGGTCCGTCTCCCAACCTCCTGAAGCACCTGAAAGAAAGACTCCCTTCCGAGCCGACGTCCCTTAAGTGGACGACGGAGTCCAAGAAGGCGTCCGACCCAGCACCTGACACACGACTGACTACTACACCGATGCTGGTGGACATCGGACGTCAGGGGTCCTCTGGCGAAGAGGCTACCACGCTGCCAGACTACCAGACGGGTGACATGGAGGACATCGGCTTGCCCAGGGAGCCGGATCCAGTGCTTCCACAGGACCAGACGCCTGAACCAGACGACGAGCCCACACCGACGCCGGGTCCGTCGTCCGGTATGAACATCCAGGAGGTGAAGGATTTGTTCACCTTCTGATGGGAAACTATCAGGAAGGACGTGGTTCCACCTAAGCCTCAGCCTCATCCACCACCACCTCCTCCTAGGGGCGCTGAAGGTGACAGACCCCCAAGGAGCCAACTCTGCCTCCTTGGGGCTGATCGTGAGACAGGAAACTCCCATCACGCTCTCCCTCAGGGTCCCCGAGCCCGAAGTGACCCAGGGGCAGACGTCCGTCATCGGGAGATGACTCCAGACAGGCTACATCCGACATCTCCAGGTCTCCCTCTCCTTTCAGTCCCCCATCACCAGACCCACGGGACCTTCCAAGGTTGCCTCCGGATGATCCCTCCTTTTCGGAAATCATGAAGCACATCCAGGACAATATGGGATGGGAGACCGAAGAGCTAGACCCCGAGAGACAACACCTTGCCCGTTACCTCAGGCTGAAAGACCCGAAGCCTGTGGTGGTCCCACCATTGGCGGACACCTTTACAGACGTCACCAAGGCAGCTTGGAAACGTCCACATTCCACACCAGCTGTTCCAAAGAAGGCTGACCGCCTTTACAGGGCTCCTACGGAGGACCAGTATTTGGCGCAAAAACCCCTGGCCGACTACCTGGTCATTACTGCATCTCATGACAGGTCCCAGCGGCCTCAACATTTGATCACCCAGCCTCCGGACCAGGAATCTAAACAATTAGATTCCATGGGAAGACACGTGTATGCGGCTGCTACATGCTCTGTTAGGTCTTTGAACTATCTGACGCACATGGTACAATTTCAGAATGCCCTCTGGGATCGGGGCCAAGACCTTCTTAAAGATCTAGCGGATGGCGAAAAGAAGGAGGAGCTGCTAAACCTCCTCCAAACTGGGTCTGACGTGAGGACCCAGGTCCTCCGAGCCGCTTACGACTCAGCGGACTCGGCATCCAAGGGAGCAGACATAGGCGTTTGTCTCTGGAGACACTCGTGGCTGAGGGTCTCCGGCTTTACCCCGGATGTCCAGAAGAATCTCCTGGACGTCCCTTATAATGGAGCGGTCCTCTTTGGTGAGGAGTCTGAGAAGGTCATCACCAAATTGCAGGACACTGGGAAGGCAGTCAGGACTGTACAAGCCATGTGCAGACCAAAATCTGGTTCCTTTCATAGGAACCAGAATCGTTTTCGCGGCCGACAACAAAGGCAACAGCCATGTTCCGGCCAGCAACCCAGGGGCAATTTTGACCATAAGAATCAAGCCAGGTTCCCCTCGGGCCAGGGCCCGAAGCATTCAAAAGCAGCCCAGCCCGCAGGAGCCAACACCACCACAGCATGACTCCTTCCCGGCCCCCTTCCCTCCTCTGAATCAAAGGGTCGAGAAGGTCGGGGGTCTCATCTCTCATCACCTTTCAGGATGGCAGAGGATCACCTCCGACCAGTGGGAATTGCAGGTGGTCAAATGAGGTCACTCTATAGAGTTCCTCGATCACCCGCCATCCAGACCTCCACTGCTGTCCCGTTACTTGGGTCAGCATGCTCTGCTTATTTAGCAAGAGATCTTGGCCCTCCTACACAAGGAGGCCATAGAACATGTTCCACGGAAACAGTTATTACTATTCCCACTTCTTCCTGGTTCCAAAGAAATCTGGGGATTTGCGCCCATTTTGGATCTCGGCGATCTCAACAACTTTGTGCTGTACAAGCATTTCCGCATGGTGACCCTGCTGGGTCTCATTCCCATGCTCAAAGAGGGCACATGACTGGCGTTGTTGTATATGCAGGACGCTTACCTACATCTCCCAATCGATCGAGCGCACTGCAGATTTCTGCACTTCAAGTTTCTGGGACGACACTACCAGTTTCGAGCCCTCCCCCTCGGACTGTTTTCGGCACCTCGGGTGTTGACAAAGTGTATGGCAGTCGTGGCAGCAGCTCTCAGGAGAGGGGGCCACTACGTGTTTCCGTACCTAGACGACTGGCTCCTCATGGCACCCTCACGGGAGGCCCTGATGTCTGCAATACAGGATACCTGTTCCCTCTTCCTGTCGCTGGGCATCACCATCAATCAGGAGAAGTCGTGTCTTGTTCCGTCTCAGAACTTGCACTTTATAGGAGCTGTTCTGAACACAATTCAGGGAAGGGCATTCCTTCCCCGGGACAGGGCAGAACGCATCAGATCCCTCATAAGGGACATAAAGGAAAAGAAAACTGTACCAGCCCGCACCGTCTTTTGCCTGCTCGGACACATGGCGGCTGCCATTGCGATGGTTCCCCTAACTCGACTCCTTATGCGGGTTGCCCACTGGATGCTGAGAGCACAATGGGACCAAAAGCAGGATCATCTGCAGCATCCAGTCCGGATCATGAACGCAGTCATCTGAGACTGGCATTGCTGGCTCGTCCCAGACCACCTCTCGACGAGAGTCCCCCTTGACTGCACCACCTCCTTAAGCGACTCTCTCCACGGACACCTCTGGGTCCGGATGGGGAGCTCTCCTCAACAGGATCAGGACTCAAGGTTCCTGGATGTCTACCGGCATTCCAGACAGAGATTTTGCCGGGTACTCTTCTGGTTCAAACAAACAATACCGCGGTGATGTACTGTCTCAACAAACAAGGAGGCACTCATTCCTACCCCCTTTTCAGGGAGGCTCAGAGGGTTTGGAATTGGGTATTGCAGTACATGTTCCCGGTGTGGACAACACTATCGCAGACAGCCTAAGCCAATCACAGGCCAGGGTCCACGAATGGGAACTGCTTCAGGAAGTCGAAGGGACCTGTGTTCATGAGTGGGGACACCAGACTTAGACCTTTCACGTCTCCATTCAGCACGAAACTGCCTAATTTCTGCTCGCTAGATCCAGGGACTGGTGTTTTCTGGTGAGATGCGTTGTCCCTCTCTTGGACGGGCAGGTTCCTCTATGCTTTCCCACCCTTTCGTTTGATCCAGAGGGTTCTATTGAAGCTCCATCAAGAGCGAGCGTGCCTTATTCTAGTAGCACCCTTTTGACCCAGGCAGATTTGGTATTCTCTCTCACATCAGCTGGCCCAGGAACCTCTGGTGCCTCTGCCATTTTTCTCTCACCTTCTGTCCCAGGAGACAGGCTCCTTGGTGCATCCGGATCTTCGGTCTCTGAACCTGCATGCCTGGCTCCTAAGGACATAGCAGTCCTGAGATACGGGGTCTCAGGAAGTTGCGGACGTTCTGGTGGCAGCCAGAAAACCCTCTACTCATGCTGCTTACGCCGTGAAGTGGCGTAGATTTTGTATTTGGGTTCAGGCTCGAGCATTGACCCCATTGGAGTGTTCTGTAAGGTCTGTTTTACACTACCTCCTATCCCTCTGAGGCAGGACTTATCTATTCCTCCATTAAGGTCCATCTATGCGCTGTTTCAGCGTACCATTCTCCGATACGTCACAGGTCTCTAGCTCAACTAGAGGCTTCTCGCCTTTTTGCGCGGCATCCTGCACTTGAGACCTCCCATCAAAGACCTGGTTCCACCTTGGGATCTTCCTTTTGTTCTAGAGCAGCTTACACTGCCTCCTTTTGAACCAGCCACGGATTGTGAGCTGCATCTCCTCGCTTGGAAGATGCTCCTTTTAGTTGCTGTTACTTCTGCCAGAAGAGTTTCTGAGCTTCATGCACTCTTGTGCAAGGATCCTTATTTGGTTTTTCACAAGGACAGGGTGTCCTTAAGAACAAATCCTAAGTTCCTTCCCAAGGTGGTCTCGGCTGTTGGACTCAACCAGGATATAGACCTACCAGTGTATTACCTGAATCACGGTAACAGAGGGGAAGCCCTGTTGCACACTTTGGATGTGCATAGATGCCTCAGATATTATCTGACCAGAACCAAAGCCCATCATAAATCGGACCAGCTCTTTGTTTCCTAAGCACAGAGAATGATCGGTGCTCCTGTTTCTAAACAGTTGCTTTCTAGATGGCTGGTAAAGTGCATTATGTTTTGTTATCAGAAGCGCAATAAACCCTAACCGGGACCGGTGAAGGGTCATTCTACTAGGGGGCTGGCGGCTACCTCCTTTGCTGCGCTGAAGAATGTCTCCACTTCAGCCATCTGTGCAGCAGCGACCTGGAGCACTGTACACACAGTCATCAGGCACTACAGTTTGGATATTGCCTCTAGGCGCAGAGCTGGTTTCAGCAGCTTGGCGGTCCTTCGGGGACTTTTGTCCTGAAGCTTGGAGCATTCCTCCTATCCTCCTCCCGATAACAACTTGGTCCCTTACTGCTTGGGAATCAGTCCTAATGGTGTAACCTGCTGCAAGAGCTGTTTCTCGAAGTAAGATAGTACAGTTACGTAAGAACTTAACCTGTAACAGTAGATCTTGAGAACAGCTCTTGCATCAAGGTAATTTCCTCACCTTCCCTCCTGGAGGTTGAGTCTTCGGACCTGGTTATAGGCTACAGTGTCTTTCGGCGCCCTCTGCAAATCTTCCTTTGGAGCGGATCCTTGGTCTCCTTCAGATGTCATTCTTGGGCGGGAGTCTCCGGCGGAGAACTGGGGATGCTGGGGGACCGCCCCTTTTATGTGATGCCTGGCGTCGGGAGGGGCCGGCGTGGAGCGGGTCCCGCTGGATACTGCTAGCTAGAATTTTTCTGTGGGGTCCTGGCGTTTGCCGGCTTCGGTACTAATGTTGTAACCTGCTGCAAGAGCTGTTCTCGAAGATCTACTGTTACGGTAAGTTCTTACGTGACTGTACTTTATGGAGTTTCTTCTAATGGGATTAGTGATCATTGCTTGGTCTGTTTGAATTGGTCAGCTGGGTTTTCTAAGAAACAACACAGGATATTGATTTTTCACAAAAAATTAATGATTTGGATGAGAAAAAAATTTAAAGAGGAAATACAGTCCAGTGACTGGTCTTTCCTGGATAACATCACTGATATTGATGTTGCTTGTCAGAAATTGTGTGATCTTTTTATAGGTATCTGCGATAAACTCCTTCCAATTAAGAAAGTCTGAGTTAGAGGAGACAGTAAAGTTTGGGTAACCCCTGTCTTATTAAAGTTGATTAGAACTAGATATAAGGCCTGGAAAAACTTTGGGAAAACAGAACCTCCCCAACATCAACAAAAGTACAGGGAAATAGGAATCTGTCAGCAGCTATTAGAGCTGCTAAAACTGAGTTCTACAACCAAAAATTCATAGAAACCAGTGGTAATTCACATTTAATGTGGAAAACCATAAATTCCCTTTTAGGAAAGACTCAAGTTCAGGATAATTTTGTTCTTGACCTAGATGGCCTGTTAGTCAATGATTCAATGAAAGTTGCTGAAGCTTTTAATACATACTTTTCTAACTTAGAACACTACAGGGAAAAGTTCAACAGTATTGATAGGTAGGGGAATATCATTCTGATATTTTGTGTCAGAAACTTAAAACAAATATAGTAAATAAAAATATTTCTAAATTTTATTTTCGGTTCTTGCAACCCACTGATTTAGTTCGTTAGGTCCTCAAGATGAATCCTAGGCCTGTCTGTGGTCCAGATCATTTGGACTTTAGGATGGTTAAAAAAAGTTATGCATTCTATAGTAGAACCTTTAACCACTCTATTTAACTGTTTACTTTGCAACGGTGTGTATCCTGAGATTTGGAAGAGTTTCATTATTAAACCTATTTTTAAATATGGTCCTAGAACCAATATTAACAACTACCGGCTGATTTCTAAATTAGCACCATTGTCAAAAATATTGGAAAAATTGTACTTGACCAAGCTACTAATCACCTGGAAAATTACAATTTATGGACAGATTAACAGCATGGTTTTAGATCCTGTCATAACACAGAAACTGCCTTGGTGAGGTTCACTAGCCAAACCACTAGAGCCATCGATGAAGGAAATTATGTGGCCTCAGCACTTGTGGACCTCACTAGGGCGTACGACCTTGTAGAGAACACTGAACTTCTTAAAAGTTTATCTGGTGTTTTCTATTCTCATGAGGTGATTGCCTGGTTCAGGAATGATTTATTACACAGAAATCATAAAACTATGGTTAATGGGGTACTCTCAAGTCGAGCAATCACAATGTGTGGAGTCCCTCAGGGCTCCATACTCGGACCTTTTTTATTTTCAGTTTTTAATTCCCTGTATTTTTTTCATTACAGAATTAATCCTTTATGCAGATGATCTGGTATTTTGTTCTGGGGCTAATTTGCCAGCTCTTAATGAGTCTTTGCAAACAGATTTTACCGTACTTCATCACTGGTTTGACTTGCCTAAAATGGTATTGAATTCTGTTAAGACTAAAACCATGTTTTTTTCTTTGCATAAGAAACCTTTTGTTTCTGAATTTAATATTTTTGACAATCATAGCTGCTTACTTGAGTATGTTATGGAGTTTTAACTATTTAGGGATTATATTGGATTCCTATTTTTCATTTGAAGCTCATATAGTATATTTAATCAATAAACTTCATCAAAGACAATTTTTTTCTTTATCGGATTAGAAAGCATCTTAATACAGAAACTAAGACTATACACAGTCTTCTATTTTTTTCTTTTTTTTAACTCTGCTTTATTGTGTGGGTTATTGCAAACAATTGTATGATCATCACAGTACATATTTTCATTACTGACAGAGTGAATATGTTAATTTAAATAGTCTATTAATCATGCTTAATAAAGCTTGTCTGATAAATTTCCAGTGAACATTAATCTGAAAAAAAAAAAGTAAAACTTGGTGTGTACAGACCGTCGAGATTCTTTAACAAGAGCAATTGATGTCATAAAAATGTAATGTCATTTCTCACATAGTCCACCAGTAAAATTTGTTTATAAGGGGCCAACAGGCCTAACTAAAAAAACTGCACTTTTCTTTCCTCTCCTCTGCACTTGGATAATAAATGTACAGAATTAATCTATTGGCACTCTAGCAATCTCCGCTTGGGGCTACACCCACCAGGAGCCTCATTTGTTACTGCCTTAATGTTTTCGGCTCTTCCCCAGTAACTCACCCTGCCAAAAAGAACAAATAAGATTGTATCCCTTATCTATGAGCCAGGCTTCCCAATTCTGCCATCTTTGAACATGTTTTTTTTTTTTTTTTTTAGTTTAACCAGGGGTAGCACACTTTGCTGAAAGCTTTTTTACAGGAGTGGCCTGGGAGCACAGGGAAGTTAAGTGACTTGCTCAGGGTCACACAGTATGCAAGTGGAAGCTGTGGGATTCAAACCCAGGTCTGGTCTGCTGGATGTCACCAGATTTGCAGCTCGGAGCCTTAAACCACTGCGCTATACTGCCTCTTTTTCTGACTGGAGTCTTATTTTTGCTGTCATAGCCTCCATTGTGACGACCTCCGTTATTCTTCCTATCCAATCCCTGCTTGTAGGCGGGTCAGGACTAAGCCACCTAGCCATAATGCACTTTAGACCTACAGCGAACAGGACCAAGCCCACATGTCGTGCATCTCCCTTAAGATGTCACCGTGGGTGTTCCCAGAACCCATTCCTCGAATTTGAGTGGGATAAGAATACGCAAGTTCCCCTGTACTGCTTCCTGTAATGTTGCCCAAAAGGTTGAAAGGCAGGGGCAGGCCCAGAAGATGCGCCAGTGGGCTCCCACTCCCCCACAGTCTCTCCAGCATGTATCTGTATTTGTTGAACCAAAATGTTGTGTGATGGTGGGGACTCTGAAATATCTCAACAATATTTTCCAGTAAAACTTCTGCCACACAGGGGCAGAAGTTGCACACCCACCCATTTTTAGTTGTCTCTGCCAGTCTGACTCCTGTAAGGTAATCTGTGCTTCCTGTTCCTATAATCTCTTCTGTGAATGTACCGAAACCTCCCTAGCTCTGAGAAGGAGCGCATATAGGCTTGAGATGTACTTGAATTTACCTGCAGTTACTACTAGTCCATGTAGGTAATTGTCCCAGTCTGAATGAGGTCTGGCTAGTCCTGGCTTGTTATTTGAGGAATTGATAAAATGCCTTACTTGCATAAATCTCAAGAAGTCTGTTCCCCCACTGGAATTTTTCTTTTGCCCTCTGAAAAGAGATGCACTGGTCATTTTCTTATAAATTGAGTGAATCAAGCTATCCCTCTGGCTTGCCATCTTGCATACCCAAAGTCCAGGGCGGGAGGGAAAAATTCTGGCTCAAAATGAATGAGCAATAGGGGGCCAATGCCTCCTGGGGTAGCGGTTAATTTTTTCA
Source organism: Neoceratodus forsteri (assembly GCA_016271365.2). NCBI lineage: Eukaryota > Metazoa > Chordata > Ceratodontiformes > Ceratodontidae > Neoceratodus > Neoceratodus forsteri. The sequence continues at coordinate 210,024,415 of JADMNL010000026.1, read as the reverse complement.
CCCTGGCGAGGATGTATAGGCCATACTTTACCTACTTGTTGCTCACCTGTTTTCTGTATTCTGGTATTCTAGAGACATGGATATGTTGTTCAGTCCACACTTCTTGGCAGGTACTTTGCCACTTTAAGATGGGCCAGAAGGTCTTCAGGCTGGCTCCTCCCACCCACCCGGGTGGTAAAACCCTCGGGCTCCACCCCATGATGCAAGATCTTCCTTACCGCTTAGAAACTCGGGATCTTACTTTGAGAGGGTTCTTGCAGTAGGTAATTACATATAGGACTGATGCCGGCAGGCGGCAGGACCCCATGGAAACATTTCTAGCTGGCAGTCCCTGGCGAGGGAACGCCCCCACGTCAGGTGACCTAGGCGCTGAAGACGTCGGTATAAAGGGGCAGTCCCCGATGCCTGCCTTCCAGTTCTTTCCCGCCATTAGCTTGTGCAGCTTCTGGAAACGTTTATGCGTCAGCCCTACGCTGCTTTTTACCGAAAATAATTGTTTTTCGCTAACGCAGTACAGTCGTCTGTGTATGTCGTCCCCTACACCCTACAGGCACAAGAATAAGTGCAATTCATGCGGCGCCCAACTACCACACAAGGACGGCCACTCCCTGTGCCTGTTATGCCTAGGCCCTGATCACCCGGTCGAGAAGTGCCAGAACTGCCTCAGTTTCAACACGGCTACCCGGAAAAGGCGGCAGCAATCCCTGGAAACCCATATTCTGAAGAAGAAAATGAGTTCAATGGAGAAGGAACTCAAAAAACTGAAGCAGGTGTCCACTTCCCCCGAAGGCCGTCGGAAGAAGGAGAGCACGGGACAAGGCTCCTCCACGCGTCTCCCTCGGGAGTTGCTGGGGCGCAGGTAACATACTCTCAGGGATCCTCGCGGCGGCCGCCTCGGAGGTTTCGTAGGCGCGGCCGCCTGTCTGGCTTCGCTCGGGCCTTGCAGGCGCCCCGGCAGTTGAGGCTTCACCCTGGTTCGGCCGCAGGCTTGCGGCCTACCACTGTGGGCGGCTCCGGTAAGGCGGGCGTCTGCTCCTCCGTCTGCCCGGAGAGGGCCGGTAAGACACCTCCACTCCACCGCACCAGGCCGATCACACTACTCAGCCCGCCTCCAATGATGGCTCTCATAAGGCGGATGCCGACTCCTCTGGCGCCCGCTGGGAGCTCGCCCCTAAGCCACACATCGGCTCGTCCGATGTCCAGCTGGTGAAGGAATCGACGACGGACCCTCCCACGTCCGTCGTACCTGGTTCCCCACAGCCTTCGCTGCCTTCTGGGGAACCAGAGTCTCCCCAACTCGACCCCGGGGATTTTTCCCCTCCATCCCCGGGCGAAGCTGGGGATCTTCCGCCGTCAGTCCTTCCGCCACCTGGTGTGCCAGACCTGACGTCGGCTCCCCGGATGCCGGCTCAGACGCCGGCCCCTCCGACATTGGTACCTCCGACGCCAGGGCCTCCGACGTTGGCCCTGATGCTGGCCCTACCGACTCCGGGAGATATCCTGCTCCCATCAAGCCCTCCGGGCCCTCCACTATGGACCCGTACGTGAGGCCACCGGCCGGGCCGTCTGCTCCGGCAGCTCCCCCCGGCTCCCGGGCACCCTCCGTCCTATCCGACGCTGCAGTACTCTACGCCACAATACCCGACGCCGGGCTACCCGCAGCCAGGTTTTGGATACGCTCCATACGGTTACAGCCCGTATCCTTATCCCCACCTCCTCCTCTACGACCCTCGCTACCGTCATTGGACCTGCAGGAGACTCTGGCCTCCTGGTAGGCTGAGGCCAAGGCTCAGCTCACCAAAGAGGTCGAGAGCTGCCTTCCGACGACGGTGCCGTCCCAGGTTCCTGTACGTCCGAGGTGGCACACTCCTCACCACCTCCGGATTCCAGGGTTCTTCCGTCTGGATCCAGAGAAGGGCAGGACACGCTTCCCCGGGGACTGCCCAAGGGGTCCGTTCCTCCCCCGGGTTGGGAAAGGGAATCTTTTTCCTTTTCATCCTCCTCTTCACCCTCGGACTCCTTGGATTCTTCCGACGGTTGCTCCGAGAGAGACGATGAGCCAAGCTTTCCGTCGAGGCCAAGGACTCCTCCAAAGTCTCCGGAGGATCCTTCTTTTATGGAGTTGCTTAGGAAAATCCAGGAGGTTTATCAGTGGCACTCCCTGGAACCAGATCCTCAGCGTCTGAAACTCGCTGAACATCTGGATCTGCCCGTGATAGCTCCTACCTTGGTGCCACCCTGGATAGAGCCTCACGCCGACCTTGTTACCACAATATGGAAACAGCTGTCGGCCTTAGCCCCACTTCCTAGGAAGTCGAACAGGCTATATCAGGCTCCAGAGGGTGTTGATTTTCTGGATTCTCACCCTCGTGCTGACTCGGTCGTGATTAGCGCCGCTCACGGCCGGTCGGCGAACCCCAAACATCTTAGCTCATCACCACCTGATAAGGAATCACGCCTTCTGGACCAGTATGGGAGAAAGATTTACGCTTCCTCCATGCTGGGGATCAGGGCCCTGAATTATGTTGGCCATATGGGGGACTACCAGAAGGCCATTCTGACTCAGGCGGAAGCCAAACTGGACTCCTTGCCTGACTCCCTGATCTTGTCTGCTCTGCTCGTTCAGCCAGTCGGCACATGCTACGTGCGACATACGATGCAGTGGACACTGCTGGGCGGAGCTCAGCTTTTGCTGTAGGCCTACGGCGTCATGCTTGGCTCCGTGTGTCAGGGTTAGTCCCGGAGGTGCAATCTGCTATCCAGGAAGCACCCTTCCGGGGGTCTGTGCTTTTCGGGGGTGATGTCAAGGACATCATCACCGATTTGCAAGAGAAGGGGACGATGCACTGAAGTCAGTTGATTCCATGTACCGTCCCCTTTCGCAGACGGAATCGGCCAAAGGAGATCTCAGACCAATTTTGGATCTCAGTTCCCTGAATCTTTTCGTACAATACAAAAGGTTCAGGATGCTCTGTTTGCAGAGCCTTCTGCCCTCCTCTGGCCGGGTCAATGGCTTTGTGCTCTGGATATGCAGGATGCTTATCTGCACATTCCCATTCGCCCATCTCAGCGCAGATACCTTCATTTTGCGTTCCTGGGGGACCACTACCAGTTCAAGGCGCTACCGTTTGGTCTATCCTCGGCCCCCCCGAGTGTTTAGCAAATGCCTGGCAGTGGTGGCGGCACACCTGCGTACCAGGGGAGTGCAGGTTTTCCCGTACCTGGACGATTGGCTCCTGGCGGCCTCGTCCAGGGAAGAACTCCTGTGTTACCTCTCCCTTACCCAGCAGGTTTTTGCCTGCCTGGGTATTACCATCAACCATTCCAAGTCTCATCTGGACCCATCCCAGAGGCTACAGTTTATTGGGGTGATTCTCGATACGACCATGGGCAAGGCCTTCCTGCTTCCGGACAGGGCGCCCACCCTTCAGACCCAAATAAGTCTGTTGTCCGATCACAGGACGGTCTCTGGTAGGTCGGTCCGCCTCGGCTCGTGGCAGCGCAATCCCGGGACGTTCCTCGTGCTCGACTCTACGCTGTCAATGGGATCAGCTAGCGGACGACCTAGAACACCCAGTTCTGATCTCCTCACCAATGCTTCGAGACTTGCAATGGTGGATGGTTCGAGAGAACCTGTTTCGGGGAGTTCCTTTCTTTCATCCTCCCCCCTCCCAGACTCTAACCACAGACTCCTCAGGCGAAGGTTGGGGAGCCCATCTAGGCCCTCATCGGACCCAGGGCTCTTGGTCCAAGCTAGAACAAGCTCTCCACATCAGTGTGCTCGAGCTTCGGGCAGTGTTGTACGCTCTCCAAGCCCTTCACCAATACATCCTTCCCGGCCATCTAGCCGTCCAGACAGACAACATATGCGTGGTGTGGTACATCAACAAACAGGGAGGGACTTGGTCCTACCCTCTTTGCAGGGAGATGGTGAGGGTTTGGGATTGGGCAACACAACACGACCTTCACCTCACGGCAGTTCACATTCCGGGAGTCAACACCACCCTGGCAGACAAGCTAAGTCGCTCTTCTGCTCTGACTCACAAATGGGAACTGGACCAAGGGGTCCTAGACAATATCTTCCAACTTTGGGGAACACCACAGGTCGACCTGTTCGTATCCCCCCTAGACGCAAAACTTCCCGTCTTCTGCTTGCTTGTTCCAGAGCGAGGCACTTTTTGGAGCGACGCTCTGTCTCTAGACTGGAAGGACAGATTCATCTATGCCTTTCCCCCAATTCCTCTTATCCCACGAGTCTTGCAGAAACTACCTTCGGAAGGAGCACGAATGATTCTGATCGCTTCTTTCTGGCCCAGGCAAGTTTGGTTCTCTCTTCTACAACAATACTCAGTATTTACTAAAGAGAAGAGGGGGGTGACACCCAAGGTGGGAGAAATGGCAGAAGCAGGGTGGGAAGTGGTGACAGATGGGGAAATCATGGAGAGCAGAGTTCGAGAGGGTTTGAAGGCACTGAGGGTGGACAAGGCGCCAGGCCCAGATGGCATCCACCCCAGGGTACTGAAGGAGCTGGCAGAAGTCCTTGCAGGACCTTTGGCAGACCTATTTAATGCCTCACTACATTGATGTGTGTACCTCAGGACTGGAGGATGGCTCATGTGGTGCCCCTCCACAAGAGTGGCCCCAAGGATGAACCGGGAAACTACAGACCAGTGAGCCTCACATCCATCGTGGGTAAGCTAATGGAGACCATCCTGAAGGAGAGGCTGGTGGCCCTCCTAGAGGCTGAAGGACTACAGGACAGCAGACAGCATGGCTTCATACGTGGCAGATCCTGCCAAACCAACCTGGTCGAGTTCTGTGACTGGGTAACTAGGCAACTGGACAGGGGCCATGCAGTGGATGTCCTGTATCTGGACTTCAGTAAGACATTCAACTCAGTGCCACATGGAAGGCTGGGAAGGAAGTTAGTAGGCACAGGGGCGGGTGCAAAGCTGGTGAGATTGGTAGGAAACTGGCTTCAGGGAAGGCAACAGAGGGTGGTGGTGGGTGGGGAGCTCTCACACCCAAGGGCAGTGACCAGTGGTGTTGCACAGGGCTCAGTGTTGGGACCAGTGTTGTTTGGGATATTCATTGCAGACATATCATGGGACATCAAGAGCAAGATCAGTCTGTTTGCTGATGATACCAAGGTAGGCGCAGTGGTGGATGACCTAGGGGGATGGCAGGGTTGCAGGATGATCTGGCAAAGCTTGAAACCTGGTCAGACACCTGGCAACTGTGCTTTAATGCCAAAAAGTGCAAGGTGCTGCATTTTGGGATAAAGAACCCAGGGCGAGTTACCAGCTAGGGGAGTGCAGCTAGCCCAGACAGAGGAGGAGGAGAAGGATCTGGGTGTGCTCATTACAGGGTCAGTGAACAACTCGGCACAATGTAGGAAGGCAGCTGCAAAGGCCAACAAAATGCTGGGTTGTATTGCAAGGGGTATATCCTCGGGGAGGTGATTCTGCCACTGTATAGGTCATTAGTTAGACCACACCTGGAGTACTGCGTGCAGTACTGGCGTCCGTATCTGAAGAGGGACATTAAGTTACTGGAGGGGGTGCAGCGCAGAGCGACAAAGATGATCAAGGGGCTGGGGGACTTATCATACGAGAGGAGGTTGAAGGAGTTGAACATGTACTCACTGGAGGAGAGGAGAGACAGGGTGACATGATTGAAACCTTTAAATACATGAAAGGAATAAACAAGACAGGTACAGAGGGGCTGTTCAAAGTAAGGGAAGGGAGGGCCACCAGGGGCGTGATATGAGACTGGAGCGAGGAAGGTTCAGGAGGGAGATGAGGAGACACTTTTTTACAGAGAGGGTGGTGGTTGGGTGGAATGCGTTACCTGCTGAAGTGGTATGCAGTAGAACAGTGGACTGCTTCAAACAAGGATGGGACAGGACAAGAGGGAGGGTTAATGAAAGGGAAGGGTGGAAGGGAGGGGCAGCTGCAGAATAAGGGGTGCTAGCTGCACATTCGAGCAGACTTGATAGACCTCTAGGCCTTTATCTGCTGGCAAATTTCGTATGTTCGTAATACTCAAAGGATCCTCCTCTTCCTCTATCTCGAGGTTTACTGACCCAGGATCAGGGGATCCTGGTCCATCCAGGCCTCATATCCCTTCAACTGCATGCATGGCTCCTGCAGACTTAGCCCAATCCCGTTTTGGAGTGTCTCTCAAAGTGGCAGAGATTTTGGTGGTCCAGAAAACCCTCCACCAGATCCACTTATGCCATGAAGTGGAAAAGATTCACTATCTGGGCTGCTTCCAAGAACGTGGAACCCTTCTCCTGTTCAGCGGGGCTTCTGCTGGAGTATCTGCGTTATCTGTTTGACCTGGGTCTCAGTCATTCTACTCTGAAGGTACACATGGCGGCCATCTCGGCCTCTCACGTTCCCTTCGCAGACAAAGCTTTCGCTCAACTGGAGGTCTCTAAGACCTTTCTCAGAGGGGTCCTCCATCTGAGGCCCCCCATCCTTACTCCTGCTCCCCCTTGGGACTTGAATTTTGTTCTCGAGAAACTTACTTTCCCTCCCTTCGAACCTGCAGATTCTGCGGATTTGAAGTTCCTTTCGTGGAAGACTTTCTTCCTGGTGGCCATCACTTCTGCTCGGAGAATTTCCGAGCTCCAGGCCCTGATGTGTTAAAATCCCATACTTGATTTTTCACAAGGAACGTGTTGCTCTTCGCACAAATCCTAAGTTTCTCCGTAAAGTAGTAGCTGAGTCTACTCTAAATCAGTCCATAGAGTTACCTGCCTTTTTTACACAGTACTCTAATCGAGGGGAGTATTTACTCCATATTATGGATGTTCACCGGATTCTGAGATACACCAACAGGGCGAAGGATCTCAGAAAGACTGATCAGTTGTTCGTCTCTTGTGCTCATAAAAGGGAAGGCAATGCTGCTTCCAAGCAATGCCTGTCTAAGTGGTTGGCTCATTGCATCACTTTCTGTTATGACAAATACTACAAGACCCTCCCGGGTCAAGTAAGAGGCCACTCCACCAGAGGAGTAGCTGCCTCAGCGGCTTGTTTCAAAAATGTGTCTGCGGCAGACATTTGTGCTGCCGCCACCTGGACTTCCATCCATAGCTTTACTAAACACTACAGTTTGGATGTTGCCTCTCGCCGTAGAGCAGGCTTCGGGCTGGCTGTTCTGCAAGGCCTCTTGTCTTGAGGCTTGCACAGCTAGAACTGCTTTTTGGAGTAGTTTTTCCTCCTCCCGGTGCCTCTTTATTCCAGACTGCTTGGGACTCAGTCCTATGTGTAATTATCTACTGCAAGAGCCCTCTTGAAGTAAGATGGTACAGTTACGTAAGAACTTACCGTAACAGTAGATCTTCGAGAGAGGCTCTTGCAGTAGGTAATACCTTCCCGCCCTCCATACCCCTAGGCTTTTTCAGTTCCTTTTCCAGTGAGGGAAATATCTGCTCCTCTCTCGTCCAGCCTTTCTGGCCCGTGGCGGGAAAGAACTGGAAGGCGGGCATTGGGGAACCGCCCCTTTATACAGTCTCCTGGTACCGGTCACCTGACATGGGGGCGGTCCCTCGCCAGGGACTGCTAGCTAGAAATTTTTCCGTGGGGTCCTGCCGCCTGCCGGCGTCAGTCGTGTATGTAATTACCTACTGCAAGAGCTTCTCTCGAAGATCTACTGTTAGGGTAAGTTCTTATGTAACTGTACTTTCCCTCCTTAGCGCTCACGCATTTTGTAGGCCTGGATTCTGAGTCTTTGGATTTTTGTTCTAAAATTGTTTTAAAACTCTTATCGAGTTCAGTCTTCGGCTGCGATGGAAGACTAGTCCATCCCCAGGTTCCGCCGGTGCCCTTGCAGGCAGATGATGTCCCGCACCAACTCATGCCACGTGCGTTTACTGCCTTGGGCATGACCACGATCTGCAGGCTTGTGATGTGTCTCCTTTTCTCCGTCAGTGTTGGAGGACCGCGCTGCCTGACTTCAGCTAGGGCGACTGGAGAAGAGGTTACGCGGTTAAATCGATGAGGCCACAGCGTGCTGGTAGCAGCGGCGGGCTGTGTGAAACAGCTTATGGCCCTCGAGGAGGAGGCGGCCCAGGCCGCGGCGAGCTCCTCCTCGGCCTCGACTTTTATTCTGCTTCCCCTGGATTCCTCCCATACGGCTTCCTTCCGAGAGCTTTTGTCAGTCCCTCTTGACTAAAGGAAAGGGTCCTTCTGGGTCTTTTTCCGCTTTGTCCAAAATCACGGGATCACAAAGGTAAGTCCCAGTGTCAGCTTTCTTGGGATCAGGAGAGGTCTTGCTCCCCAGATCGTCTCTTCTTGACTTCAGTCAAGGTTGCAGCCCGGGCCGCTAATTTCACGGAGTCCCTGTCAGACTAGCTGGCCGAGACTCCTGTCAGCAAGGGCGAGATCTTTCTCAAGTTTACTGACAGGTTGTCGACCGAAGAGGCAGACATCTCTCTTCCTCAGACACCGGTACCCCCGGTGCCCTCTGGGGACTTGACCCTTGAGCCGAAGTCCCTGACCAAGGACCCTGAACTGGAGGATCAGCAGGTTTCCCCCGCTCCTTCCTCGGCCCACCGTCGACAGACGAGGTCTTGGTCCTTTTCAGGATTGGGTCGTTCCCGCCGACGGTGTCCGTCCGGGTCCTGACACTGCGGAAAGCAGCGCCACCGCTCGTCCTCCTCTTCCTCCTCAAACGAGGAGAGGCTTCGAACAAGATTGCATCGACACTATGAGGACCTTATGTGGCAGCAACTTATTTTAGCTGGTGGTCAGCTGGTGCTGGTTCCCACCCCGGTGATTAAGTGGCTGTCGCCCAGTCGGCCAAAGCCGTCTCCGCTTCCTCGGTTGAGGAACCGATCCTGGTGCCGAGTGCTCAGCCAAAACCGGCTGCTCCGCCCATAGTGGTGGAATCCCCGCCTCCTCAGCTGAAGATTGGGGCGCCGACCAAGGATTCTCATTTGGGTCAAGGTTTGCCCCACAGGTTGTCAGTCACTCTCCCCCCCACCGATCATCCTCGGCGAGTGGAGGGTGGTCAGGCGGTCGCTAGCTGTTTACGAACTGCTCGGAGTCTGACTCCTCGCTGTATTCCCATCCGGTCAACCTGGACTCTTCAGTTGGTCTGTTGGTGGACGAAAGCCCATCCTTGTTCCTGGGTATTGTTCGACTCATCTAGGAGTCCACCGGGATGAAGCTCGAACCCGTGCAAACACGGGCCAGATACCCTCTCACTGAGATCCTGGATAAAGGGACTCCCGGAAGCCTTCCCTGTGACCCGAGCCATTGTGGAGTCCGGCTGTGGCAGCGCCGGCCTCTTGTCCCTCGCCGTCGTGGGATGGCCCATAGTATCTTGGTCCCCTCCCGACTCCTCTCTGGTTTCTTGGAGCACCCCTCAGCGGAGGGTTGGTAGCAGATAGTGTATTCCGGTGCTCCGGAAACACTAGGGACGTGGATGAGCCCCCCCGGATAGAGAGTCCAAAAAGCTGGACTATTCAGGGAGGAAAGTCTATGCTGCCACCTCCTCAGGCTACCTCTGCTGTTCTGATGGCACATTTCTTCCATGCCCTGTTGGGCTCCCTGGGTGTGGTGCTTCCTCATTTCTCAGCCGACCTCCAGACCACGGTCAAGCAGGTTCGGGGTCAGGGAAGGGCGGTGGCTAAACAGCTCCAGACTGCTCTGGACATCAGAGACTCTTGTGCCCTGTCAGCGGCCGCAGTAGTCATGCGCCACAGTGCTTGGTTGCAGAGCTCGACCTTCACGGCGGTACCCGGCACAGGCTAGCAGATGTCCCCTTTTTGGGCACCGATTTGTTCGGGCCTGGGGTGAAGGGTCACCTCCAGCAGATCGAGAAGTCTCAACACCACCTTGGACTCTGTCGCGTCTGCCCAGAAGGACAAAGGCTGCCATCAGCAGTGTAAGCCCTTTCGTCCCTCTGCTCCTGCGGCATGTCCGGCCCAGCAACATCAGCAGCAAGGCCAGCAGGCTCATTCTTCGTGCCCCAAGGCCAAGTCCATTGCTTCCTCGGTTAGGAAGCCCGGAGGAAAAGGTCTGGGCGGCCCCTCAGCTGGTTCTTCCTCCAAGCCTGCCCAGTGATGGGTTGTGGGGTGCCGACCCCAGCCCCGTCTCACCTCCCCTGGGTCCCCCCATGGGGGGCCGTCTCAGCCACTTCCTTTCCGCTTTGTCCATTATCACCATGGACAGCTGGGTGCTGGAGGTGGTCGGCAGGGGTCTGCCTCTGGAATTCGAGCAGACCCCTCCCTTTCGAGCCCGTGCCCCGCGGGGGGCCACCAGATCTGCAACCTCTCCGTCGGCTTGCTGAGACGACATAGCCCTGCTCCTCCGAAAGGGTGTAGTCAGCAAGGTGGCGGATCCTCCTCCTTGCCCAGTGTTTGTGTCCATGTACTTCCTGGTCCCAAAATGGACAAGGGGCTGGCACCCCATTCTCTATCTGCACGACCCGAACAAGTTCCTAAGGCCGCACACCTTCCGGATGGTCACCCTGGCTCAGATCATACCATCCTTGGAACTAGGCGTGTGCTTCTGCTTCTTGGATCTTCAGGACGCGTTTTCACGTCCCAATCCGTCCATCCCATCAGCGGTTCCTCCGCTTTCGAGCAGAGGGATCACTTTCGAGTTCCGGGCCATGCCCTTCGGCCTTTCTTCAGCTTCCAGGGTCTTCACCAAATGCATGGCAGTGGTGGCAGCATTACTGCTGTGCCGAGGGGTCTGGGTCTACCTTTACCTGGATGATTGGCTGATAGCAGCCTCCTCCAGGTAGGCGGAGCGGTCCAGGGATCTGGTTCTCCGGGCTTGCTCTCAACTAGGCCTCCTTATCAACAAGGCCAAGTCGAAACTCGTGCCTTTGCAGGCGATCCAGTTCATCGGGGCGGAGCTCACCTCTCTGAGCCAGAGCCCAGCTCCCAGCGGACAGGGCCGAGGTTCTTTCCTCCTTTGTCCAGTCATTTCTGGTTGGGTAATTGCGCCCTGCCCGGGACTTCGTGCACCTTCTGGGTCTCATGGCAGCCTGCACTAGCGTGGTTCGTTGGGCCCGCTGGCATATGCACACCCTGCAATGGGGGCTGGCCCGCCAGTGGTCTCAGTGCTCGGGTCTTCTAGACCAGCCAGTCTCTGTGACCCAGAAGATGTGGGACGGCCTGCAGTGGTGACTCGTCCCGGGTCATCTGCAGGAGGGTATCCCATTTGTCCGCCCCTAGCAGACGGTCATCTTGATGACTGACTCCTCTCTGGGTTGGGGTACCTACCTGGGGGAGCACAGGGCCCACGGTCTCTGGTCCCTTCAGGAGTCCCATTGCCACATCAACCTGCGGGAGCTCTGAGCGGTCCGGCTAGCCCTGACTGCCTTTGCTCAATTAGTCTGGGGTCAAGCGGTCCAGGTCCAGATGGACAACACCACAGCCATGTACTGTCTCAACCGACAGGGCGGGATGCACTCCTTGCCCCCCATGCAAGGAGGCTCTCCGCATATGGTCTCTTGTGTTCAGCCTGGAGGTGGATCTCCTAGCCAACCATGTGGCAGGATCCTTGAACAGTCTGGCCGATACCCTCAGCCGGACAGGCGATGCACGTCACGAGTGATCTCTCCTGCCGGAGGTAGTGCAAGATCTGTTCTAGGGACGTGGATATGTTGTTCAATCCACACTGTCTGGCAAGTTCCTTGCTGCTTTAATTCTTGCCGGAAGGTCTTCAAGCTGGCTCCTCCCACCCGCCCGGGTGGTAAAACCCTCAGCTCCGCCCCATGACACCAGATCTTCTTACCACTTGAAAGCTCAGGTTCCCTCCTTAGTGCTCTGTGTTGTAGGCCTGGATCCTAATACTTCGGAATTTCCGAAAATAATTTTAAAGTTTGCTAGACTCAAGTCTTCATCTTTCCTCGCGGCTGCGATGGATACTAAATCTACTCTTGGCTTCCGTAGGTGCCCTTGCGGGCAGAAGATGTCTTGGACCGACCCGCACACCACGTGCGTTTACTGCCTGGGACTTGCTTATGATCCGCAGGTCTGCGATCTCTGCAAGTCCTTCGTGCCTTCGGTTCTTGAGGACCGTGCTGCCCGACTTCAAGCTGGGGTGCCCTGAGAAACTGTTTCCGCCGGTGAAGTCAAAGGAGGCCCGTTGGGCGGTGTTCGCGGCTGTGGGCTCCACGGAGCAGCTGGAGCAGTTGATCGCTCTTGAGGAGGAAGCGGCCCAGGCCATGTCTTCTTCCTCCTCTGCGTCGGCATTTATCCCTCTCTCCTTGGGCTCCTCCTACATTGCTTCTTTCAAGGAGCTTTGCCAGTCCCTCTCCACCAAGGGAGAAGGGCCCTCTGGGCCTCACAAGTAGGTCGAAGAAAAGGGAACTGAAAGGTAAGTCATGGCTCAGTAGGTAGCATACTTGCCTCTGAGGCCGGGAGATCAGAGGGCTGTGGGTTCAGTTCCCACATCTGGCACTTGGGTTAATATCCCAGTACCGACACTGTAGTGCAGCTTGAGAGGGGTGCTGCACTTCTGAGGTGCCATCTTTCAGATGAGACATTAAACCGAGGTCCCATCTGCCTGGATTGGTGGTAGTTCAGGTGGATGTTAGATCCTATGGCACTTATCGAGTACGGGAATTTCCCCGGTGTCCTGGCCAAATTTCCCTCATTCACTAAAAATACCAGCAGCAGCTTCATCTGGTCATTTGGCATTCATCTGTATCCCCCTCCCCCGGGTCGTGCCTGAAAATAGGCGGGTTTTGTATAGTGCATTTACCCAGTCAACAAAAAAAAAAAAGTCCCACCATCGACGTTCATGGGAGCGGGAGAGCTCTCCTTCCCCGGACCGTCAGCTTTCGACCTCAGTTGTGGTTGCGGCTAAGGTCGCTGGCTTCACGGTGTCCCCATCAGGTCAGCCGGCCGAGACACCCGTCAGTGCGGTCGAGATTTTCTCGACCCGTTGGGCCAGTTATGCGACTACAAGAAACCCGACAACTCTTTTCAACGTTCTCTGTGGTTACCGGTGACTTGCCCGTGTTCTCCTCTGCTGAAAGTCCCCAGTCAAGGACCGTGAACCGAGGGATGAGCGGGTTTCCCCCACCTCCTCTTCGACCCACCATCGGCGACCCCGAAGGTCTCGGTCCACCTCTGTGTCTGTTAGGTCCCACCGACATTGGCGGTCTCAGTCCCGGCATCACGGAAAGCAGCATCACCGCTCGTCCTTATCGTTTTTTTCAGAGGATAGGCTCCAGCGCACGTTGCGTCAGTGCTATGAGGACATGATGTGGCAGCAGCTCTTGCTAGCCGGTAATAAGCCGACTCAGTTGCCGTCACCGGCCATTAAGTGGCTGTCGCCCGAAAGACCGAAGCAACCCCTCGCTATTGTTGAGGAGCCGACTCCGGCACCGATTGCTCGGCCGAAACCAGCTGCTCCACCCATTGTGGTGGAACCACCGCCTCCACAACCTAAGATTGAGGCTCCGACCAAGGATTCTCAGTCGGGTCAGGGCTTGCTGCACAGGTTGTCGGTCACCCTCACCCCCGATTAACCTCGGCAAGTGGAGGGTGGTTCAGGCGCTCGGCAGCTGTTTACGGACTCCTTGGAGTCCGACGACTCCTCCCTGTGTTCCAGGCCCCTTGACCTGGAATCTTCCATGGGTCAGTCGGTGGACTACTCTGGGCGAAAAGTTTACGCTGCCTCCTCCCTAGGTCTTCGACAGGCTGGCTTGGCCATGCTGATGGCACATTTTTCACACGCCCTTATGGGTTCCCTGGATGAGGTGCTTCATCATCTCCCGGCTGACCTTCAGACGACGGTCAGGCAGGTGCGGGATCAGGGCCAAGCAGCTCCAAACTGCGTTGGACACTGGAGACTCTTGTGCCCGGTCAGTAGCAGCCGCAGTAGCCATGCGCCACAGAGCTTGGCTGCGGATCTCCACCTTCACGGCGGATACCCAGCACAAGCTGGCAGACGTTCCCTTCCTGGGCACCGACTTGTTCGGGCCAGGGTGGAAGGCCATCTCCAGAGGATCGAGAAGTCCAATGCCACCTTGGACTCTGTCACATCTGCCCAGAAGGACAAAGGCCGCCAGCAGCAGCGTAAGTCCTTCTGCCCCTGCCCAGCAGCACCAGGGCCAGCAGGCTCACACTTGGTGTCCCAAGGCCAAGTCTGCTGCTTCGTCCAGTAGGAAGCCTGGAGGGAAGGGTCCAGGCGGCCCCTCGGTCAGCCCTTCCTCCAAGTCTGCCCAGTGATGGGTTGAGGGTGTCGCCCCAACCTCGTCCTCCTCCCGGGTTGAGAGCGACTCTCACTTCCTTTCCACCTGGTCTGCTATCACCATGGACCATTGGGTGCTGGAAGTGGTCGGCAGAGGTCTGCCTCTGGAATTTGAGCAGTCCCCTCCCTATCGAGCCGTCTCCCCACGATGGCCTATGGGCTCAGCAGCCTCTCTGTCGGCTCGTCGAGCCGACATTGCTCTGCTCCTCCAAAAGGAGGTGATCAGCGAGGTAGCGGATCCTACTCCAAATCCGGGGTTTGTGTCAGGTACTTACTGGTCCCAAAGTGGACAGGGGGCTGGTGCCCCATTCTCTCTCTCGGCACGACCTGAACAAGTTCCTAGGGCCGCGCACCTTCAGGATGGTCACTCTAGCTCAGATCATTCCATCCTTGGAACTAGGCGTGTGGTTCTGCTCCCTGTATTTCCAGGACATGTTCTTTCATGTCCCAATCTGTCCATCTCCTCAGTGATTTCTCCACTTCAGAGCAGAGGGATCACTTTACGAGTTCCGGGCCATGCCCTTTGGCCTTTCTCCAGCTCCCAAGGTCTTCACCAAATGCATGGCAGTGGTGACAGCACTTCTTCAGCGCCGAGGGGTCCGGGTCTACCCTTACCCGAACGACTGGCTGATTGCAGCCCCCTCCAGGTTGGAGGTGGAGCGGTCCAGGGATCTGGCCCTCCAGGTCTGCTCCCAAATTGGCCTCCTAATCAACGAGGCCAAATCGTAACTCATGCCATCACAAGTGATTCAGTTCATTGGGGCAGAGCTCGACTCTCTTCAAGCCAGTGCCCGGCTACCGGCGAACAGGGCCGAGGTCCTTTCGTCCTTTGCTCAATCATTTCTGGTTGGGCAATTGTGCCCTGCCTGGGACTTCCTAGGCCTCGTGGCGGCCTGCACCAGCGTGGTCCATTGGGCCCGCTGGCATATGCGCCCCCTGCAGTGGGGGCTGGCCCGCCAGTGGTCACAGCACTCCGGTCCTTTGGATCAGCCAGTGACGATGACCCAGAGTATGTGGGACGGCCTGCAGTGGTGGCTCGTCCCAGCTTATCTGCAGGAGGGTATCCCGTTTGTCTGCATCAAGCTGACTGTCACTCTTACGACAGACACCTCTTTGGGTTGGGGGTGCCCATCTGGGGGAACTCCAGGCTCACTGCCTCTGGTCCCCTCAGGAGTCTCGATGCCACATCAACCTGCTGGAGCTTTGAGTCGTTCAACTAGCCCTCACCCTGTTTGTACGGTGTCAGGTGGTTCAGATCCAGCAGGACAACACCACGACCATGTACTATCTCAGCCGTCCGGGTGGGACGCACTCCTTGCCTTTGTGCAAGGAAGCTCTCCGCATTTGGTCTCTCGTAATCAGCCTGAGGCAGATCTCCTAGCCATCCACGTGGCAGGAGCCTCGAACAGTCTGGCTGATGCCCTTAGCTGGATTGGCACTGCATCTCACGAGTGGTCTTTCCTGACGGAGGTAGTGCAAGACCTGTTCTCCCATTGGGGCACCCCTCAGGTGAACCTGTTCACCTCCAGGGAGAAAGTGAAGCTGAGGCTGTTTCACGCCCGCCACCCCTCAGCAGGGCTCACTGTAGGGGGATGCCTTCTCGAGGCAGTGGACCCCGGGCCTCTTCTACGCCTTCCCTCCATTTCCCTTGACCCACAGGGTGCTTCTCAAGGTGAAGAGGGACACGGTGCAGGTGATTCTAGTAGCCCCAGACTGGCTTCGCCTGTTCTGGTACCCAGATCTCCTCAGCCTCAGCTCCAGGCTCCCGAGGCGGCTTCCAGACCGCCCGGACCTGATCTGTCAGCCAGCCAGGGGAAGGTTCTCCATCCGGACCGTCAGTCCCTGCACCTGACGGCCTGGTTCCTGTACGGCTAGTGTTCCAGGCCTTGGGTTTTTCCGATGAGGTCCTCAATGTCATTGAGGTGTCCCGTAAGGAGTCGACCAGAAAATGCTTCGCCTTCAAATGGAAGAGATTCTCCATTTGGTGTCAGGACAAAGGGGGTGGACCCCTCTTCCTGTCCATTGGCTAGTATTTAGGACTACCTGTGGTCCCTTTCTCAGCTAGGGCTTCGTTCGATGACTCTTAAGGTGCACCTGGCAGCCATCTCTGTTTACCGGGCGCAGGCCGGCAAGCAGTCAGTGGCACAGGAGAAGGTGGTCGGGCACTTTTTCAAAGGCCTAGACCACATATCCCCTCGTGTGCAAGAACCTCCACCTCTCTGGGATATACTGCTTGTATTGGCTAAGCTCATAGGCAAGCCATTCAAACCGATGCACAGGTGTGACATCTCTCACCTGTCATGAAAGACCGCCTTCTTGGTGGCTATACCATCAGCCAGAAGAATGGGAGAGCTTCAGGCGCTTTCCATAGAGTCTCCTTATCTGGTCTTCCACAGGGCCAAGGTTGTCCTTTGCCCCCAACCGAAATTCCTTCCGAAGGTGGTGTCGGAGTTTCACCTGAATCGGTTGTTGACTCTGCCGGTGTTCTACCCCAGTCATACCTTGGAGGCCGAATATAGGCTCCATACTTTGGACCCTAGGAAAGCGCTCACTTATTATAAGGCGCGGACGGCTGAAGTTCGGGGAGAGGTTCGCCAGCTGTTTGTCACCTATGCTGAAGCCGCACCTGGCAGACCTGCAGCCAAGCGGACGATAAGCAGGTGGGTCACCTCCTGCATAGATCTCTGCTATAGGTTGGCGGGCATGGAGCCTCCCAAAGGGATAAGAGCTCATTCTACCCGCCATACCGCTGCCTTGGTGGCTGCTTCTAGGGACGTCCCTATCCAGGAAATCTGCACACACCTTTATTTCCCATCACCACATTGACCTAGAGTCATGCCGGGATGCTGGTTTTGGGACTCTGTTCTCCAGTCTTTTATTTCCTAAGTAGAGGGTGCGCGCCTTGCCTCCCTCCTCCCGGAGAACTGCTAGGAATCTGCCAGACAGTGTGGATTGAACAACATATCCACGTTCCTAGAAATACAGGTTACTCACCTGTAACAGGAGTTCTAGCAGTGGTATATGTTTTTCGTCCACATGACCCACCCAACCTCCCTGGCTTTGACTCGCAGCCTGGTTTCCAGCGGGCTAGATCTGGCGTCATGAGGGTTTTACCACCCAGGTGGGTGGGAGGAGCTAGCTTGAAGACCTTCTGGCAAGAATTAAAGCGACATGGAACCTGCCAGACAGTGTAGATGAACAACATATACCATTCCTAGAACTCCTGTTAGAGGCGAGTAACCTGTATTTCTCCCACTGGGGCACCCCTCAGATGAACCTGTTTGACTCCAGGGAGAATGCAAATCTGAGGCTGTTCCATGCCTAGCCCCCTCAGCGGGGCTTGCTGAAGGGGAATGCCTTCTTGAGGCCGTGGACCCCAGGCCTCTTTTATGCCTTCTCTCCATTTCCTTTGATCCACAAGGTGCTTCTCAAGGTGAGGAGAGAGAAGGAGCAGGTGATTCTGGTAGCCCCAGACTGGCCCCGCCAGTTCTGGTATCCAGATCTCCTCAGCCTCAGCTTCAGGCTCCTGAGGCGGCTTCCAGCCTGCCTGGACCTGCTCTCTGTCAACAAGTAGAAGGTATTCCATCCGGACCTTCAGTCCCTGCACCTGACGGCCTGGTTCCCGAGCGGCTAGAGTTCTAGGCCCTGGGTCTGACTGATGAGGTCCTCAACGTCGATGAGGCGTCCCGTAAGAAGTCGACCAGAAAATATTACTCCTTCAAATGGAAGAGATTCTCCATTTGGTGTCTGGACAAAAGGCTGGACCCCTCGTACTATCCATTGGCTAACATTTTGGACCATCTGTGGTCCCTTTCTCAGCTAGGGCTTCGGTCGATGACCCTTAAGGTGCACCTGGCAGCCACCTCTGCTTACAGGGCGCGGGCCGGCAAGCGGTTGATGGCACAGGAGAAGGTGATCTGGTGTTTTTTCAAAGGCCTAGATCACACATCCCCTCCGGTCCGTGAACCTCCACCTCCGTGGGATTTACTACTGGTATTGACCAAGCTCATGGGCAAACCATTCGAACTGATACACAGGTGTGATATCTCCCACCCGTCGTGGAAGGCCACCTTCTTGGTGGCAGTCATGTCAGCTGGAAGGATTGGGGAGCTCTACGCGCGTTCCATAGAATCTCCTTACCTGGTCTTCCACAGGGACAAGGTCGCCCTACTCCCCCACCTGAAATTCCTTCCAAAGGGGGTGTCTGAGTTTCACCTGAATCAGGTGTTGACTCTGTCGGTAATCTACCAGAATCACACCTCGGAGGCCGGATACAGGCTCCATACTTTGGATCTGAGAAGAGCGCTCGCCTACTATAAGGACTGTACGGCTGAAGTTCAGGAGAGGTTCGCCAGCTGTTTGTCACTTACGCTGAAGCCGCACCTGGCAGACCTGCAGCCAAGCAGACGATTGACAGGTGGATAACTTCATACATTGATCTCTGCTATAGTTTGGCGGGCAAGGAGCCTCTTAGAGGGATAAGAGCTCATTCTACCTGCCATACCGCTGCCTCGGTGGCTGCTTCTAGGAATGTCCCTATCCAGGAAATCAGGGCTGCTACCTGGAAGTCAGCACACACCTTTGTTTCCCATTACCACATTGACCCAGAGTGTCACCAGGATGCTGGTTTTGGGGCCTCAGTTCTCCAGTCCCTTTTTCCCTAAGTAGGGGGTGCGCGCCTTGCCTCCCTCTTCCCAGAGAACTGGTAGGAGTCTGCCATGAAGTGTGGATTGAACAACATATCCACGTCCCTAGAAATACAGGTTCTAGGAGCGCGGATATGTTGTTCATCCACACTTCTTGGCATGTCCCCTTCCACTTTAAATCTTCCCGGAAGTCTTCAAGCTGGCTCCTCCCACCCACCTGGGTGGTATATACCTTGGCTCTGCCCCATGACGCCAGATCTTCCTTTCCACTGGAAGATGCAGGTTCCCTCGTGCTCTCAGCATATCGTAGGCCCTGGACTTCAAATTCTGTTTTACCGAAAATTAAACTCGTTAGAGTTAGCAATCACACTTTCGCGGTCTCGACTATGGAGGAAAAATCATCCCCCTGATTTTGCCAGTGTCCCTGCTTCTAAAAGATGTCGCGCACCGATCCTAACCTCACGTGCGTTTACTGCCTAGGTGTCGGCCATGACACCTCATTTTGCAGTTTTTGCTTGGCTTTCCATCCCAATGTCCTGGACGACCACAAGGCACTCCTGAAGCTGGGGAGACCAGAGAAAAGAAACCCACCGGTGAAATCAAAGGAAGCTTGGTGCGGTTTCCATGGCTGCGGGTCCGCCGAACAGATGAAGGCCTTCGAGGAGGAAGCAGCTTGCGCTTCGGCCAATTGAAGCTTCTTTGTTCCGCTTAACTTAGGCTCCACCTTTACGGGCTCCTTCAGGTAGATGTGCCAGTCTCTCCCCACTCAGGGTGAGGCGCCCTCAGGCTCTCACTCCTCCCACTCTTGCAAGAGGGAGAAGGACCCGGTGTCTTCGTCCCAACGGAGATACTCTTGGGACCGGGAGAGGTCTGAGTCCCAAGCACACACAGTTTCGACTTCGGTCAAAATTGCAACCTCAGCTGCTGGCTTTTTGGACCTTTCATCTGACCAGGGGACTGAGGAAGTGGCCGGCGAGGTCGAAATTATCCTCAACTCTATCAACCCCTTGTCGCCGGCTGTGCCCGATGACTCATTGGAAAGGACTCCAGTCCTGGCCTTTCTGGATGAGGAGACTCAGCCTGCTGGTGTCCCCATCAAGGAACCGGTCCAGGATCCCTTCGGATGATCGACTGAGGAAGAGCCACAGGTCCTTATCCTCCCTGGATGAGAAGAGGCTCCGGCGGAAACTCCGGCGCTGTGAGGACCTCATGTGGCAGCAGCTGATCTTGACTGGGTAAAAGCCAGCTCCGCCACCTATCCCGACCATCCGTTGACTCTCGCCTCCTAGGCCGAAGCGGACCCCTCCGGAACCGAAGCCCTCGGCTCCTCCGCCTGTGGGTTCAATCCGTCTCCCGGTTAGGCCTATCCCGGTCTCTCCACTGTTTCGGGTGGAACCACCACCTGAACAGCCTGAGAGAGGGGAGCGCCCTCGAAAGAGGACCGTCAGGGCACCGGGCTTCCCCGACGTCTGTCGATAAGTCACCCCGGACCGCCCTTGGCAGGTCGAGGGTGACTTAGGTGGTAGATCACTCTATCACGACTCTTCGGACTCTGATGTCACCGGCTTGCACCACATACCTGGGATGATGAGTCGTCGGTCAGTGCAGGGATGGAGGAAGGCCCTTCCTCTTTTCAGGGCATTCTCTGCCTCATTTCCTATTCCATCGGAATGCCCCTGGATCCTATCCAGAAAAAGATGGTGTAGCCTCTCACTGATATTCTCAAGAGAGGGGATATCCCGACGGAGGCCTTTCCAGTTGCCGAGTCCATTGTTGGCCCAGCCCTTGAACTTTGGCATCGTCCTACCACCTGCCCATCACCATCTGCCCGCATGACCCACAAGTACGCGGTGCTCATGGGGTCCCTTGCAGGGTTCACAGAGCACTCTTCAGCTGAGAGCCTGGTGACTGCCTCTGTGTTCAGGTGTACTGGTAGTTCGGCCGACACTGACCGACCCCTGGACAAGGAGTCCAAAAATATGGACCACATTGCCCGCAAAGTCTATGTGGCCTCTTCTCTGGGCCTTCGTCAGGCCAGCTCAGCTGTTATGGCACACTCCTCTCATGCCCTTCTGGGGTCATTGGACGAGGTCCTCCCTCATCTCCCACCGGATATGCAGGCCACGGTCAAGCAGGTCCATGACCAGGGCCGTGCTGTTGCAAAACGGCAGTTCCAGACGGCCTTGGATATAGGAGATTCTTGTGCCCGCTCGCTGGCAGCCGCAGTGGCCTCTCGCGTAGGGCTTGGCTGAGACTTTCCTACTTCCAGGCGGATACTCGGCATAAGTTTGCTGATGTGTCCTTCCTGGGTACCGACTTGTTCGGTCCAGGAGTGTCCGGTCACCTTCAGCCTATAGAGCAGTCCAGTGCCACCTTAGATGCTACTTCTGCAAAGGGTTCTTCAGGCAAGAACCAACAGAAGAGAAAGAAGCCATTTCGGCACTCTTTCTCTGTGGTCCAGCAGCCCTCCTATCGAGGACAGCAGCAGGCTCAAGCTTGGCGCCCTCAGCCCAAGCAGGGTCCTCAGCAGCCCTGTAAAGGAGGCCAAGGCTCATGTCCTAGAGCCTCCTCCTCCTCCTCTTCTAAGCCTGCTCAGTGACGGGTTTTGGATGGCACCCCTTCACCCGTCACGCCAGCTCTGGGTCCTCCCGTGTGGGGTCGGCTTAGCCATTTCCTTTCCCCCTGGTCCACTATCACTTCAGACAGGTGGGTTCTGGAAATGGTCAGTCAGGGACTGCCTCTGGAATTCGAGCAGTACCCTCCCAGCTGAGCCTGCGGCCCTCGGGAGGAACGGATCTCCTCATGCAACTAGTCTGCTCTTCGACGAGACGTGGTTCAGCTTCTCTGCAAGGAGACAGTAGCTCCAGTGCCGGATCCTCCGACAGACCCAGGCTTTCTTTCTTGGTACTTCCTGGTGCCCAAGCGGACGGGGGGTTGGCGTCCCATCCTAGATATTCACGACCTGAATCAGTATCTCAGGTCCCGCACCTTTTGGATGGTCACTCTGAACCAGATCATTCCATCCCTGGAGCGAAACGTGGTTCTGTTCACTGGATCTACGGGACGCGTTCTTTCACGTCCCAATCTGTCCATCCCATCTGCGGTTCCTCCACTTCAGGGTCGAAGGGATCCTGTACGAGTTCAGAGTCATGTCGTTCAGCCTGTCATCAGCCCCTCGGGTCTTCACCAAATGCATTGTAGTGGTGGTGGCCCACCTCCAGCATCAAGGAGCCAATCTACCCTTATCTCGACGACTGGCTCTTGGCAGGTTCCTCCCTTCAGGAGGTGGAGAGGTCCAGGGATCTGGCCCTCCAAATCTGTTCCCAACTTAGCCTCCTGATGAACAAGGCCAAGTTGGAACTTGTGCCCTCTCAGATGATGGGCTTCATCGGGGCAGAGCTCGACTCTTGTCAAGCCAGAGTTCAGCTCCTGGTGGACAGTGCGGAGGTTCTCTCCTCCTTTGCCCAGTCATTTCTGGTTGGGCACTTGCTCCCTGCCCGGGACTTTCTGCGCCTTCTGGGTTACATGGCAGCGTGCACCTCAGTGGTCTGTTGGGCTCGGTGGCACATGTGCCCCCTCCAGTGGGAGCTGGCTGCCCAGTGGACTCAGCGATTTGGTCACTTCGACAAGCTGATCACTGTAACTCAGAAGATGTGGGACGCTCTCCAGTGGTGGACCGTCCCAGACCCGTTGTAGGAAGGGATCCCGTTTGTCCGCCCCGAGTCTACGGTCGTCCTTACGACCGATGCCTCACTCATGGGCTGGGAGCCCATATGGGGGACAACAGGGCCCATGGGTTCTGGACCCCCGAGGAATCCCGATGCTACATCAACTTGTTGGACCTCAGAGCAGTCAGACTGGCGCTGTAAGCTTTCGCTCCTAAGCTCCGGGGTCAAGTGGTTCAAGTCCAGTCAGACAATACCACGACCATGTACTACCTCAACAAATGGGGCGGCACACACTCCCGTTTGCTGTACAAGGAGGCGCTCCGCATCTGGACCCTCGTAAGCCGGTTGGAGGCAGATCTTCTAGCCATCCATGTGGCAGGAGACTCGAACCAGCTTGCGGATGCTCTCAGCCGCATAGGCCAGACATCCCACGAGTGGTCTCTCCATCCAGAGGTAGCTTACAGCCTGTTCTCCTGTTGGGACAAACCAGTGGTGGACCTGTTTGCCTCCAGGGAGAACACCAAGCTGAGGCTGTTTCCTGCCCGCCCCCCTCAGCAGGGCTCTCTGCAGGGGGATGCCTTTTCGAGGCTGTGGACCCCAGGCCTCCTGTACGCCTTCCCTCCCATTTCCCTTGATCCACAAGGTGTTACTCAAGGTGAGGAGGGACATGGCGAAGGTGATCCTGGTAGCCCCAGATTGGCCGCGCCAGTTCTGGTACGCAGATCTCCTCAACCTCAGCTGTAGGCCCCCAGAGCAGCTTTGTTCATGCCCCAGACCTGATATCTCTGAACGAGGGGAAGGTATTCCATCCGGACCTTCAATCCCTGCACCTCACAGCCTGGTACCTGAGCAGCTAGAGTTCCAGGCTTTGGGTCTTTCCGAAGATGTCTACACCGTGGTGGAGGCATCTAGAAAGTAATCAACCAGGAAATGTTATGCCTTCAAATGGAAACTATTTTCCATTTGGTGTCAGGGTAAGGGTCTGGACCCCTTATCCTGTTCTGTGGCTAACATTCTCGACTACCTTTGGTCTTTCTCTCTCCAAAGGGGGTCTACGGTCATTGACCCTTAGGGTGCACCTGGCAGCCATTTCTGCTTACTGGGTGTGGGCCAGTCAGCCAACTTTGGCACAGGAGACAGTGATCGGGCACTTTTTCCAAGTTCTGGATCACACATCCCGTCCGGTGCGTGAACATCCATCTCCGTGGGATCTGTTGCTGGTTTTGGCAAAGCTAATGGGCAAGCCATTCAAACCCATGTACAAATGTAAGCTTTCACACTTGGCCTTCCTGGTGGCTGTCAGTTTGCCAGAAGGACAGGTGAGCTCCAGGTGTTTTCGGTGGACTCCCTTTATCTGGTCTTTCACAAGGACAAAGTTGTCCTACGCCCCCACCCGAAATTCCTTCCGAAGGTGGTGTCAGAGTTTCACCTTAACCAGGTGTCGACTCTTCCGGTTTACTACCCTAATTACACCTTGAACGCCGAGTACAGGCTCCATACCTTGGTCCTGAGACGTGCTCTCTCCTACTACAAGGAGAGGACAGTGGAAATTTCGTGGAGAGGTTCGCCAGCTGTTTGTCACCTACACTGAAGCCGCTTCTGGCAGACCTGCAGCCAAACGAACCATAGCAAGATGGATTACATCGTGCATAGGTCTGTGCTGTGAGTTGGCGGGCAAGGAGCCTCCCAGAGGGATAAGAGCTCATTCTTCCCGCCGTACTGCTGCATCAGTGGCTGCTTCCAGGGACATGCCTATCCAGGAAATCTGTCGGGCTGCTACCTGGAAGTCAGCAAACACCTTCATTACCCACTACCACATCGACCTTGAGTCACGCTGGGATGCTGGTTTTAGGGCCTCTGTTCTCCAATTTTAATTTCCTAAATAAGGGGTGTGCGCCTTGCCTCCCGGAGAACTGCTTGGAGTCTGCCAAAGTGTGGATGAAGAACAGGTTACTCACCTGTAACAGTAGTTTTAGGAGTGGTATATGTTGTTCTTACACACACACACACACACACACACACACACACGACCTCCCCGACTCGATTGCACAACCTTGCTTCCAGCGGGCTAAGATCTGGCATCATGGGATGGAGCCGAGGTATATACCTCCCGGGTGGGTGGGAGGAGCCAGCTTGATGATTTCCGGCAAGATTTAAAGTGGAAGAGGACATGCCAAGAAGTGTGGATGAACAATATACCACTCCTAGAACTACTGTTACAGATGAGTAGCCTGTTCTTACTCACCTGTAACAGGAGTTCTAGGAGTGGTATATGTTGTTCATCCACACGATCCACCCAACCTCCCGGGCTTCGGCAGACAACCTGGCTTCCAGCAGGCTAGATCTGGCATCATGGGGCAGAGCCGAGGGTTTTACCACCTGAGTGGGTGGGAGGAGCCAGCTTGAAGACCTTCTGGCCCATCTTAAAGCGACAGGGTACCTGCCAAGAAGTGTGGATGAACAACATATACCACTCCTAGAACTCCTGTTACAGGTGAGTAACCTGTATTTACTGGGGTGAGTGCCAGAGTAAAAAGAGGGTTACCTCCTGAGGTATCATCCTCCATCTCATACCATCTTGATGAAATTTGTTGTTTGGCCCATGAAAGTACAGGGCCCATCTGGGCAGCCAGGTAATATAGCTGAAAGTCTGGTAATGCTAGGCCTCCCTCTGCCCTGGGAAAATGTAGGATGTTCTTGGCTATTCTTGTTTTTTTGTGAAGCCTTATAAAGCCCTGAGTATCTTTTGTAATTCGGTTCCAAAAATGTAGGGGGAGACACTGAAATAACAAAAGGAGTCTCATGTTCATTTTTATGACTGATACTCGAACTGCCAGGGTAAGGGGAAGCTGTTTCCACCTTGCCAAATCTTGCACAATGGAATCCCATAATTTAGTGTAATTAATGCTAAATAATTTAGAGGTGGTGGTTGAGATTTGGATACCAAGTTATCTAATCTGGTTCTTGGGAATCCATTTGAAGAGGAAAGTTTCTTTAAATTCCTGTGGCACCTTTCCACTCAGAACCAGGGCCTCCTACTTAGAGAAATTAATTTTATAGCCAGACAATTCTCTGAAGGAGTGCCCCCACCCCCGGAGATTTTGGGGGTTGTTCTTATCTTGTCCGCCAAAGGTTCCAAGCATATGGCAGATAGTAGGGAAGAGAGAGGGCACCCCTGCCTGGTGCCCCGGGACAGTGGAAAACAGGCCGAACTAATGCCATTCACCCTCACCAAAGCTTTTGGGTTTTTGTATAATTGTGCAATGGCTTCTAAGAATTTAGGGCTGAATTTCATTCACTCCATGGTTGCCTTTAGAAATTGTTAATTAACCCTTTCAAATGCTTTTTCTGCATCCATGTAGATGGCTAACTGGAGGTGTGGGGTTGATTCTTGGGAAGAAATGATATTCAGTACTCTTCGGATGTTATCAGATAGATAGCAGCCTGAGAGAAAGCCTGTCTTGTTTGGATGGACTAGTGATATGAGTTGTTGGAGGCTCCCTGCCAGCAGGCCTGTGAAGAACTTTAAATCTACATTTAATAATGAATTGGGCCTGTAAGACTCTCATTTCAGGAGATTTTTCCCTTCCTTGTGAAGCACCGAAATATGAGCTGCCTGGCAGGAGACCGGGATAGCTCCTCCTTCCATGACTTCAAGAAATACTGGTAGCAGCAAGGGAACCAGGGAGTCACTGAATGTCTTAAAAAATTCAGGCGGGAACCCATCTTGGCCTGGGGACTTGCAGTTCTTTAAAAGGGCTATTTGGGATTGCAACTCTAGTTGTGAGATTGGTTTGTCTAGCTGTTCAGCCTCTGATTGTGTTAGACTGCTAAGGGTGAGGGTATTGAGGTAAGCGGGAGTTTAGTCTCTATTTCAGGAAGTGGATCCTGGGTGTATAAGGTCTGGTAATATTGGGCAAATAATGAGTGATTTCCCCTGGGATGGGACACACCTATTCCTCCTTTACTTGGGTCTTCAAGCTGAAGAACCATCTTACTCTTCAGTTGCTGTCGTAAGTTAGCTGCTAGCACGTTTGCTTGCCCTATTTCCATTCTCATAGTAGTTTTGCTTAAGTCTTCTGTAAGAGGCCTCAAGTTGAGCTGTGAGCAAAGATTATAGTGCCCTGCGCCTGTCTGCTAATTCCTCCTTAATTCGGGTATCAAGATATATTTTATGTTGAAATTCTAAGTCTGAGATCTCCAGTTCTGTATCTTTTCTTTTCTATTCCCTGTGTCTTTTCTCCTGTGAGGCATATCCCCCCCCGTACCCCCCTTTAGAGCATCCCATCTGACTGCATGGGAAGTAGTACCTTCCGGATTGTCCTCAACATACAAACTGATAGTTTCCTGAACCAGGTCTTTAAACTCCTGATTATTCATGAGGCCTATATTAAGTCTCCAATGAGAGTCACGATATGGGGGTGAGAGTGCCTGGACCAACTTGACCGGTGCACGGTCTGAGATTGTGCGGGGTAAAATTTGGCAACTTCTTACTGGGTATAACCACTCTTCAGACAGATAAAAGAAGTCAGTTTGAGAATAACAGAGGTGCCGATTGGAGAAGTGTGAATAGTCTCTGTATTGGCTGTTTATCACTCTCCAAACCTCGGGCAGGCCCAACATGTTACTTAGGCAAAGTAAAGTTTTACTAGTCCTGCTCCGCCTTTTGGTCCGGGCGCCCCCCTTTCTGTCTAAGGTAGGAGACAAGACAGTATTAAATCCCCAACAATACAAAGATGGCTTGCCATATTGAGATTGTCTGTGAAAAACATTTTTAAAAATAGGGAAGCTGCTCTGTCTTCGTTTGGGGCATATACACTGGCTACTATGCAAGCTGTATCTAGGTAGGTTGCATACAGCAGAACATAGCGTTCCTCAGGGTCGTGATGGGTAGAGGTGACCTGTAGGGGACAGGATTAGTTTATTAAAATTGCTGTTCCCCTGCAATGTGGGTGAGCTTGTTAGGAGGAGGAATATATTTCTCCCACCCATCTACGGCATCGTTTTTTACTCTCATTTTCATCCAGGTGGGTTTCCTGTAGTAGGGCGACATCAACCCCTATTCTTTCTAGTTCTAGAAGGAGCATAATCCTTTTGACAGGGCTATGTATGCCCCTTACGTTATAGGAAACAATATTTAGGTCCCCCATGTTCATATGGCAAACCATTTTGCAAGAAATTTTTATGCTGTCCGGGGGCTGGACAACCCATCCCACCCCACCCGTAATATATATATCCACCTATGAGGGAGGGTGCAGTTCAAAGAGTATAATGCAAGTGAAGAGAGCCATATTTAAGAAAGCAGTGCAGTTTGTTGTATACTAAAATAAAAAACAGCAAAAGCTTTGGTAGTAACGAAGAGAAACTGTTGTAGCTGTGCAGTTAGCCGATACCCAACTGGGGAAACTGGCTCTGCAACTTTTTGTGAGAACTGGTACTCCCAAGATGCCACAGGAATCCCACCACTATATTGTTTTCCAGTAGTGGCAGGCCGTGTTGAGATTAACCCAGCACTCTGCTGCGGTGTCCCTGTCAGTTCAGGGTTTAGCAACCACTATGGAATTCACCAGTGCCACACAATCTCCCTATTCCTCACCAAAACCCCGCAACCAAATTGTAAAGTAGGGTTCCCTGAGGAGGAGATTCCTCACCCCCAATATCAATCTTTCCATAAGATACTCCCAGGAGTCAGATCCTCGCTTGTACAGGCTGTTTATGGTGTCACTTCTACAGATGTAGCCTACCCCTTGTTTAACCAAACATTTTAGAGCCACTCTAAAATGGCTTCCCTTTCAAATAAAATTACCCATCTGTAGATGCGGATGACCCCTCCTTTGTCTCCCCAAAGCGTTCCAAAACCCGTAGAGAAACCAATACCAATGAAATACCCAAGTGTAATATTGCTAGTGATAGTTAGGCTCTGAAAGTCAATTTAAGAAGAGTCAAAATACCCTCCGAGCACGTATGGGTACATAATAAAATAAGTAAGTCACCAGTGTTCAAGGGCATGACTTCTGCAATCTCGCCGCTCCACCCTCTGGTCTCTGCTGTATCTTCATAGAATCTCCTAGCCTACTCCAAGTGCTAGGACTGTCTTGGCCTGTGGCAGGGTTCAGTCGGGAGCTTTTTCCCCACTTGAGTACCTGGGGTAGTCCGCTGCCTCCTCTCGATTTCTTTCATGGCCCCAAAGTCCATTTAATCTTCAGTCGGGATGTCCAGGGATGTCAAAAACTTCTTTGCATCTGCCATGGAGTCAAACAGTTTAACACCAGCATCCAAGGTGACACGCAGTCAAGCAGGGAAGTCCACTGTTGCTTTGAGGCCTCTGTTGCACAGAACTTTTACTGTTGGGAACCAGAGCTCTCATCTCTCCATGGTAATGGGCGCGTAGTCAGGTTCAAAAAATAATTTACTGCCCCCAAACACTATTTCTTTTTTCTCCCACGCCTTCCTTAGAACCATTTCTGTGGTTCTGAAATCTAGAAAAGCCACAATGAGGGAGCAAGGTCTGGCTCGGGGATTCTTTGGGAGGGCCAAGAGTGCTCTGTGGGTGCGAATTATATTCAAAGGTGTTTCTTTGTCTGTGCCCAGTATTTCTTTGATTAGACCTTCCACGAATTCAGGAACATTGGTTGACTGTATATTCTGGAAGACCATTGGCTCAGCATGATCTGTTCTCAAGATTTTCAGTACGGCTCAGTAGGAACTGGGACCTGTCGTGGAGCTGGAGGATCATGCCATTGTGCAGGTCTGTGCTGTTAGAGTAATTAGTTGTGTTCCTCCATCTGCCTGATCTGGGTACTGTGGTGGGCTATACTTGCTTTATTCTCCTTAATATCTGCCTTGATGGTGTCGAGAGTGTTGCTGAGGTGTCAGAGCTCGCGACATAGCTGGTGGGAGGTGATGGTAAAGTCCTCCCCATCCTCCTCAGACTCACTCTCCCATCCCGGATCTACTGTGTCTGCTGGTCTGGAGGCCTCCATATTCACCGATGCGGACTTCGGAGGCAAGTTCAATTTTTGTTGTTTTAGGCTCCCCTCTGGAGCATTTCGAAGTTTATTTCTGGTTGCCATCTAGTTTAGGGTAAAGGCCACTTGATTTTTATCAAGGGTCCTGCCCAGGAGCAGTATTTAATTAATTTTGGTCGGAGGCTTCGATAGAGCACACGATCTAGAGTCTGCATTGCTCGGTGACGTCACCGAACAATCTTATATTTTCAATAATAGATTATGGGTCGTTTATTCTTATTCATCTGCTAGGATGCTTAACAAACTTCAGATAACATACCATTTTGCTATATGTTTTGCCACTGGTCAGGCTAGATCTACTCATCATTGCATGTTATTTAGATCTTACTTCGAGATACAGCTCTTGCAGCAGGTTACACCATTAGGACTGAAGCCATCAGGCGCCAGGACCCCACGGAAATTTTCTAGCTAGCAGTCTTTAGCAGGGACTGCCTCCGACATCGGTCCCACCCCCAACGTCAGGCGTAGTACATAAGGAGGTGGTCCCCCCACAATCCCCAGTTCTTTTCCTATCATCGACATTGCAAGCATCGGCCTCTCGGTCACTTTCTAGCTTGCGACAACTTAGAATTACGACGTTCTCTCTTTTTTTTTACACGGATTTGGATTCATCTGATGTCCTCTCCAAACACCTCTCTGGAAGGTCACCTATCGAAGTGTGCCTGCGGCAAACAGATCCCCTTCAAGGATCCTCACTCAGCCTGCGTGCGTTGTCTAGGCCCCGAAAACCTTCGGCTTCATCCACTCCTTCTAAGGCCTTGTCTAAGTCTGGGGAGCGCCACAAATCATCCTCCCATCGTTGGGACTCCGACGCTAGGTCGGTGTCTCAACCACCCGCGTCAGGTCAGACCCGGTCCAGCGTCTGGACCCCAAGGGACCTGGCGTCCCTAGAAGCGGGCCAGACCCGACATTGGCCAAGCAACACTGGCACTCCCAAGAGCCGGGCGACAGCAAGACACCCGCCGCCAGCGTATGTTTTGCCATGCGTCGGCCAGGGACCACGGCTACCCAGAGAGGAGGAGACTGCACCACCGTCGCCGCTGGCGTCTGTTGGAAGGAATCATCGGAGGAGGATACCACTCAGCCCGAGGACCAGGCGGGCGACACCGGAGTCGTCGGGCTCCCACGGGAACCTTCCCCGGAGTGGGAGACCCCCGGAGACCCGACGCCCAAACCCGATGACAGGCCATCGACGCCTGGCCTGTCATCGGGCTTGAATTTGGCAGAGGTAAAGGAGCTCTTTACCTTCTGGTGGGACACCATCAGGAAGGATGTGGTCGCCACGCACCCTCCTCCTACTCTGGCTCCGCCTCCACTGACTCCTTCACTGCCTCCGCCCCCTCCTCCGCCCAAGGGGCCCGTAGGACGGTCACCAACCCCCCCAAGGAGCCAACACCTCCTCCTAGGGGCAGATCCTCAGATAGGAGAAGACCTCCCTCAAGATCCACTTCAGGGTCATCTAGCCCTAAGAGACCCAGACGGCGCCGGTACACCACGTCTGCAGAGGATTCTAGATCCGACACCTCAGGGTGCTCCAGATCTCCTTCTCCCATCAGCATTCCCTCTCCAGACCCACACGACCTACCCAGGTCTCCTCCAGATGATCCCTCTTTCGTGGAGATCATGAGACACATTCAGGAGAATATGGGGTGGGTTGCTGAAGAGCTCCACCCCGAGAGACAGTGCCTTGCCCGCTACCTTCGGCAGAAAGACCTAAAGCCTGTGGTAGTGCCGCCTGTGGTGGACACCTTTGCGGATGTCACCAAGGCTGCGTGGAAATGTCCTCATTCGACTCCGGCAGTGCCGAAGAAGGCTGACCGCCTATACAAGGCCCCTAGGGAGGACCAGTATCTGGCGAACCATCCTCTGGCTGACTCCCTGGTCATCACTGCCTCGCATGACCGGTCTCTGAGATCTCAGCACTTGAGCACACAGCCACTGGACCCGGAATCCAAGCACTTGGATGTCCTGGGTAGGCGCACATACGCGGCTGCGACTTGCGCCATCAGGTCTCTGAATTACCTCACCCAGATGGTTCAATTCCAGAACGCACTGTGGGAACAAGGACAGGACCTGGTTGAGAAGATGCCCGATGGTGGCCAAAAAGAGGAGCTTTTGAACCTCCTCCGTACAGGTTCGGATGTGGGCACCCAGGTGCTGAGAGCCGCATGCAACTTTGCGGACTCTTTGGCCAGAGCTGCAGCCTCAGGCGTGTGTCTCCGGAGACACTCTTGGCTCCATGTCTCCGGTTTTAACCCGGACGTCCAGACGAACATCTTAGACGTCCCTTACAACGGCGAGGTCCTATTTGGTGAAGCCTTAGAGAAGGTGATCACCAAACTTCAGGACACAGGGAAGGCACTCAGATCTGTACAGGCCATGTACAGGTCCCGGCCCAGTTCCTTTCGTAGGAACCAGAGTAGCTTTCGTGGCCGGATACAAAGGCAACAACCACGTCCCGGCCAACAGCAGAGGGGCACTTTTACCCGAAAAGCCCAGGCCAAGTCATCCCCAGGCAGAGGCCAGCGAATCGCAAGGTCGGCCCAGCTGGCGGGATCGAACGCTGCCACAGCATGACTCCTTCCCGGCCCTCCTCAGGATCAACGGGAGACGAAGGTCGGGGGTCGCATCGCACGTCACCTGCCAGGGTGGCGGTCGATCACCACCGACAGGTGGGTGCTACAACTGGTCAAAAAAGGCCACTATATAGAATTTTTAGGCAGCCCACCTACAAGACCTCCCCTGCTTTCCCGCTACTCGGGTCAGCACGCCCTGCTCATACAGCAGGAAGTGCTCACGCTTCTGGAGAAGGAAGCCTTAGAGCACGTTCCAGAGAACCAGAGGGAGTTAGGCTATTATTCGCACTTCTTCCTGGTTCCAAAGAAAACACAGGACCTCCGTCCAATTTTGGACCTCAGCGACCTCAATCTGTCGGTCTACAAGCGCTTCCGCATGGTGACCCTTCCGGGCCTAATTCCCATGCTGAAGCGGGATGCTTTTCTGGCATCTTTGGATATGCAGGACGCCTACCTGCACATTCCAGTTGCTCAAGCGCACAGGAGGTTCCTGCGCTTCGAGTTTCAGAGCCGCCATTATCAGTTCCGAGCTCTTCCTTTCAGGCTGTCATTGGCACCTCACGTTTTTACGAAGTGCATGGCGGTCGTAGCGGCGTCTCTGAGGAGGCAAGGCCACTACGTGTTCCCATACCTGGACGACTGGCTTCTCATGGCACCCTCCAAGGAGGCACTGATGACGGCCATTCACCACACCCAGTCCCTTTTTCAATCACTTGGTATCCTCATCAACCACACGAGAAGTCTCTCCTGGTGCCGTCCCAGAAACTGCAGTTTATAGGAGCAGATCTTACTTCGAGATACAGCTCTTG
The DNA here is from genome assembly GCA_016271365.2 of Neoceratodus forsteri. Taxonomy (NCBI): domain Eukaryota; kingdom Metazoa; phylum Chordata; order Ceratodontiformes; family Ceratodontidae; genus Neoceratodus; species Neoceratodus forsteri. The sequence continues at coordinate 209,991,460 of JADMNL010000026.1, read as the reverse complement.
CAGCAGGTTACACCATTAGGACTGAAGCCGTCAGGCGTCAGGACCCCACGGAAATTTTCTAGCTAGCAGTCTTCAGCGGGGACCGCCCCCGACGTCGGGCGTAGTACATAAGGAGGCGGTCCTGCCACAATCCCCAGTTCTTTTCCCGCCGTCAACATCGCAGCATCGGCCTCTCGGTCACTCTCTAGCATGCGACGACTAGGAAACTCCACAAGTTTTTTCTTTTTCTCACTGGACTCGTCTGATGTCCTCTCCAGACACCTCTTTGGAGGGTCATCCATCCAAGTGTGCCTGCGGCAAGCAGATCCCCTTCAAGGATCCTCACTCTGCCTGTGTGCGCTGCCTGGGCCCAGACCACGACACCCAGGCCTGCTCCTTCTGCCAGGGCTTCAATAGCCGAACTAGGATCCGCCGCCAGAAGGCCCTTCAGGCTTTTCTTCTTGAGGAACGACTCAGAGCTATGGATAAAGACCCTTCCTCCAAGGGGGAGTCGTCCTGGGAAACCCACAGACATCGTGAAAAACACCGGGAGAAGGCAAGACCCAGATCCTCCTTCAGGGCCTCGGATTCCCGCAGCTCCGGCTCCAGGTCTCACCGCTCTCCCTCCAGGGATCGCTGTCAGCCTCCCCCAGTTCTGGTTAGATTGTCTAGCGGTTCCTCCTCTCTGCAGCCTGTCAAGACCTCCAGGCCTGTGACTTCCTCCACTCTGTCCAAGGCGCCTCGTCCAGGTCTGGGGAGCGCCACAAGTCATCCTCCTGTCATCCGGAATCCGACGTCAGGTCACTCTCCCAGCCGCTGCCTCCCCAGCGCAAGACCAAGGAGCTGACCTCCCTGAAGTGGACGTCGGACCCGACGTCTGTCCAACTCCATAGGCACTTCCGGGAACCAGCTACTGTACAACACCCGTCGCCGGTCAGGCGTCCACCCCAAAGGGCGTCGGCCAGGGGACCGACGGCTATTGCAGAGGGAAGGACCACGCCACTGCCTACCGATGTCGGTCGGAAGGCGTCGTTGGAGGAAGACGGTACCCAGCCCGAAGACCAGGCGGGCGACTCTGGAACTGTCTAGCTCCCACGGGAACCCTCCCCGAACTGGGAGACCCCCGGGGACCCGACGCCCGACCCCGGCGACAGATCACCTGCTCCCGGCCCGTCATCGGGCTTGAATCTGACAGAGGTGAAGGAGCTCTTCACCTTCTGGTGGGACACTATCAAGAGGGATGTAGTCACCGCACAACCTCCTCCGCCGGCTACTCCTTCAACGCCTGCGCCCCCACTCCCACCCAGGGGGTCAGCAGGACGGTCATCGACCCCTAAGGAGCCAGTATCTCCTCCTGGGGCAGATCTTCGGACAGGAGAAGGCCTCCTTCAAGATCCACTTCAGGGTCCCCCAGCCCCAAGAGACCCAGACGACGTTGGTATACCCCGTCCGAGGAGGACTCCAGATCTGACACCTCTGGGTGCTCCAGATCTCCTTCTCCAATCAGCGTCCCTTCTCCGGACCCACGTGACCTTCCCAGGTCCCCTCTGGATGACCCCTCATTCACTGAGATCATGCGGCATATCCAGGAGAATATGGGGTGGGACGCTGAAGAGCTGACCCCGAGAGACAACGCCTTGCCCGCTACCTTCAGCAGAAAGACCCAAAGCCTGTGGTAGTGCCACCCTTGGTGGACACCTTCGTGGACGTCATCAAGGCTGCGTGGAAGCGTCTGCATTCGACTCCGGCAGTGCCAAAGAAGGCTGACCGCCTGTACAAGGGCCCCAAGGGAGGACCAGTACCTGGCGAACCATCCTCTGGCCGATTCCCTGGTCATTACGGCCTCACATGACCAGTCTCAAAAACCGCAGCACTTGAGCACACAGCCACCGGACTTGGAGTCCAAACAGCTGGACATCCTGGGTAGGCACACGTACGCGGCTGCGACTTGCGCCATCAGGTCGGTTAACCACCTCACCCACATGGTTCAATTCCAGAACGCATTGTGGGAGCAGGGACAGGACTTGGTTGAAAAAATGCCAGATGGTGATCAAAAGGAGGAGCTGTTAACCCTCCTCCGTACGGGTTCAGACGTGGGAACCCAGGTGCTTAGAGCGGCATACGACTCTGCGGACTCTGCGGCCAGAGCTGCAGCCTCAGGCATGTGTCTCCGGAGACACTCGTGGCTCCGTGTCTCTGGGTTTACCCCGGACGTCCAGAAGAATATCATGGACGTCCCTTACCATGGCGAAGTTTTGTTTGGTGAGGCCTCGGAGAAGGTGATCACCAAACTGCAGGGTGCCGGGAAGGCAGTTAGATCTGTGCAGTCTATGTACAGGTCTCGACTCCGTTCCTTTCACAGGTACCAGAGTCATTTTCGCAGCCGGACTCAAAGGCAACAGCCACATTCCGGCCAGCAACAAAGGGGCTCCTTCACCCGAAAAGCCCAGGCTAAGACATCCTCAGGCAGAGGCAAACGAGTTACAAAGTCGGCCCAACCTGTGGGATCCAATGCTGCAACAGCATGACTCCTTCCCGGCCCCGCCGAGTCCTCAGGATCAGCGGAAATGAGGGTCAGGAGTCGTACGCATGCCACCTGTCAGGGTGGCGGTCGATCACCACCGACAGGTGGGTGCTACAGTTGGTCGAAAAAGGCCACTATATAGAGTTCGTAGGCAACCCACCCACAAGGCCTCCTCTGCTTTCCCGCTACTCTGGTCAGCACGCCATGCTCATACAGCAGGAAGTGCTCACGCTTCTAGAAAAGGAAGCTTTGGAGCACGTTCCAGGGAACCAGAGAGGGTTAGGATACTATTCGGACTGCTTCCTTGTTCCAAAGAAAACAGGGGACCTCCGTCCAATTTTGGACCTCAGCGACCTCAATCTGTCTGTCTACAAACGCTTCCGCATGGTGACCCTTACGGGTCTAATCCCCATGCTGAAGAAGGACGCCTTCTTGGCATCTTTGGACATGCAGGACGCTTACCTGCACATCCCTATTGCTCAAGCACACAGGAGGTTCCTGCGCTTCGAGTTTCAGGGCCGCCATTATCAGTTCCGAGCACTTCCCTTCAGGCTGTCATTGGCACCCCGGGTATTTACCAAGTGCATGGCAGTCGTGGCGGCGTCTCTGAGGAGACAGGGCCACTACGTGTTCCCGTACCTGGACGACTGGCTTCTCATGGCTCCCTCCAAGGAAGCATTGTTGATGGCCATTCAGCATACCCAGGCCCTTTTTCAGTCTCTGGGCATCCTCATCAACTACAAGAAGTATCTCCTGGTACCTTTCCAGAAACTGCAGTTTCTAGGGGCAGTTCTGGACACTGTCAAGGGAAAAGCTTTTCTTCCCGAGGACAGAGCAGAACACATTCGGTCCCTCATCAGGGACCCGTCAGCGGAGACCGTCCCGGCCAGACTGGTCCTTCGCCTGCTCGGACACATGGCTGCGGACGTTCCAACAGTCCCAATGGCAAGACTCCACATCTGGGTAACCCAGTGGATGTTAAGGGTGCAGTGGGACCAAAGGCAAGACCATCTGCAGCAGCCAGTCTGAATCACGAAAGCCGTGATTCGGGACTGGCAATGGTGGCTAGACCCAGGAAACCTCTCTGTGGGGGTTCCCTTCACAGCGCCGTCTCCGGTAACTCTCTCCACAGACGCCTCAGGGCTCGGGTGGGGAGCGCACCTGAACAGGGTGAGGTCTCGGGGCACATGGACAATCCAGGAATCTCATCTCCACATCAATATACTGGAGATGAGGGTGGTCCTCTACACCCTGCAAGCCTTCCAGTCGGAGATCCCACCGAGTACTCTCCTGTTACAAACAGACAATACTGTGGTGATGTATTACCTCAACAAACAAGGAGGCACACACTCTTACCCCCTTTGCAAGGAGGCCATGAGAGTGTGGGAGTGGGTAATACGGCACGGCGCAAACCTTATTGCAGTTCACGTCCGCAGGGTGGACAATACCGTTGCAGACAGCCTGAGTCGCTCTCAGGCCAGAGTCCACGAGTGGGAGCTTCTACAGGAGGTGGCAGAGGATCTGTTCCACAGATGGGGCTCTCCAGAATTACACCTTTTCGCGTCCCCATCCAACGCAAAACTGCCCAATTTTTGCTCGCTAGATCCAGGGCCTGGTGTTTTCTGGCGAGATGCGTTGTCCCACTCCTGGGCAGGCAGATTCCTCTACGCCTTTCCCCCTTTCCCGTTGATCCAGAGAGTTCTCCTCAAACTTTGCAGGGAGCATGCAACGCTTTTCTTGATAGCACCTTTCTGGCCCAGGCAAATCTGGTTCCTTCTGCATCAGCTATCCCGGGAACCTCCTCTTCCTTTGCCGATCAGCTCTCATCTGTTGTCTCAGAAGGAAGGTTCACTAGTCCATCCGGACTTGCGTTCATTGAACCTACTTGCCTGGCTCCTAGAGACCATAGCCATGATGCGACATGGGGTCTCGCAGGAAGTGGCGGAAGTACTTTCCGCTGCTAGAAAGCCGGCAGCATATGCCATGAAGTGGCGCGGTTTTGCTTGTGGGCTCAAGCGCGCTGGTTTCGCCCTTAAACTGTCCCGAGGAAGCGGGTTCTGGAATACCTGCTTTAGCTTTTCAATCGGACCAGCCTCTCCTCGATTAGGTGCATTTGTGCGCAATTTGGCTTATCATGCCCCATAGGCCATCGTGTGGTGGCCCAATTGGACACTACTCGTGCCTTTTTAGGGGGTCCTCCACCTTAGGCCACCTATCAAGGACCGGTTCCTCTTGGGACTTACCCTTTGTCCTGAGCAGCGACGCTGCCACCTTTTGAACCAGCCGCGGATTGCGAGCTACGTTTTCTGTCGTGGAAAACGTTGTTTTTAGTTGCAGTTACTTCAGCGAGAAGAATCTCCGAATTACATGCACTCATGTGCAAAGAGCCCTATTTAATTTTCCACCAGGATAGGTATCCCTGAGGACAAATCCTAAGTTTCTGCCTAAGGTGGTTTCAGCCCTTACCCTTAATCAGGATATTGACTTACCAGTGTACCTTTCCAAGTACTCCAATCGAGGAGAAGCACTGCTTCACACCCTGGATGTTCACAGGGGTGTCAGATATTATCTGACCAGAACCAAACAGTTCTGGAAAGCGGATCAGCTGTTTGTCTCCTTTGCTGAGAGGATGAAAGGGGCTCCTGTTTCTAAACAGTCCCTTTCACGTTGGCTCATCCAGTATATCCCTTTCTGTTATGACAAGCGCGGCAAACCCTTGCCAGGTGCGGTCAAGGGTCATTCTACCAGAGTAGTGGCCACCTCCTTTGCAGCGCTGAAGAATGTTTCCACTTCAGCTATTTGTGCTGCAGCTACCTGGAGCTCGGTGCATACCTGTATTAGGCATTACAGCCTGGATATCGCTTCAAGGCGAAGGGCAGGTTTCAGCCTAGCCGTCTTTCAGGGACTTCTGTCCTAGGCTCGAGCAGGGTTGTGATCCCTGTCTTTCCTCCTCCTGGTGGCATACGATTGCCGCTATTGCTTGGGAATCGGTCCTAATGGTGTAACCTGCTGCAAGAGCTGTATCTCGAAGTAAGATAGTACAGTTACGCAAGAACTTACCGTAACAGTAGATCTTCGAGAACAGCTCTTGCAGCAGGTACCTTCCCGCTCACCATTCCCCCTTGGAGGAGGTAGGTTATAGCCTAACATCCATCTTTCGGGATGGAACGATTTGTTTTTAGTCTTGGCCATCTGATGGCGGATCCTCGGTCTCCTCTTCTGATGTCATCCAGCGGCTGGGAGTCTCCGGCGGGAGAACTGGGGATTGTGGGGGACCGCCTCCTTATGTACTACGCCTGACGTCGGGGGCCGGACTGACATCGGAGGTGGTCCCCGCTGAAGACTGCTAGCTAGAAAATTTTCGTGGGGTCCTGACGCCTGACTGCTTCAGTCCTAATGGTGTAACCTGCTGCAAGAGCTGTTCTCGAAGATCTACTGTTATGGTAAGTTCTTACGTAACTACTTTCTGGACACTGTCAGAGGGAAAGCCTTTCTCCCCTCAGACAGAGCGGAACATATCTTCTAGGGACATGGATATGTTGTTCATCCACACTTACTGGCAGGTATCCTTGCCGCTTTAAATCTTGCCAGAAGGTCTTCAAGCTGGCTCCTCCCACCCACCTGGGTGGTAAAATTCTCGGCTCCGCCCCATGACGCCAGATCTTCCTTACCGCTTGGAAGCTCAGGTTCCCTCCTTAACGCTCTGCGTATAAGACTGGTTCCTAATTCTTCGGTTTTGCGAATTTAAAAGTTTTCAACTTTAGACTTTGGTCTTCTGTCCCTCGCGGCCGCGGTGGACAATCGACTCGGTTTTCGGAGATGCCCTTGCGGGCAGAAGATGTCTCAACGGATCCGCACTCCACGTCGTCTACTGCTTAGGCCTCCCTGAGCACGACCCGCGGGCCTGTGACCTGTGCTCTTCCTTCTCGCCCTCGTTCTAAGAACCGTGCTGCCCGTTTACAACTAGGGCGTCCCGAGCGTTTTCCCTGGTGAAGTCAAAAGAGGCCCGGTTGGCGGTTTCCACGGCGGGCGGGCTCAGCGGATCAGCTTGAGCAGATGATCGCCCTCGAAGAGGAGGCTGGTTCCGCTCAGCTTCCTCGACCGTGCCTTTTATTCTGCTCTCCTGGATTCTCTTATTGGCCTCCTTCAAGGAGCTCTGTCTGTCCTTCTCCACCAAGGAGAGGGCCCAGCGTCTGCTGGACCTTCTCGGTCCAAAAGAAAGACAAGGTAAGTCCCTCCGTCGGCGGCTCTTGGGGAGCGGAAAGGTCCCTCTCCCGAGTAGTCCATGGCCGACTTCTGCTCGATCGTTGAAGCTTAGCCACTGGTTCCCACGGTATCCCGTCAGATCAGTTGACCGAGACTCCCGTTGACGCAGTCGAGATATTTCTCGACCCGTTGGACGGGTTGTCGACTGGTGAAGCCGAAAATCCTCTCTCCCCGGTTCCCCCGGTGGGAGTTGAGGATCCCCTAGGCTTGCCAATGCCTCCGGTTCCGGAGCCCTCAGGTGAACTTTCCGAGCCAAGGGGAGAGCCGGTCCCATCCATCCCTCCTCTGAACCCCCCCTCGGGAAAACAGAGGTTCGCGGTCTCGGTCTCGGACTTCTTCGCGGTCCAGCCGATCCCGCCGTCACAGGCGGTCTCGGTCTCGGCACCACGGCAAGCGGCGCCGCTGCTCAACCTCATCCTCCTCAGACGAGGAGAGGCTCCGGCGTAAATTCTGCGTCGGCGATGCGGAGGACCTCATGTTGGCAACAGCTTCTTCTGACTGGGAACAAGCCCGATTCTGCCGCCTTCCCCGCCATTAAGTGGCTATCACCGGGCGGCGAAGCAACCCCTGACCTTCCGGCGCCTGTTCCCAGGCCGGTTGCTCGTCCAAAACCAGCTGCTCCGCCGATTCCGGTGGAACCCCCGCCTCCACAGCCGTTATTTGGGGCTCTGACCAAGAATTCTCGGTCAGCTCAGGGTCTGCCCCATAGGCTGTCACACTGACTCCCGATCGGCCTCGGCAGGTGGAGGGTGGCTCAGGCTCGAGGCAGCTCTTTGCAGACTCTTCGGAGTCAGACGACGATTCCTCCCTTTTCTCCAAGCGAGTGGACTTAGAGTCCTCTGGGGGTCAGTCGATGGACGAGAGCCCTTCGTCCTTTCTGGGCTTACTTAGGCTCATCTCAGAGTCCACCGGGATGCAGCTCGAGCCGGTATCTAAGTGGGCCAAGTATCCCCTCACGGAGATATTGGACCGAGGGGATTCCCCTTCGGAGGCCTTCCCGGTAGCCGAGGCCATTGTGGGTCCGGCCTTGGAAGCTCGGCAGCGTCCTGCTTCCTGCCCTGCGCCTCGGCCAGGATGGCCAGGAAGTATCGCAGTCCCTACGGTTCCCTGTCCGGTTTTGAACACCCCTCAGCGGGTTAGTTACCAACAGCGTTTTCCGTTGTGCGGAAATGCTAGGGCGTCGGACAAAGCTCCCGACAAGGGTCAAGAAATTGGACTATGCGGGCGAAAAAGTCACATCGTCCTCCCTGGAACGCCGTCAGGCCAGCTCGGCCGTGCTGATGGCACACTTTTCTTATGCCCTGTTGGGCTCCCTGGACGAGGTAGTTCCTCATCTCCCGGCCGACCTGCAGACCACGGTTAAGCAGGTGCAGGACCAGGGCAGGGCAGTGGCCAAGCAGCAACTTCAGACTGCTTTGGACATCGGTGACTCATGCGCCAGGTCAGTCGTGGCCGCAGTGGCCATGCGCCTTTGGGCATGGCTGAGGATATCCACCTTCACAGCGGATACCCAGCACAAGTTGGCGGATGTCCCCTTCCTGGGGACCGACCTCTTCGGCCCTGGAGTGGAAGGTCACCTCCAGAGGATCGAGAAGTCCAATGCTACCCTGGACTGGGGTCTCTTCCGCACAAGGAGACAAGGCCATAGGCCACAGCCTAAACCCTTTCGTCCTGCTCGCCCTGACGTCCGGCCCAGCAACATCAGGGCCAGCAGGCTCGTGCTTGGCACCCCAAACCCAAGCCCGTGGCTTCCTCCTCCAGGAAGCAAGAAGGTAAAGGCCGGGAGGTCCCTCGGCGGTTCCTCCTCAAGCCTGCCCAGTGGCGGGTTGAGGCGTCGCTTGAACCTCGTCGCCTTACCCCTGAGTTCCCCATTGAGAGGATGGCTCCGTCACTTCCTTTCCACCTGGTCCGTTGTTACCATGGACAGATGGGTATTGGAGGTGGTGGGAAAAGGCCTGCCTCTGGAGTTCGAGCAGGCCCCGCCCTTCAGAGCCATCGCACCTCGGGGGGCCTCGGGGTTCGCAGCCTTACTGTCTGCTCACCGAGCCGACATCGCTCTCCTCCTCCAGAAGGAGGTGATCAGGGAGGTGGCAGACCCTCCCTCAGACCCGGGGTTTGTGTCCAGGTACTTCCTGGTCCCAAAACGGGTGGGGGGCTGGCGCCCCATTCTTGACCTACACAACCTAAACAAGTTCCTAAGGTCTCGAACCTTCAGGATGGTTACTCTGGCTCAGATAATACCATCCTTGGAACGCGGCGTGTGGTTCTGCTCTCTGGACCTGCAGGACGCGTTCTTTCACATCCCTATCCGTCCGTCGCATCAGAGGTTCCTTCGCTTTCGAGTGGAAGGATCCCTTTTCGAGTTCCGAGCCATGCCCTTCGGCTTGTTTCAAGCTCCCAGGGTCTTCACCAAATGCACAGCAGTGGTAACAGCATTCCTGCGACGCCGAGGGGTCCAGGTGTACCTTACCTGGACGATTGGCTGATAGCAGCCCCTCAAGCAGGAGGTGGAGCGGTCCAGGATTGGCCTCCAGGTTTGCTTCTCAAGTCGGCCTCCTCATCAACGAGGCCAAGTCGGAACTCATGCCAAAGCAGGTGATACAATTCATCGGGGCAGAGCTCAACTCTCTATGAGCCAGAGCACGGCTCCCGGCGGACAGGGCCGAGGTTCTTACCTCCTTTGCCCGATCATTTCTGGTTGGGCAATCGCGCCCTGCCCGGGACTTCTTGCGCCTCCTGGGTCTCATGGCGGCCTGTACCAGCGTGGTCCGTTGGGCCCGCTGGAACATGCGCCCCCTTCAGTGGGGCCTGGCCAGCCAGTGGTCTCAACGCTGCGATCCTTTGGACCAGCTAGTGACGGTGACCTAGGGGATGTGGAACGCTCTCCAGTGGTGGATTGTTCCAGCGCACCTGCAGGAGGGCATCCCATTTGTCCGCCCCGAGCCGACGGTCTTTGTCGACCAGTGCCTCTCTGATGGGTTTGGGTGCCCATCTAGGGGAACACCGAGCGCACGGCCTCTGGTCCCCTCGGGAGTCCCGATGCCATATCAACCTGCTGGAGCTCCGGGCGGTCCGCCTAGCTCTCACTGCCTTCGCTCAGTTTCTTCGGGGTCAAGTGGTTCGGGTCCAGACGGACAATACCACGACCATGTACTATCTAAACCGCCAGGGCGGGACGCGCTCCATGCTTCTATGCAAGGAAGCTCTCCGCATCTGGTCACTCGTGCGCAGCATGGAGGTGGATCTCCTAGCCATTCATGTGGCAGGAGCCTCCAACACCCTGGCCAATGCCCTGAGCCGGATAGGGGCTGTGTCCCACGAGTGGTCTCTCCTGCCGGAAGTAGTACAAGATCTGTTCTCCCATTGGGGCACTCCTCGGGTGGACCTGTTTGCCTCCAGGGAGAACGCGAAGCTGAGGCTGTTCCATGCCCACCCCCCTCAGCAGGGCTCGCTGCAGGGGGATGCCTTCTCGAGGCCGTGGACCCCGGGCCTCTTCTACGCCTTTCCCCCATTTCCCTTGATCCACAAGGTGCTTCTCAAGGCGAGGAGGGACAAGGGCAGGTGATTCTGCCAGGCTCCGAGGCAGCTTCCAGCTCGCCCGGACCTGCTTTCAGTCAGTCAGGAAGGTGTTCCATCCGGACCTTCAATCCCTGCACCTGACGGCCTGGTTACTGAGTGACTATAGTTCCAGGCCTTGGGTCTCTCCGACGAGGTCCTCAATGTAGTTGAGGCGTCCCGTAAGGAATCGACCAGGAAATGCTACGCTTTCAAATGGAAGAGATTTTCCATTTGGTGTCAGGGCAAGGGCCTGAACCCTTCTTCCTGTTCCTTGGCGAGCATATTGGACTACCTGTGGTCCCTTTCTCAGCAAGGGCTTAGGTCGACGACCCTTAAGGTGCACCTGGCAGCCATCTCTGCTTACCGGGTGTGGGCCGGAAAGCAGTCGGTGACGCAGGAAAAGGTGGTCTGGCGCTTTTTCAAAGGCCTTGATCACATTTCCCCTCCGGTGCGAGAACCTCCACCTCCGTGGGATCTACTGCTGGTACTGGCAAAGCTCATGGGCAAGCCATTCGAATCAATGCACAGGTGTGATCTCTCACCTGTCGTGGAAGACCACCTTCTTGGTGGCTATCACGACAGCCAGAAGGATGGGAGAGCTCCAGGCGCTTTCCATCGAGTCTCCTTACCTGGTCTTCCACCAGGACAAGGTTGTCCTGCGCCCCCACCCAAAAATCCTTATGAAGGTGGTGTCGGAGTTTCACCTTAACCAGGTGTTGACTCTGCCGGTGTTCTACCCCAATCACACCATGGAGGCCGAATATAGGCTCCATACTCTGGACCCTAGAAGGGCGCTCGCCTACTATAAGGAGCGCACGGCTGGAATTCGGGGAGAGGTTCGCCAGCTGTTTGTCACCTACGCTGAAGCCGCACCTGGCAGACCTGCAGCCAAGCGGATGATAAGCAGGTGGGTCACCTCCTGCATAGATCTCTGCTATAAGTTGGCGGGCATGGAGCCTCCCAGAGGGATAAGAGCTCATTCTACCCGCCATACTGCTGCATCGGTGGCTGCTTCCAGGGACATCCCTATCCAGGAAATCTGCAGGGCTGCTACCTGGAAGTCAGCACACGCCTTCATTACCCACTACCACATCGACCTTGAGTCACGCCGGGATGCTGGTTTTGGGGCCTCGGTTCTCCAGTCTTTATTTCCCAAGTAAGTATCTGGGGTGTGCGCCTTGCCTCCCTCCTCCCGGAGAACTGCTAGGAGTCTGCCAATAAGTGTGGATGAACAACATATCCATGTCCCTAGAAATACAGGTTACTCACCTGTAACAGGAGTTCTAGGAATGGTATATGTTGTTCATCCTACAATTCCCTCGACCTCGGCCCGACGCACAGCTGAGCTTCAGCGGGCAGATCTGGTGTCATGGAGCGGAGCCGAGAGTTTTACCACCCGGGTGGGTGGGAGGAGCCAGCTTGAAGACCTTCCGGCAAGATTTAAAGCGGCAAGGATACCTGCCAGACAGTGTGGATGAACAACATATACCATTCCTAGAACTCCTGTTACAGGTGAGTAACCTGTATATATCCCTCATCAAGGACCTGTCGGTGAAGAAGACCGTCCCAGCCATACTGGTCCTTCGCCTGCTTGGACATATGGCTGCGGCCATTGCAACAGTCCCGATAGCACAGCTCCACATGCGGGTAACCCAGTGGATGCTAAGGGTGCAGTGGGACCAAAGGCAAGACCATCTGCAGCAGCCAATTCGAATCACGAATGCCGCGATTTGGGATTGGCAGTGGTGGCTAGATCCGGGGAATCTCTCCGCGGGGGTTCCCTTCTCAGCTCCCATCTGTTGTCTCAGGAGGAGGGTTCATTAGTCCATCCAGACTTGCGTTCATTGAACCTGCACGCTTGGCTCCTAGAGACATAGCCATGTTGCGATTCGGGGTCTCGCAAGAAGTGGCAGATATTCTCTCTGCCGACAGAAAACCGGCAACCCACGCAACATACGCCATGAAATGGTGCAGATTTTGTTTGTGGGCTCAAGCGTGTGGTTTCTCGCCGTTAGAATGCCCCAAAAAGCTGGTTCTGGATTACCTGCTTTCCCTTTTTCATTCTGGACTGGCTTACTCCTCGATTAAGGTGCACCTTTGTGCAATTTCTGCTTACCATGCCCCCATAGGCCATCGGGCGGTGGCCCAGTTTTTAAGGGGAGTCCTCCACCTTAGGCCGCCCATGAAGGATCCGATTCCTCCTTGGGACTTCCCCTTCGTCCTGGAGCAGCTTACGCTGCCACCTTTTGAACCAGCTGCGGATTGCGAGCTACGTTTTCTGTCGTGGAAAACGTTATTTTTAGTTGCGCTTACTCCGGCCAGAAGGGTCTCCGAATTGCATGCACTAATGTGCAAAGAGCCTTATTTAGTTTTCCATCAGGACAGGGTATCCCTGAGGACAAACCCGAAGTTTCTGCCTAAGGTGGTTTCAGCCCTCACCCTTAATCAGGATATTGACTTACCAGTGTATTTCCCAAGTTACACCAACCGAGGAGAAGCCCTTCTGCACACCGTTGACGTGCATCGGTGCCTCAGATATTATCTGATTTGAACCAAACAGTTTAGAAAGGCGGATCAACTGTTTGTCTCCTTTGCTGTTAGAATGAAGGGAGCTCCTGTTGGGGTGGGACCGACGTCAGAGGTGGTCCCCTGCTGAAGACTGCTAGCTAGAAAATTTCTGTGGGGTCCTGGCGCCTGACGGCTTCAGTCCTAATGGTGTAACCTGCTGCAAGAGCTGTTCTCGAAGATCTACTGTTGCGGTAAGTTCTTACGTAACTGTACTTTCCTTTAGATATGTCTCATTAATTAGGAGATTTAATAACGGGCCACTCACTCACTCACATTTTTGCATAAAATTAAGTTGAAACTTCTTCCTAATAGTATTGTGAATTTGTTTCCAGCTATTCCCATGATATTTAACACTCGTTTGCAAAGTAAATATTCATTTCAGATACCATTTTATTGAACTGTTTTTTTCTCAGAAGTCTTTGATTTATTCTGCATCTAAACTACAATGATTTACCCTGTCATGTTGTTGGATGTCAAAGAATGTCCTCATTTAAGACAGCTCTTAAAAGAAATTTATTGTCTGTCTGTAGGTGTTTTAATAAGTTCTAATTTGTAGTACATGTTTCTTTATTGCCCTGGCTTTGTTTTTATGTAAAAGTGTTTGTACTTTGTAATGTTTTTGTATTCAATGTATTGAAACTGGACGTCTGTGAAAATGGGCTTTGCCCACAGACCTTTTCAGTATGAAATAAATGAAATGAAGGATGTGACTAAGGCTGCTTGGAAGCACCCTTATACTTTTTCTGCAGTCTCCAAAAAGGCTGATCGCCTATATAGGGTCCCGCTAGAAGAACCTTATCTGGGAGAACAACCCGTGGTGGATTCAGTGGTCATCACCACCACACATGACAGGTTCCAAAGGCCAAAGCACTTGAGCACTCAGCGAACTGAAAATCAAAACAGCTTGATTCCTTTGGGGGGGGGGGAGATGTCGTGTCTGCTACATGTTCCATCCGCTCACTGAACATTTTAACCCACGTGGTTCAGTTTCAGAATGCCTTGTGGGAACAAGGGTTGGACATGGTCAATAACCTACCAGACAGAGACAAAAAAAAAAGCTGGTCAAACTCTTGCAGACAGGCTCTGATGTGGGCACACAGGTACTCAGAGCAGCCTGTGATTCTGTGGATTCTGCCGCCAGAAGTGCAGCAACAGGTGCATGTCTTTAGAAGACACCCTTGGTTGAGGGTCTCAGGCTTCACACCAGATGTCCAGATGGGCATCCTAGATGTTCCTTTTAAGGGCTCAGTCCTTTTTGGAGAGGATTCCGAAAGGATCATAGCAAAACTACAAGATGCTGGCAAGGCGGCCCGTTCTGTACAAGCAATGTACAAACCGAAACCATTTCGGAGACAGCACTGTTTTTGTGGAAAACAGGGGCAACAGTCTAGGTTCGGACAGCAGCAGAGAGATGGCTTTACCTGCAAAGGACCCTCAAGCAACAGGAGGCGGAGGAGCCAGAAATGCCAAACCCTCCGAGACAAACCTCCCCTTCCCCTCCACAGCCTGACTCTCCGCAGAGCCCTCCTCTCCCACCTGCCCAGGTGGAACAGGCGGTCGGGGGTCGCTTATCGAAACATCTAGAAGGGTAGCAGCGAATTACCTCTGACCGATGGGTTCTTCAGCTGATTCAGAGAGGCCACTCTGTTGAGTTCACCGGGCAGCCACCGTCCAGGCCACCCCTTCTTTCCCAGTATTCCAACCAACACGCTTCACTGATAAAAGACGAGATTCAGGCCCTTCTGGGAAGGAGGCCATTGAACAGGTCCTGTGGATTCAAATAAGGAAAGGGTACTATTCCCATTTTTTCCTAGTACCCAAAAAGGCAAGGAACTTGAGCTTCATCCTGGACATCAGTGATCTCAACGCCTTTGTGGTGTACTAAATGCCAGGATTGATCCCGAACGCTTGGCTCGCATCACTGGACATGCAAGATGCCTATCTTCACATTCCAGTTGCAAATCACCACAGGAGGTTTCAGCAGTTCGAATTCCAGGGACAACATTACCAGCTCCGGGCACTGCCTTTAGGTCTGTTATCGGCACCAAGAGTCTTCACCAAATGCCTGGCAGTGGTAGCTGCGGCTCTCAGGAACATGGTCCAGATAAGTGAAAACGTAATGGACTGGCTTCTCATGTCCTCATCTAGAATAGGACAAAATCAGCCACTACAAGGCACCTTTCTGATATTCCAACGCAGTGGGTGTCACTATCAGCCTGCAAAAGTCAGTTCTCACGCCATGCCAAAGGCTGCAGTTCATTGGCGCAGTCCTGGTTACGACTGGAGGAAAGGCATTCCTGCCAGGGGACAGAGCAGATCACCTACGAGGTCTAACCAGACGTATCCTGGAGCAGAAACGGGTCACAACACGAACCATGCTTTGTTTTTCAGGCCACATGGTGGCTGCCATAGCCACGGTTCCCAGGTCGCATCTCCACATGAGAACCATTCAGTGGATGCTCAGAGTCTAGTGGGACCAATGCCAGGACAACCTCAATCAGCTGGTCTCGGTCCCTGTTTCCATTCACAGAGTCCTCCAATGGTGGCTAGCCCCAGAGCACCTCACAGCAGGTGTCTCCTTCCTGTTGGCCACATCTACACAGATCCTGACTACAGATGCGCCAGGATCGGGCTGGGGTGCACACCTTGGCAACAGGAGGACACAGGGATTATGGTCCTGCACAGAAAGAGCCCTTCACATAAATGTCCTAGGGATGAAGGCAGTCTGCTACGCACTGCAGGCTTTGCAGACAGACCTAATCCCAGGACACCTACTTATTCAAACAGACAATATGTCAGTAGTATTTTGCATCAACAAGCAAGGAGTTCAAGTTTATTGCAGGAAAGACTCCATTGAGCAGGCTCATTCACAAGGAGGTCCTGAGGCACATACACATACAGTTCGCAATTATATAGACAGGAGATATAAAATGTAGAACAACAAAAAAAAAAAATATATACTGCAAGAGGTATACACAATAGAAGTCCTTATGCTGTATATGCAGTACATTCCAGCTTTAACCTTGCCCTAAATTATGCAACACATTTCAGCTTAATAAGTAGAGGGCCAGTTGGTACCTAGGAAGTTGACTTGGCGTTGGGGACCTAGTAGCACCTACATATGTCTTTTAATTTAGAGATAACTAGTGTTTTGTAGGAGTTAATTGATACGATGCTGGTTAGCTTCATCATGGCTTGTAGTTGGTTCCAGATGTTTGGGAGGGCATATGAGACAGCTCTTTGGCCAGCTGTGGTACGTGTCCTGGGAACATCTAGTAGGATAAGGTCGGATTTTCTTAGGGAGTAGGCGCTATGCGAGATGTGTATGAGAGACGTTAAATAGACAGGCAGTTTGTGGAGTAGTAATTTGAGGGTTCAAATGCCAGCATGCAGGAGGTGTCTGGTGGCAAGAGAGGTCCACCCAGCTGCTGAATAAAGATCATAGTGGTGGGTCCTGTATGCAGAGTTAGTAATGAAGCGAAGAGCACAGTGATAGAGTACGTCCAGTTTAGATAGGCTCAAGGTTGGGGAGGAGGTAAAGATAATGTCTCCGTAGTCAAGCAAGGGAAGGAATGTTGCTTGGACAAGTCTTTTGCAGGTTGCAAGAGAAAAGGGGGTCCTATTTCTAAAGAAGAAACCCAAGCATGCTTTAAGCCTCTTTGATAGATCTTGATGTGGTCATTGAAGGAAAGCTTGTTGTCTATCCACATACCTAGATATTTAAATTTAGGTACGACTTCCAAGGGTTCGCCTAGGGAGGTAACTATGAAGTTTTTAGGTGGGGTAGGTAGGGCACCAGACAAGGCAAGTCTCGAGAAAATCATTGTCCTGGTTTTTTTTGGCATTTAAGAGAAGCTTGGCATTGATGAGGTTGCTTTCTAACTGGATAGTCAGCTTGGAGTGCTTCCCTGACTTCAGTTAAGGATGAGCCTGATGTGTACAAAACCGTATCGTCCGCAAAGAAATGTATGCTAGAGTTCTTTATGTGGGAGTAAAGGTTGTTGATGTACAGGGGAAAAAGGATTGGTCCTAGGATGGAGCCTTGAGGGACTCCTCTGGCAATTGCAAGGGGGGCAGATAGTAGGCCATCAGCTTTGACTTTTTGTATCCTTTCTGTGAGATAACTGTTAAACCACTGTAAGGTAAGCGGAGTGGCACCTATGTAGGCAAGACAGGTGATTAGGAGGTCATGGTCTACAGTGTCAAGGCCTTACTGAGGTCTAGAAAGACTGCACCAGTAACCTTCTTGGTGTCCATAGCATGGATCCAGTCATTGAGACTTTAGCCAAGGCTGAGATGGTACTGTGCTTCGACCTGAAGCCAGATTGGGCCGGGTTTAGGAGTGAGTGCGCTTCCAAGTGATTTTTTAGTTGGTTGTATATAAGTTTTTCCAGCACTTTGGAGAGAACGGGCAAGATAGAGATGGAATGGTAGTTGTTTAAGTCACAAGGATCTCCTGATTTGAAGAGAGGAAGAATATGGGCAGATTTCCAGCAGGATAGAACAGTGGCTGTGGTAATAGAGAGGTTGAAGATGTGAAGCAGGCACCCACTCACGCCAACTCTGTCGAGAGATGATGAGAATATGGTACTGGGCAATAGAACACAGTATCACCCTGTCTGCAGTTCATGTTCCAGGGATATAGAACACGCTGGCGGATCTGCTCAGTCGATCCAGATCCAGCACACATGAATGGGAGCTTCTGCAACTAGTGGCAGAAACTCTGTTCACAAAATGGGGAACCCCAGAACTAGATCTCTTTTCCTCCCCATATAACGCAAAACTGCCCAATTTCTGCTCGCTAGATCCAGGGCTTGGTGTTTTTTTCTGGCGAGACACTTTGTCCCTCTCCTAGACAGGCAAATTCCATTATGCCCCCCTTCCCACTGATCCAAAGAGTTTTACTCAAACTACAAGCGGAAGGAGCTGACTTGATTCTGGTGGCCCCATATTGACCCAGACAGATAAGGTTTCCTTTACTCCAACATCTGGCGAGCGATCCCCCATTCCCTCTATCTCTCAGCTCGCGTTTACAGACGCAAGACAACGGATCACTGGTCCGTCCAAACTTGTAATCCTTACAACTGCACGCCTAGCTCCTGAAGACTTGGCGATTTCTCGCCATGGAGTCTTAGAGTGGCTGATATCCTCCTGGCTCCGGAGAAACCCTCTAGTAGAGCCACATATGCCGTGAAATGGTGCAGGTTTTGCCTCTGGTCCTCTGCCCGTGGCCTGGACCCCTTAACTTGTCTGGTGAACTCGGTACTAGAGTACCTTTCTTTATTAGATGCAGTGTTAAGTTACTTCTCAATAAAGGTGCACCTTTCAGCGTTATCTGCATACCATGCACCTTTTGGAGACGAGTCTTTGGCCCAGTTGGACCTGTCACACACTTTTCTGCGTGACAGCCTCCACTTGAAACCACCCATTAGGGACCCAATCCCCCCTCACCCTGGCCTTCTTTTTATTTTGGAACAGCTCACACTACCACCTTTTGAACCAACTGCAGATTGCGAGCTACGCCTTCTCTCTTGGAAGGCGTTCTTAGTTGCAGTTACTTCTGCCAGAAGGATTTCGGAGCTCCAAGCACTTGTGTGTGAAGAGCTGTATCTGGATTTTCATAAGTACAGACTTTCCTTAAGAACTAATCCTAAATTCTAGGGACATGGATATGTTCAATCCACACTTATTGGCAGGTTCCTTGCCGCTTTAAATCTTGCCGGAAGGTCTTCAAGCTGGCTCCTCCCACCCACCCGGGTGGTAAAACTCTCTGCTCCGCCCCATGACTTCAGATCTTCCTTAACGCTTGGAAGCTCAGGTTCCCTCCTTAGCGCTCTGCGTTTTAGACTGGATCTAACCTCTCTCGTTCGTCCGAAATTGGTTTTGAAGTTTTCAACTCGTCGTTCATCTTCCCTCGCGGCCGCGATGGACAAATCTATTCCTCTTTGGAGGTGCCCTTGCGGGCAGAAAATGTCCAGGACGGATCCGCACTCCACGTGCATCTACTGCCTTGGCCTAGATCACGACCCGCAGGCCTGCGAGTTGTGCCACTCTTTCTCGGCCAACGTCCTGGATGATCGCACTGCCCAATTGAAGCTCGGGCACCCCGAGAAGCATTTCCAGCCAGTAAAATCAAGAGGCTCGATGGGCGGTGTCTGCGGCAGCTGGCTCGGCTGAGCAGCTCAAGCAGATGATCTCCCTCGAGGAGGAGGTGGCCCAGGCCGCATCTTCCTCCTCCTCGGCCGAGGCATTTATCCCACTCTCTCCGAGTTCCTCGTATACAGCTTCGTTCAAGGAGCTTTGTCAGTCCCTTTCCACGAAGGGAATGGGGCCATCGGGACATTCTTCTTGGCCCAAGAAGGAGGAGTCAAAGGGTAAGTCCCACCGTCGGCATTCGTGGGAACGGGAGAGGTCCCCTTCCCCGGACAGCCGACCAGCGACTTCGGTCAAAGTTGCGGCTGAGGCCGCTGGCTTCACGGTGTCCCCGTCAGGCCAGCCTGCCGAGACTCCCGTCGACGCAGTCGAGATTTTTCTCGATCCGTTAGACGGGCTGTCGACTGGTGAAGCTGACAACCCTCCTTCACCGGTTCCCCGGTGGAGACCGAGGATCTGCCTGCGCCTTTGGGGCCGCAGTCCCCGGTTAAAGTGCCCGAGCCGAGAGTCTCGGTCTCGCCCGTTCCGCCGACATCGGCAGTCTCGGTCTCGTTACTGAAGTAGGCGGCGACACCGTTCCTCCTCGTCCTCTTCCTCGGATGAGGGGAGGCTTCGGCATAAATTACGTCAACGCTGCAAGGAGCTTATGTGGCAGCAGTTGCTGTTGTCCGGGTCTAAACCGACTCCGGTCCAGACCCCGGCCATCAAGTGGCTGTCGCCCGAACGACCGAAGCAACCACTCGTTCCAGGGCTGGTTGCTCGGCTTAAACCAGCTGCTCCACCGATTGTGGTGGAACCTCCGCCTCCACCTCCACAACCGAAGTCTGGGGCACCGACCAAGGATTCTCGGTCAGGTCACCGCCTGCCCCACAGGTTGTCGGTCACCCTCACTCCCGACCGTCCTCGGCAGGTAGAGGGTGGCTTAGGGCTGAGGCAGCTCTTCGCAGACTCTTCGGAATCCGACGACGACTCCTCCCTGTTCTCCAGGCAGGTCGACCTGGAGTCCTCCGGGGGCCAGTCATTGGACGATAGCCCATCGTCCTTCTTGGGTCTGCTTCGACTCATCTCGGAGTCCACCGGGATGCAGCTCAAGCCCGTGTCCAGACAGGGCCAAGTATCCCCTGATGGAGATACTGGACTGAGGGGATACCCCCGGAGGTCTTTCGTTGGCTGAGACCATTGTCGGCCCAGCCTTGGAGCTTTAGCAGCAGCCTGCTTCCTGTCCTGCACTCGGCCGGGGAAGTGTGTGGTCCCTACCAGCTCTTTGCCCGTTTTTTCGGAGCATCCCTCTGCCGAGGGGTTAGTCATCGACAGCATTTTCCGGCGTTCCAGTAATGCTGGGGATGTGGATAAGCCCCCCGACAGAGTCCAAAAAGCTGGACTTTGCCAGGCGAAAGATGTACGCTGCATCCTCCCTCGGCCTCCGACAGGCCAGCTCGGCCATGCTGATGGCACACTTCTTCCACGCCCTCTTGGGCTCCCTGGATGAGGTTGTCCCTCATCTCCTGACCGACCTGCAGACCACGGTCTGCCAGGTGCGGGACCAGGGTAGGGCGGTGGCGAAGCAGCAGCTTCAGACTGCTCTAGACATAGGTGATTCCTATGCCAGGTCAGTATGCCGCTGTGGCATGCGCCGCAGGGCGGGATGAGGATATCCACCACGGCAGATACCCAGCCACAAGTTGGCGGACGCCCCTTCTTGGTGACTGACCTCTTGCCCTGGAATGGAGGGTCACCTCAGCGGATCGAAAGTCCAGTGCCACCCTGACTCGGTCACCTCCGCCCAGAGGGACAAAGGCCGCTGTCAGCAACAGCAGAAGTCCTTCGTCTCGGCCCCGCATCTCGACCGCCCAACAGCACCAGCAACAGGGGCTGCAGGCTCGGCCATATCCCAAACCTGATCATGCTTCCTCCAACAGGAAGCAAGGAGGTAAAGGCCCAGGAGGTCCTCGGCCGGTTCTTCCTCCAAGCCTGCCCAGTGACGGGTTGAGGGGTGCCGCCCCCAGCCTCTTCACTCCCCCCTGGGTTCCCCCCGTGGGGTGACGGCTCCGCCACTTCCTTTCCGCCTGGTCCGCTATCACCACAGACCGCTGGGTGTTGGAGGTGGTTGGAAAAGGCCTGCCTCTGGAGTTCGAGCAGGCTCCACCCTTTCGAGCAGTCGCCCCTCGGGGGGCCACAGGGTCCGCAGCCTCGCTGTCGGTCCACCGAGCCAATATTGCCTGCTCCTCATAAAAGAGGTGATCAGGAAGGTGGCGGATCCTCCTCCAGACCCGGGGTTTGTGTCCAGGTATTTCCTGGTCCCAAAACAGACAGGGGGCTGGCGCCCCATTCTCGACCTGCACGTCCTGAACAAGTTACTAAGGTCTCAGACCTTCAGGATGGTCACTCTGGCTCAGATAATCCCATCCTTGGAACGAGGCGTGTGGTTCAAACAACATGAAGTCTTGCTATATTATGACATATGCAGTGAGTCCCAACCTTCGAACTGCTCCGGAGGTGAGAGTGTTAACTTTCCATGCCAGGCATGGAACTTTGAGCGCGAGCTCGGTTGAAAACTCTGTCTGTTGTTCTTCAAACTCAAACTGTCAGATTCTTTACTCCGCCTCACTGAACAGTCGCTCCGGAGATTTCTCCTTCTGCTCGGTTCGATTTTGTCGGTTAAAGTATTATTTTATCGGTTTTTTTGACCGAAATTAAACCGCAACCGGTCGGTTCAAGCTCTGTCTGTGGTATTGTAAGTAATAGATAGGCTTACATTTATATTATTCTGTGTGGAACTTGTAAACGCTTTTTGGTTTGAACCGATCAGTTTATTTTCAAAATTTACTAGTCCTTATTTAGAGTGCGGTTCCCGGTTCTTATCGGTTCTAAAAAAAACGGATTTCATTATGTTTTATTCCACGACCCGTGACACGGGAACCGATAAGAGAGTCTTGCTTGGCGGATTGCCATAAATGGGCAAGTTTGGTTAGGCTGGCACTATGTCTGAGAAACCCAAAAGAAAACCGGGCCCATTGGGTACCAGCACTGTAGTGTTTGTGGGGAAGCTTTCTAAGGCTGACCCAACACACCACCTGTGTGTATGTCTGGGTTTGACCACCTTAATGCAGACTGCCAGATTTGTAAGAATTTCCTGCTGCCACCATAGAAAAGAGAGTTGGTAGGCTCAGGGAAAGGAGGCTAAAAGTCCGCTGACCCGATGGCCAGCTCGTCTAGTTTCAACCAAACCGGGAGGAGTGCCTCTGACCAGGGCGATACTTCCTCAGTAAATGAGCTGGCCTGAGGAGCCGGGTTTCAAATCAAGTGACTAGAGTCAGCTGGTGTGGAGCCAAAGTTCTTTCTCCAACCGCTGAGGAAATAGCTAAAGCAATTCAATTGTCCAGTCACTTTCCCGATTTCCGACCGAACCGACACCATCAGGGAA
Organism: Neoceratodus forsteri; assembly: GCA_016271365.2. Taxonomy (NCBI): domain Eukaryota; kingdom Metazoa; phylum Chordata; order Ceratodontiformes; family Ceratodontidae; genus Neoceratodus; species Neoceratodus forsteri. The sequence goes on along the minus strand of JADMNL010000026.1, from coordinate 209,968,988 downwards.
GCGCTCGGTTCGGCCGGTTCCACCGGTTCAAGATTATGATTTTGAGGATTTTTATGAACCGGAGGAGGGGGAAGAGGAGTATGAGGAGAGTGAATGTGGTTTTGAAAGTCTGGATGTGCCCATTGAACCGGACATCTCTCCAGACAGACCGTCAGGAGCTCCTCCCAGGCTCTCTGAGTCCCTCTCATTTTATGTTTTATAAAAGTTGTTGAAACTCTCCAGCTCCCTGTTGAGGAAGCTGTTGATGACCAAGAAGAGCCTGATTATGTAGAAATGATGATATCCAGAGTCTAGAGACTTGTCTATTCCTTTGCATAAATCTTTGGGAAACAGACAGTAAAAATTTAAAACTCCTCACACTATACCTCCTGTTGATAAAAGGATGGACAAGAGGTATACATTGTCAGGCTCTGATACGGAGTTCCTCACACAGCAATGCAGCCATGTGGGGTAGTGCAGGCTGCAGCCTGTGACAAGGCAAATATTCCTTAGCTTTGCACCCCGGAAAAGGACTCCAGGAGGATTGATGCCATGGCAAAGAAACAGTACATGCAGCATCTTTGGGACTCAGACAGGCAAATTATATGTTTATGCTGCTAGGTATCAGAAACCAGATGGGATACTGTGCTGTCTCTAGCAAAACAGGTCCCTGACCAGCTTGCCAGGAGCTGGAACAGGTGGCTGCTGGATGGTATTGAGGCATCCAAGGTGCAATTCCATGCTGCAGTACACTAATGATGTGTCATCAAGGGTCATGGCTACATCTGTGGTACTTTGAGAATGGTTGGCTCAGATGTACTACCTGTCACAGGATACCCAGTCTAAGGCCATGGATTTTCCTGTTGTGGGCAATTTCTGGGGAGCAGACGGAGAATTACATGAAGAAAATGGATGAATATAGACCACCTATAGGAGTGCACAGGCCAAGGAAAGGCAGGCAACTCCTCAAAGGCAGCTTCCCAGGGGCAGCAGGCCTTTTCATAGGCCTTTTTACCAAGCCCAGGCCTCCTCTTCTGCTTATGCCCAGAGGGGGTTCTTTAGAGGGAGAGGCAGACTGGGTACAAGCAGGCCTGCTTCCACCCCTCAGCCCAAAGCCCCTGCCAAGCAGGCACCCTGATGGGGTTGCCAGGGCTGATTGTCCTCTACCTGTAGGGGGCAGGCTGGCTTACTTTGTCCAGGACTGGGAGTCTCTGACATCAGACAAATGAGTCCTGGAAGTAGTAAACCAGGGACTGGTTCTCAGCTTCAAAAATTTCCAGAGATGAGAGCCAGGTCCTTTCCACCTGCAAATCCATCAGAGGCACTTGCCCCAGAGTCAGAGGTCTCTTCCTCCTGGCTCTCAGAGCTGTGGAAAGGTTCACCCCACACCAGGGCAAAGGGTTGTACCCCAGGTACTTCCTTACCCCAAAAAGACAGGAGAATGGCGCCCATCCTGGATCTCAGATATTTAAACAAGCAACCGCTTAAAACCAAAATTCAAAATGGTGACTCTGGGAATTATTTACTGTCTCTAAGGCCAGGGGACTGGCTAGCATCCCTGGACCTCAAGGATGCCTACTTCCATGTTCTTATCAGAAGCTCCCCATCGAAAGTACCCAGATTGAACTGCCCTCAGGCCATTACCAGTTCAGAGCAGATGCCCTTCGGCCTTACCTCTGCCCCGAGGGTATTCTACAAATGCTCTGGCAGTAGCAGTTGCCCACTAAGAAGGCAAAGATTGCCATTTTCTCCTTACCTGGACGACTGGCTCATAGTAGGCCAGTCTCCAGAACAAGTCAAACTACACCTTCAGGTAACTCAGCAACTGCTCACATCTCTAGGTTTCCTCTCAATCTTCCAAAGTCAGTTCTAGAGCCTGTCCAGCTTCTCACCTTCATAGGTGCAGAACTGAACACAAAAGAGCCAGAGCCTTCCTTCCTTAGAAAGAGCAAGGACCTTGGTCTCTCTGCCTCCCCTTCACCCTGCAGGTCTCTCGACCAGCAAGGCATTTTCTACAGCTCCTGGGGCACATGGCTGCTTCTACAGCAGTAGTGCAGGGAGCAAGATTTCAGATGAGGGACATCCAGTTCCATTTGAGAGCCTTTTGGTCTCAAAGGAAATACCCTCTAACCAAATTGATCCCAGTGACTCGAACCCTGATCCAGGCCCTACAGTGGTGGCAGGATCAGAGCAATCTGGGACAAGCGGTTCCTTTTGTCACTCAGTCTCACTCTTTAATCCTTACTACAGATGCATCCGTCTTGGGGTGAGGAGCTCACATGGGTGACCTCACTACCCAGGGATTGTGGTCCCCTCAGGAATCTCTGCTCCACATCAATCTGTTGGAACTCAGAGCAGTTTTTCTAGCACTTCAAGCTTTTTCCAAATCTGTTCAGAACAAAGTTGTACAGGTCAGAACAGACAACACCACCACAAAGTGGTACATCAACAAGCAAGGGGCACTCCGGTCTCGGCCTTGTGCACGAAGCAATGAAGTTGTGGTCTCTGGCTTACTCCTGAACACCTCCCTTACGGTGGTTCACCTCTCAGGCAAGGACAATGTCCTGGCAGATGCTCTCAGCAGGATTTCCAGGGCCATCACGAATGGTCATTGGACCCCTGGTCTTGGAGGTGATATTTGCCAGATGGGGCACCCTGCAGATAGATCTTTTTGCAGCCCCAGACAATCACCAACTTCCCCTTTTTTGCTGCAGGCCCCCAGTGTTTGGCTCAGTCCCTCTGGATGCCTTAGTTCTCAATTGGGAAGGGAAGTTTCTCTATGCTTTTCCCCCCCTTCCCTCTCCTGTTCAAAGTGCTAGTCAAAATCAGATCTCAACCCTGCAAGATGATCCTGATTGCTCCAGTTTGGGCCAGATAACCCTGGTATCCACTCCTACTGTCCTTAACAGTCCATCTTCTCCTGTGTCTCCCCAGGAATCACAACCTGTTAACCTGTTCTCAGGGAAGGGTTTGGTACCCGAACCTCAAATCTCTCAATCTCAAGGCCTGGCTCTTGAAGAGTTAGTTTACTGATCTACTCCTCTCCCAAGGTGTAATGGATATCTTGAAGGCTTCTAGGAAACCTTCCACCAAGGCTACTTATACTTCCAAATGGAAGAGGTTTTCCATATGGTGCTCTGGGAAGCATATTTCCCCAGAATCTGCTGATTTACCCACAGTTCTAGATTATATGGTCCACTTAAATACCTTGGGGCTGAGACCAGCTACCCTAAAAGTGCATCTGGCAGCTGTGTCTGCTTTTATTTCAGCAGGTAAGCCTTCTTCTCTTTCAGCTCATCCTGTATTCTCCAAGTTTTTCAAGGGATTGCTTCGCACCAACCCTCCATTCAGGGCCCTACCCCTACCTGGGATCTTAATGTTTGCATTGCTCAGCTTATGCAACCCCCCTTTGAGCCTTTGTCTTCAGCAGAGCTTAAGTACTTTACTTGGAAAACTGAGTTTCTGGTAGCCGTCACTTCTTCCAGACGCATAAGTGAATTACAAGCTTTGTCAGTGGAGCCTGATTTTATCTCCTTTCATAGAGATAAGGTGGTTCTCAGGAATAACAGGAAGTTCTTGCCTAAGGTGGTTTCAGATTTCCACCTTAATCAATCTATATCTCTTCCAGTGTACTTCACTGACCATTCCTCCTCTGGCGAGAGGAGGCTGCACAGCTAGATGTGAAGAGAGCCCTTAATTACTACATAGATGCACAAGGGTCACAGGTTTGACTCCTCCAACTGTTCCTCACTTGGTGAGGTAGGTAAAGGAAACCTGCCACTAAAAGATCCATTGCCAGGTGGATTGTCTCTTGTATCCAATTTTATTATGAAAACTGGGTAAGGTTCCTCCCTCAGGCCTGAGGGCTCACCCCTCCAGAGGTACAGCTGCTTCCCTGTCTGCTGCCAGGGACATCCCTATCCTAGAGATATGTCAAGCAGCTACCTGGAAAACAGTTCACACTTTTACCAAGCATTACTCCCTGGACATCCTGCGCTAGGGTGATGCTCGGTTTGGCACAGCTGTGCTCCAGAGCCCTATTTCCTAAGTGGTTTCTGTCCCTCCTCCATGGAGTACTGCTTTAGAGTCATATGTCATCATATAGCAAGACTTCATGTTGTTTGAAGAAAAATTACTCACCTTAGTAATATTATTTCTTCTAATGGAGTCTTGCTATATTATGACCTCCCCTGCCTGCCCCTCTCAGAACCTCTGTTTTTGGGATGTGGGTCGGCAGTGCAGTGTTGCACTTAGTATGTGCCCACCTTGTTGTTTTTCACCCCCTCCTTCTTGGGGTGACTTGGTGTTGTTTTTCATTTTTTGGGTCTCCTGACTTGAGTCTTTGTTTTGGGACCAAAAAATGTATTCTTAAATTTAGTAGCCAGTTGGCTAGTGTTGGTTTACAGCTTCCACACAGGACCTCAGTGAGTTTAACTCGTAAAGATCTGACTGTTTGAGTTTGAAGAACAACAGGCAGAGTTTCAACCGAGCTCGAGCTCAGCGTTCCATGCCTGGCATGGAAAGTTAACTCTTTCACCTCCGGAGCAGTTTGAAGGTTGGGACTGACTGCATATGTCATAATATAGCAAGACTCCATTAGAAGAAACAACATTACTAAGGTGAGTAATTTTTTCTTCTGGTTGGGCAATCGCGCCCTGCCCAGGACTTCCTGGCCTCCTGGGCCTCATGGTGGCCTGCACCAGCGTGGTCCGTTGTGCCCATTGGTACATCGTCCCCTTCAATGGGGACTGGCCAGCCAGTGGCCATGGCGCTGCGATCCATTGAACCAGCCCGTAACAGTGACCCAGGAGATGTGGAATGCTCTCCAGTGGTGGACCGTTCCGGCACATCTGCAGGGGGGCATCCTGTTAAATCCGCCCGGCCGTGGTCTCTCTCGACCGATGCATCTCTGATGGGTTCGGGTGCCCATCTGGGGGAGCACAGAGCGCGCGGCCTCTGGTCCCCTCAGGAATCACGATGCCATATCAAGCTGCTGGAGCTCCGAGCGGTCCGTCTAGCTCTCACCGCCTTCGCTCTGTTTCTACGGGGTCAAGTGGTTTAGCTCCAGACGGACAATACCACGACCATATACTACCTGAACCGCCAGGGCAGGACCCGCTCCATGCTGTTATGCAGGAAGCTCTCCGCATTTGGTCCCTCGTGCGCGGCCTGGAGGCGGATCTCCTAGCCATTCGCGTGGCGGAGCCTCCAACACCCTGGCGATGCCCTAAGCGGATGGGGCTGCGTCTGCATAGTGGTCTCTCCTGCGGAGGTGGTACCGATCTCTTCTCCCACTGGGGCGCCTCAGGTGGACCTGTTGCCTCCAGGGAGAATCTGAAGCTGAGACTGTTCCATTCCGCCCCTCAGCAGGGCTCGCTGCAGGGGGATGCCTTCTCGAGGCCGTGGACCCCGGGCCTCTTCTACGCCTTTCCTCCCATTTCCCTTGATCCACAAGGTGCTTCTCAAGGCAAGGAGGGACAAGGCACAGGTGATTCTGGTAGCCCCAGATTGGCCCCGCCAGTTCTGGTATCCAGATCTCCTCAGTCTCAGCTCCAGGCTCCCGAGGTGGCTTCCAGCCCGCCCCGACCTGATCTCAGTCAACCAGGGGAAGGTATTCCATCCGGACCTTCAGTCCTTGCACCTGACGGCCTGGTTCCTGAGCGGCTAGAGTTCCAGGCCTTGGGTCTTTCCGACGAGGTCCTCAACGTCGTTGAGGCGTCCCATAAGGAGTCGACCAGGAAATGCTACGCCTTCAAATGGAAGAGATTCTCCATTTGGTGTCAGGGGAAGGACTTGGACCCTTCCGCCTGTCCTTTGGCAAGCATTCTGGACTACTTGTGGTCCCTTTCTCAACAAGGACTTCGGTCGACGACCCTTAAGGTGCACCTGGCAGCCATCTCTGCTTACCGGGCGCGGGCCAGGAAGCAGCCGGTGGCGCAGGAGAAGGTGGTCGGGCGCTTTTTCAAAGGCCTTGACCACATTTCCCCTCCGGTGCGAGAACCTCCACCTCCGTGGGAGCTACTGCTGGTATTGACCAAGCTCATGGGCAAGCCATTCGAACCGATGTACAGGTACGATATTTCCCACCTGTCGTGGAAGACCGCCTTCTTGGTGGCTATCACGTCAGCCTGATGGATGGGAGATCTCCAGGCGCTTTCCATAGAGTCTCCTTATCTGGTCTTCCACAGGGACAAGGTTGTCCTGCGCCCCCACCCGAAATTCCTTCCGAAGGTGATGTCGGAGTTTCACCTTAACCAGATGTTGACTCTGCCGTGTTCTACCCCGATCACACCTCTGAGGCTGAATATAGGCTTCATACTTTGGACCCTAGAAGAGCGCTTGCTTATTATAAGGAGCGGCCGGCTGAAGTTCGGGGAGAGGTTCGCCAGCTGTTTGTCACCTATGCTGAAGCTGCACCTGGCAGACTTGCAGCCAAGCGGACGTTAAGCAGGTGGGTCACCTCCTGCATAGAGCTCTGCTATAGGTTGGCGGGCATGGGGCCTCCCTGAGGGATAAGAGCTCATTCTACCGCCATACCGCTGCTTCGGTAGCTGCTTCCAGGGATGTCCCTATCCAGGATATCTGCAGGGCTGCTACCTGGAAGTCAGCACATACCTTTATTACCCACTACCACATCGACCTTGAGTCACGCCGGGATGCTGGTTTTGGGGCCTCGATTCTCCAGTCTCTATTTCCCAAGTAAGTATCGGGGGTGTGCTCCTTGCCTCCCTCCTCCCGGAGAACTGCTAGGAGTCTGCCAGTAAGTGTGGATTGAACAACATATCCATGTCCCTAGAAATACAGGTTACTTACCTGTAACAGGAGTTCTAGGAATGGTATATGTTCATCCACACGACCCACCCGGCCTCCCTGGCTTCGACGCACAACCTGGCTTCCAGCGGGCTAGATCTGGCGTCATGGGGTGGAGCCGAGAGTTTTACCACCCGGGTGGGAGGGAGGAGCCAGCTTGAAGACCTTCCGGCAAGATTTAAAGTGGCAAAGAACCTGCCAGTAAGTGTGGATGAACAACATATACCATTCCTAGAACTCCTGTTACAGGTGAGTTGCCTGTATTTATTACCTTAGGTAGTGTCAGTTTACTCTCAACTAGGAGATTAACCTTTCTGTTGATTACCCAGAGTATTCCAGTAGAAGAGAGGCCCTCCTACACACTCTGGATGTGCACAGAATATTCTGGTACTATCTGACTAGAACCAAACAGAATAGAAAGTCAGATCGTTTGTTTGTTTAGTTTGCCTCCAAGATGTTAGGGGCACCTGTGTCCAAACAGACACTTTCAAAATGGTTGGTAAACTGCATTGCTTTATGTTATCAGAAACAGAACAAACCCTTACTGGGACCAGTATGGGATCATTCCACCAGGGGGCTAGAAGCCTCATTCACCTCCTGAGAAACGTTTCAGTTTCAGACATCTGTACAGCAGCTACTTGAAATACTGTGCACACATTCATCAGACATTACAGTCTGGACGTTGCCTCCAGGCACAGAAGTGCAGCACAGAGCTGGCATTGGCCTTGCAGTCCTGCAGGGTTTATTTCAAGAGGGTTGCCTTTCCATCCTTCTCCAGTCCTCCCATTTTTAGTGGCTAACATATGCTGCTTGGGACTCCGTCTTAATGGTGTAACCTGCTGCAAGAGCTGTATCTACGGTAAGATAGTATAGTTATGTAACAACTTACTGTAACAGTAGATCTTGAGAACAGCTCTTGCAGCAGGTACTTTACCACCCACCTTCCCTCAGGAGGTCATCTGTAGTTGCATTGACATTTATTGGTCTTTCTTGAAGTGAATCCTCGTCTCCTTTCAGAATCTATATCGTTCTGCTGGAGTCTCCGGAGGGAGAACTGAGGATGGGTGACGCCAGTCGGGGCCAACTTCCGGGGCATGTCCATCATTACATGCAGTTTTGCAGTCCTGGTGTAACCTGCTGCAAGAGCTGTTTTCTAAGATCTACCGTTATGAAGTTCTAATGTAACTGTACTTTTCAAGCAGTGTTCATCCAAATGGTTGGCCAACTGTACTACTTTTGTTATAGAAAGTACGTTAAGGAACTTCCTGGTGTTGTTCGTGGTCATTGCAGCAGAGGCATGGCCACTTGTTGCCTGTTTTAAGAATGTGTCCACTGCAGAAATCTCTGTAGCTGCCACCTGGAATACTGTCCACAGTTGAAAGTGTCAGTGGCTCAGCAAGTAGCACACTTGCCTCTGAGGCCAAGCGATTAGGTTCTATCCCCATACCAGGCACTTTGGTTAATATCCTAATACTGACACTGCAGTGCAGCATTGGAGTGCTGCACTTGAGGTGCCATCTTTAGGATGACACGTTAAACCGAGGTCCCATGTTCCTGTTCTGGTGGTAGTTCAGGTGGATGTTAAAGATCCCATGGCACTTTTAAAGCTTAGGGGAAGTTCCCCGGTACCCCTGGCCAAATTTCTCCCTATCTACTAAAAATCCACCAACAGCTTAATCTGGTTCAAGGTCAGCTGGCATTCATTTGTATCCCCCCCGTCATGCCTGAAAATAGGCAGGAATTTGTCTAGTGCATTTACCCGGTCCACAAAAACTAAATAAAAAAATAAACTACAGTCTGGACATTGTCTCCCAAAAAAGGGGTGGGTTTTGGCCTAGCTGTACTTCAGAGACTCCTTTCTTAGGCCTGTAGACTGCAGCCACCCAGACTGTGTTATTGTCAGTACTGCTTGGTACTCATTCCATGGTTGTGGCCTGATGAAAAAGATATCCTTGAAGAAGATAGAAAGGTTACATACTTACCATAACAGTAGATCTTCGAGAATCTTTCATCAGGTCATGCCGTCCCACCCTTTGTCCTTGAACTCAGAGCTCTGTAACGCCTATCTCTTTCTCCAGAATGGTCTACCTACTGCTACCAGCCTCACCTGGTTGGCAGAACCATAAGCTTTCTCCTGGTTCCCTAGAGGGAGGTCCTCCGCATGATCTCTGGCCCGATGAGAGATTTCTTTCGAAGATCTACTGTTATGGTAAGTACACAATTGTTCTGTATAAACAAGTTCACACCTGGGCGCTGGCATGTTTCGCAATGTCATGAGTATTAGCATAGCGTCATTGTGTTAGCGTGTGCCCTGGTTGTCTTTAGTGTTCCACCCAGTGCTGGATGTGGTGCTAAACGTAGCTACTGCCCCCCACGCTCAAACAGGGTAGTGAGTTTTATTCCTTTAGCACCTCAAAGGATCGTCATGGCTTCTAGCCCTGTATTTGCAAGGCAAGTTTTATTTCTCTTTGTGCTGCATAGTGAGTATGGATAAAGGTGCTCCACATCAGCAGCTTAGTCATACCAAGAGGAGTTTGGCAGCGTGCTGGGAAGAACTGCTGATCCAGATCGAGTCCTCCTCAGGTGAGCTTACTGCCGTGGGGGGTGTCTCCTATTTTTAATTTTAATTGAGGAGCTACAGCAGAACAGGCATGTTGCATTCAGTAGAGGTTAATGTGTACATATACAGATTTAAAAAAAAGAAAAATTCCATCTGTTAGACCAGTGTGAATTGGTGGCGCCATGGCTTATTGGAGACCAGTAATGTTCAAAAGATGTAAGACCAGAAGAGACCCTCTCCTCTGGGGGTCTTACTGTCTTAGTTGGGTAACATAATCTAAGATGTCTCTCAGCCCCCCGCCATACCGCAAGGGGGGGGGTGGGGTGCACCTGTGATACCAACTGGCAGTGATAAGGCTGAGTTGAACAAAATCCATTTTTGTTACTCTTGAGCTGCTGAGTTCTTTTTTTGTTAATATCATCTTTATTGCAATTTTTCAGCTTCCAGTCGATTGAGTACAGGAATGATACAGAAGCAGTTAATTAAAAGGGTTACTTACAGAAGTCCAACAGGTCTCACTACCTTAAGATTTCAGTCATTAGAAGGTCCCAGTAACATGGAGATTAGAGTTCATTGCCACTGGATGATTATATTCGATCCAGAAAAGATGTGCTTTGATTCCAGTGGTTCCCGAGTGCCAGACCAAATCATTAGGAAATCCAAACATCCAAAATGACCATCTGGTTTATTTTTAAATACCCCAGGCATATCCATTCAAGCGTACCTGGCCAAAAGTTGTGAAGGGAGGCCCCACGGAATCTGCACTCAACCATCCCCTCAAGGGGGGGAGACAAAATATTCTAAGGTACAAAGGTTTTGTCTTTCAGCATGTAGTACAGGAGCCATCTATTCTATCTAGAACCAAACCTTTCTTCCCTCCCATTCAGACTGTGTGTTATCTTTTCCATTTGGTAAATTTGTTTTGTAATAGTCCACTAGTTCTGCAATGTTGGGACCTTAGAGGTAAACCATAACTTGGTGATGGCTTTTTTACCTGCTGTAAGTAGAATGGGTAGGAGGTAACGGATGTCTGGGTCTTTATAGTCCCTAGGAAGCAGTAGTAAAATTAATATCTGCGAAGTTAACTGCAGGGGTCTACCCAATAGTCATTGGAGTTCAGTCTGCAATGAGTGAATAAATGGCTCCAGTCTAGGGCAAGTGAAGATTACATGCGTGAGGTGAGCCTTCGTTTCACCACAATTACGCCAGCATGAGGCTGAATGGTTAAGTGAGTAGTGGCTACTAATCTGAGGCGTCCTAAAGAAATGAACTAGGAATTTCCATGCGAATTCCCGCCACTGATGTGAACTAGAAGTGCTAGCCACTTGCCAGCATGCCCGTTCCCACAGCTCGCCCTCTGTGGGGGTGCCCAGTTCATCTTGCCATCTCCAGCAGATGTCAGCAGTAAGCACAGCAGGGCTTGGCATCAAGGCCTGATATAGTGCTGACACCAGATGACCCTGATTTGGGATATCAATTAAGGACAGTAATTTAGCAATCAGTAAAGGGAGCTGTTCTGGGGTCCGCACTTCTATTGGCAGGGATTCATAATAGTGTCTTAACTGCAGGTATCTGTAATGGTGTGTGTTTGGCAAGCTAAATTTTGCTTGAATTTCACGAAATGACTATAGTACACCACTAGTGGTGATTTGAGTAAGATAATTTAGTCCACACTGCCCCACTGTTGGAAGATGTGGTCTATTTTACAGGGCTGAAAGTCAGGGAGAGTGGCAGTTGGGCATAGTAGCGGCAGAAAAGGGGAAATTGAAGGTTGCCTCCTAATTTGTTGCCAAATTGTTACTCGATGCTGCAATTCCAAAGTTAGGTTGGGGTGTGTTTCAGAGACCGTGTGCCTGTGGTAGAGTAGAGAGAAATAGTCTGAGTTGGAGATAATCGCCTGTTCTATCTCTGCCCAGTGTGTATCCTTTGTGGATATTTGTCTTGCAACTATATGTGTTAGTTGTGCAGCCTGATAGTACCGATGGAGGTCTGGGAGGGCAAGCCCTCCTGTAGCCCTTGGCATGGTCAGGAGTTTGTCTAACCCTCGGTCTGCGACCAGACCATATAAAATGGGAAATTGCTTTTTCCCAGTCTAGAAAGATAGAACGTGGTAAACTAATAGGTATATTATTAAATAGATATAGGGCCCTCGGCAATGTTACCATTCGTATGATGTCAATTTTTCTGGTGAGACTCAGAGGGAGAGAGTTGCTGAGCTCTGATGTCTTGCAGGACGTCCCCACCAACACTTCTGAACCCAAGGCGGGACCACCAGGACACTGAGGCGGGGGGGGGGTCCATGCAGCCACATACAGGAGTGCCAGAGCAGAGTGATCCTCCTCACTCAGATTTGCAGGTGATCTCTCACCCCCACCTTGATGGCATGGGAGTGGGAGGTCAAGACGAGGATGGGTGGGGGGGGGTTGCGGAAAATTGGACCACACGGCACCGGAGCTGTCCGATGAAGAGGGGGAGTGGACGGACACTAAAATGATGATTCTGATCCCACCCCTGTCCCTTGTTTGATGCAATGTTGGGTCGTTATCTCATAACCGAAGCATGTCAGACTTTGCAGCTGAGGGATGTGCAGGACATGGGGACTTCGAACGTGAATCCTATCCTGTCTGCCTCGACTTCGTCCCTGAAGCATTCCACCTAACTCTTTGTACTGCAACCACATTATTAGTCAGAAATGGTCTGGGGTGGATAAGTAGAAGCAGCTCCCTTGAATGGGCCGGACAGATAAGTGAAAGCAGCTCCCGGACCAAGGGCAAGATGTTATCTGTTCCTGTGGAGAACTCCTAGAAGTGGGTGGTTCCTCTAGTGGCAGACAGGGCCATTACCTCACTGGGGTAAATCTTGAATGGCCTGTGTATCCTTATTGTTTCCAGAGCATTAAACTCAGGGGTTACTGCTCTGGGTAGCTTCATCCCACTAGACTCTGAGGGAGCCAACATTTTACAGCTCATGTGCATGGCCTCTACCTTTCTTATGGATGCTACAGTGGACAGTTTGTGGATGTGAACCTTATCTGCTTATCACTGTACTGGCTATGAGGAGCCTGTGGTTTTGATATTGGATTGTGGACCAGACGTCCCAGCTTCTTAACATGTCCTTGCTAGCCAACTGCTGTTCAGATGGTGTTCTGAAAGACGCCCAGGACAAGGACACAGTTATCAGTATCCAGACATGAGCAGAAGGCAAACTCCGCCTCAAGAGGTCGTGGTTTTAGTAGGCACTGGCAGGTCAGAGGCAGTTTATGGCCCTTTTGGAAACCAGAGGAATGGGGGAACCTATTCAAGATTCGTATGTAACAATGACAGAAGATCCCTTACCTGCAGATGTAGTGGAGATGTAGGTAGAAGAGGAGGTTCCTCCCAAGGAAGGATACATAGGTTAATCTGTGCCTCCCTTCCCTTGGTGGAAGACTGCAAAACGTTTGCCATTGATGGACCCAGATAATGTCATACAAGTGAGTGCTGGAGAGCCTGGCAACAGGATACACCATAGAATTCTCCATGGCACCCACGAGAGGTTGTGATTTTTATTTGTAGTCCACAATAAGTCAAGGGGTTTCCAACTGATTCTGGACCGAAGCATTTAAGCAGGTATGTCCGCCACACAACATTCAATATGGAGCCCTTGTGATCTACCATGTAAGCGGTCCAACAAGGGGATTATTTGGCATCCATAGGTCTTAAGGATGGCTTCTCCATGTACCTATCCGTCAGTTGCACCAGAAGTTCCTGGCGTTCACCATTCAGGGACATTTCAGTACCAAGCACTACACTTCAGCAGGCAGCAGCGCTCAAGGTGTTCATGAAAATTCTTACTGTACTGGTGGTGCAGCTGAAGCATGAGGGCATCACGTATACCCCTACCTGGATGACTTGCTTATCTGGGCTTTGACTGTGCGATTGGTGGAAAGTCTGACGACAAGGACCTTGTAGGCTTTGGAGTCACATGGTTGGCTCATCATTCAGGAGAAAGCCTCTGATATTGTCTCAGAGGTTGGAGCACCTGGGGTGGTGTACTGGATGAACGAGGAGGTTTTTTTCCTTTCTCGCCCACAAAGGAGACCCTGAGGTGGAAATTCAGTGGCTGAGAACCCACTTGGTGGTCTTTACTCAGAGGCTTCTCTAGATTCAAGGCCTGATGACTGCAGCGATAGAGTAGTGCCGGGGCATAGTTTCACATGGGGCCTCTTAGAGCAGGATGCTGGAGCTTTTGTTTCCGGCCTCAGGCTCTGATTCAATTATCTTGATCGGTTCTGCAGTCATAGAAGCATAGAATGTGTTGGCATATAAAGACCGCTTGGCCCACCCAATCTGCCCATTATTCCCTACTTACAATATCAATGTAGAGCCTACTTGATCTCTGGCTTTCTCTCCCTCCGCTTTTTCTTTTCCATTAAAATTCCCTTATGCCTGTCTCATGCTTTCTTGAACCCCACCACTGTTTTTGTCCCAACCACCTTGGTTGGTAAACTGTTCCAGGAATCCACCACTTTTTCTGCAAAGAAGCACTTTCTTAACGTCTCTCCTAAATGTACCCCCTCCCAACTTCATAGCATCTCCCATTGTTCTTTAGTATATTTTTTTCTGAAAAATACTTCGCTCCTCTACCTTATTTAACACCTTGAATTATTTAAAGGTCTCTATCATATCCCCACTCTCCCTCCTCTGTTCCATGGTGTACATATTGAGTTCCCTTAGTCCCTTCTTATAGGGCTTTTGATGTAGACCCCTCATCATTTTAGTTGCCGTCCTCTGGACTGCCTCCACTCTGTCTGTGTCCTTCCAGTGATGTGGTCTCCAGAACTGGACACTAGTACAGGTGAGGTCTCACCAGTTATCTATAGAGTGGTAACACCAGCTTCCTCCTCCTGCTGGTGATCCCTCTCCATATGCACCCCAGCATTCTACTGGCCTTCTCAAATGCCTTGTCGCACTGCCTTGGCCACCTTTAGGTCATCAGAGATTATTATACCCAGATGTCTTTCCTGTTTGGTGGTCATCAGTAACACTCCCCTTATTTTGTACTCTGCCCTTGGGTTTCTGTACCCCATGTGCATTATTTTGTACTTTTTTGCTTTGAAACCCAGCTGCTATGCCCTTGACCACTCCTTGAGTTTTGTTACCAATTGTTTTAACCAGGAGAGAGACACTAAGCTGAAAGCTTGTTTACAGGTGCAATCTCTCAGGTCTCTGTTCGTTCATTCCTTCCACCCTACCCCCCCTCCCCGTGTCCACCCTATTGCAGATTTTGGTGTTGTATGCAAAGAGGCAGACCTTCCCCTCTTGCTCCTCTGCAGTGTCACTTTAAAGACATTAGAGGACCAGACCCTGCACCGATTCCAGAGGCACCTTGCTGGTCGCCCTCCACTTTTCAGAGTGAACGCTGTTTACCACTACCCTATTGCCTATCCCCTAACCAAGTTCTTACTCAGTTTACCACCTTTGGACCCATTCCTAAGCTCCCAGTCGCAGTCACTGACATGGTGGGAGGACCTCAGCAAGGGGACTCTCCTGGAAGCACCACAGGAATTTATTCTGATGACCAATTATGGCCTATACAGCTGAAGAGCAGTCTTAAACCAAGTCCTGGTTTAGGGGGTCTGGGACCCTTGGGAGTGGCAGTTCCAGATAAAGTTGTTGGGAATGAGAGCGGTGTTTCTCACTCTGCTGCACTTTCAGAGCCGGTGCAGTTGAGGGCCATGAAGGTAAGGTCAGACAGTGCCATCACCATGGCATACATAAACCATCAAGTAGGCTCAGGAAGCAAAGGTATGTTACAGAAAGTGGCCAAAATTGCTAGTGGGCAGAGAAGAACCTTCGGTCTTTTCTCTGCAGTTCACATGGCAGGGAACTGAATGTGTGGGCGATCGGTTACGTTGTGAGAGAGGGTTCATCCAGACGAATGGTTCCTGAACTCTGAGGTGTTCGGGCTCTCTGTGTAGCGTGTTTGGTCGACCTCCTATAGATCTATTTATATGAAAGGAAAAGGCACAGCTACTGAGGTTCTTCAGCCAGTATCGGTGTCCTAAGACAGAGGCAGTGGATGCCTTGTCCCAGCAGTGGGATTTTCAGAGCTTCTTGTTCCCTCCACTCCAAGGCAGTCAAGAGGAAGCTTCCTCCTGATCGCTCCAGAGTGGTCAGGAAGGCCATGTTTCTTGGACTTGGTGGCCTTAGCCCAAACCCAGAGGTGATGCAGCTGGCAGCTTGGGTCCTGAAAGGAGACTTGTAAAACATGGTTCATCTGAAAGAATGGTAGATACCCTGATGACCTCCAGGAAGGTTTTGGACATCTGTGGCTTACAACCATGTGTTAAAAACTTTCCATTTGGGGTTGCAGGGAGCGGTATCAAGCCATCTAAGGCTGCTGTTCCACAGATGAGATTTTTTCCAGGCAGGACTAGACGAGGATTTATCGAGTGCCCTATGGGGGCAGGTGTCTGCACTTGGGGTGACACTGGGAACTTCCATGGATCTATTTTGGGAAACAGCTTGAAGCTGCCTTATTTTCAGAGCAGTGAGCAGAAGACGGCCGTGTCTTTGATCTCTGGTGCCACTATGAGACTTGTACTTGGTGCGGGCACCTTTCAAACCGCTGTTGTCGGTGCCGTTGTACATTCTGTTCTACAGTATGTTTGATTGCACCTGTTCAGAAAAAGGATTGACAAGCTTCAGATGTGTCCCATAAAGAACCTTAACTTATAATGCATAAGGAGAAAGTGTTTGTGCCTAAGGTTACCACAGCCTTCCATATATACTGTATATATATATTAGAAAGTATTTCTACAATTTTCTGTCCCTGGCCAGCGAACCCAAATGAAATAGCACATAAAGCTGGATTTGCATAGGGCAATTAAAATGCATCTGCAGAGAGCGAATATTTTAGAAAATCAGAGAGTTTCTTTGTTCTGTTTGTAGTAGCAGAAAAGGGTCAGAAGGCTTCTAAGGCCAGGTGGGCTAGGGCTCGTAATGCCAAGGTGTATATGGCCGAAGAAAAAGTGCCTGTGCTCATCGGGGCTCACTTGGTCTTGGACGGAGAGAGGCCTCTGTGTTGGAACTCTGCAAAGCAGCAGCATGGAACTCCCTTCATACATTCACTAAGCACTACAGATTGGATGTCCAGAGTTCTGCAGTTGTGGCCTTTGAGGGCAGAATTTTGCAGGTCATGGTTAGCAGATGAGGATTATACTTGACCCATGCTAGTTACATATGAGACAGTGTTGTTTCCTACCCTAAGCTGGAATGGGTACTGCTTATTAGAACCCAAATGTATTAACTCCCGATTGACAATGTGGCGCAATACAGAAAGGAGAAATTTATACTTGCCGTCATTTCCTTTTCTGTTAGCTCCAGCATTGTTGATGGGACTTCTTCCAGGAGCCCTTGGCTTCTATTGGAGAATTTTGTCCGATATCTAAGGAATTTGGTTTTCAGCAAAGATGAATATTCTGTGTTTCTAGCTAGATATCAGGACTCATTTGCTAACCACGGACATTGCTGTATTTTTATTAGATTTGCAGGTTCATAGGTTATGAATTTTGAGTATTGTTCAGTGCTTCAACTTTACAGGTTAGTGTTCTGTTTATCTCAAGTTATATGCAGTGTTGATCCATATCTAAACCACTTGTATGTTGGATTTTGTTAGCATGCTAATCAGCATGGTCAGAGAATCAGTAGTCTGAGGCTCAAGACACAGGATGGAAGGATTATTTGGAATAAATATGTTGGACAACTCTCCAAGAGGAGGTATGTTTTTTTTTTTTATTATTATTTGTATGTTGGAAGTTTGCTTTGACTTTTGGGGTTATAAAGAGAGTTCATTAACCTTGGCAACATGGATATTAATGGTTACATAGGTGTGTATGGGTACTGTGTAGACAAAGTTGACAGTATGTGATGCCTTTGGAATCTTCATGTGCCTAGGGTTCTGTGCTGATTGACAGCTTTGGGCTATACCACTACCTCAGTGGGGCTGCTCTTTGTCAGTATATATTATCTCCCATTGACATCGTTGGAGCCAACAGAAAAGGAAATTATGGTAGCATGAAGGAATTTCCCTTTAGTATTCATGTTGCTTGCCTTTTCTTTTACTTGAGTAGGGCAGCAGGGCACAGACCTGTGCCACTCCTGTTATCGTGTTTTTTTTTTTGGGGGGCCTGGAACAGCTATGTGGGATCAGCAAATCAGAATGTTTGCCTAGCATCAAGTTTTCCAGTGTGTTGTGTTGTGTTCTGTGCTGTTTTCCTGTGTGTTGTGATTCTAGTAATGAGTGTATCAGCAGTGTAATGCAGATCACAGTATCTCAGCTCCAGTTGTTGCCCGGTGATGGAACTTCAGAAAGCTAACATTTATGTCCTGCTGTAAGGTCATGGTTCTAGCAAGAGATTTATTTCTCTGCTCATGAGATCACTCACTTAGTCTTGTTGTAGTGACATTTCTTAGTTTTGGACATTCTTTTTTATTTTGTAGAATGTTGAAGTTATTCAGTTCTCTGTGTTTTAACTTGTTTGCTGGTTTTCTTTGTTCCATGGCTGTTCTCAGAACCAGGGGAAAAACAAAGTTTGCAGCCATTCCCAATTTGGATTTCCTATATTTAAAATGTTAAAAAATAGTGTTTTTGGTTTAAGTTGACTTTATTTTTAATATGGCTGTGCCTTTTTGGCAAATGGCCATAGTAAACATTTTTTCTAGGATCGTGGATATGATGTTCTATCTACACTGTTTGGCATGTCCTTTCCCTTTTAAGATTCTTGCCGGAAGGTCTAAAAGCTGGCTTCTTCCACCCACCTGGGTGGTATATGCCTTGGCTCCGCCCCTTGACAGATCTTCCTTTCTGCTGGAAGATTCAGGTTCAGGTTCCCTCTTTATTGCTTCCACGTCGAGTAGGCCTTGGCGAACAAATCTTCGGATTTACCTATAATTCAACTGGTTCGAGTTTCTCTGCATCGCTTAGTAATCCCGACCATGATGGAGGACAAGTCCTCACCCGGGTTATGCCGCTGCCCTTGCGGGCAGAAAATGTTGTGCACTGACCCTCGTGTGTCTACTGCCTGGGCCATGCCCATGACACCCAGGCCTGCAACTGAGACAAAGACTTGGCCTATTTTACAGAATAAAACATTACCTTACCAGAGACTCCAAACAAAGATTAATCCAGGCATCATTCTTATCCCTCATTGACTATGCTGATTTCCTCTATGGCCATTGCTCCCTCTCCCTCTTAAATAAACTGGACACCCTGTATCATAGAGCCATTAGATTTATTACAGACCTTCCCTCCAACACCCATCATTGTTCTCCTTACATGGCAGTCAATTGACATCCCTACAGCACAGAAGAAAAAAGAATGCTGCAATCTGGATCTTTAATGCTTTATCAAACAAACTCCCCTCCTATATCTCAGACTGTTTCACCCGAATCACATCCAGGCCATACACCTTAAGGATCAATAAGCTCATTATGCTAAAGATTCCCAATACCTGCACCCGGTTTGGGAGGGCTGCTATCAGCTATTCCCTAGCATTTGTCTGGAACTCACTCCAAAAATCTATGAATCTGAATACCCTCTTACCCTTACCATCCTTCAAAAAATTATATACCACCCTATTCCCAGAACTGTGCAACTGCTTCCATAAGGCCTAGTCTCCCACCCAACCTCCGCCCCTCCTTTCTGCAATCCACTATGTTTAGTTTCCATTCTTCTACCCAGTCTGTTATCACACTTCGTATAAAAAGCCTATAGAAGCCCTACTATCTGAATATTATCCCTTCTATATCAAATGTACTCTTCATTTTTACAGGTTTAATTTATTGTTTTTGTGCCTTGTATATCTGTAAATTTTGTATATCTCCTCATCTAATTGATTGTACTAATGTTATGTTATTCACATGTTTTTGTACAAAACTTGTATCCTTCTTTGTATGATCACTCAGGTCCATCTTGTAAATGAGCTACGCCAATGATGTTCGCACTGAATAAATAAAGATTTTGATTGATTGATTGGACTTGTCGTATGCTCCATCCCAGTGTTTTGGTCGACTGCTTTCAAGACCACTTCAGCTTGGCAGACTGAAGAAACAGAACCCGCCAGTCAATCGAAAAGAAGCCTGGGCTGTCTTCAAGGCTGCAGGGTCCGCTGAGTAACTAGAGCAGATGAAGGCCTCGAGGAGGAGGTGTGACTTAGGCTGCTGATCAGTCCTCTTCCATGTTGGGCTTTGTCCTGCCCAGTTTGGGCTCCAGTCTAACAGTTGTCATTTGAGAGGCCGACAGTTCCTTATTCAGGACCCCAGTCCTGACCAAACCCACTGAAGAAGAGACCCAGCCTGCTGGGAACCTCTTTACGGTTCCTGTCCCTGACCTGGAGGAGCCATGGTTCTCCCAGCCTCCCCGCACCCCGTTGGTCCCCCAAACTGTCTAAGTCGAGGTCTCTGACTCTTCGACTGATAGTCTGAAGAAATCGCATAAGCATGTTAAAAGTGGCTGCCACCATTCATCCTCGTCGAAGAGGAGGAGGTTTCACCAGGTTGCACCCGATGCTACAAGGACTTGATGTGGCAACAGTTGATTGTCTGGTCCAAAGTCAACCCTGGCTTCCACACCAGCCATCACTTGGCTGTCACCTTCTAGGCCGAAGGGACTCTCAGGAGCCAGTCGGCTCTGCCCCTGGAGCTGGTGAAGACCTCCCAGCTCAGCCAATTCAGGCCTCTCCACAGATTCTGGTGGAACCACGATCTAGCGGCCTCCCTCTGGGGCTCCCGCCAGGAGACTCAGCCCATCAAGGGCCTCACTACAGGTTTTCTGTGCCCTCACTGCTGACCGCCCTGCGGGTCCAAAGTGAAATGGGTGGTCAGCCGATCTATCTGGACTCAGTTTGCATTCCTGTCCCTTGGACGCATTTAATCCATCGGAGTCTGTCAACGGAGGAAGGACCCACGTCCATCATGGGCATCCTCTTCCTCATCTCCGAATCTATGGGGATGCTGTTGGAGCCCATTCAAAAGTGGGCCGAATATCCACTCACTGATATTCTCAAAAGAGGGGATTCTTACTTCGAGAAACAGCTCTTGCAGCAGGTTATACACCATTAGGACTGAAGCCGGCAGGCTCCAGGACCCCAGGGAAATTTTCTAGCTAGCTGTATTCAGTGGGGACCGCCCCACCGTTGGCCCCGCCCCTGACGTCAGGCATCATACAAAAGGAGGCAGTCCCCAGAATCCTCAGTTTTTTTCCGCCACACTCGCCAGCATCGGCCTCATCTGCTCCAGCCTAACGACGCCTAGGAACTTCCAGCATTTATCTAATAAATGCCAGCATCTCCAACTCCTTCCTTAGAAGGACACCCTCTAAGTGTGCTTGCGTGCAAGCGGATAGCTTTTAAGGATCTGCATTCGCCCTGCCTGCGTGCCTGCCCGAACACACACCTGGCCTGCTCTTTTGCCAGCTGTTCAGTAGTCGCACCGATCCACCGCCAGAAGGCACTTCAGGGTTCCTCTTGGAAGAAAGATTAAAGATTATTGATAAAGACCCTGCCTCCAGAGGTGAGTCTACAAGCACGGGAGAAGGCCAGGTCCAGATCCCGAACTGGGCCTCGGACTCTCGCATCAGCTAAGGCTCCACGCACTCAGACCGCTCTCTCTCCTAGGGCTCCCGCTCAGCCCCTTCCATATAGTTAGGGGACGTCAGCGCTCTTTGGCTTCTACATCCCATCAAGACTTCCAGGACCTCGGACCTTTCTCCAGCGCCCTCCCGGGCTTCTGTGAAGTCTTCTGACCATCACCAGACCAAGTCCTCTTCAAAAATCTCTCAGGCTTCCTCGGACAGACGCTGGGACCCCAACGCCAGATTGGCCTCCTAGGGGACTGGACCCCCCCCCCCTTCCTGGAAGACCAAGGACCTGATGTCCCTTAAGCGGACGATGGACACTAAACAGGCTGCTGATCCTTCTCCGGTTAAGCGCCTGTCAGACCAGACGTCGGCCAAACACCCGACGTCCGCCAAACGTTCTCAGGAGCAGACACCTGCCTCTCCATCACCGGTGGATACCAGGGCTCTACAGAGGAGGATCTGACGTTGCCCGATGACCAGGCAGTCAACAGCGAGGATGTCGGGCTTCCACAGGAGCCTTCGCCTAATCCGCTGACATCCTTGGACCAGACGCCCGATCCCGGCAACAGACCAACCCGGACGCCAGGACCGCCGTCCAGTATGAACATTCAGGAGGTTAAAGACCTTTTACCTTTTACGGGACACAGTCAAAAAGACGTGGTCCCAGTGAAACCTACTCTTCTCCCCCTTCTGCTCCACCACAGGGGCCAGTAGGAAGACCTCCGACCCCCAAGGAGCCTACTACTCCTCCTGGGGCAGATCCAAAGAAAGGAGAAGGCCCCCTTCAAGATCTCTTTCAAGGTCCCCTAGTCCCAAGCGACCCCGACGTAGACTGTCCACTCCACAAAGGGATGACTCTAAACCTGACACTTCAGATACCTCCAGGTCTCCTCCTCCAATCAGCATCCCATCGCCTGACCCACGAGACCTCCCCAGGTCACCTCCGATGATCCCTCCTTTCTGAAATCATGAGGCACATCCAGGAGAATATGGGATGGAAAACGGAAGACCTAGACCCCGAACGACAGCGCTTAGCTCGTTATCTTCGGCAGAAGGACCCTAAGCCCATGGTGATGCCACCCTTGGTGGACACCTTTGTAGATATCACCAAGGCCGCATGGAAACATCCGCACTCCACCCCCGCGGTGCCGAAGAAGGCTGATTGCCTGTACAGGGCCCCTACAGAGGATCCATACTTGGCGCAACAACCCCTGGTTGATTGTCTGGTCATTACGGCCTCCCATGACAGGTCTCAACAACCGCAACATTTGAGTACACAGCCTCTGTACCAGGAGTCCAAGCATTTGGACTCACTGGATAGGCACATGTACGCGGCTGCTACATGCTCCATTAGATCACTGAACTATCTGACACACATGGTTCAGTTTCAGAATGCCCTATGGGAACAGGGTCAGGACCTGGTCAAAGCACTAATGGATGGCGAGCAGAAGGAGGAACTTCTGAACCTCCTTCACACTGGGTCAGACGTGGAGACCCAAGTTTTGAGATCCGCTTCTGATTCAGCGGACTGCGCAGCACAGGGAGCAGCCTCAGGCGTCTGTCACCGGAGACGCTCATGGCTTTGTGTCTCCGGATTTACCCCAGACGTCCAGAGAAACATTCTGGACGTTCCCTACAACGGCGAAGTCCTATTTGGTGAAGATTCCAAAAAGGTGATCACCAAATTACAGGACACCGGGAAGGCAGTAAGGACTGTACAGGCCCAAATCTGGTTCCTTTCGTAGGAACCAGAATAGTTTTCGCGGCCGGCAACAACGGCAGCAGCCATGTTCCAGCCAGCAGCAAAGAGGCAACTTTAACTGTCAGGCCCAGCCTAAGTCTTCCCCAGGCCAAGGTCAGAGATATACCAAACCGACTCAGCCTGTGGGGATGCCACCACAGCATGACTCCTTCCCGGCCCCTGCCCCTCCTCTGGATCAACGGGAAGAAAAGGTCGGGGGTCGCATTGCTCGCCACCTCTCAGGATGGCAGACGATAGCCGCCGACCGTTGGGTCCTCCAACTGGTCGAGAGAGGACACTTTATAGAATTCCTCGATCACCCACCGTCAAGACCTCCCCTGCTTTCCCATTATTCAGGTCAGCATGCACTGCTCATACAGCAGGAAGTGCTCGCACTTCTGGGAAAGGAGGCTATGGAGCACATACCGCGGAACCAGAGAGACGCAGGTTATTATTCTCACTTTTCTCTGGTTCCCAAAAAGACAGGGGACCTCAGTCTGATTCTGGATCTCAGCGACCTCAACGCTTCGGTCCTTTACAAATGCTGCCACATGGTGACCGTTCCGGGTTTAATTCCCATACTCAAGCAGGGCGCCTTCTTAGCGTCTCTGGATATGCAGGACGCTCACCTGCACATACCTATAGCTCGAGAGCACAAGAAATTCTTGCACTTCGAGTTTCTGGGTCGCCATTATCAGTTCAGAGCCCTCCCTTCAGGCTGTCCTCGGCACCTCGGTATTTACGAGTGCATGGCAGTCGAGCGCAGCTCTCAGGAGACAAGGCCACTACATGTTCCCATACCTGGACGACTGGCTCTTCATGGCCCCTCTTAGGAGGCTCTGTTGTCCGCAATCCACTGTAGTCGTTCTGTCTTTGGGTCGTTAGGCATCATCATCAATCAGGAGAAGTCACACTTGGTTCTGTCGCAGAGATTGCAGTTCATAGGTGCAGTCCTGGACACTGTCCGGGAAAGCTTTTTTGCCCCAGGACAGAGCAGAACACATCAGATCCCTCATAAGGAACATCTTGACAAAGAAGACGGTCCCAGCAAGACGAATCCTTTGCCTGCTCGGACACATGGCTGCGGCCATTGTGACAGTCCCTTTAACCTGTCCCCACATGCGGGTGACCCAGTAGATGTTATGGGTACAATGGGATCAGAAGCAAGACCATCTGCAGCTCCCAGTTCGGATCACGAACACCGTCATCCGAGATTGGCAATGGTGGCTCGAACCAAAGCACCTATCGGTTGGAGTCCCCTTTATTGCGCCTGCCTCAGATTGTGACACTCTCCACGGATGCTTCCTGTTCCAGTTGGGGAGCACACTCGACTGGGCCGGGCTCGTGGACGCCCAGAAGCTCATCTCCACAAATATTTTGGAGATGAGAGCAGTCCTTACACCTTGCAGGCCTTCCAGTCAGAGATTCCACTGGTACTCTGCTGTTGCAAACAGACAATACTGCAGTGATATATTACCTTAACAAACAAGGAGACATACATTACTACCCGCTTTGCAAGGAGGGCGTGAGGGTGTGGGATTGGATTCTGCAACACGGCACAAACCTTATAGCTGTACATGTCCCAGGAGTGGACAACATCATCGCAGACAGTCTGAGTCTGTCTCAGGCCAGAGTCCATGAATGGAAACTACTCCAGGAGGTAGTAGAGGATCTGTTTCACAGATGGGGGCACACCAGAGTTAGATCGCTCCGCGTCCCCATCCAACGCAAAACTGTCCAATTTCTGCTCACTAGGTCCAGGGCCTGGTGTTTTCTATCGAGAAGCGTTGTCCCTCTCCTGGACGGGCAGATTCCTCTACGCATTTCCTCCCTTCCCGTTCATCCAGAGGATTCTTTTGAAACTCCGCAGAGAGCTGGCGACGCTAATACTAATTGCGCTCTTTTGGCCCAGGCAGATTTGGTTTCCTCTGCTTCACCAGCTGTCTCAGGAAAGTACAGTTACGTAAGAACTTACTGTAACAGATTTTCGAGAGGAGCTCTTGCAGCAGGCTATAACAATTAGAACTATGCCATAGGCACTAGGACCCTCTGGAAAATCTTTTCAGCCAGCAGTATACAGCAGGGACCGCCTCCGACATCGTCCCCGCCCTGACATCAGCCCTGGTACAAAAGGGGGCGGACCCAGCTCCACCTCGGTTCCCCAGCCAAGGCCAGAGAACAAGCCCTGACAAGAGGAGACAAAGCACTCTATGAAGATGTAGATGAAGATCTTCACACCTCGAGGGGGGAAGGCGGTGGGAAAGTAACGCTGGCTGCAAGAGCTCCTCTCGAAGATCTACTGTTACGGTAAGTTCTTGCGTAACTGTACTATCTTACTTCGAGTGGGAGCTCTTGCAGCAGGCTATGACAATTAGGACTGAATACCAAGCAGTCCCACGCCGAAGAGGTAGTCGACCCCGGGAGGTGAAATATGCTGACTCCAGAGGCCTAGGACAAAAGTCCCTGCAAAACAGCCAGACCAAACCTGGCATGGTGTCTGGAGACTATATCCAAGCTGTAATGCTTGACAAAGGTATGCACCAAATTCCAGGTAGCATATGTCCCTGATAGACATTTCTCAGGGCAGCAAAAGAAGCAGACACTCCCCTGGTGGAGTGACCCCTGACCGGACCAGGTAGGGGTTTATTTTGATTTTCATAGCAGAAGGATACGCAGTGGATGATCCACTTCGAAATCATCTGCTAAAGTCACCAGTTTGCCCAAGCATTGTGGTGCAAAGGCCACAAAGAGTTGCTCTGACTGACAGTGCGTAGCTGTCCTTTTGAGGTAATACCTCAACGTCCTGTGGACATCCAGTGTGGGAAAGAGAGCTTCCCCTCTATTAGATGGCGAAGGAAAATGGACTGGAAGGTCAACCGACTGGTTGAGGGTCAACTCCGAGACCACTTTCGGGAGAAACTTAGGATTTGTTCTAAGGGAAACCCTTTCCCTGTGGAAAATCAAATACGGCTCTTTACACATCAGAGCCTGAAGCTCGGAAACTCTTAGAGCTGAGGTAATAGCAACCAAAAACAAACCTTCCAAGAAAGGTAATGCAGCTCACAACCGCTGCTGGTTCAAATGGAGGGAGGGTAAGTCCGACACAAAAGGAGATCCCAGGGTGGGATAGGATCCCTAATTGGAGGTCTCATATGCAGAATTCCTCTAAAGATGGTGCGGGCTACATCCAGCTGTGCCAATGCCTTGTCTCCAATCAGAGCATGGTAGGCGGAGATACCCCACATGTGCACCTTAATAGAGGAAGAACTCTGGCCATGTTGGTACACGGAGAGGAGGTACTGTAACGCTGAGTTCACCAGACAGGTGTTTGGGTCCAAATGCTGTGACGAGGCCCATAAACAAAACCGCTTCCATTTCATAGCATAGGCGGAGTGGGCGGAAGGCTTCCTCGACGAACCTAGGACTGCCGCTACTTCCGGGGAAACCCTGTATCTCTGAGCTACGTCTGAAGGGGCCAAGCATGCAGATGTAAGGAACGGAGATCCGGATGGAACAGCGATCCCTGTTCCTGGGATAGCAACTGCGAGCTTATGGGCAGCGGAGTTGGAGGATCTGTGGATAACTGCTGCAGGAGTGGGAACCAAATCTGCCGAGGCCTTCGAGGGGCTACTAGAATCATTCGAGACCATTCTGCCTGTAACTTCAGCAGGACCCTCTGAATGAGAGGGAAGGGCGGGAAGGCATAGAGAAACCTCCTTGCCCAGCAAAGGGATAACACGTCTGGCCAGAAAACTCCAGGCACGTGCTCTTGTGAGCAAAAAATTGGCAGTTTGGCGTTGCGTGGTGACGCAAAGAGGTCCAGCTTTGGATGACACCACTTGTCGAAGGGCTGATCTGCTACAGACTGTAGCAGCTTCCACTCATGCGCTCTGGAACGAGACCTGCTTAGGCTTTTGGCCAGATTGTTCTGGACGCCTGGAACGTGCACTGCGGAGAACAGAATGTGCCTTTCCAGCGCCCAGTGCCAGACTCTCCTCGCCTCCCTGCAAAGGGACGACAGTGAGTACCCCTTGCTTGTTGATGTAGAAGACGCACGCCATATTGTCTGTTTGAATTAGAAGAGAGCCGCACCAGGTTCTCTTGAAAGGCCTGTAAGGCATAGAGAACCGCCTCGATCTCCAAAACATTGATGTGGAGAGATCGCCTCAGGTGTCTAAACCCCTATGCTTGATAAGCACCCAGGTGTGCTCCCCATCCCAGATCCGATGCATCTGTCGTAAGAGTCTGACCTGCTGGCTCCGGACGAAACTTGACCCCTTTCTCCAAATTCCGGGGGTCCATCCACCAAAGCAAAGTTCTCCTGACTGGGTCTGTGATCCTGACCATAAAGTCTAGGTAGTCGTAGCCCTGGTCTCACTGTACCCTGAGCATCCACTGTGGGACCCGCATGTGGAGGCGGGCCAGAGGAGTGACTGGAATGGCCGCCGCCATGTGCCCCAGTAGCCTGAGGAAGTTCCGCGCTGGAACTTGAGGAGTTACTGAGATCCATTTGGCAGTCTCTTGCAGGCGATCGCCCCTGTCCGGGGGGAGGAAAGCCATGCCCTGGATAGAATCCAGGACCGCTCCAGTGAAGACAAGTCTTTGACTGGGCTTGGGGGACGATTTCCAAAGGTTGAGGGTGATCCCCAGCTCGGAGAGAGTTTAGTGTCTCCGAGGGCGTGAAGTAGGTCATGACTTGACGGGCGTAAGCAGCCAGTCATCGAGGTATGGGAAAACGAGTGCCCCATGCCTTTAGAGCTACAGCCACCACCGCCAAGCATTTTGTAAAGACTCGCGGAGTGGAGGAGAGGCCGAAAGGAAGAACTCTGAATTGGTGGTGCTCCCCTTGGAAGGGGAACCTCAGAAACTTTCTGTGGGGAGGGAAGACCTCGATATGCATATATGCATCTTGTATGTCCAGGGAGCAGAGCCAGTCTCCTTGGTGCAGCAGGGGAAGTAGACCTGGAAGGGTCACCATCCTGAACCTTTTATACTTTATAAAGAGATTGAGAGAGCCGAGGTCCAGAATGGGTCAAGATCCTGTCTTTTGGGACCAGGAAGAAGTGGGAATAAACCCCTTTCCCCGTGATGCAAGGGGACTACCTCTATTGCCTTTTTCTGCAAGAGGGTCTGAATTTGTCCTATCAGTGGGATGGAGGAGGAGGATATCAGGAGTACTTTGGTGACGATTTGGAGGAACTCGTGAACTCCAGGTGTGTCCCTCCTGATGTCCAGGACCCATTAGTCTGCAGTTATTAACCTCCACCCTTCGAGATGAAGGGAGAAGTGGCCCCTGACCATCTCTCTGGAGTCTTCCTCTGGAAGGAGGGGGCAGAAGGGAGTCATTGGGCTTAGCCGGGCATAGGCAGAGAGGCCTGGGAGGACTTGGGCCCACGGGTAGGAGCGCCTCCAGGTTGCTGGTTACTGGCTCTCCTGCGAAAGCCGCCACTCTGACCTTGCTGAATACCACAGGCATGTCCACCTTGACCACCTGAGGGCTTGCGAAATGGCAGTTGCCGTCGCTGGTCGCCGCGGTACATTTGGCGGATTGACCATTGGGCTTGCCCGACTCCTGTAGATGAGAAATCAAAGCTTCCATCTCCTGCCAAAACAACACGGTACCTTGGAATGGCAAATCCTTGATACCAGACTGCAGATCCTGGTGGAAACCCAAACTCTCCACCAGGCATGGTCAAGGCACACCCCGGAAGCTGCTGCAGTATCGTATGAGGCTCTCAAGAAATGAGAATCTACGTCGGAGCCCGACTTCATAATATCCAGAAGTTCAGACTTCTGGTTGGAACCTGGCATGGCTTTCAATAGCTCTTGTCCCCTCTCCCACAGAGCATTCTGGTACTGGACCATATGCGTCAGCACGTTAAGGGACCGGATGTGGCAGGTGGAGGCAGGTAAACTTTCTTGCCCACCTGGTCCAAATACCGAGACTCCGGAGTAGGAGGCTGTGAGCTAGGGTGCTTCGGCTGCCTGGACTTGTCATAGGCAGCCGTGATGACTGAAGAGTCCGCCGGAGGGTTTTCTGCTAGAAAGGCTTCTGCCCTTGGGGCCTTATACAGCCTGTCCGGATTTCTTGGGAACAGCGGGATGGAAGCGGATGCTTCCAGGTAGTCCGAATCAGGTCCTGGAAAGTGTCCACTAAAGGAGGGACCACTAGTGGTTTCAGCTGCTTTTGCCTCAGGTATATGGCCAACCTCTCTGCGTTCCGGATCCAGGTCCTCAGTTTCCCACTCATTGGAGGCCTGGAAATGCCTCATGACTTCCATAAAGGTCGGATCGTTTGGAGGCGAGTGAGGCTGGTCCTTCTCTCCTGGGGACCGCTTCAAGTTGAGAGAGGAGGAAGAAGATGCCGACGAAGAATAGGGAGATCAACTACTCGATCTGGAATAGTCAGATCTCTCCTTATGACCAGACTCCCTCTGTCGTTGGTAGCTGGGGGACCGCCGGTCCCGAGACTGGCGACTGAGCAAAGACCGACGTCTGTCAGAGGACCGACATCTGGAGCGCTGTCGTCTAGGAGATCGAGAAGGGCCGCGTGTGAGAGACCTGGACCGGCGACGGACTCCAGAGTCTTTGGAGCGCCGGCGGTGGTCTTTGGACCGGGCGTGGGAACGAGCCCGGGATGGAGGTGTAGGTGGTCGCTCTGGGGACTTTCTCGGGGAAGGCTCACCTCCAGGCTGTGGTTTGCCCGCCAGGTCCAGTACCGGTGTTGGGGCTGGGGTCCGCTTCTGACCTGCCCCCACCAAAAGAACAACTCCTTTAGCTCGTCTCTTGAGAAAACTTCAGCCATGCGGCCCGGAAAGGGAGTATCCAGGACGCCTGCCCGCGAAGGAGAGCCCTCTTGGGAGCCGGGGAGGAGGACTTGGGAGACGGGGACGCCGGCTCTATGTAGCCGCACCGCACTTTTCGCCTTCAACCGCGCCTGTGGTGGGACCGCCGATGGGGTGCCGCCTGGGGCGCCGAGAGTCCTTCGCCCGAGGCGTGCCTTTAGCAGGTGGTGCCAAGCTTTGACCTCCAAGGGCTTGGTGGTAACCCTTAGCGGGGTTACCTTAGGCTTGGCCGGCTTCTCCCCTGATGGGCCAGCCTTAGCCTTAGAAGATTTTGGATGCTCTCCTGAGCCCGGGGAAACACAGGCCTTCTTGGGAGAGGGCCGCAAGTGAGAACGGAACAGGGACCGACTACGATCTTTCCAGAGGCGCTTGGGTCTTCTCCTTATGCTTCCCCTCCGAGGAGTGCAAATCCATCTTCTTTTCCAAAAGGAACGCCTTCAGGGCCTTGAAACGTCGGATCTGGGTCCGGCTGGTGAACGCCTGGCAGGCTGAGCAGGCCGCGGTGTCGTGGTCTGGCCCAAGGCAAAAGACGCAGCGCTTGTGCCCGTGCTTAGCAGGGATCTGCCTCCCATAATCACAGTTGTTTTGGTGTGGCTCTGGAGAGACCGATGGCGAAGACTTCCATTGGGAACTTGAGAAAAACCGTCAAACGGTACAAAAACAGGTGAAAAATTAACTACTTGGCTGTTTCTGGCAAGCTGAAACGAAGATTTCTTCTCACGTGCACGGGACTCGGCGGGAAAAGAACTGAGGTGGAGCTGGGTCCGCCCCCTTTTGTACCAGGGCTGACGTCGGGCAGGGCAGACGACGGAGGCGGTCCCTGCTGTGTAGTGCTAGCTGAAAAGTTTTTCCGGAGGGTCCTAGTGCCTGCGGTGTAGTCCTAATTGTTATAGCCTGCTGCAAGAGCTCCCACTCGAGGTAAAATCCTCCGGTGCCTCTGCCAATCAGCTCTCACTTATTGTCCCAGGAGGCAGGATCCTTGGTCCATCCGGACCTTTGCTGTCTGAACCTTCACGCCTGGCTCCTAGGGATATAGCGATCATGCGCTATGGGGTCTCGCAAGGGGTAGCAGATGTTATAGCGGCTGCTAGAAAACCGGCCACTCATCCCGCGTACGCCGTGAAATGGCGCAGGTTTTGCCTCTGGGCTCAAGCTGGATTGTCCGGAAGGTTCGGTTCTAGACTACATTCTGTCCCTTTTTCAGCAGGCTTGGCCTGCTTCTCAGTAAAAGTAAACCTTTGTGCCATCTCGGCCTGTCACACTCCTATTGGCCTACGGCCTATAATTCAGCTGGACACTGCACGCTCATTCCTGAGAGGCGTCCTACACCTTAGGCCTCCGATTAAAGATCCCATTCCTCCATGGGATTTACCCTTCGTCCTGGAGCAGCTTACGCTGCTGCCTTTTGAACCAGCCACGGATTGTGAGCTACGTCTCCTGACATGAAAGACGTTATTTTTAGTTGCTGTTCCTTCGGCCAGAAGGATTTCTGAGCTCCCCATGAAGGTAGAGTTAGTCCTTTACTCGTTACCTAGGATTCGGTGTTTGTAACACCGCTCTGAACACCTTCTTTGAAGGCAGATCCTCGGTCTCCACTTCTGATGTCACCTGTCGGCCGGGAGTCTCCAGCGGGAGAACTGGGGATTCTGGGGGACCGCCCCTTTTGTGTAATGTCTGACGTCAGGGGCGGGGCCGACATTAGGGGCGGTCCCCACTGGATACTGCTAGCTAGAAAATTTACATGGGGTCTTGGCGACTGCCCGCTTCAGTCCTAATGGTGTAACCTGCTGCAAGAGCTGTTTCTCGAATATCTACTGTTACGGTAAGTTCTTGCGTAACTGTACTTTCTCCAACAGAGGCCTTCCCTGTGGCCGAAGCCATAGTTAGCCCAGCCTTGGAGCTGTGGCAGCACCCAGCCTCCTGCCCTGCACCCTCAGCCTGGATGGCACGCAAATACATGGTTCCCATCGGCTCCCTTTCGGGATTCACAGAACACCCCTAGGCCGAGGGGTTGTTGACGGTCTGTGTTCTGGCGCTCGGCTAATTTGAGAGACACCGATAGACCGCTGGACAAAGAGTCCAGAAAGCCGGACCATTCTGCCAGGAAAGTCTATGCTGCCGTATCGCTTGGCTTTCGTCAGGCAAGCTCGGCCGTCGTCATGACGCATTTCTGTCATGCCCTTTTGGGCTCTTTGGATGAGGTTCTTCCTAATCTCCCCGCAGACCTTCAGACCACGGTCATGCAGGTCCGCAACCAGGGTCGGGCGGTTGCCAGACAGCAACTAAAGATAGCTCTTGACGTCAGGGATTCTTGCGCCTGCTCGGTGACGGTCACCATGTGCCACAGGGCCTGGCTGAGGGTCTCGACCTTTACGGTGGACACTCGGCACAAGCTGACGGATGTTCTCTTCCTGGGCATAGATTTATTTGGTCCAGGAGTGGACGGTCACCTCTAGCGCATAGAGAAATCCAGTGCCATCTTGGACTCCAATACTTCGGCCCAGAAGGAATCCCAGGATTCCAAAAAGCAGAAGAGAAAGCCTTTTCGGCCTTCTGCCACTGCGGCCAGGCAGCCCCACTCTCTCAGTCGGAGGCAGCAACAGCAGAAGGCTCAACCTTGCACCCTCGGCCCAAGCAAGGTCCCTTGGCAGCCGTAAGCCTGGAGGGAAGGGTCGGCGGTCCCCAAACCTGCA
Organism: Neoceratodus forsteri; assembly: GCA_016271365.2. NCBI lineage: Eukaryota > Metazoa > Chordata > Ceratodontiformes > Ceratodontidae > Neoceratodus > Neoceratodus forsteri. The sequence goes on along the minus strand of JADMNL010000026.1, from coordinate 209,936,741 downwards.
CAATAGCGGGATGGGGCTGCCCCCATCCCTGTCACTCCCAGCTGGGTCCTCCTGTGGGGGGCCAGCTGTGCCACTTGCTTTCTGCTTGGTCCGCTGTTTCAACGGACAGGTGGGTCCTGGAAGTGGTCGGCCAGGGACTGTCTCTGGAATTCGAACAGTACCCACCATGCCAAGCCCCACGGGAGGAAAATGGTTTCCGAGAACACTCAGTCTGCTCTTCGAGTCATCTCCCCACTCCTCCACAAGGAGGTAGTGGTCAGAGTCGCGGATCTTCCTGGCAACCCAGGGTTCGCTTTCAGGTACTTCCTGGTTTCGAAATGGACGGGGGCCTGGTGCCCCATTCTAGATCTGCATGACCCAACCAATTTCTCAGAATCGACCTTCAGGATGGTAACTCTGTCTCAGATCATACCATCTCAAGCAGAACATGTGGTTTTGCTCGCGCTGGATCTGTAGAGACGTGTTCTTTCACATCCCGATCCGTCCGTCACGAAGGTTCCTCCGCTTCCGGCAGAGGGGAGCCTCTTCGAGTTCCAAGCCATGCTGTTCAGCCTATCATCCCGGTTCACCAAATGGATTGCAGTGGCGGGCGCCCATCTTTTTGGGGCCAGAGTTGTACCTCTGTCTCAATAATTGGCTCATAGAGGGTCCTCCAAATGGGAAGTAGAGAGATCTAGGGATCTGGCCATTCAGACCTGCAGTCGAACTTGGTCTCCTTATCAACGAGACCAAGTCAGAACTCATGCCTTGCAGGCAGTCTGCTTCATTGGGGCAGAACTCAAATCTTACCAAGACAGAGCCAGGCTCCCAGCCGACAGGGTGGAGGTGTTCTCCTCCTTTGCCCAATCATTTCTGGTTGGGCACTTGCGCCCTGCCTGGGACTTCCTGCACCTTCTGGGTTATATGGCAGCCTGCACCTCCGTGGTCTATTGGGCCCAGTGGCATATGTGCCCCTTCAGTGGGAGCTGGCCGGCCAGTGGACTCAGTGTCATGGTCATTACGACCAGCTGGTCACTGTGACCCAGAAGATGGGGACACTCTCCAATAGTGGACCGTCTCTAGAACATCTGCAGGAGGGGATCCCGCTTGTCTGCTCCTTAGCTGACGGTCGTTTAAGACTGACGCCTGTCTCACAGGCTGGGTGCCACATAGGGAATCACGAGAGTCCATGGGCTCTTGACCTCCGAGGAATCCCAATATCACATCAACCTGTTGGAGCTCCAAGCAGTTCAGCTGGTGCTGACTGCATCTGCTCCATTGCTTCGGGTCAAGTGGTGCAGGTCCAGATGGACAATACCACGACCATGTACTATCTCAACAAGCAGGGCGGCATGCACTCCTGGCCTCTGTGCAGGGAAGCGCTCCACATCTGGACCCTCATGAGCCGACTGGAGGCAGATCTCCTAGCCATCCATGTGGCAGGAGCCTCGAATCAACTGGTGGGCACCCGCAGCCGTGTGGGTGAGGCATCCCACGAGTGGTCTCTCCATCCAGAGATAGTACAAAGCCTATTCTCCCAGTGGGGCACCCCTCAGGTGGACCTGTTCGCCTCCAGGGAGAACACCAAGCTGAGCACCCCCTCAGGCTCTTCGCTGCAGGGCATGCTTTCGAGGCCGTGGGCCTCAGGTCTCTTCTGTGCCTTCCCTCCGCTACTCTTGATCCACAAGGTGCTTCTCATAGTCAGGAGGGACAAGGTACAGGTGATCCTGGTGGCACTGGACTGGCCCCGTCAGTTTAGGGAACCCCAATCTCCTCAGCCTCAGGCACCAGAGGCGCTCTTCCAGCACACCGGACCTGATCTCAGTCAATCAAGGAGGATCCTCCACCTGGATCTTCAGTCCTTGTACTGACAGCCTGGTTCCTGAGCGGCAGAGTTACAGGCTTTGGGTCGTCCGTGATGTACTCAGTGTAGTTGTGGCATCTAAGGAATCGACCAGGATGTGCTGCTTCAAATGGAAGGGATTCTCCATTTGGTGTCAGGGCAAGGGCTTGGACCCTTCATCCTGTCTGGTGGCTAGCATCCTCAAGCTACCTTTGGTCTCTCTCCAAAGGGGGTCTTCGTCTCACGACCCTTAAGGTGCACTTGGCAGCCATGTCTGCTTACAGGGTGCAGGCTGGTCAGAAGATGGTGGCACAGGAGAAGGTGGTCTCTTGCTTTAACTCATTGCCTCCTCAGGTTCACTCTGAGATTACACCACTTGCCTCCTGAATCTCCTGTATACTTTTAACAGTGAATCCTGGGCCTTTCTAAGCATAGATACATACATAGACAGTGTCGGCAGATAAGGGCCTATGGCCCACCCAGTCTGCCCATTTGAGCTTGTAAGTTCAGGTTGTTTTCCTAGAAGTCTGTTGCCCCTTAACCCTGACCTCCAGAATTCCTTTGTCTATCCCATGCATTCTTAAATCCCGTGATTGTTTCAGCCCCCACCACTTCCTCTGGCAGGGTGTTCCACTTGTCCACCACCCGCTCTGTGAAGAAATTCTTTCTCATGTTTCCTCTGAATCGCCCTCCTCCAACTTCATCCCATGCCCTCTAGTCCTGGAACATCTTTTTCGCTTAAAATAGTGTTTTCCTGCACTCTGTTTCTCCTGTAAGATACTTGTATGTCTCTATCATATCCCTCTCCCTCCTCTCCTCCAGGGAGTACATGTTCAGTTCCTTCAACCTGTCTTCATAGGACTTGTGATGCAATCCATGCACCATCTTTGTTGCCCTTCTGAACCTTCTACCCTGTCTATGTCCTTACGTAGGTATGGTCTCCAGAACTGTACACTGTACTCCAGGTGGGGCCTCACTAGTGTCTTGTATAGCGGAATTATGACCTCCCTTTTCCTGCTGGTGATGCCCCTGCCTATACATCCCAGTATCCTATTTGCTTTACCTGATGCCTTGTCACACTGTTTCCCTACCTTGAGGTCATCAGAGATGATAACCCCAAGATCCCTTTCCTGTTTGGTGCTTGCTATATCCTCACCCCCCAACTGATATATTGTGTCAGGGTTTTTGTGCCCCATATGCATTATCTTGCACTTCTTTGCATTGAATTTCAACTGCCAAACCCCTGACCATTCTTCAAGTTTCTGCAGGTCCTTCTCATTCTGTCTACACCCTCTGGTGTGTCTACTCTGTTAGAGCTTTGTGTCATCAGCTAACAGTGAAATTCTGCCTCTACGCCCTGCGCAATGTCACTGATGAAGATGTTGAATAGGACCGGTCCCAGCACTGATCCCTGTGGTACCCCACTGGTCACTCTTCCTCTGTGGAGTGACAGCCATTTACCACCACCCTCTGTGTCCTGCCACCCAGCCAGTTACCTACCCACCACACTGCTGTCCTGCCCACACCCATATTCCCCAGTTTGTGTAGTAGTCTTCTATGTGGCACAGTGTAAAAGGCCTTGCTGAAGTCCAGATAGGCCATGTCCACTGCCCTCCCCTGATCCACCTCCCTAGTCACCCAGTAAAAAAATTCAACGAGGTTGGTCTGACATGACCTCCCCCTGGTGAAACCATGCTGCCTTGGGTCCTGTAGTCCATTGACAACCAGTTGTTCCACCAATCTCTCCTTCAGTCAAGCCATAGTCAGCATGTCGCAAACAAATGCTAATAGCTCAATAACTGTACATGCTAGACACAAAGTATGAGTGGCAGAGTTATTCAGCACAAAATTGCCTTTCCAATGGTGGCATGCATGTAATAATAAGTATTTTTTTTTCTGTGCTGGTCGAAAGAGCAAACTAAATATTTTTTCACTAAAAAGGGCAACATAAGCCATTTTTGTTGAAAATATGTAAAATATCAACACCAAATTAAGCATACAGACATTAGATGGTGTTTTAATATTATGTTTAAGATATCTTTTACTATAAAACATAATTTTTCCCCATTTTAGTCAAGGTGCTTTGTGAGTTTGAGGATGAATCTCAACCACACACACCATATCATAAACAAATGCATATAACTCCAAAAGTATACATGATACACACAAAGTATCAGCATGAACTTTGATGAGCACAAAAATGCATTTCCAATGGTGCTATGCAACCAGTTGTAATCAGTACAGTTTTTATTTTATACCTGCTGAAGTGCCAAAAAAGTGAATTGTATTCAAGCTGCTTAGGTGAATCTTGATGGAAAGCGTGTCAGCCATACACACCATACCATAAACAAATGTGAATAACTCCTAAAGTATTCATGATATACACAAAATATCAGTGGCAAAGTTGTTCAGCACAAAATTACCTTCCCAATTGTGGTATGAAAATAATATGCAATTTTTTTTTTTAAGCTACTTGAAACAGCAAAAAAAAATATTTTTCACTAAAACAGGCAACATAAGCCATACACACATACCGTAAACAAATGCAAATAACTCCTAAGGTATACATGATATGCACAAAATATCAGTGACAAAGTTGTTCAGCATAAAATTACCTTTCCAACGGTGCTATGCAGTCAAATATATATTATATTCTGTTACACTTTATATTAAAATATATAAGTGACTTCTCCAGACGCTGTAGGGCACACTGGGAGTCAGTAGCTGACTTCTGCAGACGCCCTCAGGACACACCAGTGTATTTTACTGACGACTACAGGCGCCTGCTAGGAGACAATTAGTTAAAGGCCTCGACTCATATTTCCCTCTGGTGCATGAACCACCACCACCGTGGGATCTTCTGCTGGTACTGGCAAAGCTCATAGGCAAGCCATTCGAACTGATGCACGGGTGTGAGATGTCACATCTGTTGTGTCAAACCGCCTTCTTGGTGGCTATCACGACAGCCGGGTCGTGTGGAGAGCTACAGACACTCTGTCGAATCTCCCTGTCTGGTCTTCTACAGGGATTAGGTTGTCCTATGCCCCAACCTGAAGTTCCTGCCAAAGATTGTGTCAGAGTTTCACCTGCACCAGGTAATGACACTGCCGGTGTACTACCCCAGTTACACCTCTGAGGCTGAGTACAGGCTCCGTACTTTAGACCTGAGATGAGTGCTCTCTTATTACAAGGAGCTTATGACTTAAGTTTGGGGAGCGGTTCGCCAGCTGTTTGTCACCTATGCTGAAGCTGCACCTGGCAGACCTGCAGCAGAGCGGACGATTGGCAGATGGATTACATCTTGCATTGATCGCTATCGGTTGGTGGGCAAGGAGCCTCCTGTAGGGATAAGAGCTCATTCTCCCCTCGTCAACGATGCCTGTTAAACCCGCCTCCTTGTCGACAGGAGTTTATTCTCTCTCGTTGACAGCGCTTTCTAGCGCTTCATCGGCAGTTTCAACAGAACCTTACATTAATACCATCACTGCCCCATCGACAGTGACTAGTCTCTTGTCTATGGCTGTTAAACATGTCAAATCTTCCTCTCTCTCCAGGCCCCATCGTCAGTGGGCCCTGGGACTCTAGGGAGTACCATGGATTTAAATTTTTCGCCCCCCCCCCAAAAGGGCTTTTGTTCATAGGGGCCAGCCTGACTGGGTCCAGGACCCCGGATTGTTCCATCCTGGCTCCAAACCTGCTTTTGCTCCACATCCCCTCTCCTCTATTCTCTTGGTTTCACAACCCCACCACCACCACTATTTCTGTGGACATGGATACTGTAGCACAGCAGGTTCTGAAGGTAATAAGGCATTCACAACCCCCGGTTCCTGATACTGGGGATCACCCATCCCGGTTGCCCACACCTCCACCAAAACGCTTACTTGGTGAGTGGCTCACCTCCCCACCTGGTTTCCCTTTAGATTATGAGGAAGAATACTATCCCGAGGACTTAGAATTCCTGGATGATATATCAGAGGATCTGGAGAATATTGACATTCTAGAATGGGACTCTCATCCTCCATCCTCTATCTCTCTCTCTACTATATCATCTCTGCAAGAGGAACCCACCCACCATGCAGCGGCTTCCCCACCTGGCGACCCTCATTTCACAATATGATGGTTCAGATACAGAAAATTATGGGTTTCTACTACTGAATATGATAAGCAGAAAAGTCATGGCAGACTATCTTCAGCTGCCAGAGGACCTGGTGGTTGTGGTACCCCACTCATCCAGACATACCAGAATGTGCTTGCAGCTTGGATCAGCCTTCCATGTCCCAGCTCTTCCTCGGAAGGTGGATCGTTTGTACCAGCCTCCCCCAAGCACCCATTCTTTTCCTCTAACCCCGAGGCTAATTCAGTAGTTATTGTCGCATGATCGTACTAAACACCCCCGACACATGAGCTCCTTACCTCCAGATAAGGAATACCATCACCTAGACTACCTAGGAAAGAAAGTCTTCCAGGCAGGCACACTTAATCTGAGACTCTTGAGCTATATGGGACATATAGTGAAATACCAATGTACCTTCTGGTCCTTGGCTATTGAAGTAGTCAGTAAACTCCCTCCTTCACAGGAGAAAGACCAATTACTGGTTACCATATCACTGGGAATTCCATTTCCTATGCTTGGGATATGATACTATGGATATGCCATGGCTGCGGGCTTCACCCTCTGCCGTTATGCTCTGGCTCGTGCCTCAGGTCTGCAACAGATATTCAACACAAACTGGCTAATACTCCCATTTAATGGTTCTAAACTTTTTGGCCCAGGCACCCAAATGCTCTTGGATGAGCTCCAGGTATTGTGCCGCACTCTCCGTACAGTGCATGATATGTACCTTACCCCACAGTCCTCATACCAGTTCCATTCACAAAACTTTCAAAAACGGAGAGGCAAGACTAGAGGGGCATATCGAGGCGGTTCCCGTGGACATTCTAACACCTCCTCCAGGAACGCCACGCCTTCATCGAAGGGGCCCCGCTCCACCCTCCGGGCGGTGCGGGCCTGCCCAGTGACCCATTGGGGCTTGCCCCCGCTTCCTTCTTCAGGCCTTGGAAGCTGTAGGGGGCCGTTTTGCCCTTCATCTGGTGGCCTGGACAGCCATTACTTCAGACGACTGGTTACTTCAGATCACACATATGGGACATATACTGGAACTTACATCTCCACCTCTCCTGCCCCCCACCCCTCTGTCCATTATCCACCCGACCATGTCTTATACTCCAAGAGGAACTTGAGGCTTTTGCACAAAAAGCCTGGATCCAGTTCTCTCTCAGAGCTACATCAAGGATTCTACTTCCATTTTTCCTGGTCCCCAAATGTATGGGAGACCTCAGACCTATATTAGACCTAAGACAACTGAATTTACATTAGTACAAGAGATTTTGATGGTCCATTAACATCCATAATACTGATGTTAAAGAAGGGGATTGTTATGTGCCTGGACGTAAAAGATGCGTGCCTGCACATCCCCATCCACCACCCGGTTCCTGCTGCTTTCAATTGCTGGTTACACCACTACCAATTTTTGAGCACTCTCTTTGGACTCTCTTCGCCCTGAGAGTCTCAGCAAGTGCCTTGCCATAGTGGCGTGTGGCCCCAGAAGAGACAGACACTTCATCTTCCCATACCTAGACGACAGTTGATAAAGCACATTCCGAACAGTATCTGCTTCTCCCTCCAGGCCACCCTTACCCTTTTCCAAAATCTGGGCATTACCAGAAATTGGCCGAAATCCAACCCGAAGCCCTCCCAGTCACTCCAGTATATAGGAGTACTTCTGAACACTGTTTCACCCGGGGCTTACCTCCCTGCCAACGGACAAGACAGACTCCTATCTCTGTCTTCGCATGCTCGAACCCAGCAATCCATAACAGCCAGAAGTCTCTTATGTCTTCTGGGGCACATGGCGGCTGCCGTTCCCACAGTGGCGTATGCTCGTCTTCATATGAGACCAGTGCAGTGGGTGCTTCAGAATCAGTGGCATCAACGGTCGGGTGACTTCAGCGACATTCTCAGTCACCCCATCCCTCCACTCTGCCCTAGCTTGGTGGACACACCAGCACCACCTGTCTCAGGGCATGCCTTTTCAGGCTTCTCCTCCTCAGCAAGTGTTGACCACGGATGCTTCCCTGGACGGCTGGGGAGCTCACCTCGGCCCTTATGGGGCTCAAGACAAATGGCCCCAATTTGCTGTTTTACCACATATAAATCTGTAGGAAATGAGGGTGGTTCACCTGACCCTTCAGGCCTTTCGCCCCACCTTCATCCCGGACCCTTACTAATCCAGTCAGACAGCACCTCAGTGGTGTTCTGTCTGAACAAGCAAGGAGGCATCAGATCTCGTCCTCTGCAGGGAGGTGCTGAAGGTTTGGCAGGAAGCCAGACTCCAACAACTCACAATAATTGCCGTCCATCTTCCAGGACGCCACAATACCCTGGCAGACATTCTCAGTCGCCAGTCCTCTGTTCACACATGGACCCTTCATCACAAAATTCTTCAGATGATCTTCCGCATCTGTGGGACCCTGCACCTAGACCTTTTTGCTTCCCCAGACAATCACAGACTCCCCAAATACTTTTCCATCATCCCGAACAGAAGAGGACTGTCTGCCGATGCTCTGTCCTAACCATGGACAGGACACTTCTTATATGCTTTCATCCCCCTGCCCACTCCTGCAATGGACTCCACTGAAACTACAACTCAAACCTGCCACAATGATTCTCATAGCCCCACTATGGCCCAGGCAGGTGTGGTTTCCCTTATTCCAACAGCCATCTGTGGCGGACCCCATTTCATTGCCAATCAGACCAGATGATCTGACTCAGAAGGGCACCCTTCTTCACCCCAACCTGAAGGCTCTACACCTTCGTGCTTGGCTCTTGTGGACATTTCATAACACGTCTTAAGGTCTTCTCGCCTGTGGCCGACATTCTTTTGGCCTCACGAAAACCATCAGCCAGGGAAATGTATAATGCCAAATGGAAACGCATTTCCATATGGGCTACTTCCCTTTCCTTAAATCCATTTTCGTGTCCTTTACCCAAAGTACTAGACTACTTGGCTTCACTTGCCAGTAAGGGCCTTAGCTTTTCCTCTGTTAACTCATTTCCTCCACAGGCTCACTCTGAGATTACACCACTTGCCTCCTGAATCTCCTGTATAATTTTAACAGTGAATCCTGGGCCTTTCAAGCAAAATCAAGCCATAGTCAGCATGTCGCAAACAAATGCTAATAGCTCAATAACTGTACATGCTAGACACAAAGTATGAGTGGCAGAGTTATTCAGCACAAAATTGCCTTTCCAATGGTGGCATGCATGTAATAATAAGTAATTTTTTTTTTTTTTTCTATGCTGGTCGAAAGAACAAACTAAATATTTTTTTCATTAAAAAAGGACAATATAAGCCATTTTTTGTTGGAAAATATGTAAAATATCAACACCAAATTAAGCATGCAGACATTAGATGGTGTTTTAATATTATGTTTGTTAAAAAAAAAAGATATCTTTTTACTATAAAACATAATTTTTCCCCATTTTAGTCAAGGTGCTTTGGTGAGATTTGAGGGATGAATCTCAACCACACACCATATCATAAACAAATGCGATAACTCAAAAGTATACATTATACACACAAAGTATCAGCATGAAAGTTGATGAGCACAAATGCCTTTCCAATGGTGCTATGCAACCAGTTGTAATCAATATGGTTTTTATTTTATACCTGCTGAAGTGCCAAAAAAGTGAATTTTATTCAAGCTGCTTAGGTGAATCTTGATGGAAAACATGTCAGTCATACACACCATACCATAAACAAATGTGAATAACTCCTAAAGTATACATGATAGAAGGTTCCCCAGTTGCCAAGAAAACCATTTCCAGTTGGTTAGCTAATTGCATCACATTTTGTTATAAAAAAAAAAGTGCAACAAGCCCCTTTCAGGAACAGTACTGGCCCACTCCACTAGAGCCCAGGCCTCCACGGCAGCCTGTTTTAAAAGGGCCACGATCACCGATATCTGCAATGCAGCCACGTGGTCTACCATTCACACTTTCACAAAGCATTACAATTTAGATCTTGCTTCCTGCTGTAAGACGGCCTTTGGCCGAACAGTCGTACAGGACCTCCTATCATAATTCCACCCTCTTTGGGTACACTGCTTAGGATTCATCCCAGAAGTATTACCTGTTGCAAGAGACCATCCTGTGGAAGATGGTACAGTTGCGTAAAAACTTACCGTAATAATAGATCTTTGAGGGATGTCTCTTGCAGCAGGTTTGTTCCCTCCCTCCGTCCCCCTCCTTCTTTAAGAGAATGACTTTGTTCCACTTAACACTTGGGAAGGGACACCTTTGACACCTTGGATCCCCTTGGTCCTCACTTAGCGAGCTGAATCCAGCGGGGAACTGAGGATACCAGGGACTGTCCACTCTTATATAGGTAGTAGGATGAAGATGTCATCAGTGGGCGGCCCTTGGTAAAAGGCTGCTATAAGCGCTGCAGTACACCACAGCGACCTCTGGTGACCAAAAGTATTACCTGCTGCTAGAGACATCCCTCAAAGATCTACTGTAATGGCAAGTTTTTATGTAACTGCACTTTCTAGGAGTGGTATATGTTCATCCACATGAACCCACCCGACCTCCCTGGCATCGACGCACAACCATCTGCTTCCAGCGGTCAAGATCTGGCGTCAAGGGACGGAGCCGAGGCATATACCACCTGGGTGGGTGGGAGGAGCCAACATTTAGACCTTCCAGCAAGAATCTTAAAGGGAAAGGACATGCCAAACAGTGTGGATGAACAACATATACTGCTCCTAGAACTACTGTTGCAGGTGAGTAACCTGTTTGTGTTTTTTTCCACTTAATTTAACCTGACAGAGACCTAAAAAGAAAAGTCTTCCACAAGGTTTAAACATTGTAAGTCATGTCAGCATTGGTTGCTAAAAGCAGGCAAACAGAACCTTTGCTTTCTTGTTTGATCCCAGAACACAGTTTTCTAAAACAGAGGGCAGCAAAATAACATTTATCTTCTGCACCAGTTCCCACACCTATTTCACAAGAGTACCCTTCTGTAACAACAAAAACGAACATGTTTCACCGAAGATAAAATTGATGATTCAGATGATGTTTTTCCGCAGTGTTCGTTGGCAAACAAGAAAACGATAAAATTGCCAGGCCATCAACCAGTAAAGCACACAGGACGCCTGGCAGGTGGACCCTTGGTACTTTAGATGACAAAAAACAATGCTTTCAGACCAGCAGCCTAATAGAGCTGCTGGCAAAAGAAAGCAAAATAAAAACACCTTCTAGGGATGTGGATATATTGTTCTATCCACACTTTGTGGCAGATCGCCTTTTCCTTTAAGGGTTGCCGGAACATCTTCAGTTTGGCTCCTCCCATCCACCCGGGTGATATAACCCTCTGCTCTGCCCCATGACCCCGGATCTTCCTTTCCGCCTGAAGATTCAGGTTCCCTTCTTAACATGCCCGCATGTGGTAGGCCTGGTTCCGCGAATCTTTGGATTTGCTTCCAAAGCGTGCCTTAAAACTCGTTGAGTTTCATCTGCTCTCCTTCGCTTCCGCCGATGGAAGAGAAAACCATTCCCAGATTTCTATGGTGCCCCCGCAGGCAGAAGATGTCGCGCACCGACCCTCATGTCATGTGCGTGTACTGTTTGGGACACGACCACAGTCTGCAGGCCTGTGATCTCGGTCGTTCCTTTCACCTGTCGGTTCTGGAAGGCCGTGCTGCCCAACTTCAGCTAGGGCGACCGGAAAAGCATTGGCTGCCAGATAAATACAAAGATGCCCATTGGGTGGTCTCCACGGTTGCAGGGTCCGCTGAGCAGCTTGAACAGCTCAAGGCCTTCGAGGAGGAAGGCGGCTCAGGCTGCAGCTAGTTTCTCTCTGGCTCGCCTTAATTCTGCTCCAGCTGGGCTCCACTTATTTGGCTTCCTTCAAAGAGCTGTGCCAGTCTCTCTCGACTAAGGGAGAAGGCTCTTCTGGGTCACATGTTTCAGGCTCTTGCAAGGAGGAGGAGTCGAAGAAAGAAAAGACTATGTCGACGCCTGGGATCGGGAGCAGCCCCCGCCTCAAGAGATACCGGCTTAGACTTGAGTGAAATTGCGCCAAGGCCGCTGGTTTCACGGAGTCCCTGTCAGACCAGTTGGCTGAGATGCCTGTCAACACGGCCGAGATTTTTCTCACCACCACAGGTTGTCGCCAGATGAGGCCGACAGTTCTCTCTTTCGGACTCCGGTGCTTCCAGTGTCTTCAGACAGGTTGGCTCTGCCCGCTGGGTCGAACCCGCCCACTCGGGACCCTGACCTGGAGGAGCCACGGGGGTCCTCGGCTGCTTCCGACAGTGGAGGTCTCGATCCTCCTCGACCGGATCAGGCAGATCCCAACATCACGGTAAATGGCAGCGCCGCTACTCTTCTTCGTCCTGCTCTGATGAGGAGAGGCTCCAGCGCAAATTGCGTCAGCGCTACAAAGATTTGATGTGGCAGCAGCTGGTCTTGACCAGTATGAAGCCAACCCCCATTTCTACCCCGGCTGTCAAGTGGTTGTCACCCAAACGGCCGATGTCGGCTCCCACCACCATCACCTCTGCGGAGGTGCCAGCTCAGGCTGTCGGCTAGGCCAAAGCAGGTTTCGCTGCCGATTGTGGTGGAGCAGCCACCGGAACAGCAGAAGTCCGGGGCCCTGACCAAGGATTCTCGGTTGGCAAAAGGTTTGCCCCATCGGCTGTCTGTCACTCTCAATACCAATCTCCCAAGGCGGGACGAGGATGATTCAGGTGGACGTCCACTTTACGCAGATGCCTTGGAGTCTGAAGACCCCTCGTTGCACTCATGTCCCATTGATGTGGAGTCCTTGGGGGGTCCCTTTCCATAGACGAGGGACCCACCTCGTTCATGGGCATTCTTTGGCTCATTTCTGGGTCCACAGGATGGAGCTCGAACCGGTCCAGAAACAGGCCAGGTATCCATAACAGAGATTCTGGACAAAGGGATTCTCCTACAGAGGCCTTCCCTGTGATCAAGACCATTGTTGGCCCGGCTCGGATCTGTAGCAGCATCCTGCATCTTGCCCTCTGCCAGGATGGTCCGCAGATACGCGGTCCCAACCGGTTCCCTTTTGAGGGTTTCGGAGCATCCCTCAGCTGAGGGTCGGCTGGCTGACTCCGTCTTTCGGCGCTCAGGCAATATGGGTGACATGGATAGACTGCCGGACAAAGAGTCCAAGAAATTGAATCATTCGGCTAAAAAGGTCTACGTTGCTTCCTCACTTGGCCTTCGTCAGGCTAGCTCGGCTATGCTGATGGCACATTTTTCCCATGCCCTTTTGGGCTCCCTGGATGAGGTCACTCCTCACGTCCCGGCAGACCTTCAGACCATGGTCAAGCAGGTCCGGGACTAGGGAAGGGCAGTGGCGAAACAACTCCAGAATGCTCTGGATATTGGTGAATCTTACTTCGAGAGGGTTCCTTCAGTAGGTCATCACATATAGGACTGGTGCCACCTGTTGTCAGGCCACACGGCAGACTTTTGTAGCAATATCTGACAGGGGACCGCCCACCCGACATCACTTGACTGTATATAGTGGGTGGTCCCCACGCCTTCCCCTCCAGTTCTTTCCCGCCATCGCCTCGTGTCAGTAGCATTGCAGACTTCCAGTTAGCGATCGTCGTGAAAGATAATCGGGTCGGTTTATCCCTCGCTGCTTTTTTTCTCAAAATTTCGTATTCTTCCTTATGTCTTCACTCAAGAAGTGCTCGTCCTGTGGCACGCAGATCCCGCACAAAGACTGTCATTCCAAGTGTGTTCTCTGTCTAGGCCCGGACCATACCCATACAGTCTCCTCCTGCCCTGAGTGTCGGTCCTTTAAACAGGCCACAAAAAAGAGGAGACAGCAGGCTTTGGAGGCCCATTTACTAAAAGCCCACCTGGCTTCCTTAGAGAAGAAAATGGATCGTCTCCGGGATTCATCTGAAAAATCTTCTCCCTCAAAAAGCACAAGGAGAAATCTAGGGAGCTGGCTCGCTCCACAGATGACACCAGGCCCTCGACGAGCAAGGCCCAGCTGCCTCCCCAAAAAATGGATAGTAGGTTGGACAAAACTTGGCCGATAAGTCGCCCCTGGCTCTAACGGGACCATGCGCCATTGGTAAGCCGCCCCGGGCTGGGGTAGTCGTCCGCCCGATCGATAAGTCGGCCGGGCCTCCCTGACCCCGCCAGCTAAATGCCATCCCGGCTGCACGGGCTCGATTCTGCTAGTCCCACGGGACCTCACACGACGCCCAGCTGGACCAGAGGAGAAAGCCTCTCTCCCCTCCCTCTTCACCCGTGGCCTCTAGTTCACCCTTGGGCCGCACGTCCGGCGATACCATTGGAGAACCCATCACCCTGTCAAGACTTTGGGGTCCTCTCACACTCTCCTTCTGGGGTCAAGGAGAAGGAGGCTCCTCCTCAGCCTACAGGCCTTTCTGTGGAGGTTCTCCTCCGCCTTCCGTGGCTTCCTCCGTGCGGTTATCCCAACAGTCCCGCAGCTGGGACCGATCTTTGCCTTTGGCCCTGACGTCGATCAGATCCTGATGCTGGATCTGGTGGTGCCGGTTCTGACATCGGTTCCCTGACGCAGGCTGTCCTGACATGGGTTCCCCAATGCCTGATCTAACAACGATGTGTCATGTCGACCCCAAACTGTCCCAAGATACACTTTGGAGTATCCTGGGACCACTACCGGGGTCCTCACTCGGACTGGAGTCATCTCTGCAGTTTTACCCTGGATTTAATCCATACTCCCATTATACAGATTCCAGGGCTATTATCCTCCTCCAGTTATCCCCCAATAGCCTCTGCTTACTCCACCCCCTCCCCCTCCGGTTACCCCAGATTTCAAGACCTTAATACAGTCTTGGTGACAGGGGGCTAGGTTGGAGTTGGTTTTGGACCTAGAGACTAGGCTCCTACAACCGTGGTCTCCTAGGTCCCTTCCCGAGCAGTTCATCAGTAGCCACTGTCCACATCTCCATCGACTCAACAGGATGTTTCCCTTCCGGATATCAGACGCTCTCCTGTCGAGGTGGACGATGATGATGATGATGACAGTTCAGATGGGAGGGAGGATTCCTTGGAGGAGGACCCTGAGGACACGAGAGGCAAGGTCTCGCCAAAGTCTTCACCTGAAGACCCTGCCTTCTCGGACCTCTTGAGGGCCACGAAAGACTATTTCGACTGGGAGTCGGAGGAACAGGATCCCATGAGACAGAGGCTTGCGGAACACCTAGACCTGGAGTCTCTCATCCCCATTCCTCTATGGATGGCCCCTCACCACTACCGTCTGGCAGATGCCTCATTCTGTCCTGGCTGTCCCCAAGAGGGCGGACAGGCTCTACCGGGTGCCGAAGGATGCTCCTTTCTTAAAGGCCCATCCCAAGGCTGACTCTGTGGTCATCTCAGCGGCCCATGATCGCTCTTCAGCGCCCAAGCACATGAGCACTACTCCTCCGGACAAAGAGTCGAGGCAGATGGACCAGTTTGGAAAAAAGATATATTCCTCGGCCACGTGCACCCTCCGATATGGTGTCCCATCAGAAAGCGGCCCTGGCCAGGCTGGAAGCGCGAGTCCAGTCCATGGATTCCTTGCCTTTAAAGGAGGACCTTGCCAAGGATCTCAGCCTCTCCAAGGTTTCTTGTAGGCACGCTTTACATGCCACTTACGACTCCATCGACTCAGTGTCCCATGCCTCGACATCTGCCGTTGCCCTCAGATGGCATTCCTGGCTTTGTCTTTCTGGCCTCGCCCTTGTGGTCCAGTCGGCGATTCAGGACACCCCTTTCAGGGGCTCGGTCCTTTCTGGTAGGACACCAAGGATATTATCACAGACCTGCAGGACAAGGGAGTTGTACTTAGATCTGTCAGGTCAGTGTACCAGTCAGACTCTCATCAACAGCAGCAACAGCAGCCCTTTCGGAAAAGGACCTGGAGGCAGAGAAAGAACGCTCAGGCGCGCCAGCAAGAGAAGTGAAAGGCCACAGGTACAGCCACCACTTCTGCCTCCAAAAATCAGAGACATTCTGGGGGCCCTTTCCCTGAACGTCCCACACTTCTTGACTCCCCGGCCCCACTACCTCCTCAGTCTCGTGACGGGGAGAAGGTGGAGACATTCCCTCGCCACGCGCAGGAGTGGAGGGCGATCACCTCCGAACATGGGTCTCTGCAACTAGTGTCCTGAGGACACACCATAGAATTTCTGGAGATTGCTCCAGAAACTGTACCCACAAAGTCCTCTTATTCTCTGGACCAGGCTCTTCTCGTCCATGAGGAGGTAAATTCACTCTTGCTCAAAGAAGCAATCAAGCGCGTCCCCTTAGGGCAAAGGGGAAAGGGATTTTCGTCCTATTTTTTCCTGGTTCCAAAAAAGACTGGGGGCTTCAGACTAAGTCAGCTAAATCGGTGTGTCGAGTACAAAAATTTTTGAATGCTCACGCTCCAGAGCCTCCTCCCTCTCCTCATGGAGAACCACTGGCTGTGTGCCCTGGATATGCAGGATACTTACCTGCACTTTCCTGTTTCCTAGCCACATCAATTCCTCGTTTTTTCATTTCCAAGGGGAACACTTCCAGTTCCGGGTGCTCCCCTTTGACCTGTCTTCGGCACCACGGGTTTTTACCAAGTGCCTGGCGGTGGTCGTGGCATTCCTACACCGCAGGGGCATTGCGGTCTCCCCTTACCTGGACAAGTGGTTGATTTTAGCCCCGTCCAGGGATTCTTTACTGGAGGCTCTGTCCTTTACCCTGGACCTTTTCAACAGACTAGGGATCACGGTCAGTGTTCTCAAGTCATCCCTTATCCCTGCCCAGAGACTTCAGTTTATTGGGGCAGTCCTGGATACAGTTCAGTGCAGAGCCTTCCTTCCTCTAGACAGGATGGAGACCCTTATCTGTCAGGCCTCCAAAGTGGCTTCCCTCAGGACCATCCCTGCATGGGAAGTCCTTCGCCTTCTGGGCCTGATGGCGGCCTCCATAACTACCATTCCCCTTGCAAGGCTCCACATGAGAATTACTCAGTGGTCCTTGTGGGTGCAGTGGGATCAGCTCCTGGATGACCTGGACTATCTGATTCTAGTCTCCTCAGCAGTTCAGAAAGACTTGTAATGGTGGAAGGATTCTCGCAGTCTTTCTCTGGGGCTTCCCTTTTGGAACCCTGCACCAGTAGCCACCCTCACCACAGATGCCTCGAATATGGGGTGGGGAGCTCATCTTGGGGAACACCAAGCACAGGGACTATGGTTCGGCTTGGAGACTCCACATCAGTGTTCTGGAGTTGAAGACAGTCCTGTATGCGTTACAGACCTTTCAGACCCTCCTTCCAAAGGGATCACTGCTGATTCAAACAGACAATATGTTGGTAGTTTGGTATATCAACAAACAAGGAGGAACCGTCGTAACCCCTTTGCAGGGAGGCGACGCGGATGTGGAATTAGGCAGTCCAGCACCATTTGGTCCTAGTGGGCGTGCATGTTCCAGGCGTTCTAAACATCCTGGCGGACAGTCTCAGCAGGTCTCGGGACCCTAGTTCACGAGTGGGAACTACATCAGGAAGTGGCGGAATCCATCTTCCAAAATTGGGGGCGTCCGGAAATCGACTTCTTCGCCTCTCAGTACAACGCAGAACTTCCCAAATTTTGCTCGCTAGTTCCAGAACTGGGTGCTTTTTGGAGTGACGCGTTGTCTCTGTCTTGGACAGGGAAATGTTTGTACGCTTTCCCTCAGTTTCCCATTCTGCAGAGGGTTCTCTTCAAGCTCCAGGCGGAGAGGGCAAAGATGATCCTCATCACCTCTGTCTGGCCGAGACAGATCTGGTTCCTGCTGCTACAGCAGCTTTTCCGGGAACCACCGGTTCCACTTCCAATGACTCACAACCTCCTGACCCAGGATCAAGGTCAACTGGTACACCCGGGGCTCAGGACCCTGCATCTCCATGCTTGGCTCCTGCAGGCATAGCGATATCCCGTTTTGGGGTTTCCTTCAGGGTTTCTCAAGTCCTCATCGAGGCCAGGAAACTGTCTACCCATTCCACTTACGCCATGAAGTGGAAGCGGTTTTCCATTTGGGCAACCGCTAAGGGCTGAAACCCCTTCTCTTGCTCGGCCCCATAAGTCATGGAATACCTCCTTCACTTGTCAGACTCCGGTCTGTCCTACTCTTCTTTAAAGGGCCATATTTCAGCTATCTTAGCGTACCATGAGCTGGTGGATGGTAAACCTGTGGCTCAGTTGAAAGTCTCCAAAACTTTCTGAAAGGGTTTCTCCATCTGAAACCCCCATCCTCAGCCCAACTCCGCCTTGGGACTTGAACTTCGTACTGGAAAAGCTCACCCTTCCTCCTTTCTAGACGGCTGTGAGCTGTGATTTCCACTTCCTTTCTTGGAAGGTGCTTTTTCTTATGGCTATCACATCAGCCCGAAGGATTTCGGAGCTTCACGCTGTAGTCTGGAAGGAGCCATACTTGATTTTCCATAGGGACTGGGCGGTCCGCAGAACTCATGCGAGGTTTCTTCCCAAGATGGTGTCAGAAGCCACGCTGAATCAGTCAGTAGAGCTTCCGGTGTATTATCCGTCCCCCTCTAACAGAGGTGAGGCACTGTTTCATAAGATGGATGTCCATCGGATTCTCCGGTGTTACATCCATCGGACCAGAGAATTTCACTCTTGCGACCAGTTTGTTGTCTTTGCCCCGAGATCGAAGGGCAAACCTGTTTCTAAGCAGGGCCTTTCCAAATGGTTAGGCAACTGCATTCGATACTGTAACCAGAAGTACGATAAACCTCTGCTGGGTACCATCAGAGGTCATTCTACTAGGGGCATGGCTGCCTCTGCAGCCTTCCTACGGAATGTTTCCGTGGCAGACATTTGTGCTGCAGCTACTTGGAGTTCTGTCCATACCAAACATTATAGTCTGGACATTGCTTCTAGGCGGAGGGCTGGCTTTGGCCTAGCCGTCTTGCAGGGCCTTCTATCCTAGACTGGGTCCTTTCTGGACTTCAGTTCTTTCCGTTGGAGTTAGTTTTTTCTCCTCCCTAGTTTCTCTCGGTCTCTCCTTGGTGGGACTGCTTGGGACTCTGTCCTATATGTGATGACTTACTGAAGGAATCTTCTCAAAGTAAGATAGTACAGTTACGTAGGAACTTACCGTAACAGTAGCTCTTCGAGAGAGGTTCCTTCAGTAGGTCATAGATTTCCCTCCCTCCTTCCCCTCATTTTATGTCTTACAGGGACTCCAAATCCTGTTCACTCCTGCTGTCGGGCCTCTTCCTGGCTTCGGCAGGAGAACTAGTTGGCGGGCGTGGGGACTGCCCACTATATACAGTCAAGCTGATGTCGGGTGGGCGGTCCCCCATTAGGTATTGCTACAAAAGTCTGCTTTGCGGCCAGATGCCATATGGCGCCAGTCTTGTATGTGATGACCTATTGAAGGAACCTCTCTTGAAGATCTACTGTTACGGTTAGTTCCTACGTAACTGTACTTTCTTGTGCCTGCTTGGTAGTGGCCGCAGTAGCTGTACACCGCAGGGCTTGGTTGCGGATCTCGACCTTCATGGCTGATACTTAACACAAGCTGGCAGATGTCCCCTTTTTGGGCACCGACCTGTTCGGGCCTGGAGTGGATTGTCACCTCCAACTTATTGAGAAGTCCAGTGCCACCCTGGACTCTGTGACATCTGCCCAGAAGGACAAGGGCTTCAAGCACCAGAAGCGTAAGTCCTTTTGCTCTTCCACTCCTGCGGCCAAACCAGCTCAGCAGCAGGGCCAGCAGGCTCAAATCTGGTGACCGTGGGCCAAGTCAGTGGCCTCATCGGTCAGAAAGCCTGGAGGGAAGGGACCCAGCGGCCCCTCTGCCAGATCCTCCTCTTCTAAGCCTGCTCAGTGACGGGTTGAGGGGTGCCACCCTCAGCCCTGTCACACCTCCCGTGGGGGGCTGGCTTTGCCACTTACTTTCCGCCTGGTCCACTATCACCAAGTACCAGTGGGTGCTGGAAGTGGTCGGCCGGGGCCTGCCTCTGGAATTCAAGCAGGTTCCCCCAAGCCGAGCTCGCATCCCACGGGAAGATCTGGTGTCCGCTGTCACTCAGTCGGCTTTCCGAAACTACATCGTTCAATTCCTCCGCAAGGAGGTAGTGCGTAGAGTTGCGGAACCTCCTTCAGACCCAGGGTTCGTTTCCGGTATTTCCTGGTACCAAAGCGGACCGGGGGCTGATGCCCCATTCTTGATCTGCACGACCTGAACAGGTTCCTCAGGTCTCGCAACCTTTCGGATGGTAACTCTGGCTCAGATCATACCATCCCTGGAGCACGGCATGTGGTTTTGCTCCCTGGATCTTCAGGGCATGTTCTTTCACGTCCTGATCCGTCTGTCCTACCGACTGCTCCTCTGCTTCCAAGCGGAGGGAACTCTCTACGAGTTCCAGGCCATGCCCTTCGGCCTCTCATCAGCCCCCAGGGTCTTCACCAAATGCATGGCAGTGGTGGCCGCTTTCCTGAGGTGCCAAGTGTCCTGGTCTATCCCTACCTGGATGACTGGCTCATAGCAGGTCCCTCCAGGCAGGAGGTGGAGCGGTCTAGGGATCTGGTCCTCCAGACTTGCTTCGGACATGGCCTCATGATCAACAAGGCCAAGTTGGAACTCGTGCCCTCACAGATGATTCAGTTTATTGGGGCAGAGCTCGACTCTAATCGAGCCAAAGCTCAGCTTCTGGCGGACAGGGTAGAGGTTCTCTTCTCCTTTGCCCAGTCATTTCTTGTTTGGCAATCGCGCCCTGCCCTGGACTTCCTGTGCCTTCTGGGCTACATGGTGGCCTGCACCAGCGTGGTCCAATGGCATATGCTTTCCCTTCAGTGGGAACTGGCCAGCCAGTGGTTTCAGCGCTCAGGTCACCTCGATCAGCTGGTCATCATGACCCAGCGGATATGGAACAGACTCCAATAGTGGCTTGTCCTAGCTCACTTGCAGGAAGGTATCCCGTTTATCTGCCCTGAGCCGACAGTCATCCTGACTACCGACACCTCGCTGATGGGTTGGGGTGCCCATCTGGGGGAGCACAGAACCCACGGGATCTGGTTCTCTCAGGAGTCCCAATGTCACATCAGCCTGCTGGAGCTCCGTGTGGTTCGGCTAGTCCTGACCACCTTCGCTCCATTCATTCGGGGTCAAGTGGTCCAGGTCCAGACGGACAATACCGCGACCATGTACTGTCTCAACAAACAGGGCAGGATGCACTCCTTGCCTCTGTGCAAGGAAGCTCTCTGCACATGGACCTTTGTGCTCAGCCTGGAGGCGGTTCTCCTAGCCATTCATGTGGCAAGAGCCTCGAATCTGCTGGCCGATGCTCTTTCGGATGGGCACGGCATCTCACAAGTGGTCACTCCACCAGGAGGTAGTACAAGACCTGTTCTCCCACTGGGGTACTCCTCAGGTGGACCTGTAGGGAGAATGCAAAGCTGAGTCTGTTTCCTGCCCGCCCCCCTCAGCAGGGCTCGCTGCAGGGGAATGCCTTCTCAAGGCCGTGGACCCCAGGCCTCCTCTTTGCCTTCCCTCCATTTCCCTTGATCCACAAGGTGCTCCTCAAGGCCAGGAGGGGCAAGGCGCAGGTGATCCTGGTAGCCCCAGACTGGCCATGCCATTTCTGGTACCCAGATCTCCTCGGCTTCAGCTCCAGGCTCCTGAGGCATCTTCCAGCACACCCGGACCTGCTTTCCATCAGTCAGGGGAAGGTGCTCCATCCGGACCTTCAGTCCCTGCACCTGACAGCCTGGTTCCCAAGCAGCTAGAGTTACAGGCTTTGGGTCTCTCCGACGAGGTCCTCATGGTTGTAGAGGCATCCCGTAAGGAGTCTACTAGAAAATGCTATGCCTTCAAATGGAAGAGATTTTCCATTTGGTGCCAGGGCAAGGGGTTGGACCCTTCGTCCTGTCCAGTGGCTAGCATTGTGGACTACCTGTGGTCTTTCTCCCAGCTGAGGCTTCGGTTGACGACCCTTAAGGTGCACCTGGCAGCCATCTCTGCCCTACGGGGCGCGGGACGCTATGCAGTCGGTGGCACAGGAGAAGGTCATCTGGCACTTTTTCAAGGGCCTAGATCACATATCCCCTCCGGTGCGTGAACCTCCACCTCTGTGGGATTTACTGCTGGTTTTGGCAAGCTCACGGGCATGCTATTAGAATCTATGCACAAGTGTTGTGTAAAATTTGTCGTGGAAAACCACCTTCTCAATGGCTGTCACATCAGCCAGAAGGACTGGGGAACTACAGGCGCTCTCTGAGTCTCCCTATCTGGTCTTTCACCGGGACAAGGTTGTCTTGCACCCTACTCGAAATTCCTCCCGAAGGTGGTGTTGGAGTTTCACCTTAATCAGGTGTCGACTCTCTGTGTTCTACCCCCGTTGCACCTCGGAGGCCGAGTATAGGCTCCATAATTTGGACCTAAGATGAGCACTCGCTGACTACAAAGATCGTACGGTGGAAGTTCGAGGAGAGGTTCGCCAGCTGTTCGTCACCTACACTGAAGCCGCACTTGGCAGACCTGCATCCAAGCGGACGACTGGTAGGTGGATCACTTCCTGCATTGATCTCTGCTATAGGTTGGGTAGGCCTCCCGTGGGGCCTCACGGGCTTATTCCACCGCCATACGCTCGTCGGCAGCTTCTAGGGATGTCCCTATCCAGGAAATCTGCAGGGTTGCTACCTGGAAGTCGGCACACACCTTCATTTCTCATTACCACATCGACCACGAGTCATGCCGGGATGCTGGTTTTGGGGCCTCAGTTCTCCAGTCTCTTTTCCCTAAGTAGGCGGTGTGCACTTTGCCTCCCTCCCTCCCGGAGAACTGCTAGGAGTCTGCCAGAAAGTGTGGATGAACATATACCACTCCTAGAACTACTGTTCCTTTGCCTAAAAAGCAAATACAAGAAACTGATGCCGGCGAGGAATATGCCCTTCTTGGAGGACATTAAAAATATATGTCCGGTCTTCCAGGAATCAGTCTTCATCATTGATTCCTACTAGTGGATTTGAGCAGGAGATGCTAGGACTCCGCGGTAGCTAGAACTTTTCTGAGGGCAAGCTACACGCATGAACGGCTCAAAAACTCAGCACATGGGTGCAGGCTTACCTTGGCACTATAAGCCCTCAACTGCCTTTTCTTGCCATAGAGTGTGCGCCATTGATGACGTTGCTCACCTGCCGGGAGTCAGAACTATGTCTATACGACAACAGTGTTCAGTTCTTCACAGTTTTATTGTTAAAGCTAGAGTTTTAGTGTCAGTTTAATGGATTTGTCAAAACAAAATCTGTCCGCTTCTCTAAGCCTGATCGAGTGACAACAGTCGAAGGCTATGGAGTACGCTAGGGAGCCTGAAGAGGCAGGCTGCTGTGGCAGAAGTGTCGTGTCCGGTCAACTTTTCCCATTGGGGAAGGGTTCTAATTACGGGGAGTCCAGTGCCTGGGAGGAAGGACAGTTGTCCTGCAAGCACAAAACATTGGTCCCAATCCTGTTTCCGCTCGGCGTCCTGGCCCTGGTCGAGGTCGCTCTCTGCAAGGTCTGCCATAAGATCTCTGGTCTGTAAGACCTGGAGGGCCCTCACCATCACTTTTGGTGTTAACAGAGGGCCTCTGGTTTCAGGAGGTTGGAGTTTTGGGCTCGGAGCCTCCCTTTGACTGTAAATGTGGGCTTCAGTGGGCAGTTCCACAGTTGGGCTGCTCTTATGGAGCAGTGGGTGCAGCATTGGGCCTGTATACCTGCACTGGTGAAACTGGCCCCTGGCCCTTTTGAGATCGGTGGCACTGGAGTCATGGGTGGGGCCGTTAGGCCACATAGAGCATTTGGCTCTGGAAACAGCATTAAGATACTGGCTGCCCTCCATCCCACATAGGGATGGAGCTGGCCTTGGTGCCATCACTGGTGACTCGTGTGCCAGCTCAGTCATTGACAGTTCTGACGCCGGGCTTCTGCCCTTTGGAGACTGACTGGGTGCCACCCTTGGTACCATGGGTTCCCCTGGTGCTGGTACTGCCCCGGTACCAGTCCCTCATCCTTTGGGATCTGTATCTCCAGTGCTGTTGCAGCCGTGTTCCAGATTGAAGGGCCTGAGACCCAAATCCCTCTTGACTCCCCTCCGAGGATGTAGAGGACAAGTCTGACCCCGACCTCATAATTTCTGAGGGCAGTGCGATCCCTTTCGTCTGGACACCTCTGACCCAGTTAATACGTCTGTGCCTGAGGAGGACCTGACATTCCAAGTTTTGCTCAGAAATGTGCATTCAGCACTCAGTTTTGAGCCTACAGCCACTGACCAGGGTAAACATCTCCGTCTGTAGTGGCTTAACTTTTCTAGTATACCGGTCAGTTTAGTTCCTCCTGCATTCGAAACTCTGTCTTATGCAGCCTGGAATAGGCCTGCTTCAGTAGTAGCTGTCTGCAAGCAGACTGGCAAAAAGTACACTGCCCCCAGAAATAAGCCAGTGTATGTTTTCAACCCATAGCTGATGTCCTTGTTATCCTTGCCAAGGATGACAAGGCCGTTATTCCCCAGAAAGTCTCTGCACCCTGTTAACTGGGAGTCGTGCAAAGTTGACACTATGGGCAAGCGTGCTTAGACTTCAGCTACCAAGGGCATTTCCCCAAGTGTGAGTATACCCTTCGGAGCAAGCTGAAGTCTCTGGCAGTCTCTCTGCCAGAGTTGGAGACTAAACAGGATATTCTTCTGACTGTCGAGCAGGGTATTGAGTTCAACAGTCACCAGCCTAATGCCTCTGTGGATGCCTTTGATAATGCATCTCACGCTGCTGCTGCAGGCATTTGCATCAAATGGCGTTTCTGGTTGCGGACTTCTGGCTTCACGCAAGATGTTCACAAACATGTTATGAATGTTTCCTTTGGAACTTGCCTGTTCGGACTACTGATGGAACAATCTTTTAAGACATCTAACAAAGCTAGAATGACCCTTAAGACTTCCAGGCCAGTTCCTTTTAAAGAGCAGATGACGCCTTTAAAAAACTTTGGATAACATAATAGTTGGACACAGTTCAGCTTGTATTTCACATATCTTCTGTAGATTTCTCCTCTTCGTTATTTGTTACTAAAGAAATTTGCACAAAAACATGATTTTTATTCCTTAGAGCTCATCTGCCTCCATAACTTACTCCCTACCTGACATCATAAAGCTCTGTTGTGACATCACAGTCTGTTGCTATGGGCATAACTGTGATTTCAGAAGCACAGTATTATGTCATCAGGTTTGGAAGAAGCAATAGGAGTTGGTGAACCCTCAGGCAACAACTCTTCTGTTTTCATGCATCTGATCTCAGTAATAAATAATGGAAGTAAGAAATACAGAGCCAATTAAAAATATACGCTGCTTTGCGTTCAAATATTATGCTCTTCAAAGTTCTTCTCGAGGTGTTGGTGGCTCTTTAACCCTCAGAAGGGCAGAGGGCATGATTCCTTTCAGAGTAAGCAGTCCTTTCGTGGCAAGGGCAGGGGAGCACAAAAAAAAAAAAAAACTCCTCCTCCCCAGCCTCATAAAATGGCATAGCCGAAGGCACAGGAACCAAAAGTACCTAGTGCCACCATGTGAAGTTCTGGCACTGGTCCTGCCTCAGCTGCCCAAGGCAGACCTCTCACTCCCCAGTTGGGGGTGGGGCCTCAGTTTTACCATCTGAGAGTCCATTACGATGGACAAGTGGTCCTCAAGATCATCAGAGAGGGAGACTCCCTGGATTTTACAGAAATCCTTCCAGGCTGTCCACCGAGAAGGCAGCCACTCTTATCAGCTCATATGTCAGAGCTTCTGGCGTAGAAGATTGCGGGCTTTCTGAGCAACAGAGTGGTGGAAGTAGTGCCAAAGCTGGAACAGAATAGAGTTCTACTCCACTGCTTCCTGATTCCAAAGAAATTGGGGGACATGTGCCCCATTCTGGACTTTAGAAATCTGAACAAATTCATGGATTGGGGAAAAAAAATCAAAATGATTTCTCTTGGTTCCCTGCTATACTTCCTGAAACCTCAGGACTGGTTAGCATCATGCATACCAACACATACTGATGCACCCCAGCCACCATAGATACCTCTGTTTAGTTGTGCTGGGGCAGGATTACCAGTTCAGAGTCCTGCCCTTTGAACTTTCATCGGTGCCAGAAGTCTTTACAAAGTGATTCACAGTACTCTCTGTGCACCTGTGAAAGTTGGGACTCCCAAGTCTTTCTATACCTGGATGGCTGGCTGATTGCCAGCCTGTCCAGGCAGCAGACAGAACAGGGATTGGCCAGTGCGTCTCAGTTCTCCACCTTGATGGGGATCTTTTCGGAACCTTGGAGTCTCATCTCCAATCCTCTCAGCTGCTGCTTTTCATAAGGAGCTTGTCTGGGTATGTCCAAGGCCCAGGCCTTTCTTCCAGAGAGCAGGCTGCAGGCAGTTCTTCAAATGGCATGCTACAACATGGAACACAAAACTGTGTAAGCCCACTTTGTGCAATGCATGCTGGACCTGCTAGCCTCCTAAGTGGTCACAGTGCCCTTGGCATGGTTGCACAGTGATTACACGCATTGCACCCTCAGACAACCACTCAGGTGACCAAGCCAGTGGTTTGGCCACTCACATGGTGGTTAGTGGAGGACAGTCTACTCCATGGTTTCTCCTTCTCCCAATCAGAGCCTCAGGTGAGTCTCATCATGGATGTCTCTGTTGTTTGGGGGCTGAGGATGCCCACTCACCCACTGTCAGGGCTTCCAAACACAAAGGGGACCCGTTAGACACTCATCTCCATGTCACTGTGTTGGAGATGCTACTGTTTTGTATGGCATGAGAGCCCTAGTGGGCCTAGTCAGCTACAAAACAGTTCTCCAAACAAGACAGGAAGTCTCTTATGTACTACATCAATAAACGGGGAGAAGCACACTCTAACCCTCTCTGCAGGGAGGTGATGAGTGTGTGGGAATGGTGCCAGGAGAAAGGAGTTCCTGCTCCAAGCAGTTTATCTGCCAGGAGTCTAGCACATTTTGGCAGCTCAGATCAAGTCGAACAAAGGCCAATCCTCATGAGTGGTCACTAGCTCCAGATATCATGAGATTGCTATTCGACGTGTGGGGTACCCCAGATGTGAACCTTTTTTGCGTCCCCACTGGATGCCAGACTGCCTCAATTCTGCTTCAGAAATCCAGGACATGGTGCATTCTGTCAAGATGAATTCAGACTGCAGTGGTAAAATCTGTTTCTCTGTGTGTGCGCGCACACACACACACACACACTACCCCCACCCCACAATATCCCTCTTATGCAGAGGGTATTGCTCAGATTGGGGCGCAGGATATTAGTGGCCCCCTGCTGGTCTCAACAGCTAATGGTTTCCTCTGTTTTGCAGACTGTTAGTCAGCAGACCAAGGATTCTTCCACTCAGGCCAGACTTGCTAACTCAGGATCACCTGGTCCATCCCACCCTGAGCTCCCTTCATCTTCAGGTCTGGCCCCTGAAGAGACAGAAGTGAAACAGGTACAGGGTATCTCAGAGGGTGTCTTAATACTTTTGGCTGCATGTAAACCTTCCACTAGGAAAATGTACTCAGCCAAATGGAACAGATTTTTCCATCTTGTGCTCCAAAACCTGCATGGATCCCTTGGAGTGCTCACATGACAAGGTTCTAGAGTACCTACTAGACCTTTCTGATGCTGGTCTCCAGTATTCAGCAGTAAAGGTCCACCTGTGTGTTATATCTGCATACTGCAAGCCTGTCGGTTCCCTCTACCTGGCACAGCTGCCACTATTCAAGAGGTTCCTTAAGGGCATTTTGCACACAGGACTTCTTGTCTGGAAGCTGGTGCCTGCCTGGGATATCAACCTTGTACTGGATATGCTCACTCTTAAGCCTTTTGAGCCCCTAGCACCGTGTAACTTGGAAGTTTTTAACTTGGAAAGCAACATTTCTATTGGCTGTCACCTCTGCTCGCAGGGTGTCTGTGATCCTTGCCCCGGTCACAGATCCTCTGTGTACTGTTTTCCATAAAGACTGAGTAGTTAGCTCTCCGTAAACACCCAGCGTTTCATCTGAAAGTGGTGTCAGAGTTCCACCCCCGAACTCTGTTTGTAGCTCTGCCGGTGGGGAACTCTCTCTGGCATCCACTGACCACCAGAGATTTACCTCCTGCCTGAAGTACCCTTCTCGCCCGAACCACCCTGGCAAACCCTCCCCCCCCAGCTCTGTACCCTCTGAGGTAGGGCCACCCTATCCTCCCAGGGCACTCTATCTATGATCTAAGTTGCCAGGTGGTCCGGGGGGGGGGCTCAAGGAGAGGTGCCAGGCCTTGGAATGTGGATGCCCGGGGCTTGTGGTGCCTTTGTCTATCCCCATCGGCGGGGATTTTGTACTTAGTTACTCCCTCCCTTCCCTTCGGAGCACGACTTTGCAAGGCAATGCTGTGTCGCAGCTCCACCATCAGCATGCGTCACGCCACTGCGTCATTGCCGCTGCCAAAGGATGCTTCATGAGCGGGCGCTCCCCTGAACCCTTCCCGGGAAGAGAGAGCAGTCCATCGGACGCTCAATCTCTTCCCTCCCCTGCCGACCCGGGCTCATTCCTGAACCCGGGTCGCCGGCATGGCACAGGGTGTGGCGTCCAGCGCCACCGGGCCGGCCTGAGTTCCATTTTAATCAAGCATTTGTGCTGCCTACCTACTTTGCCAGCTTCCAGGATGAGAGAGAAAAATTATCCTCCACTCTATAGATGGAGGGTCCCTAGGTTTTACCTAGGCAGAACTAAGGACTTGGACAATCTAAACCGCAGTTTGTCTCCTTTGATAGTAATCGGAAGGGACAGCCTGTTCCAATCAGTTGCATTTCTGCATGGATTGTGACCTGCTTGTGCCACTGCTATGCCATGGCCCAACTCAAGCTGGAGAGCCAGGTGTGTGTCTGCTCCACCAGAGCGGTTGCCACATCCCCGGCACTGGCAGAGATTCAGTCTATGCCTCTTGGAGATATTGGCAGAGTGGCAGCTTGGAGCACAGTGCACACTTCTGTGAAGCACCATGCCCTCAATGTCCACGATAGGCAGTATGCCACCTTTGGTAGGACTACCCTGAATAGATTACTATCCTGAGCGAGTCCTTGGCTCCTACCACCCCTAGTCCAGAGGACTTTGTCTTAGCTTAGTACTCTCAGTGGGAACCAATTGTGAGGACTGATATACAGAAAGATATGAAAATTATGTACTTGCTGTACTTCTTGATCTTCTTAGAATATTTGCATCATTGATTTCACAGGCCCACCAGCCATCCCTTAGACTCACTACAGTATGTTGTGTTGGACTTCACCCGTTTGTTTGGTTTGAGCTGTGGGGACACTATTACTGGGTTTGGTGGCCCTTCTTGCATGAGCCATCAGGGCTCTCTTATACCATTGATTACACGCATAAGTGCTTGTTAGCGTATGCTGCATCTCCTGGGTGTATTTTAAACAAACAAAAAAGATACTGAAGACCTTGAGGCTGCTGCAGGTGTCACACCGCAGATGCTGAGTCTCAGAGTCAGACGTGCACACAGCTACTCGGTTCCAGCCCTCTGAAAGTTCCGTCTCCTGCAGGGTCCTAGACTGTGAGTGAATGAATGGTGAAGATATTCTTAGAAGATCAAAATTGTTGTGAATACGTAATTTTCATTTTTTCCAGACAGTGCAGTTTTGGAATGCCTGCCTATCCACCAAAATCCATGCCAGAGTGTGAGGAAGAGGAGGAACTGATTTCCCCAGATGATGCTGCTAAGTGACTTTGGTTTGCCTGTAAGGGCTAAAGGAAAACGATGCTTAATACGAAAACTGCAGTCAGTAGCACTCGTTAGCATAACTTGCATGCAGGAAGCTGACTGGCGTACACAAGATTGCTGTGTGCTAGTCTGCTGATAGTACGGTCAACGCTGCGGTTACCTGAAATGACATAACATGTAAAAGATAATTAAAAAATTAAAATTTCTTTCTAAAAGTCCTAGTCATGCATTTCTGCAGCAGTGGCTGTAATTTCTATATTAAGCAGTTTTCCTTTAATAAAGATTATTCCTTGTACACAGCATTAGTGGGTCAAATGGCTATTGTGCTGAATGTGCAATCCACAGAAACACAGCTGGATGCAGAGGAGGGTGAGTATGCTGGGGCTGACCTCAAGCAAAGAACCTGTACCCGCTACAGCTGGGCCATAGCCTACACCCGAGGCGCGCCCCCCCCGGCACCTGCAGTCCTGCAGCTGCCGCCAGTGGGCCCCTCCCAGCATCCACCCAGCCGGTGCCAGTAGGGCCGTTGCCTGGCATGCTTCCCTCGCACCCAACGCTGGACCGTCCTACATTGGGTCCCTCTGGGGCAACCCCGGCCCTTCCATTGCTGGATCAGGGCATGGAGTTTCGGGCACTGCCTTCTGGCCCATCCCCAAAGTTACCGGTTCCTGTGGGGTCGACGCACGGCCCCCAGCCACCGTCTGACCCGACCCCAGTTATCCTTCTGACCATCAGGCTCAGCCACCGTGTTAACCAGTGCCCTACTGGCTGTTGCTGGGTCAGCCCCCAATGCCGGTGGGCTATAATACTCCCATACTGTGCTCCTATCTAAACTAAAAGCTGCCGGTCTCTCCATACCTGCCTCTAGCTGGTTTCACGATTATCTGGTAGGCAGGCACCACTCTGTTAAAATTGCCTCCCACATCTCTAGCCCCCTACCAGTCACTGCTGGCGTCCCCCAAAGCTCAGTCTTGGGTCCACTGCATTTCTCCGTATTTTTAAACTGTCTTCCATCGGCATGCCTTCACTCTTCCATCCATATGTACGCGAATGACACAGTGCTGTATGCTACGGGCCCCTCCACTGGTGCTGTGGCTAATATACTCCAGCAGGACTTCAACGCTATCCCGCATTGGTTCCGTTCCAACCAGCTGTTCCTAAACCAAAAAAGGCTGTTTCACTAACCTTTGGTTCACAGTCAAGACTGTCTCTCGCCAAGCCCTTGTGCGCCCCCACAAAAAAAAATATCCTAACTTTGGACAGGACCCCCTGGAAGTGTGCACCACCTTCAGATACCTAAGGTGTCTGGCTCAGACCAGCACCTTATTTCTCCATCCATGCTCGGTTCCACCCACAGAAACTACTCCTAAACTCTAAGCTATATCGAACAAAGGTTGCATCCCCCTCAACCCGGAAGAAATTGTTCAAAGATGATTCTCCCACTACTCGACTATGGCGACATAGTTTACGGCACTGCTCCCTCCTCCTCCCTATCCAGCCTGGACACACTCTTCCACTCCTTCTGTCGCTTTATCCTGGACTGTCCACAAACAACCCACCACTGCACCTTATACAGCTCCCTACCCCTGCCGTCCCTCCAGGACCGCAGACAGACAGACCCACTGCGCTAGGACCGCAGCCAAATTCTGGTCCCAGTCCCTTCCCTCCTACCTGGCATCTGTCCTCCCACCACAACCTCCTCCTGCCTACTCCCTCAGAAGCATGGGCCCCAGGCTCCTCCAGGTCCCCTTCATGCACACAACCCAAGGTCAAGCCACCTTCAAACACCGAATACCCAAGGTCTAGAATGCCTTGCCTGCCGAAATCAGACACTTCACTAACCCCCATCACCTCAACCTCCTCCTCAGCACCCACTTCGCCACCAGCTGCTCTTGCTTTAAGCTAGCTCCTATCATGAACCTTCCCCTAAGGGTCACTGTTTACCTACCTACCTACCATACTGTGTTTCCAGGCTGTAAATGGTGAAATTGTATCCAATTCCTTTTCCCTTTCTCCTTGTATTTTACCTGCCTATTGTCTACTGTTGTCAGGTATACCTCCACATGTGTTGTATCACTATTGGGATTTGTCCTCCAGGACGCATCTGGAATCGAGCAACCCTGCTCAGCATGCCTTCCTCGTAAAACTCATAAATAAATAATGCCCTGTTTAACTCCTGGTGGTCTTCAGCACAGCAGCGTCTGATGCCCACCCCAAGAGCACAGACACCGGACCCACCTATGATGCGGTCCAGGTCCGATCTGACCCATGGTCTCCTCCTTCAGAGAGCAGGGCAGGTAGCAAGGCTGACACCATCTTGAACACTCGCTGAATCAGACACCCAATGCCTGATCCCAAGCTCTCAGAGGGCAGTGAATCAGACTCATCTGGTTCCCGGTCTTGTTTTAGTAGAGGAATCCTGAGCTAAGGAACCTCCCAAATCATCACCGGAGGACCCTTGTTTTTTTTAAAAGTAATGCGGCTCATCCGAACAGCTCAAGGCTGGCAAACGGAGGATCAGGACCCCCAGTGGCGCCGCCTAGCAGAGCACCTGCACCTCCCCGAGCTTACACCGGTAGTGCGCTACCGTTCTAGTATTGTTAAGAAACAACAAAAAAATTATCCTGTCTGCATTTCCTGACAATTATATTATGAGATGTTGAAGTGGTCAGTCAAATAGTGTAATGGAATGTCCGCAGTGCCAGGTTTCACAATATGACTGTAACAGTACTGTCAGTCATTTCATGAAATGCCTGAAACTTTTAGGCATTTCATGTAATGACCGAGTGAAACAGGCACAGTCAAATAGTGTAATAGAATGCCCATAACACTAGTCATTTCATGAAATGCCTGAAACTCTTAGGCATTTCACGAAATGACTGTGTGAAACGTCATTTTGCAAAATGACTAAAAAGTTGTCATTTTGAGAAATGACAGGTTTCACAATATGACTTTAACAGATATACATATTCAAGCTCTGCAGCCTCTCCTTGTATGTGTTGCCCCTAGTCCGTGGACTATCTTAGCTGCCCTGCGCTGTACTGCTTCCACCTTGTCGCAGTCTCGCTTCCAATGTGGACTCCAGTACCTTGCACTGTATTCCACTTGTACAGTGGGAGGATCACCCCTCTGCATCTACTGCTTATCCCCCTCCCTATACAACCCAACATCCTACTTGCCTTGTCCACAGCTCTGTTACAATGTGCTACTGTTTTAGGCTCTCCAGTACCATGACCCCTATATATTTCCTCTGGTACTTTTCAGCCCCAAATTTCATTATGGCACTCTTGGTTCCTCTTCCCAGCGTACATCACATTGCCCTTTTTTTTTTGTTGGTGTTGAGCTCAACTGCCAGATCTTTGGCCAGCTCTCTTGCTTTAAGCTAGCTCCCATCATGAACCTTCCCCCAAGGGTCACTGTACATCACATTGCCTTTTTTCTTTTTTTTTTTTTTCGTTGACATTGAAGCTCAACTGCCAGATCTTTGGCCAGCTCTGATACACCTGGTACTGGGAGAACCACTCCCCCTTCCAGTGAGACCAGACCATCAGTGGCCGATTTCTTCACTCACAGCATCAAAGGTTTTTCCCTTTCGGCCTGGTTCCAGAGTGTTTTTGCAGGATATAGGATAAGAATAATCCACACCTTGGTGGAATCCAAACGGGTCTCTGTGAATCAGACCTAGAAAGGAGTCTGGTATGCATTTGCACTCATGGTGCACCCATTTTGAGATCAAGCCTCAACCACCGCTCTGTCCACTGTGTTGCTGTTTGACTTAACTCTTCCTGGGGTCTCTCTGCTCCATCTGGGATCAGTGCTCATTTCTCAAGGGCTGTGGCTGCTTCTTACTCAGTGCAATTCGGCATCTCTGGAGGACATTTGTAAGGTCACTACATGAGCCTCTAGCAACACATTTTCCATCCATCACTGCCTTGTGTTCCGCTTCGCCATTGCTGCGTAGGCAGGTGGATACTGCGCTAGAGTGTACAGCACTGACACTCCCATCGAGGGACTGCATATTAGGGGCCTCTACAGTCTGGCGGCTTGTAGGAGCCAACACACAAAGGGGAATTGCATTTTATTACTTGGAATTCTGGTTGTGAGGGTTCCATTCATAGGCAATCTTGCTTTCCCAGTTTTCAGTGCTGCCTTTTTCATTGTGGTATCCTGTGTCATATGCTACACATAGTTCTGTTTTTCTGTGTGGTTAACACATGTTGGGGAGGACAACCAATACCATCTAACTGCCTATGGATGGAGCCTACACACAGTTGACTTTACCAGCAAGGGACTGTAATTCCTCTTTAACATCGACACAGCATAGCCTTGACACAGATGGAAATGATCTAGGTCAGTAGTTCTCGGTCTTTGTCATAGTGAGCCTCCCCCAAGTCATGGAAAAGATCTTGAGCCTCCCCTAAATATTGAAATAATCTTGGGCCTCCCCTTAGAAAAATAGCATACTTTGCACAGTTCATCAGGAATAAAGTGAAACTCCTTTGAGTAGTTGGTTCTCACTTTATTCAGCATATTAACCCAAAATCAGCCTACTTGCTCTGCTATTTTGATTCTTAAACTATTGTTGCTCCTTGTTGCAATACCTTGGTCAGACTGCTTTCTCATTCTGTTTGCCTTCTGTCTGGAATACCTTCCTACCCACCTCTGCCTCTCCCCCCCTCTTATTCTGCTCTTCAGCACCTCCTCAGGGATCCTTTTGCTTTCTCCTGCTCTTGCTCCTAGTACCTCTCTGCTAAAGCCTTGTTATGTGGGTAGTTATACTGGGCTGTTCTGCCACAAGCCTAATCAGTCAATTGTTGTCTCTCACTATTTGTTTATGGTTCCTATTTGTTTGCACTATTGTGCATTTTGTATTGCTTGACTGCTTTGCAGTTACCTTTGGAATTGTATTCACTTGCCCCCTGCCCCGGGTTCACCTGTAATAAGCCTTAGCTCAGTGTACCTTTCCTAGTCACCGATATATAAATAAATACATAAATTGCCCTGTTGTCCTCTTTAAGTTTGCCTCATCCCTTCACACAAAATACCTTAAACTCAAAATTCAAATACACTACTTTTTCAGACTTAACTGTGCCTCCTCTAGAACAGGTTGGGGCCTCCTCATGGAGGCTGGCCTCACCATTTGAGAAACCCTGATCTAGGTGTTTGAAAAAGATGCTGTTATGTGTGTTGTATGTACATTTTTGACTATTCTTTATAAATGCACTCAGCTGGGTTGTACAGGTAGCAGCACTTTGTGGTAAATAATGGCACGACTGTTTTGGATTGGCATTACTGCGACTGGCGTACAACTGGGAAATACTGAGGAGATAATGGCATAGGGACGGGGGGTCTGCACAAAGGGAACAAAAGTTTCCCTGCTACAAAAACTTAGTCTGTGCCAAACTTGCCCTCCCCACAAATTTATAAAGGTTTGTAACTCTTTCTCTTAAACAAAATTAAAATGTATTAGAGGAGTCTTAGCCTCCCCACAACAATAAATCCGCAGCCACATACAACATGCCAATCCAAAACATTTAAACGATGAAGAGGCCCGTATATCCACCTTCTCAGAACTAGCCTTCAGAATCTGATACTTTATTTGCTTTTTGGTTGCAGGTCTGAATCTGAGTCCAAGAAGAAGAAACACAGGTAGGTTAACTCAGAGTGCTAGGGGCTAAAAAAACAGGCATGGGGGAGGGGAAGGTGCGAATGCCTGTAATGATCACTATTTCTTTACACTACAGATCCTCCAGCCCGAAATCCAAGCACAAGGCAAAGGAGAAGAAAAGGAAGAGGTACGTGTGTGTGGAGTGGGGGAATGGGTATGCTGAGCTCAAGCATGGGCCAAAAAGAAAAAAAAATAAGATGTACATGTGTGTGGGGTGGGGGATGGGGTGTTGAGTTTGAGCATGAGCTACAGAGAAGAAAAAGAGAGGTACTTTGGGGGTGGAGCATGGGTCGAGAAGAAAAACAAGAGATTGGGGGTGGGATCTGAGCTCCAGGAAAGCCCAAGGAGAAGAAAAGGAAATGAAAAATTTACGGGAGGTGGAGTCTGAGCTCATGCAGACGACAAGGCAAGTTTACTCTGATGGTCTGAGCTCGAGCTCAAGACATAAATTAGGTGCGTTTGCATAGCAGTTTGCTACCCAAAAGACTATTTGCTAATCGGGTGCAACCTTGATTAGCAGAAGTTACCAACTGATTTGCCGCATTGAGTAAAAATTTCCAAATTTTGGTAATACTGTTCCACAGTGATAAAAAGCACAGAATTGCAGTAATTGTTCCTGTAGTTTGACACTTTCTCTTGCAGTTGCACTTTTCTAGACTGTGTCTTATAAACAGATATAACAATTTAATGAAACTGCTCTTCAAACTTGGCTGGTTACTAATCAAAATGTTGTTGAGTAGCAAAGACTGCTAATCAAATTTTCAAAACTGATAGATGCCCTGGAGCGTGGGCCACCTCCAGGGTTGCCTTTCTAACAAAGAAATTAATCTACTGTAAATGGATACATTATTCTGTGCCTCATCAATGTGGATGTCTGGTTATCCAGAAGTATACAACCAGCACTGAATTAATCTATTGAAATGTGCCAATCTTACTTCGAGAGGATTCCTTCAGTAGGTCATCACATATAGGACTAGCGTAATCTGGCATCTGGACCGCATGGCAGACTTTTCCAGCAATTCCTGGCTGGGGACCACCCACCCATCCGACATCACGTGACCGATTTCAACGTGACCCTATATAGTGGACGGTCCCCACGCAAGCTCTCCAGTTCTTTCCCACCGTCGCCTTGTGTCAGTCGCCTCGGTAGACTTACTCAGCGATAGTCGTAGACAGTTGTTTGTTCGGTTATACCAATATTTCTTTTTCAGTTTCTTCTATGAAGTGTCAGTCTTGTGGCACTCAAATTCCATATAAAGACGGCCACGTGAAGTGCGTCCTCTGTTTTGGCTCAGATCATCCTACTTTGTCCTGTCCGGACTGCCAGCCTTTTAACCAGGCCACATGCGAGAGGAGGCAGCAGGCTCTGGAGGCCCATCTCTTGAAGACCCGGCTGGTGACTTTAGAGAAACAAATGGAGCGCATTCGTGATTCTTCTTCTTCTTCCCCCTCCAAATATTGGAAAGAGAAGCACAAGGAGAGGGAGTGCTCTGCTGACGGTTCACAGGCCGAGGCCTCAAGGCCCTCTACCAGCAAGGCCTCTCCCCAGCCGCCTCCGCGCAAGGAAAAATCGTCAGCAGGGGATCCAGGTAAGTCTGGCAAATCTTCAGCGGGCAAGAGAGCCGCACCGTGTCTGCCGCTAAGTGGGCCCCCGGCTCCTCTGAGGACTGCCCAGCCACCAGTAAGTCTGCTCCCCAGTCTACGAGGACCCGCCCAGCCTCAGCCGCTAAGTCGGTGTGGGGCTCCTCCCCCTCCCACCCAGCTCAGTCTGGTCAGTCGACCGCCTCTGACGATGAGAGACACGGCTCTCCCATCGGGACCTAGCGGCAGCATACCCGACATCCGGACGAGCCCAGGGAAGACTGCCCCTTCTCTCCTGCCGGTAGCCTCCCCTTCCCCAGTCGCTACCCCGGGCAAAGATAGTGTATGGCGCCTGGATGTGGAACACACTTCTGTGTCTAATCCCCACTCCACCCCTAGGGGTCGCTGTGATGGAGGTCCCTCCTCAGCTGTCCGGCTCTACTCCGGAGGCACCTCCTATCCCTTCAGGGGGGATCATTCCTGTCTCGGCACCTGTTCCTGCCCTGGACATCCTCCCTCTGTCTGATCCGGCAAGACCTACTCAGACACCGGTTCATCAGACGACTGTCTGAGAGGCAGGGCCCATACGTCTGCCTCCGCCACCGGCTTCTGTGCCAGACGAGGTCCCTCTGTCGGATCCCCCTCGTCGGGTCCCGGCACCAGCTTAGTGTCCCTGACGACAGCTCTCCCTACGCCAGACCTGCCGCTGATTTACACGAGGGCGGGCCCTACGTGGTACCTCCACCGTCAGGTCTCCTGACGTTGGGTCATTATCCGCGACTCCATACTGTCCTGCATTACCCCTTGGGGTATCCCCCGGGCCATCCCCCTGGCAGGTCCCCCTCCAGACTGGAGCGGTAGAGGACACTACTTCCCCGGCTACACCCAGTACCCGGGCTATGGATATTCGGGATGCCAGGGGTATCGTTATCCGCATTTCCAGGCTGTCCTTCTTCCCCCTCCTCCTCCTCCACCCACTCCGGCACAACCAGATTTCAAGACCCTCATCCAGTCTTGGTGGCAGGAGGCGTGCACGGAGTTGGTGATGGACCTAGAGAGCAGACTCAAACTTCCCCGCTCTCCTAGATCCCCGTCCCCAGTGAGCTCGTCCCCTTCCACCGCTCATTTCTTGGACACTACTTCCAGGGACATTGTCCTTCCGGATTGAGGCAACAATCTGGACGTGGGGGATTATGACAACGAATCTTCGGAGGAGCCCTCTGACCATGAGTCCCGGGTCCCTAAGGGTAAGATTTCTCCCAAGTCCCCACTGGAGGATCCTTCCTTTCGGGCCTTTTGAGGAACAGGATCCCATGCGTCAGAGACTCGCCGAACATCTGGACCTGGAGTCTCTGTCCCCGATCCCTGTTCCTCCCTGGATTGGACCTCACCACCACAGTCTGGCAGATACCTCATTCAGTCCCGACTGTCCCAAGAGAGCGGATAGAATCTACCGGCACCTAAGGGTGCCCCCTTCCTTAATGTGTATCCAAAAGCTGACTCCGTTGTGATCTCAGCTGCTCATGATCGCTCCTCGGCACGTGAGCACTTCTCCGGACAAGGAGTCGAGGCAGATGGACCAGTTCAGGAAGGTGGTCTTCTCACCGGCCACATGTGCGTTACGGTCCCTCAGTTATGTGGCCCATATGGTGTCACACCAGAAGGTCACCTTGGCCAAGCTTGAGGCCTGTGTCCAAGCCATGGACGCTTCGGACCTTAGGGAGCAGCTCGCCAAGGCTCTCCGCCTGTCCAGGGTTTCTTGCAGGCATGCGTGGCAGGCTACCTACGACTCTGCCGATTCCGTAGCCTGCACCTCGGTGACTGCCGCCTGGCTTCGCATGTCTGACCTATTCAGTGAGGTCCAGACTGCGATTCAGGATGCACCCTTTAGGGGCTCAGTGCTCTTTGGTGGAGACACCAAAGATGATATCACGGACCTACAGGACTGAGCTCAAGCCCTGAGGTTGTGCGATCTATGTACCGATCGAGTACCCAACAACAGCAGCCCTTTTGGAAAAGGACCTGGAGGCAGATGAAGCAGGCCCCGGCCTGGCACCAGGGCAAGCGCAAGTCCACAGGTACAGCTATTCCTCCTGCCTCCAAGAACCAGAGACTATCCGGGGGTCCTCCCCCTGCCCATCCTGCCACCTCCTGACTCTCTTGTCTCGCCCCCTCCTCAGCCTCAGTGCGAGGAGCCGTGGGGGGGGGGGTGGCTCACCATGCAAAGGAGTGGTAGAGCATCACCTCTGATGCTTGGGCCCTGCAGCTTGTGTCCTTAGGACACACCATAGAGTTCCTGGAGTTTCTTTCAGATTCTCCTTCAAGAAGGTCTGCCTACTCCCGAGGCCAGGCTCTTCTTGTAAGGGAAGAAATCCAAACTCTCTGGCGCAAAGAAGCCATAGAGATTGTTCTGTTCCGTCAAAGGAGAAGGGGGTTTTACTCCCACTTCTTCCTGGTCCCCAAAAAGTCAGGTGACCTATGACCCATCCTCAGCCTGCGCAGTCTCAATCTGTTCGTCGAGTACAAAAAGTTCCGGATGTTGACTCTCCAAACCCATCTCCCTCTCCTTCTGGAGAATCAGTGGCTTTGTGCCCTGGATACGCAGGATGCGTACCTGCACATCCCAATCTTCCACAGCCACCGAAGATTCCTGCAATTTGTTTCCAAGGGGAGCACTTCCAATTTCGCGCTCTCCCGTTTGGCCTGTCTTTGGCACCCCAGGCGTTTACCAAGTGCCTAGCAGTGGTGGCGGCTGCCTTGCATCGTTGGGGCATAACGTTTTTCCCCTACCTGGACAACTGGCTGATCTCCCTCCCATCCAGGGAGGCCCTCGTGGAAGTTCCATCCATCACCCTGGACTTGTTTTCCAGACTGGGGATTACGGTCAGTATCCCCAAGTTGTCCCTTACTCCCTCCTAGAGGTTGCAGTTTGTTGGAGCGGTTTTGGACATTGTCCAGAGCAGAGCCTTTCTGCCTCCAGGCAGGATGGAGACCTTGATCAGGCAGACCTCTTTTGTAGCCTCTTCCAGGACCCTCCTGGCCAGGGAGGTCCTCTGGTTACTAGGACTGATGGCTGCTTCCATCTTAACAGATCTTAATTCGGTGGGAGCTCTTGCAGCAGGTTGTCACAATAAGGACTATGCACGGGCACTAGGACCCTCTGGAAAACTTCTAAGCCAGCAGGTCCCCCAGCGTCTGCTCCCCATGCGTCCGCACTGGTATAAAGGGGTGGTCCCAGCTCACCCCAGTTTTTTTCCCCACCGCGTCCCGCGCACATGAAGAGTTCATCAGTCTTGGCTTGCCAGTACCAGCTAAAACAACTTCCGGTTTTTCAACCTTTTTCGTAAAATTCTTCAGTTTTTTTTAGACGATTTTTAGTCACCGACATATGCCTTCACCGTCCTCGATCTCCTCGTCGGGACTGCACGTCAGTAAGTACGGTTGCGCTGCCAGATACCATCCAAGAACGGCCACAAGAAGTGCGTCTTTTGACTGGGACCTGAGCACAACACCACGGCCTGTTTGTCCTTCCAGAAGTTTACCAGCCGGACCTGGGTCCGCCATCTGAAGGCGTACCTTCTTGAGAAGAAGATGGATCTACACACCTCAGGGGAGAAGGTGAAATGCAAGGATAAAACCAAGCGGTCTCATGAAAAAGACCGTAGTCTCTCCCGGTCTCGCTCCCGCCCCTCTCTCAAGAAAGACCGTGGTTCGACGGACTCAGGTGAGTGTCCAAAATCCAAAGATCAGGCTAAGGCTGAGCCTTTGGGGGAGAGGCCAGCAGAGCCTAAGGTGACTCTGTTAAGGGTCACTGTTCAGTCCTTGGAGGCATAAGCTTGGGCCCACCTTCCAAAGCCTCTACCCGCCCGTCAAGCGCCCTCGGGTCGAAGGACACCCGGGTACCCCTTAGTCCCTGTGCCGGCGCTGGGTGATGGGCGACAGATCTAGGTGCAGCCGCCAAGGGGCTGCATCTCCATCCCCAAGTCCTCCGGGCTCTGCAGGGGCTCTCCTTCCAGGGCCGACATTCCAGATACTCCCTTTCCGGGAAAGTGGCCTCCATCTGTCTGAAGGGCGAGCTTCAGGACCCCAAGTCAGCCCAGTCACTGGTTCCGGACCCTTGGGTGAACCACAGCCAGGAGGTGCATCTTCGCCAAGGAAGACCCCGAGGCCACCCCACCTCCTCCCAAGGCTCGTTCCCATTCACGGTCTGTAGACTGACACCGGGGCTCTACCAAATCTGGTAGCAGACGCCGGGTCAGGTCTCTCACCAGGAGCCGTTCCCGTTCTGTTAGGTGGGACCACTCCCGATGTTGGTTCTCTGACCAATCTCCGTCTCTGCTACGCCGTCGGTCCCGTGACCGACGTCTGTCGGTGAGTCACCAACTTTCGAGTAGGGCTAGTCACAGAGATAGGTCCGGCTACTCGACACCCAGTAGCCCTTCCTCTTCTTCTACCTCTTCCTTCTCAGGAAGTGGGGGTTCCTCAGGAGAGAAGGACCAGCCCCACTCGCCTCCTGACGATCCTACTTTCATGGACGTGTCATGAGGCACATCCAGGACTCCAGTGAGTGAGGTATGGAGGACCTGGATCCAGAACGCCAGCGATTGGCTAAGTACCTGAGGTAGAAGAAGCCTAAACCCTTGGTGTTGCCTCCTTTGGTGTACACATTCCAGGACCTCACGCGGATTACCTGGAAGCATCCGGCTTCGGTCCCGGCAGTTCCAAAGAAATCGGACAGGCTGTACAGAGCCCTGCAGGATGAACCATTTCTAGCTGAACACCCTCAGGCGGACTCTTCAGTAATTACGACTGCTCATGATAAATCTAAGCATCCCCAAACACCTCGGCTACTGGCCTTCCAATTCGGAATCTCGTTATTTGGACCAGGTGGGCAAGAAGGTGTGTTCTGCCTCCACCTGTTCAACTGAAGAAAACTGAGATTCTGGACGTCCTAAAATCGGGCTCGGGCATAGGCGCACATGTTTTGCGAGCCTCATACGA
Source organism: Neoceratodus forsteri (assembly GCA_016271365.2). Taxonomy (NCBI): domain Eukaryota; kingdom Metazoa; phylum Chordata; order Ceratodontiformes; family Ceratodontidae; genus Neoceratodus; species Neoceratodus forsteri. The sequence goes on along the minus strand of JADMNL010000026.1, from coordinate 209,894,843 downwards.
CACTGCGGATATGGCAGCCAGAGCGGCAGTGTCAGGTGTCTGCCTCAGGCGCCATGCCTGGTTGAGGGTCTCTGGCTTTCACCAAGACCTGCAGTTCAGCATCCGGGACATGCCGTTCCAGGGTACCGTTTTGTTTGGGCAGGAGACGGAGTCTCATCTCTCGCCTCCAGGAGTCAGGCAAATCCATGTGGTCTGTTCGCCAAATGTACCGTGGAGACCAGCAGAGATGGCGTAAGCAGCCAATTCGGAAGCCCTCAGGTGGTCAAGCCCGGTGGCAATCAACAGGGTCAGAGAGGTGGCTTTCGGAGGAGAGCCGGCAACCAGCAGCCTGGAGGCACACTCCTGGTGGCCCCAAGTCTTCCCAGGCCTCTCTGCCCACACCTGGCTCCGCCTAATGACTCCCTTCAGACCCCCCCCTCCTCCGGCGGAGGTTCCAGGGGAGGTGCTAGGGGGTTGCTTTTTCCTTTACCTTCAGGGATGGAGCTCGATCACTGCGGACAAATGGGTCCTAGACATCGGGAGAGGACACACTCTAGAGTTCATGGAGATTCCTCCAGACACTCCACCAAGGTTCTCCAGATATCTTCCTTCTCATATTCCCCTCATAGAAGGAGATACAGGCCCTCTTGCAAAAAAGGGTGATGGAACCGACCCCCCTGAGGCAGCGGGGAAAGGGGTATTATTCCCACTTCTTCCTGGTCCCAAAAAATACTCAGTACCTTCGTCCCATTCTGGACCTCGGCTGTCTCAATCTTTATATAGAGTACAAAAGGTTCCAGATGGTGATCCTTCCCGGACTTCTTCCTCTGCTGCACCAAGGGGACTGGCTCTGCTGCCTGGACATGCATATCTGGGTCTTCCCCCTCACAGGAAGTTCCTGAGGTTCCACTTCCAGGGGGAACATTATCAGTTTCGAGTTCTTCCATTCGGCCGCTCCTCGAGTCTTCACGAAATGCTTGGCAGTAGTGGCTGCGGCTCTAAGGCGTCAGGGTCATTATGTCTTCCCTTACATGGACGATTGACTGCTCGCGGCCCTGTCAAGGTCATGCCTGCTTCGTGCTCTCGGAGACACCTATATACTCTCTTCCAAGACCTGGGGATCACCCTGAACCTTCCGAAGTCTTCCCTAGAGCCCAGTCAAAGGCTCATCTTCAGAGCGGTGCTGGATTCGGTCCAGGGCATGGCTTTACTACCCCCAGAGAGGGGCAATCGCTTGCAGGAGATATCCAGATCAGTCCTAATAACTCCTCATGTCCCAGCAGGGACCTTCCTCAGACTTCTGTGGCACACGGCGGCGGCAATTCCTGTCACTCCTGTGGCCTGCCTCCACATGAGAATCCCACAGTGGATGCTCGGTGCAGTGGGATCAGTGCCCAGACGACCTAGACTACATGGTAAGAGTCACAGAGCCAGTAAGGAGAACACTTCTTTGGTGGATGGATCCACTCAGTTTGGAAAAAGGGGGCCTCTTCAATCTGGAACCCCTGAATCAGGCCCTTAAAACGGATGCCTCTGATTTGGGGTCGCGAGCGCACCTGGGGGCCCAACAAATGCAGGGCATTTGGACTCCCAAGGAGTGCGAACTCCACATCAGTGTCCTGTAGGAGCGTGCGGTCCTCAATGCACTACACGCCTTTCAGGAGGACCTTGTACCAGGCTCTCTTCTGGTTCAGACAGACAACATGGCAGTCGTCTTCTATATCAACAAACAAGGGGGCGCTCATTCTTACCTTCTGTGCAAGGAGGCGATGAGAGTCTGGTATTGGGCACTGGAGCGGCACATCACTCTCTCCGCAGTGCACGTTCCCGGTGTCCTAAACGACTTGGCCGACCAGTCTCAGCAGATCTCAGCCCAAGGCGCACGAGTGGGAGCTACTGTAATCAGTAGTGGATCAGCTGTTCGACATCTGGGGTCGTCCAGAACTGGACCTCTTTGCGTCTCCACGCAATGCCAAACTGCTAGTTTTCTACTTGCGAGAGCCCGCACCTGGTGTTTTCTGGCCAGATGCGTTGTCCCTTTGTTGGGCTTGGAGATTTCTTTACGCCTTCCCTCCCTTTTCTCATGTTCTGAGAGTTCTGTTGAAGTTACAGGCCGCAGGGGCTAGAATGATTCTAATCGCCCCGCTGTGGCCTCAGCAGATTTGGTTCCCACTACTTCAGCGGCTATCCATGGAACCTCCAATCCCGCTGCCAATATGCTCGCAGTTGCTGTCCCAGGATCAGGGCCCACTGGTCCATCCCGATCTCCGATCCTTACACCTTCATGCTTGGCTCCTTCGGACTTAGCAAAACACGGGTATGGGGTATTCCCAGAGGTGGCAGATGTTCTTGTGTCGGCAAGAAAGCCCTCCACTTGTGCTCTGAAATGGAAGCGGTTCTGCTTGTGGGCCTCGTCTCACCACCTGGATCCTATTACCGTCCAGTGAACTCAGCTCTACAGTATCTCCTCTCCTTATACTAGCAAGACTTGAGCTACTCCTCCATAAAGGTGCACATGTGGGCCATCTCGGCTTATCACGCCCTTTCGGGTGACAGGGCCTTAGCCCAGTTAGATGTGGCCCGCACCTTTTTACAGGGGATTCTTCATATGAGAACTCCTAATCGGGATCCTATCCCACCCTGGGACCTCCTTTTTGTGTTGGAAAAGCTTACTGTTCCCCCATTTGAACCTGCAGCAGACTGTGAGCTGCGATATCTTTCCTGGAAGGTTTGCTTTTTAGTTGCCATTACGTCAGCTCGAAGAGTTTCCGAGCTTCAGGCTCTGATGTGTAAAGAGCTGTATTTAATTTTCCACAGGGAAAGAGTTTCCCTGAGGCCGAACCCTGAGTTTCTTCCAAAAGTGGGCTCGGAATTGACCAGCCAGTCGGTTGACCTTCCAGTTTATTTCCCTTCCCCCTCTAACGGGAGAAGCTGTCCTTCACAATTTGGACGTCCACAGGACGCTAAGGTTTTACCTTATGCGAACAGCTTCTCACCATCAATCAGAGCAACTGTTTGTGGCATTCGTACCACAACACTTGGTTAAACCGGTGTCTAAGCAGACTATTTCTAAATGGATTGTCCACGGTGTTTCTTTCTGCTGTGAGAAGCACAACAAGCCCCTCCTGGGCCCGGTTCGGAGGCACTCCACTAGGATAGTGTCAGCTTCCTTTGCCGCGCTGCTGAACGTCTCGATTAGGGACATATACGCGGCCACTACCTGGAATTCAGTGCATACTTTCATAAAGCACTACAGCTTGGACATTGCCTCCAGACTCTGTGCCAGCTTCGGCCTGACAGTCCTTCAGGGACTCCTGTCTTGAGCTTCTGTGTTCAGCTTCCTCTCTCCCATCTCCCGGGGTTGATTACCTCCTTGGCGAGGGACTGCTTGGGATTCAGTCCTTATTGTGATAGCCTGCTGCAAGAGCTCCCACTCGAAGTAAGATAGTACAGTTACGCAAGAACTTACCATAACAGTAGATCTTTGAGAGGAGCTCTTGCAGCAGGCGTTATTTTTCCGCCCTCCATCCCCCTCTTGAGGTGTGCAGAGCATCATCTTCAAGCTTCGGCTTGTTCTCCTGTCAGGGCTCGTTCGCGGGACTTGGCGGGGGAACTGGGGTGTAGCTGGGTCTGCCCCCTTTTATACTAGGGCTGACATCAGGGCAGAGCAGACGTCTGGGGTGGTCCCTGCTGGGTACTGCTGGCTGAGAAGTTTTCCGGAGGGTCCTAGTGCCTGCAGCATAGTCCTTATTGTGATAGCCTGCTGCAAGAGCTCCTCTCGAAGATCTACTGTTATGGTAAGTTCTTATGTAACTGTACTTTCCCCTTGTGAGGCTCCACATGAGAATCACTCGGTGGTCCTTGCGGGTGCAGTGGGATCAACTTCAGGACGATCTGGACCATCCAGTCCTTGTGTCGTCCGCTATTCAGAAAGATTGGAATTGGTGGAAGGATCACTGGAATCTGTCCTTGGATCTCCCTTTCAGGAGCCAAGTCCCCCCGGCATCTCTGACTATGGATGCCTCGAATCTGGGTTGGGGGGCACACTTTGGGGAACACCAAGCCCAGGGACTCTGGTCCAGCTTGGAGATGTCATTGCACATCAATGTCCCGGAGATGAGAGCGGTCTTGTAGGCACTGCAGGCGTTCCATACTCCTCTTCCTTGGGGATCACTGCTCATCCAGATGGACAATATGTTTGTCATCTGATGCATCAACAAACAAGGAGGAACTTGCTCGTACCCCCTTTGCAGGGACGTGGTGAGAGTGTGGAACTGGGCAGTTCAGCATGACCCATTTTTAACAGCCATGCACATTCCAGGAGTTCTAAATGTCCTGGTGGACAGTCTCAGCAGGTCTCAGACCCTTGGGTCACAAATGGGAACAAAATCAGGAAGTGGCAGATTCTCTCTTCCTAAAGTGGGGGTGTCCGGAACTCGACCTCTTTGCCTCCCTTTACAGCGCAGAACTTCATAGATTTTGCTCGCTCATTCTGGCATGGTGCTTTCTGGCACAGTGCGTTGTCTCTCTCTTGGACAGGGACATTTTTGTATGCCTTCCCACCATTTCCCATGCTGCAGAGGGTTCTCCTCAAGCTTCAGTCAGAGAAGGCGCTTTATCGCACAGCCCCCCCAACCCAGCTGAGACAGATTTGGCTCCCGCTTCTACAACAGCTAGCAGTGGAACCCCCAGTTCCGCTTCAGCTAACACACAACCTCTTGACGCAGAATCGAGACCAGCTCATGCATCCGGGGTTCAGAACCCTGCATTTACATACGTGGTTCATGCAGACATTGCGATTTCTTACTTTGGGGTCTCCACTAGAGTTGCTCAAGTCTTGGTTGAGGCTAGAAAGCCCTCTACCCACTCCATTTGTGTCATGAAGTGGAAGCGTTTCTCCATTTGGGCGGCTTCCAAAAACTGAAACCCATTTTCAAACAACATGAAGTCTTGCTGTATTCTGACAATCTATAGTTAGCCTCAACACTTGAACTGCCCCAAAGAGAAAAGGGTTAACTCTAGCCAAAGCATAAAACGTTGAGCTTAGTTTTCAAATCTCTGTCCCTGGTACACTTCAGTGTAACCGTCAGATTCTTTACTCCACCCTACTGTGAAAACACTCTGGAGAGTTTCTCCTTGCTGCTTCGATTCGGAACAGTAAATCGTTCAGTAAATCTCATCTGATTCATTTCTTTACGGTCATCAGATCTCAGTCCATGGTACAGTATAGTGTTTAGTGGTGTTTTTTGTAGAAAGTAAATTGTTTTGTTTTCCTCTGTTTTGTTCCGGTCGGTCCGGTTCGGAACCGACTTGATCCTTGAATGCTTATTTTTCGCTTTGCCTTGGTGTCCGGTGTCTTTGAGCCTCAAAAAACCCAAAGTTTTTATTCTGGTTTCCCCCCAACCATTGAACTTGTTGGTGGCTGAAAGTTTTTGTTGTTGCCTGGCTTGAATGCTTTTAAGGGTAACTTAATAGATCTTACTTCAAGAGGGCTCTTGCAGTAGGTAATTACATATAAGACTGACGTCGGCAGGACCCCACGGAAGAATTTCCTGGCCGGCAAGTCCCTGGCGGGAGGACCGCCGCGTCGGTGAGCGCGTCCGGAGGCGTCGGTATAAAGGCGGTCCCTGGCGCCTCCGACCAGTTCTTTCCGCCGTTAGCTTCAGATCGCCGTAAAGTTCGTTGTTTGTCAGCCTTCCTTCGCCGGTTTTACTGAATTATTCCGATTTTTTTTTTTTTGACATCAGGTCATCGTCTGAGTCTGTCGTCCCCTACACCTCTGACCACAAAATAAGTGCGACTTGTGCGGCGCCCAACTCCCGCACAAGGACGGCCATTTCCCTGTGCCTGTTCTGTGTAGGCCCCGATCACTCGGTCGAGAAGTGCCAGCACTGCCTCAGCTTCAGCACGGCTACCCGGAAAAAGTGGCAGCAATCCCTGGAAGCCCACATCTTGAAGAAAAAGATGAGTTCGATGGAGAAGGAGCTCAAAAAACTGAGGAAGGCGTCCACTTCCCCCGGTGGTCATCGGAAGAAGAAAAGACAAGGAGGCACGGGACAAGGGCTCCTCCACCACGTCTCCCTCGAAGTCGCCGGAGTCAGATAATGTCCCTCGACAGCCGCCTCGGAGGTTTTCAAGGCGTCGGCCAGCCCTGCTCTGGCTCGCGGCTCAGGCCTTCGGGCGCCCGAACGGTGGAGGCCTCCGCCCCTGGTTCGTCCGCAGCTTCGCTGCCCTACTAGCGCGGCGACTCCGGTAAGCGGATGTCGGCTCCTCCGATGTCCGCGCGGAGAAAGCTGGTAAGGTGCACGACCCTTCGGTGCGGCACGCGGCTCCTCTCCCGCTGGACCGGGCCGATCCTTCTCAGTCTGCCTCCGGTGAAGGCTCCCATAAGTCGGACGCCGGCTCCTCTGGCGCCCGCTGGGAGCTCGCTGTAAAACCGCACGTCGGTTCGTCCAACATCTGGTCGGTGAAAGAACCAGCGACAGACTTGCCCGTCTGTTCCGGTTCTCGCGCCTCGCTGCCATCCGGGGACCCCAACCCCCAACCTGACCCTGGGATTTTCCCTCCATCGGCGGCGGCTGGAGTTCTTCCTCCATCGGACTGTCCTCCCTATAGGTGTGCGGATCTGATGTCGGCTCCCCAGGCGCCGGTTTTACCGACTCCAGCCGACATCCTGCTTCCGGATGTCACCCCACCTCTGGGCCCTCCAACTTAAATCCGTCCATGAGGCCGCCGGCTGGGCTGTCTGCTCCGGCAGCTCCTCCGGCTCCTGGATACCCTCCGTCCTATCCAACGCCGGAGTATCTGGCGCCACAGTACCTCATGCCACAATACCCGACGCTGGGGTACCCGCCGCTGGTTTTGAATACTCTCCATATGGGTACAACCCATATCCTTATCCCCCTCCTCCTTCTCCACCGCCCCCACAGCTTCAGGTGGATTTTCAGGAGACACTGGCCTTCTGGTGTGCTGAGGCCAAGGCTCAGCTCACCAGGGATGTGGAGAGCCACCTACCGGCGACGGTGCCATCTCAGGTTACCATACGTCCGCGGCGGCACACTCCCTCACCACCTCCGGACTCCAGGGCGCTCCCATCTGGGTCCAGAGAGGGACAGGATACGCTTCCTCGGGTGCCTCCCAAGGGGTCCGTTCCTCCCCCGGATCAGGAAAGGGAGTCTTTTTCCTCTTCCTCTTCATCCGCGGACTCCTCCGACGGTTGCTCCGAAAGGGACAACGAGCCATGCTCTCCATCGAAGCCCAGGCCAAGGACTCCTCCGAAGTCTCCTCCGGAAGATCCTTCTTTTACGGAGTTGCTAAGGAAAATGCAGGAGGTTCATCAGTGGCACTCTTTGGAACCAGACCCTCAGCGTTTGAAACTCGCTGAGCATCTGGATCTGCCTGTGACAGCTCCTACTTTGGTGTCACCCTGGATAGAGCCTCACGCTGACCTTGTCACCACCATCTGGAAACAGCCGTCTGCTCTAGCCCCACTTCCGTGTAAGTCAAACAGGCTATACCAGGCTCCCGAGGGTGTTGATTTTTAGATTCCCACCCTCATGCTGACTCAGTTGTGATTAGTGCTGCTCTCGGCCGGTCGGCTAACCCAAAACATCTTAGCTCATCGCCACCTGACAAAGAATCCCGCCTACTGGACCAGTATGGAAAGAAGATCTTTGCTTCCTCCATGCTGGGGATTAGGGCCCTGAACTATGTCGGCCATATGAGGGACTACCAGAAGACCATTCTTACTCAGGTGGAAGCCAAACTGGACTCCCAAGTCAAGCAGGAGTTGGCTGATCTTGTCCACTCTGCACGTTCGGCCAGTCAACACATGCTTCGTGCAACCTACAATGCAGTGGACAGTGCTGGACGGAGCTCAGCTTTCACCGTAGGCCTACGTCGTCATGCTTGGCTCAGTGTGTCCGGGTTGGTCCCGGAAGTGCAATCTGCTATCCAGGAAGTGCCCTTCCGGGGGTCTGTGCTTTTCGGTGGCGACGTCAAGAACGACATCACAGATTTGCAGGAGAAGGGGATGGCACTGAAGTTCGTTGACTCCATGTACCGCCCCCACCAGCTGCAGCGCCGTCCCTTTCGCAGACTGAATAGGCCCAAGGCAAAACCCCATGGAAGGAGGGCCACAAAACATCGGGCCCCCACAGCTGCTAAGCCCCCGCCCAAAAAAGCAGCGGGTGCTTCAGCTGCAGCATTGCCCCACACCACCTGACTCCTCCCCTCTCCCACAGCCTCCGGACTCCCTGGAGGAACCGGTAGGAGGGAGGTTTTCCCTCCACCTTCCGGGATGGGAGAGGATAACATCAGATTCTTGGGTGCTCCAGCTGATCGCAGAAGGACACTCGATAGTTTCTACAGAAACTACCTCGCCACCCCCACCCCAAAGTCGTCATATTCACGGGAACATCTTCTCTTGGTCCAGGAGGAGATTTCAGCTCTACTACTGAAACGAGCAATATAACCCATCCCCCTTCATGACGGGTTACTATTCCCATTTCTTCCTGGTCCCAAAGAAGACAGGAGATCTCAGATCTATTCTGGATCTCAGTTCCCTGCATCTTTTTGTGGAACACAAAAGGTTCAGAATGCTCTCTTTGCAGAGCCTTCTGCCCCTTCTCCGGTGGGGTCAATGGCTGTGTGCCCTGGATATGCAGGATGCTTACCTGCACATTTCCATTCGCCCATCTCATCGCAAATATCTTCGTTTTGCGTTCCAGGGGGAACACTACCAATTCAAGGCACTTCCGTTTGGCCTATCCTCGGCGCCCCGAGTGTTTACCAAATGCCGGGCAGTGGTGGCGGCCTACCTGCGCACCAGGGGGGGTGCAGGTTTTCCTGTACCTGAACGATTGGCTCCTGGCGGCCTCATCCAGGGAGGAACTCCTGCGCTGCCTCACCCTTACCCAGCAGGTTTTTGCCTGCCTGGGTATTACCATCAACCATTCCAAGTCTCACTTGATCCCATCCCGGAGATTACAGTTCATCGGGGCCATTCTAGACACGACCATTGGCAGGGCCTTCCTGCCACCGGACAGGGTGTCCACCCTTCATACTCAAATAAGTCTGTTGTCTGGCCGCAGGCGGGTCAGTGCAGGGTTGGTTCTTTGCCTTCTCGGGCTCATGGCGGCTGCTATCCTAACAGTTCCTCGCGCTAGACTCCACATGAGAATATCTCAGTGGACTCTTCGCTCCCAATGGGATCAGTTAGTGGATGACTTGGATCACCCAGTTCTAGTCTCCTCGCTGATGTTCCGAGACTTGCAATGGTGGATGGTTCAAGAGAACCTGTTTCGGGGGGTTCCTTTCTTTCGTCCTCCCCCCCCCCAGAATCTAACCACAGACGCATCGGGCGAAGGTTGGGGAGCCCATCTAGGTCCCCATTGGACCCAGGGCTCTTGGTCCAAGCTTGAACAGGCACTCCACATCAGTGTGCTCAAGCTTCGGACAGTGTTGTACGCTCTACAAGCCCTTCACCCATACATCCTTCCCGGCCACCTAGCTGTCCAGACGGACAACATGTGTGTGGTTTGGTATATCAACAAACAAGGGGGGACTCGGTCCTACCCCTTTGCAGGGAAGCAGTGAGGGTTTGGGATTGGGCAACACAACACGACCTTCAGCTCACGGCAATTCATGTTCCGGGAGTCGACAACACCCTGGCAGACAAGCTAAGTCACTCTTCTGCTCTGGCTCACGAGTGGGAACTGGACCAAGGGGTCCTAGACAGTATCTTCCAACTTTGGGGAACACCACAGGTCGACCTGTTCGCATCCCCTTTAAGCGCAAAGCTTCCCATCTTCTGCTCGCTCGTTGCAGAGCGAGGTGCTTTCTGGAGAGACGCTGTGTCTCTAGACTCGGACAGATTCATCTATGCCTTCCCCCAATTCCACTTATCCCACGAGTCTTGCAGAAACTAGCTTCAGAAGGAGCACGAATGATTCTGATTGCTCCTTTCTGGCCCAGGCAAGTTTGGTTCTCTCTTCTACAACAATACTCAGAGGATCATCCTCTTCCTCTTCCTCTATCACGAGCTTTACTGACCCAGGATCAGGGGACCCTGGTCCATCCAGGCCTCAAATCTCTTCAGCTGCATGCATGGCTCCTGCAGACTTGGCTCAATCCCGTTTTGGGGTTTCTCCTCAAGTGGCGGAGATTATGGTGGAGGCTAGAAAACCCTCCACTAGATCCACCTACACCATGAAGTGGAAAAGGTTCACTATCTGAACTGCTTCCAAGGACGTGGAACCCTTTTCCTGCTCAGCGGAGCTTCTGCTGGAGTACCTATGCCATCTGTTCGACCTGGGTCTCGGTCATTCTTCTCTGAAAGTCCACATGGCAGCCATTTCGGCCTATCATGTCCCCTTTGTAGACAAGATATTTGCTCAACTGGAAGTCTCAAAGACCTTTTTCAGAGGGGTCCTCCATCTGAGACCTCCTATACGTACTCCTGCTACCCCTTGGGACTTGAACTTTGTTCTCAAGAAACTTACTCTGCCTCCCTTTGAACCGGCAGCTTCCGCAGATTTGAAGTTCCTTCATGGAAGACTCTCTTCCTGGTGGCCATTACTTGCGCTCAGAGAATTTCCGAGCTCCAGGCCCTGATGTGTAAAATTCCATACTTGATTTTTCACAAGGAACGTGTTGCTCTACGCACTAACCCTAGTAGTAACGGAGTCTACTTTAAATCAGTCCATAGAGTTACCCACCTTTTTTACGCAGTACTCTAATCGGGGGAGTATTTACAGTACTTCATACTATGGACGTTCATCGGATTCTGAGATACTACACCAACAGGACGAAGGATCTCAGAAAGACTGATCAACTGTTCATCTCTTTTGCTCATAAAAGAGAAGGCAATGCTGTTTCTAAGCAATGCCTATCTAAATGGTTGGCTCATTGCATCACTTTGTTATGACAAATACATCAAGACCCTGCCAGGTCAAGTAAGAGGCCACTCCACCAGAGGAGTAGCTGCCTCAGTAGCTTGTTTCAAGAATATGTCAGCGGCAGATATCTGTGCTGCCGCCACCTGGACTTCCGTCCATACCTTTACTAAACGCTACAGTTTGGATATTGCCTCTCTCCGTAGAGCAGGCTTCGGGCTGGCTGTTCTGCAAGGCCTCTTATCTTTGTAAAGCTTGCACGGCTAGAACTGCTTCTTGAAGTAGATTTCCTCCTCCCGGTGCTTCTCCTTGTTCCAGACTGCTTGGGATTCAGTCCTATATGTAATTACCTACTGCAAGAGCCCTCTTGAAGTAAGATAGTACAGTTATGTAAGAACTTACCGTAACAGTGGATCTTCGAGAGAGGCTCTTGCAGTAGGTAATACCGTCCCGCCCTCCATCCCCCTAAGGTTTTTCAGCTCCTTTTCCAATAAAGGAAATATCCACTTCTCTCTTGTCCGGCCTCTTTTGGCCTGTGGCGGGAAAGAACTGGAAGGCGGGCGTCAGGGACCGCCCCTTGTCACTTGACATGAGGGCGGTCCCTCGCCAGGGACTGCTAGCTAGAAATTTTTCTGTGGGGTCCTGCTGCCTGCCGATGTCAGTCCTATATGTAATTACCTACTGCAAGAGCCTCTCTCGAAGATCTACTGTTACGGTAAGTTCTTACGTAACTGCTTTGTGGCTAGGTCTGAGAAACCTAAAAAGAAAACCGGTCCCACTGGGTTTCAACATTGCACCGAGTGTGGGGAGGCTTTTGCTAAAGCTGTTCCGCACCTCATCTGTGTTTATCTGGGGTTTGACCACCTCGATACAAACTGCCAAATATGTAAGAATTTCCCCAGATCCACGCTAGAAAAGAGACTAGCTAGACTTCAGGAAAGGGAGGCCGAAAAATCCGCTGAACCGGATGGCCAGCCCAGTTTGATTCTGACTGAACTTGAAGAAGTGCCTGCTGACACAGGCGATACTTCCTCAGGCAAAAGAAAGTCAGATTCGGAGAAATCGGGTTCTGTAAAGCATAGGAAGAAGTTGGCCAGTTCGTATCCAAACCTGCAGATCCCAGCCGCTGAGGAGATTGCGACAGCGATTAATATAGTTCAGTTACATCATCCTACTCCGGCCAAACCGACCGGTTCTGAAAGACGATCGGCCCCAGCATCATCAGAATATGATCCGGAGGCTTTTTATGAAGTTGATTGGGAAGGAGATCCAGAGTATGAAGGTGGTGGTGATGATGACTTTGGCCTAGATATGAGCCAGTAGAGCCTGACATCTCCCCAGACAAGCCTACCAATATTTCTCCTCCCAGACCGAGTTCCCCTCAAACTTTTTATTTTATAAAAAGGTGACAGCCTCGGATGAGGATGAAGAGCCTGACTTTGTGGAGATGATGGATGTCCCAGAGTTAGACTGTCCATTCCCCTTCATAAATCTTTGGGGAAACAGATGCAGAAAATTTTACAGGCCCCCACTTCCATACCTCCTGTGGATAAAAAGATGGACAGAAGGTATATGCTGTCAGGCTTGGGGACAGAATTCTTCTATAACCATTGCAGCCATGTTGGGGTGGTGCAGGCTGGAGCCTGTGATAAGGCTAACATACACTTGGCTTCACACACCCCAGATAAGGATTCTAGGAAAGTGGATGCCATGGCTAAGAAACGGTACTTGGCATCCTCTTTGGGACTCGGGCAGGCCTCTTATATGGCCTATGTGGCTAGATATCAGAAGTCAAAGTGGGATACAATTCTGGAGTTGGCCAAGAATGCCACTCCCCAGGTAACCAAGGAGCTGGACCAGGTGGCTACAGATGGTATCGAAGCATCTAAAGTTCAGTTCCATGCTGCTGTAGACTTGCATGATGCGTCTTCGAGTCATGGCCATGTCTGTCTCCCTGAGGAGGTTCACCTGGCTCAGATGTACTAGCCTCTCACAGAATACCCAGGCTAAGGCTATGGATTTTCCTGTCACTCAGAATTCTGTGAGTAGCAAACAGAGGAGTACATGAAGAAAATTGACAAGTATAGGACTACATACAGGAGTGCAGTGGCCAAGGAAAGGCAGGCCACTCCTCAAAAGCAGCAGTCAAGGGCTGGCAGGGGCAGGCCTTTTCACAGGCCTTTCTACCAGGCTTAGGCTTCCTCTACTTTTCAGCAGAGGGGGTTCTTTAGAGGGAGAAGGGGGATGAGCAGGGCTGCATCCACCTCTCAAGCTAGGACCCCTACCAAACAGACACCCTGATGTGTCAGACCAGGTTGCCTCCTTAGTTCCATTGAGGGGCAGGCAGACTTACTACTTCTAGGAGTAGAAGTCTGTAACAGCAGACAAATGGGTCCTGGAGGTGGTAAGCCAAGGACTTGTTCTCAGTTTCAAAAAATTCCCCAAAGTAAGGGCAAGCCTTCCTCACCACTGGAAACAGCTGCTCTAGAGGCAGAGGTTCAGGTCTTGCTGCTCCTAAGAGCAGTGGAACATGTGCCTCTAGTAGACTCCTTACCCCAAAAAGGACTGGGGAGTGGTGACCCATCCTAGACCTAAGATATCTGAACAACTTTAAAAAAAAAAAAAAAATCTTTATTGTCATTTTTCTTCCACTGGTCATTAGACAAACATACACAAATACCCAAGTTGCACCCGAGCCCACACCCCAAAACTGAGTGTGGTTACTATGCACAGCCATTAACTATATACATACACAGCTGCATTGAATAGCCCTCAACCACCCTCTCCATATCTATACTCGTTTACAGTATATAGGACATCCTCTACCTACAAAGGTACATTTATATTTCAGAGTTAATATCCCAAGTTGTCCCTGCGTGCCTTTAAATCGTGTTTACCAAAGCAGTAGCCCTTAGGGTAGTGCCCTGCAGCTGCGTCCCTAGGGGAAAAGAGAGAGTCCCCCCACCCACCCATGAACACTTGGCAGATTCTGTGTCTTCCACTAACAGATCCGAATAATTTTCGGTCAGGGTATATATACCTCCAAAAGCTAGGAGTAATTAAATAAAGCCCACTACTATTATAGCATCTACTCCCTATCCATAGATCTTTAACTACGTACCATCAGACAGACAGGCCCGCGTTTGGGAGGATTTAGACTGCAAAGTATAGATCGCCTCCAAAGTCCTCCATCTCTTATCATAGATTCCTTTTCGTCCGTTTCGAAGCATTTGCCTTCTAAGCCTACTCAGCATTTTCAGCAAATCTCCCACCCACTGGTCATATGTATAAATCAGATAATTTTTCCAGTGCCTCAAGACAAATGCTTTAACTAAGGAGGACATTAAAGAAATGTGACCTTTAACAAGTGTACTAGGAATATCAGTCATGTCCCCCAACACACAGATCTTTGGAACAATAAAATCCTTATTCACCACGGGGTGTCCATATTGTGCTTAATTTGCTCCCAAACCAGATAGATTTTGGAAGAGTGCCACATGGCATGGAATAAATCCCCTGGGTTTGCACCACACCTAAAACATAGATCTGTCTGTTTGAGGCCCCTAGCACATAGCTTGGCAGGGGTATAGTATATATTAGAAAGTATAAAAAATTGCATGATCTTACATTTAGGAATAGGAATATACCTACTACTACTCCAAACTTCTTTCCAATCAGGCCCCTGGGGGATAATGTCCTTTTTTTTTTTTATCCCAATATGAAACTTTTACAAAAGCATCTCCACCCAGAAAATCTAATAGTAGCTTATAGATCCTGGACAGGGTTTTTTTTTTTTTTTTTAGAATAGTTAACTTCTTTAACACTATCCCAAGTAAACAGGGAGTCCTGCGGTCCAACCCTCCCTCTCTCCATTTTATGCACCATATTGGTGACCTGTATTTTCTTAAAGAAGTTCATTTTCTTGCAGTGGTCTGGGAAGACCACCTTATCCCCTCTTATAAAATCTGCCCATTTTAAGTTGAGCAATTGAGTAGCCCATTGCCTCCTAATTTTCTGCCCCCCAATGAGCATATTTGGGTTACCCAAAATAGGTTGCTCCCTAGAGCCCTTTTGGGCTTTCCTTTGAATTGGGTACAAGAAAGTCCACCAGGCCAACATTGACTTATAGATTGGGGTTTGCTTTCCCCCATCTAGTAAATCTACTGGATTAAAAAACAATACTGCTTCTGGGGAAATGTCCAAGTCTGTGAAAATCTGTTTCTAGGGACATGGATATGTTATTCATCCACACTTATTGGCAGGTTCCTTGCCGCTTTAAATCTTGCCGGAAGGTCTTCAAGCTGGCTCCTCCCACCCACCTGGGTGGTAAAACTCTCGGCTCCGCCCCATGACGCCAGATCTTCCTTACCGCTTGGAAGCTCAGGTTCCCTCCTTAGCGCTCTGCGTTTTCGACTGGTTCCTGAATTTTTCGGTCTCTCCGAATTTAGTTGAAAGTTTTCTAAACTTCAATCTTCTTCTCTCGCTGCTGCGATAATCATCATTGTGCAAAGTACGAATATACAAATGTGCCAGCAGAAACGTCAAAACAGTCGGGCATAGTCAATCCATTAGTCTGTCGACCAATGTGCTGTTCAACATTAATTACTGTTACATTTTGTCCCCGCAACATTTTGACCGCTGCGATTACCCTGCGACGTTTAGTTCAGGAACAAATAGTCCGTACATGAAGGTTGCACAGTCTGGATGTAAGAAGGGCATTGAGTTATCATATTGACTATACCAAGGTCCATAGGGGTGGCTGTTCTCAGTTGTTTCTCACTTATGGTGAGGTGGGCAAGGGTAAACCTGCCACTAACAGAACTGTTGCCAGATGGATTGTTTCTTGTATCCAGTTCTATTATACTAAATTGGGCAAAGAGCCTCCCTCAGGCCTGAGGGCGCACACTACCAGGGGTACTGCCACCTCCTTGGCAGCAACTAGGGATATTCCCCTCCTGGAAATCTGTAAAGCAGCCACCTAGAAAACTGTTCACACATTCACCAAACATTATTGTCTGGGTACCCAAGCCAGAAGTGATGTTAGGTTTGGCACTGCAGTGCTGCAGAGCCTTTTTCCTAAGTAGGTTCTGTAGTTCCCTCCTCCTTGGAGGAACTGCTTGGTAGTCTGCAGATTGTCAGAATACAGCAAGACTTCATGTAATTGTAAGGAAAAATTACTCACCTTAGTATTCAAACATGAAGTCTTGCTGTAGTCTGACTATTGCAGTTAGGTCCTGCCTTTCAACTGCCCCGGAGAACAAAGAGTTAACTTTCCATGGCCAGCATGGAACGTTCAGCGCGAGCTCGGTTGAAGCCCCTGTCTGCTGCTGTTTAAACTCCAACCGTCAGATTCTTTACTCCGCCTCACTGAACAGTCGCTCCGGAGATTTCTCCTTTGCTCGGTTCAAAAAAGTCAGAGTGTTGTTTTTTCGCTCGGTTTCTACCGAATTTCTGCTACCGAATCTGTCAGTTTAAGTCTCTGTCTGTGGTACCGTGAGTACTAGATAGGTTTTACATTTAGTTTTTGTGTGGAACTTGTAAATTTGGGATCGGTTCGGTTTGAACCGATCAGATTGGTCTTAAAAACTTTTGAATTTATTAGAGTGTGGTAACCGGTCCGTATCGGTTCTAAAAAAAAAAAAAAAACACGGATTTAATTACGTTTTTTTCCAAGACCCGTAACACGGTCAGGAACCAATAGGAGTGTCTTGCCTGGTGGATTGACGAAAAAGGGGTAAGTTTTGGATAGTATTGGCCATGTCTGAGAAATCCAGGAAAAAAAAAACGGGCCCACTGGGTTTCAGCACTGCAGTGTGTGTGTGTGTGTGTGTGGAAGCCTTTGCTAAGGCTGATCCCCACACCACCTGTGTTTATTGTCTGGGGTTTGACCACCTCGATTCAGACTGCCAAATTTGTAAAAGTTTTCCCAAAGCTGCCCTGGATAAGAGAGTAGGTAGACTGAGGGAAAGGGAGGCCGAGAAGTCTGCTGACCCGGATGGCCAGCCCAGTTCGGTTCCGACCGAACCAGGAGGAGTGCCCTTTGACCAGGGCAAAACTTCTTCGGGGCAAAAGGAGAGCCGATTCTGAGGAGTCGGTTCCGATTAAAAGAAAGAGAAGAGAAAAATCATCCGGTTCAGATCCACAAATTCTTTCTCCGACCGCTGATGAAATAGCCAAAGTGATAAGGATAGTTCAGTCGCTAACTTCGGTTCCAGCCGAACCGGCACCATCTGGCAGGGGCTCGGTTCGGTCGGTTCTCCCGGTTCCGGATTATACATTAGAAGAATTTTATGAACTGGAGGAGGGAGAGTATGAGGATAATGATGATGATGGTGATTATGAAAGTCTAGATGTGCCTATTGACCCAGGCATCTTCCCAGACAGACCTTCAGGTGTTTCTCCTCTTAGGCTTTCTGAGTCCCCTTCCCACTTTGTTATACAAGAAAATGGCTGAAACCCTCCAGCTTCCAATGGAAGAAGCAGAAGAGGATCAGGAGGAGCCTGATTTTGTTGAAATGATGGACATCCCAGAGTCCAGGAGACTGTCTATTCCCCTCCATAAATCCTTTGGGAAACAGACATTTAAAATTCTAAAAATTCCTAACTCCATACCTCCTGTGGACAGACGAATGGACAAGAGGTATACCCTTTCAGGCTCGGACACGGAGTTCCTTTCTCAGCAATGCAGCCATGTTGGGGTAGTGCAGGCTGCTGCCTGTGATAAGGCAAATATTCCCTTGGCATCACACCCCCCCGATAAGGACTCCAGGAGGATTGACGCCCTGGCAAAGAAGCAGTACATGGCAGCATCTTTGGGACTCAGGCAGGCTAACTATATGGCCTACACAGCTAGATACCAGAAGTCCAGGTGGGCCACTGTGCTGGCTCTGGCTAAACAGGCTCCTGACCAGCTTGCCAAGGAGCTGGAGTAGGTGGCTGCGGATGGGATTGAGGCATCCAAGGTGCAGTTTCATGCTGCTGTGGACTCCAGTGATGTTTAATCTATAGTCATGGCTACATCTGTGGCCCTACGGAGGATGGCTTGGCTCAGATGTACTAGCCTATCACAGGATACCCAGGCTAAGGCCATGGATTTCCCTGTCATTGGTAATTCTCTGTTTGGGGAGCAGACAGAGAATTATGTGAAAATGATGGACGAGTACAGGACCACCTACAGGAGTGCTCAGGCCAAAGAAAGGCAAGCCACTCCTCAGAGACAGCACTCCAGGGGCAGGCCCTTTCAAAGGCCTTTTTACCAAGCCCAGGCCTCCTCTTCTGCTTATGCTCAGAGGGGGTTCTTCAGAGGGAGAGGCAGACTGGGAATGAGCAGGCCTGCCAAGCAGACACCCTGATGGGTCTGCCCGGGCCGATTCTCCAATACCTGTAGGGGGCAGGCTGGATTACTTTGTCCAAGACTGCAAGTCTCTGACATCAGACAAGTGGGTCCTGGAAGTAGTAAGCTAGGGACTGGTTCTCAGCTTCAAAAAATTTCCTAAGATGAGAACCAGATCCTTTCCACCTGCAGATCTATCCGAGACCTTTGCCCTAGAGGCAGAGGTTTCTTCCCTCCTGGCTCTCAGAGCCGTAGAAAGGGTTCCTACCCTACACAAGGGCAAAGGATTGTACTCCAGGTACTTCCTAACCCCCAAGAAAACAAGAGAATGGCGGCCCATCCTGGATCTAAGATATCTGAACAAGCACCTTTTAAAACCAAAGTTCAAAATGGTGACTCTTGGAATAATTCTGCCCCCTCTAAGGCCAAGGGACTGGCTAGCCTGCCTGGACCTCAGAGATGCCTATTTTCACATTCTCATCAGGTGCTCCCACAGAAAGTACCTCAGGTTCGAGTTGCCCTCAGGCCACTATCAATTCAGAGCAATGCCCTTTGGCCTAACATCAGCCCCAAGGGTGTTCACAAAGTGTCTGGCAGTAGTGGTTGCTTTCCTAAGGAGAAAAATTATCTCCATCTTTCCATACTTGGACGACTGACTCATAGTGGGTCAGTCTCCGGACCAAGTCAAGTCACACCTGCAAGTGACCCAGCAAGTGCTCACTTCCCTAGGATTCCTCCTCAACCTTCCAAAGTCAGTTCTTGAGCCAGTACAGCTGCTCACCTTCATAGGGGCGGAGTTGGATACAGTAAGGGCAAGAGCCTTCCTTCCCCTGGACAGGGCAAGGACCCTCGTGGAACTGGCCTCTTCATTCACCCTTCAGGTGTCTCGACCAGCAAGGCATGTCCTGCAGCTCCTGGGCCACATGGCAGCCTCTACAGCAGTGGTCCAGGGAGCAAGATTTCAGATGAGGGACATTCAGTTCCACTTAAGAGCCTTCTGGTCCCAAAGAAAGGATTCCCTCACCAAACTAGTCCTAGTGACTCGAACCCTGATCCAGGCATTGCAATGGTGGCAGGATCAGGACAATTTGAGACAAGGAGTTCCTTTTGTCACTCAGTCTCATTCAGTGATACTGACCACAGATGCCTCCCTGCTGGGCTGGGGAGCCCACCTGGGAGATCTTACCTCCCAAGGGCTGTGGTCACCTCAAGAATCTCTGCTTCACATCAGTCTGTTGGAACTCTGAGCAGTGTTTCTGGCACTGCAAGCCTTTTCCAAATCTGTACAGAACAAGGTGGTCCATATCAGAACAGACAATACCACGACAATGTGGTACATCAACAGCAAGGAGGCACTCTGTCTACGGCCTTGTGCACATAAGCAATGAAGTTGTGGTCCCTGGCCTATTCCCTGCAAACCTCTCTGATAGCAGTTCATGTCCCAGGGAAGGACAATGTCCTAGCAGGTGCTTTCAGCAGGATATCCCAGGGCCATCACGAATGAACCCTAGATCCCCTAGTTTTGAAAGTGATTTTCTCGAGATGGGGCACTCCACAGATAGATATTTTGCAGCCCCAGACAATCATCAACTTCCTCTCTTTTGTTGCAGACCCCCAGTCTTGGGCTCAGTCCCCCTGGATGCTCTGATTCTGAATTGGGAAAGGAAATTTCTGTATGCTTTCCCTCTCCTGTTCAGAGTGTTAGTCAAGATCAGGTCTCAACCATGCAAAGTGATTCTGATTGCTCCAGACTGGGCCAGACAGCCCTGGTACCCAATGTTGCTGTCCTTAGCAGTCCACCTTCCCCTGTCTCTTCCCAGGAATTACAACCTGTTGACATCCTCTCAGGTGAGGATTTGGTATCCGAACCTCAAATCTCTGTCTCAAGGCATGGCTCTTGAAGAGTTAGAGTTTACTGATCTGCACCTCTCTCAAGGGGTTCTGGATATCCTTAAGGCTTCTCAAAAGCCTTCCACCAGAAAGACTTACAACTCCAAATGGAAAAGGTTCACTATTTGGTGCTCTAATAAGCATATTTCTCCAGAATCTGCTGGGTTGCCTTCAGTCCTGGACTATATGGTTCATCTTAATGGCTTAAGATTTAGGGCCAGCTACACTTAAAGTGCATCTGGCAGCTGTTTCTGCCTTCTTGTCAGTAGGCAAGCCCTCTCCTCTGTCAGCCCATCCTGTGTTTTGTAAGTTCTTCAAGGGATTGCTGCACACCAGTCCCCCCCCCTTTAGGGACCCTGCTCCTGCTTGGGACCTTAATGTTTGCATTGCTCAGCTTATGCAACCACCCTTTGAGCCTTTGTCCTCTGCAGAGCTTAAGTACTTGACTTGGAAAACTGTGTTTTTTGGTAGCCATTAACTCTGCCAGGCCTGTCAGTGAATTGCAAGCCCTGTCAGTGGATCCTGATTTCATCTCTTTCCATAGAGATAAAGTGGTCCTAAGAACTAACAGGAAGATTTTGCCCAAGGTGGTTTCAGATTGCCACCTTAATCAGTCTATATGTCTCCCTGTTTTCTTCACTGACCATTCCTCCTCTGGAGAGAGGAGACTGCACAGCTTGGATGTTAAAAGGGCTCTCGGCTACTACATAGAGCGCACCGAGGGTCACAGGTTTGAGTCCCTCCAGTTGTTCCTCACATATGGAGAGGTTGGTAAGGGAAAACCTGCTACTAAGAGATCTATTGCCAGGTGGATTGTCTCTTGTATACAATTCTGCTATTAAAAGCTGGGTAGAACCACACCCTCAGGCCTGAGGTCTCACTCTACTAAAGGTACAGCTGCTTCCCTGGCTACTGCCAGGGATATTCCTGTCTTAGAAATTTATCAAGCAGCCACCTGGAAAACAGTCCATACATTCACCAAGCATTACTCTCTGGATTTCCAGGCTAGGAGTGATGCTCGGTTTGGCACAGCAATACTCCAGAGCCTATTCCCAAAGTAGGTTCTGTCCCTCCTCCATGGAGGTACTTAGTAGTCTGCAATTGTCAGAATACAGCAAGACTTCATGTTGTTTGAAGAAAAATGACTCACCTTAGTAATGTTGTTTTTCTAATGAAGTCTTGCTGTATTCTGACCTGCCCCTGCCTCCCTCTCAGAACCTGGTTTTTGGATGTGGGTGGCAGGAGCAGCGTTAACACCTTAGAGGTGCCCCTTTTTCACCCTCCTTTACTTTGGTTGTGTTGTGTTTTGTTTTTGGATTTCCTGACTTGAGTCTTTGCTTTGAAACCAAAAACCTTTTTAATAAATTTAGTTGCCAGTTGGCTAGTGTGAGTTTTACAGTTTCCACACAGAACTTCTAGTGAGTATTGCTCGTAAAGATCTGACGGTTGGAGTTTAAACGGCAGCAGACAGGGCTTCAACCGAGCTCGCGCTGAACGTTCCATGCTGGCCATGGAAAGTTAACTCTTTGTTCTCCGGGCCAGTTGAAAGGCAGGACCTAACTGCAATAGACAGAATACAGCAAGACTCCATTAGAAGAAACAACATTAGTAAGGTGAGTAATTTTTTCATGTTGTTTACTCCCACCCTGCCTTCCCTCTCAGAACCTCTGTGTTTTGGATTGTGGGTTGGCGGGTGCAGTGTTGCACCCCAGAGGTGTACCTTTTGGATCCCATTCTGCTTAGATTGGGCTGTCTTGATCTTACTTCGAGTTGGAGCTCTTGCAGCAGGCTATAACCATTAGAACTAATGCCGCAGGCCTTCAGACCCACCGGAAAAATTCTCAGCCAGCAGGGACAAACACCCCCGACGCTGGCTCCACTCCCTCGGCCATAGTATAAAAGGGGGCAGACCCAGTTCTTTTCCCGCCGCGACCACTCACACTGGGGAAGATCTTGACTTGCCAGTTGCCAGCAGATCTTTTCGAAAGGTAACGTTTTTTTTACCAACTCCAGCAGACGTATGTCGTCCCCGGTATCCTCCAGGCCTCACAGGAACAAGTGTAGATGCGGCCGCCAGATCCTGTCGAAGGACGGCCACACCAAGTGTGTGTTTTGCCTGGGGTTTGGACCACGACACCGCGGCCTGTTCCACCTGCCAGGGCTTCACCAGCAGGATTAGAATCCGTTGCCTGAAGGCCCTTAAAGCCTACCTTTTGGAACAAAAGATGGACATCCTGCACACCTCTGGGGAGTAGGCCAAACACAAGGACAAATCCAGCAGGCGCTCCCAGGACAAGGACCATAGTCGGTCCCGCCACCGGTCTAGGTCCCGATCATGTTCTCGGTCCTCCCCCAGGAAGCCCCACTCTTCCTCTGACTCCAGAGATCATCATCCCCATAAGGATTCCGTTCTAGCTGAGAAGCAGACTCTGGCCAAAGCAGGGTCGTCAGGGGAGAAACCTGCTAAGCCTAAGGTGACGCCGACTAGGGTCACCCCCGAGACCTCCGTGGCACAAGCTTCAGCCCTGCTTGCTAAGTTCCCAGCTTCACCTGACAAGGTTAAGCCACTGAATTCCAAAGACACTCCAGCACCGCTCCAGGGGAAACAGTCATCTGTCCCGGTACTGACGTCGGCAGAAGGGGCGCTGGTGACAGATGCTGCCGCAGAAGGAGCAGCGTCTGCATCTGTCTTCCTCCCCATGGGACTCTCCGGGACGTTCCCTCTCAGGGCTGCCGGATCCTTCGTATCCCTTAGTCCCCTTTCCTGGGACAGCAGCCTCTGTATTTTCTAAGGAGAAGCTCCAGGAGCTTTTTTCGTTTTGGTGGGGTCAAGTACAGAAAACAGACTCCCGGAAGCCGCCCAGTCACGGTTCCAGATCCATCGGCAAACCACAACGAGGTGTTCCCCACGCCCGCTAAGAAGTCCCCCACCCCACCCACGAGGCCGCTGCCTCGTCTCATCCTCTAGGGTCCGTTCCCGTTCGCGATCTCCAGACCGCCGCCGGCATTCCTCTAGGTCAGGTAGCCGCCGCTGGCCCAGGTCAGATTCCAGGAGCCATTCCTGCTTTGTTGGGCAGGCCTGTTTCCAATGTCAGTCCCTTGACCAGTGCCCGTCATCGGTCTCGTGGTCGACATCAGTCCGATGGCCACCGACGTTTGAGCGGGGCAAGTCCTAGGGACAGATCTGGCTACTCTACACCCAGCCGTCGTTTCTTTCCTCTTTCCTCGGGGGGGATCGGGGTTCCCCAGGAGAAAAGGACAACCCCGCTCGCCTCCTGATGACCCAACCTTTATGGATGTCATGAGGCACATCCAGGCCTCCAATGAATGGGACACGGAGGACCTGGATACGGAACTCCGTCGACTAGCCAGATACTTGAGGCAAAAGGAGCCCAAACCTCTGGTGGTACCTCCTTTAGTGGACACCTTCCAAGACCTTACTAGAATTACTTGGAAACGTCCAGCTCGAGTCCTGGCGGTTCCTAAGAAGTCGGACAGGCTGTACAGAGCCCCGAGGGATGAGCATGTCCTGGCAGAGCACCCTTAGGCGGACTCTTCTGTGATCATGGCTACCCATAAGTCCAAGCAGCCAAAACACCTTAGCTTCCAGCCTCCTGACCCAGTGTCTCACTATTTGGACCAGGTGGGCAAGAAAATCAATTCTGCCTCCACCTACTCCATTAGGTCCCTTAATTTCCTCACGCATATGGTTCAGTACCAGAATGCACTCTGGGAGAGGGGACAAGAGCTTGTTAATGCCTTGCCAGACTCCACACAGAAGACTGAGCTTCTGGATGACCTCAAGTCGGGCTCGGATGTAGGCACTCATGTTCCCTGTGCCTCGTACGATACTGCAGATATGGCAGCCAGAGAGGCAGCGTCAGGTGTCTTCCTACGGCACCGTGCTTGGTTGAGAGTCTCTGGCTTTCACCAAGATCTGCAGTCCGGAATCCGGGACCTCCCGTTCCGGGGTTCCATCTTATTTGGGCAGGAGACTGTCACTTATCTCTCATCTCCAGGAGTCCGGGGTGGGGGTCCATCTGGTCCGTCTGTCAGATGTACAGAGGGGACGAGAAGAGAGTGAAAAGGAGGCCATTTTGGAAGCCCTCAGGTACCCAAGCCTGCAACAGCCAACAGGGCCAGAGGAGTGGCTTCAGAAGGAGAGCCAGCAACCTGGAGGTACTCCTTTTCGTGGCCCCAAGTCCTCCCAAGCCACTCTGCCCACTCCCGGCTCTGCCCAGTGACTCCCTTCCGAACCCCCCCCCTCCACCGGAGGTACCAGGGGAGGCAGTAGGGGGTCGCTTCTCCCTTCACCTGAAGGGTTGGAGCTCAATAACTGCGGATCAGTGGGTCCTAGATATTATGAGGAGGATACATACGCTTTAGTTCACAGAGATCCCCCCCTCCCCCCAAAATACCCCACCAAGGTCCTCAAGATATCCTCCTCCTCACATTCCTCTCATAGAAGGAGAGGATTCAAGCCCTCTTGTGGAAAAGGGCGATAGGACCAGTCCCTCTGCAGCAGCGGGGAAAGGGGTATTACTCCCATTTCTTTCTTGTCCCAAAGACGGCGTAGGATCTTCGTCCCATTCTCGACCTCAATTCTTTAAACGACTATATCGAATACCGAAGGTTCTGGATGGTGACTCTTCCAGGGCTTATTCGTCTGCTTCATCAGGGAGATTGGTTCTGCTCCCTAGACATGCAAGATGCGTATATGCACATCGGGGTCCCCCCCACACACACACTGAAAGTACCTGAGGTTCTACTTCCAGGGGGCGCATTATCAGTTTCTGGTTCTCCTGTTCGGCCGTTCCTCGAGTCTTCACAAAATGGCAGTGGTGGCTGTGGTTCTAAGGCGCCAGGAACATTGTCTTCCCTTACCTCGACGATTGGCTGCTTGCAGCCCCGTCAACGACGTGCTTCCTTCAGGCTCTGACACCTATACTCTATTCTGAGAGGTGGGGATCACCCTGAATCTTCCAAAGTCTTCCCCAGAGCCCAGCCAAAGACTCGTCTTCATAGTGGCAATCCTGGATTCGGTCCAGGGCATGGATTTTCTACTCCCAGAGAGGGGCGATCGCTGCAGGAGATTGCCGGATCGGTCCTTGTAACCCCTAAGTTCCGGGCCAGGACCTTCCTCAGACTTCTGGGGCACATGGCGGTGACTATTCCTGTCACTCCTCTGGCTCGCCTCCACATGAGAATCCCACAATGGATGCTTAGGATGCAGTGGGATCAAGGCTTAGGCGACCTAGACTACATGGTCAAGATCACGGAGCCGGTCAAGAGGACACTTTTTTTGGTGGCTGGACCCGCTAAATTTAGAGAAAGGGGTCCCTTTCAGTCAGGAGCCCTTAAATGAGATTAACGACAGATGCATCAGATTTGGGTTGGGGGGGCGCACCTAGGGGCCCGCTAAAAACGAGAGTCGGGACCCCTACGGAGCGCGGCCATCACATCAATATTTTGGAAATGCGAGTGGTCCTCAGTGCGCTGCAAGCCTTTCAAGAGGACCTTGTCCCAGGCTCTCTTCTGGTTCAGACTGACAACATGGCGGTCGTCTTCTACATCAGCAAGCAAGGGGGCACCCACTCCTACCCCCTGTGCAGGGAGGCGATGAGAGTCTGGTATTGGGCATTGGAGCGTCGCATATCTCTGTCCGCAGTGCACGTTCCAGGCGTCCTAAACAACTTGACAAACAGCCTAAGCAGGTCTCGATACAAGGCGCATGAGTGAGAGCTATTGCAGTCAGTAGCAGACTAGCTCGCTGACACATGGGGTCGACCAGATCTGGACCTCTTTGCATCCCTACGCAGTGCCAAACTGCCAGTTTTCTGTTTGCGAAAGCCCACTCCTGGTGTTTTCTGGCCAGACGCATTGTCCCTTTGTTAGGCAGGGAGGTTTCTTTACGCCTTCCTTCCCTTCCCTCTCATTCAGAGAGTTCTATTGAAGATGCAGGCCGAAGGGGCTCTGATGATTCTAATCGCCCCATTGTGGCCTCGGCAGATTTGTTTCCCACTACTTCAGCGGTTGTCCTCGGAACCTCCAATTCCACTACCAATATGCTCGTAGTTACTGTCCCAGGATCAGGGCTCACTGGTCCATCCTGATCTCAGGTCTTTGCACCTTCATGCATGGCTCCAACAGACGTAGCAAAGTCCAGGTACGGGGTCTCCCAGGAGGTGGCGGATGTCCTCATCTCGATGAGGAAGCCCTCTACTCACTTCACTTATGCTGTGAAGTGGAAGCGCTTCTGCTTATGGGCATCTTCTCACCGTCTGGAACCCCTCACCTGTCTGGTGAACTCAGCATTGCAGTATATCCTCTCCTTATATCAACAAGGCTTGGGCTATTTCTACATATCACACCCTTTTGGGGGACAAAATCTTAGCTCAACTGGATGTGGCCCGCACCTTTTTATGAGGAACTCTACAAATGAGACCTCCCATTAGGGATCCTATCCCACCGACCTCCTGTTTGTGTTGGAGAAGCTCACTCTCTCCCCTTTTGAGCCAGCGGCTGACCGTGAGCTGCGTTACCTTTCCTGGAAGGTTTGTTTTTCAGTTGCTGTTACCTCAGCTCGAAGAGTTTCCGAGCTCCAGGCTCTGATGTGTAAAAAGCCATATTTAATTTTTCATAGGGAAAGGGTTTCCCTCAGAACTAATCCTAAGTTCCTTCCTAAAGTGGTCTCGGAATTGTCCCTCAACCAGTCGGTTGACCTTCCAGTTTACTTTTCTTCTCCCACCAATAGGGAAGAAGCTCTCCTTCACACTCTGGACATCCACAGGGTGCTGAGGTACTACCTTAAGTGCACAGCTGCACACTGTAAATCGGAGCAACTGTTTGTGGCTTTCGCGCCACAACACTTGGGCAACCCAGTGTCTAAACAGACTGTTTCATAGTGGCTTGTCCAGTGCATTGTATTTTGCTATGAAAAGCACAATAAACCCCTTTTGGGCCCGGTTAGGGGTCACTCCAGCAGGGGAGTCTCTGCTTCATTTGCTGCATTGAAGAATGTCTTTATTAGAGAGATGAGCGGCTGCCACCTGGAATTTGGTGCACACTTTTGTGAAGCACTATAGCCTGGACATTGCATCCGGATGCCGTGCCGGCTTCGGCCTGGCAGTCCTTCAGGGACTTCTGTCATGACTTGCTGTTTTCCAGCATCATCCCATCTTTCACCTTCCGGGGTCTGGCACCTCCTTGGCGCGGGACGCTTGGGGTTCAGTCCTAATGGTTATAGCCCGCTGCAAGAGCTCCCGCTCAAAATAAGATAGTACAGTTGTCTAAGAACTTAAAGTAGATCTTCGAGAAGAGCTCTTGCAGTAGGCGCTGCTTTCCCACCCTCCATCCCCTAAAAGAGGTGTACAGAATATCATCTACAGGCTTCACTTCTTTCTCTTGTAAGGGCCCGTTCCCGGGTCTTGCCGGGGGAACTGGGGTGGAGCTGGGTCCACCCCTTTTTATACCATGGCCGATGTCTGGGTGGAGCTGACGGGGGGGCGTCCCTGCTGGGTATTGCTGACTGAGAATTTTTCCGCTGGGTCTTAAGGCCTGCGGCATTAGTCCTAATGGTAATAGCCTGCTGCAAGAGCTCCTTTCGAAGATCTACTATTACGGTAAGTTCTTGCGTAACTGCACTTTCTATTACATTGTTTGGTTATTATCACTATCTACATAAGAGTTTTTTTTTGGGGGGGGGGTTCTCGACCGAGTCTTTTGGACCCCATTTGTTGTTGCCTTTGGCTTTTAAAAGTTTTTATGAAAACAATTTCTATTCTATGAGTTAGTAACATAGAAACATAGAATTTGATGGCAGATGAGGACCGCTTGGCCCACCCAGTCTGCCTATTTCCATACCTAATGGATCAGCTGCAGATCCTAGTTAACCAACAGCCTACTTCTTCCTACCCCCACCCCCTAGGATTGCCTTATGAATGTCCCATGCATTCTTGAATTCCACCACTGTTTTTGACTCCACAACCACTTCCGGAAGGCCATTCCATGCATTCACAACCCTCTCAGTGAAAAAATACTTCCTTACATTACCCCTGAGCCATCCCTCCTCTATCTTTAAATTGTGCCCCCTTGTTCTTACACATCTCTTTTTTTGAAAGATGCTACCCTCCTGGACTTTGTTGATTCCCTTGAGGTACTTGAAAGTTTCTATCATGTCCCCCCAGTCCCTCCTTTCATTTAGGGTATACATATTAAGCTCTCTGTCTCTCTTCATACGGTTTCTGATGCAGACCCTGTACCATTTCACTTGCCCTCCTCTGGACTGCTTCCATCCTGTCTATGTCCTTGCATAGATGAAGTCTCCAAAACTGCACGCAGTACTCCAGATGGGGACTCACCAACTGTCTGTACAGAGGGATAACCACTTCCCTTTTTCTACTTGTGATGCCCCTCCCTATACATCCCAGTATCCCCCTGGCTCTCCTTACCGACTTCTCACATTGCTTACCCACCTTTAGGTCATCTGATATGACTAACCCATTTTTGTTGTTGTTAGTACCTTCCCTGCTATTGTGTACTCTTCTCGTGGGTTTTTGTTTCCCAGGTGCATTACTTTGCACTTCTTTGCATTGAATCTAAGTTGCCATATGTCTGACCATTCCTCCAACTTTGCTAAGTCTCTTCTCATCCTTTCTACCCCCACTTGTGTATCAACTCTGTTATAGATCTTTGTGTCATCTACAAAGAGGCATACCTTTCCCTCCAGACCCTCTGCAGTGTTACCTATAAAGATGTTAAAGTATAGTATTAGTGCTCGTAAGAGTTTGATGGTTACACTGAAATATACCAGGGACAGAGGTTTGAAAACCAAGCTCAAGCTCAACATTCTATGCTTTGGCATAGAGTTGACCCTTTCCTCTCCGGGGCAGTTCAAGTGCTGAGGCTAACTGCAGATTGTCGAAATACAACAAGACTTCATTAGAAGAAACAACATTACTATGGTGAGTAATTTTTTCTTCTTCTTCTGCCCCGCAAGTCATGGAATACCTCCTACATCTTTCAGATTCGGGCCTTTCTTATTCCTTTTTGAAGGTCCACCTTTCGGCCATTTCGGCGTACCACGAGCTGGTGAATGGCAAACCCGTGGCTCAGTTGGAAGTCTCAAAAACCTTTTTGAAAGGGATTCTCCATCTGAAACCTCCCCATCCGCAGCCCTACACCACCATGGGATTTAAATTTTGTTTTGGAGAAGCTCGCTCTTCCGCCTTTTGAACCAGCGATGAGCTGTGATTTGCGTTACCTTTCGTGGAAAGCGCTGTTTTTGGTTGCAGTTACTTCTGCTCTAAGGATTTCAGAGCTTCAGGCTCCAGTGTGCAAGGAGCCATATTTAATTTTCCATAGGGACCGGGCGGGCCTCAGAACAAATCCTAAGTTCTTACCTAAGGTAATGTCATAGGTCACTGTGAACCAGACAGTGGTGCTCCCAGTTTGTCCCCTCGAATAAAGGTGAGGCACTCCTGCACACAGTGGATGTGCATCATATCCTCCGGCGCTATACCCATCAAACCAAGGAATTCCGGAAGGACAACCAACTCTTAGTTTCCTTTGCCCCCAAAACCTTGGGGAGAGCTGTCTCTAAGCAGTGCCTGTCCAAGTGGTTGGCCAACTGCATCCGCTTCTGTTATCAGAAATATGACAAACCTCTGCCGGGGTCTGAGAGGGGTCATTCCACTAGGAGCATGGCTACACGTGCAGCTTTCTTGCGTAATGTTTCTGCAGCAGATATTTGCTCAGCAGCAACTTGGAGTTCCACCCATACTTTTACCAAGCACTACAGTCTGGACATTGCTTCTAGGCAGAGGGGAGGTTTTGGTCTTCCTGTACTGCAGGTCCTTCTGTCCTAGACTGGTTCCACTCTGTTCCTTTTTGTTGGAGTTTCTCCTCCTCCGATGTTTCTCTCAGTCTCTCTTAGGAGGAACTGCTTGGGACTCAGTCCTATATGTGATGACCTACTGAAGGAACCCTCTCGAAATAAGATAGTACAGGTACACAGAAGCATAGAATTTGATGGCAGATAAGGACCACTTGGCCCACACAGTCTGCCCATTTTCCTACCTGATGGATAAGCTGCAGATTCTAGTTAATCAACAGCTTACTTCTTCTTATCCCCCACTAGAATTGCCTTATGTCTGTCCCATGCATTCTTGAATTCTCCCACTTTTTCTGACTCCACAACCTCCTCAGGAAGGCTGTTCCATGCATCCACAACATTCTCTGTGAATAAATACTTTCTAACATTACCTCTGAGCCATACCCCTCATCTTCATATTGTGCCCTTGTCCTTGCACATCTCTTTTTCTGAAAGATACTACCCTCTTGTACTTTAATTCCCTTGAGATACTTGAAAGTTTCTATCATGTCCCCCCTCTCCCTCCTTTCCTCAATGGTATACATATTAAGCTGCTTTAGTCTCGCCTCGTATGTCTTCTGGTGCAGACCTTGCACCATTTTGGTTGCCCTCCTCTGAACAGCCTCCACTCTGTCTGTCTTTGCGGAGATGGGGTCTCCAGAATTGCACGCAGTACTCTAGATGGGGTCTCACCAACTGTCTGTACAAAGGGATAACAACTTCCTGCTTTCTACTGTTGATGCCTCTCGGTATGCATCCCAGTACCCCCCCAGTCCTCCTTACTGCCTTCTCACATTGCTTGCCCGTCCTTAGGTCATCTGATATAATTACTCCTAGGACTTCTTCGATTTTTATCTCAACCCCCATTGTGTACTCTTCCCCTGGGTTTTTGTTTCCCAGATACATTACCTTGCACTTCTTTGCATTGAATCTGAGCTGCCATATATTTGACCATTCCTCTAACCTTGCCAAGTCCCTTTCCACCCCACCTTGTGTATCAACCCTGTTGCAGATCTTTGTGTCATCTGCAAAGAGACGTACTTTTCCTTCCAGGTGCTCTCCAGTGTCACCTGTAAAGACATTAAAGAGGACCAGTCCCAGTACCGAACCCTGCGCTACTGTGCTAGTTACCCTCATTTCTTCACTGTGGACTCCGTTTACTGTTACCCTTTGCGTCCTGTTGTCCAGCCAGTTTTTTATCCAGGCTACCACCTTGGGACCCACTCCAAGGGTGACTAACTTGTGTATTAATCTTTTTGTGTGAGACTGTGTCAAATGCCTTGCTAAAATCTAGGTAGGCCATATCCACAGTCCTTCCCTGGTCTACTACTTTGGTCACCCAGTCAAAGAAATCTATTAGGTTCGTCTGACATGACCTTCCTGCTGTGAAACCATGCTGCCTTGGGTCCTGTGCCCCACTGGCCTCTAGGTACTCAACAGTTCTTTCCTTTAGAAGTGATTCCATCATTTTCACTACCACTGAGGTCAGACTAACTGGTCTGTAGTTTCCTGCCTCTGCCCTGCTCACACTTTTGTGAAGTGGAATCACGTCTGCCTTCCTCCAGTCCTCGGGTACCACCCCATCTTCCCATGATTTGTTAGAGCAGTAGTTAGTGGCATTACTAGTTCTACCCTTAGTTCTTTTAGAATTCTTGGGTGAATCCCATCAGGCCCCATTGGGTTGTCCACCCTCAGTTTCAAGAGTTCTTTTAAAACCCTTTCTTCTGTGAATGGACTGGTATCGACCCCCCTATTCAGAGTGTTTCTCTTGTTTGGTTTAGGTACCTCCCCCTCCTCTTCCGTTGTGAATACTGAGCAGAAATATTTGTTCAGTATCCCTACTTTTTCACTGTCATCCTCTGCCCACATACCCTCCCCTTTATTAAGTCTCTGTATCCCTCCCTTGGTCTTTCTTCGCTTCCTAATGTACCTATAAAAGGTTTTATCCCCCTTCTTAACAGAGTTGGTTATCTTTTCCTCAGTTTGTGCCTTTGCTATTCTGACTGCCTTCCCTGCCTCCTTCCGCTTTAACTGATAAAGTTCTCAGACCTGCTCCTTCTGTGTTTCCTTACATTTCATGAATGCTGTCCTTTTCTCCTTAACCTTCCCTTCCACCTCTTTTGAGAACCATAGTTTCAAACAACATGAAGTCTTGCTATATTATGACATATGCAGTGAGTCCCAACCTTTGAACTGCTCCGGAGGTGAAAGAGTTAACTTTCCATGCCAGGCATGGAACTTTGAGCACGAGCTCGGTTGAAAGCTCTGTCTGTTGTTCTTCAAACTCAAACTGTCAGATTCTTTACTCTGCCTCACTGAACAGTTGCTCCGGAGATTTCTCCTTCTGCTCGGTTCATTTTGTCGGTTAAAGTATTAATTTTTCGTTTTTTTAACCGAATTTAAACCGCAACCGGTCGGTTCAAGCTCTGTCTATGGTACCGTAAGTACTAGATAGGTTTTACATTTATTTCTGTGTGGAACTTGTAAACTGTATTATCGGTTCAGTTTGAACAATCAGGTTGTTGAAAATTCATTGAATTCTGTCTTTTAGAGTGCGGTTCCCGGTTCTTATCGGTTCTAAAAAAAACGGATTTCATTACGGTTTTTTCCACGACCCGTGACACGGTTGGGAACCGATAAGAGGGTCTTGCTTGGCGGATTGCCATAAAGGGCAAGTTTTGGTTAGACTGGCACTATGTCTGAGAAACCCAAAAGAAAAACCGGGCCCACTGGGTTTCAACACTGCAGTGTTTGTGGGGAAGCCTTTGCCAAGGCTGACCCCCACACCACCTGTGTTTATTGTCTGGGGTTTGACCACCTCAATGCAGACTGCCAGATTTGCAAAAATTTTCCTGCAGCTACCCTGGATAAGAGAGTTGGTAGGCTCAGGGAAAGAGAGGCCAAGAAGTCCGCTGACCCGGATGGCCAGCCCGGTTCGGTTGCAACCGAACCAGAGGGAGTGCCCTCTGACCAGGGCGAGACTTCCTCGGGCAAAAGGAGAGCCGACTCGGAGGAGTCGGTTCCAGCAAAAAGGACTAGAAAATCAGCAGGTGTGGAGCCAAAATTTCCATCTCCAACCGCTGAAGAAATAGCCAAAGCGATTAAAATTGTCCAGTCGCTTTCCCTGGTTCCGACCGAACCGGCACCATCAGGTAAGCTGCACGATCTTGGTCGGGTTCCAACGGTTCAAGAATATGTTTTAGAGGAATTTTATGAACCGGAGGAGGGAAGAGGAGTATGAGGAGAGTGAATGTGGTTTGAAAGTCTGGATGTGCCCATTGAACGGACATCTCCCAGACAGACCTTCAGGAGTGTCTCCCCTAGGCTTTCTGAGTCCCCTCTCATTTTATGTTTTACAAAAAGTGGCTGAAACCCTCCAGCTCCCTGTGGAGGAAGCTGTGGATGATCAAGAGGAGCCTGACTATGTAGAAATGATGGATATCCCAGAGTCTAGGAGACTGTCTATTCCTTTGCATAAATCTTTTGGGAAACAGACAGTAAAAATTCTAAAAACTCCTCACACTATACCTCCTGTGGATAAAAGAATGGACAAGAGGTACACATTGTCAGGCTCTAATACGGAGTTCCTTACACAACAATGCAGCCATGTTGGGGTAGTGCAGGCTGCAGCCTGTGACAAGGCTAATATTCCCTTGGCTTCACACCGCCCTGACAAGGACTCCAGGAGGATTGATGCTATGGCAAAGAAACAGTACATGGCAGCATCCTTGGGACTCAGACAGGCAAATTATATGGCTTATGTTGCTAGATATCAGAAATCCAGATGGGATACTGTTATGGCTCTAGCAAAACAGGTCCCTGGCCAGCTTGCCAGGAGCTGGAGCAGGTGGCTGCTGATGGTATTGAGGCATCAAGGTGCAATTCCATGCTGCAGTGGACTCTAATGATGTGTCATCAAGAGTCATGGCTACATCTGTGGCACTTGCAGAATAGCTTGGCTTAGATGTACTAGCCTGTCACAGGATACCCAGACTAAGGCCATGGATTTTCCTGTTGTAGGTAATTCTCTGTTTGGGGAGCAGACAGAGAATTACATGAAGAAAATGGATGAGTATAGGACCACCTATAGGAGTGCACAGGCCAAGGAGAGACAGGCCACTCCTCAAAGGCAGCCTTCCAGGGGCAGGGGCAGACCTTTTCATAGGCCTTTTTACCAAGCCCAGGCCTCCTATTCAGCTTATGCCCAAAGGGGGTTCTTTAGAGGGAGAGGCAGACGGGGTACAAGCAGACCTGCTTCCACCCCTCAGCCTAAAGCCCCTGCCAAGCAGGCACCCTGATGGGGTGGCCAGGGCCGATTCTCCACTACCTGTAGGGGGCAGGCTGGCTTACTTTGTCCAGGACTGGAAGTCTTTAACATCAGACAAGTGAATCCTGGAAGTAGTAAGCCAGGGACTGGTTCTCGGCTTCAAAAAATTTCCAAAGATGAGAACCAGGTCCTTTCCACCTACAAATCCATCAGAGGCACTTGCCCTAGAAACAGAAGTTTCTACCCGCCTGGCTCTCAGAGCTGTGGAAAGCGTTCCACCCCTACCCAGGGCAAAGGGTTGTACTCCAGGTACTTCCTTACCCCAAAAAAGACAGGAGAATGGCGGCCCATCCTGGATCTCAGATACCTAAACAAGCACCTTTTAAAACCAAAATTCAAAATGGTGACTCTGGGATTTATTTTACCCTCTCTAAGGCCAGGGGACTGGCTAGCGCCCCTGGACCTCAAGGATGCCTACTTCCATGTTCTTATCAGAAGCTCCCACCGAAAGTACCTCTGATTCGAACTGCCCTCAGGCCATTACCAGTTCAGAGCAATGCCCTTGGGCCTCACCTCTGCCCCGAGGGTATTCACAAAATGCCTGGCAGTAGCAGTTGCCCACTTAAGAAGGCAAAAGATTGCCATTTTTCCTTACCTGGACGACTGGCTCATAGTAGGCTAGTCTCCAGACCAAGTCAGACTACACCTTCAGGTAACTCAGCAACTGCTCACATCTCTAGGTTTCCTTCTCAATCTTCCAAAGTCAGTTCTAGAGCCTGTCCAGCTTCTCACCTTCATAGGTGCAGAACTGAACACAAAAAAGGCCAGAGCCAGAGGAAGGACCCTGGTCTCTCTGGCCTCCTCCTTCACCCTGCAGGTTTCTCGACCAGCAAGGCATTTTCTGCAGCTCCTGGGGCACATGGCTGCTTCTACAGCAGTGGTGCAGGGAGCAAGATTTCAGATGAGGACATCCAGTTCCATTTGAGAGCCTTTTGGTCTCAAAGGAGAGACCCTCTAACCAAATTGATCCCAGTGACTCGAACCCTGATCCAAGCCCTTCAGTGGTGGCAGGACCAGAGCAGTCTGAGACAAGGGGTCCCCTTCACCCCTCAGTCTCACTCCTTAATCCTTACTACAGATGCATCCTCTTGGGGTGGGAGCTCACATGGGCGACCTCACTACCCAGGGATTGTGGTCCCCTCAGGAATCTCTGCTCCGCATCAACCTGTTGGAACTCAGAGCAGTTTTTCTAGCACTTCAAGTTTTTTCCACATCTGTTCAGAACAAAGTTGTACAGGTCAGAACAGACAACACCACTACAATGTGGTACATCAACAAGCAAGGAGGCACTCTGTCTATGGCCTTGTGCACCGAAGCAATGAAGTTGTGGTCTCTGGCTTATTCCCTGAACACCTCCCTTACGGCAGTTCACCTCCCAGGCAAGGACAATGTCCTGGCAGATGCTCTCAGCAGGATTTCCCAGGGCCATCACAAATGGTCACTGGATCCCCTAGTACTGGAGGTAGTATTTGCCAGATGGGGCACCCGAGATAGATCTTTTGCAGCCCCAGACAATCACCAACTTCCCTTTTTGTTGCAGGCCCCAGTGTTGGGCTCAGTCCTCTGGATGCCTTCCTCTCAGTTGGGAAGGAAGTTTTCTATGCTTTTCCCCCCTTCTTCTTTCTGTTGTGCTAGTCAAAATCAGATCTCAACCCTGCAAGATGATCCTGATTGCTCCAGATTGGGCCAGATAGCCCTGGTACCCACTCCTTATGTCCTTAGCAGTCCACCTTCCCCTGTGTCTTCCCAGGAATCACAACCTGTTAACCTGTGCTCAGGGAGAGTTTGGTACCGAATCTCAAATCTCTCAACCTCAAGGCCTGGCTCTTGAAGAGTTAGAGTTTGCTGACCTACCTTTCCCAAGGTGTATTGGATATCTTGAAGGCTTCTAGAAGCCTTCCACCAGGGCTACTTATAATTCCAAATGGAAGAGATTTTCCATATGGTGCTCTGGCAAGCACATTTCCCCAGAATCTTCTGACTTACCCACAGTCCTGGATTATATGGTGCATTTGAATACTTTGGGGCTGAGACCAGCTACCCTAAAGGTGCACCTGGCAGCCGTGTCTGCTTTCTTATCAGCAGGTAAACCCTCTTCTCTTTCAGCTCATCCTGTATTCTCCAAGTTTTTCAAGCGGTTGCTTCACACCACCCCTCCATTCAGGGACCCTGCCCCTGCCTGGGATCTTAATATTTGCATTGCCCAGCTTATGCAACCCCCTTTTGAGCCCTTGTCTTCAGCAGAGCTTAAGTACTTGACTTGGAAAACAGTGTTTTTGGTAGCTATCACTTCTGCCAGGCGCATAAGTGAATTACAAGCATTGTCAGTGGAGCCTGATTTTATCTCCTTTCATAGAGATAAGGTGGTCCTCAGGACTAACAAAGTTCTTGCCTAAGGTGGTTTCAGACTTCACCTTAATCAATCTTTCTCTCCTGTGTACTTCACTGACCATTCCTCCTCTGGCGAGAGGAGACTGCACAGTTTAGATGTAAAAAGAGCCCTGGTTACTGTAGAACGTGCAAGGGTCACAGGTTTGACTCCCTCCAGCTGTTCCTCACTTATGGTGAGGTTGGTAAAGGGAAACCTGCCACTAAAAGATCCATTGCCAGGTCTCTTGTATCCAATTTTGCTATGAAAAACTGGGAAGGTTCCTCCCTCAGGCCTGAGGGCTCACTCTACCAGAGGTACAGCTGCATCTCTGGCTGCTGCCAGGGACATCCCTATCCTAGAGATATGTCAAGCAGCTACCTGGAAAACAGTTCACACTTTTACCAAGCATTACTCCCTGGACATCCAGGCTAGGAGTGATGCTCGGTTTGGCACAGCTGTGTTTCAGAGCCTATTTCCTAAGTAGGTTCTGTCCCTCCTCCATGGAGGTACTGCTGTGTAGTCTGCATATGTCATAATATAGCAAGACTTCATGTTGTTTGAAGAAAAAATTACTCACCTTAGTAATGTTGTTTCTTCTAATGGAGTCTTGCTATATTATGACCTCCCCCGCCTGCCCCTCTCAGAACCTTTGCATTTGGGATGTGGGTGGGCAGTGCAGCGTTGGCACTTAGTAGATGCCCACCTTGTTTTTTCACCCCTCCTTTTTGGGGTGTTTGGGTGTTGTTTTTATTTTTTGGATCCCCTGACTTGAGTCTTTGTTTTGGGACCAAAAAATGTGTTCTTATATTTAGTAGCCAGTTGGCTAGTGTAGATTTACAGCTTCCACACAGAACCTTAGTGAGTTTTTGCTCGTAAAGATCTGACAGTTTGAGTTTGAAGAACAACAGACAGAGCTTTCAACCGAGCTTGTGCTCAAAGTTCCATGCCTGGCATGGAAAGTTAACTCTTTCACCTCCGGAGCAGTTTGAAGGTTGTGACTCACTGCATATGTCATAATATAGCAAGATTCCATTAGAAGAAACAACATTACTAAGGTGAGTAATTTTTTCGTTTTTTTCCTCCATTTTGTTTTGTTGATTTGCTTCACACAAAGGCCTGTTGCCTCTGTGATAGCTGTTTTGATTATTCCCCATTGTTCCTCCACCCCTCCTTTTTGCCCGTTTGCTAGTGCTTTTCTGAGGCATTCTTATTTTCCCAAAGTCAGCCCTCCTGAAGTCCAATACTCTTGTTTTTGTATAGCTTGACTCTATGGCTGTGTTTATTGTGAACCACACTGTTTGGTGGTCACTTGTTCCCAGATGGCTACCCACTTCTAAATCTGAGATCCTTTCTCCTTCCCCATTTGAGAGTACCAGGTCTAAGATTGCTCCCTCCCAAGTGGGTTCCAGCAGTAGCTGTCTGAGGCATCCCCCCCCCGTAGGGCATCAAGAATGACCCTGCTGTTGGATGTGCCTGCAGCAGAGGTACTCCATTTAACATCTGGCATATTCAGGTCCCCCATCAACAATATCTCCTGTTTTTCTGCCATTTTAAGGATGCCTTCTATCATTTCCTTGTCCAATTCCTCCCCCTGAGATGGGGGTCTGTACACAACCCCCATGTGGATTGTGGTGCCATTTCCTGTCTCCAGGGTGACCCATAGTGACTCATCAACTTCCTGTTTACTCTTTAGTTCTGTTGCTTTAATCCCTTCCGTTATATAGAGAGCTACTCCTCCTCCTCTTTTACCGACTCTGTCTCTCTTGTAGATTGTGTATCCTGGTATGTTGACATCCCAGTCATGGCTGTCTGTGTACTATGTTTCAATGACTGCCACAATATCCAGGCATCCCTCTTCCATCAAGGCCACTAGTTCAGGGACCTTGTTACGCAGGCTGCAGGCATTGATGCTCATCGCCTTCCATTTTTTGATGGCCTTACCCCTTTTAGCCCCATCCCTGTCCTTACTGCCTTCTCTACCTTGGTGTTTACCTCTCTAACTACTGTTTTGTGGTTGGAGACTGGGATTTCCCTGCTCCTTTTCAGTGCCTTCCCGCTTGGCTAGTTTAAATGTTTGCCAATGAAGCATTTAAACCTATCACCTAGGATCCTGGTTCTCCCTCTGGACAGATGCAGACCATCGCGCCAATATAGGCTTGCATCCCTCCAGGTGGGCTTCCCAGTCCCTAATGAAGCCAAAACCCTGAGCTCCACACCTGTTTTTCAACTATTCATTTAATCCCGTGGTGCGGAATACCCTAGCCTCACCCTTGCCATAGACAGGCAGCAACTCCGCGAAGGTTACCTTACATTCTACTTGTCTAAGGCCTCTCCCCAACTCTACAAACTTCTCTTGCACTGCTCTGATCCTATTCACAGTCAGGTCATTTGTCTCTAGGTGGACAATGACATCCAGCTCCCTCCTAAGTGCAGCTGCTCCTTCGATCCTGAGGATTTGATTCCTGTCCCTCCGAGCCGTGGCACCTGGCAAGCACCTTACCTCCCTATCCCCTTCCCCCCCGAATGATCGAGTCCCCCACCAGGAGTTTTCCTTCCCCTGTGGGGTCTCGTGCCACCCTCCTGTGGGTCTCCTTTGTGGAGGTTCCCAGCATACTCCTTGGTCTCCACTGCAGGTGCCTTAATAGAGGAACCACTCTTCATCAGAACAGCATATGAATTGTGGAGAGGTACAACTGGAGGGATGCACCACTTTTCCACCACCCTCTCCCTTCCTGAGCCCACCTTGGTCCAACCACTCCTCTTTCTTGGCAACCTCTGAGGTAGCGGTGGTGGCCCTGGTGGTTCCTGGGTGAGGGAAGAGGTTTCTCAAATCCTGGCCAGGTCAGCCTGGAGACGGGCAACCTCCTCCCTCAGACCAGAGAGGTACTTGCAAACAGGGCAGCGTCGCAGTCTCCAGAATGTCTCCCAGAACACTGTTGCCCCACAGCCATTGCACTGCACCACTCCTAACTTGACTTATTTTGTGTCCCCTCTCCTGTTCTTTTGTATGAGTACTTTCTCCTCCCATTATGTATTTTTGCACCTGCTTTCCTACTGCCTGTGTGCCCTTACAACTCTCACCCTTCCTGGCTTTCTGTAGTCTTCAGTAGTCTCCTTCTTCCGTGCTTGGATTCAGACCTCCAGCAGCCGGGGGGGGGGGGGGATCTATTTTTTAGGTTCCTTAAAGGCTGATGAAACTAATGTGTCTCAGTGATCCTTCCCTTCCTATTGCCAAACAGGAGGTTCCTGTTGTCAGTCAAATCCAGTGGCTATAAAAGTAGATCTGGCTTAGGGTGGAGGGGTGGGAAGGAGGGCAATTAATAAGAAAACTGTAGATCTTACTTCGAGAGGGCTCTTGCAGTAGGTAATTACATATAGGACTGGCGCCAGCTGGTGGCAGGACCCCAAGGAAAAATTTCTAGCTAGCAGTCCCTGGCGAGGGACCGCCCCCACGATCAGGTGACGGTCATCGCGACGTCGGTATAAAGGCGGTCCAGGGCGCCCTTCCAGTTCTTTCCGCCGTTAGCTCGTTCAGCGTCTCGAGGTAAAGTTTGTGCTTAGCAAAGCCCTGTTCTTTCGTCGGTTTTTACCGAAAAGTTTTCAGTATTTTTCTTCACATTGTCAGGTTAACGTCTGTGTATGTCGTCCCCTTCCAAAATAAGTCACGACCAAATGCGGCGCCAACTGCCACAAGGAAGGCCATTCTCTCTGCCTTTTTGTCTAGCCCTGACCATCCGGGTCGACAAGTGCCTGCATTGCCTGCACTTCAACGCTGCTACCCGCAGACGACGACAACAGTCCCTGGAAGCCCATCTGCTCAAAAAGATGATGTCTTCAATGGAGAAGGAATTGAAGAAGCGGTAGTAGGCGTTGACCTTTCCTGAAGGACACCACAAGAAGCGGGACAAAGAAAGGCACAGGGAGAAGGCCTCCTCGTCATCCCCCTCCGGAGATCGTCCGGCAACCTCCAGGGTTTTGGAGGCGTCGGCCCGCCCGTCAGGCTGGCGCTCGGGCCATGGGCGCCTCAAAACTAAAGGCCTCTTGCCCCCAAGTACACCTTGCAGGCTTAAGCCCTACTAGCATGGGCACCTCCCATAAGTCGGACGTCGGCTCCTCTGGCGTCCGCGGGAACCGATAAGACACCCGACCGCTTGGGCGGCGCCTGATCGCGTCCCCTCGGACGGGCCGCTTCCCACTCGGCCCGCCTCCATAGGACCCCTAAGCAGACGCCCGGCTCCTCTGGCCGCCGAGATCCAGCCCCTAAGTCGTACGTCTGCTCCTCCGACATGCGCCGGAACCTACGACAGACCCTCTATCTTCTGTCGTCCCAGGTTCGCCGCAGCCTTTGCTGCTGTCCGGGGAGCCAGTGTCGCCCCAGCCTGACCCCGGGGACTTTTCTCCTCCGTCCCCGGGCGATGCTGGGGATATTCCTCCACCGTCAGACCCTCCTCCTACAGAACCAGATCTGGCGCGGTCCCTCCTCCGTCGGCCCGACCCCCCAAACGGGCCTCTCAATGTCGACCGCCCGTGGGGCTTCCTACTGGGCCATCTGCTCCGCAGCTCCTCTGGTACCCAGGTATCCCGCCGTCCTATCCGGCCTTGGCTCCGCCCAACGCCCGCCAATACCTGGCACGGTTTTCCCGCGGCGAGTTCACGGATACTATATACGGATATAATCATATAGTTATCCCCTCCTCCACCGCCCCCAGGCTGCTGGTGGATCTACAGGAGACTCTGGCTTCCTGGTGGGCTGAGGCCAAGGCTCAGCTCACCAAGGAAGTGAAACCGCCTCGGCGGGAGTGCCACCCCCGGCCCCCGTACGCCCGAGACGGCACACTCCCTCTCCGCCTCCGGATTCCAAAACTCTTCCCTCTTGATCCAGAGAGGGTCAGGACGCGCTTCCAGGGATACCCCCTAAGGAACCCGTTCCTCCCCCTAGACGGGTCAGGGAGTATTACTCTGCTTCTAATTCTTCTTCTTCCTCGCTCTCGGATTCATCGGATTCCTGCGAGAGAGACGACGAGCCTCGCTCTCCATCCAAGCCCCGGCCGAGGACTCCTCCGAAGTCTCCTCCGGAGGATCCCTCCTTCACGGAGTTACTCAGGAAGATCCAGGAATTGCATCAGTGGCGTTCTCTGGAACCAGATCCTCAGAGGGTCAAACTCGCTGAACATCTGGACCTGCCCCTTACGGCTCCTACTTTAGTGCCACCCTGGATCGAGCCTCACGCCCACCTTGTTTCCACTATTTGGAAACAACCGTCTGCTTTAGCCCCGCTTCCTAGGAAGTCCAACAGGCTATACCAGGCTCCGGAAGGTGTAGATTTTTTGGATTCTCACCCCTGTGCAGACTCGGTCGTGATTAGCGCCGCTCATGGCCGGGCAGCACACCCCAAACATTTAAGCTTGTCTCCTCCAGATAAGGAATCTCGCCTCCTGGACCAGTATGGAAGAAAAATATACGCTTCTTCCACACTGGGAATTCGGGCCCTGAATTATGTAGCACATATGGGGGATTACCAGAAGGCTATCCTTACCCAGGCGGAATCTAAGATTGACTCCTTACCTGACTCTCAAGTCAAGCAGGAGTTAGCTGACCTAGCCCATTCTGCTCGTTCGTCCAGTCGTCACATCCTGAGGATGACTTACGATGCACTGGACACTGCTGGGCGGAGCTCTGCGTTCACTGTAAGTCTTCGGCGTCCCGCCTGGCTCCGCGTGTCGGGTTTGGTCCCGGAGGTGTAGTCAGCAATCCAGGAAGCACCTTTCAGGGGTTCAGTGCTTTTCGGCGGTGATGTCAAGGACATCGTCACCGATTTGCAGGAGAAGGGGACGGCTCTGAAATCTGTGGATTCCATGTACCGTCCCCATCCCCTGCAGCACCGTCCTTTTTGCAGACTCTGCCGGCCTCAAGCGAAACCCCAAGGAAGGCAGGCCACTAAACGCCGGGCCCCCGCAGCTGCTAGGCGCCCGCCGCCCAAAAAAGCAGCGGGTGCTCCAGCTGCGGCGCTGCCCCACACCACCTGACTCCTCCCCTCTCCCACCACCTCCGGACTCCCGGAGGAACCGGTAGGAGGGAGATTCTCCCTCCACCTTCCTGGTTGGGAGAGGATAACAATGGATTCATGGGTGCTTCGGATTATCGCGGAGGGGCATTCCATAGAGTTTCTACAGAAACCTCCACGCCACCCCCCTCTGAAGTCCTCTTACGCAAGGGACCATCTTCCTTTGGTCAGGGAAGAAATATCCGCCCTT
The DNA here is from genome assembly GCA_016271365.2 of Neoceratodus forsteri. Classification (NCBI taxonomy): domain Eukaryota; kingdom Metazoa; phylum Chordata; order Ceratodontiformes; family Ceratodontidae; genus Neoceratodus; species Neoceratodus forsteri. The sequence goes on along the minus strand of JADMNL010000026.1, from coordinate 209,851,923 downwards.
CTCGCGCGAAGCAGGCCATAGAACCCGTTCTTCCTCACCTTCAGGGGACGGGTTACTATTCCCATTTCTTCCTTGTCCCAAAGAAGACTGAAGATCTCAGACCCACTCTCGATCTCAGCTCCCTGAACTTCTACGTGGAATACAAAAAGTTCAGGATGCTCTCCCTTCAAACCCTTCTGCCCCTTCTTCGGCCGGGTCAATGGCTTTGTGCGCTGGATATGCAGGATGCATATCTGCACATCCCCATTCGTCCCTCGCATCGCAAGTACCTCCGGTTTGCTTTCCAAGGGGACCATTACCAATTCCGGGCACTACCGTTTGGTCTTTCCTCGGCTCCCCGAGTTTTTGCCAAATGCCTGGTGGTGGTAGCGGCCCACCTGCGTACTATGGGTGTTCAGGTGTTTCCCTACCTGGACGACTGGCTCCTGGCAGCCTCGTCCAGGGAGGAGCTCCTGCATTTTCTCTCCCTCACCCAGCAGGTTTTCACTTGCCTGGGTATTACCATCAACCATTCCAAGTCTCATCTGGACCCCTCCCAGAGACTTCAGTTCATCGGGGCTATCCTCGACACGACAGTGAGCAAGGCCTTCCTTCCTCCGGACAGGGCGGCCTCCCTCCAGTCACAGATTTCCCTGCTATCAGAACGCAGGAAGGTTCCGGCAAGGTCGGTTCTCCGTCTCTTGGGGCTCATGGCGGCCGCCATCCTGACCGGTCCCCACGCGGCTCCACATGAGGATTTCTCAGTGGACTCTCCGCTCTCAGTGGGATCAACTCGTAGACGACCTAGATCATCTGGTGCTGATCTCGCCGATGACAAGAGACTTGCAATGGTGGATGGCTCAAGAGAACCTGTTTTGGGGGGTCCCCTTCTGTCATCCTCCCAGACTCTGACCACGGACGCATCAGGTGAAGGTTGGGGAGCCCATCTGGGTCCTCACCGAACCCAGGGTTTATGGTCCAGATTGGAGCTAGCTCTCCACATCAGTGTGCTCGAGCTACAAGCAGTACTGTATGCTCTCCAAGCCCTTCACCAATACATCCTTCCCGGTCACCTAGCCGTCCAGACGGACAACATGTGCGTGGTGTGGTACATCAACAAGCAGGGAGGAACTCGATCCTACCCACTGTGCAAGGAAGCAATGAGGGTTTGGGACTGGGCAACGCTTCACAACCTTCACCTCACGGCGAGCCATGTTCCAGGAGTTGACAATACCCTGGCAGACAAGCTAAGTCGCTCCTCTGCCACACGAGTGGGAGTTGGACCAAACGGTTCTAGACGACATCTTCCAGCTTTGGGGGACTCCACAGGTAGACCTGCTCGCCTCTTCCCAAAACGCAAAACTTCCCACCTTTTGCCCGCTCGCTCCAGAGCGAGGCGCTTTCTGGAGCGACACTCTGTCTCTAAACTGGAAGGGCAGATTCATCTATGCTTTTCCCCCCAATTCCTCTGGTCCCTCGTGTATTGCAGAAACTATCAACAGAAGGGGCGAGAATGATTCTGATTGCTCCTTTCTGGCCCAGGCAAATCTGGTTCTCTCTTCTACAACAATACTCAGAAGTTCCTCCTCTTCCTCTTCCTTTATCTCGAGGATTGCTGACCCAGGATCAGGGGACCCTGGTCCATCCAGGACTTAAGTCCCTGCAACTTCATGCATGGTTCCTGCAGACCTAGCCCAATCTCGTTTTGGTGTCTCTTCAAAGGTGGCCGAGATTCTGGTGGAGGCTAGAAAACCCTCCACTAGGTCCACTTACGTCATGAAATGGAAGAGATTTTTCTATTTGGGCTGCCTCCAGGAATGTGGAGCCTTTCTCCTGTCCTGTGGCCGTTCTGCTTGAATATTTACGTCACCTCTTCGACCTGGGTCTGTCATTCCTCCTTGAAAGTACACATGGCCGCTATTTCAGCTTACCATGATAAAGCCTTTGCCCAATTAGAAGTATCCAAGACTTTTCTTAGAGGGGTCCTTCATCTCAGGCCCCCTGCCCGGACCCCTGCTCCCCCTTGGGATCTGAACTTTGTTCTCGAGAAACTTTCCCTTCCTCCCTTCGAGCCTGCGGCCTCTGAAGACCTGAAGTTTCTATCGTGGAAGACGCTATTCTTGGCGGCCATTACCTCCGCTCGAAGAATTTCCGAGTTCCAGGCCCTCATGTGTAAAATCCCTTATTTGATTTTTCACAAAGAACAAGTAGCTCTTCGCACAAACCCTAAGTTTCTACCTAAAGTGGTAGCGAAGTCTACCTTAAATCAGTCTATAGAGTTACCTGTCTTTTTCACGCAGTACTCCAGTCAAGGGGAATATTTACTCCATACCATGGATGTTCACCGGATTCTGAGATACTACACCAGTAGGACTAAGGATCTCAGAAAAACTGACCAGTTGTTCGTCTCTTTTGCTCACAAAAGGGAAGGCAATGCCTGTCGAAATGATTGGCTCATTGCATCACTTTCTGTTATGACAAGTACTACAAGACCCTTCCGGGTCAAGTCAGTGATCACTCCACTCGGGGAGTAGCAGCCTCTGTGGCTTGTTTCAAGAATGTGTCTGCGGCAGATATTTGTGCTGCTGCCACCTGGACTTCCGTCCATACCTTTAAGAAACATTACAGTTTGGACATTGCCTCTCGCCATAGAGCAGGCTTTGGGTTAGCTGTCTTGAGGTTTGCAAGGCTTTTGCTACTTCTTGGAGTAGTTCCTCCTCCCGGTGCCTTTCATTTGTTCCAGACTGCTTGGGATTCTGTCCTATATGTAATTACCTACTGCAAGAGCCCTCTCGAAGTAAGATAGTACAGTTACGTAAGAACTTACCGTAACAGTAGATCTTCGAGAGAGGCTCTTGCAGTAGGTAATACCTTCCCGCCCTCCATCCCCCTAGGCTTTTTCAGCTCCTTTTCCATTGAGGGAAGTATCTGCTTCTCTCTCTTCCGGGCCTGTGGTGGGAAAGAACTGGAAGGCGGGCGTCTGGGACCGCCCCTTTATACCGACGTCGTCTGACGCCGGTCACCTGACGTGGGGGCGGTCCGTCCAGGACTGCTAGCTAGAAATTTTTCCGTGGGGTCCTGCCGCCGGCCGGCGTCAGTCCTATATGTAATTACCTACTGCAAGAGCCTCTCTCGAAGATCTACTGTTACGGTAAGTTCTTACGTAACTGTACTTTCTAGACTGCTACTTGCTCTGAAAGCAAATTCTCCTCTGTCAAAAACTACAGCAGTTGCACAAGAACTTACCGTAACAGTAGATCTTCTAGAGGGGTTCCTTCAGTAGGTCATATTTTTCCCCTCCCTCCTTCCCCCTTTTTTCTTTTGGGACTCCAGACTCTATTCCCTCCTGCTGTCAGGCCTCTTCCGGGCTCCGGTGGGAGAACTGGAGGGTGGGTGTGGGGACTATCCACTATATAGGGTCATGCTGACATCAGTCATGTGACGTCGGGTGGGTGATCCCCCATCAGGTATTGCTGGAAAAGTGCCATGCGGCCCAGACACCAGATGGCGCTAGTCCTATATGTGATGACCTACTGAAGGAACCTCTCTCGAAGGTCTACTGTTACAGTAAGTTCTTACGTAACTGTACTTTTCACCTAGAAACCTGTGTTTCCACACTAACAGTACCATAGATGATTCTAGTGTATGCCATTTAAATTTACCTAATGAGTATGTAAATTAGACACTAAATTGTCTAGATTCTTATCCCCCTAGTAACCCTCATTTTACCTCCTCTCCAGTATGTGCAGAGGGCAAAGAAGTTCAAACTGTTAATGGACTGTTTTTATAAAAGGGTAAAGTAATGAATTTTAGTCCCTGTATCCAGTCTAGCTGTACACTGATAATAAACTGCTTAGTGGGGTTAAATATTTTCTTTCTTTTACTCCTGTCTCATCACCAGATTAATGTTCTGTTTCATCCTAGGTCTCCAAGTGGGTCTCCGACACGCAAGCAGCGGCGTGATCGTTCATCATCATCCTCTTCGGACTCTTCTACTGAAGGTTCTCGTAGGCGGTAAGCAACATAAAGGATTATGAATGGATGCCTTCAGCCTCTTAACTAATTTTGCCCCTAACTTCAGCAGAGTCAATTAACGCACACCCAAGTCTAATGAGTTCTGCTGCATGGTTTGGAATAGGGAATATTTAGAAAACTGAGTGCAAGGCCCGCCTTCTGGTGCTGCAGCTCATGATGTTGACAACCCAGGGCCGTGGAGGGTGCTGGGGGCGGCGTCCCAGCGGACAAACTCTTCTTGATTGGGCAGATGAAACCTGCTGGCCCACCATGCTTAGTGTTGGAGTGTATCCACAGCCTGCCAGGGGGAAGCCAGGATTTTCACCTCCATTGTGGATGGCTAGGTGGACTGCAGGGAAGCAGTACCAAAGTGGCTGGGGGGGGGGGTGCAGCACAACAGTGACATGTGGATGGACCTCAGAGACATGGTTTGTATGTGTAGAGCTGTTGCAGGCAAACAGGCATCAGTGCTTGGCAGGATGGTGGTAAGTGCTCCCAACAGAGAACCCAAGGTGATAAAATATTAAAAAAAAAAAAAAAAAACTGCAGGAGGTCAGTGAAATGCAGCTTTCATTGGGGAGGCTTTAGTCCAGGTTTTACCTAGCTAGGGCTTTAGTGTTATATCATTATTGGTAGTTCCAGTCCATGTTTTCTGTGCTACTGGACCAGGTACTTCACAGAAGAGTGTCCCCAACAAACATGTGGGTTTCACTTCTCTTAAGGTAATATAGGCAAGGCATTTATTTTATATAGCTCCCCATCCAAATGGCTTGGAATACTCCACAAATCATTATACATAAGAATAAAACGTTAACAGTGTATATTAAGATAATACATAAAATAAAGCTACCATAGCAATATGGAGATAGTACCACATTAAGACTTTAAAGTTTATAAGCAATGCCACATTAAAGACTCTTAAGTTTATAAACTTGGGCAAGTGAATAAGTTTTTGTCCCCTTTTAAACGCCTCCATGGATGGGGCATTCCTCGGCTGAAAAGGGAGATGGGTCCATCACATTGGGGTAGCTACTAAGATAGCCTTCTCCCAAAGAAGTTTCACACAAGCCCTAAGCACAAGGAACCTACCCTTGGTGGAGCAGAGCAGGCACACAGGAGTGTACCAGTTAACCGGTCTTTCAGGTAGTTTGGCTCTTGATAGTGGTGCATAGATCAGATATAGCTGTTGATCTAAAATCTACCTGCGTGTGTTCTTTGAGCAGCTGCTTAAGGTGATCTTCCCTTGTCAGTCTTCATCATTCATTACTGCTTGGGTTCAGCCGGAGGCTCGCACCCACCACGGGAGGTGTTTTTTTTTTTTTGTTTTTTTGTAGAGGACTCCAGCGCAGCCCAGAGTGATGTGATGTGCGAGGCCGTTAGGCGCCTCCTACATCCCAGTTCTGTTTCTCCTGCCGTCGAGGCTGCACCTGCTACGCGGAGCTAGAGAAAAAGTTTCTATGCCACTAGGCCTATTTCGTCGTTCTTCGACACAGTGTCCTGCATCCTAGTTCGTTTTTTCCGACATTGTTTTCCAGTAAGACTGTTCTTTATTATTTTACTGATGACGCCGGGAGCTTTTCTGTTTAGAGTATTAATTTCGCATCGTGCCCAGTTCGGGAGCTAAACGAAAGTTGAAGGCGGGCCATGCCCCCATGTGTCGGTGCTTCTGTGGCCGGCATTTTTCTGTCACGGACCGGCATGATGTTTATCTTCGTTGCCTGGGACCTAACCATAATATGGACAGATGCGATGCCTGTTTTTCGATGGACCGCCGTGTTCTAGAAGTCTGCGCGTTTAAGAGCGGCAAGGTCCCACTGACTTTCGAAGGACGGTGTCGCTCTCATGCCTCCCAGGTAAAAACTTTAGACCCTTCCTCCGGTCCCCTCCCAGGTTTATACGGTCTGGAGAGGAGGAGGCCTCCTCGTCTTCGAGTCTTGCCGAGGAGGAGGCCTCTTTCGCGGTGTCTGAGGAACACTGAGATCCCTCCCGGTGCGACAGTGGAAACACTGCCTTGGCAGTCACCTCTTCGGAGGTGCAGGCTCTCCCAGTGTCGAGGCCCGCGGTTGCCGGGCCCGGCGTGGGTGGACCCTCGACGCCGGTTTCCGACGCCGTCTCTGGTTGGGGCTGTGCCGTGTTAGCTCTTGGCGCCGCTCATGGCGTCGTGGGCTCTGTCGACTTTGCTGCCGGCGTCGTATCAGGGACTTGACTGGGGCCACGGGCAGGTCGGGACCGGGTTCTGGCATTGTCTCGGCTGCTGGGGTGTCGACCGGCGCCATGGATGGCACCAGCGCCACTCGTGGCATAGTTTCCTGGGAGACTCCTGGGGTGGTCAGTATTGAGGTCCTACTGGTTGCCTCCTCATCGTCCTCAGAAGTGGACGATTCAGATGTGGATCCTTCCTGGCTCCCCAATTCTTAGGGATCGGAGTCTTCGGTGGGGCATGGTGTCAGGTGGCCCAGGGCGCCCATTTCTCAGTCTCCACAGCAGTCCTTTTCTGAGGGCTCCCAGGCTGGGGGTGGCCGGGAGCTTTTGGGAGGAGATAGCATGGAGGTTGAGGAGTGGGCTGTTCTCCCACAGGAGGCTGTGGCAGCTGCCGAATCTGGTGCTGCCGCGCCCTCTCGGGGTGGACTTGGGGCCCTGTCTTCTCGGGGCTCCCCAGGGAGACTCCTGGATCAACGGGCTCTGTCACTGATGTCGAGGAGGAGGGCGTCCTTTGAGTCCGAGGGGTTGAGAGGTCACGGTGAGGTGAGTCCGCTTCCATCTGCCACCCCTCGGGTGTGGGTAGGACCCGTAGCGCCAAGCCCCGCCTCTCCCTCATGGGTTTGGCGGATCCCTCCGGTGGTGTTGCTGAGGGCCGTTCTTGTGGATCCATACAGCCCCAGTCACATCACAGGGGAGGATCCCCTTCCCTCGGGCTCCATTTTCTGAATTCCAGAGCCCCAGCAGAGGACAGTTGCCTGTTCGTAGGTACCCTCTCCCATTCCTCTGCAGTCACCCCCTTCTCTCCCTGGCCATATCGGTCCTACGGGGCCGTTATCCTGGGAGACATTCAGAGGCTGTGTGGCGGCCTTCCCCTCATACGTTAGATGCATGCATGAGTGGGTGTTTTGCCTTTCCCTACCACCGCAGGAGTCCTCTGGACATTTGAGTTCCCCATCATCCTCGTCTCCCTCCTGGGAGGGAAAGAAATCCTTTGCTCACCTCTCTTCTGACGCTGATTTCACTGAATATCAGCATTTCCTGTCAAGGATGGTGAGGGATCTTCGCATTTCATTTGTTAGACAAAGACCGTACTGAGCAGGAGATGTGTGAATTCCTCAGTGAATATAGTGCCCAGCATTTGGTGGTGCCATCCTGGCCTATTCCTTTCCAGGAGGCATCTATCCATTCCTGGCAGTCTCCAGCCAACCCTATCCCAGCCCCGGCAGACTGCAGGAGGAGGTATTGTGCCCTTTCTGAATCCCTAGGTTCTCTCCCCAACCCGTCTTCGGGATTGGCATACCTAGAGACACTTTCTGGGTGCGGCCACCTGGCGCACGACCGACCACCGGACTCATTCTCTACAATTTTACCGGTTGGGGAGAAGAGTGTTCTGTTCCTCGTGCGATGCTCTGCATCACATCTCATCAGGCACACCATGCTGCCTACAACAGGCAGCTATGGTCGATGCTATCTCAGCTCCTAGCATCAATGCCTGACTCGGAGCAATCTAGACAGGCCATTGCCCTCTCTGCTGTAGGCCTGGAGCTGGCAAGGCATCAGGCAAAGGCATCTTACGACGCCAGTGAGGTGGCTTCCAGGCTTGCAAGGACAGCGATCTGCATTAGGCGGACAGCATGGCTTTGTCTATCAAGGTTGTCACCCCTGGCCCAGCGTAGGGTGATTCGCTCTGCCTTCCGAGGGACCCGCCTGTTTTCCACCAGATCTAGGAGACTTGTACAGGGGCTTCCTCAATTTCCTCGTTTTAGAGGGACACCTCCTAGCTCTCCTCAGCCTTAGGCTTTTCGTTTGGCTGGCCAAGAGGGTCTCCCTTCTGTTTTCCACCAACAGGAGGCTGTGGGTCTTGTTCCCTCAAGGTTTTTCTTGTCCACCTGTGGGGGGTGGTACTCACCCATGCAGTAATGAATGGTGAAGATTGACAAGGGAAGATATGAAAATTACGTACCTACTGTAATTCTTGATCTTCTCGTGTATCTTCGCCATTCATTACTGATACCCACCCACCTTCCCTCTAGGGCCTCCTACTTCGGCGTCTCCTCCTCCTCCCTGCTCATTCCTCCCCTCTTCCTTGTTGGCCTTTACGCAAAAAAAAAACCTGCGTGTCTGTTCGTCTGAACAGATACCTTTTCTGAGGGAGAAGGGGAATGAGTGGAACTTGTGCTATCCTCAGAGAACTCTTTCTGACCACCCCTAGGGGTGACTTTTTTGGTCATCTCTGGGACATGCTGTTCAATTCACAGTTTAGGAGACCAGCCAGTTTTTGGCTGTGTCGTCTTTAAAGGTCCTCTCTGACAACCCCAATCTCCTATGTCAGTCTCTGATACTTCTCCGTCCTGACATTACTCTTCTCGAGTTGGCGATCTTCGCTTTGTCTTCAGGGAGTCCGATTGAGTTCCATTCTTTCTTTATCTACCGGGCTGCCTCTTACACACGCTAACACACACACACACACTCTTGGTGTTGACACTTAACAAAGTGCTACATAAGCTTTTCCTTGCTAAGTTGGCGCTCCTTTCAGAACATACTTTCTGCTTTGGCAGTCTGTGAGTTCTCAGCTACAGTTTAAAGGGTTGGGGATGATGGGAGGTTTAGAGAATCTGCCTCGGTATCCAAACTGCTCAAACAGCTCGGTTGAGCCTTCTTTCAAAATTCCGTCTAGTGGGATCCTTGCTCCTTTGTTCTTGGTTCTGAGCTTATAAGCCTGAAACCAACCTCAAACTTGGCAGAGTTCTCCCTCCTAATATCCCTCTATCTTCTTTTTCCTTTTCTTCTTCTTTCCCCTTTCCTTATCTGTTCCTCCCTTGGAGCCGCCCCAGCAGTGAGGCCCTGCGGCCCTTTTAAGTGGATCCCCTTTCTTGTTTTCTGTCCCCTACCAGCTTATGCCTTTTTCAGTTTATATCCTTTACTTTTTCTATCCCTCGGCTCCCTTGCCTCGCTCTTTTATTCTTGCCTTTATTTTCGCCTCTCTGGCTAACAGAACTGGGATGTAGGAGGGCCTGCGGTGCCTAACGGCTGCCCATCACGCATCGCGAGTGCCACTTCACAGCAAGCGCCCACCTCTACAAAAACTCCTGGCGGGTGCGAGAACCCAAGCAGTAATGAATGGTGAACATACAAGAGAAGATCAAGAATTACGGTAGGTACGTAATTTTCATTTGTATGCTACAGTTCAGCTTTTTAGGGTTATTGCTTCATTTTGTTCAGTTTTGATTGTGTGAACACAAAGCTTTTAAGCATTTTAACGTACGAGATTGCTCTAGTTTGTTTTCTTTGTATGTCGGTTCCTATGTTCAGGTAGAGAGGGCATGTCCTCTTCAGAGCCTGTAGATAGGCTGAAAATTTAGTTATTCAGACTGCCCCTTTTCCCAAACAACTCAGTTTTTCAGAATAGCATAAGAATTTTATTCTGGGTTGTTGTAGAGCTCATTTGGTTTGGGTATGTTAAGTGTGTGTGGGGGGGGGTGTCAGTGTGATCTTGTTGTAAATGAGCCTTTACTTTGGTTTAGCAGGCAGGTAACGAGAGTGTGACATCACTGTAGTGAGTAGTGGATGATTGATTTGTCAATTAACACACCGTTATTTGCTGAAGTGACATTATTTCAGGAAATGTTGTGTTAATTGACATATTAATCATCCGTTACCCAATTACTGGAGTGGGTAACAGGATTTCCTGGCAACAGGATTTTAACTGGCGGTTGAGGGAGGCAACCATGTAATGTAAAAATTAATGGGGTGAGGGCCTTTGTCTTTATATAAAAACTCCAGAAATTACAAATCCCACCCCAAAGCTATCATGCTGAATATCACCTCTTGAAGTTTAAAAAATGTTCAGTACCTTGTTTCTTTTTTGTATCAGAGTGATCCATAACCTGTCCTGCTGAGCACTGTCTGCTACCATCTTTTATGTATCCACAGCTCAGTTTATACGAGTATAAGGGACAGACCTGGGAAATCATTTTTGCATAACCTTAACTACACACACACACACACACACACCAGCAACCCAGGGTAGAGACTTTTAATTCGGGATATTGACTCAGGCCTCCCACAGGTAATGGTACTATCCAGCATCGTTTTACTGGAGACATTTGAAGAATGTGGTAACAGTGCGGCCTCTGTGACCTGGGCGGGTCCTGCTGTAAACATTCATTCACTCTTGATTCTTGGCCTCTAGGGCAGGTTCATACTGAAACATCAGTAGCATGGTTCACCACCAGAGGGCATATTCTTCAGAGGAGGGGCTGTTGTGGTGGGGGCCATGATCTGGATGGGTCATCTCCAGACCCTTAAGCTGTTCAGAAGTGCCACTTCCTTCCCCAGGTCTATTTTTTCTGCCACATCACCTGCCTTTGACCACGGTGGCTGACAAGCGTGCATCTCTGTAAAACGCCACTAGGGAATAAGCATACAGCAGGGTGGTCTTAGCCACCCCTCTTAAGAACTGAAGCTTTCTATCCCCTGACCCCACCCCACCCCCAGCACTTCCAGAGCTCCACTGATCTAGGGATGGGGGCATGGGAGTTAAACTCCAGAATCGGGTCCATGTCTCCTATATAGTAGCCCAGCACACCCTTCGACGTGTCACCGGTGATTCCTGCTTCCCTGAAAAGGTGTGATGTTTAGTTGGTTATTGATGGATGACATTAAGAGTGAAGACCAAGAGGGAGCTGAAGAGTTATGTATAGCTATTCAGTAGCTGGACTGTGGTGTGTTCCATCCCAGTGGAAGCTTCCCTTACATTGTTCAGCCTGTCTCCTCAACGAGGTTTGCTTTGCTTTCTTGGGTGAAAGCTTTACTCAGTCTTCATGCTGAGTCAGCCCAGTGCTGCCAAGCACAGGCACATTGATTTTTGTTGCATTTCTACTGTGGGTCACTGGGGTATTTGGCACCCTATAGGCCTACCTCATAGTGGTACAGGTTTGTGCCCCCAACTTAGATAGTCGCTATGGGTAGCATGAGGTTAGAGAGACGACTGTCTGGATGCCTCCACTCTCTGTGGATTAAGGATTTGAGGGAACACACCATAGCCACCTTACTGCAGGAAGTGAGGATGCTAGCTGACTCTGTATTTCAATGCCAGTGCATATACGTGCACTTGGAGTCCTTTCTGCCAATATCCGTGGGTAGGTGGGGGTAGAGTGAAGAGAACACCCAAGGAAATAAGCACCAGCCATGAGGATGATTGTTTTCAGGTCTCATTCCTCACCGCCACCACCTCCTGCTCACTGGATTCCTACAGCCTTGCTCCAAGAGGCAAGCCGGGTGGGTGGACATGTTAGATAAGTGGTTCAGCCTGAAAAGTCACCTGAGAAGATCCAGAAGGGGATTGGTGGGATTCATCAGCATAAAGCATTATGGGCAGGGGAAGTGTTGTGCCATGTCATTGTTGGGTTAGTCGTAACTGCTGTGTAATAAACTCCATTTGACTAGGGAGACTGGCACACTCCCAAAGCTGTGACGTCACCATGGAACCCTGCCTTCCCTAACATTCCATGACAGAGTGCTCAGTTTTTAGTGTGTATGTCGATGTCTCTACATGACCAAAAAAAAAATGGAATATAGTTCAATCTCTGCTTTCTGTTTTGTTTCTGTCCATGCAGCTCCAAGAGCCCTCCTGCAGCCCCTAAAGCGGCACGGGTGCCAGAGAAGTCTAGCCCTTCACCACAGAGAGTAGAGGCTGAGAAAACTCGTGGGAGATCGCCAACCAGACGCCAGTCGGGGAGCCCAGAACAGAGCAAGAAGGCTGCGAGAAGTGAGAGTCTTGAGCCCCCACCACATAATGCAAGCAAGGATGGTCAAGATGTATGTATTAAGGAAATGCCTGCCTTTTCTCACTACCTCCCCCCAATAGCGTCCATAAACCCAGGATTTGTTCTGATAACCCTTATTCTGTGCCATGCATGCAAGTAATCATGGAAGTCTCTGTAGTATTTGACTCTGAGCCTGAAGATTGTGTTAAAAGTCCCACACAGGAGTTCACAACTACTCCAGAGATGTACCACACGGCGTGACTCGATAAACTTTCTACAGGCTCTTAAGTGTGTCTTGACCTGGGGGAACCAACTTTTCATTTAAAAGTTCTTCTGAGCCAGCCCGGTGGCTTAGAGGGTTGAGGCGCTGCTGCCTTACCTCGACCCACACCAGCAACCCGGGTTCGGGAACGGACTCTGGTTGCTGGGGGTCGGCAGGGGAGGATAAGGACCGAGCGTCCATAGGACTGCTCTCCTATCCTGGGGTGGGTTAGGAGGATGGCCTCGCTTGGTAGCAGCCCCCAGTGGAGACTGGAGGCACTACACGGGCGGTGTGCAGGGGAATCTAGAAAAGCGGAAATAACGCTCACTGGCCGCCAGAGATGACGCCTCTCTGGCGCCGACACCTCCGGGCCGCCGCTCAGCAGCATCCTGGGCTGTCGTTTCCGGAGGAAAGGGATACGCCAGGATATCCCAGGGACCGGATGCAAATACGAGGAGTCAGAGAGGCTCGAGTAAGGACAGTGGGCTGGAAGGGACTTGTGGAGCCTGAAGGAGTGGGGGTCACCGAGCACGATGGGGCGAATAAAGAAGATAATACAAAAAAACCAAAAAATTCTTCTATGGCCATAATTGGATGATCCCCTTCATAGCCTTCGGGTAAGCCCAACAATTGAATATTTGCACTTCTGATTCGATTTTCCATGGTTTCAAGCCGTATGCGAAAAAATTGCATCTCTTTAGCCATCGATTTAGACCCTCCACCGAAGACTCCAGCAATACAAGTCGGCTATTGAAGGTGTCCATTTTCTGAGAAAAGTTAGCGACCGAGGTAATCAAAGTCTGCAGTTTTAATCCTGGTGTTGCTAGGGACTCATCAGTGTCCGTGGGAGTTTTAGCTAAATCTTCTAGGCCCGACTGTGAGACCTGTGTCCCACCAGCACCTTTTCCTCGTTCTGTGCCTCCCGTTCCTTTACCTCATTTAGGGTTCCCCATTTTACTCATCCCAAGCAATCTGCTACGCAGAAATCCACTCCAAAAGTCTAAATAAGCCAAAGACACTTCCAAAATACAGTTTCTGTAGTATTTAAGTGGGGGAAATTACAGAGCTATTCACTGCTTGCTACCACCAAGCTCTGGCTCCACAGCGCCCCCACATCGTACACTTTTAAAATGGTACTTATTACCTCTGTGTAAATCGTAAACGTCCATCAGGATAACTAAACGGCTTGTAGAGATGGAACAGTAACAGAATTTGAACCACAAAATCAGCTTCTGCAGGGGAACATGACTGTGGGTTCGTTGCAGTTGAGTTGGTAAGCTGATGTCCCTTGTGCCGTTTTCTGATGTTTACTGAGGCGAGTGTTAAGATCCACCTCCACCCTTTTTGTGAAGAGTAGGGGATAACCCAAATCGTGTTGGAGGACACCAGAGCAAACATGTCGATTTTATAGATACCGCTGAGTATGTAGAAGACTGGTATGTCCCCTCTCAGCCTTTCTTTGAAGGTGAACGTGTTCAGGGCTCCAGGGTTTCCTCATGGCATTTGCCCTCTCCCCCCCCCAAAAGTCATTTTGGTCCTGTGTTGCCCATCTCGACTGCTTCAATGTCCTTCTGTATTGAAGAGCCAAGAACTGCACACAGTACTCCAGGTTGGGCCTGATAGGGGCATTGTAAAGGGATAGGAATAGCGCCAGCCGCCCTGTGCTTCTTATCTGGCCATGGTGTTTGTTCAGTGTTACTGGCTTTAGTGGATTGTTTGGGGTAGATGGTCCAAGCTGCCAGGTATCTAGAATGGAATCTGGGACCATTTCATTATTACCAGTGGTGGTATTGCCAAGGACTCACGTTTCCTTTTCCTTTTCACATGGTCGTGTTGCATCGGATAAACACTGACACTGTCCCATTGTCCAAACACTGGTAGATTGTACAGTAGACCAGTAAACTGTTCGATCTAGCCCTGCTGGCTTGTAAAAGAGGCGGTTACACAGCAGCAAGTACACCAGTTGGCCCAGTGAAATGTCTGTGGGACCAGAATGTTTCCGCAGCCGTTAGCCCTGTTGTCTAGTGTCTGCAGTACTTAATTTAAAACCTCGTCCTATGACAGACAGGAGTTTAATTTCTTTATTATAAATCTGTGGGGTTATGAAAGGCAAGGGATAAAATGTTTCCAGTGTACAGTTATAAATGCATTGATGTGCCAGCCCTGTTGGTAAACGGCAGTAGGACATGGGTGTCTGCATAGGTATGATGGGAAGGTATAATAGGACCAACCGTCTGTTTATTGTTTGGATTCCTAGTTAAATCATGGACTGCAGAACAGCAACTACAGAGATTATCATAGGTCTCACCCACCTTCCTACTGCATATGCATAAGTCTTCCACTAGGCTGTTTCTACCACATGGGGAGGTGGGTGGGGTTGCAAAGGTCGAGGGGCAAAATCGTAAGGAAAAAAATTCCCAGCCAGGTACTGGGAAGAAAATCTCAAGAAAAAGGAAAGACCAAGGCAGATGCATGAGTGAATAACAGTCATTTAAGGTTGGAAATGACCCAAGGAGCATCATGTCAGTCTCTCCCCACACTCTTTATAAGCAGGTATGAATAAGTATACCGTGTAAACACTGACTAATTAAGAGGGATTCCCTATTTAGGGTATTCAGTGATTCTGTTGGTAAGCAGAAATTTGTCCAGGCCTACTTTGAAGGCCCATGTTTACTGCTCTGTTGATCAGCTGTTCCATAGGTTCACCACCTCCTGGAGAAGTACCTCTAGACATTACCCCTGAATTTACTACCTCTTCAGGTTCATAGAAACACAGAATTTGCTGGTAGATAAGGACCACTTGGTCCATCTAGTCCACTCACTCTTCACTGCCTATAGAAGCATCGCAGATCCTACTTGCTCTCCAGCCCCAGTCACCCACCCACCCCTTTCCCTAAGATTCCCATATGCGTATCCCATGCATTCCTGAACCCCACCATTGTTTTCGCCCCACCACCTATGCTGGAAGGCTGTTAAAGGAATCCACCACTCTTTCTGGGAAGTACTTCCTCGCATCTCTCCTGAACCCACTCCCTCCAGCATCGTAGCATGTCCTCTTGTCCTTGAGCACCTCTTTTTCTTGAAAAATGCTTCCCTCCTGTGCCTTATTTACCCCGTGGGGGTATTTAAAGATCTGTGTCAACCCCCCCCCCCCGGGGGTGTGCATATTTAGGTCCTCAAGTCTCTTCTCATAAAGCTTCTGATGCAGACCCTGCACCATTTTAGTTACCCTTCTCTGGATGGCCTCCACTCTGTCCTTCTGGCGATGTGGTCTCCAGAACTGTTCATAATACTCTAGGTGGGGGTGGTCTTTCTAGCAGTCGATACATAGAAAATACCACCCCGCTCTTTCTGCTAGCGATGCCCCTCTCTGTGTATCCCAGTAGCTTTCCCAATTGCCATGTTGCACTGCCTGGTCATGTTTAGGTCTCAAGTCTCTGATTACCTCCCCATCCCCCCACCAAGTGTCTACCCTGTTGCAGTTCTTGATGTCATCCGCAGAAAGGCAGACCTTCCCTTCCAGGTCTTCTGCAGTGTCACTTATCAAGACATTAAAGAGGACCAGTCCCAGCACTGATCTGAGGCACCCCACTGGTCACCCTTCCTTCCTTGGAGTGAACTCTGTGTACCACCACCCTCTGTCACCTACCACTAACCAATTTCTTACCCAGTTTACCATCTTTGGACCCACTCCTAAGCTACCCAGCTTGCTTATTAGCCTTCTGTGTGGAATGGTGTTGATAGCCTTACTGAAGTCTAGATAAGCCACATTCACTGCTCTACCGTGATCAAATTCCTTGGTCACCCAGTCAAAAACTATCAGATTCATTTGACATGACCCCTATCCCGTGAATCCATGCTGCCTCGGGGCTTGTAACAGTCCTTTCCGTCAGCAGTGACTCTTAACTTTCCCACCACCAAAGTCTGGTTGACTGGCCTGTAATTGCCGGCCACTTCCATGCTACCACTTTTTGAAGGGGGACTACATCTGCCCTCCTCCAGTGCTCTGGAACCACTCCTGTTTCCAGTGAACTGTTAAATAGGACTATCATTGGTGCAGTCAGTACAGCGCTGGGCTCCCTCGATACCATTGGATGCATCTTGTCTGGTCCAGTTGCTTTGTCCACTGTCAGATTAGCAAGTCCCTTCAGGACTTTTTCCTTTGAAAATGAACTAATGTCCACCTCCCTCCCTCCAGTGCTGCTCCTTATTTGTGGCCCCTCCCCTTCTCCTTCCTCAGTGAGCACTGAACAAAAGTATTCAAAATGTCTGCCTTTTCTTGATCCCCCTCTGCACCAACCCCCCCGTCTCTTTTTAACCTACGATCCACCTTTTGCTTACATACCTAAAAAGAAAATGTCTTGTCCCACTTTGTCACTGCCTGGACTGTTCTGTCTTCAGTTTGTACCTTCACACTTTTTACTTCTGTCCCTGTATCCCCCGATACACCTCCCTATCCCCCTCCCTCTGTATCTCCTTATCCCATGGTGTGTCCCTGCACCCTTCTAAAGGACTCCATATCAAACATCTATGTTATGACTTTTTGCCACCCTTGAGGTATGCAGAAAATTGAAATCTGGTGCCCCTCTGTGCCTTCTTTTTTTTCTGTGAACACGGTAAAGACCGCCAGCCTCTTCTGGCTTTGGCCTTCCGTATCCATAGTCATTTTGGTGGCTGTGCAGTACACCCTTTCTACTGCCATAATTTCCAGACTGTATTGAGCCCAGAACTGTGCATGCTATACTCAGTGTCAGCTAGTTTAGATTGGTTTTCCCCACTTTAGAAATCTGGTCCCCTTACAAGAATAAGGCATGTATTAACCATGATTCACTGCAAGTAAGGTGTTTGGTACAGCATTTTTTGCCAGAGAGTAATTGTTTCTGACTGCTGTGTGGGTTTGCAGACTTTTTGTTGATAAACTTTTTTTTTTTTCCTTCCTTTGTGCTGCAGAAATCGACCAAAAAGCAGTCTGTCTCTGTATCCAAGAAGCGTTCACCTTCACATTCTCCAGTAGCAACAGAAACTGAAAGGAGCCTACTCAGACGCTTGGAGATGAGGAAATCTGTCTCACCGGAGCAAAGACGTTCATATTCTGAGAAAGGGAACCGAGCAGACAGACGTTCCACAGAGAGGAACAGAATGTCTTCAAATTATAGTCGTGCATCCCCAGACCGAAGGAGCCCAGACAGGACAAGAAACCAGAGGCGTTCACCAGGGGACAGAAGATCACCAAGAACCTCCAGGGCCTCACCAGCTCATAGGAAGTCACCAGCAGGTCGCAGAAGCTCACCTGCCAGAAGGTATTCTCCTGGTCAAAGGAGGTCATCCCCTCGGAGAAGCAGGTCACCTTCTGGACCTCACCGGTCCTATGAAGGAAGAGACAAATACTCACCAAGAAGGCGCACATCACCATCCGCCAGAGCGAGGTCACCATATGCTGGTAAAAGAAGTTCTCCGGGCATTAGATCATCTTCTAGAAGAAGCCGATCTCGTTCAGGACATAGGAGGTCACCTCCAAGAAGAGAGAGGACTTCTCCAAGGAGACAGAGGTCTCCAACTGAACGTGGGGGTTCACCCTACAGGTATAGCAAATCACCGTCCAGGAGGAATAAACAATCTGTATCTGGAAGATCACCAAGAAGAAGCAGATCACCTGTAGGTCAATGGAAAGCCTCTCCAAGACAAGATAGGTCAGCATCAAGAAGACAAAGGTCACCAGGAGGTCGTACAAGGTCACCGTCAAATAGAAATAGATCACCAATCCGCAGGTCATCATCTCGAAGAAGCAGATCATCTTCAGAAACTAGAAGGACAGCAAAAAGACAAGATAGCTCAGTGCAGAGACAGAAGTCCCCACCAGGTAAAAAGAGATCACCAGTTAGGCGGAGGTCATCATCTGAATCTAGCAGATCATCTTCTGGGTCTCGCAGAGCATCTCCAAAGAGGCAGAGGTCACCACAGAGGCATGCCAGGTCACCACAAGATAAAACTAAGTCGCCTCCATTGAGAAAATCAGCAACAGGAAAGAGCACTACATCTTCAGGAATACACAAGGCATCTCCAGTAAGACAGAGGTCTCCTCAAATCAGCAAATCCCCTTCCAGTAAAAATAGGTCACCTAAAGTGAGAAGGGAGAGATCCTCTTCAGGAAGTAGCAGGTCATCCTCAGGTTCTCGCAAAGCATCTCCAGTAAAAGAAAGGCAATCTCCAAGGAAACAGATGTCACTGCAGGCTCGCAAATCACCACCTGCTAGGAATAAGTCTCCACCAGTGAGAAGGGAGAGATCCTCTTCTGGAAGTAGCAGGTCTTCTTCAGGTCCTCGCAAGTTATCTCCAGTAAAAGAAAGGCTGTCTCCAAGGAAACGGATGTCACCACAGATTCTTAATAGATCATCGCCAACTAAAAATATGTCCCCACCAGTAAGAAGGGAGAGATCATTATCATCTGGAAAGAGCAAGTCTTCTGGACCTCGCAAGGCATCTCCCAAAAAAGATGGGTCCTCTCCCATGAAACCAAGATCTTTGCAAGAGCACAGGTCACCTTTAGTTAGAAGGAGATCGTCTTCTGGAAGTAGCAGGTCATCTTCGGGACCTCGCAAGGCCTCTCCAGTAAGAGACCGTCCTTTTCCAGTAAAACAGAAGTCTCCTTCAAAGAGAAGGGAAAGATCATCTTCGGGAAGTAGCAGGTCCTCTTCAGGACCTCGCAAAGCCTCTGCAAGAAAAGACAGGCCATCTCCAAGAAAACAGAAGTCCCCGCTGGTTCAAACACAGCCAGTTAAAAATAAGTCACCGCCAGTGAGAAGGGAAAGATCATCATCTGGAAGCAGCAGGTCATCTTCAGGATCTCGTAAGGAGTCTCTAAGAAAAGACAGGCCATCTCCGAGGAAACAGGCATCACCACCCACCCGAAATCGTTCGCCTCCAACTAAAAATAAGTCACCACCAGTTAGAAGGGAGAGATCATTATCATCTGGAAAAAGCATGTCGCCTCCAGGACTTCGTAAGGCATCTCCAAGAAAAGATGTATTGCCGCTAAAGAAACAGAGGTCCCCACAAGAGCGCAAGAAATCGCCTGTAGATAGAAGTATGTCTTCTCCTGTGAGAAGAGATCGATCTTCAGGGAGTAGCAGGGCTTCTTCAGGGCCCCGCAAGGCATCGCCAAGAAAAGATTTCCCATCTCCCATGAAGCAGAAGACCCTGCAAGAGCGCAGTAGATCACCTGCAGATAGAAATAAGTCACCACTGGTGAGAAAGGAGAGATCCACCTCAGGAAGCAGCAAGTCATCTTCAGGACTTCGTAAGGCCTCTCCAAGAAAGGACAGGCCATCTCCAAGGAAACAGAGGTCACCACAAGTTCTTAAAAAATCTTCTCCGGATAGAAGTAAGTCACCTCTGGCAAGAAGGGAGAGATCCTTTTCCGTAAGCAGCAGGTCTTCTTCAGGACCTCGCAATGCATCATCCATAAAGGACAGGCTGTCTCCAAGGAAACAGAAATCCCCACAGATTCGTAATCGATCACCACCAGCTAGAACTAAGTCCTCCCCTGTCAGGCGAGGGAGGTCATCTTCAGGAAGCAGCAGGTCATCTTCAGGTTCACACAAGGCATCATCAGTAAAAGACAAGCCATCTACAAAGAAACTGAAGTCACCACAGGCTCTGAATAAATCTTCACCAGCTAGAAATAAGTCTCCACCAATGAGGAGGAGGAGATCCTCTTCAGCAAGCAGCAGGTCATCTTCAGGATCTCGCAAGACATCCCCACTAAAAGACATGCCATCTCCAAGGAAACGGAAGTCACCACAGATTCAGAATAAATCCAGGTCTCCACTAGTGAGGCGGGCAAGATCCTCTTCAAGTAGCAGGTCCTCTTCTGGATCTCGCAAGGCCTCCTTATCAAAAGACAGGCCATCTCCAAGAAAACTGAAGTCACCACAAATTCAGAATAAATCCCCATCATCAAGAACTAAGTCCCCACCAGTGAGGAGGGCTAGATCCTCTTCTGAAAGCAGCAGGTCTTCTTCAGGTTCTCGCAAAGCATCTTCAGTTAATGACAGGCCATCTGCAAGGAAAAAGAGGTCCCCACAAGAGCGCATCAAATCTCCTGGTGCTAGAAATATGTCACCATTGGTGAGGAGGGAGAGATCTTCCTCCAGAAGCAGTAGATCCTCTTCAGGACTTCGCAGGGCATCTCCAGAGAAACAGAGGTCTTTACAAGGTCGGAACAGATCACCCACTGATAGAAATAAGTCCCCCCTGGTGAGAAGAGACAGGTCATCGTCCAGTAGTAGTAGGTCATCTTCAGGACCTCATAAAGTCTCTCCAAAAGAAAAGAGATCTCCACAAAGGTGCAGTAAATCTCCTTTGCATAGAAACGCATCTCCTCCAATGAATAAAGAAAGAATATCCTCTTTAGCATCTCACAAAGCGTCTCCAAGAGCAGACAGGCCACCTCCCTGGAGGCAGAAGTCACCACAAGATAGATCCTATGAAAGAGGCAAGTCCTCTCCAGCTTTTACAAGGTCACCTCCAAAACCAGATGAGTGCCCTCTAAAAGCAGAGCGGTTGTCATCTGAAAACATTTTATTAGCTGTGAACAAAGTTAGGTCCTCTCCAGTCCTAGGTAGGACATTGATAGAGAAATGCATACAGTCACCTGCTCACAAGTCCTTCTCAGAACGTTCCACCGGCTCACAAGAAGGAAAGAAAAGATCACCACCACCACCGCAGCTTTACTCCCCTACCAGCCACACATCAAGCAGGTCAAGGTCACAATCTCCAGACAACCATCTAGATGTTGACATGTCCACCTCACCGGCTCCACACTTGGTGCAAAGTTCTTTGTTGTCCAAGAACACAGAGTTTCAGCAGTCAAAATCCAGATCTCCCTCTATACCCAGGCAACGAGAAGCGGCATCCCAGGACAATGAGCACAAGTCTGCTCTGCTGTCTTCTCCTCAAAGATGTGAGCCAGCAGTCAGCAGAGCGGCAGAGCTACAGGCGTCCAAGTCACCACAGCAAGAGCCCTCTCCTGCTGATAAACCAGAGGTACAAAGGCCAGTATTGCAAGACCTCTTTCCTGAGGAGTCTAAAGCTAAGGAAGAAGATCAGAGTAGCTCACGGCCACCATCCCAGCTGCATGACAAGACACAAGGACTTGAACTCGCAGAACAGAGCAAAACAGTCCAAATGAAATCCAGTCCAGCACCTCAGAGACAGTCATCCCCACCCCATGCTCCCCCACCTCTGCCTGCAGAAAGTAAGACTAGAAAAAGAAGCAGCAGCACCTCATCATCATCCTCTTCCAGTTCCAGCTCCTCTGGCTCTAGCAGTGGCTCTCCATCTCCAAAGCGGAAAGAGAAGCGAAGCAGCAAGAAAAGGTAAGATGCCTCTGGAACCTGGTATCAAGATAAAATCTACATGGTACAATAATCTTGCACAAATGATCTCTGTTATTGCATTAACATGGAATTTGTCGGCAGAAAAGGACCATTTGCCCCACCCAGTCTGCCCAGATGTTCCCTGCCTAATCTGTCTCAGCAGACCTAACTGGTCTCCAGTGACCATCCCTTCTTGTTCACTAATATTACTGTATATCTGTCCCATACATGCTTGAAATCCCCTATTGTTTCTGCCTCCACCACTTCTGCTGGAATTCCAGGTATCTGCCACTCTTTCTGTGAGATAGTACTTCCTCACATCCCTCTTTAACATACACATACACACACACGTGCACACTCTTCATTGCATGCCCCATGGTCCTGATTCTTTTAGTCATAGTAAACAAGGTGAAATAAAATTGAGTCAGAATGGAAAAGTGTTTGAAACAAATAAAGCTGCAGAAATGTTGAATGACTATTTTATAAAATTACCCGATCTGAAATTAGATTCAATTAATATTCCGAATGAAGTAAAGGGTATGAGTCCCCAAAATGAGAAAGAACGCAAATTCAGGGTTGAGAGTGACAAATAAAGAAGTTCTAAAAAATATAAATAGATTGAAAGTAAATAAAGCGAGTAGTCCAGACAAAATAGATAATAAACTATTAAAAGAGGCAGCCATAGAATTGTCACCTTTATTAAGGGATATTGTTACTTGGAGTTTAAAGGGGGGGGACAGTTTCCTTCTAGCTGGAAATTAGCTAAAGCGATATCAATAGATAAGGGAGGGGACCCAGAGGAAGTTTCAAATTACAGTCCGATAGCCCTATTGTCTACAATATCCAAGATATTTGAAAAAATTGTCCACGATCAGCTAATGGACTATTTGGAAAAACATAATAAATTGACACAACAACAGTATGGATTTAGACAGGGTAGGTCCACTGCTACTGCACTCACGGACTTCCTGGATCTTATAGCAGCTCCTCTCGGGGAAGCAAAGTCCGTGGGTGCAGTACACGTGGACCCATCTAAAGCTTTTGATTTAGTAAATCATAGCATTTTGATAAATTCATTAAAGAAAATAGGGGTGAAGGAAGAAACTTGTGATTGGTTTATATCATATCTTGATAAAAGATCACAATTTGTAGTCCTAAATGGATACCAGTCAAGTATAGACTATGTAACAAGAGGGGTTCCCCAGGGATCTATCCTGTGTCCCCTCTTGTTCATAGTCTATTTAAATGACTTACCAAAAAACATTGGATACTCAAAAATTCGGCTTTATGCAGACGATACAGTTTTGGTAGCAGAGGGAAAAACTATAAGTGAAGCTGAAATTAACTTAAAGAGAGATTTTAATTCTATGCAAGGTCATTTTTCATCCTTGGGCCTATTGGTTAATAGTAAAAAGACACAGGTCATGTCATTTGCATTGGATTTAAAGGGAATTTCAAAACTAAAAATAAAGACTAGGGAAAGTTTTTAGAACAAACTGAAACATATAAATACTTAGGGGTATATATAGATCAGTGTCTTACTTTTCAACATCACACAACAAACTTAAAGAAAAACACATGCTAAGATAGGAGCTATGAGACAAATATCAAATTGTCTGACGAGAAACTAGATTGATTATGATTAACCAATTAATAATGCCAGTTATTGATTATGGTAGCCATGTTTACAGACACACAGCTAGGAAAAATTTAAATTATTTGGATATACTTCACAATAAGCTTGCAAGATTTGTGCTAAGGTGTGATTTTAAAACACATCACTGTACCATGTATATGGAACTAGGATGGATTCCGTTAGATTTAAGGGCTAGGGGAATCTGGCTAAATCAGGTTCGAAATATATTTAAAAAACCAATCATTAGATAGTTTAAAAAATAGATTACAAAAACCAAAACATGGTCTGAATTTAAGAAAAACTGGTGCTAGAGATTTAATAATACCAAAGTTAAAAAATCGATTTAGTGAAATGACCCTTCAATATCAGGTAGCTTAAAGCTGGAATTGTCTCTCCCTCAGAATTAACAATTCCTGATCATGTTTTTAAAACTGGTTTGAATCATGCTACATGAACCTGCTACAGTTGTTGCTGTAATGGGTGAAAATGGTGAAAAAGTAAAAATGTTAGTATGCCTGTTATTGATGTGTTTGTAAAATTTTGATGAACTGTTTTTTGTATTCTTTTGTAATTTTGTATTGTTAATGTGTAGTTGTAACAAATTTTTGTATAATGTAAACAGGTAAGCCTTGTAAATAGGGTTTTTCGGAACCCTAATGGCTATATCACTGTATAAATAAAATTTTACTATACTATACTATTTGAAAGACTCCCCTCCTGCACCCTTTTCACCTCTGTGAGATACTTGTAGGTCTCTTACATTCCCTCTCACTCTCCTATCTTCCAGGGTGTATATGTTGAAGTCCCTCAGTCTCTCCTCATACGGCTTTTGATGCTGTCCTTGCATGATTTTAGTTTCTCCTCTGGACTGTCTCCACCCTGTCTGTTCTTTCTGAAGTGCATCTTCCAAAATTGGACGCACAGTACTCCAGGGGTCTCACTGCCAGTGATACAGTGGCAACACCACATCCCTCCTTCTCTAGATATTCCTCCCTATGCACATCAGCATCCCATTAGCCCTACCCATGCTTTGTCACACTCCCTGCCACTTTGTGTCCCTTTCTTGGTTGGTGACTGTCAGTACCTCCCCTCATCCTATGCTCCACTCCTGGTTTCCTGTGCCCTAGGTGCATGATTTTGCATTTTTTGGCATTGAATCCCAACTGCCTTGCCCTTGACTACTCCTCGGAGTTTCTGAAGATCCTTGCACGTTCTCTCTACCCCCTAATGGGTGGCCACCCTATTACAGAGTTTGTTATCTTCTGCAAAAAGGCACATCCTCCCTTCCAGTTATTCTTCAGTGTCACTTATGAAGACATTGAAGAGGACTGGTCCCAGTACAGAACCCTATGGCACCTGGCTGGTCACTCTCCTGTCATTAGAGAGAGTGCCATTCACCATCCTCTGTTGCCTATCCGTTAACCAGTTTCTAACCCAGTTCACCACTTTGGATCCTACCCCTAGGCTGCTCAGTTTCTTTATCAGTCTTCTGTGTGGCGCATTGTCAGACAACTTGCTAAAGTCCATGTAGGCCTAGTCTACTGCCCTCATTTGATCTGTTTCCCTGGTCACCCAGTCTAAAAAAACATTAAATTAGTTTAGTATGAGACACACACACACACACACACACATGAATCCATGCTGTCTGTGTTCTTGCAGTCCATTGGATTCAAGATACTCTACTAGCCTTTCCGTAAACAGTGTTTCCATTAATTTTTCCACCACTAAAGTGAGACAGACCAGCTTGTAGTTGCTGGCCCGTTCTCTGCTGTCACTGTTTTATATAGAGGCTCCACATCTGCTCTTCTCCAGTCCTCCGGAACCACCCATTTCCAGTGAATTGTTGAACAAGGCTGTCGGTGGGGTAGCTAGCACCTCCCTGAGTTCCTTTAGTACTCTTGGATGTATCACGTGTGGTCTCATAGCCTTATCCACCTTCAGAGCTGCAAGCCCTTTCAGAACTCTTTCCTCTGAAAATAGACTTCTCCACCTCGCACCCACCCCTTGTTTCAGCTACTCCCTGCTAGTCTGCCCCCTTGAAGACTGAGTAGAAGTATCTGTTAGGATAGCAGCTTTTTCCTTGTCCCTCCTGCACTGTGCCCCTGCCGCTTTCCTAATCCTCACTGTCCCTCCCCTTGATTTCATCTTCCCACATCTCTGAAGAAAGTCTTATCCTGTTTAGCTACCTCTGTGGCTATCCTTTTCTTCCCTCAGTACCTTTCCTGCTTCTCTGTTTTACTTGGTATACCTCCCTGTCCTCTTTCCTTGACATTTCCTTATACCTAAAGAATGCCTCACTTTTCTTCCCCTTCAGCACGTTGGCCACTTCACTAGAGAATCATAACTGCCCCTTTTTCCTTATGCTGTTATTCAGCTTCACGCAGAGGCTGGTTGGCTTAATTATGCCCTCCCTTATTCCCCACTCTGCCTATACCCTCCTGGCAACCCCCCAAAAAAAAAAGGCAGCTTGAGGTAGCCTCCCATTTTTCAAAATCTGTCCTGAAGTCCAGGACACGCAACTCATGTGGTTTGCCTCTGCTATTATCTTTATGTTCAACCACTCTGTACTTTTTTATTTATTTATTTCAATCTAGGATTACAATACCTTTGAGCCGAGGCTGTTTTACAAAGGTTCCACGTCAGCGTGTGCAACAGTCATCATTTTTAGTTAAAAACATAGTCATTGACTTGCAGACATGTAATAACCAGTACAAAGACTTGAGCTATGAGCAAGACAAGAGAAGGGGTGGTGGTGGGGAGAGGTAGGAAATCGGGGTGCAGAGGGTAGGGGAGTATGGGAGGTGGTTGAGGCGGGCAGGAGTGGAGATATGGGGAGGTGGGTGGTATGGAGACAGTGCAGCCAGGTGGCCTTGTCAAGGAATATGACAGGTAAGGTGCTAGGGGTGCAAAGACTGATTGTAAGTCCTGAATGCTGGGGCATTTGCAGCTGGAACGGTGGAAATGTTAAGATGGGCAATCGCAGAATACAAGCAGTGAGAGGCGCAGCTTGGACTTGAAGAGGCAGAGTGTTGGATCGGTCGCTATGTCGCTGCCAAGACAGTTGAGCCAGTTGGATGCCCGATAGGCGAATGATCTTTGTCCTTGGGTCGTGCGACATCGTGGGATATGCAGTAGATGAGAATTGAATCTCCTTGTAGTGACGTTCCTATGTCTAGGCTTAAGGAGGGCACAGACACCAGGTGGGGCAAGCCCCATTATAATTTTCTTGGCTGTGATGCAGGTTTGGTATTTTATGCGTTTGTCCAGTTGAAGCCATCCAGATTGGGAATAAAGGTCACATGTGTGGGTACGGCGATGTGAGCCAGTGATGAGACGACAGGCCTTATTCAGGGAGGTCGCAATACATTTGAGAGCAGTGGTAGTTGCAGACTCTTATATAAGACCATAGTCTATGATGCTGACGATGGCGCTTTGGACGGCCACTGACAGTGCTTCTGGGGTTAGGTGTTTCCTGTGCCGGAATAATATGCCTAACCTCGCATTGGCAGACTTTGCAACATTGCTGATGTGGACAGTGTATGAGAGGTGGGGATCAAGGGTGATGCCGAGGTACGTGAACAATTGTGTTTGCTCTAGGATGGCTCCTTGTTCGGTTGCAGTGGAGAGGTGGAGTTGTTTATTTTTGTTGTGGGGGCTGCAGAAGACCATAGACTTCGTTTTTTTCTGATTGAGAAGTAGTTTATGATTTAGGAACCAGAATTCGATGGAGGAGAAGGCCTGCTGAAGTTTATTTTATAATTGGATTGGATCAGGGTCCGAGGTGAGGATCACAGCATCGTCGGCGTAGTGAATTATTTGTTCTGGGCAGCTGTCCGGTAGTGAGTTTAAGAATAGGCTGAAGAGGAGGGGTCCCAGAATGGAGCCCTTGGGGACTCCCGAGCAGACCGGTCTAGGGTCCGAGAGTGTATCAGCGATTCTTACTGTTTGGGACCGTTCTTCAAGGTAGCTGTTAAACCAGCCAGTGGAGTTGGTTGACTGCCCAGTGTTCTGAAGCTGGACAAGCAGGAGGCAGTGACTGATGGTGTCGAAGGCTTTAGTTAAGTCAGTGTAGATTGAGCCTAGTAGTTCACCGGAGTCAAGTGTGTTGTGGATTGCACCGGTAAATTCAAGTAGGGCCGTGACCTTTGCGGAACCCGTGTTGTTGCTTGCACAAGATGTTGTACGTATCCAGGTATTCTGTGAGCTGGTCCGAGACGATGCATTCTAGTGCCTTGGAGAGTGGGGGTAGTAGGGAGATAGGTCTGTAGTTATCGTGGGCAGTTTTGTCACCACTTTTATGGATTGGGGTGACAGTGGCAGATTTCCATCTGTCCGGAACTGGCTGAGGGAGAGGTTGAAAATTCTGGTCAGAGGACTAGCACTTCCATCAAGTGTCGGACAGGATTTTGAGATCGAGAGTCATTTCTGAATCTTGATTTACCAAGGCTTTGGTAACATATTTGTGTACTTGTGAGCCTTGACTGCTTTGAAGTAGAAGGGTGGGGTGGGGGCTGGTGGGAGTAGTGTTCATTCTTGGACAGAGGGGCTTCACCATCTTTGAAGTAGTCCTGGGGTAGGACAGCTGAGGTTGGTAAAGGCTTTGTTAAAGGTATCCGCAGTGGTTTTTGGGTTGAGGGTTGTGGTTCCGTGGATGTTGAGTATTGATTTTGGGGGGGGGTTGGGGTGGATTCCCGGTGAGTTCCTTTATGTTCTTCCAGAATTCCCGACCATTGCCCCAGGAGTTTGTGAGGGCATGCTTATAGTAGGCGGACTTCATTTGCCGGATGGTTTTGGTGCAGTCATTGTGGGCACGTTTGTAGTTTTGGATGTCGTTTTGCCTTCCAGAGTTTCTGGCCAGCTCCATAGGTGGTCTCTTGTTTTTAGCCTCCTGGGGAGGTCACCTGTGAGCCAAGGGTTACTGAGTGATTTGACTTTGCGTTTCTTAATAGGAGCATACGTGTCTTAGGCCACGGTGAAGATGTTTATGAAGTGGTCAAGGGTAGTGTTTACGTTGGTTGCATTGAAGATAGGGGACCAGTCTTGATGGAGGAGGTGGGATTTGAGTTGAGGAACAGTGTTTACTGGTACCTAAGACTCTATATTGTGCCATCTGCAGTGCTGTCCCTGTTTGTATGTACTGCCTCCTCACTAATGGGTTCTTTGACTAGCTGCCTGAGAAAAGCCCCCTGTAGGGGAGAGTTAAGATGACACTACTTTTTGCTGAAGTTGCCATTGGAAGGTTCCACTCCATGTCTGGCAGATTGAGGTCACCAACTAGCAGCACCAAGTCCATTGGTGATGTAATACAAAAACTGCATCACCACCACGCTGAGATGATGCCTTAGAGATTAGAAAGATGCTGATGAATCAGAACTCCATTAGTCAGATTTGTTTTCTCCCCTGAAGAGAACAGTGGCCTCCAAGCACTCGCTAAGTCCTTTATATATTTTAATTTGTAAAAGGTCCTATAGTTTTTCTTATTTAGTTCTCAGTATTTACATTAGATTATTTTTATCTAACTTTTGATATTTTATTGGTATTCTCTGCTTCTCAGTCGGTTGCATGGAACTAGAGAAAAGTCCGTTTTGCTGTTCACGCTTAAAGGAAAACTACACCCTCTTATCTTGTAAATTTTGTTTCCATGTCAACAGGCAACTTTTCCTGTAGCTGTTGGAGCGATACATGTTTGCTTTAGTTTGTTTTCACTGTTCTTGCTAGTCCCCAGTAACTACCTTGGGGGGTCTATTTTATAGTTGTTGAAATCTCATTGTCCATGAGTGCTGCATTGGCATATGAGAACATGCTGTCACATTACCCATTTATACCATGTATCTCTATGCTGAAAGAGCAAATATACTGCAAAAACTCTCTGGGAACACACTAATTGAGTGCAGTTTAAAGGGGAAACCCCTGCATTTCAACTATTGATAGTTTGCAAAGCTAACTAAAGGCAAATGTGATATTTCACACCTTGCTGCAGCTGGTTTCCTTGAAGTCTAATTAGGCAGGCAGGCATACTGTGGAGTCTAAAGGGTGCTGACATGTTCTCATATGCTAATGCAGCTCTTGGGGGATGAGATTTCAACAACCGAAAATGAAGACCCCTCAGGGATAGTTACAGGGACTAGTAGGAACAGTGAAAATAAGCAAACTTAGTCACATACTTCTGTAAACAGGTGCACGAAAAGAGTTGTTTGTTGACATGGAAACAAAGTATACTAGATATGAGGGTGTAGTTTTTCCTTTAAATGTAGTAAAAGTTATTCTGGTTAAAAATATAAAAAGAACCAGTTATTTTGCAAGTTTTATTTAGCGGTTTACAAATTTTGTTTAAGGAACCGGCAATACTTTCTGGTTGTATTCAGTTGATTGGTATGACTGAAAAGCCTAAGAAAAGGACAGGGTCAGTGGGTTTCAAAATGATTAATCCTGTCTCATGATCTTGGCATAGGACAGGGTCGTCGGGGTTTAAAAATTATTACTGCTGTCACATGATTTTGGCATAGGCAAACAGCTATGGTCTGTGTTTTAATTGATTGAGCCCTTACTACAGCTATTTAAATTGTGATTTGTGTAAACATTTGTGCCTAGAACAACATAAAAAGGGCAAAACTCAGCAGTCTAGCAGCATTACAAAAAGAACAAGCATTTGTCAATGCCGAATGTTCACCGCTGATATTGTTGTTGTACCAGGTCTTGCTTTTACACATTTTTACTATATATTTACCCAGGATAGAGCAGATGAGATGCAATATCTCATTTTCATCTATGTCCTGCTTTGACACATTAAGAGTGTAATAACCCAGGATAGGATAGCTCAGAGGCAATATCTACTTTTAAGTGGGCTAGCACATTTTGACTCCAAATGACCAACAGTCTTTTTATGACCTGACATTAGGATCAAAATAGGTTGCATTTTTAAAATCCCATCCGAAAGGTGATTTCTCTATGCGAATGTGGAAACAAATTTAGGAGTGGATTTGAGAACTGACACTTGCCACATTCAGGAAGTGGGTAACACATGGGATATGTTGAACATTAGGGGCCAAAATCTGCAATAATAAAGTGATAAGTAAATGTTGGAACAATTCAGCGTTTCCTCATACCTTAGTTTTTATTTATTTATTTATTTTTACATTTTTACCCCAAATTTGCAACTTAAAGTATTTATGACCACTCCTGACATGAGAGGTGTCATTCGAAAATCAGTGGCCGAAAGTTCATTTTGCACCACAAGTGTGAAAACATATTGTGGGTAGGATTTGAGAAATGACAGCTGAGGTGACATGAAAAAATTAACTACGTTAAAGGAAAACAGTGGAAAACCTACCGGCTTTCACAGCTAGTGCCAAAACGCCTGATTAACACTTTTACACAGTAAGGAAACTGTTAATAGTACTTGCACATGTTTTTTATTTACTCGAAAGAGCGCACCACAACTTCTGGTTTTCACAGCTGGAAACCACCATCTCATGAGCAGTGGCAAGCTTTCCCCGCTTACCTTATGCTAATATGCCCTGCCAACCAGTGGCTGAAGTTGGCAGGGCATATTAGCATAAAGTAAGCAAGGGAAGCTTGCAAGATGGTGGTTTCCAGCAGTGGAAACTGGTGCTGCTTCAGTTAAATAAAAAAACATGCACAAGGACTGTAAAAACTTCCCGTACTGTGTAAAAGTGCTAGTCAGGTGTTTTTGGCACCAGCTGTGAAAGCCGGTAGGTTTTCCGTTGTTTTCCTTTAAAAATCTGGGTTCAAAATACTAAAAATCTTGGCAAAATAAAGATCTTTGTTCCACCCAGTCAGATCTGTTATACCCTTCCCTATCCTAAGACCTAATGTCTAGATGGGGTTTTTGCTCTTTACTGCTAATCCTGAGTAACTAAAAAGCCTTTAAAGATCAGTTGCCAATGTTTTACAGATTTACAATAACACAGGACTTCCAAGTCCTTGTGTCATGATTAGTGTGTCCTGAAGATGATATCCTGATTGGTTTTGTGGTTTTCTTTAAATCAGCATCTGTATATGTGCTCTGCAGTAACTGAAAACAGTGAAGATATTTCTTTCCCTATTAGTGAGTGATGATATAATTCCTGCCCAGCTTGTTGGTGCAGCAGTGAAGTCCTTAATTGTCTGTAGTAGCTTCCCAGTCAGAGTAATCTGTAGGGCTAATTGTCTTTATTCCAGGTGTGCTACTAACTCATCTGGTTTGTGTTTAGATAGATTAGGTTACAATCTAGCATTCTGTTCTCATAAAGAGTTGGTCATTTAAGCAATATACCATGAGAGGGTGTTGGTGATGCCAGGATTTACCCATGCCATGAGGTGGTGTTGGTCACTCGGCTACGCCTCAGGACCGAACACCCCAGGGGTTGGTAAATCCTGGCATCACCAACACCCTCGAGTGGGATATTGCATTACACAATGTTAATGTTTTGTGTATAGTAATTTTTTTATTTTTAGTATTTTTTTTATTTTAAATAGTAAAAATAGTGAAAGTGTCACTACACCAGAGAAAATAGTCCATTTGGTGGAGATTCGGGAGTTTGTTTTTCTAAGATGATGAGCATTTCTTCTAGCTCCGTTTTGTATGTTAAGGCGAATGTAGTATCAATTTGTATTTCTTTTTTTTGTGTTTTTGTTCTAGTACTGGCGTTTTTGTGTTTCGAGGCACGTTTGTTAGCCAGCAGTGAATGTGGTGGTGGGTGGAGCAGAGATGGAGTCGAAGTGATTTTTGCGTGTGATAGCTCGAGCGGTTGCTTGGTACCTGTTCTCATGGGGCAGCATGACAAGAGTTAGATTCAAACAACTTGAAGTCTTGCTGTATTCTGACAAGTGCAGTTAGCCCCAGCCTTTAAACTGCCCTGGAGAACAAAGGGTTAACATTTCTATGCAGAGCATAGAATGCTGTGTTCGAGCTCCGTTGATGTCTCGGTCTGTTTCGCTTTGAATGCTAACCGTCAGATTCTTTACTCCGCCTCACTGAACAGTCGCTCCGGAGATTTCTCCTGCAGCTCGGTTCGAAAGTCGGTTGAAGTGTCATTTTTTTTCGTCAGTTTCTAACCGAAAAAGTTTCCCGCATGGTCGGTTCAGTCTCTGTCTGTGGTACCGTGAGTACTAGATAGGTTTTGTACTGTGTTTCTGTGTGGAACTTGTAAAAAGTGTGGTCATTTGTTTAATTCTTGTCTAACTTTAGTGTGTGGTTACCGGATCTTACTTCGAGACACAGCTCTTGCAGCAGGTTACACCATTAGGACTGAAGCCGGCAGGCGTCAGGACCTGGAAAAAAATTCTGACTAGCTATCTTCAGCAGGGACCGCTGACGTGGTCCGCCTCAAATCAGGCGTGGTACATAAAGGCGGTCCCACCGTTCCCAGTTCTTTCCCACCGTCGACTTGCATGTCTCGACCCTTCGGTTCGGTTTCTAGCGCATACGCGTGGTAAAGTGTTTTCCTACGGGAAATTTGTTCTCCGAGTTCAGTTTTCTTTCTGATGTCCTCCCCGACCTCTGGTCACTCCTCGAAGTGCGCCTGTGGGAAGCAGATCCCATTTAAGGATCCTCACTCGGCCTGTGTCCGGTGCCTAGGCCCAGACCACGACACCCGGTCCTGCTCTTTTTGCCAGGGTTTCAACAGCAGAACCCGGATCCGTCACCAGAAGGCCCTACAGGCGTTCTTGTTACAGGAGCAACTCAAGTCCATGGCTTCCAAGGGGGATTCATCGCAGAAGGCCCGCAAGCATGCTGAAAAGCACAGAGAGAAGACCCCTTCCAGGTCCCCTTCTAGGGCCTCTGACTCGAGCAGCTCTGGCTCCAGGTCCGACCGCTCTCCTTCCTGGGCCAGCTCTCAGCCTCCCCCCGCTGCGGTGAGAAAATCTTCTTCCTCTTCTCAGGCCAAAACTCCCAGGCCTTCCTCGTCCTCCAAGGTCCTGGATAAGTCGGGGGATTGCCACCATCACCACAAGTCGGGTTCCTGCCATTCTGAACCCGACATCAGGTCTGCTTCCTTGCCTCCTCAGAAAACCAAGGAGCTCACCTCACTCAAGAGGCCGCAGGACCCGGCGCTTGATTAAATCCCGGCGTCGGCCTCCCTCCCCAAGTCCCCCAAACCGTCGTCTGCCAGAAGGCCATCTTATGCCAGGCCTACTCATCACCGGACGCGGTAGGGACCGCGCCCACTCCAATTGAGAAGAGGACCCCGACGCCTCCGACCGACGTCGGTCAGGAGACCATCACTAAGGAGGAGTTAACCCAGCCCGAGGACCAGACGGGCGACCCCGGTCCTGTTGAGACTCCCAGGGAACCCTCGCCGCAACCCGAGCCCCCTGTGGAGCCGTCGTCGGGCCTTTCCTTTTCAGAGGTGAAGGAGCTTTTCACTTACTGGTGGGATACCATCAAAAAGGACGTGGTCCCCACTCCACCACCGCTTCCTCGTCCTACACCGGTTGCTCCTCCGGTTCCTGCGCCCCCGTCTCCCTCTGGGTCTGCAGGCCGGTTACCTCCTCCCCGGGAGCCCAGGACCCCTCCAAGGGGGAGACTCGATAAAAGGAGACCTCCGTCCAGATCCTCTTCTAGGTCACCCAGTCCCAAGAGACCCAGAAGACGCCACCGTTCGCCTTCAACGAGGACACGGGATCAGAGTTTTGCAGCATCCAGATCCCATCTCCCTCTCCATCCCTTCTGCGGACCCACGTGAGCTGCCAAAGTCTCCTCCGGATGACCCTTCGTTCTCGGATATCATGAGACATATCCAGGAGAACATGGGATGGGATGCGGAAGAGTTAGACCCCGAAAGGCTACACCTCGCGAAGTATCTTCGGCAGAAGGACCCCAAGCCTGTGGTGGTGCCACCCTTGGTAGACACTTTCGTGGACGTCACCAAGGCAGCGTGGAAGCATCCACATTCGCTCCCGGCGATGCCGAAGAAAGCTGACCACTCTGTACAAGGCTCCAAGAGAAGACCAGTACTTGACCCAGCATCCTCAGGCACGACTCTCTGGTCATAACAGCCTCTCATGGCCGGTCCCAGAGACCGCAACATCTGAGGCACCCTGCCATCGGACCCAGAGTCCAAGCAGCTGGACTCCATGGGTAGGCGCACGTATGCTTCCACTACCTGCGCCATCAGATCCTTGAATTACTTGACCCACATGGTGCATTTCCAAAATGCCCTGTGGGAGCAGGGTCTGGATGCGGCTGAGAAGTTGCCGGAAGGTGAGCAGAAGGAGGAGATGTTACAGCTCCTCCGTACGGGTTCGGACGTGGGAACCCAGGTGCTACGAGTCGCGTACGACTCCGCGGACTCATCGGCCCGAGCAGCAGCTTCAGGCGTATGCCTCCGGAGGCACTCTTGGCTCCGTGTCTCCGGGTTTACCCCAGACGTCCAGAAAAACATCATGGACGCCCCATTCGAGGGAGAAGTTTTGTTTGGTAAACCCTCAGAGAAGATAATTACCAAACTCCAAGAGGCCGGGAAGGCGGTGAGGTCGGTTCAGGCCATGTACCGACCCAAGCTTAGTTCCTTTCGTAGGAACCAAAGCCGATTTCGTGGACGGACGCAGAGACAACAGTCCCGCCCCGTTCCACAGCAGAGGGGCTCCGGTTTTCGCAGAGCCCAGGGAAAACAACCCGCAGGTCGGAGCCAGCGCGCTCCTAAGCCGGTCCAGCCAGCGGGACCCTCAGCCGCCACAGCCTGACTCCTTCCGCCCCGCCCTCAGGATCAACGGGGGACTATGGTCGGGGGTCGATTAGTAATTTCCTGCCGGGATGGCAGACTATAACCACCGACAGGTGGGTTCTGCAGTACGTTGGAAGAGGCCACTTTATAGAATTCATGGAAAAGCCACCCTAGGCCTCCATTGCTCTCCTGATACCCGGTCAGCACAAGTCATTGATCAGGCAAGAGGTGCTCGCGCTCCTGCAAAAGGGAGCGATAGAGTACGTCCCAGAGAACCAGAGAGGACACGGATACTATTCCCATTTCTTCCTGGTTCCAAAGAAAACGGGGGACCTCCGTCCGATTCTGGACCTCAGAGACCTCAATCTGTCGGTCGCCTACAAAAGATTCCGCATGGTAATCCTTCCGGGTCTTATTCCCATGCTGAAGCAAGACGCCTTTTTAGCATCTCTAGATATGCAGGACGCTTACCTGCACATCCCTATATCTCAAGCGCACAAGAGGTTCCTGCGCTTCGAGTTTCTCGGCCATCATCTTCAGTTCCGAGCCCTTCCATTCGGGCTGTCATCGGCACCCAGGGTCTTTACCAAATGTATGGCAGTCGTGGCAGCTCTCTGGGAGACAGGGCCATTATGCGCCCTGTACCTGGACGATTGGCTTTCATGGTCAGCCCAGAGGTTGCTATACGGGCGCATCCAGAGCACCCAGGACCTGTTTCTATCTCTGGGCATCCTAATCAACCACAAGAAGTCTCTCCTGGTACCGGCCGCAGAAACTGCAGTTCATAGGCGCAGTACTGGACACCGCTCAAGGAAGAGCATTTTTCCAGGCAACAGAGCGGAGCGCATCAGATCCCTCATCAGGGACTTTCATCGAACAGACCGCGCCTCAGCCAGGTTGGTCCTTCGCTTTGCTGACACATGGCTGCGCCATTCCTACTGTCCCTTCTCTCGAAGGCTCCACATGCGTAACTCAGTGGATGCTCAAGGTGCAATGGGACCAAAGGCAAGACCACATGCAGCATCCGTCAGAATCACGAATACCGCGATTCGAGACTGGCAGTGGTGGCTAGACCCAGGACACCCTCTATGGGCGTCCCTGCTTATAGCGCCGTGCCCCGAGGTAATCCTCACCACAGACTCCTCAGGCCTAGGGTGGGAGCACACCTGGACGGGTGAAGTCCCAGGTACGTGGACCCTCTGAGGCCCACCTCCATGTCAGCTCCCAGAGATGAGGGCGGTCCTTTATGCCCTGCAGGCCTTTCAGTCAGAAACCCGGCTACTCTCCTGCTTCCAGACAGACAACACGGCGGTGATGTATTACCTCAACAAACAAGGAGGCGCACTTTACCCTTTGCAGGGAGGCCATGAGGGTGTGGGATTGGGTAATCTGACACGGAGCGAACCTGATCACAGTACATGTTCCCGGGGTTGACAACACGATTGCAGACGGCCTGAGTCGCTCCCAGGCCAGAGTCCACTAGTGGGAACTTCTCCAGGAGGTAGCAGAGGATCTGTTTCTTCGATGGGGAACTCCAGAATTGGACTTGTTCACCTCCCCATCCAACGCAAAACTGCCCAATTTTTGCTCGCTAAATCTAGGGCCTGGTGTTTTCTGGCGAGACGCGTTGTCCCTCTCCTGGGCGGACAGATTCCTCTACGCTTTCCCTCCCTTCCCGTTGATCCAGAGAGTTCTTCTCAAACTGCGCTTGGAGCATGCAACAATGATCTTGGTGGCCCCATTCTGGCCCAGGCAGATCTGGTTCCCTTTGCTGATTCAGCTGTCCTGGGAACCCTCCCTCGCTGCTATTCAGCTCCCACCTCTTGTCTCAGGAGAAGGGTTCACTGGTCCACCCGGACTTACGCTCACTGAACCTGCACGCATGGCTCCTAGAGACATAGCCATCTTGCGTCACGGGGTCTCGCAAGAGGTTGCGGAAGTCCTTTCTGCAGCCAGAAAGCCGGCAACGCATGCGACGTATGCCATGAAATGGCGCCGTTTCTGTCTTTGGTCGCAAGCATGCAGCCTTTCCCCTTTAGGTTGTCCAGTGAAAGTGGTATTAGAGTGCCTGCTCTCCCTTTCCCGCTCAGGTCTCTCCTACCTCGACACAGTGCACCCTGTGCCATTTCAGCTATCACCTCGATGGGACAAGCGCACAGTGGCACAATTAGATGCCTGTCGGGAATTCTTAAGAGGGTGTTACACCTTAGTCGCCCATTAAGGACCCAGTGCCTCCTTGGGACTTGCTCTTGTCCTGGAGCAACTTACGCCCCCTTTGAACCTGCTGCAGATTGCGAGCCATGCTTTCTGTCATGGAAAACGCTATTTTGGTTGCTGTTACATCAGTGAGAAGAGTTTCTGAGCTTCAGGCTCATGTGCAAAGAGCCCTATTTAGTTTTCCACCGGACAGAGTATCCCTGAGGACTAATCCTAAATTTTGCTCAAGGTGGTTTCCACACTCACTCTCAACCAGGATATTGACCTGCCGGCTCACTTTCCTAATTACTCTAACAGAGGAGAGGCGCTCTCCACACCCTGGATGTTCACCGGAGCTTGAGGTACTACCTGAGCAGAACTAAGCAGCTCTCAGACTCGGAGCAGCTTTTCGCCTCCTTCACCGAAGGATGAAGGGCCAACCAGTATCCAAACAGTCCCTGTCTCGCTGGCTTTGTCCAGTGCATCTCTTTACTGTTATGATATCAACGCAAAGCCCCTCCCAGGAGCAATCCGGGTCATTCCACTAGGTGTGGCCACATCTTTGGAGCACTTCAAATGTCTCCACTTCTGCCATTTGGCTGCAGCCACTTGAGCTCTGTTCATACCTTTATCAGGCATTATAGGCTTGACATCGCTTCACGGCGAAGAGCAGGCTTCGGCCTGGCAGTACTACAGGGTCTCCTGTCCTAGATTCAGGACCTGGAACGTTCTTTCTTATTTCCTCCTCCCTGAGTGTTTGCAAGCACTATTGCTTGGGAATCAGTCCTAATGGTGTAACCTGCTGCAAGAGCTGTGTCTCGAAGTAAGATAGTACAGTTACGTAAGAACTTACTGTAACAGTAGATCTTCGAGAACAGCTCTTGCAGCAGGTACCTTCCCGCCCACCTTCCCCCTTGGAGGAGGCATGGCTTAAGCCTTTGTTAACAGGAATTTTTCCCATTTGTCTTCTGACAGTGGATCCTCGGTCTCCCATTTCGATGTCAGCCTGCGGCCGGAAGTCTCCGGCGGGAGAACTGGGGAATCTGGCGGGACCACCCCCTTATGTACTACGCCTGACGCTGGAGGCGGGACCGACGTCGGGGGCGGTCCCCGCTGAAGATAGCTAGCTAGAATTTTTCCGTTGGGTCCTGACGCCTGCCGGCTTCAGTCCTAATGGTGTAACCTGCTGCAAGAGCTGTTCTCGAAGATCTACTGTTACGGTAAGTTCTTACAACAATACTTTATCAGTTCTAAAAACAAAAGTGTTTTGAAACTTTTTTTTTTTCCAAGACCCGTGACACGGTTAGGAACCAATAAGGGAGTCTTGCCGGGGGGTTGCCGAAAAAAGGGTAAGTTTGGTTAGGTTGGCCATGTCTGAGAAACCCAAGAAAAAAACAGGCCAACTGCATTTCAACACTGCAGTGAGTGTGGGGAGGTCTTTGATAAGGCCGATCCCCACACCACCTGTGTTTGTCTGGGGTTTGACCACCTCGATTCAGACTGCCAAATTTGCAAACATTTTCCCAAATCTACCCTGGAAAAGAGATTAAGTAGACTGCGGGAAAAGGAGGCCGAGAAGTCCGCTGACCAGATGGCAGCCAGTTCGGTTCGACCAGAACAGAAGGAGTGCCCTCTAACCAGGGCGATACTTCGGGCAAAAGGAGAGCCGATCCCAAGGGGTCGGTTCCGACTAAAAGAAGGCGCAAAGAAAAATCGTCCGTTTCGGATCCAGAAGTCCATGTTCCGACCGCCGAAGAAATAGCCAGAGCGATTCAGATTGTGGAATCGCTTCGTCCGGTTCTGACCGATCCGGCACCTTTTGGCAGGGGCTCGGTTCAAGTCGGTTCCCCCGGTTCATGATTATACTTTGGAAGAATTTTATGAAGGGGAGTTTGAAGATGATGATGATGATGGTGATGGTCTAGATGTGCCTGTGGAACCGGACATCTCCCCAGACAGACCTTCAGATGTATCCCCTCCTAGGCTTTCTGAGTCCCTCCCACTTTATGTTCTACAAAAAGGTGGCTGAGACCCTCCAGCTTCCTATGGAGGATCAGGAGGAGCCTGATTATGTAGAAATGGTGGACATCCCAGAGTCCAGGAGACTGTCTGTTCCCCTTCGCAAATATTTTGGGAAACAGACACAAAAAATTCTGAAGTCTCCCAATTCTATAACTCCTGTGGCAGAAGAATGGATAAGAGGTATACACTGTCAGGCTCAAATGGAGTTTTTATACCACCAGTGCAGCCATGTTGGGGTTGTGCAGGCTGCTGCCTGTGATAAGGCAAGCATCCCCTTGGCTTCACACCCCCCCCAGAGAAAGACTCTAGGAAAGTTGATGCCGTGGCAAAAAAGCTGTACGTGGCATCTTCCCTCCCTGGGACTCAGACAGGCGAATTATAAGGCCTATACAGCTAGGTACCAGAAGTCCAGGTGGGACACTGTACTGGCACTGGCTAAACAGGCCTCCCCCAGCTAGCCAAGGAGTTGGAGGCGGTGGCTGCAGATGGGATTGAGGCATCTAAAGTTCAGTTACATGCTGCTGTGGACTCTGATACGTCATCAAGAGTCATGGCTACATCTGTGACTCTTAGGAGAATGGCTTGGCTCAGATGTACTAGCCTCTCGCAGGACATCCAGGCTAAGGCCATGGATTTTCCTGCAGTGGGTAATTCTTTGTTTGGGGAGCAGACAGAGAATTACATGAAGAACATGGATGAACACAGGACCACTTACAGGAGTGCTCAGGCCAAGGAGAGGCAGGCAACTCCTCAAAGGCAGCAGTGTAGAGGCAGGGGCAGTCCTTTTCAAAGGCCCTTTTACCAAGCACAGGCCTCTTCCTTTTCACAGAGGGGGTTCTTCAGAGGGAGAGGCAGAATGGGGATGAGCAGGGCTGCATCCACTCCTCAGCCAAAGGCCCCTGCCAGCAGACACCCTGATGGGCCTGCCGGTCGACTCTCCTATTCCAGTAGGGGACAGGCGGGCTTACTTTGTCCAGGACTGGATGTCTATTACATCAGACAAGTGGATCCTGGAACTAGTAAGCCAAGGACTGGTTCTCAGCTTCAAAAAATTTCCAAAGATGAGAGCCAGATCTTTTCCACCTGCAAATCTCTCGGAAACCCTTGCCCTAGAGGCAGAGGTTTCTTCTCTCCTAGCTTTAAGAGCTATAGAGAGAGTACCTACCCTACACTCGAGGCGAAGGACTGTACTCCAGGTACTTCCTGACCCCCAAAAAAAGACGGGAGTGGTGACCCATCCTAGACCTAAGGTATCTAAACAAACATCTTTTAAAACCAAAGTTCAAGATGGTAACTCTGGGAATAATCCTTTCCTCTCTACGACCAGGGGACTGGTTAGCCTCCCTGGACCTCAAATATGCCTATTTTCACATTCCCATCAGGTACTCCCACAGAAAGTACCTCAGGTTCAAGTTGCCCTCAGGCCATTATCAGTTCAGAGCAATGCCCTTTGGTCTAACCTCAGCCCCAGGGGTTTTCACAAAGTGCCTGGCAGTAGTAGTTGCCTTTTTAAGAAGGCAAAAGATTTCCATTTTTCCATATCTGGACGATTGGCTAATAGTGGGCCAGTCTCCAGACCAAGTCAAGTCTCACCTGCAAGTGACCCCAGCAAGTGCTCACTTCTCTAGGATTTCTTCTCAGCCTTCCTAAGTCAGTTCTCGAACCAGTCCAGCTTCTTACCTTTATAGGAGCAGAACTGGACACACTCGGAGCAAGAGCCTTTCTTCCTCTAGAAAGGGCAAGGGTTCTTATGGAACTAGCCTCTCCCTTCAGCCTTCAGGTATCTCGACCAGCAAGGCATTTCCTCCAGCTCTTGGGCCACATGGCAGCTTCAGCAGCAGTGGTCCAAGGGGCAAGATTCCAGATGAGGGATATTCAGTTCCACCTGAGAGTTTTTTGGTCTCAGAAGGATTCCCTTACCAAACTGATCCCAGTGACTCTGGCCTTGATCCAAGCCCTCCAATGGTGGCAGGATCAGGACAATTTAAGACAAGGTGTTCCTTTTGCTACTCAGCCTTGTTCAGTGGTCCTTACCACGGATGTTTCTCTTCTGGGCTGGGGAGCCCTTCTGGGGTCCCTCACTGCCCAGTGGCTGTGGTCCCACCAGGAATCCCTTCTCCATATCAGTCTCTTAGAGCTCAGGGCAGTTTTTCTGGCCCTAAAAGCTTTCTCTCAGTCAGTACAGAACAAGGTGGTTCAGGTCAGAACGGACACTACCACCACCACCATGTGGTACATCAACAAGCAGGGAGGCAATCAGTCCATGGCCTTGTGCACAGAAGCCATGAAGTTGTGGCCCCTGGCTTATTCCCTGCAAACCTCTCTGGTAGCATTTCACCTTCCAGGGAGGGACAGTGTGCTAGCAGATGCGCTAAGCAGGATCTCTCAGGGCCATCACGAATGGTCCTGCCTTCCCTCCCTTCCCACTCCTGTTCAAAGTTTTAGTCAAAATAAGGTCTCAACCTTGCAAAGTGATTTTGATTGCTCCAGACAGCCCTGGTACCCCCTGTTGCTGTCCCTAGCAGTCCATCTTCCCCTGTCTCTTCCCAGGAATTACAACCTGTTAACATCCTCTCAAGGGAGGATTTGGTACCCCAATCTTCAGTCTCTCAATCTCAAGTCATGACTCTTGAAGAGTTAGAGTTTGCAGATCTGCATCTTTCCCAAGGGGTTCTGGATATTCTCAAAGCTTCTCGAAAGCCCTCCACCAGAAAGACTTTTAACTCCAAATGGAGGAGATTCAGCATTTGGTGTTCTAAGAAGCATATTTCTCCAGATACTGCTGGATTGCCTACAGTTCTGGATTATATGGTCTGTCTTAATGGCCTAGGCCTCAGACCAGCTACTCTCAAAGTACACTTGTCAGCTGTTACTGCGTTTTTGTCTGTGGGGAAGTCTTCCTCACTATCTTCTCATCCTGTGTTCTGTAAATTTTTTAAAGGATTGCTTCACACCAATTCTCCTTTTAGAGACCCTGCCCCTGCCTGGGATTTGAATGTTTGCATTGCTCAATTTATGCAGCCTCCTTTTGAGCCTATGTCCTCAACAGAGCTTAAGTACTTGATTTGGAAAACTGTGTTCTTGGTAGTCATTACCTCTGCCATGCATATCAGTGAATTGCAAGCCCTGTCAGTGGAACCTGAGTTTTATCTCCTTTCACAGGGATAAAGTGGTCCTTGGAACCAATAGGTTCTTGCCCAAAGTGGTTTCAGACATCCATTTAAACTAGTCTCTGTCTTCCTGTCTTCTTCATTGATCATTCTTCCTCAGGAGAGAGGAGGCTACACAGTTTAGATGTTAAAAGAGCCCTTAGATCTTACTTCGAGACACAGCTCTTGCAGCAGGTTACACCATTAGGACTGAAGCCGGCAGGCGTCAGGACCCCACGGAAAAATTCTAGCTAGCTATCTTCAGCGGGGACCGCCCCCGACGTCGGTCCGCCTCCGATGTCAGGCGCGGTACATAAGGCGGTCCGCCAGATTCCCAGTTCTTTCCCGCCGTCGACTTGCATGTCTCGACCCTTCGGTTCAGCTCTAGCGCAGCGACGCGTGGTTAAGTTCTTTCCTACGGGAAATTCGGATTTCTACAAGCAAGTTTTTGCTGATGTCCTCTCCGACCTCTGGTCACTCTTCCAAGTGTGCTTGCGGGAAACAGATCCCCTTCAAGGATCCCCACACGGCCTGCGTCCGGTGCCTAGGCCCAGACCACGATACCCGGGCCTGCTCCTTCTGCCAGGGGTTTAACAGTAGAACCCGGATCCGACGTCAGGAGGCCCTTCAGGCTTTCTTACTGGAAGAAAAGCTTAAGACCATGTCTTCCAAGGGGGAATCCACTAAAAAGTCCCACAAGCACGCTGAGAAACGAAGGGAGAAGGCCCCTTCCAGGGCTTCGGACTCTCACAGCTCCGGTTCCAGGTCCGACTGCTCCCCCTTCAGGGCCAGCTCTCAGCCTCCCTGCTGCGGTCAGGAAGTCCTCTTCTCAGGCCAAGTCCACAGGCAGGCCGCCTTGTCTCCGTCCTCCAGGGCCTTGGTGAAGTCTGGGGATCGCCATCACCATCATAAGTCGGGTTCCGCCCGCCCG
This sequence comes from Neoceratodus forsteri, assembly GCA_016271365.2. Taxonomy (NCBI): domain Eukaryota; kingdom Metazoa; phylum Chordata; order Ceratodontiformes; family Ceratodontidae; genus Neoceratodus; species Neoceratodus forsteri. Next base: position 209,808,718 of record JADMNL010000026.1, on the reverse strand, counting down.
GAACCCGGCGTCAGAGTCAACTTCCTTGCCTCCCGCAGAGCGTTGGAGCTTACTTCTTTGAAGAGACCTCAGGATCCGGCGCCAGTCGTCCGTGGTCCTCGCGCCGCAACATCCCTGGAGCCGCGTCGTCCAGGCGACCGTTGCGCCAAGCCAACACCAGCGGATGCTGGTAGGGGCGGCCCTCCTGAGAAGAGCCGCGCCTCCTACCGGCGTCAGTCAGGAGACCTTAACCGAGGAAGAATTGCGCAGCCCGAGGACCAGGCAGGCGACCCGGTCTTGTCGAGGCGCCAGGAACCCTCGCCATTACCCGAGCCGACGCTGGGACCCGACGACCGACCACCGGCACCCGGACCGTCGTCGGGCCTTTCTTTAGCGGATGTGAAGGACCTCTTCACTTACTGGTGGGACACCATAAAGAAAGACATGGTTCCCACTCCTCCTCCTCTTCCTCCTGCACCCCCCTCGCCATCGGGGTCGGCAGGCCGTTTACCTCCTCCCCGGGAGCACGGAACCCCTCCCAGGGGGAGATCTGAAAAATGGAGACCTCCGTCTAAATCCTCTTCTAGGTCACCCAGCCCCAAGAGACCTAGGAGACACCGACGATCACCTTCGACGGAGGCCATGGGATCAGAGTTCTCAACATCCAGATCCCCATCTCCTCTCTCCATCCCTTCTCCGGACCCACGTGAGATGCCGAAGTCTCCTCCGGATGACCCTTCATTCTCGGATATTATGAGGCATATCCAAGAGAACATGGAATGGGATGCGGAAGAGCTAGACGCCGAAAGGATACGCCTTGCCAAATATCTTCGGCAGAAGGACCCCAAGCCTGTGGTGGTGCCACCCTTGGTTGACACTTTCGTGGACGTCACCAAGGCAGCGTGGAAGCGTCCACATTCGCTCCCGGCGATGCCGAAGAAAGCTGATCGCTTGTACAAGGCTCCTAGAGAAGACGAGTACTTGACTCAGCAGCCTCAGGCCGACTCTCTGGTCATCACAGCCTCACATGACCAGTCCCAAAGACCACAGCATCTGAGCACCCTGCCACCGGACCCAGAGTCCAAGCAGTTGGACGCTATGGGTAGGCGCACGTATGCTTCCGCTACCTGCGTCATCAGATCCTTGAATTATTTAACCCACATGGTTCAGTTCCAAAATGCCTTGTGGGAACAGGGTCTGGAAGCGGCTGAAAAACTGCCAGAAGGTGGGCAGAAGGAGATGCTTCAGCTCCTCCGTGCGGAGTTCAGACGTGGGAACCCAAGTGCTACGAGCAGCGTGCTACTCCAGCAGGACTCCTCGGCCCGAGCAGCAGCTTCTGGCGTATGCCTCCGGAGGCACTCTTGAGTTACGCGTCTCGGCTTTACCCAGGCGTCAGAAGAATATCATGGACGCTCCATTCGAGGAGAAGTCTTGTTTGGTAAACCTTCAGAGAAGATTACCAGACTTCAAGAGGCGGGAAGGCGGTGAGGTCGGTCCAGGCTATGTGCACCCAGGCTTGAGTTCCTTCGTAGGAACCAAAAGCCGGGTCGTGGACGGATGCAGAGGCAGCAGTCCGTTCCGCTCCACAACAGAGGGCTCTGGTTTCGTAGAGCCGAGCAACCAGCGGGCGAAGCCAGCGTACTCTAAGCCGGCCCAGCCAGCGGGCGCCACAGCCTGACTCCTTTCCGGCCCCTGCCCCTCAGGATCAACGGGAAATCATGGTCGGGGGTCGCATTGCGAACTTCCTGCCGGGATGGCAGGCTATAACCACCGACAGGTGGGTTCTTCAGTTGGTCGGAAGAGGCCACTATATAAAATTCGAAGAAAAGCCACCCCCGAGGCCTCCTTTGCTCTCCCGGTATCCGGGTCAGCACAAATCTCTGATATGGCAAGAAGTACTCGCGCTCTTGCAAAGGGGCGATAGAGTACGTCCCGGAGAACCAGAGAGGACAAGGGTATTATTCCCACTTCTTCCTGGTTCCAAAGAAAACAGGGGACCTCCGTCCGATTTTGGACCTCAGCGACCTCAACGTGTCAGTCGCCTACAAGAGATTCCGCATGGTGACTCTTCCGGGTCTTATTCCCATGCTGAAACAAGATGCCTTCTTAGCGTCTCTAGACATGCAGGACGCATACCTGCATATCCCTATAGCTCAGGCGCACAAAAGGTTCCTGCGCTTCGAGTTCCTCAACCACCACCTCCAATTCCAAGCCCTTCCATTTGGACTGTCATCCGCACCCAGGGTCTTTACCAGGTGCATGGCAGTCGTGGCAGCGTCTCTGAGGAGACAGGGCCATTATGTGTTCCCGTACCTGGACGATTGGCTTCTCATGGCCGCCTCCAGAGAGGCGTTGTTACGTGCGATCCAGAGCACCCAGCTCCTGTTCCGATCTCTGGGCATCTTAATCAACCACGAGAAGTCTCTTCTGGTACCGTCGCAGAAGCTGCAATTTATAGGCGCAGTACTGGACACCGTTCAGGGAAGAGCTTTTCTTCCAGACGACAGAGCGGAGCGCATCAGATCCCTCATCAGGGAGCTATCGTCGAACAAGACCGTCCCTGCCAGGTCGGTCCTTCGCTTGCTCAGACACATGGCTGCGGCCATTCCTACCGTCCCTTTCGCAAGGCTCCACATGCGGGTAACTCAGTGGATGCTCAAGGTGCAATGGGATCAAAGGCAAGACCACATGCAGCATCCGGTCAGAATCACGAACACCGTGATTCGAGACTGGCAGTGGTGGCTAGACCCAGGGTCGCTCTCCACGGGCGTCCCGTTTGTAGCGCCGTCCCCGGAGGTAATCCTCACCACAGACGCCTCAGGTCTAGGGTGGGGGGCACACCTGGACGGGGTGAAGTCCCAGGGTACGTGGACCCCTCTGGAGGCTCATCTCCATATCAGTGTTCTAGAGATGAGGGCGGTCCTTTATGCCCTGCAGGCCTTTCAGTCAGAATCCCGCCAAGTACTCTCCTGCTTCAGACAGACAACACGGCGGTGATGTATTACCTCAACAAACAAGGAGGCGCACACCCTTACCCCCTTTGCAGGGAGGCCATGAGGGTGTGGGATTGGGTAGTCCGACACGGCATGAATCTGATCACTGTACATGTTCCCGGGGTGGACAACACGATTGCAGACGGCCTGAGTCGCTCCCAGGCCAGAGTCCATGAGTGGGAACTTCTTCAAGAGGTAGCAGAGGATCTGTTTTTTCGATGGGAACTCCAGAGTTGGACTTGTTCGCATCCCCATCCAACGCAGAACTGCCCAATTTTTGCTCGCTAGATCCAGGGCCTGGTGTTTTCTGGCGAGGGCGTTGTCCCTCTCCTGCGGCGGACAGATTCCTCTACGCTTTCCCTCCCTTCCCGTTGATCCAGAGAGTTCTTCTCAAACTGCGCAGGGAGCATGCAACAATGATCCTGGTGGCCCCTTTCTGGCCCAGACAGATCTGGTTTCCTTGCTAATTCAGCTATCCCAGGAACCTCCGCTCCCATTGCCGTTCAGCTCCCATCTCTTGTCTCAGGAGGAAGGTTCAGTGGTCCACCCGGACTTGCGCTCACTGAACCTGCACGCATGGCTCCTAGAGACATAGCCATCTTGCGTCACGGGGTCTCGCAAGAGGTTGCGGAAGTTCTTTCTGCAGCCAGAAAGCCGGCAACGCATGCGACGTACGCCATGAAATGGCGCCGTTTTTGTTTATGGTTGCGAGCACGCGATTATTCCCCTTTAGGTTGCCCGGTGGGAGTGGTGTTGGACTACCTGCTCTCCCTCTTTCGTTCGGGTCTAGCCTACTCCTCTATCAAGGTGCACCTTTGTGCCATCTCTGCCTACCATCTTCCGGTGAGACATCGTACAGTGGCACAATTGGACGCCTCTCGGGAATTTTTGAGAGGGGTGTTACACCTTGAGCCACCCATTAGGACCAGTGCCTCCATGGGATTTGCTCTTTGTCCTGGAGCAACTTCACGCTCCCCCCCCCTTCGAACCTGCCGCGGATTGCGAGCTACGTTTTCTGTTGTGGAAAACGCTATTTTTGGTTGCTGTTACTTCAGCGAGAAGAATTTCTGAGCTTCACACTCTCATGTGCAAAGAGCCTTATTTAGTTTTCCACCGGGACAGATTATCCCTGAGGACGAATCCTAAATTTTTGCCTAAGGTGGTTTCTTCACTCACTCTAAATCAGGACATTGACCTGCCGGTCTACTTCCCGAACTACTCGAATAGAGGAGAGGCTCTGCTTCACACCCTGGATGTTCACCGCAGCCTGAGGTATTACCTCAACAGAACTAAACTTTTTCGTAGTTCTGAGCAACTTTTCGTTTCCTTTTCTGAGAGGATGATGGGCCAACCTGTATCTAAACAGTCCCTGTCTCGCTGGCTTGTCCAGTGTATTTCATTCTGTTATGAGCTCAAACAGAAGCCCCTCCCGGGTTCAGTCCGGGGTCATTCCACTAGGGGCGTGGCCACCTCCTTTGCAGCACTCCGAAACGTCTCCACTTCTGCCATATGTGCTGCAGCCACTTGGAGCTCTGTGCGTACATTTATCAGGCATTATAGCCTGGACATCGCCTCTCGGCGAAGAGCTGGTTTCGGCCTGGCGGTGCTACAGGGTCTCCTGTCCTAGATTCAGGACCTGGAATGTATTTCCTATTTTCCTCCTCCCGGAATTTTTGGTAGCGTTACTGCTTGGAAATCAGTCCTAATGGTGTAACTTGCTGCAAGAGCTGTGTCTCGAAGTAAGATAGTACAGTTATGTAAGAACTTACCGTAACAGTAGATCTTCGAGAACAGCTCTTGCAGCAGGTACCTTCCCGCCCACCTTCCCCCTTGGAGGAGCATGGCTTTCGCCTTTACTATCAGGATTTGTTTCCTTTGACTTCTGGCGGTGGATCCTCGGTCTCCCATTTTGATGTCAGCCTGTGGCGGAAGTCTCCGGCGGAGAACTGAGAATCGAGGACCGCCTTATGTACTACGTCTGACGTCGGAGGCGGACCGACGTCGAGGGCGGTCCCCGCTGAAGATAGCTAGCTAGAATTTTTCTGTGGGGTCCTGACGCCTGCCGGCTTCTGTCCTAATGGTGTAACCTGCTGCAAGAGCTGTTCTCGAAGATCTACTGTTACGGTAAGTTCTTACGTAACTGTACTTTACTACATAGAGCGTACCAAGGGTCACAGGTTTGACTCCCTCCAGTTGTTCTTCACTTATGGAGAAGTGGGAAAGGGCAAACCTGCCACCAAGAGATCTATTGCCAGGTGGATTGTGTCTTGAATACAATTCTGCTATGAAAAACTGGAAAAAACTCCACCCTCAGGCCTGAGGGCTCATTCCATAAGAGGTACAGCTACTTCCCTGGCTGCTGCCAGGGATATCCCTCTCTCAGAAATTTGTCAAGCAGCCACCTGGAAAACGGTCCATACCTTTACCAAGCATTACTGTCTGGATATCCAGGTGAGGATTTATGCTCGGTTTGGCACAGCAGTACTTCAGAGCCTATTCCCAAAGTAGGTTCTGTCCCTCCTCCATGGAGGTACTGCTTGGTAGTCTGCACTTGTCAGAATACAGCAAGACTTCAAGTTGTTTGAAGAAAAAATTACTCACCTTAGTAATTATGTTTCTTCGATTGGAGTCTTTCTGTATTCTGACCTCCCTCCCTGCCTCCCCTCTCAGAACCTGTTTTTGGGAAGTGGGAGGGCAGGTGCAGTGTTGCACCTCAGGGGTGCTTTTTTTTTTTACACCTTCTTCTTGTATGGGTGTTTATTTTGTTATATTCCTGTTTGGTTTGGGTTTTGTTTTACAATTTCCACATAGAATACTATTAGAGTGTTGCTTGTAAGAATCTGATGGTTAGAGTTCAAAGGGAAACAGACAGAGACATCAACCGAGCTCGAGCTCAGCATTCTGTGCTCTGCATAGAAATGTTAATCCTTTGTTCTCCGGGGCAGTTTAAAGGCTGGGACTAACTGCACTTGTCAGAATACAGCAAGAGTCCAATAGAAGAAACATAATTACTAAGGTGAGTAATTTTTTCTTTCTTTTTATTTATTTTTTTTAGATCAGATCAGTGTATACTATACATTCATTCTTGAGTAGGTCTTAGCTATTTAACAGTGTAATTTTGTATATTGGAAAACCAGAGTGGAATTGAAAGAAAAATAGGAAAGATGTGAGTTTAGTGGCGATCGCAACTAATGTGTTCATTTCTTTGTGCACTCGGACCGATACCTGTTCCTGATTCAGTATGGAATAGGATAGGGACAGTTCCTCATAATATGGAGTCGGCATGTGGTCGCACGACCCTATTCCAGTGAAGGTCTGAGCGCTGTGTGTGTGTGGCTCTGTGACAGAAAGCAGTGCAGGGGAGATCTATGAGGATCTGTCTATGTGTCACAAAATTGATAGCAGGCAGGTCTCGATGAGAAGAAACGGGATGGCGACGCAAGGAACAAGGTAAGAGGAGGAATGAGGGTGGAGGGGAGCAAGCTACTTTTTTTTTCCCCCCGTAGGTGAGTTTTGGGGAGGTAATGAATTTGAAGCAGTTTGCCAGTTGGAATGAGAGTTGACGCACTGGAGTTGGGGACGGCTGTTCAGCGGGTATTGCTGTGTTTGCGACTTTCGGACTGGTGATGCTCGGATTAATCTTGAAGTGAGTTACTGATGTGGCTGAACGGTGGCTGGCATCTCTTCCCGTGGGGTGATTGTAGGTTTTGCAACGGGAGAGGGGTGCCAGTCAGCCAATCGGGATGGAGAATTTGAGGTCTGCTGTTATGCCCATTGTATAATTGTGTTTCAGTGGGTAACTGAAGTTGTACTAATGAATGTTTGTGAGAAATCTTCTATCTGTATCACACCTGAGTTCTGTCGCATAAAAACTCTGCATTATTTGCCTATATAAATCCAGGGTTGTGTGGATATAAAATAAATCTAATGTTTGTCATAGAAGTAGTGTGTTCTTGATGTAGCCTCCATATGTTAAACAGGTGTTGCCACACTTTGCTGTTTCCCTCTGCGCCCCCCACCCCCCGGCAGGGCCAATGCCACCTGTTGCCCCCTGTTCTAGTCTCAACAGACAGGACCCTTGCTGTGCTCTGCTAAGCCCTATTGTCCCAGGGCCTGTGCCTCCACAGTTGGGGCTGCTGCACCATGCTGCCCCAGGCCACCAAAGGTGGGGATTTTGCTGCACCCTGCACTGCCCCAAATGGGCAGTGCAGCTGCAACAGGTGCACCTTGTCTCAGTCAGGGCTGCAGTACCCTGATGCTCCACTGTGTCCTGACCCACAGTCAAAACTTCTGCACCAGGCTGTCCTCTGTCACCTGCCACCACTGTGCCTTGCTGCATCATAGAGCCTCTTGATTCCACAGTTAAGGTTGTTGCTCCATGCTGCTCCCTGACACCAGAGTCAGATCCTTTGGTACAGTACCCAAACTGCTTGAAACAAAAACCAAACACTTTCATCTTGTGTGATAGGGTGGGGACAGAGGGTAGCAGGGCACAGCAGCCCTTCCTATGGTGGCTTGGGGCTCTAGGGCACAGAAGGCCACAGCAGCCTTGAATGTGTGAATATGGTTGCAGCAACCTTGGATGTGGTGGCAAAGACAGAGGACAGCATCTTGCAGATGCCATGGCCATGTAGCAGGACAAAGGGTGGCATCAGGGTACAGCAGCCCTGACTAAGACAGAGTGCACATAATGCAGCGTCCCTGCCCATTTGGGGGCAGTGGAAATGGGTAGAAGGGGGCAGCAAAAGTCCAACCTTTGGTGGCCTGGTGCAGTGGCCCCAACTGTGGAGACAGAGTCCATGGGACTCTAGGGCTTAGCGGAGCACAGCAGTCCTGTCTGTGGAGACTGGAACAGGGGGCAACAGGTGGTATTGTCCCTGACTGGAAGGGGCAATGGGAAGCAGAGTGCAGTAGCCTCAACTGAGGGGCAAGCGACAGGGACATCAGGATGTCATATAATATGTCTAATTACACACGTACATGATGTATTTCTACACAGAATCCCTCAGAGAAATGAATTTTGAGAGTTCATACAGTACAGGTTCCTGAAACAGCTAAGTGTGGCAGACATCTGGTTGCCAGTTTGAGATAACAATGCTGTTCTCGCGTGAACATATGTATGGAGGCTACATCAAGGACACACTAATTCTATGACTTAAACTTCAGATTTATTTTATATCCATTATATAACCCTGGATTTATATAGGCAAATAATGGAGAGTTTTTATGTGACAGAACTCAGGTGTGAAACAGACAGATTTCTCGCAAACATTCATTTGTACCACTTCAGTAACCCATTGAAACACAAATGACCAACTGTTTATGAGAACAGAATGCTAAATTGTAACCTAATTTATCTAAACACAAACCAGGTGGGTTAGTAGCACACTTGGAGTAAAGACAATTAGCCTACAGATTATTCTGACTGGGAAGCTACGCGTAAGCATTAATCACTGAGACAGGAGAGCATTGCCCAGGAATTAATGCATGGTTTGGAGGGCACGGGCCAGGCGAGTGCTTCCCTCACCCAACCATGCATTAATTCCTGGAAATCCCTCCTCTGGAAATGCACTTGTAACTAGGCAAGTGAGCGTGGAATTCCTCAGATCAGTGATGCGTCTACCGGAACCAATGAGATCGTTAACGACTGTTTCGGCGACTGTGAAAAATACAACAGTACTGCTGCCCACACGCAGCCACTTTCTCTAATACTGCGTGTTGGTTCTGTTACCTTTCAGACGTGACCATGCTTGTCTGGGGAATTAATGCACGGCTACGTTCAGGTCACGTTACCTGTTTCCTCCAGTCAGAGTGTAGTATTTACGTACTACTATTAATGCCATGTTACAAAGGCAGTTAAGGACTTCATTGCTGCACCAACAAGCTGGGCAGGAGTGATATCACTCACTAACAGGGGAAGAAATAGCTTCACTGTTCACTGTTTTCAGTTACTACAGACGCTGATTTAAAGAAAACCACAAAACTAAAATAGCATGATACTTTCAGGAAACACTCATCATGACACAGGGACTTGAAGACCTGTGTTGTTATAAATCTGTAAAACATTGACATTTGATCTTTAAGTCTGACCCAGCCCTGCTTGAATCCATTGATGTTTTTTATGCCCACCACCTCCGCACATAGATTGTTCCGTGGCTTAACCACTCTCTCTGTATGGTAAAGCTTTTTCACATCTTTCCTAAATCCTCCACTGCCAGCTTCCACTCATGTCCCCTTGTTTTTGACCCGCCATTCTTGCTGAATAGTTCCTCGAAGTTTACCATCATCATTTGCTCTTGAGGTCACTATATCATATCATAACTCCTTGATGGGATCACACAGCCTTTTTATTTATGGTTGCCCATACACTGTTCTCTATAGAGTGACTTTGTACTACAGTACCTGGCACTTTTAATGATATAGGTGTAAGTCAGTGCTTGAGCACCTTTTTTTATTCATCTGTTTATTAAGTTTTAAAAATCACGGGCTGCCCAGTGGCTGGTAAGCACATTACTCATTCATGGGGGGAGGAACCAAAGCTCTTAATTCAAGAGGGCTCTTACAGTATGTAATTACATATAGGACTGACGCTGGCGGGCGTCAGGACCCCACGGAAAAATTTCTAGTCTGCAGTCTCTTGCAGGGGACTGCCCCCACGTCAGGTGACCGACGTCGTGCGACGTCAGTATAAAGGGGCGGTCCCCCATGCCTGCCTTCCAGTTCTTTCCTGCCGTTGGCTCGTGTCAATGCCTCGTGGTACAGTTCAACACTTGTCAGCTCTGTCGTCGGTAGTTTTTAACGTCATTTTTTCGATTTGACCAAATTATCAGGTTTTCATTGGTGTATGTCATCCCGTACACCCTCCGAACACAAAAATAAGTGCAACTCGTGCGGTGCCCAACTCCCGCACAAGGACAGCCATTCCCAGTGCCTCTTCTGTCTGTGCCCGGGCCATCAGGTGGAGAAGTGTCAGCGCTGCCTTAAATTCAACACCGCCACCCGCAGATGGAGGCAGCAGTCCCTGGAGGCCCACATCCTCAAGAAGAAAATGTCCTCCATGGAGAAGGAGTTGAAAAAGCTCCGGCAGGTGTCCACTTCACCTGAAGGCCATTGTAAGAAGAAAGATAAGGAGAAGCACCAGGACTGGGGCCCCTCATCCACTGCGACTTCGGCTGGAGTCGCCGTGCTCCGGGTAACATTCCCTCAGAGGGACCGCTCCACGATGGCAGTCTTGGAGGCTTCCAAGGCGGCGGCCCACCTGTCCGGCTCGCGTTCGGGCACCTCCTGGCTATTGGAAGCCTCCGCTCCCGGTAAGGCCGTCTCCATGCGGCCTACTGGTTCGAGCGGCTCTGGTAAGCTGTACATCAGCTCCTCTGATGCCCGAAAAGAGACCGTCGATAAGTCGCTCAACCCTTCAGTGCGGTGCACGGCCACTCTCCCATCCGACCAGGCCGCTCCCCCTTCACGACCTGCCTCGGGAGATGGGTCCGCTAAGTCGGATGTCGGCTCCTCAGACGGCCGCCCAGACTCCGCTAAGTCGGATGTCGGCTTGCCTGACCCCCACATGGCGGCTGAGCCGACGCCGGACCCTCTTACGTCCTCCGTTCCTGGCTCCCCGCAGCCTTCGCTGCCCTCCGGGGACCCCAGGTCCCCTCAGCCTGACCCCAGGGAATTTTCCCCTCCATCCGTGGGCGATGCAGAGGTTCCTGCTGCGCCTCCATCAAGCCTTCCTTCTGCTGGGCTGGACGGCCTGATGTCGGTTCCCGGACGGCGGGCGACATCCCTCTCCCGGATGCTGCTCCAGTGCTGGGACCTCTCCCACCGGGTTGTCTGCTCCATCAGACCCCCGGATCTTACTTCGAGATACAGCTCTTGCAGCAGGTTACACCATTAGGACTGATGCCGGCAGGCGTCAGGACCCCACGGAAATCTTCTAGCTAGCAGTCTTCAGCGGGGACCGCCTCCGACGTCAGTCCTGCCCCCGACGTCAGACGTAGTACATGAGGCGGTCCCGCCAGAATCCCCAGTTCTTTCCCACCGTCGACTTGCATGTCTCGACCTTCGGTCTGTTTCTAGCGCGAAACGCCTGGAAAAGTTCTTTTTCCGAATTGGAAACCTTTTCTCTCAACGAACGTCTGCCATCTGATGTCCTCTCCAACTTCCGCGGAGGGCCATCCATCTAAGTGCGCCTGTGGAAAGCAAATTCCCTTTAAAGACCCGCATTCGGCTAGGCCCGGACCACGACACCCGGGCCTGTTCCTTATGTCAAGGATTTAATAGCCAGACCCAGATCCGTCGCCAGAAGGCCCTACAAGCTTACCTTCTTGAACAGAGAGTGAAGGCCATGGATTCTGCCTCCAAGGGGGAATCGTCCGAGAAAGCCTGCCGGCACCTCGAAAAGCACAAGGAGAGGGTGAGATCAAAATCACCTTCTAGGGCTTCCGACTTCCATAGCTCCGGCTCCCGGTCCGACCGCTCTTCTTCCTGGGCCCGCTGTCAGCCTCCCCCGGTCGTGGTCAAGTCATCCTCGGGTTCCTCTACTCTACAGCCTGTTAAGACCTCCAGGCCTTCTTCATCTTCTTCCAAGGCTTCGCCGAGGTCAGGGGACCGCCACCACCACAAATCCGGCTCCCGCCACTCTGCGCCCGATGTCCGGTCGGTCTCCTTGCCCCCTCCACCCCAGCGGAAGACCAAGGAGCTGACATCGCTCAAAAGGACGTTGGCCCACCCGGCGTCGGCCAAAGCATCACCAGTCCGGGACCCGGACTGCCCGCGACCGGTCAGGCCTTCTCCTCCACGGACGCCGGCCGGGGGACCGACGCCCGACCCAGTAGAGAGAGGAACACCTACGCCACCTACCGACGTCGGCCAGGAGGCACTTACGGAGGAGGAGTTGACTCAGCCCGAAGACCAGGCAGGCGAACCCGGTCCTGTCGAACCACCCAGGGAACCCTCCCCGGAACCAGAGACCCCTGGGGAGCCGACGCCGGAACCCGACGACCGACCACTGGCGCCCGGTCCTTCGTCGGGCCTCAGTATTTCAGAGGTCAAGGAGTTATTCACCTACTGGTGGGATACCATAAAGAAGGACGTGGTTCCCATACCACCTCCTTTTCCTCCTCCTCCTCCACCCGTGACTCCACCGGCCCCAGCGCCCCCACCCACCCCATCCGGGGCAGCAGGCCGAGTACCTTCCCCCCAGGAGCCTGCGGAATCTCCTTGGGGCAGACCAGACAAGAGGAGACCTCCGTCCAGATCTTCAGGGTCGCCCAGCCCCAAGAGACCCAGAAGACGCCGCCACTCGCCTTCAATGGAGGACTCTGGATCGGATTTCTCAGACGGATCCAGATCCCCTTCTCCCATCAGCGTCCCCTCACCGGACCCACGTGAGCTCCCAAGATCTCCTCCGGATGACCCATCGTTCTCGGAGATTATGGGGCATATTCAAGAGAACATGGGCTGGGACGCAGAGGAACTTGACCCCGAGAGGCTACGCCTTGCACGATATCTTCGGCAAAAGGACCCAAAGCCTGTGGTGGTGCCACCCTTGAACACTTTCGTGGACGTCACCAAGGCAGCGTGGAAACGTCCACACTCGCTCCCGGTGATGCCGAAGAAGGCTGACCGCCTGTACAAGGCCCCTGGGGAGGACCAGTACTTGGCATCTCATCCTCTGGCTGATTCCCTGGTCATCACAGCCTCACATGACCGGTCCCAGAGGCCGCAACATCTGAGCACCCTGCCACCGGACCCAGAGTCCAAGCAATTGGACGCAATGGGCAGGTGCACGTATGCAGCTGCAATCTGCGCCATTAGGTTCCTCAACTATCTTACCCACATGGTCCAGTTTCAGAATGCCTTGTGGGAGCAGGGACTAGACCTGGCAGAAAAGATGCTAGAAGGTGAGCAGAAGGAAGAGTTGCTTCAGCTCCTCCGCACGGGTTCAGACGTGGGAACCCAGGTGCTGCGAGCCGCGTATGATTCCGCGGACTCCTCGACCAGAGCGGCAGCCTCGGGCGTATGCCTCCGGAGACACTCATGGCTTCGTGTCTCCAGATTTACCCCGGACGTCCAGAAAAACATTCTGGATGCCTCGTTCCACGGAGAAGTTCTTTTTGGTGAGTCTTCAAAGAAGGTTCTCACCAAACTTCAAGAGGCTGGGAAGGCTGTGCGGTCTGTCCAAGCCATGTACAGACCCAAGTTCGGTTCCTTTTGTAGGAACCAGAGCCGGTTTCGCGGCTGGATGCAGAGACAACAGTCCCGCACAGGCCCGCAACAGAGGGGCTCCTTCTCCCGAAGAGCCATGGGGAAGTTGTCCACAGGCCAAGGCCAATGCCCTGCCAAGTCAGCCCAGCCTGCAGGACCCTCAGCCGCCACAGCATGACTCCTTCCGGTCCCGCCCCTCAGGATCAACGGGACACCAAGGTCGGGGGTCGTATTGCGGACCACCTGCCAGGGTGGCAGTCTATTACCACCGACAGGTGGGTTCTTCAATTGGTCGAACAAGGCCACTTTATAGAATTCGTGGACAAGCCACCCACAAGGCCTCCTCTGCTCTCCCGTTACTCGGGTCAGCACAGATCGCTCATCAGGCAAGAAGTACTCGCGCTTCTACAAAAAGGAGCGGTGGAGTACGTCCCAGAGAACCAGAGAGGAGCCGGCTACTATTCCCACCTCATTCTGGTTCCAAAGAAAACAGGGGATCTCCGTCCAATATTGGACCTCAGCGACCTCAACATGTCGGTCGCCTACAAACGTTTTCGCATGGTGACCCTCCAAGGGCTCATTCCCATGCTGAGGAAGGACGCCTTTCTAGCATCTCTGGATATGCAGGATGCTTACCTGCACATTCCCGTAGCTCAAGCGCACAGGAGGTTCCTGCGCTTCGAGTTCCTCGGCCACCACTTTCAGTTCCGGGCTCTTCCTTTCGGACTGTCATCGGCCCCCAGGGTCTTTACCAAGTGTATGGCAGTCGTGGCAGCGTCTCTAAGGAGACAGGGCCACTATGTGTTCCTGTACCTGGACGACTGGCTTCTCATGGCCGCCTCCAGAGAGGCGCTGTTGTTGGCCATCCAGAGCACCCAAATGCTTTTTCAGTCACTGGGTATTCTTATCAACTCGAGAAGTCTCTCCTGGTACCGTCTCAGAAGCTGCAGTTCATAGGCGCAGTTCCGGACACCATCCAAGGGAAAGCTTTTCTTCCCGAGGACAGAGAGGAACACATCAGGTCCCTCATCAGGGACCTCTCAGCGAGGAAGACTGTCCCCGCCAGACTGGTCCTTCGCCTGCTCGGACACATGGTTGCGGCCATTCCAGCCGTCCCTATGGCAAGGCTCCACATGTGGGTGACCCAGTGGATGCTAAAAGCGCAATGGGACCAAAGGCAAGACCACATGCAGCAGCCGGTCAGAATCACGAAGGCCGTGATTCGGGACTGGCAATGGTGGCTAGACCAGGACACTCTCTGTGGGTGTTCCGTTTGTAAGCGCCATCCCGGAGGTAATCCTCTCCACAGGCGCCTCAGGGCTGGGGTGGAGAGCACACCTGAGCAGGGTGAGGTCCCAGGGAATGGACCCCTCAGGAAGCTCACCTCCATATCAACATTCTGGAGATGAGGCGGTCCTTTATGCCCTGCAGGCCTTCCAGTCAGAAATCCTGCCGAGTACTCTTCTGCTTCAAACAGACAATACGGCGGTGATGTATTACCTCAACAAACAAGGAGGCGCACACTCTTACCCCCTTTGCAGGGAAGCTATGAGAGTGTGGGATTGGGTAATCCGACACGGCGCGAGCCTGATTGCAGTTCACGTTCCCGGAGTGGACAGCACAATCGCAGATGGCCTGAGTCGTTCCCAGGCCAGAGTCCACGAGTGGGAACTTCTTCAGGAGGTAGCAGAGGATCTGTTTCTTCGATGGGGCACTCCAGAATTGGACTTGTTCGCTTCCCCATCCAACGCAAAACTGCCCAATTTTTGCTCGCTAGATCCAGGGCCTGGTGTTTTTGGCGAGACGTGTTGTCCCTCTCCTGGGTGGACAGATTCCTCTACACTTTCCCCCTTCCCGCTGATCCAGAGTTCTTCTCAAACTTCGCGAGAGAGCACGCAACAATGATCCTGGTAGTGCCTTTCTGGCCCAGACAGATCTGGTTCCCCAATGCTGACTCAATTGTCCGGGAACCTCCACTCCCGTTGCCTTCAGCTCCCACCTGCTGTCTCAGAGGGGTTAGTTAGTCCATCCGGACTTACGCTCACTGAACCTGCATGCTTGGCTCCTCGAGACATAGCCATTATCGACACGAGGTCTACGAAAGTGGCGGGAAGTTCTTTCTGCCGTCAGAAAGCTGGCAACATATCACGATGCGCCGTGAAATGGTGCGGTTTTGCCTGTGTGGTCTCAGGCAGCGGCCTCTCCCCTTTCGGCCTACCACTACCCGATAGGTCAATGCACAGTGGCACAACTCGATGCCTCTCGTGATTTCATGAGGGGGGTGTTACACCTTAGGCCACCCATCAAGGATCCCGTCCCTCCTTGGGACCTACTCTTCGTCCTGGAGCAGCTCACGCTGCCCCCTTTTGAACCTGCCGCAGATTGCGAGCTGCGTTTTCTGTCGTGGAAAACGTTATTTTTGGTTGCTGTCACGTCAGCAAGGAGAATTTCTGAGCTACACGCTCTTATGTGTAAGGAACCTTATTTAATTTTCCACCAGGACAGAGTGTCTCTGAGGACGAATCCTAAATTCCTGCCTAAGGTGGTCTCAGCCCTTACCCTTAACCAGGACATCGATCTGCCGGTGTACTTCCCCAGGTACACCAATAGAGGAGAGGCATTGCTTCACACCCTAGATGTTCACCGCTCCTTAAGATACTACTTGACCAGGACCAAACAGCATCGCAACTCCGAGCAGCTGTTTATTTCCTTCGCTGAGAGGATGTTGGGCCAACCAGTCTCAAAACAGACCCTTTCCCGCTGGCTTGTCCAGTGTATTTCGTTTTGTTACAACAACAAACACAAGCCCCTTCTGGGCACAGTTCGGGGCCACTCGACTAGGAGGGTGGCTTCTTCCTTCGCAGTGGTGGCTACTTCCTTCGCAGCACTGCGGAACGTCTCCACCTCGGCCATTTGTGCTGCAGCTACTTGGAGCTCACGGCGGAGAGCAGGTTTCGGCCTCACCATTCTACAGGGTCTCCTGTTCTAGAGTCAGGATTTTTCAAGATCTCTCCGTTATGCCTCCTCCCAGAGTGCCTAGAGGCACTATTGCTTGGGAATCAGTCCTAGTGGTGTAACCTGCAAGAGCTGTGTCTCGAAGTAAGATAGTACAGTTACGTAAGAACTTACTGTAACAGTAGATCTTCGAGAACAGCTCTTGCAGCAGGTACCTTCCCGCCCACCATTCCCCCTTTGAGGAGGTAAGGCCTAACCAGACTTCGGCAGGAGCTTACGCTCTTTTCTTCTTCTGATGGCGGATCCTCGGTCTCCACTTCTGATGTCATCCAGCGTCCGGAAGTCTCCGGCGGGAAAACTGGGGATTCTGGCGGGACCGCCTCCTTATGTACTACGTCTGACGTCAGGGGTGGGACCGACGTCGGAGGCAGTCCCCGCTGAAGACTGCTAGCTAGAAGATTTCCGTGGGGTCCTGACGCCTGCCAGCCTTAGTCCTAATGGTGTAACGTGCTGCAAGAGCTGTTCTCGAAGATCTACTGTTACGGTAAGTTCTTGCGTAACTGTACTTTCCCGAGTATCCAACCCCGTTGTATCAGACGCCGTCTTACCTGGGTCCGCAGTATCAGACGCCGTAGTACACAGTGCTTCACTACCCGATGCTGGGATACTTGCCATCTGGTTACGGATACATGCCTTACGGGTACGCTCAGTATCCGTATCCCCCTCCTTCACCACCACCCCCCCCTCAGCTGCCAGTGGATTTGAAGGAGACTTTGGCCTCCTGGTGGGCTGAGGCCAAGGCTTAGCTCACCAGAGAGGTGGAGAGTCGTCTCCCGATGACGGTGCCAGTTCCAGTTCCCGTACGTCCAAGACGACAGACTCCCTCCCCAGCTCCAGATACCAGGGCCGAGCCCTCTGGTTCTAGGGCGGGGCAGGACTCGCTTCCCAAGGGGTCCGTTCCTCCCCCATGCCAGGAGAGGGAGTCGTCGTCTTCCTCCTCGGGCACCTCTGACTACTCTGGGGGTTATTCCGACCCGGACGACAAGCCATGCTCTCTGACTAGGCCCAGGCCTAGGACTCCTTCGAAGTCTCCTCCGGAGGATCCTTCCTTCACCGAGTTGCTGTGCAAAGTCCAGGAAGTTCATAAGTGGCGTTCCTTGGAGCCGGATCCACAGCGTTAAAAGTTCGCTGAGCACCTGGATCTGCCCGTGACCACTCCGACTTTGGTGTCACCCTAGATTGAGCCTCATGCCGATCTTGTTTCCACTGTTTGGAAACAGCCATCTGCTTTATTTGGCCCCTCTTCCTCGGAAGTCGAAGAGGCTATATCAGGCTCCTGAGGGTGTTGACTTTCTTGATTCTCACCCTCGGGCTGACTTGGTCGTGATTAGCGTTGCTCACAGCCGGTCAGCTAACCCAAAGCATTTGAGCTCGTCTCCATCTGACAAAAGAATCCCGTCTTCTGCACCAGTATGGCAAGAAGATCGTTGCTTCTTCCACTCTGTGTATTAGGGCCCTGAACTATGTCGGTCACATGGGGAATTACCAGAAGACGATTCTTAGTGAGGTGGAATCCAAACCGGACTCCCTTCATGACCCTCAGGTTAAACAGGAAGTGGCTGACCTCGTCTGCTCTGCACATTCGGCCAGTCAGCACATGCTTCGTGCCACATACGATGCAGTGGACACTGCTGGTAGGAGCTCTGCTTTTGCCGTAGGTTTACGGCATCATGCCTGGCTCCATGTGTCAGGGTTGGTCCTGGAAGTGCAGTTCACTATTCAGGAAGCACCCTTCCGGGGATCGGTACTGTTCAGTGGTGATATCAAGGACATTATCATCGATCTGCAAAAGAAGGGGACTGCAGTAAAATCTGTGGACTCCATGTACAGTCCCGCTCAAACACAGCATTGTCCCTTTCGCAGATGGAATTGGCAAAAAGCGAAACCCCAGGGAAAGCGGGCCAATAAACGCTGGGCTCCTCCGGCTGCCAAGCCCCCACCGCCCAAAAAGAACGGGACTTCAGCCACGGCGCTGCCCGTACCACCTGATCCTTTCCTCCCACAGCCTCTGGGGTCTCCAGAGGAACCAGTAGAAGGGAGGTTTCTGTCCACCTCCCTGATTGGAGAGGATAACTTCAATTCCTGGTGCTCCAGCTGACTGCAGAAGGACACTCAATAGGTTTCTTGAAACCCTTGAAACCCCACCCCCCAAAAATGGTTGTCGTACCCTCAGGATCATCTTCTTCTGGTTCAGGAGAATTTGGCACTTCTGCTGAAGGAGGCGATGGAGCCCGTTACCCTTCCTCTTCAGGGAATAGGTTGCTATTCGCACTCCTTCCTGGTCCCGAAGAAGTCGGGATGTAAGGCGGATTCTCGACCTCTGTTCCCTGAACTTGTTCATGGAGTACAAGTGTTTCAAGATGCTCTCCCTTCAGGGCCTTCTGCCCCTTCTTCGGTTGGGACAGTGGCTGTGCACTCTGGATATGCAGGATGCTTACCTGCACATCCCTATCAGCCCTTCCCACCGCAAATACCTGCGTTTTGCGTTCCAGGGGGAACACTACCAGTTCAAGGCCCTCCCATTTGGTCTTTCCTTGGCGTCCCGAGTGTTCACCAAATGCCTTTCAGTGGTAGCGGCCTACCTGCGTACACAGATGGTACAGGTTTTCCCGTACCTGGATGATTGGCTCCTGGCGGCCCCGTCCAGGGAGGAACTCCTGCGCTTCCTTTCCCTTACCCAGGGTTTTTTTTCAAGTCGCACTTGATCCCATCCCAGAGGCCCCAGTTCATCAGGGTGATCCTGGACACGACCTCTGGCGGGGCCTTCCTGCCACCGGACAAAGCTGCCACACTTCAGGCACAGGTCAGCCTGTTGTCCGGCCGCAGGCGGACCAGCACCAGCTGGGTCCTTCGCCTCCTCAGGCTCATGGTGGCTGCGATCCCGACAGTCCCTCACGCTCGGCTCCACATCTCTCAGTGTATGCTTCAGTCTCAGTGGGATCAGTTGGTGGACGACCTAGATCAGCTCGTTCTGGTCTCCACTCCTGTGGCTTGGGACTTGCAGTGGTGGATGGTTCAGGAGAACCTTTGCCGGGGAGTTCCCTTCTGTCTTTCTCCCCCCTCCCAGACGCTGACTACAGACGCCTCGGGCAAGGATTGGGGAGCCTATCTCTGGCCTCACAGGACCCAGGGCTCCTGGTCCAAGATAGAGAAATCTCTTCACATCAGTGTGCTTGAGCTTCAGGCAGTGCTGTACGCTCTTCAGGCTCTCCGTCTGCTTCCTAGTCACTTGGCTGTACAGACGGACAATATGTGTGTAGTCTGGTACATCAACAAGCAGGGAGGAACTCGTTCCTACCCTCTTTGCAGGCAGGCGATGCGAGTTTGGGATTGGGCAGTGCAGCACGACCTTCACCTCACGGAGATTTACATCCCAGGGGTCGAGAACACCTTGGCAGATAGACTGTTGGTCGTCTGCTCTAACTCACGAGTGGGAACTAGATCAGGGGGTCACAGACGATATCTTCCTACATTGGGGAACACCACAGGTAGACCTGTTTGCATCCCCTCAATACGCAGAACTTCCTGACTTTTGCTCGCTCGCTCCAGGGCGCGGCATTTTTTTGAGAAACTCTCTCTCTCGATTGGAAGGGCAGATTCGTATGTGCTTTCCCTCCCGATCCCATTGATTCCGAGGGTCTTAAAGAAACTCAGTTCAGAAGGAGCTCGAATGATTCTAATCGCTCCTTTCTGGCCCAGGCAAATTTGGTTCTCTCTTCTGCAACAGTACTCAGAGGAACCTGCTCTTCCTATTCCTTTGTCACAACTTTTGCTGACCCAGGATCAGGGGACCTTGGTCCATCCAGGCCTCCAGTCCCTTCAGTTGCACGTGTGGCTTCTGCAGACGTAGCTCAAGCCCGATTCAGGGTTCCCCCTGGGTAGCTGAGATACTGGTGGAGGCCAGGAAACCCTCCACCAGATCGACTTATGCTATGAAATGGAAATGGTTCACTATTTGGGCCTCCTCCAAAGATTTCAAGCCTTTCTCATGCTCTGTTGGGCAGCTTCTGGATTACCTTAGACACCTCTTTGATCTGGGTCCGTCATCCATCCTTAAAAGGTGCACATGGCAGCCATTTTGGCCTACCATGTCACTTTTGCAGACAGGACGTTTGCTCAGCTGGAGGTCTCCAAGACCTTTCTTAGAGGGGTCCTCCACTTGCGACCCCTATCCAGGTTTCTGCCTCTCCTTGGGATCTGATTTTTATTCTGGAGAAGCTTACTCTGCCCCTTTTTGAGCCGTCAGCCTCAGCAGACCTAAAGTTCCTCTTTTGGAAGACACTCTTCCCAGTGGCCATTACTTCCGCTTGAAGGATTTCCAAGCTCCAGGCCCTGATGTGTAAAATCCCATATCTAATTTTTCACAAGAAACTTGTGGCTCTGCTTAGCAACCCTAAGTTTCTCCCTAAGGTGGTAGCGTAATCTACGCTGAATTGGTCCATTGAGTTGCCTGCCTTTTTTACGCAGCACTGTAATCATGGAGAGTACCTCTTACAAACTTTGGATGTCCACCGAGTTCTGAGATACTACACCAACAGGACGAGGGATCTCAGAAAGACTCATCAACTGTTTGTCTTTTTTGCTCCTAAAAGAGAAGGCAATGCTGTTTCCAAGCAATGCCTATCTAAATGGTTGGCTCACTGTATCACTTTCTGTTATGACAAGTACGATAAGGTCAGAGGCCACTCCACTAGAGGGGTCGCTGCCTGTGCGGCTTGTTTCAAGAATGTGTCCACGGCCGACATCTCTGTAGCCACCACCTGGACTTCTGTCCATACCTTTACAAAGCATTACAGTTTGGACATTGCCTCTCGCCGTAAAGCAGGCTTCGGGTTGGCTGTTCTGCAAGGTCTCCTTTCCTAGGACCTTCACAGCCAGAGGGTCTGCTCCTGAGTAGCTTTCCTCCTCCCGTTTGCTTCTCCTTGTTCCAGACTGCTTGGGACTTGGTCCTGTATGTAATTACCTACTGCAAGAGCCCTCTGGAAGTAAGATAGTACAGTAGGTTACATAAGAACTTACCGTAACAGTAGATCTTCGAGAGAGGCACTTGCAGTAGGTAATACCTTCCTGCCCTCCATCCCTCCTAAGCTTTTTCAGCTCCTTTTCCAGAATGGAAAAATTCGCTTCTCTCTCGTCTCGTCTTTTGGCAGGAAAGAACTGGAAGGAGAGCGTGGGGGACCGCCCCTTTATACTGATGTCGGTCACCTGACGGTGAAGGTCCTCTCGCCAGAGACTGCTGGCCAAAACCTTTCCGTGAGGTCCTGACGCCCGCCGGCGTCAGTCCTATATGTACTACTGTTATGGTAAGTTCTTGCATAACTGTACTTTTGGGAACAAGCTCAGGTTCCTTTTTGGCCAGGCCTAAATGTGCTTCCCTGCTTTAGTGGGTTGGCACTGGAGCTCACTCCCTCAAAGAGGGGTGTACATATGCAACCTGTGCTGCCATAGGCAAGGCCAACACGGAGACACTGTGGGACCTTGGTTGTGGTAGGGACTATGAATAGAGGCATGCATAAAACTCCCACACTGTTATGCTTTCTGTAGGGGGCAAATCCACTGGCCATCTGAATGATGGTTGTAAATAGCACGCTTGGGCCTTAGCTGATTGGTCCTCTTCCTAACCAGTTACTGGTTAAAGCAGCAGTATTTGTTACTCACCAGGAATTTCTTTCAGCAAAAATGTATTTCAGGCAAAAAGATACACATCCCTAATTTTTTTTTTTTTTTTTGTCCCTGAACTGAAATATCAGATTTTGGAGTTTTAAAAGTTCCTGCTCCTGTTCCAGGACCTCCATAGAAAAATTTAAGTTTCTATGGACATGGATATGATCTATCCACACTAACTGGCAGTGTCCTTTCCCTTTAAGATGTGCCGGAAAGTCTTCAAGCTGGCTCCTCCCACCCACTTGGGTGGTAACTCCCTCTGCTCCGCCCCATGACGCCAGATCTTTCTTTCTGCTGGAAGAAGCAGGTTCCCTCCGTACTGCTCCCACGTTGAGTAGGCCCTAGCGCCTGAATTCTTCGGAATTACTTCCAGACCAACTCTCACAAGTTTTGTCTTTAACTCGATCTTCCATTGCAACCGCGATGGATAAGTCCACTCCTGGGTTCCGCCGGTGCCTTTGCGGGCAGATGTCGTCCAAGACCGTCCTGCATGCCACATGCGTCTACTGCCTGGGGCACAACCACGATCCCCAGGCCTGCAACTTTTGCCTCTTGTTTCACCTGACCATCTTGGAGGACCATCTCACCTGCCTGAAAATGGGTCACCCGGCGCAATGGAACCTGCCGGTCAAATCCAGACATACCCGTTGGGTGGTCTCCGTGGCTGCGGGGTCCACCGAGCAGCTTGCGGTCTTCGAAGAGGAGGCGGCCTAGGCTGTGGCCCATTTCTCCTCCTCTTCTGCTTTCGTGCCACTTCAGCTGGGCTTGACTTCTACAGGCTCCTTCAAGGAATTGTGCCATTCTCTGCCGACCTGTGGCCAGGAACCCACCGACAAATCTAAATCTAAAAGAGTCTAAGAAAGAAAAGACTCATCAATCGTGGGATCGGGACTGCTCTCGGTCGAGGGCCTCTGATTCCCGCACTTCTTCGGATTTGACTTTGTCAAATCCTCGGCCTTGACTGCTGGCTAAGATGCTGGCCAAAGTCCCAGACGAGATTTTTCTCGAGCCAACCGACCAGTTGTCGACCAGAGAGGCAGATACTTCCTTGTCTGGGACCCCGGTCCTGACACAGACCACGGGAGGGATGGATCAGTCTGCTGACCTGCCACCTCTTGCCCCTGACCCGGAGCCATGGCAATCACCGACTCCTTCCGAGCCCCACCACCAGTCTCCCTGGCAGCCGAGGTCTCTGTCTTCTTCCTGTAGGTCGAGCCTGTCCCGCCATCATCGGCGCTCCCGATCTCGGCACCACAGGAAACGGCACCACTGCTTTTCTTTGTCCTCGGGTGAGGAGAGGCTTCGGTGCAAGTTGCATTGATGCTACGAGGACTTGATGTGGCAATAGTTGATGTTTACCGGTGCAAAACTGACCCCGGTTTCTACACCGGCCATCACCTGGCTGTCGCCCAAAAGGCCGACTCCGCCAACGGAACCGATTTAAGACTGTCCTGACTCTGCCAACTCCGGCTTCTCCACTGTTTGTGATGGAACCACCGCCTAAACCGCTGATGGTTGACGCTCCAACTAAGGAGTCTCGGCCGGCCAAGGGGCTTCCACATCGGCTGTCAGTCAGTCACCCATGACCATCCACGGAGGGTCAGCGGGGACTCCGGCTGTCGACTGCTCTTTGACGACTCTTAGGAGTCTGAGGGTTCCTCCTTGCACTCCCGTCCGGTCGATGTGGAGTCCATGGGGGATATCTCGACAGACAAAGGTCCCGCTTTCACGGGCCTCCTCCCTTTGATCTCTTGAGTCGACCAGTATGAAGATGGAGCCCATCCAGCAATGGGCTTATTACCCATTGACAGAGATCCTCGGCTGGGGAGACTCTCTGACAGAGGCTTTCCCAGTGACGTAAGCCATTCTTGGCCCTGCCCTCGAGCTCTGGCAGCACTTCGCTTCCTGACCTGCACCTTCTACCTGGATGGCCAGCAAGTATGCGGTGCCCACTGGATCCCTTTTGGTATTCACAGAGCACCCCTCTGAGGGGTTGGTTGCCTACTCTGTGTTCTGGCACTCCGGCAACACCGAGGATGTTGACAAGCCATCTTATAAGGAATCCAAGAAGTTGGACCATGCAGCTAAGAAGGTGTATGCTGCCTCCTCGCTTGGTCTCTGCCATGCGAACTCTGCCCTCCTCATGGCCCACTTCTCCCATGCCCTGCTGGGCACCTCTGATTGGGTGCTTCCTTATCTGCCTGCGGACCTTCAGGCCACGGTCAAACAGGTCCAAGACCAGGGCCAGGCTGTGGCCAAGCAACAGCTCCAGACTGCCATGGACATTGGGGGCTCAGTGGCCATCCTCCGCAGGGCTTGGCTGAGGATCTTGACCTTCACAGCAGACACTTGTTTGTTTTTTATTTTATTAACTGGATAAGGACACTGGGACAAGCCCTTTTTCAGGTCCAACACAAACACATAAATGCATCAAATACATATTATAAACAAAAACAACATATTAAAAACATTTACATAAATTCGTAGCATGCAACCATTCTTTCAGCTTTCTTTAAAAACAGTTTAAGGAACAGATAGTTCTAAGGCCCTCGGCAAGTTATACCATAATACAAATGCAGTGGCTGAAAAGGCCTGAGCACCAACTTTTGTTAAAGAGAAAGCGGAGAATACCCCTGAAAGGTCTAAAATTCAAAATAGAATGTTGAATATTTAACAAATTTAGTTAAAGGAAATGGCTCTGAACAAAAAGAGATTTAAAAACTAGATAAAAATATGTAAAATGAGCACTTAGTGGGAGCCAATCAAGGGAAGAATAAAGTAAACAATGATGCATTCGAAAGGGAGCATCCAACACGAAAAACAAATAATATTGCACACAATTAATAAAGCCTGAGTTTCTCTTACAGACAATTTATAAGATAAGCTGCCAACATAATCAAGATGAGGTAAGAGCACCCCGATTGCTATGGCCCTCCTAGTTTCCAAGGTAAAATACTGTTTAATTTTATGAATAACACCCAGTTTCTGGTTTACCTTCCTGCAGATGGTTTTGGCTTGAGCTTGAAAGGTTAGACCCGGGGTCAAGCAAGGTCTCTAAATATTTAAATTCAAATACCTGCTCCAAACAGGTCAACACTCTGCACAAGCTGGCAGATGTTCCTTTCCTGGGCACTGGCCTGTTCAGGCCCGTGGTCTAGGGTCACCTTATACGCATAGAGAAGTCCACTGCCACCTTGCACTCTGTAACATCTGCCCAGAAGGACCCCAAGGGCTCCCAGCAGTATCTGAAACGGAAGTCCTTTCAGTCCACCTCCACTGCTGCGGTCAAGCCAGCCCAACAACCAGCTGGCAAGCAGGCTCAGGCTTGGCGACCTCGGCCCAAGTCAGTGGCCTCTGTTTCCATAAGCCAGGAGGGAGAGGCTCTGGTGGCCCCTCAGCCAGTCCCTCCTTCTCCAAGCCTGTCCAGTGACAGGATGAGAGGCCTCCCTCATGCCCATCACGCCTTCCCTTGGGGGCCAGCGCCACCACTTTTCTGCTTGGTCTGCTGTCACCATGGACAGGTGGGTTCTAGAAGTGGTGGGTCAGGGTCTGCCTCTAGATTTCGAGCAGTACTCTCCTTGCCGAGCCTGCGCCCAACGGGAGGACTTGGTTTCTGCAGACAAGCTGTCAGGAGGTGGCATAGCCCAGCTTCTCCACAGGGAGGTCATGGTTCCTGTTGCGGATCCTCCGGAACACCCAGGGTTTGTCTCCAGGTACTTCCTGGTGCCAAAGCGGATGGGGGGCTGTCACCCCATTCTAGATCTGCACGACCTGAACAAGTTCCTCAGGTTGTGCACCTTAAGGATGATAACTCGTGTCTTGGATCATACCATCTCTAGAGCAAAATGTGTGGTTTTGCTCCCTGGATCTTCAGGACGTGTTCTTTCATGTCCCGATATGTCCATCTCACCGAAGGTTCCTCTGCGAGTTCCAGGCTATGCCCTTCGGTCTCCCCTCAGCCTCTAGGGTCTTTACCAAGTGCATGTAGTGGTGGTAACTTACCTGAGGAGCTGAGGGGTTCAGGTTTATCCCTACCTAGATAACTGACTGATTGCAGGTTCCTCCAGGCAGGAGGTGGAGCAGTCCAGGGACCTGGCCCCTCCAGACCTGTGTCAGACCTGGACTCCTGGTCAATGAGACCAAGTTGGAACTCTTACCCTCGCAGGTGATCAGCTTCATTGGGGCGGACAGGGTAGGGGCGCTCTCCTTCTGTGCTCTATCATTTCGGGTTGGGCAGTTGCGCCCTTCCCAGGACTTCCTGGGCTTGCTGGGCTACATGGTGGCCTGCACCAGTGTGGTCCGGTGGGCCCGCTGGAGAATGCGTTCCCTGCAGTGGGAACTGGCCGACCAGTGCACTCAGCACAAAGGTCACTTTGACCAGCTGGTCACTGTGACCCAGCAGATGTAGGATGCCATTAAGTGGTGGTTAGTCCCAACACATCTGCAGGAAGGGATCCCGTTTATCTGCCCAGAGCCGACTGTCATCCTGACGACCGATACCTCTCTCGTGGGCTGGGGTGCCCGCCTGGGGGAACAGAGTCTCCACGGGCTCTGATCCCTGAGGAGTCCCGATGCTGCATCAACCTGCTGGCGCTCCAGGCAGTTCAGGTAGCGCTGACTGCATTTGCTTCGTACATTCGGGGTTAGGTGGTCCAAGTCCAGACGGACAATGTCACAAACATGTACTGCCTCAACAGATGGAGCGGGACGCACTCCCTGCCTTTGTGTAGGGAAGCTCTCTGTGTCTGGACCCTCGTGCACAGCCTAGAAGCGGATCTCAGCTGGCGGACGCCTTCAGCCAGGTGGGTGAAGCAGTTCACAGCTTGTTCTTCCAGTGGGGCACCCCTCAGGTATATCTGTTTACTTCCAGGGAGAACACAAAGCTGAGATGGTTTTATTACCCCACCCCCAGCAGAAAGCTGCCGAGGGTTGCCTTCAAAGCCCTTGACCCTAGGCCTCTTCTGTGCCTTCCTCCGTTTCCCTTGCTCCACAAGGTGCTGCTCAAGGCCAGGAGAGACAAGGCACAGGTGATCTTTTGGCTCCGGGCTGGCCACGCCAGTTCTGGTACCCAAATCTCCTCAGTCTCAGCAGCAGGCTCCTGAGACATCTTCCTTTACACCTGGACCTACTTTCCATCAATCAGGGGAAGGTATTCCATCCAGACCTTCAGTCCCTGCACCTGACAGCCTGGTTCCTGAGTGGCTAGAGTTCCAGGCTTTGGGTGTCTCTGAAGATGTCCTCACCGTAGTTGAGGCATCTTGGAAGGAGTCTACCAGGAAGTTGCTTTCAGATGGAAGAGATTCTCCATTTGGTGACGGGGCAAGGGGCTGGACCCTTTGTCCTGTCCAGTGGCTAGCATCCTTGACTACCTTTGGTCCCTCTGTTGGGCCTTCTGTTGACAACCCTCAAGGTGCTCCTGGCAGCCATTTCTGCTTACTGGACACGGGCTGGTCAGCAGTCGGCATAGGAGAAGATGGTCTAGCGCTTTTTCAAGGGCCTTGGTCACATTTCTCCCCCGGTGCTTGAACCACCACCACTGTGGGACTTGTTGCCGGTTTTGGCAAAGCTCATGGGCAAGCCATTCGAACCAGTGCACAGGTGTGAGATGTCACACCTGTCATGGAAGACTGCCTTCCTGGTGGCTGTCAGATCAACCAGAAGGATCAGTATGCTCCAGACGCTTTCGGTGGAGTCTCCTTACCTGGTCTTCCACAGGGACATGGTTGTCCTGCGCCCCAACCCAACGTTCCTCCTGAAGATAGTGTCAGAATTTCACCTTAATCAGGTGATTAATCTCCCAGTGTATTTCACCAGTCATACCTCTGAGGCCAAGCACAGGCCCCATACTTTGGACCTGCGACGAGCACTTGGCTACTACAAGGAGCACGCAGCTGGAGTTCAGGGAGAGGTTCACCAGCTATTTGTCACCTACGCTGAGGCCGTACCTGTTAAACCAGCAGCTAAGAGGACGATTGGTAGGTGGATTGTATCCTGCATCGACCTCTGCTATAGGTTGACTGGTAGCGAGCCTCTCGGAGGGCTAAGGGCTTATTCCACCTATTCTGCCGCTGCCTCGGGGGCTGCTTCTATGGACGTCTCTATCCAGTAAATCTGCAGGGCTGCTACCTGGAGGTCAGCACACAACTTCATTTCCCACTACCACATCGACCTCGAGTCACGCTGGGATGCTGGTTTTGGGGCCTCAGTTCTCCAATCTCTGTTCCCTAAATAGGGGGTGTGCGCCTTGCTTCCCTCCTTCCGGAGAACTGCTAGGAGTCTGCCAGTTAGTGTGGATAGAACATCGTATCCACGTCCCTGGAAAAAAAGGTTACTCACCTGTAACAGTAGGTCTTCCACGGAGTGGTCTCTTGCAGTAGGTAATACTTTAGGTATCCAGCAGAGGTCGCTGTGGCACATGGCAGCTCTTCTAGCGGTTTTTCACCAGGGACCGCCCACACTTGACATCATTTTCCTGTTTCTTTATATAAGTGTGGGCAGTCCCTGGTATCCTCAATTCATTTTCCCGCCGTCTTCAGCTCGAAGAGCAGCTAGTGCAGCTTCTGTGTAGCAGTCATCGACGAGAAACTTGGAACTAATGTCTACGGATTTTTCTGCTAAACAAGCTTTACTTCAATCATGTCATTGCGGTAGGAAGATATACTGCTCTGACAATCACACACTTTGTGTAAGGTGTCTGGGACCCACACATGACACCAGTTCCTGCAGCTTATGTCAGGACTGTCATCGGGCAACTCAATGACGTTTGCTTGAAATTCAATGACTTTTGATGGAGCAGAAAATCTCTCTTGGAGAACCAGGGGGCTCGTACCAAGGGCTTCCCCTCTACTGGTTCTCATTCCCGGCAGAAGGAAAAACCCTCCTCACACTCCCTGCCTAGACATCCGTCGATGGCCACCATTTCTGGTGTCCCTGCGTCGACGGGGGCTCATACCTTCTCATCGATGGCGCTCTGAATGCAGTCCCAACTAGTGACTGCTCCATTGATGGAGGCTTATACCCTCTCATCGATGCGTTCTAGCGCTTTACATGCAGCAAACTATACTGCTGCTCCATCGACGGGGGCTCCACTCCTGCTAACGGCATCTGACAGTTTGTGGAAATAACCTTTTCCCCTGCAGGCTCGTTGACAAGACCCCGCATTCCTCAGGAGAAGCCCACAGCTTATGCCTTATTGACTGCCCTTCTGGCTACTTATAGAGGTCAGGCGGACAGAGATCGGGAACCTGGTGTTTACTACCCAAGGGCAAGACCTGCTCAAGCTACATGTCCCAATCTTCTGTCAACCCTTTGGTTTTCCAACATGCCCCCCTGCTCACCCCCCCTTCCCAGGAAAGGGACCGCACCAATGTAGTCAAACACATCTTGCATGCCATGCGGCATTCTTAGACCTCTGAAGGGCTGGGTGATCTCACCCGATCTCCTCCGCCTAAAAGATTCCACAGTGACCAGGATACTCTACCACCCTGGTGGTCTTCTCCATTTATAGAGGACTGTTTGTCAGTTGCCCAAGATTTGCCACCTGATTTCACGGTGATCTTGAGGATGAAGAGTTTCAAGATTTGGATTTCCCTAACCCAGAATCCCCCTATTCAGAAATCTTTTACCTGGATGAGGATCTGCTTTTGCCTGCAGCAGCCTCTTCCCCAGATGACCCTTCCTTTAGTGAAATGATGGTTCAAATTCAAAATGTCATGGGATTCTCCACTACAGAACATGACAAGCAACGTAAGGATATGGCAGACTACCTTGAGTTACCTGAGGAGCCTGTTTTAGTGGTGCCCCTACTAATACCAACTTACCAGAATGCCATGCTGGCTGCTTGGCATCAACCTTCAGCTATTAGATCTTACTTAAACAGCTCTTGCAGCAGGTTACACCATTAGGACTGAAGCCGGCAGCTGCCAGGATCCTACGGAAATTTTCTAGCTAGCAGTATTCAGCGGGGACCGCCCCCGACATCAGGCATAGTACATAAGGGGGCAGTCCCCCAGAATCCCCAGTTCTTTTCCCACCGTCAACTCGCCAGCATCTGCCTAGCGCACGACGACTTAGAACGTCAAGAGTTTCTACACGACTGATGTCCTCTCCAACTCCTTCATTTGAGGGTCACTTTTCAAAGTGTGCCTGTGGAAAATGGATCTCTTTCAAGGATCCTCATTCTTCCTGCGTGCGGTGCTTAGGCCCGGACCACGATACCAAGGCCTGCACCCTTTGCTAGGGTTCAACAGCCGCACCAGGATCCACCATCAGAAAGCACTTCAGGCTTACCTTTTAGAGGAAAAACTTAGTAGGATGGACAAAGAACCTTTCTCCAGGGGCGATTCTTCCTCCAAGGTCCAGAAACACCGGGAGAAGGCAAGGTCCAGATCCCCACACCGGGTCTCGGATTCGTGGAGCTCAGGCTCCACCCGATCGGACCGCTCTCCCTCCAGGGCTAGGTCTCAGCCCCCTCCGGTCAAGGTCTGGGCTTCCAGCGGTTCTTCGCCTCTTCAGCCAGTTAACTCATTTACGCCACAAGAGCTCTTTGAGACTTTCACCACTTGTGCCCTGTATACTCTTAGCACTGCGTCCTGGGCCTTTCTAAGCAAAATCAAGCCATAATCAGCATGTCACAAACAAATGTGAATACCTCTTGAACCGTAAGTGCTACACACAAAGTACCTGTAGCAAAGTTGTTCAGCACAACATTACCTTTCCAGTGGTGCTATGCAATCAATTGTAATCAATTTAGTTTTTATTTTACATTAGTTGAAATACCAAACAACTGATTTTTTTCAAGGTGCAAATAACTCCTAAAGCATACGTGGTAGACACAAAGTATCAGTGGCAAAAGTGTTCAGCACAAAATTATCTTTCTAATGGTGCTATGCAAGCAATTGTAATCCATTTAGTTTTTATTTTATAGTAGCTGAAATACCAAACCTGTTTTTTTTTTTTTTTTTTTTTTCTTTTCTTTTCTTTTCAGATTTATTCAAGGTGCTTCGGTGAGGCTTGAGAGACAAATGTCAGCCATTCACACCATACCTTAAACAAATGCAAATAACTCCTAAAGTATACATGATAGATACAGAGTATTAGCAGCAAAATTGTTCAGCACAAAATTACCTTTCTAACGGTGCTATGCAATCAATTCTAAGCAATTTGTTTTGTTTAATATTTAGGTAAAAACTGCTGACTTCCTCAGACGTTTCTTGGCCTGAGTGAAAGTCAGCAGAGTATGTCTACAGGCGTTATTGTCCTGAGTGGCCATACTTTCAGATGCCACCTACAGGCGTATCTAGGCCTGAATGAGTTAAGACCTCCAGGCCCTCGGCTTCCTCTACTCCCTCTCGGGCCTCTTCAAAATCCTCTGAATGCCACAAGTCTTCCTCTTCCACCCAATGTCGGGACCCCGACTCCAGGTCGGTCTCCCAGCCCCTAGGGGCCCGGATCCTCCACCCAGGAAGATGAAGGACCTGACGTCCCTCAAGCGGCCGTCAGACCCGACGTCAGCCAAGCACCCAATGTCGGCCAAGCACCTGAAGTCGGTCAGGCGTTCGGAGCCGAGAACATCAGCCAAGCACCAGACGCCGGCCAGGCATTCACCGGACCTGAAGTCGTCGACTAAGCGACAGACATCTGCCTCACCGGAGCCAAAGACTGCCCCCCAGTCACCGGTAGACACCAGTCACAGGGACTCCACGGAGGAGGACACCACGTTGCCAGAAGACCAGGTGGGCAACACAGAGGATGCCGGGCTTCCGAGGGAACCTTCGCCCACCCCGGAGACATGCCAGATCCGTCTTCTGGCATGAATGTTCAAGAAGTAAAGGAACTCTTTACTTTCTGGTGGGACATCATCCGCAAAGACGTGGTCCCAGTGAAACCTCCTCCTCCTCCCCCTCCCCACTCCTTCACCTCCTACGCCCCCTCCTTCACCACAGGGGCCAGCAGAACGACCACCAACCCCCAAGGAGCAGACTCCACCTCCTAGGGGGTGTATCCCAGGATCGGAGAAGGCCTCCCTCAAGATATCCATCAGGGTCTCCCAGCCCTAAGCGACCCAGACGTCGGCGGTATACTCCGGGGGAGGACTCCGGATCGGATACCTCGGATTACTCCAGATCTCCTTCTCCACTCAGCATTTCATCACGTGACCCACATGACCTTCCCAGGTCTCCTCCAGATGACCCCTCTTTCTCTGAGATCATGAGGCACATCCAGGACAACATGGGGTGGGATGCTGAAGACCTCGACCCCAAAAGATAGCGCCTTGTTCGTTATCTTCGGCAGAAAGACCCAAAGCTTGTGGTAGTGCCACCCTTGGTGGACACCTTCGCGGACGTTACCAAGGCTGCATGGAAGCGTCTTCACTCCACTCCTGCTGTGCCTAAGAAAGCTGACTGCCTGTACAAGGCCCAAAGAGAGGACCAGTACTTGGCTCAACAACCTCTGGCAGACTCCCTGGTCATTACGGTCTCACATGACCGGTCCCAAAGACCGCAACACATACACACAGCCACTGGACCAGGAATACAAACAATTGGATGCCCTGGGGAGACGCATGTATGCGGCCGCTACATACTCTATCAGGTCCCTGAACTACGTAACCCACATGGTACAGTTTCAGAACGCCCTATGAGAACAGGGCTAGGACCTGGTCGATAAACTTTCGGATGGCAAGCAGAAGGCGGAGCTCCTAAACCTTCTCCACACAGGGTCTGATGTGGGGACCCAGGTACTACGAGCCGCATATGATTCCGCAGACTCATCCGACAGAGCTGCAGCCTCAGGCATCTGTCTCTGGCGACACTCTTGGCTCTGTGTCTCCGGCTTCACCCTGGACGTACAGAAGAACATTTTTGACGTCCCCTACAGTGGCAGAGTACTTTCTGGTGAACCCTCGGAGAAGGTGATCACCAAACTTCAGCACGCTGGGAAGGCAGTCAGGTCTGTACAGGCCACGTACAGACCCAGGCCTGGTTCCTTTCGTAGGAACCAGAGCCGTTTTCGCAGCCGGCAACAAAGACAGCAGCCACGTTCTGGCCAGCAACAAAGGGGCACCTTTCAGCAGAAAGCCCAGGCTAAGTCATCCCCAGGCAGAGCCCAACACTATTCTAAACCGGCCCAGCCTGCAGGGACCAGTGCTGCCATAGCATGATTCCTTCGCAGCCCCCGCCCCTCCTCTGGATCAATGGGCGCAAAAGGTCGGGGGTCGCATGGCTCGCCACTTTTCAGGGTGGCATTCTATTACCACCGACCAGTGGGTACTCCAGTTGGTCAAAAAGGGTTATTTCATAGAATTTCTCGACCACCCACCGGTAAGACCTTCCCTGCTTTCCTGTTACTCAGGTCAGCACGCTCTGCTTATACAGCAGGAGGTGCTCGCACTCAGGAAAAAGAAGCAATAGAGCACGTTCCACAGAATCAGAGGGATGCAGGATATTATTCTCACTTCTTTCTGGTTCCCAAGAAAACAGGGGACCTCCGTCCAATACTGGACCTCCGTGACCTCAACGAGTCAGTCCTGTACAAACGCTTCCACATTGTGACCCTCCCAGGTCTGATTCCCATGCTCAAGCAGTGCACCTTTCTAGCGTCTTTGGACATCCAGGACGCCTACCTGCATATACCCATCGCTCGAGCGCACAGGAGTTTCTGCGCTTGAGGTTCCAGAACCACCATTATCAGTTCTGAGCCCTCCTTTTCGGACTGTCATCGGCTCTCGGTCCATTCACATGTAGTGGTAGGCGGTTAAGCTGCGACACTGAGAGGCAAGGCCACTACGTGTTCCCCTACCTGGATGACTGGCTTCTCATGGCGCCCTTTCGGGAGACCTTGATGTCCGCCATTCATTATACTCAGTCTCTGTTCGAGGCGCTGGGCATCTTGATCAATCAAGAGAAGTCTCGTCTGGTTCTGTCTCAGACTCTGCAGTTCATAGGCGCAGTTCTGGACACTGTCCAAGGGAAAGCTTTTCTTCCCCAGGACAGAGCAGAACACATCAGATCCCTCATCAGGGACATTTCGGCAAAGACCGTTCCTGCCAGATTGGTCCTTTGCCTGCTCGGATACATGGCTGCGGCCATTGCAACAGTCCCACTTGCTCGTCTCCACATGCAGGTCACCCAGAGGATGTTACGGGTCCAGTGGGATCAAAAGCAAGACCATCTGCAGCACCCAATCCGGATCACGAAGGCCGGAATCCGGAATTGGCAATGGTGGCTAGATCCGAAGAATCTGTCGGCAGGGGTCCCCTTTGCTGCGCCGTCCCCAATTGTGACACTCTCCACAGATGCCTCAGGGCTCAGATGGGGAGCACACCTCAACGGTGTCTGGTCTCGGGGGGGGGGGGCCTGAGGACAGCCCAAGAGACTCATCTCAAATAAACGTCCTGGAAATGAGAGCAGTTCTTTACACCCTGCAGGCCTTCCAGTCTGAGATTGCACCGGGTACTTTTCTGTTACAGACAGTTCCGCGGTGATGTACTGTATTACCTCAACAAACAAGGAGGCACCCATTCCTACCCGCTTTGCAGGGAGAACATGAGGGTGTGGAATTGGGCTTTGCAACATGGCGCAAACCTCATTGTTGTTCATGTCCCAGGCGTGGACAACATCATCGCAGACGGCCTGAGCCGCTCTCAGGCCAGAGTCCACGAGTGGGAGCTACTCAGGAGGTAGTGAGATCCTGGCTACAGATGGGGTACACCAGAGTTGGACCTTTTGCGTCCCCATCAATACAAAACTGCCCAATTTTTGTTCGCTAGATCCAGGGCCTGGTGTTTTTGGCGAGGCAGCGTTGTCCCTCTCCTGGGCGGGCAGATTCCTCTATACCTTCCCCACTTTCCATTGATCCAGAGAGTTCTTCTGAAACTTACTTGAGAGAGCAATGGCCTTGATGCAAATAAGCGCCATTCTAGCCCAGGCAGATCTGGTTCCCTCTATTACACCAGCTATCTCGGGAGCCTCTGGTGCTTCTGCCAGTCAGCTCTCACTTGTCTCCGGAGGAGGGCTCCTTGGTCCATCCGGACCTTCATTCAGTGAGCCTGCATGCTTGGCTCCTAGAGACATAGCCATTTTGCGACCACGGGTCTCGCAAGAGGTAGCTGATGTCCTGGTGGCTGCGAGAAAACTGGCCACTCATGCTACCTACGCCATGAAATGGCGCCGTTTTTGCCTATGGGCACAAGCGCGGGGGTTTTCGCCTCTAGACTGTCCAGAAAAGTCGGTCTTGGACTACCGCCTGTCTCTTTTTCAGACAGGCTTGGCCTACTCCTCGATCAAAGTACACCTATGTGCCATATCTGCCTATCATTGTCCGATAGGCCAATGCACCATATCCCAGTTGGACACGGCACGAGCCTTCCTGAGAGGTATTCTCCACCTTAGACCTCTGATTAAGGATCAAATTCCACCATGGGATCTACCCTTTGTCCTGGAGCAGCTCATGCTGCCACCCTTTGAATCAGCCGCGGATTGTGAGCTACGTCATCTTACTTGGAAGATGTTGTTTTTAGTTGCCGTTACTTCGTCCAGAAGAATTTCTGAACTCCATGTACTTATGTGCAAAGAGCCTTATTTGGTTTTTCACCAAGACAGGGTATCCCTACGGACTGATCCCAAATTTCTGCCTAAGGTGGTCTCAGCTGTCACCCTTAATCAAGACATCGATCTACCAGTGTACTTTCCCAACTATTCGAATCGAGGAGAGGTCCTGTTGCACACCCTAGATGTGCATAGGTGTCTCCGATACTACCTGACCAGAACCAAACACCACCGAAAATCGGACAAGCTTTTTGTCTCCTTTGCCCACAGGATGATGGGAGCTCCTGTTTCCAAACTGTCACTGTCCAGGTGGCTCATTCAGTGTATCACATTCTGATACCAGAAACTCAACAAACCCTTACCGGGCGCGGTTAAGGGTCATTACACAAGGGGGGTGGCTACCTCCTTTGTGGCCCTTAAGAATGTGTCCACCACGGCCATCTGTGCTGCAGCTACTTGGAGCTTCGTGCACACTTTCATCAGACAACATAGTCTGGATATCGTATCGAGGCGAAGAGCAGGTTTTGGTCTAGCAGTCCTTCAAGGACTTCTGTCCTAGGCTTTGGTTTCATTAAAGATTTCTGCCTTCCTTCCTCCCAGTGGTGTGGGATTTCCATGATTGCTTGGGAATCAGTCCTAATGGTGTTACCTGCTGCAAGAGCTGTTTCTCGAAATAAGATAGTACAGTTATGTAAGAACTTACTGTAACAGTAAATCTTTGAGAACAGCACTTGCAGCAGGTGCTTTCCTTCCCACCATCCCTGCTGGAGATAGATTTTTGTTCTGATATCCTTCTCCTAGGATCAGGTGTTCTCATAGAAACATAGAAGTTGACGGCAGATAAGGACCGCAAGGCCCATCCAGTCTGCCCATTTCTTTTTCTACCTTATAAATGTGCCATCGGCCTTTGCTCTGTCAGTGACCCATCTATTCATAGTCATTTGTATTGCTCCCTTATGCCTATCCCATGCCTGTTTGAAGCCCTGCACTGTATTCATAGCCACCACTTCTTGTGGTAAGCTATTCCATGCATCTGCCACCCTTTCTGTGAAAAGAATTTCCTCACATTCCCCTTAATCGGCCTCCCTCTAATCTCATGCTGTGTC
The DNA here is from genome assembly GCA_016271365.2 of Neoceratodus forsteri. NCBI lineage: Eukaryota > Metazoa > Chordata > Ceratodontiformes > Ceratodontidae > Neoceratodus > Neoceratodus forsteri. Next base: position 209,772,208 of record JADMNL010000026.1, on the reverse strand, counting down.
CTCTTGTCCTGCTATTTTTCTTATATTTAAACATGTTAGACTCTTTCACCTTGTTTATGCCCTTAAGGTGTTTAAATGTCTCGATCATATCACCTCTCTCCCTCCTTTGCTCAAGGGTATACATATTGAGCTCCGTTAATCTGTCCTCATATGTCTTCTGATGCAGTCCCTGCACCATTTTGGTTGCCCTTCTCTGGACTGCCTCAATTTGGTTAATGTCCTTGTGAAGGTGTGGCCTCTAATACTGCATGAGTACTCAGATGGGCCCTAACCAATGTCTTGTACAGAGGATTATTACCTCCCTCTTCACGACTTGTGATACCCCTACTAATACAACCTAACACCCCCTAGCCTTACCTACTGCTTTAGAGGTCTGCTTGGATGATTTTAGGTCATCAGTGATGATGATGCCCAAGTCTCTTCTTCCTTTGTGACTGCTAGCAACTCCTCCCAGCCTATAAGTGGCTTCAGGGTTTCTCTTCCCTATGTGCATGATTTTGCACTTCTTTGCATTAAACCCAGTTGCCACTCTTCTGACCATTTTGCTAGTTTATCCAGATCTCTTCTCATTCTGCCCACCCCATCTGGATCATCTACTCTGTTGCAGATCTTGGTGTCATCTGCAAACAGACATGCCTTACCCTCTAGTCCATCTGTAGGTCACTAATGAAGATGTTGAATAGGACTGGCCCCAGGACTGATCCCTGAGGTACCCACTTGTGACTTGCATCTCTTCTGACTGTATACCATTTACCACCACTCTCTGTTTTCTGCCAGTCAACCAGTTTGCCACCCAGTTGACCAACTTCTGACCCACCGAGCCTACCTAGCTTATTTATCAATCTTCTGTGTGAACAGTGTCAAAAGCTTTGCTGAAGTCAAGGTAGGCGACATCAACTGCTCCCCTTGGTCCACCACTCTGGTTACCCAGTCAAAGAAATCTATGAGATTAGTTTGACAGGACCTTCCTTTTGTAAACCCATGCTGTCTTGGATCCTGTCCCTATGGATTCCAGGTGTTGCACTATCCTTTCCTTAAGGAGTGCCTCCATAATCTTGCCCACTACTGAGGTAAGACTGACCGGTCTGTAGTTCCCGCCTCCTCCCTGCTACCACTCTTGTGGGAGCGGGATCACATAAACCCTTCTCCAGTCTTCTGGGACCTCTCCTGTCAGAGACTCACTAAACAATTCTGCTAATGGCTCTGCTAGTTCCTCCTTCAGCTCCTTAAGTACCCTGGGATGTATGCCATCAGGTCCCATTGCCTTATCCACCCTGAGCTTAGCAAGCTCTTGTAGGACCCTTTCTTTTGTGAAGGGAGTAGTGCTCACCTCCCTCCCCTGTGTCCATGATGCTGAGCTGTGGGCCCTGCCCTACCTTCTCTTCAGTAAATACTGAGCAAAAGTATCTATTTAGGATAGATGCCTTTACAGGGTCCTCCTCCTCACATGCTCCCTTTTCTCCATTAAGCTTAGCAATACCCCCTCTGGACTTTCTCCTTTCACTAATGTATCTATAGAAAGTCTTGTCACCTTCTTTTACTGTTCGTGCTAGTGTTTCCTCAGTTTGGGACTTTGCCTGCCTTACTGCCTTACCTGCTTCCCTTAGGGCAGTTTGGTATGCCTCCCTATCTTCATCCCGCTGTGTTCCCTTATATTTCCTGAAGGCCAGCCTTTTGGCTCTGACCTTTTCTGCTACTGTACTGAGAACCAAAGTGGTTTCCTTCTTCTTTTGCACTTCCTTTTCTGTCTAACACAATGGATGTTGCTTCAAGTATTGTATCCTTAATGCTTGCCCACTTTGCCTGTACCTCCTCCCTGTGTTTCTTTTTGTCAGGGCTAGCTTAACTCTGTTGGCCGTCTTATCAAAGTCAGCTCCTCTGAAGTCCCATATTTTGCCTTGGAATGGGGTGATTTAGATGTAGTAGCCAAATTGAACCATACCATGTGATGGTCACTGCCCCCAGGTGACCTTCTACCTGGAGATCTGTGATCCCTTCTTTGTTAGTCAGTACTAGATCTAGGATAGCCCTGTCTCTTGTGGGTTGCTGTACCAGTTGTTTGAGGCCCTCCCTGCAGGAATCCACTATGAGTCTAGTTCTGGCAGATGTTCCTGCTGGTATTGACCAATCTGTATCTGGCATGTTGAAGTCTCCCATTATCAGAACCTCCTTTAGCTGTCATGTTTTGTATATCTTCTAACAGTAATGTGTCTATGTCCTCCCTCTGGTCTGGGGCCTTTAGACAACCCCAGTTCTTATGGCTGTCCCATTTCCTGTTTCCAGGGTGACCCACAGTTCTTCTGGCTCCTTATGTGTATTCTGAATTTCTGTAGCTTTGATATTTTCATTAACATACAGGACCCTCCTCCCCTTTTGCACCTCGGTCTCTTCTGAACAATACATAGCCAGGTACTGAAGTCTCCCAAGTGTGGTTACTGGTAAACCACGTCTCACTAATTGCTACTATGTCCAGTTTAGCCTCTGACATTATTGCCTGCAGGTCTGGGATCTTATTTCCCAGGCTGTGAGCATTGTAGTACATGATTTTCCATTGGCCAGATTTTGGTGTGTTAGTTGTTGGGTGAAGTTTGGCATTACCCCTGTGCATCGTATGAGGAGACAAACCTTTTTCTTACCTGGTGATGCAAATGAGGCAAACACGCTTGAATTCCTGTTTGACCACTAGCTGAGGGGAGGGGTGTTCTTCCCATTCGACATATGGGGTGCTGCACCCTCTCCCCATTTGCTAGTTTAAATATTCTGCAAAGACGTCAAACTTCTGCCCCAATGCACTGACTCCCTCTTTAGTCAGATGCAGTCCATCAAATTTAAAGAACTTTCGCTCCCAGAACTGTTGCCAGTTCCCTACAAATCTGTGTTCTTTTTCCTGGCACCAGTCCTTGAGCCACGTGTTTAGCTCCCCTATCTCCCCTTCTCTGACCTTCCGTCCATCTGCTCCCTTCTCCCAGACTGGCAGGATCTCAGAGAAGGAGATGCCGGACGAAATAGATGATAGTTTGTCACCCAGCTTAGTCAGGTGTTCCTTGGTCTCCACAACTGACCGGCTGGCGAGATCATTAGTCCCTATGTGTACTAGGACATCAGTGTTTTCTCCTGCTTTGTGAACAATTTTAGCAATGCAGTCAGTGTCTCTCATGCTGATGTACCTGGAGACATCGACCATCACCCTGGCTGGAGATGGGTATCAACTCCCCAATCATGGAGTCTCCTATGATCAGAAGTTTTTGGATTTCCTTTGTGCTTGTTTAGTTTTGGTTCCTGATTTGGGTGAGTATTGTTGTGCTAGCTCCTGTGCACGAGTGTCCTGCTCTGCAGTGTCTTCTGCCTCTTTATTTGATTTCAGAGATAGAGGCAGATACCTGTTTGTAGTGTTTATATGGTTTTTGGAGGTAATGTGTTGGAGAGCAGAGTGATGGGGCACCTGATTTGCTCCTCTAACCACCTGCCAACCTCCTGGACCAACTACCCTCTCTTGGTCGAGGTTTTCTGTTGGATGCTGGGAAATGGCGGGTGGTTCTTATAATGTATTTCCTCTTCAGTATGAAATTTGGGCGTGCAATCTCTGCCCATGCTGCCCGGAGCTGAGACCTAAGATCTCCAAAGGCCCAGCATGTAGGACAGTGTCCTAAATCCTGTAAGACTGTCCTTCTGAAATTGTTCCACAGTACCTGCAGTTAATGAAATCCATTCCAAATAAGTTGCTGGGTTTGTAACCTAGTCAGAGTAATTAGAAGAAAAAAAAAGGAAAAAAAATGCAAGTAATGGTTTAATTGTGCTTTGTTTAACTTATAAGAAGTTAAATTACTAGTGCCCTGTAAATGAGATCATTTTGTGGAGGCCCCACTGATCCGCCTTTCCTGCTCTGCCACAGGAAATGTCACAACTGTGGTACCCTATAAAGGAGGTGCGTGGGGTGGTTGGGGATGGGGTGGGTGGCTGGTCCCTTCCCTGCCTAAAAAGAAGAACCACGGACGAAAGAACAAGGAGGTAAGAGCAGAAACAATCAGTCAACAACAAATGCAGTAACCCTGAAAGCTTATCCTAATGTTAGATAAAACTGTAAAACCTGTAAAGCACCACCTGTAATAAATTCAGAGAAGATATACCCTGTAAGAAACACTTTGCTCCAGAGAAAAATAAAGCAGTAACAGAAGATATACCTTGCAAAAGACAATTTGAATCAGAAGATTACAGCAGTAATCTGTTAGAAACACCTGTAGGCACACCTTGTAATAATGCAGAAGAAGGTATACCAGCAACAACAATTTGAATCAGAGAAAAATAAAAGCAGTGAAATGTTAGCAACAAACAGTAGCAATCCCTGTGAGTAAAAAATAAAAACACCACCACACAGTAAATCTGCTTAGCCAAACTAAGTCTTAATCCTTCTCCCTTGCTTTGGTAAGTTTCTCTACTCTGCCTTTCAAGCAGTCTTAGAAGGAAAGAGCTCAGGTGAAGCTAGGTGCCTTGGCCAGCAAACCAAGTCTTCTACCTCAGCACCACTCTGATTGTCATTTAATGACGGATCCTCAGTCTCCTTTTCTGATGTCATCCAGCAGCCGGGAGTCTCCGGTGGGAGAACTGGGGATTCTGGGGGACTGCCCCCTTATGTACTATGCCTGATGTCGGGGGCGGTCCCCGCTAAATACTGCTAGCTAGAAAATTTCCGTGGGGTCCTGGCGCCTGCCGACATCAGTCCTAATGGTGTAACCTGCTGCAAGAGCTGTTCTTGAAGATTTACTGTTACGGTAAGTTCTTATGTAACTGTACTTTACTCCCCGAAAAGCGGGTCATCTATACCGGGCTCCTCTGGACCACCCCCTTCTGTCTAGTATTCCAGAGGCAGATTCTGTGGTCATTACTGCCGCTCATGACCATACCAAAAAACCTAAACACATGAGCTCCTTACCTCCTGATAAGGAATCCCGAAGAATTTACTGTCTGGGAAAAAAGATCTTTTCCTCTTGAATATCAGAATTGTGAACTATATGAGTCATATAATTAAATCTCCATGTACCCTGGGGTCTTTTGCCATTGAGCTCATCAATAAACTCCCTCACAGGACAGGGATATATTATTGGCTGCAGTGACAACTAGTAATTCAATTTTCCGTCACCTTCTCGGGTCAAGATATGATGCCGTTGTTACCTCAGCCCGCCTGTCGGCCACTGTTATCACTCTGCGTCGCTATGCTTGGCTTCGTGTTTCAGGCTTTGCACCTGATATACAACATAAAGTAGCTAATGCCCCTTTAACGGTTCCAGGCTGTTTGGGCCAGGTACTCAAACTATACTGGATGACTTACAGGCATCAGGCAGAACCCTCCGTACGGTATATGGCATTTATTATACTCCAGCTACAACCTACCGTACCAAACGGTGACCGATACAGAGGTAATAACAAAGGCAGCTTCAGAGGTTGTGCTCAGTCCAACAGAGGCAACAGCTCCACCGCCAGGGGTGCCTGCTCCTGCCCTTCGGGTGGAGCTGCCCAGCCCACCTCCCAGTGACTCACTAGGGCCCCCCCCCCCCACCTCCTCGATCAGGCCTCTGAGGCTGTGGGGGGTTGTTTTGCATTCCGTCTGGAGGTCTGGCAACGATTTTCGACAACTGGGTATTACAGATTATACAGAAGGGTCATACATTGGAGTTCCTCTCCATCCTACGCCTTTGCCATCTTTGCAAGATTCATTATCCTCCAGAGCACATACCCATCCTACAGGAGTAGTTGACGGCCCTTTTGTCCAAACAAGCCGTTGTACGGGTGCCCCTTCTGGTACATCAAATGGGATTTTATTCCCATTTCTTTCTGGTATCCAAACGTGCGGGATACCACAGACCAATACTGGGTCTCAGACAACTGAATCTTTACATTCATTACAAACGTTTTCACATGGTCACCCTACCAGCCATCATGCCGATTCTGAAACAGGGCGATTGGCTTTGCGCCCTAAACATGAAGGATGATTACCTTCATATTCCCATCCACCCTGCCCACCACAGATATTTGCGCTTCCACTTACTGGGTCTGAATTAGCAGTTTCAAACACTCCCATTTGGCCTCTCATCAGCCCCCAGGGTGTTCACCCAAGTGTTCAGCAGTGGTAGCAGCAGTCTTGTGAAGAGGAGGGCACTTCATTTTTCCATATCTAGACAATTGGCTAATAAAAGCAGACTCCAGAGTTAGCTCTATATGCCTCCATAGATGCTACCTTGACACTGTTTGCAGATCTGGGAATCACAGTAAATTGGCCAAAGTCCAGGTCAGACTCAACACAGTCTCTCCAATACATTGGAGCTGTTCTAAATACAGTTGCAGCCAGGGCTTACCTCCCACCTGCCTGGCAGGATACTCTTACAGCTCTGGCATTACACATACCAAACTCAGAAAATGGTCACAGCCAGACAAATGCTGCGCCTTCTGGGTCACATGTCCGCTGCCATCCCTGTGGTAGTCTTCACCCATCTCCACGAGACCTGTCCAATGGACCCTCCAGAATCAATAGTCCCAAAAAACAGGACAGTTTGAAGACGAAATTAATGTCACTCCTTCACTGACGTCCTCCCTGACATGGGGAATCAGAATCGGTCTGAATCAGGGAATGCCTTTTCAGTCCCTCCCTCCCAAGCAAACGCTGGCCACAGATACTTCCCTGCTCGGCTGGTTAGCACACTTAGATCCTTACCAGATCCAAGGCCAATGGCCTGGTTCTCCCCATCTGACTCGTATCAATCTCCTAGAGATGAGAGCAGTCCATTTAGCCATTCAGGCGTTCCAGCCCTACCTCGAGCCAGGATCATTACTTATCCAGTCAGACAACACTGAGTAGTATTCTACCTCAACTAGCAAGGGGGCACGAAGTCTCGTACCCTATGCAGAGAGACCCTTGCTGTTTGGCAGGAAGCCATACAGCTACAACTGATAACAGCTGTCGAACTTCCAGAACATTGCAGCCAGTTAGCTGACTGGCTGAGTCGTCAGTCCACAACTCACGAATTGACACTTCATGGGCAAGTGCTCCAAGAAATCTTCTTCAACTTATGGGGCTCTCCACAGGTGGATCTGTTTGCCGCCCCAGAGAATTACCATCTTCCCAGGTGTTTTTCCATTATCCCAAACAGAAAGGGATTATCTATAGATGCCCTGTCCCAACTCTGGACAGGTCTCTCATATGCTTTCAAACAACATGAAGTCTTGCTGTATTCTGACACATGCAGTGATGTCCAACCTTTGAACTGCCCCGGAGAGGAAAGTGTTAACTTTCCATGCAAGGCATGGAACGCTGAGCTCGAGCTCGGTTGAGACTCTGTCTGTTGTTGTTTGAACTCAAACCGCCAGATTCTTTACTCCGCCTCACTGAACAGTCACTCCGGAGAGTTCTCCTTTGCTCGATTCAGTTTAGTCGGTTAAAGTGTCGTTTTTCCTCGGTTTCAACCAAATTTAATCCGTTTAACCTGTCGGTTCAGTCTCTGACTGTGGTATCGTGAGTACTAGATAGGTTTATTATTGTTTCTTCTGTGTGGAACTTGTAAACGTTGGATCGGTTCGGTTTGAACCGATCAGGTTTGTTCAAAAAAGTTTGTTCTACTTTTAGAGAGTGGTAACCGGTCCTTATCGGTTCTAAAAAAAAAAAAAAAAAATTTCATTACGTTTTTTTCCACGACCCGTACCACGGTCAGGAACCGATAAGGGTGTCTTGCCTGGCGGATTGCCAAAAAAAGGGTAAGTTTGGTTAGGACTGGCCATGTCTGAGAAACCGGGCCCACTGGGTTTCAACATTAGTGTGTGGGAAGCCTTGCTCAAGGCTGACCCCACACCACCTGTGTTTATTGTCTGGGGTTTGACCACCCGATTCAGACTGCCAGATTTGCAAAAATTTTCCCTCAGCTACCCTGGAAAAGAGAGTTGGTAGGCTCAGGAAAGGGAGGCCAAAAAGTCCGCTGACCGGATGGCCAGCCCGGTTCGGTTCAACAGACGGAACGGAAGATGTCCCTCTGACCAAGCGAAACTTCTTGGCAAAGGAGAACTGACTCTGAGGAGTCGGTTCAGTTAAAAGAAAAAAAGGATAAATCAGCGATGCGGATCCACAGGTTCTTTCTCCGACCGCTGATGAAATAGCCAAAGCGATAAGGATTGTTCAGTCGCTAACCCCGATTCCGACTGAACCGGCACCATCGGTTAGGGGCTCGGTTCGGTCGGTTCCCCTGGTTCCAGATTATAATTTAAAGGATTTTTATGAACCGGAGGAGGAGGAGGAAGGAGAGTATGAGGATAGTGATGGTGATTATGAAAGTCTGGATGTGCCCATTGACCCGGACATCTCCCCAGACAGACCTTCAGGGGTTTCTCCTCCTAGGCTTTCTGAGTCCCCTTCCCATTTTATGTTTTACAAAAAAGTGGCTGAAACTCTTCAGCTTCCTATGGAGGAAGCACTAGAGGATCAGGAGGAGCCTGATTACGTTGAGATGATGGACATCCCAGAGTCCAGGAGGCTGTCTATTCCCCTCAATAAGTCTTTTGGGAAACAGACAATGAAAATTTTAAAGACTCCTAATTCTATACCTCCTGTGGACAAGAGAATGGACAAGAGGTATAGTCTCTCAGGCTCAGATACGGAGTTCCTTACCCAGCAATGCAGCCATGTTGGGGTAGTGCAGGCTGCTGCCTGTGATAAGGCAAATATATCCTTGGCTTCATACCCCCCAGATAAGGACTTCAGGAGGATTGATGCCATGGCAAAGAAACAGTACATGGCAGCATCTTTGGGACTCAGGCAGGCTAATTATATGGCCTATACAGCTAGATACCAGAAGTCTAGATGGGACACTGTAATGGCTCTGGCTAAACAGGTCCCTGGCCAGCTTGCCAAGGAGCTGGAGCAGGTGGCTGCAGATGGTATTGAGGCATCCAAGGTGCAATTTCATGCTGCAGTGGACTCCAGTGATGTTTCATCTAGAGTCATGGTTACATCTGTGACCCTTAAGTAGGATGGCTTGGCTCAGATGTACTAGCGTGTCTCAGGATACCCAGACTAAGGCCATGGATTTTCCTGTTGTGGGTAATTTTCTGTTTGGGGAGCAAACAGAGAACTACATGAAGAAAATGGATGAATACAGGACCACCTATAGGAGTGCTTGGGCCAGGGAAAGGCAAGCCACTCCCCAGAGGCAGCATTCCAGGGGCAGGCCTTTCCACCAAGCCCAGGCCTCCTCTTCTGCCTTTGCCCAGAGGGGGTTCTTCAGAGGGAGAGGCAGACGGGGTACAAGCAGGCCTGCTACCACCCCTCAGCCTGAAGCCCCTGCCAAACAGGCACCCTGATGGGTTTGCCAGGGCCGATTCTCCACCACCTGTAGGGGGCAGGCTGGCTTACTTTGTCCAGGATTGGACGTCTTCAACATCAGACAAATGGGTCCTGGAAGTAGTGAGCCAGGGACTGGTTCTCAGCTTCAAACAATTTCCCAAGATGAGAACCAGATCCTTTCCACCTGCAGATCCTTCAGAGGCACTTGCCCTAGAGGCAGAGGTCTCTTCCCTCTTGGCTCTGAGAGCCACTGAAAGGGTTCCACCCCTACACAAGGGAAAAGGATTGTACTCCAGGTACTTCCTAACTCCCAAAAAGACAGGAGAATGGCGGCCCATCCCGGATCTCAGGTATTTAAACAAGCACCTTTTAAAGCCAGAGTTCAAAATGGTGACTCTGGGAATAATTCTACCCTCTCTAAGGCCAGGAGACTGGCTAGTTTCCCTGGACCTCAAGGATGCCTATTTCCACATTCTCATCAGAAGCTCCCACCGAAAGTACCTCAGGTTCGAGTTGCCCTCCGGCTGCTATCAATTCAGAGCAATGCCCTTTGGCCTAACTTCAGCTCCAAGGGTGTTCACAAAATGCCTGGCAGTACTGGTTGCTTTCCTAAGGAGAAAAAAGATCTCCATCTTTCCATACCTGGATGACTGGCTCATAGTAGGTCAGTCTCCAGACCAAGTCAAGTCACACCTACAGATAACTCAGCAACTGCTCACTTCTCTAGGATTCCTTCTGAATCTTTTAAAGTCAGTTCTAGAGCATGTGCAGCTCCTCACCTTCATAGGGGCAGAGCTGGATACATTAAAGGCAAGAGCCTTCCTTCCCCTGGACAGGGCAAGGTCCCTTGTTACACTGGCCTCTTCATTCACCCTCCAGGTGTCTCGACCAGCAAGACATTTTCTGCAGCTTCTGGGCCACATGGCTGCCTCTACAGCAGTGGTTCAAGGAGCAAGATTTCAGATGAGGGACATTCAGTTCCACTTAAGAGCCTTCTGCTCTCAGAGAAAGGATCCTCTGACCAAACTAATCCCAGTGACTCGAACCCTGATCCAGGCTTTGCAATGGTAGCAGGATCAGGACAACCTAAGACAAGGAGTTCCCTTTGTCACTCTATCTCATTCTCTAATCCTTACTACAGATCATACCTCTCAACTGTCCCTGATTTTCAGGGACGTCCCTGATTTTGCCTCAAAATTTTACTCTGTCCCTCCTAAAAATTGTGTTTCTGTGACCAAACAGCGGGGGTTATAAGCACAAAATAATGTCAAACACTAAAGTTACAAACTTGTTCTTCCTTAGAAAATGCATTTTACACTAAGCTCTTTATTCCACCAGCTTCCCGAATGAATATCTCCAATTTTGAACAAGTGTCCCTGATTTTGGTCCGTTGTCCTTGATTTTTTAAGCCTTGTCCCTGATTTATGAGGCAGGAGGTTGAGAGGTATGCTACAGATGCCTCCCTCTTGGGATGGGGAGCCCACTTGGGGGGACCTGACCACCCAAGGGTTGTGGTCACCTCAAGAATCTCTGCTTCACATCCATCTTTTAGAACTCAGAGCAGTGTTTCTAGCACTTCAAGCTTTTTCCAAGTCTGTTCAGAACAAAGTAGTTCAGATCAGGACAGACAATACCACCACAATGTACATCAACAAGCAAGGGGGCACTCTTTCTACGGCCTTGTGCACAGAGGCAATGAAGTTGTGATCTCTGGCCTATTCCCTGAATACCTCTCTGATAGCAGTGCACCTCCCAGGGAAGGACAATGTCCTGACAGATGCTCTCAGCAGGATATCTCAGGGCCATCACGAATGGTCCCTAGATCCCCTAATTTTGAAGGTGATCTTCTCCAGATGGGGCACCCCACAGATAGATCTTTTGCAGCCCCAGACAGTCACCAACTTCCTCTCTATTGCTGCAGACCCCCAGTGTTGGGCTCAGTCCCCCTGGATGCCCTAGTTCTCAATTGGGAAGGGAATGCTTTGTATGCTTTTCCCCCCTTCCTCTCCTGTTCAAGGTACTAGTCAAAATCAGGTCTCAACCCTGCAAAGTGATTCTGATTGCTCCAGACTGGGCCAGACAGCCCTGGTACCCCCTCTTGCTTTCCTTAGCAGTCCACCTTCCCCTGTCTCTTCCCAGGAATTACAGCCTGTTAACATTTTCTCAGGGGAGGGTCTGGTATCTGAATTTCAAATCTTTCAATCTCAAGGCCTGGCTCTTGAAGAGTTAGAATTTGCGGATTTGCATCTCTCTCAAGGTGTTCTGGATATTCTAAAGGCTTCTCGAAAGCCTTCCACCAGAAAGACTTACAACTCAAAATGGAAAAGGTTTACTATTTGGTGCTCTGAGAAGCATATTTCTCCAGAGTCTGCTGGGTTGCCTGCAGTCCTTGACTATATGGTTCATCTCAATAGCTTGGGACTCAGACCAGCTACACTTAGAGTGCATCTGGCAGCTGTCTCTGCTTTCTTGTCAGCAGGCAAGCACTGTTCCCTTTCAGCTCATCCTGTATTCTGTAAGTTCTTCAAGGGATTGCTGCATACCAATCCTCCCTTCAGGGACCCTGCCCCTGCTTGGGACCTTAATGTTTGCATTGCTCAGCTTATGCAACCCACTTTTGAGCCTTTGTCCTCAGCAGAGCTTAAGTGCTTGACTTGGAAAACTGTGTTCTTGGTAGCCATTACTTCTGCCAGATGCATAAGTGAGTTACAGGCCCCGTCAGTGGAGCCTGATTTTATCTCTTTCCATAGAGATAAGGTGGTCCTAAGGACTAATAGGAAGTTTTTGCCTAAGGTGGTTTCAGATTTCCACCTTAACCAGTCTTCTCTTCCTGTTTTCTTCACTGACCATTCCTCCTCTGGGGAGGAGGCTGCACAACTAGATGTGAAAGGGCCCTTAGCTACTACATAGGGCGTACCAAGGGTCCAGGTTTGACTCCTCCAGCTGTTCCTCACTTATGGTGAGGTTGGTAAGGAAAACCTGCCACTAAGAGATCTATTGCCAGGTGGATTGTCTCTTGCATACAATTTTGCTATGAAAAATTAGGTAGGATCCCACCCTCAGGCCTGAGGGCTCACTCTACCAGAGGTACAGCTGCTTCCCTGGCTACTGCCAGGGATATTCCTATCTTAGAGATTTGTCAAGCAGCCACCTGGAAAACGGTACATACTTTTACCAAGCATTACTCTCTGGATATCCAGGCTAGGAGTGATGCTCGGTTTGGCACAGCGGTGCTTCAGAGCCTCCATGGAGGTACTGCTTGGTAGTCTGCATATGTCAAAATACAGCAAGATTTCATGTTGTTTGAAGAAAAAATTACTCACCTTAGTAATGTTGTTTCTTCTAATGGAGTCTTGCTGTATTCTGACCTCCCCCCGCCTCCCCTCTCAGAACCTGGGTTTTGTGATGTGGGTGGGCAGCAACAGTGTTGGCACTCTGGAGGTGCCCCCTTTTTCTCACCCTCTTAATTTGGGTGTGTGTGTTGTGTTTTGTTTCATTTTTTGGGTTTCCTGACTTGAGTCTTTGCCTTGGAACCAAAAAATCTTTTTATTATATTTAGTAGCCAGTTGGCTAGTGTAAGTTTACAGTTTCCACACAGGACACCCAGTGAGTATAGCTCGTAAAGATCTGGTAGTTTGAGTTCAGACAGACAGAGTCTCAAGAGCTCGAGCTCAGCATTCCATGCCTTGCATGGAAAGTTAACTCTTTCCTCTCCGGGGCAGTTCAAAGGTTGGACATCACTGCATATGTCAGAATACAGCAAGACTCCATTAGAAGAAACAACATTACTAAGGTGAGTAATTTTTTCTTCCCCACCGTCCCTGTCCTGCAACGAACTCTACTGAAACTACAGATCTTGTGTTGAGAGGGCTCTTGCAGTAGGTAATTACAAATAGGACTGAAGCCAGCAGGCGCCAGGACCCCACGGAAAAACCTCTAACTAGCGGTCACTGGCGAGGGACCGCCCCCACGTCAGGTGACCAGCATCTGGAGACTGTATAAAGGGGTGGTCCCTCACGCCCGCCTTCCAGTTCTTTCCTGCCGTTAGCTCATGCCAGCGCCTCGTGGTAAAGTTCATCGCTTGTCAGCCTCTATCATCGGTAGTTTTGACCGAGTATTTTTTGATTTTTTTTTTTTGATAGATTGTCAGGTATTCATCGGTGTATGTCATCCCCTACACCCTCCGAGCACAAGAACAAGTGCGATTCGTGCAGCGTCCAACTCCCGCACAAGGACGGCCATTCCGTGCCTCTTTTGCCTAGGTGAAGTGCCAACACTGCCTCCAGCCCAGCTGCCACCCGAAGACGGCGGCAGCAGTCTCTGGAGGCCCATATTTTAAAAAGAAAGTGAGCTCCATGGAGAAAGAGTTGAAAAGCTCCAGCAGGCGTCCACTTCCCAGAAGGCCATCAAAGAAAAAGACAAGGAGAAGCACCGGGACAAGGGCTCCTCATCCACAGCGTCTTCTTGGAGTTGCAGTGTTGCAGTGCGCCCCAGGGGACGCTGCGGCCGACCCACCTGTCTGGCTCGGGCCTTCAGGCGCCTCCAGGCTTTGGAGGCCTCCGCCTCGCAAAGCCGCCCAGTGCGTGCCTACTGGTGAGCGCCCGCAAGCCTGATGTCAGCTCCTCCAGCTCCCACACGGAGAAGGTCGGTAAGTCACCCGACCCTTGAGCGCGCACAGCCCCTATTCCGCCCAACCAGACCCGCCCCTCCGCCCGGCCTGCCTCCAATGAAAGGTCCGTAAAGTCCAAACCCGGCCCTCCGGCGCCCACCTGGATCCCGCTGATAAGTCGGACGTGGGTTCTCCTGACGTCCGCACAGCGGAAGAGCCGATGCTGTGCCCTCCCACATCCATCGTCCCTGGCTCTCCGCAGCATTTGCTGCCCTCCGGGGACCCTGGGTCTCCTCAGCCTGACCCCAAGGATTTTTCTTCCCCGTCCCAGGCGACACTGAGGTTCCTGTTCCGCCCCCGTCATACCGTTCACCTGCTGGTCTCACCGATCTGACGCCGGCTCAGACGCCGGTATTGCCGACAGCAGGCGACATGCCGCTCCAACGCTGGGCCCTCTGCCCACTGGGCCTTCTGCTCCAGAGCCGCCCGTGGGGCCCTCCGGCTGGGCCGTGTGCTCCAGCGACCCCCCGCCCGGTTCCCTGGGTATCCGGCTGATCTTAACCCAGGGCCGCAGTATCCAGCGCTTCAATACCAGATACCAGGCTTCCCGCCATTGGGTTACGGATACGCACCTTACGGGTATAATCCATACCCATATCCCCCTCCTCCTCCACCTCCACTGTCCCCCCAGCCGCAGGTGAACTTGCAGGAGACTCCGGCCTTCTGGTGGGCTGAGGCCAAGGCTCAGCTCACCAGAGAGGTGGAGAGTCGTCTTCTGATGACACTGCCGGTCCCAGTTCCCTTACGTCCATGACGACAAACTCTCTCACCACCTTCGGACACCAGGGCTAAACCCTCTGGGTCCAGAGGGGGCAGGACACGCTTCCCCGAGGGCTTCCCAAGGGGGTCCGTTCCTCCCCTTGCTGGGAGAGGGAGTGTTCTTCATCACCATCTCCTTCTTCCTCGGACGCCTCCGACGGTTGTTCCGAGCAGGACGACGAGCCACGCTGTCGGTCTAAGTCCAGGCCAAGGACTCCTCCGAAGTCTCCTCCAGAGGATCCTTCTTTTACGGAGTTGTTACGTAAAATCCAGGAGGTTAATAAGTGGCAGTCCTTGGAGCCAGATCCCCAGCGTAAGAAACTCGCTGAGCATCTGGATCTGCCTGTGACAGCTCCCACCTTGGTGCCACCCTAGATTGAGCCTCATGCTGATCTTATTACCACTATTTGGAAACAGCCGTTGGCTCTAGCCCTACTTCCTCAGAAGTCGAACAGGCTATATCAGGCTCCCGAGGATGTTGACTTTTTAGACTCTCACCCTCGAGCTGATTCGGTCGTGATTAACGCCGCTCATGGTCGGTCAGCTAACCCGAGGCATTTGAGCTCATATCCACCTGACAAAGAATCTCGTCTTCAAACAACATGAAGTCTTGCTATATTATGACACATGCAGTGAGTCCCAACCTTCGAACTCCGGGTATTAGGGCCCTAAATTATGTTTGTCACATGGGGGAGTACCAGAAGGCAATTCTTAGTGAGGTGGAATCCAAATTGGACTCCCTTCCGGACTCTCAAGTGAAGCAGGAAATGGCTGACCTCGTCCGCTCTGCACATTCGGCCAGTCGGCACATGCCTCATGCGACTTACGATGCAGTGGACACTGCTGGTAGGAGCTCAGCTTTCGCCGTAGGCTTGCGACGTCATGCTTGGCTCAGTCTGTCAGATTTGGTCCCGGAAGTGTGGTCCGCTATTTAGGAAGCACCCTTCCGGGGTTCGGTGGTGATGTCAAGGACATCATCACCAATTTGCAGGAGAAGAGGACGGCACTAAAGTCTGTGGACTCGTGTATGTATCATCCCCATCAAACGCAGCACCGTCCCTTTTGCAGACTGAATCGGCCAAAGGCGAAACCCCAGGGAAAGCGGGCAGCCAAACGCCGCGCCACTCCAGCTGCCAAGCCCCCCCCACGCAGAAAAGCAGTGGGTTCTTCAGCTGTGGCGCTGCCCCACACCACCTGACTCCTTTCCTCTCCCACAGCCTCCGTGCTTCCCAGAGGAACCGGTAGAGGAGGTTTTCCCTCCACCTCCCGGGCTGGGAGAGGATAACTTCAGATTCATGGGTGCTCCAGTTAATCACAGAAGGACACTCAATAGAGTTTCTACAGAAAACACCTCGTCACCCTCCCCCAAGGTCATCATACTCTCGGGAACACCTTCTGGTCCAGGAAGAGATTTCAGTACTTTTGCTGAAAGTGATGATAGAGCCTGTCCCCCTTCCTCTACAGGGAACGGGTTACTATTCCCACTTCTTCCTGGTCCCGAACAAGACAGGAGATGTAAGGCCGATTCTAGATCTCAGTTCCCTGAACTTATTCGTGGAGTACAAGAGGTTCAGGATGCGCTTCCTGCCCCTCCTTCGGCCGGGACAGTGGCTGTGCGCTCTGGATATGCAGGATGCTTACCTGCACATCCCTATCCGCCCTTCTCACCACAAATACCTCCATTTTGCTTTCCAGGGGGACCGCTACCAGTTCAAGGCCCTCCCATTTGGTCTTTCCTCGGCACTCTGGGTGTTCACCAAATGCCTTTCAGTGGTAGCAGCCTACCTGCATACCCAGGGGGTGCAGGTTTTCCCGTACCTGGACGATTGGCTCCTGGCGGCCCCATCCAGGGAGGATCTCCTGCGCTTTCTTTCCCTTACCCGGGGGTGTTTTTCTCCTTGGGCATCACCATCAACCACTCCCAAGTTCCACTTGATCCCGTCCCAGAGACTCCAGTTTGTCAGGGTGATCCTGGACACGACCTCTGGCAGGGCCTTCCTGCCACCGGACAGGGCAGCCACACTCCAGGATCAGGTCAGCCTGTTATCCGGCTGCAGGTGGGTCAGTGCCAGGTCGGTTCTTCGCCTCCTCGGGCTTATGGTGGCTGCAGTCCCAACAGTCCCTCGCGCTCAGCCTCACATGAGGATCTCTCAGTGGACGCTTCAGTCTCAGTGGGATCAGTTGGTGGACGACCTGTACCAGCTTGTCCTAGTCTCCTCCATGGTTTGGGACTTGCAGTGGTGGATGGTTCAGGAGAATCTTTGTCGGGGAGTTCCCTTCTGTCTTTCTCCCCCTCCCAGACTCTGACCACAGATGCCTCGGGCGAAGGTTGGGGAGCCCATCTCGGACCTCACAGGACCCAGGGCTTCTGGTCCAGGCTCGAGAAAATGCTTCACATCAGTGTGCTTGAGCTTCGGGCAGTGCTTTATGCTCTTCAAGCTCTGCATCTCCTTCCCGGGCACTTAGTCGTACAGACGGACAGTATGTCTGTGGTATGGTACATCAACAAACAGGGAGGGACTCGTTCCTACCCTCTTTGCAGGGAAGGGATGCGAGTTTGGGATTGAGCAGTACAGCACAACCTCCACCTCAGAGCACTTCACGTCCCGGAGTCGAGAACACATTAGCAGACAAACTCAGTCGCTCGTCTGCTCAAGCTCACAAGTGGGAACTGGATCAGGGTGTCTTAGACAATATCTTCCTACGTTGGGGAACACCACAGGTGGACCTGTTCACCTTGCCTCTAAACGCAAAGCTTCCCGACTTCTGCTTGCTCGCTCCAGTACGCGGCATTTTTTGGAGAGACGCTCTGTCTCTACGTTGGAAGGACAGATTCGTCTGTGCTTTCCCCCCGATCCCTTTGATTCCGAGAGTCTTACAGAAACTCGGTTCAGAAGGAGCTCGAATGATACTGATCGCTCCTTTCTGGCCCAGGCAAGTTTCGTTCTCTTTTCTGCAACAATACTCAGAGGAACCTCCTCTTCATCTGTCGCGACTTTTACTGACCCAGGATCAGGGGACCCTGGTTCATCCAGGTCTCAAGTCCCTTCAACTGCACACATGGCTCCTGCAGACGTAGCTCAAGCCCGATTTGGGGTTTCGTCCCGGGTGGCTGAGATTTTGGTGGAGGCTAGAAAACCCTCCACTAGGTCTACCTATGCCATGAAATGGAAACGGTTCACAATCTGGGCCACTTCAAAAGATTTCGAGCCTTTCTTGTGCTCTGTTGGGCAGCTGTTGGATTACCTGCGCCATCTCTTTGATCTGGGTCTCGGTCACTCATCGTTGAAGGTACACATGGCGGCCATTTCGGCCTACCATGTCCCTTTTGCAGATAGGACGTTTGCTCAGCTGGAGGTCTCTAAGACTTTCCTTGAGGGGTTCTCCAATTGAGACCCCCTATCCGGGTTCCTGCCACTCCTTGGGATTTGAATTTCATCCTCGAGAAGCTTTCTTTGCCTCCTTTCGAACTGGCAGCCTCAGCAGACATGAAGTTCCTCTCATGGAAGACTCTCTTCCTAGTGTCCATTGCTTCTGTTCGGAGGATTTCCAAGCTCCAGGCCCTGATGTGTAAAATCCCGTATTTTATTTTTCACAAGGAACATGTGGCTCTGCGCACCAACCCTAAGTTTCTCCCCAAGGTGGTAGCGGAATCTACTTTGAACCAGTCCATAGAGTTACCTGCTTTCTTTACGCAGCACTCCAGTCAAGGGGAGTATCTCTTACAAAACTCTGGACGTTCACCGAATTCTGAGATACTACACTAACAGAACAAAAGATCTCAGAAAGATGGATCAACTGTTTGTCTCTTTTGCCCACAAAAGAGAAGGCAACGCTGTTTCTAAGCAATGCCTGTCCAAATGGTTGGCTCATTGTATCACTTTCTGTTGTGACAAGTACAACAAGACCCTTCCGGGTCAAGTGAAGGCCACTCCACCAGAGGAGTCGCTGCCTCGGCGTCTTTTGTCAAGAATGTGTCAGCAGCGGACATCTGTGCTGCCGCCACTTGGACTTCCGTCCATACCTTTGCAAAACATTACAGTTTGAATATTGCCTCTCGCCGTAGAACAGACTTCAGGCTTGCTGTTCTGCAAGAACTCCTTTCCTAAGGCCTTCACAGATAGAGGACCTACTTTGAGTAGCTTTCCTCCTCCCGTTTTGCTTCTTTTTGTTCCAGACTGCTTGGGACTTAGTCCTATATGTAATTACCTACTGCAAGAGCCCTCTCGAAGTAAGATAGTACAGTTATGTAAGGACTTACCGTAACAGTAGATCTTACTTCGAGAGGCTCTTGCAGTAGGTAATTATTATAGGACTGACGCCGTCGGTGCAGACCCTACGGAAAATTTCTAGCTAGCAGTCCCTGCGGGACCGCCCCATCGCCAGGTGACCGCGCCAAACGACATCGGAGTAAAGGGCGGTCCCGGATGCCCGCCTTCCAGTTCTTTCCCGCCGTCAGCTCGTGCAGCACCTCGCTGTTAAGTTCCTATTGCTTAGTCCTGTTACTTCGTCGGTTTTTCTGAATAAGTTTTCGGTATTGTATTTTATATTTCTATCATCAGGTGAACGTCGGTATATGTCGTCCCCTTCAAAAAATAAGTGCGACTCGTGCGGCGCCCAACTGCCTCACAAAGACGGTCACTCCCTCTGCCTTTTCTGCTTAGGCCCCGACCACGCGGTCAACAAGTGTCCGCGACTGCTCACGCTTTCAACGCTGCCACCCGGCAGTCGACGCCAGCAGTCTCGGGCCCATCTCCTCAAAAAGAAGATGTCCGCGATGGAGAAGGAGTTGAAGAAACTTCGCAGGCGCCGACCTCCCTGAAGGGCACAAGAAGCAGGACAAGAGAAGGCACCGGGAGAAGGCCGGAGTCGACGGGCAGGTAACATCCCCGAGGGATCGCCCGACAGCAGCCTCAGGTTTGGAGGAGGCGTCGGCCCGCCCGTCGGGTTCAGCGTTCGGAAGCCGCGGTGCCTCAGGCAAGGAGACTCCAGCCCCAGTACCGCCCGCAAGCTTGCGGCCTACTGGTGCGGGCACCTCCCTTAAGCCGGACGTTGGCTCCTCTGATGTCCGCTGGGAGAAGGCCGCCAAGACGCTCGACCCTTCGTGGCGGCACACGGCAGTGTCCCCCTCGGACCAGGCCTGCCCCATCCTCGGCCCGTCTCCGATGAGGGACCCCAAGTGACGGACGCCCGGCTCCTCTGGCGTCCGCCTGAGATTGAACCTAAGCCACACTACGGCTCCTCAGGCGTGCGCCGGGCCTTGGAGCTACAGCAGACCCTGCCGTCCTGTCGTACCAGGCTCCCCGCAGCCTCGCTGCCGTCAGAGAGCCCAGTCCCCCCCACCCGACCCCGGGAGTTTTTCCCTTCCGTCCCGAGTCGAGGCTCGATCCTGGGCTACCGTCCGATCCTCCTCTCCTGCAGAGCCAGATCTGACTGCTGGCTCCCCTGACACCGGCTCCTCCGACACGGCCCCCGACGCCAGTTCCGACACCGGCCCTCCGGCGCCGGTGGGGGATATTCCTCTTCCATCGGGCCCTCCACCCCATGGGCCTATCCCGGCTGATCCGCCCATGGAGTACCCAGCTGGACTGTCTGCTCCGGCAGCTCCTCCAGTGCCTGGGTGTCCGTTGTCCTATCTGACGCCGGTTTTACCAGGTCCGCAGTATCTTGCGCCGCAGTACCCGGCGCCGACTCCTCCGACGCCGCAGTACCCGGCTCCAGTATACCCGAAGCCGGGTTACGGATACTCTTCTACGGATTTCATCCGTACTACTATCCTTCCTCCTCCTCCACCGCCCCTGAGCCGGGTGGATCTCAGAAGACTCTTGCCTCCTGATGGGCTGAGGCAAGGCTCAGCTCACCAAGAAGTAGAGGCCGTCTTACGGCTGGTGCCACCCTGGCTCCCGTGCGCCCCAGGCGGCACTCCCTCCCTCTCCAGTTCAGGCTTTGCCCTCGGGATCCAGAGGGGGAGCAGGACCTGCGTTCCAGGATTCCCCTAAAAACCGTTCCTCCTAGACGAGCTAGGAGTCTTACTCTGCTTCAGTTATTATTCTTCTTCTCTCTCGGACTCCTCGGAGGCCTCCGATGGGTGTTCCGAGGAAAGACGACGAGCCGCGCTCTCCGTCCAAGCCCCAGCCGAGGACTCCTCCGAAGTCTCCTCCGGAGGATCCTTCCTTCACGGAGTTGCTCAGGAAGATCCAGGAAGTCCATCAGTGGCATTCCTTAGAGCCAGATCCTCAACGCGTTAAACTCGCCGAATATCTGTACTTGCCCCTTACGGCCCCTACTCTAGTGCCACCCTGGATCAAGCCTCACGCCCACCTTGTTTCCACTGTCTGGAAGCAACCATCGGCTTTAGCCCCACTTTCTAGGAAGTCGAACAGGTTATACCAGGCTCCGGAGGGTGTAGACTTCTTAGACTCTCACCCCCGTGCAGACTCGGTTGTGATTAGCGTCGCTCACGGCCGGTCAGCACACCCGAAACACTTGAGCTCGTCTCCCCCGGATAAGGAATCCTGCCTTCTGGATCAGTATGGAAGAAAGATCTACGCTTCTTCCACACTGGGGATTAGGGCCCTGAATTATGTAGCACATATGGGGCTGTCCTTACTCAGGCGGAATCTAAGATTGACTCCTTGCCTGACTTTCAAGTCGAGCAGGAGTTAACTGACCTGGTCCGTTCTGCTCGTTCGGCCAGTCATCACATTCTGAGGACGACCTACGGTGCAGTGGACACCGCAGGACGGAGCTCTACGTTCGCCGTAAGTCTTCGGCATCATGCATGGCTCCGTGTGTCAGGTCTGGTCCCGGAGGTGCAGTCAGCAATTCAAGAAGCACCTTTCAGGGGTTCTGTGCTTTTCGGTGGTGATGTCAAGGACATCATTGCTGACTTGCAGGAGAAGGGAACGGCACTTAAATCTGTTGATTCAGTGTACTGTCCCCATCCGCCACAGTGCCATCCCTTTCGCAGACACAGCCGGCCTCAAGCGAAACCTCAGGGAAGGCGGGCCACTAAACGTCTGGCCCCCACGGCTGCCAGGCCCCCGACGCCCAAAAAAGCAACAGGTGCCCCAGCTGCGGCGCTGCCTCACACCACCTGACTACTTCCCTCTCCCACCGCCTCCGGACGCCCTGGAGGAACCGGTAGGAGGGAGGTTCTCCCTCCATCTTCCGGGTTGGGAGAGGATAACTTCGGATTCATGGGTGCTTCAGATCATAGCAGAGGGGCACTCCATAGAGTTTCTGCAGAAACCTCCACAGCACCCCCCCTCTGAACTCCTCTTACTCAAGGGACCATCTTCCTTTGGTCAGGGAAGAAATCTCTGCTGTCCTTGCGAAGCAGGCTATGGAGCCCGTCCCCCCGCCTCACCTCCACGGGACGGGTTACTATTCCCATTTCTTCCTCGTACCAAAGAAGACGGGAGATCTCAGACCCATTCTTGATCTCAGCTACCTGAACCTATATGTGGAATACAAGAGATTCAGGATGCTCTCCCTTCAAACCCTCTTGCCCCTGCTTCGGCCGGGCCAATGGCTTTATGCACTAGATATGCAGGATGCGTACCTGCACATCCCCATTCGCCCGTCGCACCGAAAGTACCTCAGGTTTGCGTTCCAGGGGGACCACTACCAATTCCGGGTGCTCCCTTTTGGTCTTTCCTCAGGTCCCCGAGTCTTTACCAAATGCCTGGCGGTGGTAGCGGCCCACCTGCATACTTTGGGAGCTCAGGTTCTTCCCTACCTGGACGACTGGCTCCTGGCGGCCCCGTCCAGGGAGGAACTCCTGCATTTTCTCTCCCTCACCCAGCAAATTTTCTCTGGCCTGGGTATTACCATCAACCATTCCAAGTCTCACCTGGATCCTTCACAGAGGCTGCAGTTCATGGGGGCAATCCTCGACACGTCAATGTGCAAGGCCTTCCTGCCTCCGGACAGGGGGGCCTCCCTCCAGTCCCAGATTTCCCTCCTATCGGAACACAGGAGGGTTCCGGCGAGGTCGGTGCTCCGCCCACTGGGGCTTATGGTGGCGGCCATCCTGAGCTCGGTCTTGGGCGCCCTACATGAGAATCTCTCAGTGGACTCCTCCGATCTCAGTGGGATCAACGGGAGACTGACCTAGATCATCTGGTTCTGATCTCCTCACCGATGATAAGAGACTTGCAATGGTGGATGGTTCGAGAACCCATTCCGGGGTCCCCTTCTTTCATCCTCCCCGTTCAGACACTGATCACGGACGCCAGGCGAAGGTTGGGAGCCCATCTGGGTCCTCACGAACCCAGGGCCTTGGTCAAAGTTGGAGTTAGTTCTCCACATCAACGTGCTCGCGCTTCGAGCAGTGCTGTATGCTCTCCAGGCCCTTCACCAATACATCCTTCCCGGTCACCTAGCTGTCCAAACGGACAACATGTGTGTCGTGTGGTACGTCAACAAGCAGGGAAGGACTCGGTCCTACCCGGTGTGCAGGGAAGCGATGAGGGTTTGGGAATGGGCAACGCTTCACAACCTTCACCTCACGGCGATCCATGTTCCGGGAGTCAACAGTGTCCTGGCAGACAGACTGTTGCTCATCGGCTCTACCACACGAGTGGGAATTGGACGAAAAAGTTCTAAGAAGCATCTTCCAGATTTGGGGGACTTCTCAGATAGACCTGTTCGCCTCCTCACAAAACGCAAAGCTTCCAATCTTTTGCTCGCTCGCTCCAGGGCGAGGCGCTTTCTGGAGTGACGCTCTATCTCTAAGCTGGAAGGACAGATTCATCTATGCTTTTCCCCCAATTCCTCTAGTCCCTCGTGTGCTGCAGAAGCTTGCTTTGGAAGGAGCAAAAATGATTCTGATCGCTCCTTTCTGGCCCAGGCAAATTTGGTTCTCTCTTCTACAACAATACTCAGAGGTTCCTCCTCTTCCTCTTCCTTTATCTCCAGGATTGCTGACCCAGGATCAGGGGACCCTGGTCCATCCGGGACTCAAGTCCATTCAACTTCATGCATGGCTCCTGCAGACCTAGCTCAATCTCGTTTTGGCGTTCCTCATAAGGTAGCAGAGATTCTGGTGGAGGCTAGAAAACCCTCCACTAGGTCCACCTACGCCATGAAATGGAAAAGATTTTCCATCTGGGCTGCGTCCAGGAACGTGGAGCCCTTTTCCTGTCCTGTGACCATTCTTCTTGAGTACATGCGTCATCTTTTCGACCTGGGTCTCAGTCACTCCTCTTTGAAAGTCCATATGGCGGCTATTTCAGCCTACCATGTCCCTTTCTCTGATAAGGCATTTGCCCAGCTAGAGGTATCCAAAACCTTCCTCAGAGGGGTCCTTCATCTCAGACCCCCTGTCCGGACTCCAGTTCCCCCTTGGGACTTAAACTTTGTCCTTGAGAAACTTACTTTTCCTCCTTTTGAGCCTGCGGCTTCCGCAGACTTGAAGTTTTTATCGTGGAAGACGCTCTTCTTGGTGGCCATTACTTCTGCTCGCAGAATTTCCGAGCTTCAGGCCCTGATGTGCAAAATCCCTTATCTGATTTTTCACAAAGAACGAGTAGCTCTTCGCACGAATCCTAAGTTTCTCCCGAAGGTGGTAGCGGAATCTACCTTAAATCAGTCTATTGAATTACCTGCCTTTTTCACGCAGTACTCCAATCAAGGAGAATACCTGCTCCATACCATGGATGTTCACAGGATTCTGAGATACTACACCGATATGACGAAGGATCTCAGAAAGACTGATCGGTTGTTCGTCTCTTTTGCTCACAAAAGAGAAGGCAATGCTGTCTCTAAGCAATGCCTATCTAAATGGTTGGCCCATTGCATCACTTTCTGTTATGACAAGCACAACAAAACCCTACCGGGTCAAGTCAGAGGTCATTCCACTTGTGGAGTAGCTGCCTCTGCGGGCTTTTTTCCAGAATGTGTCTGCGGCAGACATCTGTGCTGCCGCCACTTGGACTTCCGTCCATACTTTTACTAAACATTACGGTTTGGACATTGCCTCTTGCCGTAGAGCAGGCTTCGGGTTAGCTGTCTTGCAAGGCCTCCTTTCTTGAGGAGGTTTTCCTTGCTACTTCTTGGAGTAGTACCTCCTCCCGGTGCCTTCTCCTTTCGTTCAGACTGCTTGGGATTCTGTCCTATATATATTATACTGCAAGAGCACTCTCGGCTAAGATAGCACAGTTACGTGAAGAACTTCACTGCAACAGTAGATCTTCGAGAGGCTCTGCAGCAGGTACACTTCCCCGCCTCCATCCCCTAGGCTTTTCTAGCTCCTTTTCCATCAAGGAAATATCTGCTTCTCTCGTCCGGGCCTGTGGTGGGAAAGAACTGGGCGGGCGTCCGGGCGCCCCTTTATACCGGCGTCATTTGCCGCGGTCACCTGACGGGGGCGGTCCTGCCGGGACAGCTAGCTAGAAATTTTTCTATAGTCCTGCCCGCCGGGCATCAAACTCTATAAGTAATTACTCATACGCAAAGTCTCTCTCGAAGATCTACTGTTACGGTAAGTCTTACGCTAAACCGTACTATCTTCAAGAGAGGCTCTTGCAGTAAGGCAATGCCTTCCCGTTCTCCATCCCCCTAAGCTTTTTTAGGTACTTTTCCAGGTTGGGAAATATCCGCTTCTCTCTCTCGTCTCACCCATTTGGGCCTTTGGCGGGGAAAGAACTGGAAGAAGCGGCGTGGGACCGCCCCTTTATACTGGCGTCACATGGCGTCTGTCACCTGACGTGGGGGCGGTCCCCTGCCAGAGACTGCTAGCTAGAAATTTTTCCATGGGGGCCGTGATGCCTGCCGCCCTGGCCCCTATATGTAATTACCTATTGCAAGAGCCCCTCTCAAGATCTACTGTTACAGTAAGTTCTTAGTGTAACTGTACTTTTGCTATATATATATATATATATATATATATATATATATATATATATATATATATATACACCTTTTGTCTCCCACGCTTTCCCTCCAGGGAAGTTAGTTGGTACCCCCTGAAGCTGTGCTGCCTCTGTTTTTAACCTTTTCAGATTTTCCAGCCTCTGCCAGCTAGTAGCATAGCCCCACTACTAGGCACAGCCTTCACCTCCATTGCCTAGGAGGGAAAGATGCCAGGCAGTGTTTGGTGTCCTTTTCTCTTTTCTCAGCCTGTCTAGCTGCTTGCTGCCCTTCATGCAGGTACCAGGTCCTTTTCTTTCCTTTCTCCTTTCTCTTCACTCTGTGGAGTGGCAAGAAGATGATGGCAGTGCTCTTGGTCTTCTCCAGCCTCTCTGCTGTCTTTATGGATTTTGTTTTTGATCCTGGGTTCATGTCCTCTACAAGCACAAGACTCTCGCCCCTAAATTGGTTTCTGCCTTCCTAAACTCAGATTTTTCTGGATCTCTCACTCTTTAGACCAGCCAGAGCTATATGCAAGCACTGCTGCCCTTCCTGCCCAGGTGGTAAGTAGGCTCCAACTCTTAACCCACTACCCCTTTGCTATTTAGGCCCATCCTTTAGCTTCTCTAAGTTGGTAGTTAGGTTTTATTATTTTTACGGTTTTATAGCCTTCAGCCTTTTCCTATCCCTTCGGGCTAGGAATCTATAGCCACCTCTCCCCCACCCCTCGAGTTTCTCTCCTGGCTAACCGAACTGAGGAAGAAAGGGGATCGGTATCTGTTACAGACATTAAGAAACACAAGATCTTACTTCGAGAAACAGCTCTTGCAGCAGGTTACACATTTAGGACTGAAGCCGGCAGGCATCAGGACCCCACAGAAATTTTCTATCTAGCAGTATCCAGCGGGGACCGCCCCCGACGTCTGCCCCACCCCCGTCAGGCATCATACAAAAGGGGGTGGTCCCCCAGAATCCCCAGTTCTTTTCCCGCTGTCAACTCGCCAGCATCTGCCTCATGGTCTCGCTTCAGCGAACGACGCCTAGAACTTCCAGCATTTCTACTAAATGTTGACATCTCCAGCTCCTTCCTCAGGACACCCCTCTTAGTGTGCCTGCAGCAGACAGATACCTTTAAAGGATCTGCATTCGTCCTGCCTGCAGTTCCTAGGCCCGGAACACGACACCAAGGCCTGCTCCTTTTGCCAGCGGTTCAATAGTCGCACCCAGATCCGCCGCCAGAAGGCACTTCAGGGGTTCCTCTTGGAAGAAAAACTTAAGATTATGGATAAAGACCCTGCCTCCAGAGCGCAAACCAGGTCCAGATCCTGAACCGTGCCTCACTGAGCCCTAAGGCATCCTTACTTGTATTTCTCTAGTTGTCATGGCACCCCCCACCCCACTAGCTGTAGTTTTACTTTATTTGAATAAAAATTATGCTGTCTTTTTATATTTTTGTAAGTTAACAGATAGCACTTTGGAGAACACGCTGCTTTTCTTTGCAGGACAAAGGAGAAAGCCATTACACCATGTGAAAGTGAAGAAAGAAACTGAAAGACTTATATAACTGCTGGATTAAGCTAGCTGTCTGTGGTACAGATTCTACTGGTTTTTACATGGGAAGGATTGTTATGCTACGTGCATTTTGTTGAACAGTGTGGCGCTAAGGGAGTGAAGTATCGACTGCCTGCCTGCTCAGTGTAAAGTTACAGAGAGCGAGAGAAAGAGGGCGGGCAGGCGGGTTGTGAGAAAGCAGGTCGGCTGTTCAGTCATGGAGTGAGCGGGCGGGCTGGGTTTCTTATCGTGCCAGTTTGTATTTTTTTTTTTTTAAATGATGCAGGTAGTACTTTTAATACATCTGGGAGAAGTGAATCGTGCAATGCCAGTAAAGAAAAAAGAAGATGGCTGCTTTTGTTTTTTCCAACGTTCTGATGTCAGCACCCTTACCAGTATTAATGCCCAGCTTATTACCCGCACTTTTTGTGTGTTAGACATATTAACACATGTCTATTAGCCAATCGGCTATCTTAAAATATCCTAGCCATTTCATAAAATCATGGTACTGTCATGGCCAAAATGACAAGTCATGGAAATCCTAGTAAAAGTCATTAAGTCATGGATCCATTGTGTTAAACAAATTACCTCAGTTTTGACAATGCAAGCACAAAGGCTTCTCTTCCGCCTAGTGTTTGTCACCTAGTTGCTCTGATGGCCCATCTGGACCTGCTCCATGGCCCGGTCACCAGACTTCCATGGGGCATACCTTCCCTGCTGGCATCCTACTACTGGACCTGGTCAGAGGAGCCCAGTCACTGGTGTACGACCCAAGAGGGACCATCACCATGCCACGGTAAGGGTTTTTTTCCTCATGCATAAAGTGATGCAATGTGCATGCTACGCCTCCACAGACACACCCCGGTGTCCAGGCATGAGGTCCCTCTCCCTTGCTGTTCCCACTTTGCTGACACCCAAATTCCTGTAGGCTGCGGGACCCCCCCCCCCCAGAGAGCTATCCGGCAGATGCTCAATCCTCCCTCCCTGCACCTGAGCAACCTAGGTCCATTCCAAAACCAGGTTATTGCTTTGGGAGGCAGTCAATGCCTCAACCAGACATGCCACTGGGCCGCTACTATCAGCAAAAATGTAAACAATTTTAAAATGACACTAATAGGCTGGCCTAGTTGTGCTGCAATCTCAGAGATCAGTACTCGCGTGCTAGTCCTAGAATCCCACACTGGGGCCAACTGGGCACCAGGTGCATCGTGATGAGGAGACCAGAATTCCACACTGCAGCCGAATGGGGACGAGGTGCACTGCGGTGGAGAGAACTGGACTTGCGCAAGTCCCAGAATCACACACTGCACTGAATGGGGACCAGGGGTGTTGCAGTGGTGAGGCCAGAATCCCACACTGCGTACAACTGTGGACCAGGTGCACTGCAGTGGGGAGACCAGGACTCACGTGCAAGTCTCAGAATCCCACACTGGGGCCGATTGGGAACCAGATGCGTTGCAGTGGAGAGGCACACAATTACATGTCTGTCATTTGCAGACACCAGAGACTATGGTGGCATCATGAGAAATGCCCAAAAAAGTCACAGAAACCATGGAGACACTGACAAAGGTACATCCCTAGTTATATCCCAGCAGAATGTACATTATGAAATGGGCCCAAAAAAATCCCGAAACCAGCTTGGCTGAGGAGCACAGAACCCAGTGCACAGACCCCAGCACAACAGCACTGGAAAAAGATCTGTGACACAACTCACCTGTTTACATTAAGCAGGCATGGCTGTATCAATACGCCTCCATTCACTTGTATTAAAAAAAATAAAATAAATAAAGTAGCACGTGCCCATACACTGGCCAAACAGCATTACAATGGCTCAAAAGGATTTTTTTCCATTTCTCTTTTTTATGCCCCCATCAATTTTCCTTTTATTATTTCTTTACTAATCTTAATGAACCCACTTCATAATCACAATAAGGCATTCCAAGGTGTGCTTTGCACTGGGATAATGGCACCTCTCAGGCGGTGGAAGCATTTACCCTTTCACCTCTGTTTCAACTCACCCAAGACATGCTGTTATCTCAGCACACCCTGTCATGCCTTACTGTTTAAATACAATACGAAAGTCTCAGACTGCAGCATTTCATAAGAAAGTGCAATACTATAGTAACACATCCCTCAGTATACAGGCATCCCTTAATTAATGTGTATATACATACGGTTACTGGGAAAAAAAATCAAAATATTGGTTAAAAAGGGAGGAGGGTGTCAAACATTTTGACAGCCCATGGCACAAAGCTCATGTTTGTTAAATCTAAACATGTAAGATCTCCCTGCACAAGCAGTGCAGATTTTTTTTCCTTGTATTATATTAGACTTGTTCAAGTGATTTATTCTGCCCTCAGAGCTGGTCATTGTAGTGAAAAACCTTTTTCACAACCCTTGACGCTGAGCAGAAAATGGCTGAAGATCACACCTAGTCACTGCTTGTGAATATCAAAAAATGTTCTATTAAATTATACTTCATGTCTGTTTGTGTCTTATCAATTTCTTCCGTTGCACCTTTATCTACAAACTAGGTTCTGGAAGCAGGGCAGCAGTAATCACAATTCCCAGATTTATGAACCAGGATTAGTGCGCTCTCAGCTAGTCAAGCTCTTTTTAGCTGGTTCAAAACATGTACCCTTACTAGAATTTGTAACCATCTGTTCTACATGAAATGCTCAACTTGGCTCCCCAGAGATCCTTACACCTAGCAATTTGGCATGTGGTACAAACACTACACAGAACATTAGTCTCTGGCACATTATGCCCGATGAAGCCAAACAAATCAGTGTAAACAATCACTGCAACATCATGCATCAGCCTCTCAGTTGCATTTGTAAAGACACTCAATGCCAAAGACAAATAAAAATAAAACAAGGTGCTCTGTCAGCATGTGGGCTGAAAACAAGAGAGTAATACTAAATGCTCGTTAAAAACAGAAAATAGAACTAGAATCTAAGTTTCGACTGTAGGTAGTCTTCAGGAGTGATCTAAGAGAGAAGACAGCAAAGTTAGTGGACTAACTTTGCTATTTTCTCTTTACAGATGATTCCAGAAGATCACTTACAGTCGAAATATAGATTGTAGCTCTATTTTCAGCATGTATTAAGTATTAATGTTGCTAAATACAGGTTAGTGTTCCAATATACATAAAAAAGCTATCTGCTTTACAATATGTATTTTGTTCCCTTCTGGCAGAGCTGCCCCACTCTCACAAGTGACCGCCCAACCTCATCCTTGGCATCTCCAGCACTTACCACCCCCTGCTTCTCACCCCCCCCCCCCCAAAACCTCTAGGCAGATCCTTCAGCCCAGCTACAACTGTTAGGCTGTTGTGGGGTAGCCAGTAGTCTTGCTGCACCTCTGGGGATTTCTCTTCTCCTTTCCACCCTCTCCCCCAGGACACTGGCACACAAGGTTCCCCAACCTACCAAGACACAGCATGGCTGGCGTCATCCTTTCCGCAGTGCAGCGGGTGCACTAGCACCTTCTGTTACCCAGGTGACGGTGTAGAAACAGAGTCAGAGACCCAGGCTCATTCATGACCCTTAGTCACATGCACACTGACTGGCCAGCTGACAAGCCCTCATCAATAAATGAGATAACCTGCATAAAGGCTAAAACATATATGTGTGCATGCCAGAACTTGTGACAATAAAGAAAACATTTTTAACAAACAAGTATGCCTCTCCTGCCCCAACACCCCTTCCCCACTCGAACACTGTGCTCTGTTCTCATGTTAGACACTGGCCATTTCCTTATATTTAATGTGTAGCATTCCAGGATTCCCCCCCTCGTACATTCATAAATTACTCAGTGCTCTATACTCACGCCGGACGCTGTGCCGCCTGCTGCTGCTGCTGCTGCTGCTGCTCTTTACCCGGCACTCCATCCTTCTCTATTAGCATCTGCCTGAAGGTGGCCACCTTCTCCTGGATCTCTTGCTCAGAGTATCTGTGCAACACAAAGAAAAGAGTGAGCTGTTTAGGTATGTGTGTACACACTGTCCACTCAAGATCAGGTTCAAGTACCTGTACCTCATGAACTATGTGCATTTAGGTGCAGGTGTGCACACTACCCCTCATGATAGAACACAAGTACCTCCGCTACAACATGGAGTGTTTTTGTGTTTAGGTATGGATGTACACAATGTCCCCCTCAGGACTGAGCACTATTACCTGCATTACAACATGGAGAGTGTCTAAGTGCCAGTGTGCACACCCAAAACAGAGAGAGGAGGGGTGCGGGGGGTTGTGGCTATGTGACTAAGCATGTGCAGATTGTGAGCTTTGCACTTTTTTCTCCAACTCCTTGGGTAAAAAGACTGCAATTTAAAACACTGTAATTTTACTGCAAACACCTCCATCACTCGGTTTATGGTAAGCATGACTTGAGAAGCCACTGCTTGTTATGCTCTAAACAAGCCGTTGTAATTCTATCTGTTGTACTCTTAGCCAACTACGTTTCTGCATACTACTCCCTGCTACCGGGTGAACTGCTAACCATACCAGGCTTTTAGTGTTAGTCAACTGAGAGCGAATCGTATTTTGTACAAATTTAAGTGTCTTTTTGAGAAAGTACAGTTACGTAAGAGCTTACCGTAACAGTAGATCTTCGAGAACAGCTCTTGCAGCAGGTAACACCATAATGACTGAAGCCGGCAGGTGCCAGGACCCCACGGAAACACTCTAGCTAGCAATATCCAGCGGGAGACCGACCCCACCTCCGACGTCCAGCATCATATAAAAGGGGCGGTCCCACAGCATCCCTCAGTTCTCCCGCCAGAGACTCCCAGCATAAAGGTGAATTCTGAAGGGGACACTGAGGATCTGCTTCCAAAGGAAGACTCATGAAAACAATAATCTGATTGCGTCCGAGATGCCAATTCTGAAAACCAAACCTCCTGAGGGGAAGGTGGGACGGAAACTACCTGCTGCAAAGCTGTTCTCGAAGATCTAATGTTATGGTAATTGTTACGTAACTGTACTATCTTATTTGAGAAACAGCTCTTGCAGCAAGTTCAACATAAAGACTGATTTTTTATTTTTATTTATTCTTTTGTTAACCGGGTAAATGACACTGGACCAAAGGCCCCTTTTCAGGTCAGACCCGGAACAAAAATTCCAAAAGACGCAATACAGAAAAATTTACACAATACATTAAATATTACAAACACAATGATACTTCACCAACAGAAATTCCATTAGTTTTTTCTTGAAACCAACAATTGATGAAGACTGTCAAGATAAACAAGGGAAGGGCATTCCAATAAATGGGGGCAGAAATAGAGAAAACACAGGAAGCTAATTTCAGTTTAGACAATTCTGTAATTAAAGTAATACCCACAGAAGAACGCAGAAAAGAAGAAACATTCCTAACATTAATTAAATCATTTAAAGGGTACCTAAACAAGTAGTTTTTTTAAAAAGGCAAATTCCAAAATCTAGCTTCATTACGAGGTAAAGTAAAGGCTGCTGTTTACATTTATGCTAAATAACATAAATGCAGTTTCATAGCTTTTGAAAAATGTAAACATCAGACTTCCACTTTCCAAAAACAGCCATGGTTTCTCCCTAAGATGTCGGCCAAGTGTTTTAAGTGATGAGTCATGATGACATCATCGAAGCCAGAGCCAGAGATTCACATATATTTCTATAGTGCTAACTAGTTCTTCTTTCCCTCTTTATTTTGAATTGTTGTACCAGAATGATCAACACTATGTATTACCTCGTGGATTATTTTGATCAGTATACATTAGGCTATGATTTTGTTCATTTTGTTTACTTTAACTGTGCGGAAAATGTTTTGCAGTCCAGCTGATTTTTTCTTTGGCAAACTGCATCACAGTAAAACACTTCAAATGCCTGATGGTCCAGTGGTTATATGACGCACTGAATTTAGTTTCTTTGTTAACCAGGAGAGACACACTAAGCTGAAAGCTTATTTACAGGTGTGGCCTAGGAGCACAAGGAAGTTTAGTGACTTGCTCAGGGTCACACAGCAAAGTACCAGTCTTGTTCAGTTCCAAAGCTCATGCTCTTGTTAATCCACAAATAAGGCTTTCTGTTTCCATGTGCACCCCCTGCACCTAGCCTGCCTTCTGTTGAACACCCCACCATCCATACGCTGTCCTTAGTACTGCCTAGTGCCACATATGAGCTTGCGGTGTTATAAAGAGAATTATCAGACCTCAGATTGTAATCTTGTACCTCAGAGAGTTGTGCACACCAATACTGATACTCATCATCAGCTGGCACTGTTAAAAAATGCCTCCCAAATCACTCTCCAGTCCACATTCTCAATGTTTGACTTCTGCTCCCACAGTAAACATTGAGTGGATCCATCACCCTTCTGCACAGTGAAGGTAGTATGTACAGTTCCCTGTTATGTTTTGTTTCCACCTCATTAACCAACAGCTAGGTCTTCCTGGAGGGCCAAGCAATAAGCATCATGACCCACCAGAAAAACTGCTGTTCATGCCCTCATAAGGGCTGTACTTAAAATGGATAACAATATTATTAGCAGGAGAGGCATATTAATACCTTGAGTGAATCCACCTGACTTCCAGTGTCAGTCTACTCCTTTACCTGTGATCTGCAGAACCCCACAGGGCAGTTCCCAGCAATTCTTCTCCAGTACTTTTCTGTGCTGTACTCCACAATGCGAGTTGGCTGGCTACCACCCTTCCAAACCTTGAATGAGCTATACACAACTCCCTCAATACTGTCCTAACAAACGTCAACACCCCCCCCCCCCCCCCAATCAAGTAACAGTTTAGATGCAGCCCTGCCACTCTGAGTATTTGTCATCACTGGCTACTCTCATCCACAGCCAGGTAGTGATCACGATACTGGCAGCCCCACATTTCAGATCTCACAGTGATCTGCTCAGCATCCTCCATGTCTTAAACTAACCTGAATATAGCTGCACCCTGCTGGAATGGCCTCTTCAGTCCCTCTCTGGCATTCATTCTTCTCACCTACTCCCCACACCAAAAACTGGTGAGTTCACTACCCTTCTGCATCATGAATGTGGTTAGTATAGTCTCCCGTGTTATTGTTACTTATTAATAATAAACATGATCTTCTGGTAAGCCAGGCTGTTAGCAGCATGACACAAGTGGAAAAATAGGCTTTGCTACCCATATAAGATCTAAGCCACCTATGATAAGGCACTATTAAATGACGTGCATAATTATGTGCACACCCATCATTTAATAGTGCCTAATCAGAGGTAGTCTAGATCTTATAAGGATAGGAAAGCCCATCATTCCTCTTGTTCCCTGCTGCTATGAGCATGAAAAACTGGAAAGATATGTTTATATTTGATATGTCAAAATAAAACGGGGACTGTACTACTTGCATTCATGATGCAAAAGGGTGATGAGCTCACCTGTTTTCGGTGTGAGGAGGAATAGTGAAAAATGAATACCAGAGGGGGACTGAGAAGGCCGCTCTTGCAAGGTACTGCTATATTCAGGGAAGGGGGAAGACAGAAGGCGAGAAATATGAGCAGATTACTGTGAGAAATAAGATGTGGGGCTGCCAGCACCTTGATCACTACCTGATCCTATTGTGTTGGCCAGCATTCCCCTTTCCATAAAACCAGTTCATGCAATTGTCCAAGGCTGTGTGTGGATATTAATGCATGAAGTGGCTGCCACTACACGTTCAGTCACTTCACTACCAGGCTAGTATGGCTTGTAAAGCACTTTGGGATACAGTGTGTATGAAAATCACTATATAAATGCCGATTCTTATTATTTCCCATGGAAAAAAAAGACAAGACAAGCATATATTTGAGTTTTGAGAAAGTATGAACTCTAACATTGGACTGCACAAGAACTTTACTGCAAAAAAGTGGTGGCTGTAGGGGGCGGTGAAGGGTGTGGCTGCCACCCCCACATAGTTACGTACGTGCTTGCTGCTGCTGCATTTTACTTTGTTGAAGTCTGATTTATTGATTGTATAAATGTTTATATTCAAACTATGGATTACATTTGTAGGTTCTGTCAAAAATGTACTAGAAAAGAATAACAGCAGAAAATATAAAGGTTCAATAGAAATGTTAAAAAGTGCATATTAAGCATGCACACCACCCCAGCACCCCCATTGCAGCATCCTGGATCCACCATAACCACTAGACCACCAGGTTATTTAAGATTTGTACTGCACTGTGGTTTGCCACAGAGAAAGTTGGTTGGATTAAAACACATTTTCAGCATGTTAAAGTAAACAAAATGAATAGAACTATAGCTTCAACATGTGCATTATACAAAATAATGCACATGGTTTTGACCATTTGGGTGAAACAATTCTATACAAAGGGAAAAAGAACTAGTTAGCACTATAAAGAGCCATATATCTCTCTGACTTTGGCTCCAATGATGTCATCACGCAACACATTCTATGCCATTTTAGGAAGCAGGTAAGAGTTGTTTTTTTTTTAAACTGGAAGGCTGATTTTACAATTTTCAAATGCTCTGGAACCACATTTAGATAAATTATGTAAATGTAGTTTTAGCATTAATGAATACAGCAGCTTTTCCTTTAGTCACCTACGGAGTCAGATTTTTGAATAGTTTGTTATCAAAATGTTGTTTAGGTATCCTTTAAAAGAAACTTAGACCCTAAAAACACACTGCTAAAAATCATACAACAAAAGAAATATTCAATTTTTGTAAGCGGAGATAACCAACCTAGTTTAACATACAATAGACAGTGATGTAATCGTGGGGATTCTAGCAAAACAAAAAAGACAAATACCGTTTATAAGACACCTTCAAAAAGTTGCAACTCCCTACATCCCAACCCCAAATAAATATCAGCAACATATTCAAAGTGGTAACAAAGAACCAACCGCAACAGACTTCCTAACCTCAAAAGAAAAATAATCCTTAAATTTATAAAGCAAACTCAATCTTTGATTTATTGTCAGAGTAATTAATCTAATATGGGGGAAATAAACTA
The DNA here is from genome assembly GCA_016271365.2 of Neoceratodus forsteri. Lineage (NCBI taxonomy): Eukaryota > Metazoa > Chordata > Ceratodontiformes > Ceratodontidae > Neoceratodus > Neoceratodus forsteri. The sequence goes on along the minus strand of JADMNL010000026.1, from coordinate 209,736,084 downwards.
GGATCTAACAAAACACTGACATATTTAAAAAGAAAAACCTGTTCAATAACATTTCCATCTCGATCAAATAAATATAACATTGGATCTAAACTCACCATACCCTTCGTCCCAAAGACCATGGATTTCGTTTTTGCTGAATTCAGAACCAATGAATTCTCCAAAAACCAAGAACAAACTCTCCCAAAAATCACAACTTAAGACTGAAGATATTTCTTCAATAGATTTACCATGACAAAAAATTATCAAATCATCAGCATACAAAATAGATTGACATTTCAAACTAATAGAAGGAAGTTCATTCACAAACAAAGAAAACAAGGGGCCCAATATAGACTCCTGAGGGACACCACAATCAATCACAGACAACTTAGAAAAATAAGAACCAACACTAAATATTATACACGATTAACCAAATAAGCTCCTATCCAAGCCACAGCAGATCCAGAAAAAACAAAAATCCATAACCTTCGACAAATCAAATCATGCTCTAATAAATCAAAAGGCTTGATTAGGTACACAAACACCACCCCAGTCATATGGCATTTATCAAAGCCCCTAATGGCGGCATTTATGAACCCAACCAATGCGGTACCGGTCCCATAATTCTTTCTAAAACCGTGCTTGATAAGGAGAAAGCAACCAATCCGCATCAAGATAGTCATTAATCTGACCTGCTACAGCTCTCTCCAACATCTTGCTCAATGGGTTCAAAATTAAAATTGGCATAAAGTCATCCAAAGAGTAAGCTATATTTTTTTTAGGGACTGGAACCACTCTTGCCAGTTTCCAATCTGCTGGAAACTGACAAAATTGTAAAGAAAAATTAAAAAGAAAACAAAGAGGTTTAACCAACAAAGGACCAGCCAAACGCAGAAATCTCCATCCAACCCCCACCACATTCACTATTATTAGCAAGTCTATTTAATAACTGCAACATTTTTCCTCTGTAATTGTCTTAAAGGTAAAAAAAAAAAAGGCTTACCGATCAAGTTAGGATCCTCAGAGATTCCTCACAACCCATATGATTTTCCATCCTTCTAAATGTAGATAAATCTGAAAATTTCTGACTAAATAGATTAGCAATACCCACTGGATCAGTAACCTTAACATTATCAACTAATAAACTACCAACAGTAGAACCAGATTTAGGAGAACACAAAGCATTTATATGTTCCCAATTTTTTGAATCTCCCAATTAGTCTGAATTTGATTTAAAAAGTCCTTTTAGATTTTGATTCCCAAGCAGTAAGGAACAAAATAATACCCTATTCGGAGGAGGATAGGAGGGATCCTAGAGTGAACCTTATTTAAGACAAAAGTCCTCGAGGGACTGCAGAGCGAAACCAGCTCTACACCTAGAAGCAATGTCAAACTGTAATGCCGATAAAGGTATGTACAGTGCTCCAAGTAGCGGCAGCAAATGGCTGATGTAAAAAGCGTTCTTAAGCGCCACGGAAAGAGTAGCCACCCCCGTGGAATGTCCTTTCACTTTGGTAACAGAACATGATGCACTTAACGAGTCACTTGGAGAGTTTGCTTCGTACAGGTGCTCCTTTCATCCTGTTAGCAAATGACAGGAAAAGCTGATCTGAGCGTGATGGGATTTGGTTCTGGTTAAACAGTACCGGAGGATCCTATGCACGTCTACTGTGTGCAGGAAAGCTTCCCCTCAGAGTGGTTGGGATAGTACACCGGAAGGTCAATATCCTGATTGAGAGTTAAGGTCGAGACCACCTTGGTAAGAAACTTAGGATTTGTCCTTAAGGGCACTCTGTTCTTGTGAAAACCCAAGTACGGTTCTTTACACATGAGCACATGAAGCTCAGAAATTCTTCTAGCGGAAGTAACCGCAACTAAAAACAGTGTCTTCCAAGAGAGTAGATGCAGCTTGCAATCCGTGTCTGGTTCAAACGGGGCAGCGTGAACTGCTCTAGGACGAAAAGAAGATCCCAAGGGGGAATCGGATCCTTGATAGGAGGTCTCAAATGGAGGATGCCGCGCAGGAAAGCGCGGGAGGCCTCTAGCTGCGCTAGTGACGTCTGACCTACAGGGGAATGGTATGCCGAAATGGCACACAGGTGTACCTTCATGGAGGAATATGCTAGCCCTGATTCATACAGGGATAGGAGGTAGTCCAGCACAGACTTCAGTGCAGTCAAGTGGGGCTAAGCCGCGGGCCTGAGCCCAAAGACAAAACCTGCACCATTTCATGGTGTAGGTGGCATGAGTGGAGGGTTTTCTTGCTGCTACTAATACGTCCGCCACCTCCTGCGAAACCCTGTGTCTAAGGACTGCTATGTTCTTAGGAGCCAGGCATGCAGGTTCAGTGACCTGAGGTTCGGATGGACCAGGGAGCCGGCTTCCTGGGACAACAGGTGTGAGCTGACCGGCAAAGGAAACAGGGGTTCCCGGACCAGTTGGTGTAGGAGTGGGAACCAAATTTACCTGGGCCAAAAGGGCACCACTAGGATCATTGATGTTCCCTCCTCGTGGAGCTTCAGTAGCACCCTCTGTATCAAAGGGAAGGGTGGGAAAGCGTGAGAGAACCTGCCCGTCCAGGGAGAGGGACAACACGTCTCGCCAGAAAACACCAGGCCCTGGATCTAGCGAGACTAAATTGGGCAGTTTTGCATTGTATGGGGACGTGAATAGGTCTAAGTCTGGTGTCCCACATGTGCGGAACCGATCCTCTACTACTTGCAGCAGTTCCCATTCATGAGCCTTGGCCTGCAACCGGCTCAGGCAATCTGAGACGGTGTTGTCCACACCGGGAACATGCACTGCAGTGATCTCATGACGTGCTGTATCCTATCTCACACCCTCTTTGCCTCCCTGCAAAGAGGGTAGGAGTGAGTGCCTCCTTTCTTGTCGATATAGTACATCACCAATGGATTGTCTGTCTGTAACAGCAGGAGACCTGGTGTGATCTCTGACTGAAAGGCCTGTAGAGCTCACAGGACTGCCCTCATTTCGAGGATGTTGATGTGGAGGTGAGACTCCAGGGTCGACCAAGCTCCCTGGGTCCCTACTCCTTCCAGGTGGGCTACCCAACCGGACCCCGAGGCGTCCATGGAGAGTGTCAGAGCTGAAGCAGGCACTAAGAAGGGGACTCCTCTGTAACGAGCTACCACTGCAAGTCCCGGATGACGGTATTCGTGACCCAGACTAGCTGATGCAGCTGATCCTGCTTTTGGTCCCACTGAGCTCACAGCATCCACTGGGTAATCCTCATATGAAGCAGAGCCAGGGGAACCGTCGCAATGGCTGCCACCATGTGTCCGAGCAAGCAAAGAATGGTCCTGGCTGGGACAGACTTCTTTTTCATGATGTCTCTTATAAGGGATCGGATACGTTCCACCCTGTCCTGGAGCGGGAAAGCCTTCCCTTGGCTGGTGTTGAGAACTGCACCGATAAACTGCAACCTCTCAGAAGGGACAAGGCACGACTTCTCCTGATTGACAGCAATGCCCAATGACTTGAAAAGGAGCAAGTGTCTTGAATCACTGCTATTAAAGCCTCCCGAGAGGGGGCCATGAGGAGCCAGTCGTCTAGGTATGGGAACACATAGTGGCCCTGTCTCCTAAGGGCCACTGCCACAGACTGCCAAGCATTTCAGAATACGCGAGGCAATCAGAACTGTCCGAAGGGGAGTGCTCGGAACTGATAGTGGCGCCCCAGAAACTCAAGCGCAGGGAATTTCTGGTGTGCTCGGGTGAAGGGAGATGAGATATGCGCCCCAGATGTCCAGCGACGCAAGCCATGCGCCTGCTTGAGCATGGGGATGAGACCCAGAAGAGTGACCATGCGGAGCATTTGTACAACACGGAGGTGTTGAGGCCGCTGAGGTCCAGGATCGGGCATAAGTCCCTGTCTTTTGGAACCAGAAAGAAGCGTGAATAATATCCTTCCTCTCTGGTTCTGTGGCACTGGTTCTATGGCATCCTTGTCCAGGAGTGCCAAGATCTCGTGCTGTAAGAGCAAGGCATGCTGACCCAAATAATGGGAGAGCAGAGGAGGCCTTGATGTTGGGCGTGTCGAGGAACTCTATTAGAGTGTCTCGACTTTCTAGTCAAGAACCCATCGTTGGAGGTTTTCTCTGCTACCCTGATAGGTGGTGATAGACATGGCCCACAACCCTGCCTTCCCTCGGATCCAGAGGTGGGGCAGGGGCCGGGAAGGAGTCATGCTGTGGTGGTGTTGGTTCCGGCAGGCTGGGCAGATGTTTGGTGTTTCTGGCCCTGGCCTGCAGGGAATCTGGATTGACTCTTTCTGTTAAAGTTGCCCCTTGGTTGCTGGCCGGAATGTGGCTATTTTTGTTGCTGGCGACGAAAACAATTCTGTTTCCTACAAAAGGAATCAGACTTAGGTCTGTACATGGCTTGTACCGTCCTTACTGCCTTCCTGGCGTCCTGTAACTTGGTGATGACTTTCTGATTCTTCACCAAACAGGACCGAGCAGTTATATGGGACGTCTAGGATATTCTTCTGAAAGTCCGGGGTAAATCCGGAGACCCTTAACCAGGAGTGTCTCCAGAGACAAACACCTGTAGCAGCGCCCCTGGCTGCAGAGTCCGCTGAGTCGTAAGCGGCTCGGGGACTAGGGGTCCCCACGCCTGACCCAGTGCAGAGGACACCTAGCAGCTCCTCCTCTCTCCGGGAAATCCTTGATGAAGTCCTGGCCCTGTTCCTACAGGGCATTCTGAAATTGCACCATGTGCATGAGGTAATTGAGAGACCTGATAGAGCATGCTGATCTGGTGGTCGAGTGCTCAGGTGCCGAGGTCTTTGAGACAGGTTGTGTGAGGCCGTAATGACCAGAGAGTCGGCGAAGGGCTGTTGTGCCAAATAAGGGTGCTCCATGGGTGCCCTATAAAGGCAAATCGGCCTTCTTGGGTACTGCCGGAGTGGAATGAGGACGTTTCCATGCTGCCTTGGTGACAACAATGAATGTATCCACCAGTGGTGGGACCACCACAGGCTTAGGATCTTTCTGCCGGAGGTATCTTGCAAGGCGTTGTCTTCGGGTCTAAGTCTTCTGTCGCCCACCCAACGTTCTCTTGGATGTGTCTCATGATATCAGAGAAAGAGGGATCATCCGGTGGTGACCTGGGTAGGTCTCGTGGGTCTGGTGATGGGAGGCTGATCGGAGAGGGTGACCTCGAAGTGTCTGAGGTATCCTGCCATGAGTCGTCCCCGGCAGAGTATGGCGTCTGCCTCTGGGGCGTTTTGGTGGACGGTCACTGGGAAACCCGAAGGGGGATCTTTTCCTGTCGTGGGATCTGCCCCTAGGAAGTGAGGTAGGCCCTTGGGTTCAGGAGGCATCCTACTGTCGGGCTCCTTAGGAGGAGCCTGGGGGCTTAGTGGGCATCACGCCTTTTGATGGTGTCCAACCAGAAGTTAGAAAGGTCTTTCACCTCTTGCAGATTCAGGCCAGATGACGGGCCGGCATAGGTGTCGGTGTAGGTGTCTGCCAGTCGGTGTGCTCAGGAGTCGGATCCTGGGGTGTAGTCGGATCTTGCATCGGTTCTTGGGTCAGCCCAACGTCCTCAGTGTCGTCTGTCTGGTCGTCAGGAATGGGGGTTCCGACCTCCTCTTCTGAGGACCCCAGGCAACTGGAGCTGGCATCAGGTCGGTCACCCGCTTGGGCTCTGAGGTCCGCTTGAGGGACGTCAGTTCTGTCTGTTTCCTCGGAGGGGCGTCAGGCCCTTTGGAGGTTGGGAAACCGAACGTGGTTAGGGTCCCGCGCCGGTCCGACGCTGGCCAGCGCCTGCTTTGAGGCCGAAGACTTAGGCTGGTCCAGGGCCTCGGGCCTGGCTGCCAAACTGAAAGGCCATCTATCCTTTTTAGTTTTAAGAGGCTAAAGGAAGACTGTGCTCGAGCCTCCAGAAGACCGTATCTTCACTGGAGGGGTCTGAGAGCGAGCCCTAGAGGGGGACCTAACCGACCTCGTAGAGCTGGAACTGGCCCTGGATTCTGAGGTCCGACTTGGGGATCTGGCCCTGTCCTTATCCCGGTGCTTTTCACAGTATTTCCCGGACTTGTGGTGGGAGGATTCCCCCCTGAAGGAAGGTTTTTTTTTTCCATAGCCTTTAGTTTTGCTTCGAGAAGGAACCCCTGGAGAGCTTTTTGGCGGCGGATCCTGGTCCTGCTGTTTAACCATTGGCAGATGGAGCAGGCCTTAATGTCGTGCTTTGGGCCTAGGCACTGCACACAAGCCGTGTGCCGGTCCTTAAATGGGATCAGTTTGCTGCAAGCGCACTTTGAGGGGTGTCCTTCGGTAGAAGGAGTCATAGAAAAAGACATGAGGGTGATTTTAACAAAAAATTACTGAATTTCGAGCGTCGTTTATCTGCTAGAGGTGTCTGTGAGGCCGATGCTGGCAAGTCGACAGCACTAAAAGAACTAGGGGATGCTGGGGGTCCGCCCTTATATATGATGCCGGACTTAGGGTGGGACAGACATCGGGGCAGTCCCCCGCTGGATATTGCTAGCTAGAATTTTTCCGGGGTCCTGGCACCTGCTGGCTTCAGTCCTTATGATGTAACCTGCTGCAACAGCAGTTTCTCAAGTAAGATCACTGTATTCACAAGTTGCTGAAAGTCAAATACAAGCTGTATGATACCCCTGCACCCACATAAATCATTGGTGACCCAATACTCTGTCACACGCCCCTGACCCCAAACCCTGAGGGACCGGCAGTACCTCCTATTTGCAGAGGATCCCCTTTTTGAGAACCTGTGAGCAGGAGTAAGGGTTTCAGAAGACTTGTCAGCCTTCCTTGTCCCAGTGGGAGGTGGATTCTGTAGTTTTGAGTTCCCTCCACTCTGCACTACTTTCAGTATTTGACTCCCACCATGGCCACTGGCTATGTCTTGCCTAGGTAGTTTTATACGATAGCCAAGCGGTTCTATCTTTTCAAGGCACACAGTCTTTTCAAAACCCTTCTGTTAAAATGTTAAATCACACAACCAGATCCCAGGCAGAGTTGATAAGAAAGGCATAAAAGTTTACTAAAAATAAAAGCAATACAGAAAATTCTACAGTTTGGAAGAACTTTGAAATGCAGACAATAACAAAAGAAAAACTGGATGGTTTACAGAAAACACTAGATAGTATATTCTAAGCTATACCTTGTTTTGATGTTAGAGTTCAGACAAGATTTCAAAGGTCCTTGTAGACATGAGTCCTTAAAGGTGACCTGCAAATTAACTACATGACCCATTCTGGTGTTGCTGTAAGTATTAATTTAGGTGTCAAGACCCCCACCCCCACCCCGCAAGCAATAAAATAAGTAAATTAAGCCCCTCCACTGCTGCCTCACTGAAAGCGGTGGTGTCTGCAACGCACTAAATGGTGCAATATTCATGTAAACTTGCACCGCCTATGTGGGACCCAGCGGCAAAGTTTCCACGTTTAGTAAATAAACAGATTGTTGCAGAAATTGTACTGATGGCACCCCGGAATCCCGTCACCACTTAGCAAGGTACGGATGGAAGGGCTTATATAGTTAATTTGCAGATCACCTTTAAGCAACAGTTGTGTAGCAAGTGTATATTCCAACTTAAGTCTCTGAAATGTCCTTAAAAAAGAAAAAAAAAATAAAGTCCTCCAGGCCTTCCTTGGTAAAGTCTTGTTTCCAAAATTCTGACTTAAAATCAGAATTTCCTGTTCAGTATGGAACAAAGTCAAACTTTCCACACACTGGGTCTGGTTGTAGAGATTTTTCCCAGGCCTACACATGTACCTCTGGTCTCCAAGTATATGCCAGCTGGACAGACTATCTGCCTTCCAACTAAGCTGGTTTTCAACTGCCCTGCATTTGAAGAGTGTGTGTCTGATACTATACTTGAAGGTCAGTTTAGGACACATCCACCTTATTTTTTTCTCTGGGGCGGGGTTAATGATTCCAGGACAATACAGATATTAGGGTGCAACAGTTTACCTTTCCCTGTAGGTGTCACTGTGGTTCCATGTCAGGTTTGATGTCAATCCCAGTGACATCTGGTCCATGCATTTGGCATGACCCCTGATCCCTAGGTACATTACCTTTCTCCGTCATGGAAAGCCACAGTGGATTTTATGCCTTCCTGGCTATATGCCCATCTCCCTTATCTTGAGACAAAACAGGTCCACACTAGCCTTTATAGAAATAAAGCACAGTTACATAAGAACTTACTATAACAGTAGATCTTTGAGAGGAGTTCTTGCAGTAGGTAATAACATTAGGGACTAAGGTCATTAGACATTAGACCTCACTTAAAAAATTTTTCTAGCTAGCACCTTGGAAGTTCTCCGCCCAGAGACGTAGCTGAAAATACAGATGGGAGAACCAAGGAGGATCTCTCTCACCAAAGAGAAGATGTAGTAGTAGTTCTCGGGGCAGGTAGGTGGAAATAATCTGCTGCAACAGCCCTCTTGAAGATCTACTGTTACGTAAGTCTCATGTAACTGTACTATCTCACTTCAAGGGAAGCTCTTGCAGCAGGTAATACCATTAGGACTGAGTCCTAAGCAGTACCAAAGAGGAGACCCAGATCAGAAGGGTGGAAGACACAAAAGAATGGGATATTAGGAGAGGAGTCCCTGAAGGGCTGCTAGGCCGAAACCTGCTCTCTTCCTGGAAGCAATGTCCAGACTATAGTGCCTCACAAAAGTGTGCACTGAACTCCAAGTAGCAGCCAACAGAGGTCCACTGATTAAACATTTTGAAGGGAAGCGAAGGATGTCGCTGTCCCTTTGGTGGAGTGACCCCTAACCGGTCCCGGTATGGGTTTGTTGTAGTGCTGGTAACAGAAAGTGATGCAGTGCACTAGCCACTTATTTAGGGTTTGTTTTGTGACTAGTGCCCCGAGTTTCCTGTGGGCAAAAGAGAAACAACTGATCTGTCTTTCTGGTGGAACTGGTCTTAGCCAGGTAGTAATGCAAGATTCGAAGTACATCCAGAGAATGCAACAATGCCTCCCCTTTGTTGGAGCACTCCAGGTAGTAAACTGGGTAGCAGGGGACCCCGCAGGGGAAGTAAAACAACTCCGGACTCCATTGTTAGGAAGGTAGAACTGGGAGAGGGAGGTAAGGTGCCTGCCTGGCGCCATGGCTTGGAGAGACAGGGAGCGAATCCTCAGGATTGCTGGAGCAGCTGCACAGGGGAGGGAGCTGGATGTCACTGTCCACCTAGGGACAAATGACCTGGCTAAGAAAGGGATTAGAGAAGTGCAGGAAGTGTCTGTGGAATTGGGGAGGGGCCTTAGACAAGTAGCACGCACGGTAACCTTCTCGGAGGTGCTGCCGATCCATGGCGTAGGAGAGGCTAGGGTCTTCCACACCATGGGATCAATCAGTGGTTGAAAAACTGGCGTGGAGCTCAGGAATTTGCCTACTGGGGACTGGGGTCCACCTGGAGTGATGCAAGCCTATACTGGCATGATGGGCTGCATCTGTCCAGGAGGGGAACCAGGATCCTAGGTGATAGGTTTAAATGCTTCATTGGCAAGCATTTAAACTAGTCAAGGGGAGGAACTGGAAAGGAGCAGGAAATCCAGCCCCCCAAAAAAAAAAAAATCACGATAGTAGTGCGGTAAACACCAACATGGAGGTGTCGATAGGGAGAAGGGCAGGGGGTAAAATGGAGAAAGGACAAAGGCAAGAAGGACAGGATGGGGCAAAAAGGAGCAAGGCCATCAGGAAAGGGAGGGTAATGAGCACCAATGCTCGTAGTCTGGGCAACAAGCCCTGGAGCTGGTGGCCTTGATGGAAGAGGGATGCCTGGATATCGTAGCAGTCACAGAAACATGGTACACAGAAAACCATGAATGGGATGTTAACATACCAGGGTACATAACCTACAGGAGAGACAGGAAGAGGAGAAGAGGGGGAGGAGTAGCTCTCTATGTAAAGGAAGAGATAAAAGCAACTGAACAAAAGAGTAAACAGGGAGGAGAGGAGGCACTGTGGGTCTCTGGAGACTGCAAACGCACCATAATCCGCACAGGGGTTAGGTACAGACCCCATGTCAGGGGAGGGAATGGACAAGATATGATCAAGGCATTCTTAGAATGGCAGAGAAAGGGAGATACTGTTGATGGGAGACCTGAATATGCCAGATGTTAACTGGAGCACATTTGCTGCAGCCACATCCAAGAGCAGGGCCATTCTTGATGCCCTACAGGTGGCAGGCCTCAGACAGCTAGCTTCGGAACCCACTCGTGACGGAGCAGTCTTAGACCTCGTACACTCAAACGAGGGCAGTGAGAGGATCTCAGATCTAGAAGTGGGTTGCCATCTGGGAACAAGTGACCATCAAACAGTGTGGTTCACGTTAAACTCAGCTACAGAGTCAAGCCATACAAAAGTGAGGGTATTGGACTTCAGGAGGGCTGACTGGCAAGATGGGAGAGTGCCTCAGAAAAGCACTAGCAAACAGGCTAGAGGAAAAAATTACTCACCTTAGTAATGTTGTTTCTTCTAATGGAGTCTTGCTATATTATGACATATGCAGTGAGTCCCAACCTTCGAACTGCTCCGGAGGTGAAAGAGTTAACTTTCCATGCCAGGCATGGAACTTTGAGCACGAGCTCGGTTGAAAACTCTGTCTGTTGTTCTTCAAACTCAAACTGTCAGATCTTTACGAGCAAAACTCACTAAGGTTCTGTGTGGAAGTTGTAAACCTACACTAGCCAACTGGCTACTAAATATATGAACACATTTTTGGTCCCAAAACAAATACTCAAGTCAGGGATCCAAAAATGAAAACACAACACCAATCACCCCAAAAGGAGGGTGAAAAACAAAGGTAGGCATCTACTAAGTGCAACACTGCACTGCCCACCCACATCCCAAAAGCAGAGGTTCTGAGAGGGGCAGGAGGAGGTTTAATATAGCAAGACTCCATTAGAAGAAACAACATTACTAAGGTGAGTAATTTTTCTTCAAACAACATGAAGTCTTGCTATATTATGACATATGCAGACTACACAGCAGTACCTCCATGGAGGAGGGACAGAACCTACTAGGGAATAGGCTCTGAAGCAATAGTTGTGCTAAACCATCATCACCCTAGCCTGGATGTCCAGGAGTAATGTCGAAAAAGTGTGAACTGTTTTCCAGGTAGCTGCTTGACATATCTCTAGGATAGGATGTCCCTGGCAGCAGCCAGAGACGCAGCTGTACCTCTGGTAGAGTGAGCCCTCAGGCCTGAGGGAGGAACCTTACCCAGTTTTCATAGCAAAATTGGATACAAGAGACAATCCACCTGGCAATGGATCTTTAGTGGCAGGTTTCCCTTTACCAACCTCACCATAAGTGAGGAACAGTTGGAGGGAGTCAAACCTGTGACCCTTGGTACATTCTATGTAGTAACTAAGGGCTCTTTTGACATCTAAACTGTGCAGTCTCCTCTCGCCAGAGGAGGAATGGTCAGTGAAGTACACAGGGAGAGACAGAGATTGATAAAGGTGGAAGTCTGAAACCACCTTAGGCAAGAACTTTGTTAGTCCTGAGGACCACCTTATCTCTATGAAAGGAGATAAAATCAGGCTCCACTGACAATGCTTGTAATTCACTTATGCGCCTGGCAGAAGTGATGGCTACCAAAAACATAGTTTTCCAAGTCAAGTACTTAAGCTCTGCTGAAGACAAGGGCTCAAAAAGGGGGTTGCATAAGCTGGGCAATGCAAATATTAAGATCCCAGGCAAGGGCAGGGTCCCTGAATGGGGGGTTGGTGTGAAGCAACCCCTTGAAAAACTTGGAGAATACAGGATGAGCTGAAAGAGAAGAGGGTTTACCTGCTGATAAGAAAGCAGACACGGCTGCCAGGTGCACTTTTAGGGTAGCTGGTCTCAGCCCCATGGTATTCAAATGCACCATATAATCCAGGACTGTGGGTAATTCAGCAGATTCTGGGGAGATATGCTTGTCAGAGCACCATATGGAAAATCTCTTCCATTTGGAATTATAAGTAGCCCTGGTGGAAGACTTCCTAAAAACCTTCAAGATATCCAATACACCTTGGGAGAGGTGTAGGTCAGCAAACTCTAACTCTTCAAGAGCCAGGCCTTGAGATTGAGAGATCTGAGGTTCGGGTACCAAACTCTCCCTAAGCACAGGTTAGCAGGTTGTGATTCCTGGGAAGACACAGGGGAAGGTGGACTGCTAAGGACATAAGGAGTGGGTACCAGGGCTGTCTGGCCCAATCTGGAGCAATCAGGATCATCTTGCAGGGTTGAGATCTGATTTTGACTAGCACCTTGAACAGAAGAGGGAAGGGGGAAAGCATAGAGAAACTTCCCTTCCCAAATGAGAAGGAAGGCATCCAGAGGGACTGAGCCCAACACTGGGGGCCTGCAGCAAAAAAGGGGAAGTTGGTGATTGTCTGGGGCTGCAAAAAGATCTATCTGCGGGGTGCCCCATCTGGCAAATACTACCTCCAGTACTAGGGGATCCAGTGACCATTCATGATGGCCCTGGGAAAGCCTGCTGAGAGCATCTGCCAGGACATTGTCCTTGCCTGGGAGGTGAACTGCAATAAGGAAGGTGTTCAGAGAGTAAGCCAGAGACCACAACTTCATTGCTTCGGTGCACAAGGCCATAGACCGAGTGCCCCCTTGCTTGTTGATGTACCACACTGTGGTGGTATTGTCTGTTCTGACCTGAACAACTTTCTTCTGAACAGATTTGGAAAAAACTTGAAGTGCTACAAAAACTGCTCTGAGTTCCAACAGATTGATGTGGAGCAGAGATTCCTGAGGGGACCACAATCCCTGGGTAGTGAGGTCACCCATGTAAGCTCCCCACCCCAAGAGGGATGCATCTGTAGTAAGGATTATGGAGTGAGACTGAGGGGCGAAGGGGACCCCTGTCTCAGATTGCTCTGGTCCTGCCACCACTGAAGGGCTTGGATCAGGGTTCGAGTCACTGGGATCAATTTGATAGAGGGTCTCCTTTGAGACCAAAAGGCTCTCAAATGGAACTGGATGTCCCTCATCTGAAATCTTGCTCCCTGCACTACTGCTGTAGAAGCAGCCATGTGCCCCAGGAGCTGCAGAAAATGCCTTGCTGGTCGAGAGAACTGCAGGGTGAAAGAGGAGGCCAGAGAGACCAGGGTCCTTGCTCTTTCCAGAGGAAGGAAGGCTCTGGCCTCTTTTGTGTTCAGTTCTGCACCTATGAAGGTGAGAACCTGGACAGGCTCTAGAACTGACTTTGGAAGATTGAGAAGGAAACCTAGAGATGTGAGCAGTTGCTGAGTTACCTGAAGATGTAATTTGACTTGGTCTGGAGACTGGCCTACTATGAGCCAGTCGTAAAGGGAAGGAAAGATGGCAATCTTTTGCCTTCTTAAGTGGGCAACTGCTACTGCCAGGCATTTTGTGAATACCCTGGGCAGAGGTGAGGCCAAGGGCATTTCTGAACTGGTAATGGCCTGAGGGCAGTTCAATCTGAGGTACTTTCGATGGGAGCTTCTGATAAGAACATGGAAGTAGGCATCCTTGAGGTCCAGGGACGCTAGCCAGTCCCTGGCCTTAGAGAGGGTAAAATAATTCCCAGAGTCACCATTTGAATTTTGGTTTTAAAAGGTGCTTGTTTAGGTATCTGAGATCCAGGATGGGCTGCCATTCTCCTGTCTTTTGGGGTAAGGAAGTACCTGGAGTACAACCCTTTGCCCTGGTATAGGGGTGGAACCCTTTCCACAGCTCTGAGAGCCAGGAGGGTAGAAACTTCTGTCTCTAGGGCAAGTGCCTCTCATGGATTTGCAGGTGAAAAGGACCTGGTTCTCATCTTTGGAAATATTTTGAAGCTGAGAACCAGTCCCTGGCTTACTACTTCCAGGACCCACTTGTCTGATGTTAAAGACATCCAGTCCTGGACAAAGTAAGCCAGCCTGCCCCACAGGTAGTGGAGAATCGGCCCTGGCCACCCCATCAGGGTGCCTGCTTGGCAGGGCTTTAGGCTGAGGGTAGAAGCAGGTCTGCTTGTACCTCGTCCTGCCTCTCCTCTAAAGAACCCCCGGGCGTGGCTGAAGAGGAGGCCTGGGCTTGGTAAAAGGCCTGCCCTGCCCTGGAAGGCTGCCTTGAGGAGTGGCCTGCCTTTCCTTGGCCTGTGCACTCCATAGATGGTCCTATACCCATCCATTTTCTTCATGTAATACTCTGTCTGCTCCCCAAACAGAGAATTACCCACAACAGGAAAATCCATGGCCTTAGTCTGGGTATCCTGTGACAGGCTAGTACATCTGAGCCAAGCCATTCTGCAGGCTGCCACAGATGTAGCCATGACTCTTGACACATCATTAGAGTCCATTGCAGCATGGAATTGCACCTTAGATGCCTCAATAACATCAGCAGCCACCTGCTCCAGCTCCTTGGCAAGCTGGCCAGGGACCTGTTTTGCTAGAGCCATAACAGTATCCCATCTGGATTTCTGGTATCTAGCAACATAAGCCATATAATTTGCCTGTCTGAGTCCCAAGGATGATGCCATGTACTGTTTCTTTGCCATGGCATCAATCCTCCTGGAGTCCTTGTCAGGGGGGTGTGAAGCCAAGGGAATATTTGCCTTGTCACAGGCTGCAGCCTGCACTACCCCAACACGGCTGCATTGTTGTGTAAAGAACTCCATATTAGAGCCTGACAATGTGTACCTCTTGTCCATTCTCTTATCCACAGGAGGTATAGTGTGAGGAGTTTTTAGAATTTTTACTGTCTGTTTGCCAAAAGATTTATGCAAAGGAATAGACAGTCTCTAGACTCTGGGATATCCATCATTTCTACATAGTCAGGCTCCTCTTGATCATCCACAGCTTCCTCCATAGGGAGCTGGAGGGTTTCAGCCACTTTTTTTTATAAAACATAAAATGAGAGGGGACTCAAAGCCTAGGGGGAGACACTCCTGAAGGTCTGTCTGGGGAGAAGTCCAGTTCAATGGGCACATCCAGACTTTCAAATCCACATTCACTCTCCTCATACTCCTCTTCCCCCTCCTCCGGTTCATAAAATTCCTCTAAATCATATTCTTGAACCGGTGGAACCTTGACCGAACCGTACACTTACCTGATGGTGCCGGTTCGGGGGAACCGGGGAAAGCGACTGGACAATTTTAATCGCTTTAGCTATTTCTTCAGCGGTTGGAGAGGGAAATTTGGGGCTGATTTTCTAGTCCTTTTTGCTGGAACCGACTCCTCCGAGTCGGCTCTCCTTTTGCCCAAGGAAGTCTCACCCTGGTCAGGGGGCACTCCTCCGGTTCGGTTACCACCGAACCGGGCTGGCCATCCGGGTCAGCGGACTTCTTGGCCTCCCTTTCCCTGAGCCTACCAACTCTCTTATCCAGGGTAGCTGCAGGAAACTTTCTGCAAATCTGGCAGTCTGCATTGAGGTGGTCATACCCCAAACAATAAACACAGGTGATGTGGGGGTCAGCCTTGGCAAAGGCTTCCCCACAAACACTGCAGCGTTGAAACCCAGTGGGCACAGTTTTTCTTTTGGGTTTCTCAGACATAGTGCCAGTCTAACCAAAACTTGCCCGTTTATGGCAATCCGCCAAGCAAGACTCTCTTATCGGGTTCCCAACCGTCATCGCGGGTCGTGGAAAAAACGTAATGAAATCCGTTTTTAGAACCAATAAGAACCGGGAACGACTCTAAAAGACAGATTAATGTATTTACAACAACCTGATCGGTTCAAACCGAACCGATAATACCGCTAAAGTTCCACACAGAAGTAATGTAAACCTATCTAGTACTTACAATACCACAGACAGAGCTTGAACCGACCAGTTGCGGTTTAAATTAGTTAAAAACGAAAAATTAATACTTTAACCGACAAAATGAACCTGAGTAGAAGGAGAAATCTCCAGAGCGACTGTTCAGTGAGGCGGAGTAAAGAATCTGACAGTTTGAGTTTGAAGAACAACAGACAGAGTTTTCAACTGAGCTCGTATCAAAGTTCCATGCCTGGCATGGAAAGCTAACCACTCACCTCCGGAGCAGTTCAAGGTTGGGACTCACTGCATATGTCATAATATAGCAAGACTTCATGTTGTTGAAGGAGGTGGAGCAACAATGTGGAATCATCAAAACTGCCATCACAGAGGCAACAAGCCTTTGTGTGAAGCAAATAAACAAATCAAAACGAAAGAAAACCACTATGGTTCCTCAAAAGAGGTGGCTGTGAAAGTCAGGAAGAAAAAGATAGCATTCCGAAAGTATAAGGGGAAACAGAAGGAGCAGGACAGAGAGCTGTACCAGTTAAGGCAGAAGGAAGCAGGGAGGGAAGTCAGAATAGCAAAGGGCCAAACTGAGGAAAAGATAGCCAACTCGGTTAAGAAGGGGGATAAAACCTTTTATAGGTACATCAGCAAGCGTAGAAAGACAAAGGGAGGGACAGTGAGGCTGAATGGTGGGTAGGCAGTGGGGGGCAGTGAAAAAGCAGGGATACTGAACTAATATGTCTGCTCAGTATTCACAAAAGAGGAGGGGAAGTGTCTAATCCAATTAACAGAAGCACTCTTGATGGGGCGATCCAGTCCTTTCACAGAAGAAAGGGTTCTGCAAGAACTCCTAAAACTGAAGGTGGACAAAGCAATGGGTCCTGATGGAATTCACCCAGAATTCTAAAAGAATTAAGGGGAACTAGTGAAACCACTGACTACTCTTTTAATAAATCATGGGAGGATGGTGTGGTACCAGAGGACTGGAGGAAGGCGGATGTGATTCCCCTTCACAAAAGTGGGACCAAGACAGAGTCAGGAAACTACAGACCTGTCAGTTTGACCTCTGTGGTAGGGAAAGTGATGGAGTCACTTCTGAAGGAAAGAATAGTTGAGTACCTAGAGGCCAGTGGGGCACAGGACCCAAGGCAGCATGGGTTCACAGCAGGAAGGTCATGTCAGACTAATCTAATAGATTTCTGACTGGGTGACCAAAGTAGTAGACCAGGGAGGGCTGTGGACATGGCCTACCTAGACTTTAGCAAGGCATTTGACAGTCCCACACAAAAGATTAGTAGTCAAATTAACCAGCCTGGGAGTGGGTCCCAGGGTGGCAGCCTAGTAAAACATTGGCTGGACAACAGGACACAGAAGGTAATTGTAAATGGAGTCCACTCTGAAGAAAGAGGGGTTACTAGTGGGGACCGTAGGGTTCAGTATTGGGTCCAGTCCTTTTAATGTCTTCATAAGTGACATTGCAGAGGACTGGAAGGAAAAAGTATGCCTCTTTGCAGATGACACAAAGATCTGCAACGGGTTGATATACAAGGAGGCGTGGAAAGGATGAGAAGGGACTTGGCAAGTTGGAGGAATGGTCAAGTATGGCAGCTAGGATTCAATGCAAAGAAGTGCAAAATAATGCACCTGGGAAACAAGAACCGGGGAAAGAATACACAATGGGGAGGAGATAGTAACAACAACAAAAAGAAATGGACCTGGGGGTAATCGTGTCAGATGACCTTAAGGTTAGCAAGCAATGTGAGAAGGCAGAGGAGGGCTGGGGTATACTGGGATACATAGGGAGAGGCATCACCAGCAGAAAACAGGAAGTTGTTATCCTCTGTACAGACAGTTGGTGAGACCTCATCTGAAGTACTCAGTCCAGTTCTGAGACCCCATCTCCGCAAAGACATAGACAGGATAGAGGCAGTCCAGAGGAGGGCAACTAAAATGGTGCAGGGTCTGCAAGAGAAGCCGATGAGGAGAGACTAAAAGAGCTTAATATGTATACTCTGAGGAAAGAAGGGAGAGGGGGGACATGATAGAAACTTTTAAGTACCTCAGTGGAATCAACAAAGTCCAAGAGGTTAGCATCTTTCAGAAAAGAGACATGCAAGAACAAGGGACACAATTTAAAGATGGGGGAGGGCAGTTCAGGGCAATGTGAGGAAGTATTATTTCACATAGAGGGTAGTGGATGCAAGGAACAGCCTTCCTGAGGAGGTTGTGGGGTCTAAAACTGTGGGAGAATTCAAGAATGCATGGGACAGACATAAGGCAATTCTTGTGGGGGGTAGGAAGAAATAGGCTGTTGGTTAACTAGGATCTGTGGCCTATCCTGTAGGTAGGGAAATGAGCAGACTAGATGGGCCAAGTGGTCCTTATCTGCAGTCAAAGTCTATGTTTCTATGTAAACTGGCAGTTGAACGTCCTGGTTCAATGTGAACTCAGAAACTACCTTTGTTAGGAACTTAGGTTTGTACACAGGGCCACCATGTCCCTGTGAAAAATAAAATAAGGCTCTTTGCACATCACAGCCTGCAGCTCGCAAATCCTCCAGGATGAGGTAATGGCAACTAAAATAATGCCTTCCAAGAGAAAGGCGGAGCTCATAACTTGCAGCTGGTTCAAAAGGTGGCAAGGTGAGCTTTTTTCTCTCTTTTTTTGATAGCCTCCTCCCTCTCTGATCGATCACTCCTTTGGGTCTCCCTAGGTCCCCCATCTGCCCGCTCTGCCCCGACATCGGCCTCATATCGTGACCCAACCCAGAGTATCCCTTCGCCGGACGGGTCCCTCTACTCGGAGAGGAAGGGCACCAGTGGGGGGCATTCAGCACACTCTTCAATTTGGCTTGGGTGCCACTGAGGTGGGATCAGTTGTCAGGGTCTGGAAGCAGTGGGGGACCGGGTACCGTCATCCGGCTGACCAGTGAGTAGTTTCCTGGTTTTCTCTCGGGAAGTGGTATGCCACAGACGTCTGGGCGTACGCAGACGTCTACCACTCCCCCAACTATCCAGACCCTGCCGACCTGCTATGCTCCCGGAATCCGCCAGAGGCCAGCAAGCACCGGGCTGCATCCCCGCGCCCCCTCCCCGGAGAAGGCGAGCCGTCCTTGGGACACTCCATTCTTCTCCCCCAGCCGGCCCTCCAGCGACCCGAGTCAGTTTCCGAACCTAGGTCACCGGCGTCATAGGCAGAAATCCAACTGCAGTGCCAACGGGCCGGCAAGGTGAGCTTTTCTAAAACAAACAGGAGATCCCAGGATGGCACTGGGTTTCTCCTGGGGGGTTTAATATGCAAGGTACTGCTTAGAAAGGTCTTGCAGATGACCAGCTGTGACAGAGTCTTCTCGTTTATTGGAGCATGGTAAGCTCGCGGAGATGCACCTTAATGGACGAATAACTGAGACCCACGTCAGACAGGTGGAGAAGATACTCCAGCACCGATTCTACCGGACAACCCAGGGGATCCAGAGAACAGGGAATCACCCATAAGCAGAAATGCTTCCATTTCATGGCATATGTCACCTTGGAAGAGGGTTTTCTTGCTGCCATAAGCACCTCTGCCACTCTGAGGGATACTCCAAATCTATCCCTAAGTCCGCAGGAGCCAAGCACACTGATGCAGGAGACCGGAGGGCCGGATGGATCAACGTCCCTTGCTCTTCGGAGAGCAAGTGAGTGGAGAGGGGCAACAGAAAGTACAGTTACATAACAACTTAACATAACAGTAGATCTTCGAGAGGCGTTCTTGCAGTAGGTAATTACATACAGGACTGAAGCTGGCAGGCGTCAGGAACCCACAGAAAAATTTCTAGCTAGCAGCCTCTGACGGGGAACCGCCCCCACGTCAGGTGACAGACATCATGCAACGTCAATATAAAGGGGCGGTCCCCCACGCCCACCTTCCAGTTCTTTCCCGCTAAGGGCCAAAAAAGGCAAGACGAGAAAAGCGGACACCTCCCTTCCAGGAAAAGAAGCTGAAAAAGCTAAGGGGGATGGAGGGCGGTAAGGTATTACCTACTGCAAGAGCCTCTCTCGAAGATCTACTGTTACAGTAAGTTCTTACGTAACTGTACTATCTTACTTCGAGAGGGCTCTTGCAGTAGGTAACTACATATAGGACTGAGTCCCACGCAGTCTGGAACAAGGAGAAGCACACGGGAGGAGGAAACTACTCAAATGTAGACCCTTTGGCTGTGAAGGTCTTACGAAAGAAGACCCTGCAGAACAGCCAACTCGAAGCCAGCTCTGTGGCGAGAGGCAATGTCCAAACTGTAATGTTTCGTAAAGGTATGGACAGAAGTCCAAGCTACAGCTCCACAGATGTCTGCCGCTGACGCATTCTTGAAACAAGCAGCAGAGGCAGCACCACCCCTGGTGGAGTAGCCTCTGACTTGACCCAGCAGGGTCTTGTGGTACTTGTCATAACAGAAAATGATACAATGAGCCAACCATTTAGATAGGCGTAGCTTGGAGACAGCATTGCCTTCTCTTTTACGAGCGAAAGAGACAAACAGCTGATCAGTCTTTCTGAGATCCTTCATCCTGGTGGTGTAGTATCTCAGAATTCGGTGAACATCCAAAGTATGCAAGAGGTATGTCCCTTGATTGGAGTGTTGTGTAAAGAAAGCAGGCAGCTCCATGGATTGATTCAGTGTATATTCCACTACCAACTTAGGGATAAACTTAGGGTTGATGCATGAGAGCCACACGTTTCTTATGAAAAATCAAATGGGATTTTGCACATCAAGACCTGGAGCTCGGAAATCCTTTGAGCAGAAGTAATGGCCACTAGGAAGAGAGTCTTCCAGGAAACGCAACTTTAGGACTGCTGAGACTACGGCTCGAAGGAGGCAGGGTAAGCTTCTCAAGAATAAAATTCAAATCCCAAGGAGGGACAGGAACGCGAATAGGGGGTCTCAAGTGGAGAACCCCTCTAAGAAAAGACTTAGAGACTTCCAACTGCGCAAAAGTTCTGTCCCCAAAAGGAACATGGTAAGTAGAGATGGCCGCCACGTGAACCTTCAGAGAGGAATGACAGAGCCAGATCAGAGAGATGGCGCATGTAGTCCAGAAGCCACCCAAAAGAGCAAGAGAATGGCTCGAAATCTTTGGAAGAGGCCCAAATAGAGAATGGTTTCCATTTCATGGCATAGGCAGATCTAGGGGAGGGCTTTCTGGCCTCCATCAAAATCTCAGCCACCAGCGGGGGAACCCCGAATTGGACTTGAGCCACATCTGCAGGAGCCATGCGTGCAACTGAAGAGACTTGAGCCCTGGAAGGACCAAGGTCCCCTGATCCTGGGTCAGCAAAAGTTGCGACAGAGGAAGACGAAAAGGAGGTTCCTCTGAACACTGTTGCAGAAGAGAACACCAAACTTGCCTGGGCCAGAAAGGAGCAATTAGGATCATGCGAGTTCCTTCTGAGTTGACTTTTTGTAAGACCTTCAGAATCAAAGGAGTTTGGGGGGTGGAGGAGGCATAGGCAGATCTGCCCTTCCAGTCTAGAGACAGAGTGCCTCTCAAAAATGCCTCGCCCTCGGCGGCGTGCAAAGGTGGGAAGTTTTCGTTGTGAGGAGACGCGAACAGGTCTACCACAGGTGTTCCCCAGTGTAGGAAGATATTGTCTGCTACCCCCTGATCCAGTTGCCACTCGTGGGCCCGGGCAGACGACCGACTGAGGTGGTCTGCCAATGTGTTCTCGACCCCCAGAATGTGACTTGCCATGTGGTGACAGTTGTGTTGCACTGCCCAATCCCAAACTCGCATCGCCTCCCTGCAAAGAGGGTAGGAATGGGTTCTTCCCAGTTTGTTGATGTACCAGACTACGCACATTGTCCGCCTGGACAGCCAGATGACGGGAAGCAGACGCAGAGCATACAGCACGGCCCGGAGCTCTAGCACATTTATGTGAAGAGTCTGTTCGAGCTTGGACCAGGAGCCCTGGGTGCTGCGAGACCCCAGGTGGGCTCCACAACCCTCACCCGAGAAGTCCGTTGTCAGCATCTTGGGGCGCGGAAGGGAACTCCCGCAAGGTCTCTTCAACCATCCACCACTGCAAGTCCTGAACCACAGGATTGGAGACCAGGACCTGCAGATCTAGGTCGCCCACCAAATGATCCCACTGAGACCGAAGCATCCACTGAGAGATTCTCATGTGGAGCCGAGCGCGAGGGACTGTCAGAACAGCAGCCGCCATGAGCCCAAGGAGGCGAAGGACTGACCTGGCGCTGACCCGCCTGCAACTGGACAACAGGCTGACCTGAGCCTGAAGGGTGGCCACCCTGTCCAGTGGTAGGAATGCCATGCCAGAGGTCGTGTCCAGGATCGCCCCGATGAACTGGAGCCTCTGGGACGGGATCAAATGGGACTTTGCCTGGTTGATGGTAATACCCAAGCTGGTGAAAACCTGCAGGGTAAGGGAAAGGAAGTGTAGGAGCTCCTCCCTGGACAGGGCCACCAGGAGCCAGTCATCCAGGCACGGGAAAACCTGAACCCTGGGTATGCAGGTAGGTCATCACCACCGAAAGGCATTTGGTGAGCACTCGGGGCACCGAGGAAAGACCAAATGGGAGGGCCTTGAACTGGTAGTGGTCCCCCTGGAATGAAAAACAAAGATATCTGCGGTGGGGAGGGCAAATAGGGATATGCAGGTAGGCATCCTGCGTGTTCAGAGCGCACAGCTACTGTCCCGGCTGAAGGAGGGGCAGAAAAGTCTGCAAAGAGAGCATTCTGAACCGCATGTACTCCTCAAACAAGTTCAGAGAGCAGAAATCTAGAATAGGCCTCACATCTCCTGACTTCTTCGGAACCAGGAAGAATTGGGAGTAGTGACCCGTCCCCCGAAGGTGGGATACGACGGGCTCTATTGCTGCCTTCAGAAAAAGGGAGGATATTTCTTCCCAAACCAGAAGATGATGTTCGGGCGTTCTTGGTGGTTGCTGAAGAAGCCTATTCAGTGTCCTTCTGCTATGATCTGGAGCACCCAAGTGTCTGAAGTGATCCTCTCCCAACCCAGTAAATGGAAGGAGAATCTGCCTCTATCGGTTCCTCTGGTAGGCCCAGAGGCTGTGGGAAACAGAGGAGTCAGGAGGATGGGGCAGTCGTGGCTGAAGCTCCCACTGCTTTTTGGGCGCTGGCAGCCGGAAGGGCCCCGACGTTTGCTGGCCCGCTTCTGAAGTTTCGCAGGGGCCGAGAACGCCCTGCAAAAGGGCAACGCTGACCCTGAGGGGCCTGAACAGGAGTCAATAGATATAGTGCAGTGCCCTTCCCTTGCAGATAGGCGATGTCCTTGACATCGCCACCGAACACCACTGAACCCCTTAAGGACGCATCCTGGATAGCAGACTGCACCTCCGGGACCAAACCTGACACCCGGAGCCAGACATGACGCCGCAAACCCACGGTGAAAGCACAGCTCCAACCAGCAGTGTCCACTGCGCCATACGTGGCACAAAGCATGTGCTGACTGGCCGAACACGCAGACCGGACTAGATCAGCCACTTCCTGCTTCATCTGAGACTCAGGAAGGGAGTCCATTTTAGATTCCACCTCGATAAGGATCGATTTCTGGTAATCCCCCATGTCAGCAATGTAGTTCAGGGCCCCGATTCCCAGAGTGGAAGAAGCATAGACCTTCTTCCCGTACTGGTCCAGAAGGCGGGACTCCTTGTCGGGTGGTGACGAGCCCAAGTACTTGGGGTTAGCCGTACGGCCGTGAGTGGCGCTAATCACGACCAAATCAGCCCTGGGGTGTGAATTCAAGGAATCAACACTCTCCAGAGCCTGATATAGCCTGTCCATCTTCTTCGGAAGGGGGGCTAATGCCGACAGTTGTTTCCAAATAGTGGAAACAAGGTCGGCATGAGACTTGATCCAGGGTGGAATCAGAGTGGGAGCGGTCTCTGGCAGATCCAGGTGCGCAGCTAGTTTTTTTACGCTGTGGATCTGGCTCCAAAAATTGCCAATGATGAACAGCCTGGATTTTACACAACTCCAGGAAAGAAGGATCCTCCGGAGGGGACTTCAGAGGAGTCCTTGGCCTGGGCTTGTCTAGAGTGCATGGCTCGTCGTCCGGATCGGAGCGCCTGGAGTCATCAGAGGAGGATGAAAAGGAAGACGACGACTCCTCCCGGCTTGGGGGAGGAACGGATCCCTTGGGAAACCCTCAGGGAAGCGTATCCTCCCCTGCTCTGGGAACTGGAGGGCACACCTCTGGTGTCATGGTGGAGGGGGAAGGAGTCTCGCCCGCTGGGTGTTCAAACCGGGTCCGATCAGAAGACAGCCTCTACTTCCATGGTGAGTTGAGCTTGGCCTCAGCCCACCAGGAAGCCAGTCTCCTTCAGATTCACGCGGCTGAGGGCGGTGGAGGAGGGAGAATACGGATACTGGGGATATCCGTGCGTGGCGGCTGTCCATAATCTGTGGTGGGAAGCCCGACATCGAGTACCGGGTACGGGTACTGTGGCGCCAGGTAGGTCGGTCGGCGTGCACGCAGGAGTCGGGCACCCAGGGCGACAGAGGCTCTGAAGGAGCACAAGGCCCCTGGAAATGGCCCAGCGGGCGGGCAAGGAACAGGAGAATCGGCGGGCAACAGGTCGGTGTAGGGACGGGCCTGGCAAGGATGTCGTCCGCGTCAGGTAGGCTGGGCCGGCATCAGAGGATCCGACGCCAGGTCATCCGGCCCAGCGGGAGGGAAACCTGACAGCAGCGTGCCAACATCCTCTGTCACCCGGGGAAGTGGGGTTAACATCCCCAGGAATCAGCAAGGGAGACGCTGGAGCCTCGGAATACAACGAATGCTGCGGTGAGCTCGGGACAACGGACAGGTCCGAAGGGTCCGGCGTCTGTTCTAACGCCGTACGGCCGTCGGAGGGGCCGCTGTCCGACTTACCAGCGGGCTCCAGTGGACTTTGGAGGAGCCGGCATCTGACTTATCGGACCCTTCGTCTCCAAAGAGGCCAGCTGAGGGGCGGCCTTGACAGGCGCTTTAGAGGCCGTGCGCTGCCCCGAAGGGTCAGGCGTCTTAGCCTTACCAGGGCAGGCGTCGGAGGAGCCAATGTCCGGCTTACTGGGGCCGCTCGGACCAGAGAGCCACATGGAGGCGGGCTTACTGGGAGCGGCGACCTCCTTTGATCTAGAGGCTCCCGAGCACGAGCCCAACGGGAGGGTCGCCGCCGCCTCTGAAGCGTCTAAGATGGCCGTCGTGGAACAGTCCCCAGGAGGGGACGTTACTTTCAGCATCGCGACCCCAGCTGGAGTCGCGGCAACCGTCACAGAGGAGTCCCGGTCCTGGTGCTTCTTCTTGCGATGGCCCTCAGGGGATGTAGAGGCCTGGCTAAGTTTTTTCAGCTCCTTTTCCATGGAGAACATCTTCAGTTTAGAGCATTGGGCCTCAGGGACTGCTGCCTCCAGCTTTTGGGTGGCTGCTGAACTGCTGCTGCTGGCACTTCTCCACAGGGTGGTTGAGGCCTCATAGGCAAAAAAGGCACTGGGAAATGACGGTCCTTGTAAAGGGAGTGGGCCGAGAAATCACATTTGTTTCTGTGCCGGAAGGAGTCGGGATGACATACACGGCAGCTGACATCAAAAATAGATACGGAACCACCGACAGACAAGCGAAGCAGTGAACTTAACCGCAAGGCACCAACCCGGGCGAACAGTGGTAAAGAACTGAAGGTGGACGTGGGGACCACCCCTTTATACTGACGTCGCATGACATCAGTCATCTGACGTGGGGGTGGTCCCCCGCCAGAGACCGCTAGCTAGAAATTTTTCTGTGGGGTCCTGACTCCTGTCTGCTTCAGTCCTATATGCAAGGCCTCTGGAATTCTGCGGTTGTGGAATTTGCCGCAGAATTTGCATCATGCCGCAGAATATATATAGTACCACAGAATTCATTGTTTTTGGTGAATTTTCATATAAATATACTATTTTTCCATAGTGTCAGGCATTCTTTCCCACCTCGTTTATCCTGAAGCCCCTCCTCTATGCTCAACATATGATGTCATCGATGACATCACATCATATTTAGCCAATGACAGGACTGCATTCTGCCAGAGAAATTAATAAATCATGCCACAGAAATCAGAAAATGTTGCCGCAGAACACCAGGGGCCCTGCCTATATGTAATTACCTACTGCAAAAGCCCTCTCGAAGTAAGATCTGGCAGTTCCTATGCCAGCTGTTGCAACAGCAGGAACCAAATCTATCTAGGCCAGAATGGTGCTACCAGTATTATTGTGCCTTCTTCTGCCTGCAGTTTGAGCAGGACCCTCTGAAGAAGAGGGAAGGAAGGGAACGCATACAGAAACCTCCCTGTCCAGAGGAGGGACAATGCGTCTTGCCGGAAAACACCAGGCCCCGGATCTAGCAAGCAGAAATAGGGCAATTTGACATCGTGTGGGGACGCAAAGAGGTAAATTCTGGCTGACTCCACCTTTCTAAGAGGTTCACGACTTTGCTGTAGTTTCCACCGTGGTTCTGAGATGAGAGCGAATTCAGCTGTCTGCCAGGACGGCTAGAATGCATGTAACCCCCTACAAATGGGGGTTCCTAAAAAATCTTCCTTGAGCTTGCCTAAATAAATGCTCACTGCCAGGCTCGTGTCCTGCGTACTAGTCATTTAAATGTTATTACTAGAGTGTGTCTGTAAAGCCTCAGTGTACTGTCTCTAAGAGCTGCCTGGTTGCAGTTATTATTGAACTGGGAGGGGGGCAGAGTGTCTCCATGCTCGAGTCCCGCCCGGGTTGCCTGATAATCGCTCAGTTTCTGCCATCGCTAACTGCGCAGAGGGAGCTCTGTTAGAAGATGTAACTGTTGCCGAAAACCCTTTAGAGTGATAGTGATAATGTAGTTTGTCTAACCTGCCTTCTTTGCAGCAAGGACATTTCTGTCCATCTCCACCATCTTGGTCCTGAACTGCCGAACTGGACCAATCAGTACTGTGGGACCTAAAATGGAGCCTGCTCACAGGGGCTCTGTGGAGGCAAGACTTGTAGGAATTGTAGTTTGGAAACTCTGGTGCATAAACAGCCCTAGAGAGGGAGTCTGTTATGGCTGACAGATGAATCAGCCAACCGAACCTTTTAGATCTTGGGGAAATTCCCAAGCTGCCTGCTGTCTAGATCAGATCTCAGTGGGGAGCTGAAGAAGCCACAGCTCGGAGATAGTCGAGTAGTCGTCTGCGTAGTTCACACGGGAGAACTGTGGAAAGGCCCGAGTTTTGGCCTGTATGTCTGCCTGCTGCACCGAGAGGGAAAAGAGAACCAATTCCGGACTAAATTCGAGTAGTGAGACCGAAGCAAGCCACCGACTTGTGACCAGGCTCGTACCTGAGGAAGACCAAAGATTTTGCTGAATGCGATCAGCCAGTCAGGATCTCCAACTACCTTTGAACTCTCATTTTGTGCAGAGACTGTGATTGTGACCGGAGAGCGGTTTGCCTGGTAAAGTAGAATCTCTTATATGTAAAAGTAAAAGGTGTGTGGTAGATATATATGTGTGTATATATATATATATATATATATATATATATATATATATATATATATACACATATATACATACATATACACACACACACACACATATATATGTATACACATATATATTTATACTATATATATACACACACACACACACACACAACATACATGTACACACACACACACACACATATATATATATATATATATACACACACACACACACACACATATATATGGTAGTGATTTGTTCCCACTGTGCGAGTTGTGTTCTGCTTGCTGGAAGCTATATCCAGCCCAAACGGACTGAATCCATGCTCATCTCCATTCAGCCTGGGCCATGCCACGCTGCCGCTGCCAGACTACCCCCACTGCACAGAGAAAGCCATCCACGAGAGACCTGCCTGGGGATCAGCCCCTGCTCCATGCCTGAACAGGAACGACACCTCGGCGAATCATGTGGGCCTTGCTTCTCCTGGCATTCCAGATCAGCCACCTGCAGTCTATTTTCGTCCAGCCTGTGTCCAGTTTTGGGTATCGTGAGTAACCATCAGGCTAGCTCCCTGCATCAAAAGCTTAATCAAAGTGTGTCATCGGATTGTCTTGTTGTTCCTTTTCTTTAATGAACTGAGCCCTCCAGCTCCAGATTACAAATAGTGTGTATGGTGCATGTTGTTTTCTTCCATGACAGGGCCCCAACCAGCTGTGACACTGGCTACCCAGGCAGATCCTCGCCAGCCCACCTCCTCTCCACCTGGGTACCCAGAGTGCATGACTGTTTAGGGACTCTGAAGTGCATGTATAACTATTTGATTGATAGAGCCATTAAGCAAATCAACCTGATTACGCCTCTCCCTTGTTCAAGTCCCCTCAATAAATCAGATCTAACTCTTTTTGTATTTAACTTTACTGTGGTTCCAGTTTGTGCTCGAAGTACTGTACTGTTATTTGCTCTGCATAACCTTGTTTTACAGGGGGTTCCCAGGGTCGAGCCAGAGGAACCAGCCCTGGTGGTAAGTGTGAACATCTGTATGGTGTATCAGGGGTATTGTAAAAGTGATTATTGTATACTGATTTGGACACTAGCAGGGAAGGGGGTTACAGTGTCCGGAGGGCTGTGCCTAGGCCAGCTTGACCACTACCAACCCTGACCTCCAGATGGAGGCACCCATTTCATAACTCAGGCCCCTAAACCTGCTACTAGCTAAGCAGACAGGGGTAGTAGCCCTTGGGATAGCGCCACCTAGGGGTTACACATGGAACATGGACTGCCGTAATGTCCAGCTTGTGATCCACTGCTCAAGACCAAACTCTCATCGCCTCTCTGCATAGGGGATACGAACGTGTGCCCCCTTGGTTGCTGAGGTGGAAGAGTACTGGGGTGTTGTCCGACTGGACCAGCAGAGGTCCAGGAAGGAGCACCCCTTGGAAGGCTTGAAGGGCATACAGAATGGCTCTCACCTCCAAAATGTTTATGTGAAGAGCTCGTTCAATTGAGTTCCAGGAGCCCTTTGTCTGATGAGAAGCAAGATGGCGCTCCCCATCCCAGTCCCGATGCATCGGTAGTCAGAGTCTGCTGTGGGCTGGGTTGCTGGAAGGGAACACCTATGCTCAAGTGGGCTGGGGTGAGCCACCAGTTCATGGATTACCCGGACTGCACTGGAGATCTGAATGGGCTCCTCTAGCTCATCCGTACCTTGATCCCATTGAACCCCGAGGTGCCACTACAGGATCCTCATGTTCAGACGTGAGAGAGGAACTGTGACAAAGGCTCCTGCCATGTGACCTAGCAGTTGTAGAACCACTCTTGCTGGAACCAAGTCCGAGTCCTGTACCCTGCGAGCAACTTCTGTCTGTGGGTAGAAAGGCATTCCCTGTCCAGGACTGCGCCTATGTATTGTAGCCTTTGAGCTGGCCATGGTTGTGACTTGAGCAGGTTTAGTGTAATGCCCAGAGTCTGGAATAGGCTGAATGTCTCCTGCAAGGTTCTGTTCAACTGGCCTTCTGTTGGGGCGATAAGAAGTCAATCTTCCAGCTAGTGCGTATACGAAATTACCCCCTCTCCTAAGGGCAGCCGCTACCACTGCTAGGCACTTGGTAAAGACCACTGGTGCCAAGGACAGGCCGAATGGCAGCGCCCAGAACTGGTAGTGTCCTCCTTGGAAGGTGAAGCGCAAGTACTTCCTGTGGGACGGCAGGATCTTGATGTGCATGTAGACATCCTGCATGTCTAGTGAGCAAAGCTAGTCTCCTTGGTGGAGAATTGGTAACAGGCTTGCCAGGGTCACCATTCTGAACCCGCTTGTATTCGATAAAGGTGTTCAGATGATTTAAGTCCAGAATGGAACAGAGGTCTCCCGTCTTTTTTGGGACAAGGAAAAAATGGGAATAAAATCCCTTGTCCCGCTGAGCAAAAGGAACCTTCTGTATGTTTGTTTTTTTTTGTCCAGCAAGGTCTGTA
Organism: Neoceratodus forsteri; assembly: GCA_016271365.2. Lineage (NCBI taxonomy): Eukaryota > Metazoa > Chordata > Ceratodontiformes > Ceratodontidae > Neoceratodus > Neoceratodus forsteri. Next base: position 209,706,437 of record JADMNL010000026.1, on the reverse strand, counting down.
TATCTCTGCCCTCAGGAGGAGCGTATGGGAGGGTGAGCAGTGGGAGGGGACTGGTGGGTTGTCCAATAGAAACTGGGTGAACTGTAGGGAGTATCGAGTATCCCCTTTCTACTATCTGGAGGACCCATTGGTCCAATGTTATACTGGACCATCCAGATAGGTAGAGGGAGAATCTCCTTCCTTCCACCTCCCCCTGCACTGGCTGGGGGGGGGGGGTTGGTAGGGAGTCATGCTGTGTTAGAGGGTGTAGGCAGGGGAGGTCTGGGTGCCTTGAGATTTTTGGGTCCCTGGGCACCTGAAGGGACAGGGTGGCCTTTTCCTTTAAAGCCTCCCTTGTGTTGTGTCTGGCGCCTTCCTTGCTGTCCCCGATTTTTCCGAAATGGACGGCGGCACATGGATTGTGGCTCCGACCTGTATATTCTATGGACTTCAGATACTGCTTTGCCTGAATCTTGAAGTCCAGTAATTGTTCTGACAGAACAGGACTGGTCCTTGGAAAGGAGCATCCAGGATAGCATCCTGAACATCCTGTCGGAAGCCAGAAACCCTGAGCCAAGCATGCCTCCACATGTAAACGCCGGTGGCCGCTGCTCTTGCTGCTGTATCTGTGGAGTGATAAGAACTCCTGAGGACGTGCTTGTCCACGTCCATGCCAGACTGTGGCACAGCGAATCCTGGTCTTATTGTTGAACTTGAGGAAGTGTGCACAGCCGGTGGTCTGGGTCTAGGCAGCTCAGGCAGGCAGAGGGGGCCGTCCTTCGCCAGGATCCGTTTCTCGCACGCACACTGATTTTCGCCGCTGTGTTGATGAAGACATTAAACTGATGAAAAAAAACTGTTGAGGAAAAACTATTTTATCGAGAAAAACTGCACAATACGCAAGAAAAAAGGCGGTCGACTGCAACTACGGCGTCTGTAGATCCAATGTTCACGGATAGACGGCAGGAAAAGAACTGAGGTGGTGCCGGGGGACCGCCTCTCTATACCACGTCTAACGTCAGGGCAGAGCTGTCGGGGGCGGTCCACCACCAGACTGCTGGCTAGAAAATTTTTCTGTGGGGTCCTAATGCCAGGCGGCCTTAGTCCTAATGGTATTACCTGCTGCAAGAGCGCCCCCTTGAAGTGAGATCTGTTATTTTGTAGTTTCTGTTAAAGGGACAGTATCTTAATTCCAAAGTACATTACAGCATATACAATATGAACCCACATAAATGGATCTAGACCTATTATGCAACATCCCTCCCCCCTCCCTCCTAAAACAGAACGGGGGGGGGGGAGACACGCCCCTACTGGAGGCAGTTTTTCTCAGTTCTGTTATAGATCCAGTATGCAGGATAGGCCATCCGCATTCCTATTTTTGGAGCGAGGTCTATGCAAAATCTCCATGTCATAAGCCTGCAAGGCAATACTCTATCTCATAAGTTTCCCATTTGTCTTTCCCATTTGGCCCAACCATATTATTGGGCTGTGATCCATTTGGACCTTAAAATCTTAATGCCTCCCATAAAAGTATGGTTCCAGTTTTTTTTTTAATGCCCAAACTAAGTCGAGACATTCCTTCGCTACTGTTGAAATAGGCTTGTTCCCGTGGAAGTAGCTTCTTGCTTAAGTATACAATGGGGTGCTCTCTCCAGATTGGATATTTGGCAGAGGACTGCCCCTACTCCCACATCAGAGGCATCTGTCTGCACCACAAATGGCCTGTTGTACTCTAGGCTAGCCAGCACTGGGGCCCGGCACAGCGAGGTTTTCAGCAGCATGAAAGCCTGCTCACAACTGCGTACCATTTTACCTTCCTAGACTTATTCTTTGTCAGCAACACAGATAATGGAGCAGTCAGGAGGCTGTAATTGGGAAAAATTTTCTATAATACCCTGCTGTCCCAAGAAAGCTCCTAACTTGTCTTTGGGTTCCAGTGTAGGCCATGACCTTGACAGCCGCTATCTCCGCTTGGCGTGAAGTTGGCCTCGCCCACCACATGTCCCAAATAAGCGATCTTGCCATGGCCACCTGACACTTTTCTACCTAAATAGTCAGACCTGCGGCCTGCATTTGGCCCAACACCTCCCTCATATGTACAGGTGTTCCTCCCAGCTATTGCTGAAGATAGCAATATTGTCCAGGTAGGCAACTGCAAAGTCCTCCATATCCTGTAACACTTTATCTACTAACCACTGGAATGTAGCAGGGGCATTCTTCATCCCAAAGGGCATGACCCTGAACTCGAACAGGCCGCCTGGGGTGATGAATGCTGACCTTTCCCTAGCCCTGCCAGTACCCCTTTCTCAGGTCTACTGTAGCCAAATATGTCACCTCTCCCAGTTTGTCAAGCAGTTCGTCTATGCATGGCACTAGGTGGGCATCAGATTTCATGATGGCGTTAAGCCCACGATAATCTACGCAGAACCGTGTAGTCCCATCCGGTTTTGGTACAAGGATTACAGGTGAGGCCCAGGGGCTGTGGGACTTCTGGATCACCCCTAGATTCAGCATCTCCCCCACCTCCCTCCTAATGTCCTTAAGGACCGTCTCTGACACCCAGTATGCTGTCCCATGTATAAGTGCTTGGCTCCCCGTGTCTACGTCATGCACCGCTAGCGGTATCCATCCAGACTTTGCCGTAAATAAAGGGGTAAAGTCTCGCAAAATGGTCCTCAATTCTCGGGCCTGTCCAGGTGTCAACTGGGGTGAGAGCGTGATGTCTCCACAGATGATGCCTGCTTGCTCTCGGCCAACAAATCAAGTAGGGGGTCTTCCCCACCTAGCTCATCTCCAGGACTGCAAACCGCAAGTACCATGTCAGCCCTATTAAAATATGGCTTCTTCATGTTCACATGATACATCCTATGACTGTGTTTTCTGTCAGGTAATTCTACAATGTAATTAACATTGTTTACCTACCTTGTATGGCCCTGCCCACTCAGCTTGCAGCTTGTCCTTTCGAACCGGGATCAGAACCATTACCTCCTGTCCTACCCCATATGCGCGAGCTCTGGCCCCACGATCGTACCAGGTCTTTGTTTTTGCTGGGCAGCTGCCAGGGTGCTCTGGGCCATGCCCATAAACTCCTTCAGCGTTTCCCTGAGTTTTAACACATACTCCACTATGGGAATCCCTTGGGTGGCATACTTACCCTCCCAGTCCTTTTGTATTAAATCTCGGGGCCCCCTCACCCGGCGTCCATACAAGAGCTCGAAGGGTTAAAACCCGGTTGACTCTTGTGGCACTTCCCTGTAGGCAAACAGCAGGTGGAGCAGGTTCCCGCCCATGCTGTTCTGCAAATGCCACAAGCATAGCTTTGGGTCCCATTAAATCTCTCTATTGTTGTGCGTCTCTTTACGACACCACACTTCTCCCACAAACACTTCATTAGGTTTGACATGAAGTTACCCCTTCGATCAGAAATAGCCTCCTGTGGAAACCCAACATGTGAGAAAATTCCCAGCAAAGCATCTGCCACTTTGTCCACCTTAGTGGAGGATAGCACGATGACTTGGGGATAGCGGGTAACATAATCAACAACCGTCAATATATAGCTCTTCCACAAGGAACTTGGGGTATTCAAAGGACCCACAATATCCATTCCAACCTTCTGGAATTGCTCCTCCACAAGTGGTAAGGGAATCAGGGCAGCCTTGGCTTTGCTGCCGGGCTTCCCCATTTCCCGACACTGGTGACAGGATTTGCAGTATTCCTTCACCTGCTTGGTAATAGTGGGACAACAGAAATTGTGGGCCAAGCACTGCATAGTGCAAGCAATGCCCAAATGTCCAGACATGGGAATATCATGAGCTACCTTCAGCAATAAGAAAAAAATTACTCACCTTAGTAATGTTGTTTCTTCTAATGGAGTCTTGCTGTATTCTGACTATTGCAGTGATCTCCAACCTTTGAACTGCCCCGGAGAACAAAGAGTTAACTTTCCATGCAAGGCATGGAACGCTGAGCTCGAGCTCGGCTGAAGCCTCTGTCTGCTGTTTGAACCCCGACTGTCAGATCTTTACGAGCTATACTCACTGGGCATTCTGTGTGGAAACTGTAAACTCACACTAGCCAACTGGCAACTAAATTTGATAAAAGGGTTTTTCGGTTTCAAAGCAAAGACTCAAGTCAGGAAACCCAAAACACAACACACACCCAAAATAAAGGAGGGTGAGAAAAGGGCACTCTAGGTGCCAACACTGCTCCTGCCCACCCACATCCCAAAAACAGGTTCTGAGAGGAAGATGGAGAACAGAATACAGCAAGACTCCATTAGAAGAAACAACATTACTAAGGTGAGTAATTTTTCTTCAAACAACTGAAGTCTTGCTGTATTCTGACTATTGCAGACTACCAAGCAGTACCTCCATGGAGGAGGACAGAACCTACTTTGGGAATAGGCTCTGAAGTACTGCTGTGCCAAATCGAGCATCACTCCTAGCCTGGATATCCAGAGAGTAATGCTTGGTGAAAGTATGGACTGTTTTCCAGGTGGCTGCTTGACAAATCTCTAAGATAGGAATATCCCTGGCAGCAGCAAGGGAAGCAGCTGTACCTCTAGTAGAGTGAGCCCTCAGGCCCAAGGGTGGGATTCTACCCAATTTTTCGTAGCAGAACTGTATGCAAGAGACAATCCAACTGGCAATAGATCTTTTAGTGGCAGGTTTTCCCTTACCAACCTCTCCATAAGTGAGGAACAACTGGAGGGCATCAAACCTGTGATCCTTGGTGTGCTCTATGTAGTAGCTAAGGGCCCTTTTTACATCCAGGCTGTGCAGCCTCCTCTCTCCAAAGGAGGAATGGTCAGTGAAGAAAACAGGAAGAGACAGACTGATTAAGGTGGAAATCTGAAACCACTTCAGGCAAAACTTTCCTGTTAGTTCTTAGGACCACTTTATCTCTATGGAAAGAGATGAAATCAGGCTCCACTGACAGGGCTTGCAATTAACTGATGCGCCTGGCAGAGGTAATGGCTACCAAAACACAGTTTTCCAAGTCAAGTACTTAAGCTCTGCAGAGGACAAAGGCTCAAAAGGGGTTGCATAAGCTGAGCAATTCAAACATTAAGGTCCCAAGCAGGAGCAGGGTCCCTGAAGGAGGATTGGTGTGCAACAGTCCCTTGAAGAATTTGCAAAATACAGGATGGGCTGAAAGAGAAGAGGGCTTGCCTACTGACAAAAAAGCAGAAACAGCTGCTAAATGTACTTTGAGTGTAGCTGGTCTGAGTCCCAAGCCATTGAGATGAACCATATAGTCCAGGACTGTAGGCAACCCAGCAGATTCTGGAGAAATATGCTTACCAGAGCACCAAATAGTGAACCTTTTCCATTTGGAGTTGTAAGTCTTTCTGGTGGAAGGCTTTCGAGAAGCCTTTAGAATATCCAGAACACCTTGAGAGGGGTGCAGATCAGCAAACTCTAACTCTTCAAGAGCCAGGCCTTGAGATTGAGAGATCTGAGATTCGGATACCAAACCCTCCCCTGAGAGGATGTCAACAGGTTGTAATTTCTGGGAAGAGACAGGGGAAGGTGGACTGCTAAGGACACCAACAGTGGGTACCAGGGCTATCTGGCCCAGTCTGGAGCGATCAGAATCACTTTGCAGGGTTGAGACCTGATCTTGACTAGCACCTTGAACGGGGAAGCATACAGGAACTTCCCTTCCTAATTGAGAACCAGAGCATCCAGGGGGACAGAGCCCAATACTGCGGGTCTGCAGCAAAAGAGAGGAAGTTGGTGATTGTCTGTGGCTGCAAAAAGATCTATCTGTGGAGTGCCCTATCTGGAGAAAACCACCTTCAAAATTAGGGGATCTAGGGACCATTCATGGTGGCCCTGAGATATCCTGCTGAGAGCACCTGCCAGGACATTGTCCTTCCCTGGGAGGTGACCTGCTGTCAGAGAAGTTTGCAAAGAATAGGCCAGAGACCACAACTTCATTGCTTCTGTGCACAAGGCCGTAGACAGAATGCCCCCTTGCTTGTTGATGTACCACATTGTGGTGGTATTGTCTGTTCTGATCTGGACTACTTTGTTCTGAACAGACTTGGAAAAAGCTTGTAGTGCCAGAAACACTGCTCTGAGTTCCAAGAGACTGATGTGAAGCAGAGATTCTTGAGGTGACCACAGCCCTTGGGTGGTAAGATCCCCCAAGTGGGCTCCCCAGCACAAGAAGGAGGCGTCTGTGGTGAGGATTAGAGAATGAGACTGAGTGACAAAAGGAACTCCTTGCCTTAAACTGTCCTGATCCTGCCACCACTGCAAAGCCTGGATCAGGGTTCGAGTCACTGGGACTAGTTTGGTCAGGGAATCCTTTCTCTGGGACCAGAAGGTTCTCAAGTGGAACTGAATGTCCCTCAACTGAAATCTTGCCCCTGGACCACTGCTATAGAGGCTGCCATGTGGCCCAGGAGCTGCAAGAAGTGCCTTGCTGGTCGAGACACCTGAAGGGTGAAAGAAGAGACCAGTTCTATTAGTGTCCTTGCCCTGTCCAGAGGAAGGAAGGCCTTTGCTCTTACTGTATCCAGCTCCGCCGCTATAAAGGTGAGGAGCTGCACTGGCTCTAGAACTGACTTTGGAAGGTTTAGGAGGAATCCTAAGGAAGTGAGCAGTTACTGAGTTATCTAAAGATGTGACTTGACTTGGTCTGGAGACTGACCCACTATAAGCCAGTCGTCCAGGTATGAAAAGATGGAGATCTTTTTTCTCCTTAGGAAAGCAACCACTACTGCCAGGCACTTTGTGAACACCCTTGGGGCTGATGTTAGATCAAAGGGCATTGCTCTGAATTGATAGTGGCCCAAGGGCAACTCGAACCTAAGGTACTTTCTGTGGGAGCACCTGATGGGAATGTGAAAATAGGCAGCCTTGAGGTCCAGGGAGGCTAGCCAGTCCCCTGGCCTTAGAGAGGGCAGAATTATTCCCAGAGTCACCATTTTGAATTTTGGCTTTAAAAGGTGCTTGTTTAGATATCTCAGATCCAGGATGGGCCGCCATTCCCTGTCTTTTTGGGGGTTAGGAAGTACCTGGAGTACAATCCTTTGCCCCTGTGTAGGGTAGGAACCCTTTCTATGGCTCTGAGAGCCAAGAGGGAAGAAACCTATGCCTCTAGGGCAAGGGCCTCTGAAGGATTTGCAGATGGAAAGGATCTGGTTCTCATCTTGGGAAATTTTTTGAAGCTGAGAACCAGTCCCTGGCTTACTACTTCCAGGACCCACTTGTCTAATGTTAAAGACTTCCAGTCCTGGACAAAGTAAGCCAGCCTGCCCCCTACAGGTAGTGGAGAATCGGCCCGGGCAGACCCATCAGGGTGTCTGCTTGGCAGGGGCTTTAGGCTGAGGGGTGGAAGCAGGCCTGCTCATACCCAGTCTGCCTCTCCCTCTAAAGAACACCCTCTGAGCAAAAGCAGAAGAGGAGGCCTGGGCTTGGTAAAAAGGCCTATGAAAGGGCCTGCCCCAGCCCCTGGAATGCTGCCTCTGAGGAGTGGCTTGCCTTTCTTTGGCCTGAGCACCCTGTAGGTGGTCCTGTACTCATCCATCTTCTTCATGTAGTTCTCTGTCTGCTCCCCAAACAGAGAATTACCAATGACAGGAAAATCCAGGCCTTAGCCTGGGTATCCTGTGACAGGCTAGTACATCTGAGCCAAGCCATCCTCCGAAGGGCCACAGATGTAGACATGACTCTAGATGAAACATCACTGGAGTCCACAGCAGCATGAAACTGCACCTTGGATGCCTCAATCCCATCCGCAGCCACCCGCTCCAGCTCCTTGGCAAGCTGGTCAGGGGCCTGTTTAGCTAGAGCCATCACAGTGTCCCACCTGGACTTCTGGTATCTAGCTGTGTAGGCCATATAGTTAGCCTGCCTGAGTCCCAAAGATGCTGCCATGTACTGTTTCTTTGCCATGGCATCAATCCTCTTGGAGTTCTTATCTGGGGTGTGTGAAGCCAAGGGAATATTTGCCTTATCACAGGCAGCAGCCTGCACTACCCCAACATGGCTGCATTGCTGGGAAAGGAACTCCGTGTCTGAGCCTGAAAGAGTATACCTCTTGTCCATTCTTCTGTCCACAGGAGGTATGGAATTAGGAGTTTTTAGAATTTTAAATGTCTGTTTCCCAAGAGACTTATGGAGGGGAATAGACAATCTCCTGGACTCTAGGATGTCCATCATTTCAACAAAATCAGGCTCCTCCTGATCCTCTACTGCTTCTTCCATAGGAAGCTGGAGGATTTCAGCCATTTTTTTGTAAAACATAAAGTGGGAAGGGGACTCAGAAAGCCTAGGAGGAGAAACACCTGAAGGTCTGTCTGGGGAGATGTCCGGGTCAATAGGCACATCCAGACTTTCATAATCACCATTATCATCATCATCATTATCTTCATACTCTCCCTCCTCCTCTTCCGGTTCATAAAATTCTTCTAACGTATAATCCGGAACCGGGGGAACCGACCGAACCGAGCCCCTGACAGATGGTGCCGGTTCGGCCGGAACCGGAGTTAGTGACTGAACTATCCTCATCGTTTTGGCTATCTCATCAGCGGTCAGACAAAGAACTTGTGTATCCGAACCGGATGATTTATCCCTTTTTTTTCTTTTAACCAGAACCAACTCCTCAGAATTGGTTCTCCTTTGGCCCGAAGAAGTTTCGCCCTGGTCAGAGGGCACTCCTTCTGGTTCGGTCGGAACTAAACCGGGCTGGCCATCCGGGTCAGCGGACTTCTCAGCCTCCCTTTGCCTCAGTGTACCTACTCTCTTATCCGGGGTAGCTTTGGGAAAACTTTTGCAAATTTGGCAGTCTGAATTGAGGTGGTCAAACCCCAGACAATAAACACAGGTGGTGTGGGATCAGCCTTAGCAAAGGCTTCCCACACACTACAATGTTGAAACCCAGTGGGCCTGGTTTTCTTGGGTTTCTCAGACATGGCCAATCCTAACCAAAACTTACAGATTTTTCGGCAATCTGTCAGGCAAGACACCCCTATAGGTTCCTGACCGTATTACGGGTCTTGGAAAAAATCGTAATAAAATCCTTTTTTTTTTTAGAACCGATACGGACCGGTTGCCACACACTAATAAGAACAGAAGGTTTTTTTTTTGTTTTTTTTTTAAACACAAACCTGATTTGTTTACAAATTCCACACAGAAAACTAATATAGAAAACCTATCTAGCACTCACGGTACCACAGACAGAGACTTAAACCGACAGGTTAGAAGCAGAAATTCGGTTGAAATCGAGCGAAAAAACGACACTTTAACTGACTTTTTTGAAGCAAGTGAAGGAGAAATCTCCGGAGCGACTGTACCGTGAGGCGGAGTAAAGAATCTGACGGTTGGGGTTCAAACAACAGCAGACAGAGGCTTCAACCGAGCTCGAACTCAGCGTTCCATGCCTTGCATGGAAAGTTAACTCTTTGTTCTCCGGGGCAGTTGAAAGGCAGGACCTAACTGCAATAGTCAGAATACAGCAAGACTTCATGTTGTTTGAATAGCAGAAGCTGCAGCAGTCCGACTTAGTCCCTCACAGAATGTCAGTCCCAGGTCTGCAACAGATGACAAAGACACACACTGTTGGCTCCAGTCCAGCTCCAGCATCAGTTGTGTCTAAAGTGTGGAGAATTAAAAAACTAAAAAAACAAAGAGATGAACTCCACTGAAAACAGTTCTTTTTAGGAAATATTCTCTTTTTATTTAACACATTCCCAAGGATGAGGGAAACAGTTTCGTGGCCTCACCACTTCCTCAGGCCCAACTGCGTTTCTAAAACAGAATACAGATGAAACCACATTTCAGTTTCTAATCCATTTCATTACATTTCATCAACAATACAGCTAATGAAAAAATGCCATAATATATAAAATGAACACTATAATATAGCTGCTGTATTTTATTGTTCTGTAGTATTACCGCAGAAGATTTATACTACAGCAACCATACTTTTCCAGCTATTTTTTTGTACTTTTTGATATCTGACAAACAGTTGAATATAATGAAACCTAAATTTATGAAGAAATTGATGGTTTTGGGAAACAATCGAGTTAAAGGGGAAAATCAAGTCAGTCACACAATAGCTGTATTGTTTTTTGTTTTTTTTTAAACTTTATGTTTATCTTTTTGTATAGAAAACATACAGTTATTCCTTCATTCAACATTTCAGATGTGATATGCATTGAGGGCGCCACTCCTCTTAATACTCACAAAGGGTTAGTCAAATGAACCAAGATACGTCCTATGAGGGGTAACTATTATATTATACAATATATTCAAACTGCTGTAAAGGAGACCATGAGTGGCATGAGTTTTATAGCAAAGGTTCAAGTCCAATTAATCAGAGTCCTTCCTGATTTAGGGAATAAGCATCATGCAATATTATAGTATTTATACACAATTGTGCATAGAAACAGAAAAGAACCCTCAGAACTCTACTTTCCCCTAATAAGAGGAACTCCCCATATATCTACCAAATATCTTAGGCACTATTTACTTAGTATATGGACAATATTCCATAATTATTACAGATAGAAGAACATATTTATGAGGAAACAGGATATTGTTGGGGGATAAACCAAATTAAAATAAGCCACCATTATTTAATTTTAAAGTCCAGACCCGCTGGAAAACCAAGACTTGGGTCAAAAATAAAGGCAAATGGTGTGCTTTAACTATAACGATTTTAAAACTTACGTTAACAATGCCCCCCTCTTATAAATCTCCACCATCACAGTCTAATTCTTCAGGAGTCATCTTCAGAGGAGTAAGCGTCTTCTTCTTCTTCCCCTTCTCCCCTCCTACAGGAGGGAACGTTCCTCTGGCACCATTTTAAAGCCTCCAACGGTTCCGAAAAGATGAAAATTTTACTCCGGTGTGCAATTCGTAATCGAGCTGGAAAGATTAGGCCACACATTATTCCTTCTTCCAGTAGCATTGCCCTTACTCCGTCGCACCGTTTTCTCCGCTGCCTAGTAGCACAAGATAAGTCAGGGAATAAACAGATCTGGTTGCCATCGAAGAGAAGAACTTTCCTTCTCCTTGCCAGGGCTAGTAATTTATCTCGGGAGCCCACTCCATCCAGGACGATAACCACGATGCGGGGGGCCTCAGGATTATCCTGTCTACCCCTGAAGGCCACTCTGTACGCTTTTTGGATTTTCTGGACGATCTGGGTAGCTTCTTCTCCCAATTGCTGCCCTATCCAATCTTGTAAGAATAAAATCAAATTGTCTTCAGCTTGTTCTGTGAGCCCCAACATCCTAATATTAGCAGCCCTTGCCTGATTTTCGAGGGTTTCCAATCTGGATCGAAGATGCGCGTTTTCTTTCACTATTGAGGCTACAGCTCCCATGGCTGCATCAGCTGTTTTACTTGCGGTGGTCATTGCCTCAGAGACTGTTTCTAATGTGGTCTCCACTATGGTGACTCTCGGCGTTAGAGAGTCAAACTTGTTTGAAAGATCCGCCACAGGGCAATCAAGAGATTGATCTACTGCTCGAGGGATCGCAGAGTCTCTCCTCAGATTCCACCTTGTGGTCTTGATCTCGCCCAGAGTTGCTCATTAAGTTGTCGGGCCCGAAGGGACTTTTGATTTTGCTCCTTCTCCCGACTGCTTTTCTTTCCATGGATTGCCCATAGTTATTCTCTTTCAGTACAGCCACCTATTAGTATGACTTTTGTCTGAGTTTATAAGGGAATCCTCTTGAAAAGCATATATTTTAGATTGATTTTGTAGAGCTCTAGTGTTCTGCGTCCTTCCTACTCAGGCTCCACAGCGCCCCCCGATAGCTGTATTGTTGATAAAATGTAATGAAATGGATTAGAAACTGAAATGTGATTTTATTCGTATTCTGTTTTAGAAACACAGCTGGGGCCTGAGGAAGTGGCGAGGCCATGAAACTGTTGCCCTCATCCTTAGCAGTGTGTTAAATAAAAAGAAAAAGAGAATATTTCCTAACATTAATTGTTTTCAGTGGAGCTCATCCCTATGTTTTTGATTTTACATTGATGCCAATGGGATGACCCAGACTTTAAACTTTATACACATATAGGGCAGCCTGCCACTACCATTTTGCAAATTAAAAAACTAGCCATTAAATACCAGTTGATTGTGTTAAACCATTTAAGCAAACAAAGGCAGTGTGACAGTGAGATTTGCTGCAGCCGAGGCAAAAGGGCAGTTGTTTATTTTTTCAATCTAATATAAAGTAGTAGGGGTCAAAGCAAGGACTTAACTGTTTGCTGTGCCTGTTAAACAACTACTGTGGTTTTACACAACAACCGGTGCAAGTAAGCTGAAAGTGGTGCATGTATCTTTTGCCGCCCACATGCACCTTGGTACAGCTATGGAAAGTTAATTTCTATCCCTGCTCAGGAGCACTGGGGAGGTTAAGTGACTTGCCCAGAGTCACAAATTATGCAAGTGGAGGTTGTGGGAATCGAACCCAGGTCCACTGGATGCGCATAGCTGATTCACAACTCATTACTCTAACCTCTAGGCTATACTGCCAGCCCCAATGGGATTCTTGTAAACAACGATACAATTTAACTCAGAAAGATTTTTTTTTTAAATATACACACCTTAAGAACATATTTAACAAGGACTTCTCTTGTTTTTGGGGGGGGGGATCCTAGCACTGAAAATACGTTACATTTATTAAAACAAAAGTCAACACTTAAAACAGATTTTCCTGGTTGCATAGTAACATGCACACAGACATCAATAAGTTATATAAAGAGAAAAGGTCAAAATAAATGAGAGAATGTAACCCCCTACAAATGGGGGTTCCTGAAAAAGTCGTCCTTGATCTTGCCTAAATGCTCACTGCCAGGCTGGTGTCCTGCGTTTCTGCAGTTTAAATGAGATTGCCAGAGAGTGCCTGTATAGCCTGTGTGTACTGTCTCTTTAAGAGCTGTCTGGATTGCAGTGATAAGTAACCTGAGAGGGAGCTCTGTTGAAAGATGTAACTATTTGCTGAAAAAAATTTAGAGTGAATGATAATGTAGTTTGTCTAACCTGCCTTTTTTGCAGCAAGGACTGTTTTGTTTATCCCAACCACTTTGGCCCGAGACTGCCAAATTGGACCAATCAGTACTGGTGGAACCTAAAATGGAGCCGGACTACAGGAGCTGTCAGGAGTCAGAATTTGTAGGAATTGTAGTTTTGGGCTTTTGGCGCCTTTTTGCACCTGAAGGGGAGCTCCTGCTGTGACTGACAGATGAATCAGCCAACCAAACCTTTTGGATCTTGGGGAAATTCCCAGACTTGCTGCAGTTTGAATCAGATCCAAGTTGGGAGCTGAAGAAGCAAGAGCTCAATACAGTCTCTGTGGAAAGGCCTGAGTTTTGGCCTGCATGCTGCCCCTGAGAGGGAGAAGAGAATCAGTTCAGACTGAATCAGAGTTTGTGAGAACGAAGTAGGCCACTGAGTTGTGACCAGGATCAACCTGAAGACCAAAGATTTTGCTGAATGCGATCGGCCTGTCAGGATTTCCAGCTGCTTTTGAATCCCCGGTTTGTGCAGAGACTCTGCGATCATGACCGGAGAGTAGTTTGCCTGGTACAGTGGAATTTCCTTACATGTAAATGTGCTGTGAGTTGTAAGTGGGTCGTGATTTGCTTCCCCACTGTGTGGACTGTGTTCTGCTTGCTGGAAGCTATATCCAGCCCAAAATGGACTGTATCCGAATTTGTCTCCATTTGGCCTGGGCCTTGCCACACTGGCCCAGCCAGACTACCTGCTACACAGAGAAAGCCATTGACAAGAGACCTGCCTGGGGGTCAGCCCCCTGCTCCACGCTTGAACAGGAACAACGCCTCAGCGAATCATGTGGGCCCGGCTTCTCCTGGCACTCCAGATCAACCACCTACCACCTCAATTTTCGTCCAGCCTGTGTCCAGTTTTGGGTATTGCGAGTAATCATCAGGGTAGCTCCCTGCAACAACAGCCTAATCTAAAAATGTGTCATCTGATTATCTTGCTTTCTTTTCACAAACTGAGCCCTCCGGCTCCGGATTACAATTAGCGTGTGGTGTATGTTTCTTCTTCCATCACAGGGCCCAACCAGCTGCAACATTCCTGGCTAGCCCACCATTCTCCATATGGGTACCCAGAGTGTGTGACTATTTATGGATCCTGAAGTGCATGCATATCTGTTTGATACAGCCTTTAAGCAAATTAACCTGATTACGCCCCTCACTTGTTTAAGTCTCTTAAATAAATCATATCTAACTCTTTTTGCATTTACCCTGACTGTGGTTCCAGTTTGTGCAAGAGTATTGTACTGCTGTTATTTGCTGTGTATAACCTTGTTTTACAAGGGGTCCCCAGGGTCGAGCCAGAGGAAAGCCCTAGTGGTAAGTGCAAATAGTGTGGGTACTTGCGTAGTGTATCAGGAGTATTGTGAAAGTGATTATTGTGTATGGTTCCGGCCACTAGTAAGGAAAAATCGAAATTTAAATACCTGCAAATTTTCTTACTCCTGGGCTCCACCTCCTGATACTGACAGACAGGCAGGAATCAGACCTCTGCAGCAGGGGACATCCAGCCCCCCACTTCCTGTCTCCCTCAGTTCTTCCTAAAGCAGTCCAATGTGGCAACACTACAAGAACTTGGAAACAGAAAGTAAGAATTTTAAGGCGTATATGGCCATGAGGTCAGTCAAGTATATACATTCTGGGAGGGAATCCGAGGCCCGGAGACCAGCTGTCGGAGAAAGAAAATTTACAGGTATTTAAATTTCGATTCTCTCTCCTAAGCTGGTCTCCGGGCTTCCTTACTCCTGGGATATAAAAAAGCAGTACGTCCCCAGATGTCCCGGGTGGGAAGAATGTCAGGAGCCCATAGGGATCCACCACCGCTTGAAGAATTCTACGGCCAAGGATGCCTCCTCCGAGGGCATCACTTCCAGCGAATAAAATTTAAAAAATGTGTGAATGGATCATCAAGTGGCATCTCTGCATAAGTATGCCGTCAATGCTTCTCTGAAGTACACCCGCGAAGAGGCCACAGCTGTGGTGAAAAGGGCTCTCCCTGGGCCAGGCAAGTTACCCCGGCCTAATCACAAGCCATGGAAGTGACTCACATAATTTGTCTGGCTATAGAGCCTTTTGAATCCTTGTTACCCATAATTTTGCCCGTAGCTGACGTGAACAAACTTGGAAGTTTTGCAAATAGCTTACTCTCTCTTAATATACACTTTCATCTGGGGCAGACAATCGGCCTTGCAGCCCCCGTCTGCCCTTAACCTCTATGTTTTTATCACACCTCCCAGCTCTAGTGGAGGCAATTCCCCTTTCTTATTGCTTTGGAGAGTGAGCAGAAGGAAGGAAGAATGAACCCTTAATTGTAATGGAATGGAGGTACGGCTTTGGCAAATAACCTAGAACTGTTCAAGGCAGATGAACAGCAGTGTATAGCTCTTGTATAAGTAATGCTTTTAGTTTGCTGATCCTGCTGGCCGAAGCAATAGCTATGAGAGAGAGAAGGTGACCTTTATTTGGAGATGCGTGATGGCTATTTCCTCGATAAGTTCTAAAGGGATCTTGGACACAGGCTTGAGAACCAGTTTAAGACTCCAAAGTGGTTGCTTTTGAGAGTTGGAAAGCATTTTAATGTTGCCGTCTTTAGAAACTACAGACAAGAGGACATGAATCCAATGATTCCCCTGGATCCTTCAGCAAGAGTGCCTCCTGTGCAAAAACCTGAAACTGTAAGCAGGCTGGTTGCAGACCTTAGACCATTCATCTGACAGGAACTGCAGTAGAAGAGGCGATTATACTGGAAGTTCTATATGTGTTTTGAATGGAGCCAGAACCAACATTTTCTCCAGACTCGACAATACCCTTTGGTGGAAGAAGACAGGAGTTCCACATCGCGTCAACAAGAGGAGCTGAGTAGCCTAGCTCCTTGTAGGTCTTTTCACTCCATGCCTGGGCCTAGAGACAAGTTATAGAAGTGGGATGCCGAGCCGGACCCTGATGGAGAATGTTCAGGCTGAACTTGAATGTTAGACTTGGTCACCCTGATGGACAAATGATAATGAGGAACTATTTGCGGAAAGGCCATAAAGGGCAGGACTAAAAACATGACTGTCCTGTCCCGAACCACTTTGTGAAGGACTCTCGATAGAAGCGGTATTGGAGGAAAGGTATACAAGAGACCAAACACATCCCAGTTTAGGGGAAAAGGTGTCCTGAGCCCCCACTGGTTCATCCTCGGCCCGGGAGCAGCAAAACTTTACCTTGGAGTTCCGCCAGCAGGCGAAAAAAATCTGTCTGAGGATTGCCGCACTGTTCTGTCAATGTGTCGGGGGCACTATCCTTTAGCTCCCATTCCCCTGGTCGGCCAGCCCTACCACTAAGACACAGTCTGCTGTGACATTTACCCGTGCTGGGATATACCTCGCCTCAGTGGTGCTCAGCTCACCGAGAAAAGGACTTCCTTAGCCTTTTGAGCTTCTTGTGCCACCTTGATGGTTGGTGTATGCCAACATTGATGAGTGTTGGTTGGAACCAGACTATCCTGATTAGGGAAGAACTGTTCAGAGTGTCTCGGGGCATGGCCTACTGTTCTCCTGTCGGGAACGTTTATGCTTGCCTTGTGTCTCCAACAGTGACCACCTGCCCGGTGCCAACAGCTGATGTAGGCAAGCTCTCCCCAGCTCCAGAGGCTTGCATCGGTTGCATTTTGGTTTTGGTGAGGATGGCCTAACTTGCAACCCTTCATGACCTCTGTCCCCCACGACCGTCACTGGAGGAAGGGTCTATTCTGTCTCAATGAATTGTATGAAAAAAATAAGCAGACAGCTGAGGAGTTAAACTCCTTGATGAGCTTTGGCAGAATCTGAAATTTAGTATGGGGGCTTGTGTCATGATGTCTGCCCCAGGAGGCTCAAGGTGTGGTTTGGAATTAGGAAGTCTTTCTCCAGTTGATGAGAAAACAGTGTGCCAGCGGTACCGGACCACCTCTGCCACTGCTTATAATGTTTGTTGAGCTGTGGGTCTAATATGTGCTATGACTACTACCAGCACCTTAATCCTGTCCATGGGCCCGAGGAAGACCCCAATGGCAGGGTCTGAACTGAAGTACTGTTCTGCCAATCTGAACCCAAGATCGTGCATGTGACGTTACTGAGTGGGAAATGTAAATAGGCATCTTGCAGATCTATCGATGCCAGAAAAACCCTTTTTGCGATTCCCTGATTGATAACCAGGTTTCCGCCTTGTAGGGTATTCTGTGGACCCAACTATGAAAGATAATTTATGACAAGGGTTCCATCTTGTAGGACCTGCTGTGGACAAAACTATGCCAGAATTCGAGAACTAGAACTGGCCTGAATCCCAGTGCGTTTTGGTATGATAAAGAATGGGAGCAAGCCCATTTGCAATAATGCCATAATGGCCGTGGCGTTGCCTTTTATGTGGGTTGCCTGGATGGGGAGGCACCACATGAGGTGGTGTGGGCATGTATTTGGCATTGATAATGTCTATGATCCTCTGTCTGACTTAGTTTGGGCCCATGGACCGAGAATATTTATTATTTTATTTATTTATTTTAAACCTGCCCCGTAGGGGATGAGCCTGATAGCATGATCTTTTTCAGGCAAAATTAGAATAGTATTTTCACCCTTACTGAAGGCTAGCTGATGCAAAAATCTTCTGGGGCCCGAGATGAAGACTGGCCCCTGCCTCGATGTGGGATGTGCGTCTTGGCCTCTCTTCATAATCCTCACTATCTCCTTTGAGCTTAGCCAAACAGAGATTACCTACATTGGGTGAGTTGACCGACCTGACTCTTGTAGAGGCGATTGCTTGCCAGACCGAAGCCAGGGGCTGCAGCCAGTCGAGGCTGGATACCTGCTCCAAGCGGAACACCTGACCGCCTCCCCAAGGACCGTGAGTTGATGAATAGTTCTGTTCCTCTCTGGATCAGTTACTGGGAAATAAAGACTAAAAGTGAGACCCCAGACAGAGCATTTTAGGCCAACACAAGATTGGTTAGGGAACTCTTTCTCTAGTTGTCACCCTGAGACGCTGTCGATGCTTGCAGGACCCAGCTGAGTGAGGCATCCACGACCTTATACACTGGGTTTCTGAAAGAAGCCTCTCCTTCGGCTGGGATGACCGACCTGTTGGTCTGGTTTGAATTGTAGGGTCGATGTCAGGGCAGAGGAACCACTTGTTAGATTGCTTCTTGTCAGACTTGGGAAACTTAGGGATCTTCCAGGCCATCGGAAAGATGCATCCTGGACTTTGCCTTGCCTAAACAGCAAGTCCCCCAATAGCTGGGGAATATGGAAGGCTGAGACAGATTTTGTTGCAGTTGTAAGGTGAAAGCCTGTTTCAGCTGGGTGGAAGCCTCCGTGGAAGGTCAGAGGAGAATCCCGGCTAAAACCTCTTTTTTCTCCTTCCTTCTTCACGCACAAAGAAGGCTACCCTCACACTGCTGTGAGGACTACTGCTCCATTTCGCATGAAGATGGGGCTTTATTTTTGTGTTGTGTGGGCCCCCATCTGGAGATATGCCCCCACCCCCGAGGCATACTGGGTGCAAGCTACTTGTTCAGACCCATCTTGTCTGTTGACTATCAGTCTGAGTCGAGGAAGGGGCTGCCTCCTTTGACTTCACCATTGGCGGACACTGCCTTTTCACCAATTAGGCAAGGTGATCCGCCAAAAACGATTAGAAGTGGGGACAAATCCATACTGGCGTTTCTTGTCCCTGGAAGGTTTGCCTGAGGCCATGCCCTAAATGGTCCTGTTCCCCTTTTAATCAATGCACCCCCTCCAACTGGAGGTTTTCGAGCTATGCTGCTGAATTGCTGCTAGCCCCATAAGGGCAAAAAGTAGCTGCTCCCTCCTTTGTGTTGTAAACAGAAAACTTAATGAATAAGATCCAGCTTGTCCTTGATGCTATTCGGGGCGCTGTCATGCTGAGAGGAAGTTCCATTGGTCCCATTTTTGGGTACCCTCCTCCCCCAAGCACTGTGCTCGAATCCTGCAGGGAACCTGTGCTGCTGAATACCCCAGCGCTGTGCACCTCATTGTGCAGGACTACCCATTTGCTTTGTGGG
This sequence comes from Neoceratodus forsteri, assembly GCA_016271365.2. NCBI lineage: Eukaryota > Metazoa > Chordata > Ceratodontiformes > Ceratodontidae > Neoceratodus > Neoceratodus forsteri. The sequence goes on along the minus strand of JADMNL010000026.1, from coordinate 209,687,393 downwards.
AACCCTGCAGTGCTGCTGGGTGTCCCCAGCATTCAAATGAAGGGTATCTTCCAGCGCTACAGTTAAAGAAAGATCTGGTCTGGGACCGTCACCCCTGATGGCAACAAGCGACCTGGCGCTCTCCTCAGCGCTTATCGCCATGAGAGGCCTAGCACTCTCCTGCACTCACCTCAGCGTGCTGCTTGAAACCCATCAGCAGTGGCTGACATTTCTCCAAGCCACCTGCCTAAGAAGGCACACGTACTTGTCCCCAGACGCACTGTACTGCTGGGATACGGAGCTCCTCTAGCCTTGAGGGCTACTAACATGAAAACACCTCCCTAGCCTTGAGGGCTTACAGGTGCTCGTTATGGGGAGACCGAAATACAGTGGCCTGGCGCTCTCCTCTGCACACTGCCTGCATCTCCATCGACGAGAGCCTTAAATTTTCTGCCAAGCCAGTAGTCGACAGAACAGCCCTTGTGCCCAGAAGCACTCTGGTGCTTAAATAAGGAGTCCCCGTCACCCCAATGGCTTCCAGACCGTTGAAGGGAGCCCAAAATGGCGGGAAAGACGGGGATTCTCTTAGAGTGGGGCCAGTCTGTGCAGCTTGCAAGGCTGAGATTGGGTCCCACCAAGGGGCAATTCTCAATTGCTTCTAGCCATCCTATAGTTGCTCCACAAGTAAATAGAAATTTGGGTACCTGTAAATTTTCTTTCTCCGACGGCTGGTCTCCGGGCTTCCTTACTCCTGGGCTGTACCACCTGATGTCAGTGTTAGGCAGGACCAACGCTGTGCAGCGGGTGGGGGATTAACAAGCCCTCCACATCCGGTGATCTCCAGTCGTTCCCAGTGCAGTCCCCTGAGGCAATACTACAGTACTTGAAACAAAAACACAAATAGTTACGGCACAAGTGGCCCTGAGGCCAGCCAACTATATACATTCTGGGAGGGCTTCGGAAGCCCGGAGACCAGCCGTCGCAGAAAGAAAATTTACAGGTACCTAAATTTCTATTTCAATTTCCTGAGCTGGTCTCCGGACTTCCTTACTCCTGGGATATCCAAAAGCAGTGCATCCCTAGATGTCCCGGGTGGGAAGAATGTCATGTGCTCTTAGGGTTCCACCACTGTGTGACGCACTCGTCGGCCAAAGGATGCTTCCGCCAAGGACATCACATCCAGTTTGTAGAATTCTGTAAATGTATGAATGGATAACCACGTGGCTGCTCTGCACAAGTCTGCTGGAGATGCCCCTATGAAGTTTGCCCACGATGTGGCTATCGCTCTGGTGGAATGGGCTCTCACTGGACCAGGCAGAGCTACTCCCGCCTGATCATAAGCCACGGTGATTACTGATCTAATCCATCTGGCTATAGAGTCTTCTGATGCTTTTTACCCACATTTTGGCCTGCAGTCAAAATAAACAAGCTTGATGTTTTTGCAAAAGCATCCATTCTCTTAATATAGATTCTGATTGCTCTCCTTGGATCGAGAGTGTGAAACTCTCTTTCCTTTTCATTTTCGGTGAGGACAGACAGAAGAAGTATGAGCTCTTGCTTACAGTGGAAGAGAGACATAACCTTCAGTAAGAAACCTGGATCCATCCTGAGTACCACCGAATCGGATGAAAAGCGGTGTAGGGCTCTTTGGTTGACAGTGCCCCCAGTTCACCGATTCTCCTGGCTGACGTAATGGCCACCAGAAAAATCACCTTCTTTGTAAGATGCATGACTGATGCTTCCTTCAACGGCGCTTTTGTTAGGGCCTTGAGGACAAGATTAGGTCTCCAAGGTGGTACAATTGGCTTAACTGGGGGGCATTTTAACATTGCTGCTCTTAAAAACCTCCTGACATGAGGGTGAGATCCCAGTGTATCCCCTAAGTCAGCGAACAAAAGCGCTCCCAGTGCAGAAACTTGAACTCATAAGGTGGCTGGCTGCAACCCCTCGCTGAATCCCTCATGGAGAAATTGTAAAAGCACCAGGAGGAATACTGGATGATCCTGTATAGCTTTGGAACAGAGCCAGAATAAGAATCTTCTCCAGATCCTATAATACACCTTAGAGGATGAGGGGCGTCAAGAGCTGACCATCATTTCAATAACTGGAGCAGTGTATCCTAACTCTCTGAAAGTTTCCAGCTCAATCTCCAAGCCGAGAGGGATAGATTGCTCAGACTGTGGTGCAAGACCAGACTCTGATGAAGAAGGTCTGAGGTGAGCTGGAAAACGAAAGATTGTGCCTTTGACAGCTGAAGGAGTAGTGGGAACCAGGGGCGGCATGGCCACCTGGGACAGACTAGAATCATCTCCGCCCTGTCTCTGGCCACCTTGTGTAGGACCCTGGATAGCAGTGGAATCGGAAGAAAAGCGTACAGGAGGCAGAGGCGACCCCAGTTTAGGGAGAAGGCATCCTGAGCTAATGCTAGATCTTCTCTGGCTAGGGAGCAGAACTGCTGAGTCTTGGTGTTTTGTCAGCATGCAAACAGATCTACTCGTGGACTGCCCCACCTCTGTATGAGGAGTTGGAAGGCAGCGTCCTTCAGCTCTCATTCTCCCGGGAGAACATCCTTGCGCTTAACCAGTCTGCTGTGACATTTTCCTGTCCTGGTATGTACACTGCTCTTATGCTTGCTGGGTGCTTTTCTGCCCAGTGAAAGAGGAGAAGAGATTCCCGAAGCATTTTTGAGCTTCTTGTACCGCCCTGATGGTTTATGTAGGCCATTGCTGTTCGACTGTCTGTTAGAACTAACACATCCCTGTTGTGTACCTGCTGCTGGAAATGCATCAGGGCTAGACGAACTGCCCTCATCTCTAGGGCGTTTATGCTATACCTCGGATCCGTCAGGGACCACTACTTGTGGGTTGACATCTGTTCTAGGTGAGCCCCCCCAACCCCTGAGGCTTGCATCTGTTGTGATTCTTGTTTGATGGGGATGGCCTAGTCCTCGACCTCTCACCACATTTTCCCTCCAAGACCACCATGCAAGAGCGCTCTTTACCTGCTGTGAAACTGGAATGAGCTGGTGCAGACTGTGCCTGGACTGGGACCACAACTTGAGCAGATGCATCTGAATGGGCCGCATGTGCACTAGAGCCCATGGGACAGAGTCTGTCAGCGACCACCAAAGTCCTGATTAGTTGCAAAAAGGACTGAGTCGGCAGTTGAGTGTTCCTTTGGAATTTATTGACGAGTTTTTAACAGGTCCCTGAACTCTGACTCTGTGGGGGGCCTTGTCCTGCATCCTGAATTCGCACCCAAGTGGTTCAGGCTCTGACTCGGAATTAGGAACTCTTCTTCCGGTTGATGAGAAAACTGTCAGCCGTGAGGCACTAGACTACATCCGCCACTGCCTGTACCGCTTGGTTGAACTGCAGAGACTTGATGAGGATATCATCCAGATAAGGGAACAGCTGGATCCCCGGTTCCGTGGGTGATCTATCACTACTACAAGAACCTTCGGAAGGTTCTTGGGGCTGATGACAGTCAAGCAGGAGAGTCTAGAAGAAAAATTACTCACCTTAGTAATATTGTTTCTTCTAATGGAGTCTTACTATATTATGACAGTAGCAGTTTGTCCCACCACTAGAACTGCTCCGAGGTGAAATGGTTAATACCATTCAAAATAGAACTTTGAGCACGAGCTCTAAGAAGCAGCTCTATCTGTGTAATTTCAAACCTGAACTGTCAGATCTTTTCGAGCAAAAACTACTAAGGTCTGTATGGAAGCTGTAACCTACACTAGCCAAATGGCTACCTAAATATTAACAACCATTGCTGGTCCCAACACCCAAGTCAGGGGACCAGAACTACTAACACAATTCTAACAACATGAGAATAAAACAACAGTATAATAAAACACACACACCCCAAACTCCCAAAAGGGGAGAAACGCTAAAAGGGCATAAAATAGTGCCCACACTAAGTTGCCGCACCCACCAAGTAGAAGTTCTGAGAGGGGCAGGCTGGGGGAGGTCATAATACAACAAGACTCCATTAGAAGAAACAACATTACTAAGGTGAGTAATTTTTCTTCAAACAACATAAAGTCTTGCTATATTATGACAGTAACAGACTACAACAGTACCTCCATGGAGGGGCAGAACCTACTTAGGAATAGGTTCTGAAGAACAGCTGTGCTAAACCGAGCATCTCTCCTGGCCTGGACATCCAGGGAGTAATGCTTAGTAAAAGTGTATACCGTTTTCAAGTAGCAGCCTGGCATATCTCTAATATAGGGATGTCTCTGGCAGCAGCTAGAGCGCAGCTGTACCCTGAGTAGAATGAGCCCTCAAGCCAGAGGGGATCTCTGCCCAGCTTCTGATAACAAAATTGAATACAAGAGACAATCCACCTGGCAATTGATCTCTTAGTGGCAGGTTGCCTTTCCCAACTTCACCATAGGTAAGGAAAAGTTGGAGGATTCGAACCTGTGACCTTTAGTGCAGCTCTATATAGTAACTAGAGCTCTCTTAACATCCAGGCTGTGCAACCTCCTCTCACCAGAAGAGGGTGATCAGTGAAAAATACTGGAAGGAGATAGATTGGTTAAGATGGAAATCTGAAACCACCTTAGGTAAAAACTTCCTATTAGTCCTAAGGACTACCTTATCTCTGTGGAAAGAAATAAGTCAGTTTCACTGACAAGGCTTACAACTCACTTATCGTCTAGCAAGTGATAGCCACCAGAAAAACAGTTTTCCAAGTTAGATACTTAAGCTCTGCAGAAAACAGAGGTTCAAAGGGTTTGCATTAACTGGGCAATACAAACATTAAGGTCCCAGGCAGGGGCGGTTCGTAAAGGTGGATTAGTATGGAGTAATCCTAAAAAACTTGGAAAACACAGGGTGAGTGGAAAGAGGATGACTTTCCTGCTGACACAAAAGCAGATACAGCTGCCAAATGGACTCTCAGGGTAGCTGGTCTGAGACCCAAGGAATTAAGATGGACCATGTAATTAATACAATGGGCAAATCAGCAAATTCTGGGGAAATATTTTTCCCAGCACACCAAATGGAAAACCTTTTCCATTTAGAACTATAAATAGCCCTAGTGGAAGGCTTTCTGGAAGCTTTTAGGATTTCAAGAACACCTTGAGAGAGGTGTAAATCAGCAAACTCTAACTCCTCAAGAGCCAGGCCTTGAGGTTGAGGGATTTGAGGTCCAGATACCAAACCCTTCCCTGGGCACAAGTTAACAGGTTGTGAATCCTGGGGAGGCAAAGGGGAAGATGGATTGTCAGTGACAAAAAAGTGGGTACAAGGGCTGCCTGGCCCAATCCGGGGCAATCAGAATCACCCTGCAAGGCTGAGATCTGATTTTGACTAATACTTTGAATAGGAGAGGGAAGGGAGGGAAAGCATAAAGAAACTTCCCCTCCCAATCCAGGAGAAGGGCATTCAGGGGGACTGAGCCCAACACTGGAGGCCTGCAACAGAACAGAGGAAGTTTGTGATTGTCTGGGGCTGCAAAAGATCTATCTGAGGGTGCCCCATCTGGCCAAAGACTATCCCAGCACTTGAGGATCCAGGGACCATTCGTGATGGCCCTGGGAAATCCTGCTGAGAGCATCCGCTAGGACATTGTCCTTCCCTGGAAGATGAACTGCTATGAGGGAAGTGTTCAGGAATAGAGCCAGAGACCACAACTTCATTGCCTCGGTGCACAAGGCCAAGACCAGTGCCCCCTGTTTGTTGATGTACCACATTGTTGTGGTGTTATCTGTTCTGACTTGTATCACCTTGTTGTGGACAGATGCAGAAAATGCTTGAAGAGCTAAAAAAACAGCTCTGAGTTCCAGCAAATTGATGTGAAGCAGAGATTCCCGGGGGGACCACACTCCCTGAGTGGAAAGGTCGCCCATGTGGGCTCCCCAACCCAGAAGGGAAGCATCTGTAGTGAGAGTCAAATTGTGAACAGGGGGAATGAAGGGGACCCCCAATCTTAAATTGCTCTGATCCTGCCACCACTGGAGGGCCTGGATCAAGGTTGAATCACTGGGACCAACTTGGAAAGGGTCTCTTCTCTGAGACCAATAGGTTCTCAAGTGAAACTGAATGTCTCTCATCTGAAATCTTGCTCCCTGCACAACAGCTGTGGATGCAGCCATGTGTCCCAGGAGCTGCAGAAAGTGTCTTGCTGGTCGAGAGACCTGCAGGGTGAAGGAGAAGGCCAGAGTCACTAAATTTCGTCACCCTTTCTAAGGAAGAAAGCTCTGGCTAGCTGTGTGTCCAACTCTGCCCTATAAGGTGAGTACCTGGACTGGTTCCAGAACTGACTTTGGTAGATTTAGCAGAAAGCCCAGGGAGGTGAGAAGCTGCTGGGTAACTTACAGGTGAGATTTTACCTGTTCTGGGGACTGGCCTACAATGAGCCAATCGTCTAGATAGGAAAAAACAGCAATCCTTTGCCTCCTTAAGTGAGCCACTGCTAGACACTTTATGAATACCCTTGGGGCAGAGGTAAGGCCGAAGGGCATTGCTCTGAACTGGTAATGACCTGAGGGTAGTTTGAATCTGAGGTACTTTCGATGGGAGCTTCTGATTAGGGCGTGGAAATAGAGCTATCCTTGAGGTCCAGGGAAGCTAACCAGTCCCTGGCAAGGAGGATAAAATCATTGCCAGAGTTACCATTTTGAACTTTGGTTTCAAAGATGCTTGTTCAGATATCTGAGGTCTAATATGGGCCGCCATTCTCCTGTCTTTTTTGGGGTAAGGAAGTATGTGGAATACAGACCCCTGCCCTGGTGCAGGGGAGGAACCCTTTCCACTGCTCTGAGAGCCAACAGGGTTGAGACCTCTACTTCCAGAGCATGGGTCTTTGAAGCACTTGCAGGTAGAAAAAGTCTGGTTCTCAACTTGGAAAACCTTTTGAAGCTAAGAACCAGACCCTGGCCTACTACTTCCAGAACCCACTTGTCTGAGGTTAAAGAAGCCCAGTTCTGACTGAAGTAAGCCAGCCTGCCCCCTACCGGTAAAGGAGAATCGGCCCTGGGCACCCCATCAGGGTGCCTGCTTAGCAGGAGCTTTAGACTGAGGGTGAGGCAGGCCTGCCCACCCCTCGTCTGCCTCTGAAGAAGCCCCTCTGAGCATAGGCAGAGGGGCCTGAGTCTGGTAAAAGGCCTGTGAAAAGGCCTACCCCTACCCTGGGGTATGCCTCTGAGGAGTGGCTTGCCGCTCCTTAGCTTGGACACTTTTGTAAGTAGTCCTATATTCATCCATCTTTTCATGTAATTCTCCGTCTGCTCCCCAAACAGAGAATTTCCCACCACAGGAAAATCCATAGCCTTAGTCTGGGTATCCTGTGACAGACTAGTACACCTGAGCCAGGCCAACCTACGAAAAGCTACAGATGTGGCCATGACCCTAGAGAAACATCATTAACATCCACAGCAGTATGAAACTTGTACCTTAGAAGCCTCAATGCCATCAGCAGCCACCTGTTCTAGTTCGCTAGCCAGCTGGCCATGGCTTGCTTGGCTAATTCCATAAACAGTATCCCATCTAGATTTCTGATACCTAGCTACATAAGCCATATAATTTGCTTGCCTGAGTCCCAGAGAGGCTGCCATATACTGTTTTTCACCATGGCATCAATCTTCCTGGAATCCTTGTCAGGAGGATGTGAAGCCAGGGATATACTTTATCTACAGGCTGCAGCCTGAACTACTAACATGACTGCATTGCTGAAAGAATTCTGTATCAGGACCTGACATGTGTACCTTCTGTCCATCTTTTTATCTACAGGAGGCACAGAATTAGGAGCTTTTAAAATTTTTGTTTGCTTCCTAAAAGACTTATGCAAAGGAATAGACAATCTCCTAGACTCTGGAATATCCATCGTTTCTACAAAATCAGGCTCCTCTTGCTCATCCACAGCTTCTTCCAAGGGAAGCTGGAGGGTTTCAGCAACTTTTTTGTAAAACATGAAATGAGATGGGGACTCAGATAGCATAGGGGGAGATTCTAGAGGTCTGTCTGGGGAAATGTCCGGTTCAATGGGCACACCCAGACCTTCCCAGCCACATTCATACTGTTCATAATCATCCTCCCCCTCCTCTGGTTCATAAAATTCCTCAACATCATATTCCTGAACCACTGGAACGGGACGAACCGACCTTTTGCCAGATAGTGGCGGTTCGGACGGAACCTGAGACAGTGACTGGACAATTTGTATGGCTTTTGCTATCTCTGCAGCAGTTGGAGAAGGGGTTTTGGACTCCAAACCTGCTGACTTTCTTGTTTTCTTTACTGGAATTGGTTCCTCAGAACCAGCTTTTCTTTGCCGAGGAAGTCTAGCCTGGTCAGGGCACTCCCTCCAGTTCGGCTGGCACCGAACGGGCTGTCCATCGGGTCAGCGGACTTTTGGCCTCTCGTTCCGAGCCTGCCCAATCTCTTTTCCAGGGTGGCTGCAGGAATTCTTACATATCTGGCAGTCTGACTGGGTGGTCAAACCCCAGACAATAGCACATGTGGTGTGTGGGTCAGCCTTGGCAAGACTTCCCACAGACATCACAGTGTTGAAACCCAGTGGGCCGTTTTTCTTTTGGGTTTCTCAGACATAATGCCAGCCTAACCAGAAAAACTTGCCCTTTAGACGGCAGTGCCAGGCAAGACACCCTTATCGGTTCCTAACCGTGTCACGGGTATTGGAAAAAACCGTAATAAAATCCGGTTTTTAGAACCGATAAGAACCGGAACCGCACTCTAAAATGTTAAACTTTAAAGTTAATAAGTTTTAAACCCAGCTGATCGGTTCAAAACCAGACCAATAAACTTACAAGTTCCACACAGACAAAACCTTTAATTTACCGATTACCACAGACAGAGCTTGAATCGAGCGGTTTTGCGGTTAAAATAAAACTATTCTCGGTTGAATCAAACGAGAAAACACTATTTAAACCGAGAAATGAACCGAGCAGTAGGAGAAATCTCGGGCGACTGTTCACTGGTAGAGTAAAAGAATCTGACAGTTTAGGTTTGAAATTACACAGATAGAGCTGCTTCTGAGGCTCGTGCTCAAAGTTCTATTTTGGAATGGTATTAACCATTTCACCTCCGGAACAGTTCTAGTGGTGGGACAAACTGCTACTGTCATAATATAGCAAGACTTCATGTTGTTTGAATTGGAGTAGCGGTTCCCAGCTTGAACCTCAGATATTGCCTGTGCAGGTTGTGAATAGGAATATGGGTAGGCATCTTGCAGGTCGATGGATGCTAGAAAGTCTCCTTGCAGTACTTCCTTGGCAATTGAGAGCCAGTGTTTCCATTTGAATGGTCTGCTCGCACAAAGCAGTTTAGAAATTTTAGGTCTAGGACTGGTCTGTGACCTCCGGTGCGCTTAGGCACAATGAAAAATAGGGAGTAGGCCCCGATTGACCTCTGTGGGGGAACCTGTTTGATAGCCCGGCTTGCAGAAGATCCGTGATAGCCTGTAGTATGGCTTGTCTTTTGAGACAGTCGTTTGAGATGGAGAGGGCACAATGTGAGGTAATGGGGCTTGGACTCTAATTCTACTAGGTATCCCTGGCAGATAATGTCTAAAACCCATCTGTCAGACGTTGTCCAGGCCCATTCCTCAAGAAAATCTGAAAGTCTGCCCCCTACTCGAGGATGAGCCCACATTTCCTCATTGTGCTTTCTTGTTGCCATTTCCTGTGTCTCTGGGATTTTCCCCTCCACCTGATCCCCTTCCCCTAAAATTCTGCTGGTGTCAGGAGAACCATGGCCTTTTTCCTGAAAAATTGGAATTCTGTCCCTTGTTGTAACCTCTGTCATGAAAACTGCGCCTTGTGCCTGAAGGCCAGGCTTTGCCCTGGCTCCTGGACTGAGGCATATGCACCGTTGCTGTTTCACCAGATTCCTTCATCGCCTCCTTCAGCGGAGACCCGAACAGGATGTTGCCATCGTATGCATTCACCAAATGGCTCTTTGAGGAAGCATCCACCTGCCATGCCCGGAGCCATAGGTTGCGTCGAGCAGAGGTTTAGTAGAACATGGTCCATGCAGCACATCGGATAGCCTCTGCTGGTTACATCCGCTGCATAGCGAGATCAACCCATTAACTGTAGCTGGTGGATAATGGGGAGTTCTTTTCTGGATCCTCTGCGAATTGAAAAGCTAAATCCGATGCCCAGGAAAAAGCTGCTCTGGCGGAGAATAGGTTTGCCGTGGCGGCCTTAAGGGAGGTTGCCGAGGCTTGAAAGGCTTTTTTGAGCGATAAGTCCACCTTTCTGTCTACTGGGTCCCTTAGCGAAGCCCTCCTCGGCTGGGATGACAGTTTTCTTGGTCAGGTTAGAAATCAAGGGGTAGATTCTGGGACAGTCTAACCACTTTTCGGATTGATTTTTGTCAAACTTGAGAAGTCTGGAGATCCGTCGGGGTACAAGATACACACGCTCCAGACCCTGCCATTCTTCTTTGAACAAGTCCTCAATGGCGGGTGGTATGGGGAAAGCTGTAGCAGGTCTAGAGGTGGACGCCAAGCAAAAAACCTTTCGGTTGTGTGGTGACTGGTGGGGGGCGAAGTGAATCCTGGATATGACCTTTTTGATAAAGTCTAGGTTCTCTAGGTCGAAATTTCTGGTCGGGGAGTCGTTGGGAACAGACAAGGAAACTATTATATCTCCCTCCTTGGTGGAAAAGCTGGAGACTGAGGAGCTTGGGGAATATCCCCTGTGGCGTCTGCCCTTGGTCCACTCCGTGAACAAGGCCTTTTTCTCTGCCTGTGGCCAGCATAATGGTGGCCGTCTTCCTCTGAAGATCTGCCCCCGTCTCTAAATTTTTTCTTGGAGCGGGAGCGATGCGAGGATAGCCCCCCTTCGTCGGAAGAGGATGGGGAGGGGGTCCTTTTTCTCCTGGCTTTGTGTGGTCTCCCATCTGGTGATCCCCAGGAGGGTACCATTCAAAGGAAGAGGGATCCAGAGCAAAGGCTCTGTTCAACCTATGAGCTCGGGGTCAAGGGAGGATCCCTGGACGTTGCTCCTCGCACAGACCTCGAGGCAGATAGTCGCTCGGACCATTCCGGAATACTTGACTGCGCCCGCTCAGACCTCTCTTGGCCATTTGTTTGAGACAAGATGGAGGTGGCGCCCGCAGTGCTGTTGGAAGCGCTATCTCCACTTGCTGCCCTGGTACTTTTAGCACCAGAATCACGCTACGACGAGCAGTCTCTTAAATCTGCTCCGACCACTCATCTGACAGCTGAATCGCACTGTAGTGCTAAAATTGTAGCCTTTGTCAGCCACGTCTCTGCGATCCGACCGTCGGGGATGTCGAGTGGGAAAAAAGCTGAGAGGGGCCACTGCAAGATGAGACCAGCCTGTGTAGCTTGCAAGGCTAAGGCTGGATCTCACCGAGGCTAACTCGTCGACAAGGTCTTTACAAAAAAAAAAAAAAAAGAGGATTTCCACTTACGGTTTCTTCAGTCCTTGTCTTTCCAAAAAGAAGATTTTCACTTACAGTTTCTTCAGCCCTGCCACGTGTGACAGGGCTCTGCTGCAAAGTACCTGCTTCACTGAAGGCAGGAAGCAGACTGGAGATCACCAGATGTGGAGGGCTTGTTATCCCCCCGCTGCACAATGCTGGTCCTGCCTAACACTGACATCCAGGAGGTACAGCCCAGGAGTAAGGAAGCCCGGAGACCAGCTCAGAGAGAGAAGAAAAATTACTCACCTTAGTAATGTTGTTTCTTCTAATGGAGTCTTGCTATATTATGACAATTGCAGTGAGTCCCCATCTTGAACTGCTCGGAGGTGAAATAGTTAACTTTCCATGCAGGCATGGAACTTAGAGCGTGAGCTCGGTTGAAAACTCTGTCTGTTGTTCTTCAAGCGCAAACTGTCAGATCTTTGAGCTCAAAACTCACTAAGGCTCTGTGTGGAAGCTGTAAACCTACACTAGCCAACTGGCTACTAACATACACACTCATATTTTGGCCTCAAACCAAGACTCAAGTCAGGAGACCCAAAAATGCAAAAACACAACACCAATTCACCCAAAAAGGAGAGTGAAAAACAACAAGGTGGGCATCAAAAAAGTGCCAACACTGTACTGCCCACCCACATCCCAAAACAGAGGTTCTGGAGGGGCAGGCAGGGAGGGAGGTCATAATACAGCAAGACTCCATTAGAAGAAACAACATTACTAAGGTGAGTAATTTTTTCTTCAAACAACATGAAGTCTTGCTATATTATGACAACTGCAGACTACACAGCAGTACCTCCATGGAGGAGGGACAGAACCTACTTAGGGAATAGGCTCTGAAGCACGGCTGTGCCAAACCGAGCATCACTCCTAGCCTGGATGTCCAGGGAGTAGTGCCTGGTAAAAGTGTGAACTGTTTTCCAGGTAGCTGCTTGACATATTTCTAGAATAGGAATGTCTCTGGCAGCAGCCAGAGAAGCAGCTGTACCTCTGGCAGAGTGAGCCCTCAGGCCTGAGGGGGGAACTTTACCCAACTTCTCGTAGCAGAATTGGATACAAGAGACAATCCACCTGGCAATGGATCTTTTAGTGGCTGGCTTCCCTTTACCAACTTTGCCATAAGTGAGGAACAGTTGGAGGGAGTCAAACCTATGACCCTTGGTACGCCCTATGTAGTAACTAAGGGCTCTCTTCACATCTAGGCTGTGCAGCCTCCTCTCACCAGAGGAGGAGTGGTCAGTGAAGTACACTGGAAGAGAAATAGACTGATTAAGGTGAAAATCTGAAACTACCTTAGGTAGGAACTTTGTTAGTCCGGAGGACCACCTTATCTCTGTGAAAGGAGATAAACTCCTGCTCCACTGACAATGCTTATAATTCACTTATGCGTCTGGCAGAGGTGATGGCTACCAGAAACAGTTTTCCAAGTCAAGTATTTGAGCTCAGCTGAAGACAAGGGCTCGAAGGGGGGGTTGCATAAGCTGAGCAATGCAAACACTGAAAGAGAAGAGATTTACCTGCTGAAATAAAAGCAGACACAGCTGCCAAATGCACCTTCAGGGTAGCTGGTCTCAGCCCAAAAGAATTCAGATGGACCATATAATCCAGGACTGTGGGTAGATCAGCAGAGTCTGGGAAATATGCTTTTCCGAGCACCATATGGAAAACCTTTCCATTTGGAATTATAAGTAGCCCTGGTGGAAGGCTTCCTTGAGGCCTTCAATATATCCATACACCTTGGGAAAGGTGTAAATCAACAAACTAACTCTTCAAGAACCAAGCCTTGAGATTGAGAGATTTGAGATTCGGATACAAACCGTCCCTGAGCACAGGTTAACAGATTGTGATTCCTGGGAAGGCACAGGGGAAGATGGACTGCTAAGGACAGTAGGAGTGGATACCAGGGTTGTCTGGCCCAATCTGGAGCTATCAGAATGACTTTGCAGGATTGGGATCCGATTTTGACTAGCACTTTGAACAGGAGAGGAAAGGGAGGGAAGGCATAGAGGAACTTCCCTTCCCAACTGAGAGCTAAGGCATCCGGGAGTGAGCCCAACACTGGGGCCTGCAGCAAAAGAGGAAGTTGGTGATTGTCTGGGGCTGCAAAAAGATCTATCTGCGGGGTGCCCCATCTGGCAAATACTACTCCCAAGACCAGGGATCCAGTGACCATTCGTGATGGCCCTGGGAAATCCTGCTGACAGCATCTGCCAGGATATTGTCCTTGCTGGGAGGTGGACTGCCGTAAGGAGGTGTTCAGGGAAAGCCAGGACCACAACTTCATCGCTTTGACAAGGTGTAGACCGAGTGCCCCTGTTTGTTGATGTACCACATTGTAGTGGTGGTGTCTGTTCTGACCTGTATAATCTTGTTCTGAACAGATTTGGAAAAAGCTTGAAGTGCTAGAAAAACTGCTCTGAGCTCCAACAGGTTGATGTGGAGCAGAGATTCCTGGGGAGACCACAGACCCTGGGTGGTGAGGTCGCCCATGTGAGCTCCCCAGCCCAAGAGGGATGCATCTGTAGTAAGGATTAAGGAGTGAGACTGAGTGACAAAAGGAACCCCTTGTCTCAGGTTGCTCTGATCCTGCCACCACTGTAGGGCTTGGATCAGGGTTCGAGTTACTGGGATCAACTTGGTAAGAGGATCCTTTCTTTGAGACCAAAAGCTCTCAAATGGAACTGGATGTCCTCATCTGAAATCTTGCTCCCTGCACAACTGCTGTGGAAGCAGCCATGTGTCCTAGAGCTGCAGAAAATGCCTTGCTGGCGGGAGACCTGCAGGGTGAATGAGGAGGCCAGGGAGACTAGGGTCTTTGCCCTGTCCAGGGGAAGGAAGGCCCTGGCTTCCTGTGTATTCAGTTCTGCGCCTATGAGGGTAAGAAGCTGGACAGGTTCTAGAACTGACTTTGAGAGATTCAGAAGGAAACCTAGAGAGGTAAGCAGTTGCTGCATTATCTGAAGATGTAAATTGACCTGGTCTGGGGACTGGCCTACTATGAGCCAATCGTCCAGGTAAGGAAAGATGGCAATCTTTTGCCTTCTTAGGTAGGCAACTGCTACTGCCAGGCATTTGGTGAATACCCTTGGAGCAGAAGTGAGGCCGAAGGACATTGCTCTGAACTGGTAGTGGCCTGAGGGCAGCTCGAGACCTGAGGTACTCTGATGGGAGCTTCTGATGGGAATATGGAGTAGGCATCCTTGAGGTCAGGAAGCTGGCCAGTCCTCTGGCCTTAGAGAGAGTGGGATAATTCCCAGAGTCACCATTTTGAACTTTGGCTTTAAAAGGTGCTTGTTTAAGTATCTGAGATCCAGGATGGGCCGCCATTCTCCTGTCTTTTGGGGTAAGGAAGTACCTGGAGTACAAACCTTTGCCCTGGTGTGGGGAGGAACCCTTTCCACGGCTCTGAGAGCCAGGAGGTGAGACCTCTGCCTCTAGGGCGAGTGCCTCTGATGGAGTTGCAGGTGGAAAGATCTGGTTCTCAGCTTTGGAAATTTTTTGAGCTGAGAACCAGTCCCAGGCTTACTATTTCCAGGACCCACTTGTCTGATGTTAAAGACTTCAGTCCTGGACAAAGTAAGCCAGCCTGCCCCTCAGCAGGTAGAGAAGAATCGGCCCTGGCAATCCCATCAGGGTGCCTGCTTGGCAGGGGCTTTGGGCTGAGGGGTGGAAGCAGGCCTGTTTGTACCCAGTCTGCCTCTCCCTCTAAAGAACCCCCTCTGAGCACAGGCGGAGGAGGAAGCTTGGGTTTGGTAAAAAGGCCTATGAAAAGGCCTGCCCCTAGGAAGCTGCTTTTGAGGAGTGGCCTGTGCACTCCTATAGGTGATCCTATATTCATCCATTTGCTTCATGTAATTCTCTGTTTGCTCCCAAACAGAGAGTACCCATAACAGGAAAATCCATGGCCTTAGACTGGGTATCCTGAGACAGGGTAGTACATCTGGCAAGCCATCCTAAGTGCCACAGATGTAGCCATGACTCTTGATGAAACATCATTAGAGTCCACTGCAGCATGAAATTGCACCTTGGATGCCTCAATACCATCCATAGCCACCTGTTCCAGCTCCCTGGCAAGCTGGTCAGGGACTTGTTTTGCTAGGGCCAGCACAGTATCCCATCTGGATTTCTGGTACCTAGCAGCATAAGCCATATAATTTGCCTGTCTGAGGCCCAAAGATGCTGCCATGTACTGTTTCTTTGCCACAGCATCAATCTTCCTGGAGTCCTTCTCAGTGGGGTGTGAAGCTAGGGGAATATTGGCCTTATCACAGGCTGCAGCCTGCACTACCCCCACATGGCTGCATTGTTGAGTGAGGAAATCAGTGTCGGAGCCTGATAAGGTATATATACCTCTTGTCCATCCTTTTATCCACAGGAGATATAGTGTGAGGAGTTTTTAAAACTTTTACTGTCTGTTTCCGAAAAGATTTATGCAAAGGAATCGACAGTCTCCTAGACTCTGGAATATCCATCATTTCTACATAGTCCGGCTCCTCTTGGTCATCAACAGCTTCCTCACCAGGGAGCTGGAGAGTTTCAGCAACTTTTTTATAAAACACGAAATGAGAAGGGGACTCAGAAAGCCTTGGAGGAGAAACCCCTAAGGGTCTATCTGGAGAGATGTCCGGTTCAATGGGCACATCCAGATCTTCAAAACCATATTCACTCTCCTCATATTCCTCTTCCCCCTCCTCCGGTTCACAAAAATCCTCAAAATCATAATCTTGAATCGGTGGAACCGGCCGAACCCAGACGCCTCCCTGATGGTGTCGGTTCGGGAACCGTGAGAAGAGACTGGACAATTTGAAATGCTTTAGCTATTTCTTCAGCAGTTGGGGAGAGAACTTTTGGCTCTATGCTAGTTGACTTTCTAGTCCTTTTTGCTGGAACCGGCTCCTCATTTGCCCGAGGAAGTATCGCCCTGGTCAGAGGGCACTCCCTCCGGTTGGTACCGAACCGGGCTGGCCATCCGGATCAGCGGACTTTTTGGCCTCCCTTTCCCTGAGCCTACCAACTCTCTTATCTATGGTGGCAGCAGGGAAATTCTGACAAATATGGCAGTCTGAATTGAGGTGGTCAAACCCCAGACAATAGACACATGTGGTGTGTGGGTCAGCCTTAGCAAAAGCTTCCCCACAAACACTACAGTGTTGAAACCCAGTGGGTCCGGTTTTTCTTTTGGGTTTCTCAGACATAATGCCAGCCTAACCAACTTGCCCGTTTATGGCAATCCACCAAGCAAGACACCCTTATCGGTTCCCAACCGTGTCACGGGTCGTGGAAAAAACCGTAATGAAATCCGTTTTTTTTAGAACCGATAAGAACCGGGAACCGCACTCTAAAAAAGGACTAGTAGATTTAAAGACAACCTGATCGGTTCAAACCGAACCGATAATGAATTACAAGTTCCACACAGAAAAACTAAATGTAAAACCTATCTATTACTTACATTACCACAGACAGAGCTTGAACCGACCGGTTGTGGTTTAATTTCGGTTGAAAAACTGACAAAATAATACTTTAAAACCGACAACATGAACCGAGCAGAAGCAGAAATCTCCGGAGCGACTGTTCAGTGAGGCGGAGTAAAGAATCTGACAGTTTGCGTTTGAAGAACAACAGACAGAGTTTTCAACTGAGCTCACGCTCTAAGTTCCATGCCTGCATGGAAAGTTAACTATTTCACCTCCGGAGCAGTTCGAAGATGGGGACTTACTGCTATTGTCATAATATAGCAAGACTTCATGTTGTTTGAAACAAAGAATTATATATCACTTACATTCTCTTCAGCCCTGCCCCTGTGGCAGAGCTCTGCTGCAGAGTATCTACTCCACTGAAGGCAGAAGTAAACTGAGGGAGACAGGAAGTGGAGGGCTGGATGTCCCCTGCTGCAGAGGTCTGATTCCTGCCTGTGTCAGTATCAGGAGGTGGAGCCCAGGAGTAAGGAAGTCCGGAGGCCAGCTTAGGGGAGAGAGAAGAGGGGTTACAGTGTCCTGAGAGCTCTTTCCCAGTTAGTTTGACCACTACCAACACTGACCTCTGGGTGGAGACACCCATTTCAGAACTCAGGCCCCTTAACTTACTACTAGCCAAGCAGGCAGGGGTAGTTGCCCTTGGGATAGCGCCACCTAGGGGTTGCAAGAACATAGAGTCACAACGGAACCACAAACTACACTCAGCAAATAAATATACATCATTCAGGGATAGGACTATACAAAATGATCAACAGAGCTTACTCCTCTCCATCCAGTTACCAAAACTGCACATACTGCGTGGCATCAGATAAGAAAAAATTACTCACCTTAATAATCTTGTTTCTTCCAATGTATTCTTCAATATTCATAACTCTCTGCAGTTGGCCTGCTAGTAGAGCTGCCCGGAGAATGGAACTATATGCTAATGATGGAATCACTGGCACGTGACAATTATTCAAACTGCTGCCCCCATCTGCTGCACGTTCTATCAACGTCTCAGATTCCTAGGAAGCCCACAAGGCAACCTATTTTAAAAATATTCAAGCCTGAATGCTGCTAAATACAGCATAACTATACTTTATGTCTATACAATAAAGCTGATACTAATGATTATGGTATCAGTCCTACCTCAAAATGACCAGAATCACCTGGGAAAAAAGAAAGGGTAAGATAAAACCCCACAGGATTAAAGGTGTGTGCACCTGTGTTTGGGACCATCAGGTAAGAAGACCATTCAAGAGGCTTCTGGAAGGGGAGGTAGGGAGGGACAGTTATGAATATGGAAGAATAGATTGGAAGAAACAAGATTACTAAGGCGAGTCATTTTTTTTTTCTAACCCCATGTATTCTCGTATTCATAACTCTCTGCAGACTTCAAGCCAGTACCTCTGGAGGTGGGCAGAGAACCTACTTAGGAAAGAGGCTCTGAAGGACTGCTGTGCCAAAGCTGGCATCACTTCTGGACTGCAAGTCCAAACTATAATGTTTAGTAAAGGTGTGTACCGTCCTCCAGGTAGCTGCTTTACAGATCTCCACTAAAGGATATCTTAGAAGCTACTATAAAGCAGCTGTGCCCCTAGTAGGCGGGCCTGAGGCCTGCTGGGGCCTGTTTTCCAGATTTTGTGCAACAACTCTGAATGCACTGAACTATCAAGGAGAGATGGATCTCTTGGATGCTGGGGTGCCTTTCCCACATCCCCATAAGTGAGAAAAAGTTGTTGTTTATCACCTCTGTGATCCCTGGTGTGGGTCAAATAATAACTCAATGCCCTTTTACATCCAGACTATGAGTCTGCGCTCCTCTGAACTGGCATGTTCTATGGAGAAGACTGGCAGTGTCATGGACCGATTTAAATGGATATCAGAAACCAACTAAGCAAGAAACCTCCTATTAGTTTGAAGTACTATATTATTATGAAAGGATATATAATCCTTTTCCACACATAATGCTTGCAATTCACTTGATCTAGCAGAAATGACTGCCACCAAAAACACAGTTTTCCAAGTGATATACTGCAAGTGGGCTGATGACATTGGTTCAAAGGGAGGTTTCATGAGCTGAACAATGCAAATGTTCAGATCCCATACAGGGACTGGCTCTTTAATATGAGAATGTAAGTGCTATAGCCCTTTAAAACACTTTTTGAAAATGGGATTAGATGCAAGGGAAACATTGTTCCCTGCAGAAATAAAAGTTGAAATTGATGCCAAATGCACCTTCAGAGATGTACGTTTCAGACCTTGTGAGTGCAACTCAGTAAGATATTCCAACAGCACTAGAATTTCTGCCAGGGAGGGAGAAATATGATTGGCATCACACCAAATAGAAAACCTCTTCCATTTTGCATTATAGGTTCTCTTAGTAGATGGTTTCTATATCCTTTTAGGATATCCAGAACAGGTTGAGAAAGTTGTAAGTTTGCAAACTCTAAGTCCTCAAGAGCCAGGCCTTGAGCCTGAGAGACCCGAGATTCGGATACTGGATCTTCCCTTGGTGGGAAGTTACTAGACTGTGCCTCCTGGATAGGAGGATAGGTCTGGACACCGACATTGACAGCAGAAGAGCGTACCATGGCTGCCTGGCCCAATCTGGTGCTATCAGTATCATGGACGCAGGCTGTGACCAGAGTTTGAGTAGCACTCTGAAGATGAGAGGCAAAGGAGGAAAAGCATACAGATGCCTTCCTGATCAGTCTAGGGCTAGAGCATCCAGGGGTATTGTACCCCTGACTGGTGGCCTGCAACAAAACAGGGGCAACATGTGATTCGTGACAGGCAAAGGGATCTGCCTCTCGAGTGCCCCATCGTCTGAACACTGAGTTCAGTACCTGTCTGTTCAGAGACCATTTATAATGTGCCTAGTTGATCCTGCTTAAGGCATCTGCCAGGGCATTGTCCTTTCCTGGTACATGAATTGCCATAGGAAGCTTTTAGTGAGTAAGCCAGTTCCCAGATGTTCATGGCCTCTGTGCACAGGGGATCTGACCTTGTTCCCCTTGCTTGTTTATGTAGAACATTGTAGTGGTGTTGTCTGTTCTGACCTGCACCACCTTGCCCTGCATGAGCTGACAAAAACATCTTAGTGCCAGAAACACTGCTTGGAGCTCCAGCAGATTTATGTGGAGGAGAGACTCCACACTTGGCCAAGTGCCATGGGTAGTGTGCTCTCCTATATGAGCACCCCATCCTAACAGAGAAGCATCTGTTTTAGGAATGACTATGGGGGTTTCCCTCTGAAAGGGAACTCCTTCCCTTAGATTGTGGACGTCTGTCCACCACTGAAGGGACTGGATCACAAATTTTGTTACAAGAACCAATTTTGACATTGTCTTTTCTTCAACACCCGTGTGCCTGTAGATGAAATAATGTCCCTCATTCAAAGTCTTGCTCCAAAGACCACTCCTCTTGCTGCAGCCATGTGTCCCAATATTTGCAAGTATCCCCTTGCTGGACATGGCCTTCCCAGCTCGAATGAGGCAATCAGTTGCAGAATAGACTGAACCCTGTCCTTTTAAGGTATTCAGTTCTGCTCCAATGAAATGCAGGACTTGAACTGGTGAGAATGGACTTTTCCTGATTTAACAGGAAGCCAGAGAATGTAACAGATTTTTTATTTCCAGGTGTGCTTTCACCTGCTGAAATGACTTTCCCACAACTAGCCAGTCATCAAGATATGGAAAAACTGAAATGCTACTACCACTGACAGGCATTTTGTGAATACCCTTTGGTGCTGGGGTGAGACCGAAGTGCAGAGCTGAGAACTGGTAGTGACCTGAAGGGAGTCTGAATCAGATATTTTCTGTGAGACTCCCTTACGGGGATGTGGAAATAGGCATCTTTTAAAAGGGAGGCAGTATAGCATAGTGGTTTAAAGCTCTGAGCTGCAAATCTGGAGACCTGGGTTTGAATCCCACAGCCCCCACTTGCATATACTGTGTGACCCTGAGTAAGTCACTTAACTTCCCTGTGCTCCCAGGTCGTACCTGTAAACACGCTTTCAGCTTAGTGTGCCACTCCTGGTTAAACAATTAAAAAAAAAAAAAAAAATCCAGAGATGCCAACCAGTCTCCCTGCTGGATGACAGGCAAAATTATAGACAGGGTTACCATCCTGAATTTTGGTTTTACCAAATATTTGTTCAGATGCCTTAGGTCTAGAATAGGCCACCACTCCCCATTTTCTTTTTGGTAAGAAAGTACCGAGAATAAAACCCTCTGCCCTCTGAAGGTTTGCACCTGCTCCACTGCTTTTATGCTGAGCAAGGTTTAAACTTCCTTTTCTAGGCGCTGTTTTTCAAGAAGAGAGGCTGGTTTGAACAGCCTCGACTTCAGAGAAGGAGAGATTTGAAAGTTGAGACCGTCCCTGACTCACTAATTCCAATACCCACTTGTCCATGGTTATGGCCTGCCAGGCCTGGAAGAAGAAGTGAGCCAGTCTGCCCCTACTGGTATGGGGAGGTGGCCTTGGCAAGAGAGTCAGGGATTTTGTTTTGGTGGGGCCTGAGCCTGGGCCGACTGGGAACCCCTCCTGGAGCCCCTCCTACCTCTGGCCCTGTAATACCCAGTCTGCTGTGGGTATAGCTGCAGCTGTGGGAACAGCTTTAGCTTGACAGAAGGGCCTACCATATGAGGACCTTCCTCTGCCTCCCCTTCCATAAGGCCTATATGAAGCAGAAGACCTGTCCTTAGAGGAATTACTCTTATAGGTGGCTTTGTAGTCATCCACCTTCATATACTCCTCGGTTTGTTTACCAAAGAGGGAATGATCTTGTACAGGAAAGTCCATGGCCTTAGTCTGGGTGTCCTGTGTTAACTTTGTAGCCCTTAACCAAGCAAACCTTCTCAGGGTTACAGTCAGAGCCATAAACCTAGCAGCATTATCATTGGCATCTGCCGCCATCTGGAACTGGTATTTAGACGCTTCCAGTCCAAATCTGGCCATTTCTGCTAGGTCAGAGATAGGGGAGGGAACGTTCTCTGACATGGCGAAAACTGACTGCCACAGTGTTTTTTGATACTGTGCAGCACGGGCCTGGTAATTAGCTTGTCTGACCCCCAAAGAGGCAGCTAAATACCCTTTTTTTGACATGCTGTCCATTTTCCATGAATCTTTCTTAGGAGAGTGAGAGGCTAAAGGAACCCTCGCCTTCTCACAGGCTTCCTGTTGGATTATACCCTGATGATCAGGGTGAAAATAGAAAACTTCAGCCCCTTTTCTGTCCAATTGGTACTTCTTGTCAGCCTTTTATCCAGAGGTGTGACAGAGTTAGGGTTCTGCAGGATTGTGAATAAATTCTTCTTGAAGAATTAAATAGGCAGAAAACATTTTTTAGTGGGTGTTAAACCCATCATTTCAATATACTCTGCCTCCTCATCTTCTATGAATTTGTCTTCTATGACCTGGTGGTAGCCAGGTCAAGGGCATCTACTATTTTCCTTACAAAGGAAAAGTGAGAGGAAAAATCCTCAGGCCTGGGAGGAGAGCCAAATTCTTGCTCTGGTGAGATTTCTGGTTCAATGGGCTCACCATCATCATCCTCTGGTATTTCATACTCCCCAGTTTCTATCTCCTGAGACTGGGGGTCTGAGGAGGGAGAATTCTCCCGAACCCTTGGAGGAGGAGGGGTTGGAAAAGGTATGAACCCCTGAATTGCCTCAATGATTTTAATAGCCCTGGCAATCTCCTAAGCAGTAGACAAGACTGTGAGACACAAAAGAATCCCCTGTTGGTGTTCCCTGGGGTTTGACGTGCTTGGCCTTCTTTGCCTTTTTGGAGGGGACTGGAGAGTCAGCTGGCTCACCCAGTCTTTTTAAAGAGGTTGATTCACCCTTATCAGGGGTGGTAAAAGAAGAAACTGCAGTTTCAACCGCTGATTTAGAAGGTGTTGGATGTTTTTTCCTGCAACCTCTCTGTTCTTTTCTCCAGAGTTTTCTGTGGAAATGATTTATAAATTTCACAGTCAGTATTTAAATGCGTGGTTTCCAGGCAGAACACACAGCTGTCACGCTTGTCTGCACTGGCGAACACTTCCCCACACTTCACGCAGTTTTTAAAACCTGGGGGACCAGTGTTTTTCTTAGGTTTTTCTGTATGCTCCATTTCCAGGAGAAAAACCTCAACTGCAAGAGAGTTTTTTTTTTTTTTTGCACGATCGATTCAGGAACCAATTAGGCCCCAAAGAGAACCGATGAACTTCAAACTCAGAACCGGGTCAGCGGTTCTCGGAACCAATTCAATGGTTCACCGTAACCGGGTTAGTGATTAAAAAAGAAACCGGGTTAACGGCTTTAAACAATACTGTAAAACACTTTAAACAACAACATTTTAAAGAAAATAAAGCGGAAAAACTCCACAACTAAGATAAGACTACTAGGTTCCCCAACGGTTATACTGAACTGTGAGGAACGAGAAATGAAACATAAATCTAACTAAACAAACTAAATGTTAGACTAAAGGCAACACTAAATGAAGGCGGCAGAAAAAATGTATAATTAAATGATTATACTTCACAGTATAATAGCGACCGACCTGAGGGAGCCTCCTGGGCATCCTGACTTGTGAGGCGATGAAGAAATCTGAGACGTTGATAGAACGTGCAGCAGATGAGGGCAGCAGTTTGAATAATTGTCACATACCAATGATTCCATCATTAGTATACAGTTCCATTCTCCGGGCAGTTCTACTGAGCAGGCTAACTGCAGAGAGTTATGAATATGAGAAAAATACATGGGGTTAGAATTGGTGGCACTGTCTTCAGGAAGTTGCAGATCTCATGCATTTTTAGAATGCAAAATTATACAAAAATTGTGACTAGATGTCTCCCCGCCCCGTTTTTTTTATTGTTTAATTACAGCAAATACACAGCTTAGTTTTATACATGTGATGTTCCATCAACCTGAAACTTTATTTAATGGATGAAATATAGAATAATGCATGGGGAAGTGTGGTTAATGAGGTTTTATGCATACCAGGGTGTCATGCCCAATAAACCCAGAGGCGAAGCCAGAGGGTTTACTGGACATCACACCAGGGTATGCCTAAATTCTCATTAAACAATGGCAAGAAAGAATCCTGGCTCCAGACTGGTCAGTTGGCCACCACAGCAGGGATGTTATCCTGGCATTACATCCCTGCTGATGGCATGCTGAGGGACAACCATACATTGCTTGCATCTTTTCTTAAAATAATATTTTTAAACACTAAATAAAATTCTTTAAAATACTTTTTTTTTTGTATAAAACAACGAGCCATTGTATAATAGGAATAATGCCCTCCAGGGTGGGTGTTATGCTGGGATAACATACCTTCTCAGGTGTTGGACACCCTAGGCCGGTGGCCTCGGGCCCAACCACCCGAGGTGGGATGTTATCCTAGCAAAACACCCTCCCTGTCAGGCATTACTCCTTTATTAACCGCACTGCCCCATGTTTTTTTTTTTATATTTACTGGTTTCTTTTCTGTCTTCCAAGTTCTGTTTTCAAAGTATTATCATTCTCTTGCTCCTCTACAAATTTTTGTCTGTCTGAATCGGCGCCCATTGTAAAACGGGAGGTCGCTGCCATTTTTAATTTTTTTTTTTCTTTTTTGCAGACTTAGAATTTATCTGTAGCAGTCTGTTTTCTGCTCATCGGAGATAAATCGGTGTGCAAGAAGAAAAAATTACTCACCACAGTAATGCTGTTTCTTCTAACGGAGTCTTGCTGTATTCTGACAATATGCAGCCAGCCCCAGCACTTGAACTGTCCCGGAGAGGAAAGAGTTAACTCTATGCAGAAGCATAGAACGCTGAGCTCAAGCTCAGTTTTCAAACCTCTGTCTCTGGTACTTACCAGTGGAACCGTCAGATTCTTAGGAGCAAACCAAGTACTAGACTATGGAAATTGTTTATATATAGCCAAAAGACAACAATTTGGGTCCCAAAAAGACTTGTCGAGAACACAAGAAAAAATTAAACATAATAATAGTAAAAATAAAACTACCCCACCCTTAAGGAGTGTACAAGGTACACCCCTGAGGTGCAACACTGTACCTGCCAGCCCATTTCCCAAAAACTAGGTTCTGAGAGGGAGGGAGGGAGGAGGTCAGAATACAGAAAGACTCCATTAGAAGAAACAACATTACTATGGTGAGTAATTTTTTTCTTCAAACATGAAGTCTTGCTGGATTATGACACTATGCAGACTACCAAGCAGTTCCCCCAGGGAGGAGGGAATGCAGAACCTACTTTGGGAACAGGCTCTGCAGTACTGGTGTGCCAAACCTAGCATCACTCCTAGCCTGGATGTCCAGAGAGTAATGCTTGGTGAATGTATGGACTGTTTTCCAGGTGGCTGCTTTACAGACTTCTAGCAAGGGTACATCTCTGGCCGCAGCCAGATTAGCAGCTGTACCCCTAGTCGAGTGAGCCCTCAGGCCTGGAGGGGGTGTTTTGTCCATTTTGTCATAGCAGAACTGTATATGAGAGACAATCCACCTGGCAACAGTTCTTTCAGTAGCAGGTTTACCTTTCCCCACTTCACCATAAGTGAGAAACAATTGAAGACAGTCATGCCTGCGTGCCTTAGTATGCTCTATGTAGTAACTAAGAGCCCTTTTAACAACCAAACTGTATAATCTTCTTTCCCCTGAAGAATGGTCAGTGAAAAACACAGGAAGGGACACAGACTGGTTAACATGAAAATCTGATACCACTTTGGGTAAGAACCTCCTATTGGTTCTTAGTACCACCTTATCCCTATGGAAGTAGATGAAGTCAGGTTCGACTGACAGAGCCTGTAATTCACTAATCCGTCTGGCAGAAGTAATAGCTACCAGGAACACAGTTTTCCAGGTCAAGTACTTCAGCTCAGCCGAAGCCAGAGGTTCAAAGGATGGCTGCATAAGCTGGGCAATGCAGACACTAAGATTCCAAGCCAGAGTAGGCTCTCGAAAAGGAGAGTTAATATGAACCAGACCTTTGAAGAACTTACTGAAAACAGGACGAGATGCCAGGAAAGAGCCCTTCCCTGCTGAAAGGAATGCAGAGACAGCTGCTAGGTAAATCTTCAGAGTTGCAGGCCTAAGGCCTAGACCATTAAGATAAACTAGATAATCTAAGGCTGTAGCAATGCCTGCAGAATCAGGCACAATGCTCTTCTGAGAACACCAAAGGCTGAACCTTTTCCATTTGGAATTGTTAGTTTTTCTAGTGGAAGGTTTCCTGGAAACCTTACAAATATCCAGGACTCCCAGAGAAAGATGCAGGCTGCATATTCTAACTCTTCAAGAGCCAGGCCTTGAGGTTGAGAGACTGGAGATTGGGGTACCAGATCCTCCCGAGAGGAGGTTAGGAGACTATCTCTTGGGAAGAGACAGGGACATGACAATGCCAGAGACAGCAGCAGATACCAAGGCTGTCTGGCACAATCTGGAACCACCAGTATCACTGTGCAGGGTTGAGATCCAATTTGATCAGGGCTCTGAACAACAGAGAGAGGGAGGAAGGCATGGAAAACCTGCCCTTCCAACCCAGAATGAGAGCAACCAGAGGAACAGTCCCCAGGACTAGAGATCTGCAACAAAATAGAGGAAATTGGTGATTGTCCAGGGCTGCAAAGAGATTCATCTCTGAAGTGCCCCATCTGGAGAAGATTACCTGTAGTATGAGAGGGTCCAGGGACCATTCGTGATACCCCTGGGAGATTCTGCTCAGAGCATCTGCTAGTACATTGTCCTTTCCTGGAAGGTGAACCGCTATCAGGGAAGGTCTGAAGAGAATAGGCTAGAGACCACAGTTTCATGGCTTCTGTGCACAAGGCCGTGGACCCGAGTGCCCCCCTGCTTGTTGATGTACCACATTGTGGTGGTGTTGTCTGTCCTGATTTGGACCACCTTGCCCCTGACCAACTCCGAGAAGACCTGAAGGACTAGAAATACTGCCCTAAGTTCCAGGAGATTGATATGAAGGAGAGACTCTTGTGGAGACCAGACCCATCAAGACATAAGGGCTCCCAAATGGGCTCCCCAACCTAGGAGAGAAGCATCTATAGTTAGGACTACTGTGGGGACTTGAGAGAGAAATGGAACTCCTTGTCTGACGTTGTCCTGGTCCAGCCACCACTGGAGAGCTTAGACCAGACTCTGAGTCACTGGAATCAATTTGGTGAGAGAGACTCTTTTCTGAGACCCAAAAGGACCTTAGGTGGAACTGAATGTCCCTCATCTGAAATCTGCCTCCTTGCACCACTGCAGTGGAAGCTGCCATGTGGCTCAGGAGTCGAAAAACTGCCTTGCTGGATGAGAGTCCAGAGGCCAAAAGAGGAAGCAAGATCTGTTAGAGCCTTTACCCTTGTCAGAGGAGGAAGGCCTTTGCTTGGATAGTATCCAGTTCTATCCTATGAAAGTAAGAAGTTGTACTGGTTGAGAACAGACTTTGGGAGATTGAGAAGAAACCCCAGAGAACTGAGCAGTCTCAAGATGGGGAGGTGGATCGGACCTTAAGCTCAGTAACCACTTCAAGTCTCTTCTTCTGCTTGGGGGGTGATGTACCCGACAGAGGCGGTGAGATGGAAAGGGGTGGGGGGTGGAGGCAGGGCCGGATAGCAGGAGGGCAGAGGGGAACTCAGAATGCGGAAAACGGGGGGAGCAGGGGATCAGAGCAGGAGGAGGAGAGGGGGGTAGAAGGAGGAAAGCGCAAGGAGAAGGACCAGTTGGGAGGAAAGGGCAAGGAGAAGGACCAGAAGTACAAGGAGGATACAGCAAAGGGAGCTGAGGATTTAGGCCAAGGGAGCACGAAAGGCAAGGAGGGGCTGAATGAGGCGGGAAGGAAGGGAGGGAGGACGAGCCAGGCTAGTTTAGCAAATGGGGGGAGGACCAGTTGCGAGCAGTGACGGGGGGAGGGTAGCGGAGTACAGAAGGATACTCTGGAGAGGAGGAGAAGCATAGGATCGGGAGGGAGGGGTGGCCAGGGCAAATAAGGAGGCGACGGTGGCACCCAGATGGGGAGGAGCAAGGAGCCAGCTGGGGAGGGCCGGTAGAAAGGATGAAGGACATGGAAGAGGAGGAAATGGAGTAAAAGGAGCGGTCAGAGTGCTCCTGCTGGGTAATTACATGATCAGGAGTATCAAATGGGATAGGGAGGGGGAAGCCTGCCCCGTTAGAACAAAATGCTTCCCTGGACTAACGATGCACAGGGCCAAGTATGAGGTGTATCAGCTGGAAAAGGATTGTGGAGGTTCCCCGGACATACTCGTCCACCTGGGTACCAATGACACTTAGGGAATTAGCAAGCTAGAGATACAGGCAAGGTTCAGGGAGCTTGCCAGGGTCTGGCATGACACAGGATGCGCGATTTCCTTCTCGGAAATTCTGCCGGTGCCAAGGGCCAGTGGGGAACACAAAAGGAAGATTAGGGAGATAAACCAGTGGCTCAGGGAGTGGCATGGGGCCAGAGAGTATGGGTTGATAGGGGATTGGGGTTGGGGGGAAGAGACCTGGGAGGATAAGTGGCTGTATGCTAGAGATAGGCTCCATCTCAATTTGGAGGGGAAGGAAATCCTTAAGTTGAAAATAGAGAGGTTCGTTGGTGAAAGGTGGGGTTTAAACTTGTGAAGGTGGGAGGGATGAGAAAAAAAGCTGTTGAGGGGGGTCCGATAAAGGAGGGACTCTGTCTCCACCCCCATGGGGAGCTGGAGGATTACAGGAAAAGACCGACTGGTAAGGTGCAGACCAGGGAAAGACAGAATCCTCACGGGGACGCGAGCAGGGAAAATGGAAGTATAGGAAAGGGAGGAAGGTAGTCTTTCTAAATGTCAGGAGCTTGGGCAATAAAATGCCTGAGCTCCAGGCGATGCTGAGGGAGAGGTGGATGTGGCAGTGGTCACTTGAGACCTGGGCCACTGCAGGGACAAGCTGGGACCTGACCCTGGAGGAGTTACACCATGTTCAGGAAGGACGGGGAGGAGGAAGGGGGAGGAAGGTAGCAACAATGGTCAAAACTGCATTGCCATAGGAGAGTGGAGGAGGTGGAGTGAACTGTGGAGGTGATTTGGGTCACCTTGATGGGGGGGCAAGAGAGTAAAAATAGGAGTGATGTATAGACCTATTGCACTGGCGGAGGAGCTGGAGGAGTCTGGTGGCAGATGTTGGGAGACACTGCAGATCGGGCAGGGGAAGGGTGGTGGTGGTGGTGTTGGGGGACTTAACATGACAGGAACTGACTGGGAGACTGATATCCTCTGTGGCCAGGGAACAGAGATTGTTGGATGTCTTTCAGGATGCGTTCCTAACTCAGCAGGTGGGGGACCAGGGAGGCGCGGATACTGGATGTAGTCCTGGCAGACAGTGACCAGACTGGGGGCCTGGAGGTAAGGGACCTGTTGGCAGGGAGCAACCATGCTACGATCTGGTTCTGCCTGAACCTAGGAGGGGTAGAAGGCTGCACAAAGACGTAGGTAACTGACTTCGGGGGCGGATTTCAAGGAAATGGGAAGGATCTTTAAGAAGCACTTGGATGGGATTGGGCCAGACATCTACACTAACAGTAGGCGGAAATCATCAGTTGGGGGCTGCAGGATGCTCAGGACCTGCGCAAGAGTAAGACGGAAATGCGGTAGGGGCCCGAAAACCCTGCTGGTGGACCAGGGAGGTTCAGGAGGTGGTTAGGGGAAAGAAAGCAGCCTATAGGCAATTTAAGTGCTCGAGTGAAAGGGATCGAGGGGAGTATGAGCTGATGGACAGAAGGGCCACTAGGGTGGTGAGGGCAGCTAAGGCAAGGAAAGAGCAAACCTAGCCAGGGAAATCAGGAGAGGGAACAAGGGGTTCTTTACATACATTGGGGAAAAACGAAGGGTGAAGGGGCAGATTAGCATGATTAAAACAGGGGAGAAATGGGCAAAAGACCCGAGGGGCAGGCTGAGGCACTAAATGAGTGCCGCCTCAGTTTTCACCAAGGAAAAGCGGAGGGCTGCATCATACATGGGAGGAGGCAGTGAAACTGAGGCAGGGGACCCTTACTGATCGGCGGGTCTGGGGAGGTGCATCACTGGCAGGTTTGGGGGGCAAAGCAGTGGGGCGAGTAGGGAGGTGGAAATCATGGTAGAGAGTGAGTCCTCTCAGGTCCTTTAAGATGGAGAAAGCACCAGGGCAGATAAATTACATCCCAGAGTGCTGAAGGAACTGGCGGATGTCCTGGAGAAACCCTGGCGATCTTCAGAATCTCTGAGGACAGGGTGGTGCCCCAGGACTGGAAGGTGGCATATAGTGCCTATCCACAGGGGGGATTAAAGGAGGTGGCAGGGAACTACAGGCCAGTCAGCCTGACATCAGTGGTGGGCATGGTGATGGAGGCATTATCAAGGAGAGACTTTGGGGGTGGGGGCGGGGGAGACCTGGAAAAGTTAGAGGCGCCTGGGCGATAGACAGCATGGATTTGTCCGGGAAATCATGATCACAGACCTAGTAGAGTTCTATGACCGGAGTGAGTGCCTTGGACCTGGGTAGACCAGTGGACATCCTCTTTCTTGACTTCAGCAAGGTGTTTGACTCTCTTCCTCATGGGGGCCTGTTGGATAAGCTGGGAGAAATGGGGTGGGAACTAGATGATCAGATTGATAGGCATCTGGCGAGGGTCATTAGTGGGGTCCCTCAGGTATTGGTCCTAGGGCCCCTCCTGTTCAACGCATACGACTCTGACATAAGGACAGGTATCAAGAGTGAGATGAGTCTCTCTGCGGATGACTCAAAACTGGGGGCAGTGGTGGATGGGGAGTAGGGAAGGGTGGCCCTACAGGGGGACCTGGAGGCTCTGGAAAGGGGGTCTAGGAAGTGGAAGCTGAGGTTCAATGCAGGGAAAAGTACAGTTACGCAAGAACTTACCGTAACAGTAGATCTTCGAGAGGAGCTCTTGCAGCAGGCTATATCAATAAGGACTATGCCGCAGGCACTAGGACCCTCCGGTGAAAACTTCAGCCAGCAGTACACAGCAGGGACCGCCCCCAATGCCAGCCCCACCCCGTCAGTCTGGGTACAAAAGGGGGCGGACCCAGCTCCACCTCAGTTTTCCCAAGGCCCGCAACAAGGCCTGACAAGAGAAGAGGACAACGCGACTGCAGAAGATAAAATGGAGATGTAAATGAAGATGGATCTGCACACCTCGAGGGGGAAGGTGGGTGGGAATTAACACCTGCTGCAAGAGCTCTTCTAGAATCTATTGTTACGGTAAGTTCTTAGTAACTGTACTATCTTACTCGAGTGGAGCTCTTGCAGCGAGGCTATATACAATAGGACTGAATACCAAGCAGTCCCACAAAGAGGTAGATGACCCCAGGAGGTGGAATATACCCGACTCCAGAGGCCTCAGGAGAAGCCCTTGCAAAACAGCTAGGCGAGAAGCCAGCTCGGCGTCTGGAGGCGATATCCAATCTGTAATGCTTGGCAGTATGCACTGAGTTCCAGGTGGTGGCCGCACAAATGCCCCTTCTAGAGACATTTCTCAGAGGCGTGAATAAAGCGAACACTCCTCTGGTGGAGTGACCCCTGACGGGCCAGTAGGGGACTTATTGTGTTTCTCGTAACAAAATGAGATGCAGTGAACTATCCACTTCGAGATAGTCTGCTTAGTCACCAGTCGACCCAAGCATTGTGGTGCAAAGGCCACAAAAAGTTGCTCCAATTGACTGTGCGTAGCCGTCCTCTTGAGGTAATACCTCAAAGTCCTGTGGACATCCAGTGTGTGGAAGAGAGCCTCCCCTCTATTGGAAGGGGAAGGAAAATAAACATGAAGGTCAACCGACTGGTTGAGGTCAACTCTGAAACCACTTTGGAAGAAACTTGAGATTAGTTCTGAGAAATCCTTTCCTATGGAAAACTAAATCTGACTCTTTACACATCAGAGCCTGAGCTCCGAAACCCTTCAAGCTGAGGTAACAGCAACTAAAAAACAAACCTTCCAAGAAAGGTAACACAGCTCACAATCTGCTGTCGGTTCAAAAGGAGGGAGGGTGAGTTTCTCCAACACAAAAAGGAGGTCCCAGGATGGGACAGGGTCCCGAATGGGAGGTCTCATATGCAGAATTCCTCTAAGAAAGGTGCGGGCGACATCCAATTGCGCCAATGCCCCATCTCCAACGAGAGCATGATAGGCGGAGATAGCCCATATACCTTGATAGAGGGTAACTCAGGCCCTTTTGAGTATAAGGAGGAGGTACTGCAGCGCCGAGTTCACTGGGCAGGTGGCCGGGATCAAAAGCTGTGTGATGCCCAAGACACTTCCACTTCATAGCCAGGCGGGCGGGTGAGGCTTTCTCACAGGCTGGGACAGCACCACTTCAGGAAACCCTGTATCTCGTTGAGTGCGTCTGAAGGAGCCAAGCATGTAGGTGTAAGGACCGAAGGTCCGGGTGGACTAGCGACCCTTGATCCTGGGACAGTAACTGCGAGCATTTGGGCAGCGGAATTGAAGATTCCGTTGATAACTGCTGCAGCAGTGGGAACCAAATCTGACAAGGCCATCTGAGGGCTATGAGGATCATTCGGGCCCTTCTGCCTGTAACCAGGCAGCACTCTCTGAATGAAGGGAAGGGTGGAAGGCAGAAACCTCCCTGCCCTGCAAAGGGATAATGCTTCTGGCCAGAAAACTCCAGGCGCTGCCTGCTCAGTGACAGAACATTGGCAGCTTAGCGTTGCATGGCGACGCAAGAGGTCCAGCTCTGGAAGACCCCACCTGTGGAAGAGCTGGTCTGCTACAGACTGTAAAGCTCCCACTCATGTGCTCTGGATCGCGACCTGCTGGGGCTGTCAGCCAGATCGTTGAGGATGCCTGGAGCATGCACTGCAGACAGCAGAATGCCCCGCTCAGCGCCCAGTACCAGAACTCATCGCCTCCCTGCAAAGGGAGTGCAGATGAGTACCTCCTTGCTTGTTGATGTAAGAAGGCGACCCGCCATGTTGTCTGTCTGAACAGAAGAGAGCCTGGCACCAGGTCCTCCTGAAAGGCCTGTAAGGCGTGAGGACCACTCGCATTTCAGTACATTGATGTGAAGGGACCATTCCTCGGGTGCCAAACCCTTGCATTCGGCAGAGCACCCATCGCCCCCCCCAGGTCCGATGCATCCGTTGTCAGGGTCTGACCTGGTGGCTCGGACAAAAGCTGCCCCTTTCTCCAAATTCCTGGGGTCCATCCACAAAGCAAATTCTCCTGACTGGCCCAAAGATCTTGACCGTGGAGTCTAGATCGTCGAGTATAGTCCCACTGCACCCTGAGCATCCATTGTGGGACCCTCATGTGGAGGCGGGCCAAGGGAGTGACAGGGATGGCCGCCGCCATGTGCCCCAGAAGCCTGAGGAAGTTCCGAGCTGGAACTTGAGGAGTTATTGAGATCTGTTCTGCAATCTCTGGCAGGCGATCTCCCCTGTCCTGGGGGAGGAAGGCCATGCCCTGGATGGAATCCAGGACCGCTCCAATGAAGACTAGCTTTTGACTGGGCTCCAGGGCAGGGATCGACAAATTTCAAAATGGCATGCTAGTCCCGGACAACTGGTCTGGTCAAAAATGGTAGTCCCAGAGTTCCGAGTGGTAGTCCAATACGCTTACATGAAAATTTTAACCAAACATCTGTAGAAATAAATTACATGGTGTGTCTGGGGTTGTTACTATTGTATTAGGATGGATGTAGATGTAGAAGAACTGTGTAAATCGAGAAAAACAATATTGAGTGACTGACTCCATCCAATTCCTTTCTTTTCTGAATGTTAATACAGCGGCAGGTCCAGGGTGGGACGATTGTACTGTGTGGGAGTACATTGCCCCATTACCAGATTTTGGGATGCCAAAAAGAGGTGCCTAGTTCCCGATGAGCCCTGGTGCCAGACCTGAGTAAACAAGTTTAAAATCTCACTTCCTTCACAGCTCATATACAAGGGAGGTCCTAGAGTACGGTAGGAGAAGAGACAGTAAAAAAATCATAAAAAAATAATAATAATAATAATAACAGGATATTGAATTGAAGGTACATGAAGAATATTTGGCAGCTGGAAAGAGGACATGTGCTGCGTAAAGAGGACATCTGGTGGTGACCCTAACTAACCATGTGTGCATGCAGGGCAGGCTGAAGTCTGTTTCAGAAGAGATTGGATAATTGTAGTGAAATGAAGCCAAGGCCATCAATCAACAAGCCATTCTGTGAATATAGCATGACTGTCATCAAGGGTAGACTGACTAGAGTTGGGAAGACAGGAAGATGATGATGGAGCACTACTAGGAGTACTTGTATTGGATCATCATCACTCATCAGGAGAAACGAAGCAACTAGCGGCACCACCAGCAGTAGATGTAGCAGTAACAGCAGCATGCCCATGAACATGTCTCGCTCGGACCACAGAGCAGCCAGTGGTTAATTGCAGGATCAGGATTAAATTCATGCAGTTCAGGACCTTCTACCGCTATCTGCAGGAGAGACTGTAGTGTGTCATCAGAAAGCCGTGTCCGTATTTTTGTTTTGATAAGGTTCTGAATAGAAAAACTCTTTCACACTTAGCAGTTGAGACACTCATAGTTATTAGTATTTCAACTAAGTCAAGAATAATTGCCCAATTTGTGGTGGTTTTTCTTTTAGTAATTTTGTATGACCTGCAATACGACATTGCAGCTGAAGATTTAAGCAGCATTTAAATGCAGCATACTCAGACTTTATATGTTCCTGCTGTCTTCTGTAGAAAAAATCAAAGTATTTAACCAGGTTTGCCAGTTCACAGGTCCCAAACACCGCTAGCTGGTCTCTCGGCAGATCAAACTGCTTGAAATCTAAACAGCTGAACCGTTTGAGAGGCACCTCTGAAATTTTTAAACCTCCTCGTCTATGTAGCGTTATTGCTGCATTTATTAAATTCTGCAGTTGCGTATCTCTTACAAAACTGACTTCTGGGCAGTTGCCTCTGAATAGGAAGGAACAGTCATCTCCTCCTCCTCCTCCTCCCCCTCCCTCTTTGACACAACATACTCCATCCATTTCTGTTCAGGTTTGTAATGGCTAAGAAAAGTTGCCATGTATTTCCCTGGTGATGTTTTCAGCTCCGTAAGCTGGAGTAGGCAGGTCTCAACAAGTTGTGGAACTTCCAGTATTACTATGTCATCTCTTTGAAACTGGAGTGACAGGTTTTTAGTATTGGCAGGAAGTCTTGTAGTATATATAGGAGTTTTACAAATTGTACACTCTGTACTTTATTTAAGAGGACGCTTGTTCTAGAACCTTCATCACCAGCAGCAGAAGATGCATGTTCTAGGTGTTGACGACAGTGGGTAGAGTTAACCTGAACTGCATGAACTGACCGTGACCTACTAGCAAGCCATCTCACTTGTTTTATAGCACTAAAGTGAGCAAGATCAGTATCCATGACATTTGCAATTTCTTTTAGTTCTCTCATTTTTTTGGGACTGTAATGATAAAACTTAAATATTCCCTTGAGTACTTTCAAGCTTTGACACAAATGTATTTTCTTTACCACATCAAGAACTGCCAGCTCTAACTTATGGGCAACACAGTGCATCACTAATTGTTGAGGACAGTGTTCCCGCAACTTTGCTATGGTTCCTCCTCTTTCACCCATCATGAGACTGGCCCCATCAAAATTTGCTAGAAACAAGGAATGGCCCTGCATTGTGAACATTTTGTAGGTTACTTAGAGGAAGATTTACTGACTCAAGTGCAGTCGTTATTGCGTGAAATACACCTTCTGCATGTGCATGTTCCAGTGGCACAGCTTGGATAAGCACTGTTCACACCAGTTTTGAGTTTGGGTCAACAAACCGTATGAAAACATTTTCCTACTCAGTTATACTAGAATCTGTACCACCGTCAGCAAGAACTGTCACATATTTTAACATCAATAAGAGTCTGCATCTGGGTTTGGGATATAACTGCTGATATAGCACACAGAAGTCCTGCTCGTTTATCATTGGTATAATTAGAACCAAGCGTTATCCCATTTTTTCTTGCAGTTCAAGAGCCACTCCATGTCCGAGAAAGGCGCGATTTTGGCAATGGAATATGCTGTGTTGAACAGGCGTGCATCTTGACCTTAGTGCCCTGATCCAACTGCGTAAATGCTTGATACAGTGGGGACTCAGTGATATCAAAATGTACCACCACGCTGACCACTGTGTGCAATCTGTTGATTCATACA
The DNA here is from genome assembly GCA_016271365.2 of Neoceratodus forsteri. Lineage (NCBI taxonomy): Eukaryota > Metazoa > Chordata > Ceratodontiformes > Ceratodontidae > Neoceratodus > Neoceratodus forsteri. Next base: position 209,651,359 of record JADMNL010000026.1, on the reverse strand, counting down.
CGCAAATGTGGATTGGACTTGTCATGAGCACGTAGTGACTCAATTCGAAAATTATTTGAGCCAGTGGCAAAAACATTAGGTTTCTTTGAAAAGGCTGGTACTGCAATGGTTGGATATTTTTCGCACATAGTGCAATACATCAGTTCTTTTTTTTCATCATATCTCAGCCAGTTATAAATGGTTAACCAATGCCTTTGAAACAATCTGGCCCTTTTCTCCTGATCGTATTTCTTATCTTTATTTGGCCTCTCTGGCCTCTCATCCTGCTCATGGAGCACTAAAGTACGTTTTTTAGGGAGTGGATGTAAACTTTCAGTTAAGCCTTCATTGCTTAATTCAAGACACTGATGATCAAGCTTATATCTCCTGACACAGATATAGGCTCATTGTCATTGTTATTACTCTTATCTGCACTAGACACAGAGGTGGACTGTGTTTCAGTTTCAGGTGGTGTATTGCTACTGATGGAGTCTGCTGTCACTGCTGATCCTCGTGAGGCTACTGACAGAGAGAGAAAAAGAGTCTGCTGTTTACTGCTCCTCCTACTCCTGTTCTGCATATTATGGAATTTATTTTCTTCCTCCAGTGATAATAAAATAAAATAATAAAATATATATAGTGTGTTTGTGTGAGTTTCTTTGGGTGCGGGGTTTGGTGGACTGGGTGGCAGACGGTGACACTGGGGGCCCCAGAAGGACACTACAATGAGCGGGTGCTAACCTCAAAATATCAACCAATCAACTTTTTATTTATTTATTTATTTATAGCCCTGGCCTAAAGCCCTCCTGCTTTCTTTCTCCTCCTCCTCCTTACTGCTACAATTTATTTTGGCACAGATAGACATTACTACATTTAACACAACACAAACTGCTCTTGCTGTCTCAGTGGCTGATCCTCCCCTCCTTCCTTATTAGGCTCACCACTGACTCCACAGTCTCAACCTAGCAGACAATTTAGCTCCAGACAGCAGTTCAAACTAAAAAGTTACAATGCACTGTGTTTCCTTGGATCACTGCACTAGTAAGTTCCTTCCCTGTTTATTTTGGTTAGTATACCCCTCCTGATTTCCTGGTTCCTTCAATTAAGTTATATAAAATATATAAAATATGGGAACAAATTCAATTCACTTATTTGTAATACTGCCCCTTATTGACTTTGTGTTTTCTCTCGTTTTTTTTTGGCTTCTGCAAAACACAGACAGCAAAAGGCTGGCTTCAACAATGTTCAACAATGTTCTCCCTCCAGCCCCTATTTTTTTATTTGTGTGAGCAAACTGATGGCAGCTTCATTTGTGTCCAGCTTGCGGCTTCCGCACCCCCTGCCACAGCGCGCCGATCACTGACCTCGGCTCACACAACCCCAACCTCCTCGCTAACTACTCTCCCTGGCTTTTATTTTTATTACAAGCAGTGCCCCTCGACTCGTAGGCCTAATCAACTTCTCACGAACAAACTGCTCTGGGAACAGTACGCACGTCCTTCTCTCTGTGAAGATGAGAGAAGTGAGTCGTCAGATCGTGTCCCAGATCAGTCTCGCCAAGCCTACGCTGGAGCCAATGTGCGCCTTACCCTTCAGTGAGCCTCGGATGGATTTGCTGCCACACATGCCAGTCTCATGACTGGCTCCTCCTCTGTTTCCGTTTTGGCCGCTGCTCGTACCCGCTCCACGCACTGTACCCGCTCCAGGCGCTGTTTCTGTTCCCCTGCTGCCGACCTGCCATATCACGTGAGTGCTGCTCTGTGGGTCAGATGACCACCAGGGGGACCTGGAGGCTCTGGAAAGATGGTCTAGAAAGTGGAAGCTGAGGTTCAATGCAGGGAAATGCAAGGTACTCCACCTGGGGGCCAGAAACCCAGGTCAAGTGTACACCCTGGGGGGGGCGGGGAATGCTACAAGTCTCGATGGCTGAGAGGGACCTGGGGGTGGTGGTGGATGTCAAGATGAACTCTGGGATCACATGATGCAGAGCAGGAGATAGCGGCAACCTCCCGTATCTCCCTCCGCCCAATCCTAAAATAGCAGTTTTTCTATTTTATTGCAACTCCCTCTCTGCCCGGAGAAGTGGCGGAAAGCCTCAGGGAGCACCCGGTACAAGAAAATGGAAACAGACCTTAAAGACTCACTGCCCAAATACACGCACCCGTCAACTCCCGAGAAGGCCCCAAAGAAAGCCCGGGCCTCGGGTAATCTGCAGCTCACTCCAACAATGCCCAGTATCCCTGAAACAGAACCACTCACTTTGGTTAATTTTTTGAAAGAATTTCAGCCGTTTCGCGAAGAAATGAAAGAACTTACGGTTGAAGTTAAAGGCATGTCCCGGGCTCTAGATGACTTAACTCGCAGGACTACTGATGTGGAGGCTCGCATTATCTCGGTGGAACGGAAACATGGAAAGCTGGAACCCAACATGATAGCGATGAAACAAAGGATCAATAAACTAGAAAACAAGGTCGAAGACCTTGAAGGCCGTCTCGCCGCAACAACGTAGTTATTATTGGCCTCCCAGAGAGGAGGAGGCTCAGAACCAATCAATTTGCCCAGCGCCTCATCCAGAAAATAGCTGGCCCTTCACCTTGTGGCCAAGCATATGTCATCGAGAGGCGCATAGGGCATTGAGGCCATGCCACCACCTGGTGCACCACCCTGCGTTCATTTCAAATTTTAAATTATCTAGAGAGACAACACTTCCTGAATAAAGCCAGGACCTAAAACAAATATCTTGGGAAGGCTCAGGAATAAGGGTGGTTCAAGACCTGCCCCTGTCCATTCGGCAGAGGAGAGAAGACATCGTTTCATGCCTTGATTACTAGGTTGATGGCTGCAAACATTCGATCCGGATGAGGTATCCAGCCGATTCAAGTGCTGGCAAAGACACCTGGCATAACTTTGACAATGCAGAAAGTGCGCAATTGGGGCTAAGGCAGCTGTTCCCAGATTTATTTCGGGACCCATGAAGTTGTTACTAGGGCGGTCATTAAAAATTCTGCTTGGTGGATTGACTCTTACATCTGACAAGGAAGCTTTGGCACATAAGATCGCTATGTGGAACTGAGCCCTCAATACTCTGGAGTAACCCCCTTTTTTTTTTTTTTTTTTTTGAGACACCCTCCCCAGAATGAGGATGTAAATTTGACCTGAATCACTTCTCAATCCTTATAACACACCCTTGAACTTTGGAGACCACGGAAAGGAGAGCCATTACGGAGGAGAACTGGTCTTTCTTGCAGATGGGACAAAAATGACAGAACTGTGTTTTATTCGATCATTTTAGTATACCATCTGTATATTTCACATGGCAATCTCTTAGGAACACTGTAGGCCCTTTGCCTATTATGGTTTTATTTTGCAATCCCCCCTTTTTTTACCGCTTTGTCAACCACCGTAGGTTCTGGGGGTCGAGTATAGACAGGGAGGGACAGAGTTAATCTAGCCAACAATAACTCTGCTATTTTGGACTTGACCTATTCTTTGAATATATTAAGAAGGGTGGGGGAGGTGGACACTCATTGTTCTGGTATCATGTTTGTTGATAGCTCGGCGGGATAAGGGTGGAGGGTTCTTGGGGTTTAGGGTATGTTTCTGTTACGGGGTTTATGGGATTTTGGGGGAGGGGCCTCTTGCAGCACTCCTTATTCTCTAGGCCCATTAGCACAAGACTGGTATCTTATTTGTTTAGGTTCTGAGTGATCTTACCATATGGCTAGGCACATTAATGTGGTGTCCTGGAATGTGCACGGACTTAGCTATAAATCTAAACAATACAAGGTCTTAAAACATCTAGATTATGTGAAAGCAGATATTATGCTCTTGCAAGAATCACATTTGATGAAAGCCGAAATCAGCCAGTTATGCAGACTTCAAGTTGGTCAGATTTTTGCCTCAGAAGGGAGTTCCCAAAGCAGAGGGTCATGGTTATGGTTCATAAATCACTCCCATTTCTTCCGACTCAAGTAATCGAAGATAAGTTTGGGAGGTATGTCTTCGTAAGGGGTACTTTGTCAACTTTAGAAATTATTTTGGTTCAATCTACGGCCCCAATATTGACACCCCAAGCTTCTTTGTTCAAATTATGGAAATACTCTCTCCCTGGAGTAACCTGCCAATAGTGTTAGGGGGTGACCTCAATCTGGTTATAGACCCATCAATGGACAGATCACCCTCTGTCAGGAAAGGATTAACCCCGGGTCAGAGGGCTATCAGGGAAATGATGGACGGACTAGGCTTGTGTGATGCCTGGAGAGTGTTTCATCCATCAGTAAAAGATTTTACCTTTATCTCACAAGTGCATAACACCCTATCCAGGATAGACTATATTTTAATTTCAAATACTCTCTTGGCTGGGGTGTTAGACACTAACATTGTTTCTGGGCCATTATCGGATCACTCTATGGTAAGATGTATTCTTACTTTTTCTATTCTATCTAAACCAGAGAGCAGATGGAAAATTAATCAGATTTTAAAGGATCCCAAATTAGTTAAATACCTTTCAGAACAAATAACGGAATTTCTCTCCTTTAACCTTAATTCCACCAATAAACCGGATATGGAATGGGGAGCTTTTAAAGCTTTTATCCGGGTATTCTGCTTGCTTGGCCTCTCGAAGAAAAGAAAAGGCAAATCATATTTCGAGCTATTAACCAAAATCCGGGATAAAGAAAGGGACCTTCTGACTCCTCCTCAGAGGGTTATAGGCAGGAATTATTTTTGTTAAGGACTCGTACCTTAGAATTCTAAATGAACAAGTTGAATGGGCTTATATAAAATCTAAAGCTACTTTCACAGATCAAGCGAGAAAGCAGGCGACTATTAGCTAGAAGAATTAAGCAACTAGAGTCTTCCAAGTGGGTGTCAGCTATTAAGCCCTTCAGAGGGGTCCACTCAAAACTTCCCTGAGGACATTTTAAATGAGTTCGTTAAATATTTTAAAAAAATCTACGGACCTATGAAAGACCCTCCATCTGAAGATAGGATAGATCATTTTCTGGAAATTAAATTTCCATCATTGGATGAAGTAGACCGACTTCAGTTATTGGCCCCATTACAGTAAAAGTAGTATACCGGATTATTAAATCCCTCCCATTAGATAGAACACCAGGCCCAGATGGCCTCTCTGCCAATTTTACAAAACATTCTCCAAGGAATTAATCCCTGCTTTGTTCACGATTGTTCCAATGTATCCTGGATGGTGAAGCCTCTGATAAATCTCTTTTGAAGCTCTAATGAGTGCTTTTACCTAAGCGGGTAGACCCCTGATCTTGTTGCCAACTATAGACCCATCTCCCTTCTCAACCAGGACATTAAAATTCTCACCAAGATATTAGCTGATAGAATAACTAACGTCCTTCCGGGATTAATTGGACCTGAACAGGTGGGATTTATGAAGAGCAGATCATCTGCGGACCACTTGAGGGTCTTGGATCATGTCTTCTCGGCCTCCAGAGACTCAGATCAACCCATGGTCCTTGTTCTCTGGATGCCGAGAAGGCATTTGATGAGTATATAATAACTTCCTCATAAAAGCTATGAGATCTTTTGGTTTCCTCAACAATTTCTAGAATGGATCCAAGCCATTTACAAATTTCCATCATAAGAATTACCTGCAATGGAGCTACCTCATCTTTATTTAGACTCTTCCTAGGTACCAGACAAGGCTGCCCTGTCTCCCACTTCTTTTTAATTTATATACTGAACCCCTTATTATACGGATCAAACAAGAACAAGGAATTCAGGGTATCCAAATTCGGGAGTACACACTGAAAATTTTAGCGTATGCAGATGATCTCCTTTTGCAAATATCACACCCATCTTCCTCCATTCCAATTCTGTTAGATATTATTGATGAGTTCGGCTCTATCGCTAATTATAAGCTTAACATCAGCAAAATCGGTGGCTTTCCCCTTGAATTTTAGAACAAATGCACACGAGATTACCTCTTTCGGACTGGCTTGGAATGCTAAGCTATCAAGTATCTTGGTCTTATGTTGACTAGAGACACATCTCGCCTAAGGCAGAATAATTTAGACTTGGTGCTGCGTGATATTGAGACGGACCTAAGGAGGTGGGCAGTTATCCCCTTGTCTATTTGGGGTAGAATTAATCTGGTAAAAATGAACATTTTCCCTCGATTATTTTACCCCATTAGTATGTTAAACGTTTGGCTCCCAATTAAATGGTTTAAGAAAGTTCATAGAATTATCTCTGGTTTCATTTGGAACTACAAAAAACCCAGACTGTCTTACTTTAAATTGTCTGCTCCTAAAATATCTGGAGGCTTGAGACTTCCCCACTTTGCGGTATATTACTGGGCTAGCCATGCATCAAAATACCTTCGCTGGATTAAAAAAATGGATGATTCACATGTTGACAAATACGTACCACTTTGGTTAAACATAGAGGTATCCCGGATTCTGGAATCTGGCCTTAGGCCAGAGGCCCTGCTATACTGTCCCCTGAAAGCTCTCCCCTCAGCTCTTGCAGACAACCATTGAAACCTCAGTTAGGGTACATATACAACTATGTTCATTTTTAAAGTATTGTCACATTGGGGATCCGGCTCAACCAATAATGGGTAATCCTAATTTTTTAATAGGTGGAAAACCTATCCAGAATATTTGGCTACCTTTATTGGGAAAAGTGTTGGTCAAAGAGTTGCTTGATGAGGGGGGTAATTTACTTACTTCGACCGATATTTTGAGCAAGTTTCTGATTCCCACGCGCCTGATTTTTAAAATATTTCAACTCCGTCATCTCCTAGTGGAGAAGCTGAGTATCCTGTCTAAGGATTGCGGACTATCTGATTTTGAAGCTACTTTGACACCAATAGTCCGAAAAGCTCATGCCATTTCCGCAATATATAGTATTTTGATTGCCTGGTTGCACCTAATATCCATGCCCCTAAACAATACTGGTTGCAATTGTTTCCAGAACATGTCTTTAAATGGGATGAAATTTGGAGGGCGTGTCATAACTTTTTGGTACAAGACAGGCTGAGGCTAATGCAGTTCAAGTTATTACATAATTCTTATTTCTCCCCTGCAAAATTAGCTGAGAAAGGCATGGCCTCCTCATCTTCATGTTTCAGATGTCAACAAGGGGTTAGGGATTTACTTCATATTTTTTGGTACTGTCCGAAAATTACTGGGCTATGGGAGACTATTAAGAACAACCTTGATCCCCTCTTGGGACTCGAAAATTTATTTACCCCTGAGGTCTGTATTTTAGGAGATATGACTCGGGTTGGTGTCCGGCGCAGGAAATATATGGGGCTGATCTCGGCTTCAGTCAAAAAGCTAGTTTTGAGGCATTGGAAAGATAGCATAGAGATCTCGTATGGTGAATGGTTGCAGGAATTTTTAGCTAACCTTAGAACGGACAGAACCATTGCAAGTTTGCAATACAAACTTTCTAATTTTAATTATACCTGGGGTTCCTTATATACCTTTTTTCTGTGCCACTGTAATTGGTATGAGTTTTCCAGTCAGTCTGTTCCTGTGTGCTGTGCAAAAGATGGGTGCTTGGGATGGTGGGGGTTTTAGGAGGGAGGTGAGGTCTACATCCCGACAATTGGTCCTTTTACTTTTGTGTGTGGCAATTAATTTTGCTGTCATCTTGTTACCTTTCTGGATGTATTCCTCAAAGTTGTTAAATCTTAATAAAATTTGAATGGAAAAAAAAAAGATGAACAACTCTGAAACTTGTAGGAGGCAGCAGCCAAGGCCAACAGGATGCTGGGATGCATCGCTAGGGGATCACCTCCAGAAGGAGGGAAGTGATACTCCCTCTGTATAACTGCTTGGTGAGGCCGCACCTTGAGTACTGCGTGCAGTTTTGGAGGCCACACTTAAAGCGGGACATTAACCTCCTGGAGAGGGTCCAGAGGAGGGCAACTAAAATGATTTGGGGCTTGGGGGACAGGACCTATGAGGAGAGGCTCGAAGAGCTAAATATGTACACATTGGAAGAGAGAAGGGACCGGGGACATGATAGAGGTCTTTAGGTACATGAAGAGGGTAAATAGGGGAGGAACAGTGGGTGCTTGAAGGAAGGAGGAAGGGGCCACTAGGGGCATGGCTGGAAGCTGGAGGGAGATTCAGGGAGAAAGGAGGAGGTGCTACTTCACTGAGAGGTGGGTGGAGCCATGGAATGCACTGCCTAGGGGGCTGGTGGAGGCAGAGACAGTGGAGGGTTCAAGAGGGGTGGGACAGGTACAGGGAAGGGTTCTGGAAGCAAATCCAATGCAGCAAGAATATCCAGAACTGGGAAGGGAGAAGCCAGAGAAGGCGAGGGGGACAGCAAGGTCAGCACCCAGGTTGGGGACTGACCAAACGAGCAGATACGAAAGACCGTTAGGCCTATTCTGCTGGCATTTTAGTATGTATGTTAGTATTAGCGGGATGTGAGGAGGAGGATAACGGGAGAATTTTGGTGGAGTGTTCGGGGGGAAACTCCGTGAACTCCAGCGTGTGTCCCCTCCTGATGATATCAAAGACCCATTGGTCCACAGTGATTGACTTCCACCCTTCGAAATGAAGGAAGAAGCGGCCCCCAACCAGCTCCCCTGGATCTTCCCGCGGAAGTGGGGGAGTGGAAGGGAGTCATTGGGCTGAGCCGGGTGTAGGCAGAGAGGCCTGGGAGGACTTGGGCCCATGGGCAGGAGCTCCACCAGGCTGCTGGTTCCCAGATCTCCTGCGAAAGCCTTCTCTCTGCCCCTGTTGGTTGCTACAGGCATGACCGTGACTGCCTGAGGACTTACGAAAAGGCCGTTTTCGATGTCTTCGCTGGTCACCATAGTACATCTGGCGGACCGACCAGATTGACTTGCCCGATTCCTGGAGAAGAGAAATCAAGGCTTCCGTCTCCTGCCCAAACAGCACGGTACCACGGAAGGGCAAATCCTTGATACCGGCCTGCAGATCCTGGTGAAAGCCGGAGACTCTCAACCAGGCGTGGCGCCGTAGGCACACCCCGGAAGCGGCTGCCCTGGCTGCCATATCTGCCGTGTCATACGAGGCTCTCAGGACATGGGAGCCTAAATCCGAGTCCGATTTTAGGACGTCCAGGAGCTCTGTCTTCTGCGCAGAGTCTGGAAGGGTCTTCAGCAGCTCTTGCCCCTCTCCCAAAGCGCATGCTGGTACTGAACCATATGCGTTAAGAAGTTGCGGGAATGTATGGAATAGGTGGAAGCAGCTTACACCTTCTTACCCACCTGGTCCAAACAGCGAGACTCCGGTCGGGAGACTGAGAAATGAGGTGCTTCGGCAGCCTGGACTTATCGTGGGCAGCCATGATCACCGAGGAGTCCGCCTGAGGGTGTTCAGCGAGGAAAGCTTTTGCCCTCGGGGCCTTGTACAGCCTATCCGACTTCTTTGGAACAGCCGGGACTGAAGCTGGATGTTTCCAGGTAGTCTGAGTGAGGTCCTGGAACGTATCCACCAAAGGAGGGATTACCAAAGGTTTAGGCTCCTTTTGCCTCAGGTACTTTGCTAACCTCCGGCGTTCCGGGTCCAGGTCCTCAGTCTCCCACTCGTTGGAGGCCTGGATGTGTCTCATGACATCCATAAAGGTAGGATCGTCTGGAGGCGAGCGAGGCTGGTCCTTCTCTCCCGGGGAGCGCTGCAGACAGAGAAAAAGTTGAGAAAGACGACGATGAGGAAGATAGACTATAGGATTTTGAATAGTCCGACCTCTCTGTGTGACCAGACTCCCGCTGACGTTGGTAGCTAGGGGACCGACGTCGGCCCGAAGACCGACTCCGGTCCCTGGACCAGCGACTGAGCAGAGACCGATGTCGGAAGCATCCTCACCTAGAGGACTGAGAAAGGCTCCAAGAGCGTGACCTGGACCGACGACGGTCACCAGAGTCCCTGGAGCGTCTCGGGTGGTCCCCGGACCTGGTGTGGGAACAAGCCCTAGAGGGAGGTGTAGGCGGGCGCTCCGGCGACTTCCGCGGGGTAGGCTCACCTCCCAGCTGTGGTTTTTCCGCTGGGTCCGGTACCGGTGTCTGGGCCGGCGACGGGAAGGGGACCACTTGTGGACCTGCCCCCACCAAAAGGAAAACAGTTCCTGGAGCTCGTCCTTCGTGAAAATCTCTGCCGCCCAGCTAGGAAAGGAAGTATCCGGGATGTCGGGGCGTGAAGGAGAGCCCTCCTGGGTGCCCAGGGGGGAGGAGGACTTGGGCGACGGGGACATCGGCTCTTCCACAGCCAATCCCTCGCCCTTCGCCCCTTCAACCGGCGTCGGTGTTGGTACCGACGACGGGGTGCCTGGAGGGGGGCGCGACCAGAGAGTCCTGGCTCGGAGGCATGCTTTAGCAGGCGCGCCTGTGCCTTTGAGAGGTGGTGCCAAGCATGCACTCAGAGCTGTGGTGACCCTTAGTGGGGTCACCTTAGGCTTAGCCGGCTTCTCCCCCGAAGGGCCGGCCTTGGCCTGAGCGGATTTGGGGTGCTTTCCTGATCCTGAGGGACAGGCCTTCTTAGCAGAGGGCCGCGAGTGAGTGGGATCGAGACCGGGACCGACTATGGTCTTTGCTGTGCCGTTTCTTCTCTTTCCATTTCCCCTCAGAGGAGTGCAGATCCATTTTCTGCTCCAAGAGAAAGGCTTTCAGGGCCTTAAGATGGCGGATGCGGGTCCTGCTAGTGAAGGCCTGGCAAGCAGAGCAGTTTGCGGTGTCATGGTCTGGGCCTAGGCAAAAGAGACAGCGGCTATGGCCGTTCTTGGCCGGGATCTGCCTCACACACTTATTCAGGTGTTAAGGCGAGGCCGACACCCAAGAAGACATCAGTTGGACTTCACAAAAACCGATCGAGAAACAGCCTGACGTCGGTAACCAGAAAGAAAAACCGTTGAAAACGGTTAAAAGTCGGACAGCGGTGTAGAACGAAGAAAAACAGTCGAAAAAACGGTTTAAATGTGGGTCTTTTCTTGTAGAGTTTTGCTGAACTGTCAGGCAGAAGCTGTTCTCTTGTTCATGCGCGGGATGCAGCGGAAAAGAACTCAGGCGAGCTGGTCCGCCTTTGTGCCCAGGACCCATGTCGGGCAGGGTCGGGCGTCCCTGCTGTATACTGTTGACTGAAGTTTTCACCAGAGGGTCCTAGTGCCCGCGGCATAGTCATTGTTATAGCCTGCTGCAAGAGCTCCCACCAAGTAAGACTGCAGTTACTGCACCTGGGAGCCAGAAACCCGGCCAAGTGTACATCCTGGGGGAATGCTACAAGTCTCGATGGCTGAGAGGGACCTGGGGTGATGGTGGATGTCAAAATGAACAACTCAGACTTGTAGGAGGGCAGCAGCAAAGGCCAACAGGATGCTTGGATGCATCGCTGGGGGATTACCTCCAGGAGGAGGAAGTGTTACTCCCATTATAAAACGCTTGGTGAGGTCACACCTCGAGTACTGTGTGCAGTTTTGAGAGCCACATTTAAAGAGGGACATTGAACTCCTGAAGAAGGTCCAGAGAGGGCAAACCAAAATGATTTGGGGCTTGGGGGAATAGGACCTATGGGGAAAGGCTCAAAGAGCTAAATATGCACACACTGAGAGAAAAGGGACCGGGGGACATGATAGAGGTCTTCAGATACATGAAGAGGGTAAATAGGGGAGGAGCAGTCAGGGTACTCTGAAGGAAGGGGGGCAACTAGAGGTATAGGTGGAAGCTGGAAGGGGAGATTCAGGAAGGAAGGAGGAGGTGCTACTTCAGTGAGAGGGTGGTGGAGCCATGGAATCGCTGCCCAAGGGGGGCTGGTGAGGCAGACATAGTGGAGGGGTTCAAGAGGGGGTGGGACAGGTACAGGGGAAGGGATCTGTAAGCAAAATCCAGTGCAACGAGAATATCTGGGACTGGGAAGGGAGAAGCCGGAGAGGGGGGCAGCAAGATCAGCTCCCAGGGTGGGGGCTGGCCAAACGAGCAGACACGAAAGACCATTAGGCCTATTCTGCTGGCATTTTAATATGTTACTATGTCTTGAGTGATTTGTAGAGCTAATTTGACCTGGTCAGATGACTGACCTACAATTAGCCAGTCGTCCAGATATGGGAAAATGGAAATAACCCTGCTTTCAGAGGAAGGCAACTACTACTGCAATGCACTTTGTGAACACCCTTGGAGCTGATGTTAAAAGCCGAATGGCATGGCTCTGAACTGTTAGTGGCCTGAAGGCAACTCAAACCTGAGGTATTTTCTGTGGGAGCACCTGATAGGAATATGGAAATGGGCATCCTTGAGGTCCAGGGATGCAAGCCAATCCTCTGGCCTTAGAGAGGGAAGAATTATTCCCAGACTCACCATTTTGAATTTTGATTTTTGAGATGGGTTTGTTCAAATACCTTAGGTCTAGGATGGGTCGCCACTCAGTCTTTTTTAGGGTAAGGAAGTACCTGGAGTACAGGCCTTTGCCCCTGTGCTGAGCAGGAACTTTTTCTACGGCTCTGAGATGAATGCAGGTGGGAAAGACCTGGCCCTCAGTTTTGGAAACCTTTTGAAGCGGAGGGCCAGTCCCTGGCTTACTACCTCCAGGACCCACTTGTCTGAGGTAACAGACTTCCAGGCCTGGAAGTAGTAAGCCAGCATGCCTCCTACTGGAATCGGGGAGTCGACCCGGGTTAATACATCAGGGTGTCTGCTTGGCAGGAGCCTTGGACTGGAAGAGGATGCAGCCATGCTCATCCCTCTCCTGCCCCTCCCTCGTGGGAAGGAAGGAAGAGGAAGCCTGAGCTTGGTAGAAAGGCCTGCTCCTGCCCCTAGACTGCCGCTTCAGAGGAGTGGCATGCCTCCCTTTGGCCTGTGCACTCCTGTAAGTGGTCCTGTACTAGTCCATTTTCTTCATGTAAGCCTTTGTCTGCTCCCCAAACAGAGAGTTACCTAATACAGAGGAAAATCCATAGCCTTGGCCTGGGTATCCTGCGAAAGGCTAGTACAACTGAGCCAAACATGTCTCCTGAGACACACAGATGTAGCCATGACTCTTGATGCCACATCACTGGAATCCACAGCAGCAGGAAATTGCACTTTGGATGCCTCAATTCCATTAGCAGCCACCTCCTCCAGCTCTCTGGCTAGCTGGGGGGAGGCCTGTTTAGCCAGTTCCACCTGGACTTCTGTTACCTGGCTGTGTAGGCCATACAGTTAGCCTGCCTGAGTCCCAAAGAAGATGCCACTTTTTTGGCCATGGCACCGGCCTTCCTCGAGTCTTTGTCGGGGGGGGAGGGGTGTGAAGCCAAAGAAGTGTTACCACTGTCACAGGCTGCAATGACTGTATAAAAACCTCCATACCTGAGCTTGATAGCATATACCTCCTGTCCATTCTCTTATCCACAAGAGGTAAGGAGTTAGGAGTCTGTAAAATTCTTTTGTTTCCCCAAGGACTTGTGGAGAGGTATAGACAATCTTTTGGACTCTGGGATGTCCATCATCTCTACAAAATCATGCTCTTCCTCCTCCTCAGCAGCTTCAACCATTGGGAGCTGGAGGGTTTCAGCCACCTTCATGTAAAACAAGAAGTGTAAATGGGACTCAAAGTCTGCGAGGGGAGACACTGGAGGGTCTGTCTGGGGAGATGTCTGGTTTAATGGGCACATCCAGACCTTCAAAGTTATCTTCATCCTCGGGATGTTCTTCGCCTCCCTCCCACTCCTCATAGAAAGCATCTGGATCGTAATCCGATGGAGTCAGATCCGACCTAACCGGTGATACCGGTTCGGATGGAACCGGACGAAGCAATTGAACTATACTAATCGCTTTGGCTATCTAGTCAGCGGTTGGAGTATGCAGTGCTGGATCCAAACTGGCTGACTTGCGCTTCCTTTTCAACGGAACCGACCCGACGTTGGACCTCCTTTTGCCCAAGGAGGTACTGCCTAGGTCAGTAGGCACCTCTTCAGGTTTGGCCGCAACCGAACCGGGCGGGCCATACAGATCTAAGGACTTTTGGGCCTCCCTTTCCTTCAGCCTACTCAACCTTTTTTCTAGAGTGGCTTTAGGGAAGTTTACACAAATCTGGCCGTCTGTTTTGAGGTGGTCAAATCCCAGACAATAAACACAGATGAGGTGGGGGTCAGCCTTGGCAAAGGCCTCCCCCACTCAGAACAGTATTGAAACCCAGTGGGACTGTTTTTTTCTTGGGTTTCTCAGACATGGCCAATCTAAACAATTACCCTTAAAAGCTTTTTAAGCCAGGTAATAACCAATCGGTTACAAACCGTGTTACGGGTTCTATCAAAGAACCAGAAAAGGTCCAGTTCTTGTGAAACTGATCGGCACCAGAACCCCACACTAAATCCCAGAGAAAATAAAAACAATCAAAAACAAGCAAAAAGGTCGGTTCCTAACCGAACTGAAATGAGAAACTGAGACAAAACAATTTCCACAGAATTTTAAATAAAACAAATCACCACCTATCTACCACACTACCTGTACCGTAGACAGAGGCTGGAAATCTGAAAATAATAAAACGGTTAGAAAAAACGAACGCTGATTCAAACTCTACCGAACTGAGCAGAGGAGTAATCTCCAGAGCGACTTCACTGTTAGGCGGAGTAAAGAATATACAGGTTACTCACCTGTAACAGGAGTTCTAGGAATGGTATATGTTGTTCATCCACACTCATTGGCAGTATCCTTGCCGCTTTAAATCTTGCGGAAGGTCTAGCTTGCTCCTCCCACCCACCCGGTGGTATAACTCGGCTCCGCCCCATGGCGCCAGATCTGGCCCGCTGGAGAGCTCAGGTTGTGCGTCGAAGCCGAGAGGTGGTCGGGACAGAGGATGAACAACATATACCATTCCTAGAACTCCTGTTACAGGTGGGTAACCTGTATTTCTAGGACATGGATATGTTGTTCATCCACACTCATTGGCAGACTCTAGCAGTTCTCCGGGAGGAGGGGGCAAGACACACACCCATATACTTACTTGGGAAAGAGAGACTGGAGAACCGAGGCCCCAAAACCAGCATCCCGGCGTGACTCAAGGTCGATGTGGTAGTGGTAATGAAGGTGTTGCTGACTTCAGGTGGTAGCAGCCCTGCAGATTTCCTGGATAGGGCGTCCCTGGGAAGCAGCCACCGTTACAAGCAGTATGGCGGGTAGAATGAGCTCTTATCCTCTGGGAGGCTCCATGCCCGCCAACTTATAGCAGAGATCTATGCAGGAGGTTACCCACCTGCTTATACGTCCCGCTTGGCTGCAGGTCTGCCAGATCGCGGCTTCAAGCGTGGTGACAAACAGCTGGCGAACCTCTCCCGAATTTCAGCCGTGCGCTCCTTATAATAAGCGGCGCCCTTCTAGGGTCAGAGTATGGAGCCTATGTTAAACCTCGAGGTGTGATTGGGGTAGAACACGGCAGAGTCAACACCTGGTTAAGGTGAAACTCCGACACCACCTTCGGAAGGAATTTCGGTGGGGGGCACGGGACAACCTTGTCCCTGTGGAAGACCAGGTAAGAGACCGATGGAAAGCCTGGAGCTCTCCCATCCCTTCTGGCTGACGTGATAGCCACCAAGAAGGCGGGTCTTCCACGACAGGTGAGAGAGAGCACACCTGTGCATAGGTTCGAATGGCTTGCCCATGAGCTTTGCCAGTACCAGCAGTAGATCCACGGAGGTGGGGGTTCCCGCACTGGAGGAAATGTGATCAAGGCGCTTTGAAAAGCGCCAGACCACCTTCTCCTGCGCCACCGACTGCTCCGGCCGCGCCCGGTGGCAGAGATGGCTGCCAGGTGCACCCCAAGAGTCGTCGACCTAAGCCCTTGACTAGAAAGGGACCATAAATAGTCCAAGATGCTTGCCAAGGAACAGGAGGAAGGGTCCAAGCCCTTGCCCTGACACCAAATGGAAAACCTTTTCCATTTGAAGGCATAGCATTTTCTGGTGGGACTCACTTGGGACGCCTCAACTACATTGAGGACCTCGTCGGAAGGACCCAAAGCCTGGAACTCCTGGCAGCTCAGGAACCAGGCCGTCAGGTGCAGGATTGAGGTCCGGATGGAACACCTTCCCTGATTGACTGAGAGCAGGTCAGGCGAGCTGGAGCTGCCGAGTCCTGGAGCTGAGACTGAGGAGATCTGGGTACCAGAACTGGCGAGGCCAGTCTGGGGCTATCAGAATCACCTCGCCTTGTCCCTCCTCGGCCTTGAGAAGCACCTTGTGGATCAAGGAAATGGGGAAAGGCGAAAGAGGCCCGGGGTCCATTGCCTCGAGAAGGCATCCCCTGCAGCGAGCCCTGCTGAGGGGCGGGCATGAAACAGACTCACCTGACGTTCTCCATGGAGCCAAACAGGTCCACCTGAGGTGTGCCCCAAAGGGAGAACAGATGCTGTACTACCTCCGGCAGGAGAGACCACTCGTGGGATGCAGCCCCTATCCGGCTCAGGGCATCGGCCAGGGTGTTGGAGGCTCCTGCTGCGTGGGATGGCTAGGAGATCCGCCTCCAGGCTGCCACAGTGACCAAATGCGGAGAGCTTCTTGCATAGAAGCATGGGAGCGTCCCCGCCCTGGAGTGTTTAGATAAGTACATGGTCGTGGTATTGTCCGTCTGGACTCGGGACCACTTGACCCGGAGGAGCGGAGCAAAGGCGGTGAGAGCTAGGCGGACCGCTCGGAGCTCCAGCAGGTTGATGTGGCATCGGGACTCCCGCGGGGACCAGAGGCCATGAGCTCGGTGTTCCCCCAGATGGGCACCCCAACCCATCAGAGAGGCATCGGTGGACAGAGAGCCCGTCGGCTGGGCGGATTTAACGGGATGCCCTCCTGCAAATGATCCGAACGGTCCACCACTGGAGAGCTGCTCCAATATCCCTGTGTCACCGACACAAGCTGGTCCAAGGGATCGCAGCGTTGTGACCACTGGCTGGCCAGTCCCCACTGAAGGGGACGCATGTTCCAGCGGCCCAGCGGACCACGCTGGCACAGGCCGCCATGAGAACCAGGAGGCGCAGGAAGTCGGGCAGGCGCAGTGCCCAACCAGAAATGATCGGGCAAGGAGGAAAGAACCTCGGCCCCTGTCGCGGGGAGCGCTCTGGCTCGAAGAGAGAGTCGAGCTGCGCCCGATGAATAAAATCACCTGCCTGACTCGAGTTCGACTTGGCCTCGGTTGATAAGGAGGCCCAGTTGAGAGCAGAACCTGGAGGGCCAGATCTCTGGACCACTCCGCCTCCCTTCCTGGAGGAGGGAGCTGCTATCAGCCAGTCGTCCAGGTAAGGTACACCGGACCCCTCGGCGCCGCAGAATGCTGTCACCACTGCCATGCATTTGGTGAAGACCCTGGGAGCTGGAGACAAGCCGAAGGGCATGGCTTGGAACTTCGAAGAGATCCTTCAGCTCGAGCCCGAAGGAATCTCTGGTGAAGACGGACGGATAGGGGCGTGAAAAGCGTCCTGCAAGTCCAGAGAGCAGAACCACACGCCGCGTTCCAAGGATGGTATTATCTGAGCCAGAGTGACCATCCTGAAGGTTCGAGACCTTAGGAACTTGTTTAGGTCGTGTAGGTCGAGAATGGGGCGCCAGCCCCCCGTCCGTTTCGGAACCAGGAAGTACCTGGACACAAACCCTGGGTCTGAAGGAGGGTCCACCACCTCTCTTACCACCTCCTTCTGGAGGAGGAGAGTGATGTCGGCTCGACGAGCCGCCAGTGAGGCTGGGGATCCCGAAGCCCCGAGCGGCACGCTCTGAAGGTGGTGCCTGCTCGAATTCCAGAGGCAGGCCTCTTCCCACCACCTCCAAGACCCACCTGTCCGTGGTAACAGCGGACCAGGCCGGAACGGAAGTGCCGGGCCGTCCCCAGGGGACCCAGGGGTAGGAGCGGGGATGGGGCGACACCCCTCAGCCCGTCACTGGGCAGGCTTGGAGGAGGGACCGGCCGAGGGACCTCCTGGGCCCTTTCCTCCTGCCTCCTGTTAAGAGAGCCGGCGGCTTGGGTTTGGGATGCCAAGGCCGAGGCCTGCACTGGCCCTAGCGTTGCACTGGGCCGGGCGCGCCGGGGCACAGAAGGACGAAAGGGCTTAGGCTGTGGTTTGCGGCCTTTGTCCTTCTGAGCGGAAGAGACCGAGTCCAAGGTGGCATTGGACTTCTCGATCCTCTGCAGGTGACCTTCCACCCCAGGGCCGAAGAGGTCAGTCCCCAAAAAGGGAACATCCGCCAACTTGTGCTGGGTATCCGAAGTAAAGGTGGATATCCTCAGCCAAGCCCGCCGACGCATAGCCACTGCGGCCGCCACGATCTGGCACATGAGTCCCTACATCCAAAGCAGTCTGGAGCTGCTGTTTGGCCACTGCCCTGCCCTGGTCCCGCACCTGCTTAACCGTAGTCTGCAGATCGAGCGGGAAGATGAGGGATGCCTCATCCAGGGAGCCCAACAGGGCATGAGAAAAATGTGCCATGAGGACGCCGTAACTGCCTGACGGAAGCCGAGAGGACGCAGCGTAGACTTTTCAGCCCGACATAGTCCAATTTCTTGGACTCCTTGTCAGGAGGTTTGTCCACATCCTGGCGTTGCCGGGCGGCGAAAACGCTGTCGGTAACCAACCCCTCAGCAGAGGTGTTCAAAAACCGGACAAGGAACGGTAGGGACCGCGATACTTCCTGGCCATCCTGGCGGAGACGCAGGGCAGGAAGCAGGCGCTGCCAAAGTTCAGTGCCGGACCCACTATGGCCTCGCCACCGGAAGGCCTCCGTCGGAGAATCCCTCGGGTCCAGAATCTCCAGTGAGGATACCTGGCCCGCTTTGGAAGCGGGTTCGAGCTCCATCCGGTAGACTCCGAGATGAGCCGGAAGCAGTCCTAGGAAGGACGACGGCTGATCGTCCATTGACTGACCTCCTGAAGACTCCAAGTCCAGTCGCTTGGAGAAGAAGGAGGAATCATCTTCGGACTCGGAAGAGTCCTCGAAGAAGCTGCCTCTGGCCTGAGCCACCCTTCACCTGCCGAGGTGAGGTGGGTGAGGGGTAACTGACAACCGATGGGGTAAACCCTTAGTCGGCGAATCCTTGGTCGGAGCCCCAGTGGTGGCTGTGGGGCGGAGGTTCCACGGAATCGGTGGAGCAGCTGGTTTTGGCCACAACCGCCTGGGTATGAGCTCTCGGACAAGTCGAGGGTTGTGTCGGCTCGCCTCGGTGACAGCACTTAATGGCCGGGAAGGCCGAGTCGGCTTATTCCGGCCAGGAGGAGCTGTTGCAACATAAGGTCCTCGTACCGTCGGCGTAATTCACGCCAGAAGCCTCCCTCATCCGAGGAGGAGGACGAGGGGCAATGACGCCCGCTACCAGCAGTGCCGAGACCCGAGACCGCCTATGACGGTGGGAACGGCTGGACCGCGAAGAGGTCCGAGACCGAGACCGAGAGTCCCGGAATTTCCGGGTCGGTGCGGGGAGGTGTCGGCCGGAACCAGCACTCCCTTCGGCTCGGAAGGTCCATCCGAGGGCTCCGGAACCGGAGGCACAGGCGAGCCCACGGGATCCTCAACTCCTCCCGGGGGAACCGGGGAGAGGGGAATCTCGGCTGCTAAAGGCGACAGCCCGTCCAATGGGTCGAGAAAAATCTCGACTTCATCGGTGGGAGTCTCGGTCAACTGACCTGACGGGGACACCGTGAGGCCAGTGGCGAAGCCGGCGAGTCGACCGAAACCGGCGGACGGCGGCCCGGGGAGAGGACCTTTCCCGCTCCCAAGGCGTCGACGGAGGATTCTACTTGTCCTCTTTTGGACCGAGAATAAGGTCCAGCAGGCGAGAGCCCTTCTCCTTTAGTGGAGAGGACAGACAAAGCTCCTTAAAAGAAGCCGTGTAGGAAGAACCCAGAGAGCGGGATAAATGCGCGGCGAGGAAGATACGGCCCGCGCCGCCCTCCTCTTCGAGGGCGACCATCCGCTCGAGCTGATCTCGCCGACCCGAGCCACGCCAGACACCGCCAACCGGGCCTCCTTGACTTCACCGGAGGGAACGCTCGGGACGCCCAGTTGCAATCGGGCAGCACGGTTCGAGGACGTACGAAAGATGAGCACAGGTCGCAAGCCCGCGGGTCGTGCTCAAGGCCTAGGCAGTAGACACACGTGAGTGTGGATCCGTCCGAGACATCTTCTGCCCGCATGGGCATCTCCGAAATCGGGAGTCGATTTGTCCGCCCGCTGGCCTTGAGGGGATCGAAGACAAGTCTTTTGCAAATTTTTATTTTAAATCCATAGCGGAGAAATAGGAACCAGTCGCAAACGCAGAGCGTTAAGGAGGGAACCTGAGCTTCCAAGCGGTAAGGAAGATCTGGCGTCATGGGGCGGAGCCGAGAGTTATACCACCCGGGTGGGTGGGAGGAGCAAGCTTGAAGACCTTCCGGCAAGATTTAAAGCGGCAAGGATACTGCCAATGAGTGTGGATGAACAACATATCCATGTCCCTAGAACTGACGGTTACACTGGTAAGTACCAGAGAAAGAGGTTTGAAAAACAAGCTCAACGTTCTATGCTACTGCACAGAGTTAACTCTTTCCTCTCCTGGGCAGTTCAAGTGCTGGGGCTTACTGCACTACAGCAAGAATTCATGTTGTTTGAAGGAAGCCATTTCCTGTGCGGTTCAGTGTAGCGCGAGATGACAGCACGAGGAAAGGGAGCAGCAGAGCTTGTCCGTTTACCTCTCTGAGGTTCAGACAAGCTTTGCTGGTTTAATTTTTACTACTCCTTTCAGTTTTTAATTTTTCCTGTGTCTTGGAATGTGGTCTGCATTGGGGAGACAGGTTAGGTTGCCGGTTTTGGGTTTCTTGTTTTCTGCTCGGAATTAGCATCGCTTTCTTGTCTATTTATTTATTTTTTTGCAAGTGTGCTGTAAGGAGAGATGCAAGGTAAGGGAGCAGTGGAGCTCGTTGTTTTAGAGGATATAGCTTTAAGCAGGATTGTTATTTACGGAAGATGTTTTTGAGAACAAAGGATTTGGTACCTGGCCAGAGGGTTCCAGGTAGATGCGCTCAGACCGCAACCGAAGGCACTTCACGAGTACACAGAAGGGTTGTGGGGGTTGCTTGGGCAAACTCCGTTATTCACACATGTGAATAATGGAGCTTGACAGCCTCTACCCATGAGTGATAAACAGCAGACAACCAGTAAATATAAACAGAATAAAGTACAGGGTGGTATGTGTAACAAGAAGTTTACACACACCCAAGGAGTTAGATTGCTACATCTCAAGGGGTTTGTGCAAAGCATCTAACCCAGAGGGTGTGTGTAAACTTTGAGTACACACACACACACACACACACACACACACATTTTATTTTACATAATTACGAGTCTTCCTTTCGACACATCAATTATATAAATAGGGGAGAAAAAAAAAAAAAGGTGTTCCTAATTCCATTCTGTGCAGCCCGGTCTACTTCGGACTGAGTGTGCACCTTGTATGGCGATTTTTTCTTCTTCTTTTTTTTTCTGTCAGCAAACGAAAGTTTTAATGTTTTATTTTTGTTTCTGATGCCTTAAAGACTTACCACCGAGTCCGTTCAAGTGGCGGTTACATCTCCCGTGCGACGACGAGGTGGTGAGTGACTCACGAGGAAGAGCTGGTGTGGGCGCATGTGCAGACCGATGGAAAACTGTGCGCGTGTTTGCCATAATGAACACGCCTTTACTACGGCAACTAACGCCACAGTTTTCCTTAAGTAAAAAAAGAAAGACCCATTAATTATAAAAGAACATATTTCGAGCTAGTGCAATAGCAACGAAAAGAATCATTTTAAAAAAATTGGAAATATTAACTAATTTCCTCAATAAGAATGGATCATTTATATCGAGTTTATAAAATATGAATCATTTAAAAAAAGATGAATATCTTTAGGAGATTTACACTAAACCCTTTCTTAAATGGGAAAACACATTTCCTGCCTTGCTCGATTACATAACACCAGCAATTCACTGCTGTTTCGGTCACTGTCCCGTTTCGATATGAAATTAATATAATTTATCTATTGATATTTATATTTATGCAATAGGTGTGGACACAAAAGGCACCCGATATATACATTTAACAGAACAACTATATGTATAATCTTACATTTATACATACGTGTACAGCAGTAATCATTTCAGGCTGCGGAACTGCCCACTATCTGTCCCAGCGTTTACTGTTGCTTGGGACACCAGGCATACTGCACACCTGCTAGCACTGGAGAAGCAGAATCATCTTCACCTTCGGTTGTGGAGACGGATTTAGTGAAAGAAATCTTTTTTCCTGCAGCGAGACAAGTGGAGTTGGCGGGACTTCAGGAAGTAGTTGACAGGGTGGACTTGCCAGCTCATTGTCACCATAACTGAGGAGGAAGGGAGTCTGCACGCTGTGGTGCTTTGGGCAGGAGTGCACTTTAGCATCCTGCCGTCGCGTGTATGCTGCACGGGAGACGAGTGTGTGATGTGAAAGGCAGGCTGCATGCATGGAGGAACCATTTCTGTGGCAACAGACTCTGGATCTGAAGGACATGCACCAGAACAAGTGAGGCAAAAAGCGGGCTGTATGAGCCGTGCTGCACTGAAGTGGGAGTGCAGGGTGACTAACAAAGGTATGTAGTCCCTAGACAGGAGTAATTTTGTAGCCGAGAGTTGCATGGAGAGAGTGCGACCCTCTGTCCCTTACTGTTTCAGACTGTATTTTAGTCTGTTAACTAAGTGTCACCAAGTTTAGTGACTGAGGCTTAGTCTGTTCAAAAATGATGAATTTTTTTTCTATACAGTAAAATCATGCCTATTATTTTTGAACAGACTAGTAAGCCTTAATGAATCACTAACGGTGACAAGAGACTAAAATACAGTCAAAACACATAAATAGAGTTACTGCATGCAAAAGGAGATCAAAGACACACAATAATTATTTATTTTATTAAAGAGCTAGTGTAGCCAAAACAGCAGACAGGAAACTAATACAAATTTTAAGCAGTCAGTTATAACTTTTATTTCTGAAATACCTCTCTGCAGACAGGATGGGTGCCTCAAGTCTGAGGGTGGCTCATGTGGTGCCTATCCACAAGGAGGGTCAGAGAGGAAATACTAACAAGCCAGCAGAATAGGCCAAATGGTCCGTCATTGTCTGCTCGAAAGCCAGCAACCTAATGGCTTCTTGCCTACCCCCAGCCCCAAGAGGGTGGTCTTTAGTTTCAGTTCCCCTTGTACCTATCACCCTTTCTTGAATCCTCACTGTGCCTCCTCCCGCTCCCAGGCAGCTTATTCACGGCTCCACCGCCTCTCAGTGGAAAAATGCTATGCTCCCCCTGTAATTCCCCCTCCAGCTTCACTCATGGCCCTGGTTGTCCCCCGCCTTCTTTAGCCTAAAAAGTTCCTTGGTTCCCTCCTGGTTATTCCTTTACATACTTGAAAACCTCTATCATATCTCCCCTGTCCCTCCTCTCCTCCAGTGAGTAAAGCCCAAGTTCTTCCAGTCTCTCCTCATAAGGCTTCCCTTCCATGCCCTGAATCATCCTGGTCGCTCTCCTCTGGACCCTCTCCAGCGGTGCTATGTCCTTTTTCAAAATGGGGAATTATAGGCCTGTCAGCCTAACATCTGTGGTAGGCTAAGTAATGGAGAGCATAATCAAGGAGAGGCTTAGGAGGCAGCTGGAGAGGTTGGGGCATCTGGATAGCAAACAGTATGGTTTTGTACTGGGAGATAGTGTTAGACCAACCTCACAGATTATGACTGGGTGACAGGGACCCTGGACGACATAGGCCAGTGGACGTCCTATACCTGGATTTCAGTAGGCGTTTGACTCTGTACCACACACTGGGCTGCTAACAAAGCTGGGGGATGGGGGTGGGAAAGCAGTTGCTCAGATGGGTAGAAAATTGGCTAACAGGGCGAATACAGAGGGTAGTGGTTGGTGGGATAGTCTCCTCCCCCAGGAAGGTCATCAGTGGGGTACCCCAAGATTCGGTAGTGGGGCCACTCCTGTTCAATGTCTATGTCTTGGATATGGGGAGGGGGTTTAGGAGTATGATGAGTCTCTTTGCGCATGACTCAAAACTGGGAGTGCTGGCGGAAGGGGACGAAGCGAGAGGCGCATTCCAGAGGGATCTGGATACCGTGGAGAGGTGGTCAAGGAGGTGGGGACTAAGGTTTAATGCAGGGAATAGTAGGGTGCTGCATCTGGGGGTCAGAAACCTGGGCCATGTATACACCGGGGGGGTCGTACGGCAAGCCACAATGAGTGAGAGGGATCTAGGAGTGGTAGCAGACGTCAAAATGAATAACACTGAAAATTGCAGAAGAACTGCAACAAAAGCAGACAGGATACTGAGCTCCACAGCCAGGGAGCTTACGTCCAGGAGGGGGGAGGTGATCCTTCCTCTGTATAATGCTTTGGTCAGGCCGCACCTAGAGTACAGCATGCAGTTCTGGAGATCTCACCTCAAGGAGGACGTAGCACTGCTGGAGAGGACCCAGAGGAGGGCAACCAGAATGATTCAGGGCATGGGAGGCCCTATGAGGAAAGGCTGGAAGACCTGGGGTTGTACTCGCTGAACGAGAGGCAGGACAGCGGGGACATGATAGGGGTCTTCAAATATCTAAAAGGAATACACAGGGGCAGAGCCAAAGAGATGTTCAGACTAAAGGGGGGCAACCAGAAGGCATGAGGGGAGGCTAGAGGGGGGGAATACAGGAGCGAACACAGGAGACATTACTTCACTGAGAGGGTGGTGGAGCCATGGAATGCACTGCCCGGGAGTCTGTGGAGGAGGGCACAGTGGAGGGATTCAAGAAGGGGTGGGACACATACAAGGGGAAAACAGAAGCTGAAGATGACCCTCTCTTGGGCTGGGGGGGTGGAAAAGCGAGCACCCATTAGGAGGCTGGCTACCGAGCAGACTCGACAGACCATCAGGCCTATTCTGCTGGCATTTAGTATGTTAGTATCTTACAAATAAATAAGTCTTCTATGGCGGGGGTTGGGGGGAGATAGGGAAGGCTGTAGCCAGCTGGCCGGCTTAGAGGTAGATGCCAGGCGAAAAATCTGTTTCGGCTGGGAAGGGACAGCTGGAGAAGACACGAGGTGGATCTCGGATATGACCTTTTTAATGAAAAAAAAAATAAAATAAAATAAAATCTAGGTCCTCCGGTCAAAGTTTCTGGATATTTTTTTTTTGGGGGAAGGGGTCAGACTCAGATTATGAGCCACTATCTCCCCTTTGATTGGAAGAGCTGGCGTCAGAGGAGTCCAAGGAATGTCCCCTGTGACATTTTTCCTTGCGAGTGCCCCTAGATCTACTTCGGGGAATAAGACCTTTTCCTCCTCCTGTGGCGTGAGGAACGGTGGTTGTCCTCCGAGCTATCCCTGCTTTTTTTTTTTGTTTTTTTGTTTGTTTGTCGTAGCGATATGAGGACAACTGCTCCTCATCGGATATAGAGGGGGTCCTTTTTCTTCTTGCCTTTTTATAGGGTCTCAAAATCAGAGGACCCTGGAAGCTGCCAGTCGAAGCATGCAGGGTCCAGAGCAAAGGCCCCGTTTAAGTGGTCAATAAGGTCCGGGGCCAGGGAGGTGTCTGCAGCCTGCTGGGTATCCCTGGCTGCCGCTGCCATCTCTGACCTGAAAGCAGCTGGTCGCTCAGACCTTTCTTGGGTATCCTTCTGTGTTGAGTGAGATGCTGAGTCCGCCGAGTCCTCCCCGTTCGCGGTTGCTGCCTTCTCACATATAAGGCAAAGCAAGCCAGCGAAGGTGATCAGGAGTGGGGATTTGCAGCGCTGACATTTTTTGGCGCTGCTAGACTTCGCTGATGCAATGATTTCCCAAAATGCCCTTTCTTCAATGTAACCCCCCCAGTATCCTAGTCCTTCACAGAGATCTCACACTGGCCCTTTAAGAGTCACTTAGACTGTCTGCTCCCTTCTCTGAAAACAGCCGATTTCAAATCCCCTTGTTTAAAAATTTGCCTGATGAAGCAAGATTGGCCGTGTGGTGTGGGGGGGGTGGGAGAGAAGAAGGAATGCAGGTGCTGTTCCTATCATTACTGCTTTTAATGGGATCAGCGTCGACGAGTTGCACCATCGACCAGCGACAAGCCATTCGTCGATCGGAAGGCACAGAGCTACTGCCGTAGCACCTGGGAAGCACTCCGGTGCTGGATTTATTTCCTCCCCCCGATGAAAAGGAACGCAACAGCGCTGGGGAAGGCCCTATGAGGAGAGACTGGAGGAGCTCAATCTGTACACATTGGAGGAGAGACAGTGGGGGGACATGAAAGAGGTCTAAGTATGTAAAGGGGATCAACAAAGGTGGAGCTGAGGAGGTGCTCAGGCTTAAGAAGGGGGGGGGATAACCAAGGGGCATGGGAGGAAGCTGGAGGGAGAATTACAGGGGTGGGCGTGGAGGCAGCTACTTCACTGAGAGGTGGTGGAGCCATGGAGCGTGCTGCCCAGGAGCCTGGTGGAGGAGGAACAGTGGAGGGTTCAACAGGGGGTGGGACAGGGGAAACTGAAGCCATCGAAGTCCCTCTCGTGAGGTAAGGCGGCAAATCGAGCACTCAGTAGGGGGGGCTAGCTACTGAGCAGACACGACAGACCATGAGGCCTAGTCTGCTGGCTTTTAGTACATTAATGCTCCTTAGCACTCATCAACGAGAAAGCTGAGTGTCGATGAGCAGTCTGGCGGACTGCAGGATCAGCGCCATCAAGCTGCACTGTCAACAAGCGGCTGAAACTGCCAAAAAAGCCATTAGCTTATCAGAAGGCACCGAGCTACTTCCGTAGCTCATGGGAAGCACTCCAGTGCTGAACTGCCTTTTTCCCGCTGAAAAGCCACAAAATAATTCAATTTGCCCAAAGTCGTGGGGAAAAAGGCGTGCCGCTGAGGTGGGGCCAGTCTGTGCAGCTTGCAAGTCTGAGACTGGATCCTATCTTGAAGCGTTTGAATACCGCTCGTTTCCTAATCCCTTAGAAAAGATGATTTTTTTTTAACTCACAGTCTGCTGTCTTCAGCCCTACCACATGTGACAGAGCTCTGCCGCAGAGTACCTGCTCCACTGAAGGCAGGAAGCAAACGGAGGGAAGCCGGAAATGGAGGGCTGGATGCCCCCTACTGCAGATTTGTAGTTACTGCCTGACAACCAGTATCAGGAGGTACAGCCCAAGTGTAATGAAGCCCCGGAGACCAGCTTAGGAGAGAGAAAGAAAAAGTACCTCAGATATAAAAGGTAATGGTTGGCTGCTTCATAAAATCTAATAGTTTTTGGCAGTACACTAGCTCTTCAAGACATTGCATGGCCCACAATTTTGGAGGTCAGTGGGTTAACTGACCCATCAAATTTAATTTCTAGAAATAACATTGATATAGTTACTACGTCAAACCAGATTTATTCACAGTTTGTGCGTCATTTACCCCCCACTGGCATTACTTCACTTTTTTTCCAGCCTACTAGACCGTCTCGCGCATACAATCTCAGCATATAGAGCAAATCCCTGTAAAACAAAATGATCCAATTGTGCCATTCAGCGTGAAAACATTTTCCCCAACCACAGAAAAAGCACTATGCCTAAATACTTTTTGCTGCTTGGTTTACTGTCTCCTGTTCTTATCGACTGCTGTACTTGTCACCCCAAACTGCCTCGCTGCCGACTGATAAAACACATCCAAAGAACAAAGCACATTTTAAAGGAAAGATGTCCCCTGTGCAGTTTTTAGGCACCAACACTTATTGCCTCTATTGCACCCTTCTAATTTCATCAGGATTTAAATGTTAAGTTAAGGTACTTAAGTCTGGTGTAAAAATCTACCAGACTACATTGCAAAGATCACGATCCATGAAACATTTCAAGGCATGGTAAGTGCCCTGTTTTCTGTAGTTTAGAGTGCATCTGAGTCAGAAATAAAAATGCTTTTAGAGAATACAGGGACTTCACAAGACGTGTAACTGGACTGAATGAGTGTTTAACTTCTGCTGGCTTGTGCAGGGATGCATCAACGCCCATGATGCCTTACATGAGTGGGGTCATGACCCTCAAAATGAAGAGAAACAGGTTTTCATACCAGGGCAAAGCAGAGTGAAGCAACCTCATTTGTATTTAAATTTGCATGGAACTAAGGGGATGCAAGAGAGGGAATCATTGTTCATGCCTACAAACTACAAGGGGTATACAGAAAATAGGTTGAGGGGACTTTCCCTTGAAATCCTCTCCTTGATGGCAGCGGCAAGTACAGCAGCTAGCTGCAGTCCGCTCGCCACTCCACGTCCTGCAAATACTATAATACAAATTTTAAAAATATCCAAGGGAGTACAAAACTAGACACTTCCCTTGCTACTCCCACCCCATTGCAGAGCTGTGCACTTGCTCCAAACACAAGACAAAATATTACAAGCAAGCAAGCAGAAAAAAAAAAAGAAAAAGAAAAAAATATTTCCAGCCTTTTCAATTTCCTTGTTAAAAAATTAAGTGCACACTGCAGCCGCACTCACAATCTGAGCAGCGACCACCTAATAAATGCGTGGAGCTCTCCACCAAAGGGAGATCATAAAAGACCCAAAAGGAAAACTTTTATTTCTATAAAAATAGAAACTAATCGCAACAGTAATAAAGCATGCCTCTATGAAAACAGCAAGCACGGGATATGTTCCTGACTGCTCACCAAGAGGCACCACCATGTTTTCCTGTTACTTATTCACAAAAGACCCTATGCGCCAATCAAAACACACGTGTCAAGCATCATGAGCACTGGGGCGATAAAGTGTCCCTATCAAACACCTAACAACCTGGCAATAAGGTGTATTAACACATGATAAATCACCAGAAAGTCCATTTAAATTTCTTAAAATAAATACTAACTCTGCCTGCACTATCAGAACATTAGTGCCTACCACATAAATCAAATACAGAGGGAACAATTTATATGATAAATAATGTATCTATACTCATGCTGTTTGACCTTGGACAGTTCACTCATGGCTTACGCCACCTGTAAGGTTACCAGAGGTCAAACAACACCAGCATAGATAAATCATTTATCACACAGGGCCTTCTGCATATTTCTTATGTTCATATATGTAGTTCATGCACACAACACAAATGTTCTTTTTTGTATGCTTTTATATTGTATGTATAAACAATATTCTATTTTCTAATAAAATTTGTTTAAAAAAGTGCCAGTGTGCTCACTGCCTCCTCGGGATCAGGCAGAGGTACCTGCAATACAACATGTAAAGTGCGTGTGTACACCTGCGTTTGTAAAAGTGTGTGTGTGTGTGTGTGTGTGTTTGTGTGTGTGAGAGAGAGAGTGAGAGAGTGTGTGTTTAGCTACGGGTGTACATGCTGTCCACACGGGATCGAGCGCAAGTACCTACATCACAACATGGAGGAGAGAATGAACAATTTGGAGACAAATACTACAAAGAATAACCATATTATAAGAAAATGTGCCCTGCAGCCAGAGTAGAGGTGTTGCCACTGTACTAACACGTTTCCCCGACATCAACAAGTCTCCTCCTACAGATTCCTGACCACAGCAATGAGCTAGTGAACGTTGCTATGCATCAGACGCATGATGTACTCAAAATCTGCACGGGGTGAATCCAATTATGTATTCCCTACATCAGTACACAGATGGCAGCACCTTGCGAAGAACATCTCCCAGGTTAGTGCGGCTTCAAGGCAGCAGTGTCAGTGGCACAGTAGGTTGTACACTTGCCTCTGGGGCCAGAGTCCTACACTAGGAACTTTAAAGGAGGCAGTCACACGTTACACACTGGGAGCACAGAACTATGAGTCTGCCAGAAGATCATATGTTTGAGTCCCACCACAAGCTCTGACAATATGACCCTAAGCAGGCCCCATGCCCTCTATGTGCTCCAGTCCATCCAGTTGCAAAATACAGGTAGAAAAAAGATCCCACTGTAAACAAGATGCTATGTTGCAGCTGGGCTACCCTGGTTTGGGGAAGGGACATGCACTTAAATGCTACACAGTTCAACAAACAGGGCTCCTGCACTGCTTAATGTTGTGGTGGGCGCTACCGCCAGACAGTGCGCCATCATAAAAGTTAGGCATCTCATAGCAAGAGCGACTGAGGGTGACCAACAGCAACCCAAACCACCTGCTTCCATACTCAGACCTAATGCGAAGGAGACAGCTGCTATTATAGCAAACATCCAAATGGTGTAAAATAAAGACTACTTGCTCGACATGTACACAGTCAGTGCTGAAAATGGATCATGACAAATCTAGAGCCCAATGACTCACCTAGACAGGGTATGAAATTCTCAGGCTAACTGACTCAAGTTGCATATCTGGGGATAGGGCCAATGATTTATCGGTTTTAATGGAAAACACCAGTAAAAAGTCCATTTGAAAAATCACACTGTGCACCAGCTTTTTGGACAAACCCTCAATTTTGAGCCAAATTTTTGTACAGAACATGTCAATTTGCCCTCACTTTTGAGTTAAAAAATGAATTTTAAGATTTTACCAAAAGGAATTTGCCATTTTCAAAAACAAAAAATCACTGGCTATAACCTGGGGGAGTAATCCATGAACAAACAGATGTATCAAAACCTGTCAGATGTTCAGAATCTCAGAAATCTATTTGCCTTTGAGACGGCTGAGCTCCTGTGGTAGAGATGCCAAAAGAGGTCATACCCACACTGCTTCAGCTGTGGGTGCTCCCCTGAGCATACTGGTGCTACACTAATACCAGTGATATGGTGGTCAAGAAGCACAGGAGTGACAGATGACCACGGCTTCCAGTCCACAAGCACAGAAGTGATAGGTTACCACGGCTCCCAGTCGACAAGTGCAGGATAGATAGGAGACCATGGCTCCCAGTTGACAAGCGCAGGAGTGACATGAGACCACGGCTCCCAGTCACCAGGCGCAGGAGTGACAGCAGACCACGGTTCCCAGATCTGTTCACTTTCACAGCACAGGAACCCTTCAGGCTTTCAGGAAATCCAAACATTTTCTGCGGCTGGAAACTCTCAACAAATCCACAATAAACTCACCCTACCAATGGCAAGTGGTCCCCATTCAGGCACTGTAGGCTCTGAAATCAGTCAGCCAACAAGTTGGTCCATTTGGAAGTCTCTGCTTAAAAAGCATAGATTTCTAAATTCAGGAGTGCTCCCTGTCACCAGGTAGCCCCCAACCTACCTCACAATCACACAATTCCTGATTAAAATAAACACAATCTTCCAGAAAGCTCTGTTTATGCCTGCTACCCCCTTCTGAGTAACTGCTGTATCTGGGATGTTAATGTCCTCAGGGTTCTACGCTGAGGTCACAACTTTTGGGCTGTACGCCTACCCCAGCTGGGGATCATATTATACACAAGTATTAATTCCCCACTAAGAACATGCAGCGGTACAGAAACCTTCTCAAGGGTCCAGTTCTTCATCCTAGCTATGGCAACCTGGGTATTGGGAGAAGTTCTAAAATGAAGCAAGTCACAACATCGAGGAAAGCAACCCGCTTTAATAACGATCATTACCAGTTTATTTACCAAAATGGAAAAGCGAGGCAGTGGTGGGATTCAAACTGGGATCTCC
The DNA here is from genome assembly GCA_016271365.2 of Neoceratodus forsteri. Classification (NCBI taxonomy): domain Eukaryota; kingdom Metazoa; phylum Chordata; order Ceratodontiformes; family Ceratodontidae; genus Neoceratodus; species Neoceratodus forsteri. The sequence continues at coordinate 209,619,889 of JADMNL010000026.1, read as the reverse complement.
AGGTCTGAAACTGCTACCCATAAGGCTACACTGCCTCTCCTCCTGAAATCTGACAAACCGAATACCAGCAGCTAAAAAGCACTTTATGTAGAACCCTGCAGTACTGAACCAGGCGGGGGAAAGTTTGCTACCATTCTGCCCAACTTGCACACACATTCCACTAATGCACTACTGTTCAAAGCCAGCCACATACCCCTGCTCCTCCATCATGTCCTCCAGCTCCAAACACTTGAGCTCCACCTTTCGCTTCCGCTCGTGGTCCAGGATATCCTGGTTGGGTTTCTTCAACAGGGACGACTCCAGCTTCTTTAGCTCCTCCTCCGACTTGTAGTCGTTCCGGTCCTTCTTGTGCCGCACGGATGACAGGTTCCTCTGGACGTAGCCGTTGGTGCCGCTACCCCTCGGGGTGGGCAGCCCAATACCGTTGTACATCCTGAAAGGCTTGCGCCTTTTGCTTCACCTCTCACTCCCGTGACCTGAAAAAACGACAAAAGGATCTGTTATAGTACTAAGTTACAAATATGGGCCCTATACATTTGTTTCAATAAATCCATGGTAGCTACTTCAGTGACCTAGCCATTTAGGTAATTTACTTTTGCACGTGTGTGAGCGGGGGAGAGTGAGAGACAGAGACCGTGTGTGCACCGGTTCAATTTCTGAGCAAGTGTCCTAGTTGACAGCAACAGGTAACACAGAGGCTGTCCCTGGGACACACTTCTACCACAGGGTTTCCTTCCCTCAGCAAGGCAACGAGTACCCTCATGGCCTGGGGTGGGGAGCCCTTCAGTGCAAACCCACTCAGTCTTGTCTCCACTGGTGGAAGGCATACCACCATTCTTCTGGGATTTCACCACTGAGCACTGATTTCACTGGTAAACAAGAAACTTCATCACAGTGACCTCTGCAGCATTGCTATTCATCTCTAGTACTGCAGCACACATTTCATACAAAATGCAGGCACCCCGCTCATTCCGCCCAGCACCTCAAAGGGTGATCCTTGCAGCACTGCTACCTCAGGTCTAATAGTACAGCTCACACGCAATACAAAATGCAGACACTCTCCGCTCGTTCTGCCCAGCAGCCCTCACCCTCGAAAGTGGTCTCTGCAGCATTGCTACCTCAGCTCTAGTAGTGTAGTTCACACACACTATACAAAATGTAGACAACCCGCTCATTCCGCCCAGCACCCCCAAACCCCCAAAGTAGTTTTTGCAGCACTGCTACCTCATTTCTAACAGTGTGTCTCACACTAAGACTGTAGAAACCCTGCTCATTCCACCCTGCACCCCTAAGAGTGGTCTGTGCAGCACTGCTACCTCCAGCTCTAGTAGAGCAGCTCGCACTAATACAAAAGCGTAGACGCCGCTCATTCCCGCAGCCCCTCTCACCTCACGACTGGTATCAGCAGCATTGCTCTCTCTGCTCTAGCAGCCTAGCTCACATACAACACAAAATGCTGATGTGCCGCTCGTTAGCACTGAACACTGGAAGCCAACAAAGAATATGCCCTGTCCCCACCAGGGTGACGTTTGTTCAGGACTGCTATCTACACTCCAGTAGTGCAGCTCACAAAAACAGAAGGTGAACAAAGTCGGGAATTTTTTATGCCTTTTATTTCATCGTGTGTGTACAGAAAATGTTTTTTTGGTCCAATAACAAGTATCAAATCATCTCCTTTGCTCACCTGTTTGTACAAGGACCTATACAGCTACAAAATTCTTTACAATAGAAAAGAGATGGACATCTTGCTTTTAGCAGTACAACTGTAGTCTCAGGGTTTTCTGGCTTAGCTCATGGAACCAGCACCAGAGGGACGGTCATCTGCAAGGCAACTTAGTCTGAGGGTTCCAGTGAGGGGCCCATGCAGTGGTTTTTTGTTTTTTTTTTAATAAAGAGAACTGAAGGGAATGAGAGCGCTCTGTATCCACAGCTGTGTTCCCCTCTAAATACAGGTACCTGCTGGTATCAGGAGAAGCTGGGCACACCAATGCGCCTAAGGAATCGTCCTTCTCTTGCTTCCCCCTACCCCGGCCCATATCCGTCTTCCTTGTGCCCCCTCCCATTTCTAGTGCATCGGCACACAGTAGCTGTTCAGTTTTGAAGGCAGCCTGGCCCCCCACCCCGGCCTGTCTGGCTCTCCCCCCCCAGCCCCTCACCATCCCATTTCTAGTGCATCTGCACACAGATGTTGAGTGCTGTAGGCAGCCTGGCACCCCACCACCCGCCAGCCTGCCTGGCCCCCCTCCAATTACTAGTGCATCAGCCAAGACAGTCACCAGGGTGGTGAGAGCAGCTAAGGCAAAAAAGGAACAGTCCTTGGCCAGTGGGATCCGGACGAGGGACAAGGGGTTCTTTAGATACACAGGGGAAAAAAAAGGAAAGCAAGTGGACAGATCAGCAAGATAAGGATAGGGGATGGTTGGGCACAGGAGGCGGAGAAACAGGCAGAAGTCGTAAATTAATATTTTGCCTCAGATATTACGGGGGATGGAGGGCTATGTCTTGTGAGGGAGTGGGGGTAAACGGAGGAAGGGTGGGATCAGTAGAGACCAAGGGCCCTGACAGGTCTGGGGAAAGGAGTGGCCACCAGACACGGGTGGAGGCCAGCAGTGCAAGGGTGAAAAGGGGAGGGGACGTGGGGGCGGAATCCTGGTAGAGAGAGTAAGGGAAGCCCTCAGGTCCCTTCGGACGGAGAAAGCACCTGGGCCAGATGAGATGCATCCCAGGGTGCTGAGAGAACTGGCGGATGTCCTGACAGTCCCTCTAGCAGAGCTTTTCAACTTCTCTCTGAAGAATGGGTGGGTGCCCCAAGACTGGAGGGTGGCCCATGTCATGCCGATCCACAAGAGGGGATCAAGAGAGGAGGCGGGAAATTACAGGCCCATTTGCCTGACATCGGTGGTCGGCAAGGTGATGGAGAGTATCGTCAAGGAAAGTTTAGGGGGGTTACTGGAGCAAACTGGGTACTTGGACAACAGGCAGCACGGCTTTGTCACAGGAAGATCGTGCCAGACAAACCTTGTTGAGTACTATGACTGGGTGAGGGCGGCCCTGGACCAGGGTAGGCCAGTGGATGTTCTCCTTCTGGACTTTAGCAAGGTGTTTGATTCGGTACCCCACAGTGGCCTGCTGGCTAAGCTGAAGGAAATGGGGGTAGGAAGACAGTTGTTAAGATGGATAAGAAAAGTACAGTTACGTAAGAACTTACCGTAATAGTAGATCTTCAAGAGAGGCTCTTGCAGTAGGTAATTATTTATAGGACTGGCCGTGACGCGGCAGGACTACAGAAAAAATTTCTAGCTAGCAGTCCCTACAGGGACCGCCCCACGCTTAGGGTGAACGCGCCATGTGACGCCGGTATAAGGGGTAGTCCCGACGCCCGCTCAGTTCTTTCCCCGCCACAGGCCCGGACGAGAGAGAAGCAGATATTTCCCTCAATGGAAAAGGAGCTGAAAAAGCCTAGGGGGATGGAGGGCGGGAAGGTATTACCTACTGCAAGAGCCTCTCTCGAAGATCTACTGTTACGGTAAGTTCTTACGTAACTGTACTATCTTACTTCGAGAGGGCTCTTGCAGTAGGTAATTACATATAGGACAGAATCCCAAGCAGTCTGGAACAAATGAAAGGCACCGGGAGGAGGAACTACTCCAAGAAGTAGCAAAAGCCTTGCAAACCTCAAGACAGCTAACCCGAAGCCTGCTCTACGGCGAGAGGCAATGTCCAAACTGTAATGTTTCGTAAAGGTATGGACAGAAGTCCAGGTGGCAGCAGCACAGATATCTGCCGCAGACACATTCTTGAAACAAGCCGCAGAGGCTGCTACTCCCAGAGTGGAGTGACCTCTGACTTGACCCGGAAGGGTCTTGTTGTACTTGTCATAACAGAAAGTGATGCAATGAGCCAACCATTTCGAAAGGCATTGCTTAGAAACAGCATTGCCTTCCCTTTTGTGAGCAAAAGAGACGAACAGCTGGTCAGTTTTTCTGAGATCCTTAGTCCTATCGGTGTAGTATCTCAGAATCCGGTGAACATCCATGGTATGGAGTAAATATTCCCTTGATTGAGTACTGCGTGAAAAAGGCAGGTAACTCTACAGACTGATTTAAGGTAGACTCCACTACCACTTTAGGTAGAAACTTAGGGTTCGTGCGAAGAGCTACTCGTTCTTTGTGAAAAATCAAATAAGGGATTTTACACATGAGGGCCTGAGCCTCGGAAATTCTTCGAGCGGAGGTAATGGCCACCAAGAATAGCATCTTCCATGATAGAAACTTCAGGTCTGCAGAGGCCACAGGCTCGAAGGGAGGAAGGGTAAGTTTCTCGAGAATAAAGTTCAGATCCCAAGGGGGAGCAGGGTCCGGACAGGGGGCCTGAGATGAAGGACCCCTCTAAGAAAAGTCTTGGATACCTCTAACTGGGCAAAGGCTTTATCAGCGAAAGGAACATGGTAAGCTGAAATAGCTGCCATGTGTACTTTCAAGGAGGAATGACTGAGACCCAGGTCGAAGAGGTGACGTAAATATTCAAGCAGAACGGCCACAGGACAGGAGAAAGCTCCACATTCCTGGAGGCAGCCAAAAGAAAATCTCTTCCATTTCATGATATAAGTGGACCTAGTGGAGGGTTTTCTAGCCTCCACCAGAATCTCGGCCACCTTTGGAGAGACACCAAAGCGAGATTGGGCTAGGTCTGCAGGAGCCATGCATGATGTTGCAGGGACTTGAGTCCCGGATGGACCAGGGTCCCTTGATCCTGGGTCAGCAATCCTCGAGATAAAGGAAGAGGAAGAGGAGGAACCTCTGAGTATTGTTGTAGAAGAGAGAACCAGATTTGCCTGGGCCAGAAAAGAGCGATCAGAATCATTCTTGCTCCTTCTGTTGATAGTTTCTGCAGTACATGAGGGACCAGAGGAATTGGGGGAAAAGCATAGACGAATCTGCCCTTCCAGTTTAGAGACAGAGCGTCGCTCCAGAAAGCACCTCGCTCTGCAGCGAGCGAGCAAAAGGTGGGAAGTTTTGTGTTTTGGGAAGAGGCGAACAGGTCTACCTGTGGAGTCCCCCAAAGCTGGAAGATGTCGTCTAGAACCTTTTGGTCCAACTCCCACTCGTGTGGCAGAGCAGAGGAGCGACTTAGCTTGTCTGCCAGGGCATTGTCGACTCCTGGAACATGGATCGCCGTGAGGTGAAGGTTGTGAAGTGTTGCCCAGTCCCAAACCCTGATTGCTTCCCTGCACAGCAGGTAGGATCAAGTCCTCCTGCTTGTTGATGTACCACACCACGCACATGTTGTCCGTCTGAACAGCTAGGTGACCGGGGAAGGATGTATTGGTGAAGGGCTTGGAGAGCATATAGTACTGCTCGTAGCTCGACGCACTGATGTGGAGAGCTAGCTCAATATCTGGACCATAAACCCTGGGTTGGTGAGGACCCAGATGTGCTCCCAACCTTGCCTGATCGTCCGTGGTCAGAGCCTTGGGGGATGACAGAAGGGACCCCCAAGACAGGATCTCGAACCATCCACCATTGCAAGTCTCTTGTCATCGGGAGAGATCAGCACCAGATGATCTAGGTCGTCTACGAGTTGATCCCACTGAGAGCGGAGAGTCCACTAAGAAATCCTCATGTGGAGCCGCGCACGGGGAACCGTCAGGATGGCGGCCGCCATGAGCCCCAAGAGACGGAGAACAGACCTCGCCGGAACCTTCCTGTGTTCTGATAGCAGGGAAATCTGTGACTGGAGGAAGGCCGCCCTGTCCAGAGGAAGGAAGGCCTTGCTCACTGTCGTGTCGAGGATAGCCCCGATGAACTGAAGTCTCTGGGAGGGGTTCGGATCAGACTTGGAATGGTTGATGGTAATACCCAGGCAAGTGAAAACCTGCTGGGTGAGGAAGAGAAAATTCAGGAGCTCCTCCCGACGAGGCCGCCAGGAGCCAGTCGTCCAGGTAGGGAAACACCTGAACAACCATAGTACGCAGGTGGGCTGCTACCACTGCCAGGCATTTGGTAAAAACTCGGGGAGCCGAGGAAAGACCAAACGGTAGTGCCCGGAATTGGTAATGGTCCCCCTGGAAAGCAAACCGGAGGTACTTGCGATGCGAGGGACGAATGGGGATGTGCAGATATGTGTCCTGCATATCCGGCGCACAAAGCCATTGACCCGGCCGAAGAAGGGGCAGAAGGGTTTGAAGGGAGAGCATCCTGAACTTTTTGTATTCCACGTAGAAGTTCAGAGAGCTGAGATCGAGAATAGGTCTGAGATCTCCCGTCTTCTTTGGGACCAGGAAAAATGGGAATAGTAACCCATCCCCTGAAGGTGAGGAGGAACGGGTTCTATGGCCTGCTTTGCGAGAAGGGCAGATATTTCTTCCCTGACCAAAGGAAGATGGTCCCTTGCGTAAGAGGACTTCAGAGGGGGGTGGCGTGGAGGTTTCTGTAGAAACTCTATGGAGTGCCCCTCCGTGATAATATGAAGCACCCATGAATCTGTTGTTATCCTCTCCCAACCCGGAAGGCGGAGGGAGAATCTCCTTCCTACCGGTTCCTCTGGGGAGTCCGGAGGCGGTGGAAGAGGGGAGGAGTCAGGTGGTGTGGGGCAGCGCCACAGCTGGGGCACCAGCTGCTTTTTTGGGCGGCGGGGGCCGGCGTTTAGTAGCCCGCCTTCCTTGGGTTTCACTTGAGGCCGCTGCATCTCTGCGAAAGGACGGCACTGTGAGGATGGGGACGGTACACGGAATCCACAGATTTCAGAGCGTCCCTTCTCTCCTGCAAATCGGTGATAATGTCCTTGACATCACCGCCAAAAAGCACTGAACCCCTGAAAGGTGCTTCCTGGATTGCTGACTGCACCTCCGGGACCAAACCTGACACGCGGAGCCAGGCGTGACGCCGAAGACTTACGGCGAACGCGGAGCTCTGCCCGGCAGTGTCCACTGCATCGTAAGTCGTCCTCAGGATGTGATGACTGGCCGAACGAGCAGAACGGACTAGGTCAGCTAACTCCTGCTTGACTTGGGAGTCAGGTAAGGAGTCAATCTTAGATTCCGCCTGGGTAAGGACAGCCTTCTGGTAATCCCCCATATGTGCTACATAGTTCAGGGCCCGAATTGCCAGTGTGGAAGAAGGGTATATTTTTCTTCCATACTGGACCATGAGGCGAGATTCCTTATCCGGAGAAGATGAGCTTAAATGTTTGGGGTGTGCTGACCGGCCGTGAACGGCGCTAATCACGACCGAGTCTGCATGAGGGTGAGAATCCAAAAAATCTACACCCTCTGGAGCCTGGTATAGCCTGTTGGACTTCCTAGGAAGCGGGGCTAAAGCCGACGGTTGTTTCCAGATAGTGGAAACAACGTGGGCGTGAGGCTCGATCTAGGGTGGCACTAAAGTAGGAGCCGTAAGGGGCAAGTCCAGATGTTCGGCGAGTCTGACCCGCTGAGGATCTGGTTCCAGAGAACGCCACTGATGTACTTCCTGGATCTTCCTGAGCAACTCCATGAAGGAAGGATCCTCCGGAGGAGACCTCGGAGGAGTCCTCGCCGGGCTTGGACGAAGAGCGAGGCGTCGTTCTCTCTCTCTCTCTCAGCATCTGTCGGAGGAATCCGATGAATCGAGGCGAGGAAGAAGAAGAATTAGAAGCAGAGTAAGACTCCTGACCTGTCTGAGGGAAGGGCAGGTTCCTGGGGGATCCTGGACGTGTCCTGCCCCTCTTGGATCCAGAGGAAGAGCTCTGGAATCCGGAGGCGGAGAGGGAGTGTGCCGCCTCAGGCGTACGGGGGCGGCACAGTCGCCGTAAGGCGGCTCTCAACTTCCTTGGTGAGCTGAGCCTTGGCCTCAGCCCACCAGGAAGCCAGAGTCTCCTGCAGATCCACCAGCAGCCTGGGGGGCGGTGGAGGAGGAGGAGGGGGATAACTATACGGATTATATCCGTAAGGCAAGTATCCGTAACCCGGCTGTGGGAAAACCGGTGCAGGTATTGCGGCGTCGGGTACTGCGGCGCTGGATACTGCGGACCAGTGCGTCAGATCTGGTTCTGTAGGAGGAGGGTCTGACGGTGGAGAATATCCCCAGCATCGCTCGGGACGGAGGAAAAAGTCCCGGGGTCAGGCTGGGGTGACTCGGCTCCCGGACAGCAGCGAGGCTGTGGGAACCTGGGGCGACAGAAGATAGAGGGTCTGTCGTAGGTTCCGGCTTGGCGCTCGGAGGAGCCGATGTGCGACTTAAGGGCTGGATCGGCGGGCGCCGGAGGAGCCGGGCGTCCGGCTTAGGTGTCCCTCGGAGGCGGGCGAGGGTGGAAGCGCCCGGTCCGAGGGATGCGACCGTCGCGCCACCCCGGAGGTCGGGCGTCTTATTAGTCTTCTCCCGGGGACGTCGGAGGAGCCGACCTCGACTTATGGGAGGTGCCAGCGCCCGGTAGGCATAAGCCTGCGGCGGTATTGGGGCAGAGGCCTCCTTTAGCCTGAGGCTGCCGTGAGGCTTTGCGCGCCGAGCCCGACAGGTGGGGTCGACGCCTCCAAAAACCTTGGAGGCTGCCGTCAGACGATCCCCCAGAGGGGATGTTACCTGAAAAGGCCTTCTCCCTGTGCCTCTCTTTGTCCCGCTTCTTGTGGTGTCCTTCAGGAGAGGTCGACGCCTGCCTGAGCTTCTTCAATTCCTTCTCCATTGTAGACATCTTCTTTTTGAGCAGATTGGCTTCCAGGGACTGTTGGTGTCGTCTGCGGGTAGCCGCGTTGAAGTGCAGGCAATGCGGGCACTTGTCAACCTGGTGGTCGGGGCCTAGACAAAAAAGGCAGAGAGAATGGCCGTCCTTGTGTGATAGTTGGGAGCCGCAGTTGTTTTTGGAAGGAGGCGACATACACTGATGTTAACCTGACAATGTGAAGAAAATACTGAAAACCTTTGGTAAAACAGGCGAAAAGAACAGGGCTTTGCTAGCCACGAACTTTACCCGCGAGTGCTGCACGTACTAGGCCGGAAAGAACTGGAAGGCAGAGGGTCGGGACCGCCCCTTTATACCGGCGTCGCATGATGCGGTCACCTGGCGTGGGGACGGTCCCTCACCAGGGACTGCTAGCTAGAAATGTTTCCGTGGGGTCCTGCCGCCGGCCGGCGTCAGTCCTATATGTAATTACCTACTGCAAGAGCCCTCTCGAAGTAAGATCTGGCTCTCTAAGCGTACTCAGAAGGCGGTGGTTGGAAGGTTAGCCTCATCTTCAAGGTGGGTTACTAGTGGGATTCCCCAGGGGTCAGTGCTGGGCAACTCCTGTTCAATACCTATGTCTCAGTCATCAGGAAGGGGATCAGGAGTGAGAGAAGTCTCTTTGCAGACTACTCAAAGCTGGGTGCAGTGGTGGAAGAGGGGAGGGTGGCCTCGCAGGAGGACCTGGAGGCTCTGGAAAGGTGGTCGGGAAAATGGAAACAAAAATTCAATGCGGAGAAGTGCAAGGTTCTGCACCTGGGAGTCAGAAATCCAGGCCAGGAGTATACCCTGGGAGGAGACATGATTCAAGTCATGGAGGGTGAGAGGGACATGGGGGTAGTTGTAGATGTCAAAATGAACTCAGAGACCTGTAGGAGGGCAGCGGCAAGGGCAAACAGGATGCATCGTCAGGGGGATTACCTCCAGAAAAACGGAAGTGATCCTTCCACTGTACGATTGCTTAGTTAGGTCACACCTCGAGTATTGTGTGCAATTTTGGAGACCACACTTAAAGAGGGACATTACACTCCTACAGAGGGTCAAAGGAGGGCAACCAAAATGATCTGGGGCCCGGCGGAAGAGGACCTATGAGGAGAGGCTCAAGGAGCTTGACATGTACACCCAGGAGGAGAGGAGGAAAGGGGGGAGACATGACAGAGGTCTTAAGTACATGAAAGGGATCAATAAAGGAGGCCCAGTCAGGGTGCTCCAAAAGGAAGGAAGGTGGGGCAACAGAGGTCACGGTTGTAAGGGGCAGGCTCAAGGGAGGAGATGTTATTTCACTGAAAGCGTGGTGGAGCCATGGAATGCACTGCCCAGGGTGCTGGTAGAAGTGGAGACTGAGGACGGTTTAAGAGGGATGGTACAGGGGAGGGTAAATCTGCCCAGGCCCAATACAGGTGGAACATCTGGGTCTGGGGACAGTATAACCCAGGGGGAAGAGACACACCAAATCGGCCCTGGTGCTGAAAATCGAGCAGACTCGAGAGACTGTTAGGCCTATTCTGCTGGCATTTTAGTATGTTAGCACACAGAAGTTTTTCAGTGCTGTAGGCAGCCTAACACCCCCTCCCCCAGTTTTCTTTATGTACCTCTGTTGGGTGTAACCCTACAAGTGCATCACTGCAGGTGGTGTGGCTGTTCTACACAGGGACTACAAACTCCTGCATCATTTCAGCTCCCCACCACTGCAGTGTTTCACAGGAGCCAATACTAATCAACTCACACTGCTCCCAGTCATGTTTAGACTTATCCACAAGCAGCAGATCAGCAACTCAACAGAATGTAAAGTGTAAACAGACCTAAAGATCTCCGAAATTCCTATTTTAAGATCTGCTTTTGTATTCAAATGACAAATCACAGTTCCAAATTGCCAAATAGCTACAGTGGTTTGACAAGCAATTCGTTTCACGTACATGATTTTTTTGTGAGGGAGGGCTAAGAGTTTTGCAATACTACTAGATTTTAAATTACAGCTGAAACCCTGATGCACACGAGTTCTGGCCTGTGATCCGCTGGCTGGATGGCGATGATGATTAAAATCTTTTACACATACTGTCCAGTAAAGCAGTCTGTCACATGTGCTTAATACTGGTCACAGTGGCCTACTGCTTCAGTGTTGATGGTAACATCACTGAGTGATCTGAAGGCCTATCTTGTGATTCACATTTCTGCTGGGGTCAGGATCTGCAATTTAGGTTTACATGTGGTGTTTCAGACTGACCACCACAACAATTCTTTCTGTATTCCCACCCAAAAGATGGCATACCACCTCACACAGAATAGGTTCAATCACGTATGGGAGGTGGAATACAAAAAAAAAAAAGAAAAAACACAAAGTTGAGCAGTGCTATAAACTGCAAAGTGGCAGAATGTGGAGCAGAACTCCATTCAGAACAGCACTGCAACAAATGTGCCATTCAGTCCTGAAAACTGATGTACAAATCAGGCCAAGACACCATTAAGTTCTCGAACCCTGCTTGTACTGAAAATAAAATACATTTTTGAATAGAAAACTGTTACTTGAATATAAGCATCTGGAAAGCAGTCCTATGCAGCCCTCAATCTTTACTGTACTCTGAAAAATGAATGTATACAAAACTGGAATACCATTCCACTCTCAATTACCGCTACAGGGATATAGGACACTGACTCTCATAGTACTTGGTATCTATCACACAAATTGGTGCGTGTTTGCAGAGCATACTTTTCAACAGCGTATGAAGCAGACTGGATGGTCAGAAAGCCCTTCAACCTTAAATTGCTATATTACTTCTGTTTTTTTGTTTTTGGATGATACACAACATTATAATTCTCGTTCTACATCTTATCTGTTGCATGACCAAAGAAAATGAAAATATTTTTCATTATATATTGCAAAATGACCTAGGTAGCCAATCTTCAATCCTGTTTTGAACATATTAAATGGGTGTTACTCGTGTGAAGGATTTGAGTCATGAACCTACACAGTTATAACAGCTTAAAACCATATGACCTCACTACCGCAGTGTTCATTCTAGAAGTTAAATTTAGTGGGTCATTTGGCCCACAGAGCTTCAAAAGGATGAGTCATCATATTTATCAGAGTTGACAAATGGAAATGGCAGATATGGAATAAATCACTAACTTTTTTTGAGGGAGGCTGTATTTACGTCGAGATTTTTGTATAGTTACTGCTGTGTTGTCCTCTCCTGTTAAAAATTTGTCTGAATGTCTCAGCATTTATTGCAATTACTACTTTATTTTATGCCTCGTGCCTCTAGCACCCAGGCATGCATTAAATGCCTATAAACCCAAACCCTGCTGTGGGTCATTGCTTATACACTGATCACTAGGTAAATGCAATCCAGAAAAGCGAAATGCAAGCGTGTGAAGAAAAAAGCCTTTTAAATTTCCCATCTGCTTAATGCCCTTGTAAAACAGAGTAAAAATAAAACCAAGGAGATAATAAGATAACCTTACCTTCGCCCTGTCCACACTACACCACTTACAGTCTGTAACTGTTCCAAACCGTTACAGACGCAACCATCCAGTGTGTTCATACTGTCTGCAAACAGTCGATAACGGTTTGGAACCGTTACATGCATCCACACTCTGGGTGCCGTGTAACCGTTACAGCTGCACCCTATCCCACAATGCAGTTCGTGCTGCACTGGGGGAATGCTGGAGCTACACACTCACCCGTCCACACTATGGCCGGTAAAGTTACAAGGGCACAACCGTTTTCGTAACCGTTGTTGAAACCACCTCATAAGTGGCTTCAACAAACGTTACGAAAATGCCTGCTGTAACGTTACAGGTGTAATCGCAAACCACTGCAGTAACGGTTTGAGCCCTCTGTAACGTTAGAGGCATAGTGTGGACAGGGCCTAAAATAACCCAACTGCCAATGGGTTGGCAGAATAGCCTAGAGATTAGAGGGACGAGGTGTGAACGAGCTTGGTACATCCAGCAGACCAGACCTGAGTTCGATTCTCACAACCTCCACTTGCATACTGTGTGACTCTGAGCTAGTCACTTAACCGCCCAGTGCTCCCAGGTCACCCCTGAAAACAGGCACTTGTGCCTAGTGGGCCTTACATGGTTACCAAAGACTAGACTTAAATTAAATTAAGAAGAGGATCCCCTATTTCCCAGGCCCTGCTACTTCTCACTCTGCCCAATGTTTTAGATTTTTGCCTCTTCAGTAACCCCAATCTGTCATGTTTAGCCACAAAAAAGCTTCCGCCTGCCTGGCTAGACACTGAAGAACCTCAGTAATGTGCTAAATGTTCACATTTCTTAGACTTACTGGTTCTGGCACCAGGGTCTGTCAAGAATACACCCTCTTGCAGATCACACTACTGCACAGTACTGATTACGATGCATAAAGGCAGAAAACATCAACGCAAATCCATAGTTTGTACAACTGTGAAGGAAAATGTGCCAAAGCAATCAACATATAGCCCCAAAGCTGAGCTACAGGTTGATGTCCCTGATGGGTTTCTTTTTCTACTCACAGGTGTTTATTTTTAGATCAAGGCCGACAGCAGTGGGAACAGGCACGAGGGAGCCAAGATGCTTCCTTTTCACTTCATCACTCAGCAGCAAGCATATTTGCTAGACAATGGTGTGGCAGAGAAAGTGCTGTAGATCTGGAAGGCTCTAGGGCACAGTGAATGGGCCATGCAACCCTTATCTGCGATCAGCTTCTATGTTACTACTGGGGGGTAGCAAGGGATGTCACCATAGTGGTGGTGTTATGGAAATTTTAGTCGATGTATTATTACAACTGTTTGTGGCCATTCTGATTTTCTCCATAAGTTCTGCACAAAGCTGAAATCAGAATTGGGGGATGGCACACAAGAATGTTGGTCTGGTCAGCTGTACAGGGACACAAAGCTGGAGCACCAGAGACCAGAAATTCAAGACTGACCCAGCTACCAAATGTACTGTGGCATATTTTCTTTCCAGAACTAAATTTCTTCTGTGCTAAGGTACTGTGGCATATTTTTGGGACTGCTCAAAACTTCATAACTAAGGTACTGTGGCATTCTTGGAACAGAACTGGGGTGCTGTGGTATAACTGGGACTTCTTTGATGCTCATAATCCTCAAAAGCTAAGGTCAAGGACATTTATGGGGTTTCTATAGTTATAAATGGTTCTGCAAAACCAAGGAAAATCGTGGAAATTTCTGAAATCTAAAGCTCAAATACTGTGTTTTAGGGCACTGTTCGTTTGGTTCTGCGGTACATAGAACTCAGAAGTTGCTTCGGGGCCTGAAATACATAGCCACAAGAGTTTCAGGTTCTGAAATCTGAAGCCACAGGGGCTAGATAGGAAAATTACGTACCTACCGTAATTCTTGATCTTCTTGGACGAGTCTCCACCACTCATTCACACTAGTGGGATTGGCGCCGGAGGCACTAAGACCCATCGGGAGCAAACTTTTGCTGGAGGGTCGGCCAGCGAGGCAAGCGCCCGTGAGACACAGCGCCCGAGCAGCGGCCTCGGCGGTAATGACCATCTCGTGACGACCCTCCAACCGCCTCAGTACCTTTTTACCAAGGAGGTGCAGCGCAACTAACGAAAAGGTAAACCCAACATTAAAAAGCGGACATAAGATAGTCCATTATGACCCGTGTAAGAAGGGTCAGCAAAGAGAAACCTCACGGCCTAAAGATTTGAGGGTGAAGACCAATACAGCGGTGAGCTCGGGGGATGGAGGGTGGGCGTGAATGAGTGGTGGAGACTCGTCCAAGAGAATCAAGTGTGACAAATCGTAATCCTATCTTCCTGGACACAATCTCCACACTCATTTCACACACTAGTGGGAGTACCAAGCTGATAATCCCAAAAGGCGGCAGGAAAGCCAGGCTCACAGCGTCTAAGATAGAAGCCCATTAAGGATAGTTCTGCCGAATGCGGAATGCCATACAGCACAGAACATCAGTGCATAGTGCTTAGAAAGTATGCACTGAGCTCCAGAGCGGCGTTGCATATATCTGCAATTGGAACATTAAATTTCCGCTAGGGATACGCGACCGCCCTAGTAGAGTGGCGTACCTCTACCTTCTAATTTAACTTGAGCCATGGAATAGCAATGACGAAGGCATGCACACTAACCATGAAGAGATACATCTAATAGCGACAGGTTGACCCAGCAGGTGTCGCTGAAAAGAACGAACAGTTGCTGAGTCTTGCGAACATCCTTGGTTCTATCTAAAATAGAACGCAAGGCTCTCTTAACATCCAAAAAGGAATGAAGAGCTCGTTTCCCCTTCATTTGGAAATTAGCGAAATAGCCGGGGAAGTACCAGAGGTTGGTTCAGATGGAATTCTGACACAACCTTGGGAAGAAATTTAGGATAGTGCGAGAACTACTTGTCCTTATGGAATACACAGTATCTGGAGGGTCCGTAACCAGTGCATGTATCTCAGAGACCCTGCGGGCTGAGGTAATAGCCACCAGGAAGGCAGTCTTCCAGGTAAGAAATTTTAACTCACAGGTAGCTAAGGGTTGAAAGGCTTCCGGTGAGCATGTCCAGCACCAGGTTAATGTCCCAGGCTGCAACTGGGAGGCGGCTTAACGGGGTCTGGTATGGAGATCATAAAATCTCTTCACCACCATGAGGTAACTGAGCCAGAGTTAAGGAAGAAACCGGCTCATGGAGCTGAGATGGCACTAAGGTGAACTTTAACTGTGGAGTGTTGAAGACCAAGTTTGATAGGTCAAAAGATACTCAGAACCTTCTGCCAGGAGGACAGGAAAGGATTCCAAGAGGATTTTGCACCAGAGAGAAAACGTTTCCATTTGGAGCGTCACGTTTTCGGTGGCTGGCTTCGAGCAACCAGAAGGATGTCTGAGACTCTACGAGGGCGTTGAACCGATTCACTTCTATCTCTTCAGGAGCCAAGCATGAAGGTGAAGTGATTTCAGGTTAGGATGGACCATGAACCCTGAGTCAGAGACTGATTTGCAAAGGAAGTGGTCTCGGAGGGCTGTAACATACTGTTGAGTGAGAAACCATAGTTGCCGAGGCCAGGAAAGACAATGAGAATCATCTTGGTCCCCTGAGACTCGAACTGAGAATACTCTCTGGATTAGAGGAAGTGGTGGAAAGAGGCGTAAAGGCGTTTTGTCCACACGCAGCCTGAGCATCTGACAGAAAATGCCAGGCCCTGGATTTCTGGAGCAGAGAGAGCAGTTTTGCGTTGAGTGGGGATGCAAAAAGGTCCAGGTCTGGAGTCCCCCACTCTTTGAACAGGGACCGAGCTACGGCTGGATCGAGACCATAACGTGAGGGTCTGCCTCCGTTCTGCTGAGGTGATCTGCTAGGTCGATTTGTATACCTGGCAGATAAACGCTTGAATCAGAGACTTGTGCTCCAAGCACCACTCCCACACCTCATTGCTTCCCTGCAAAGGGGATAAGAATGAGCACCGCCTTGCTTGTTGATGTAATACATCACTGCTTTGTTGTCCGTTTGAGAGAATGTTTTGTGACAAAGGACATCCTGCAGACTCGGATTGCATGGGATCACTCTCATCTCCAGGACATTTATGGAGATGAGTTTCGAACTGAGTCCATACACCTTGAGTGTGGAGGGAGAGACAGTGGCCCCATCCCATTAGCGATGCATCTGTGGTGATGGAATCTGATGATCCGAGGAGCAAAGAATCCTTCCAGGAGATTGCTCTCTTAGAGACCACCAGGTGAGAGACCTTGAAGGGGCTCCGTCACCTTGATGGGATAAGACTGGGGTGAGAGGTCGGGGACCACTGAGTGGAGAGGCATCCACTGGGTGGTTCTCATGTGCAGTCGGGCCAGAGGGACAGTGAAGACCGAGGGAGCCATGAGACCCAACATGCGTGCATCGAGAGAGCTGCAACCATTGGTTCTCCCTGATGTAACAGGCCATACGAGGATGTCGAGTCTTCTGTCCTCTGGAAGAAAGCCTTCGCTGAAGAGGTGTCTAGAAGCGTCCCTATGAAAAGGAGCCTCTGGGAGGGTTGCAGTTGAGATTTTTCAAATTCAGCAGAACTCCATGGGCGTGAGAAGGCAGATCGTTTGCACGGCTTCAAGAATCCCTAGGCGGAAGGGCTTGCTGAAGCCAATCGTCAGGCCAGGAAACACTCGAGTCCGACTTTCACAAAGAGATGCGCCCTTGAGAACTGCACACAACACTTTGTAAAAGAAACTCATGGCGCGAGATAGACCAAAGGGCAGAGACTCTGAACTGATAATGCTGACCCAAAGCTACAAACCTGAGGAGAATTTGCGGTGGGTCGGGTGGGCGAGGATATGCTGGTAAGCATCCTGCATATCAGAAGGCCAATCAACGTGCTGATGCAGCAAGGTAACAGGGCACCTAGAAATCATCTTGAATTTCTCCTGGGGAGGAATTTGTTTAACTTCTGAGGGTCTAGAATGGGCGCATCCCCCAGATTTCTTTGGAACCAGAAGTAATGGGAGTAGAACCCTGTGTTTACATGAATGCAGAGGGCACCAGTTCCTATTGCCCTGTTGTTCAGAAGGCCCTGGATCTCCTTGGTGAGAATCTGACTGAGAAAACCGACAACCTGGGCTTAGCAGTGGGAGGACAGGACTGGGGGTTCCAAGAAATTGAGAAAGTAACCCCCACGAATTATCCGAAGAACCCATTGTCTGAGGTTATGGACTTCCACTGGTTGGCAAGTACATCAGCGACCTCCACGGAGGAGAAAGTTCCACCTCGGGCAGAGGGGATGGAACTTGGGCCAACGACTCATAAGGTGGCGCTGGGAGCTTTAGGTCCCACGCTTCTGTCGTCTTCTTTTAGAGGTTGGGCAGGTTGGCTTTTATGGAGCTTCCCCTGCCTGCCTGAAAGGACTGGCGACTATAGAGGCAGCGTCTGTTCACATGCCCCCGGAGAGGGCAGGCGGAAAGTCTGGTAACAATGGCGATCTAGTCTTCTGGTGGCCTCTAAGGCTTGCTCACCTGAGGCAAAAAGAAGGACCATCAAAGGCAGCGCCATCACCTGCTGCTGAGCATCATTACGTGAAGCCAGAAGTACATGACCAGGAATGGCGCCGGGGTACCAAATCGCGGCTGCTGAAGTGAGAAGCAGTGTGAAAGCTCCATGTTGACTTTGACCCTGTGGTTGTGGACTCAATACCTCTAATAACGGTCAGAAGAAGCTCTGACTTGGAATCCGAATCTGGAAGAGCTTCAACCATTCTTTTCATAGAGAGTGCCACAGGATATACTCATGCATGAGAAAAAAAGCCATGATAACTGGCACGCATACTTAGAGTGGAGGCAGCAAGACTCTCTTACCTAATGTATCAATCTTGAAGAGACTCTTTGTTAATAGGTCGAGCTGTAGTAGTTAGGAAGAGCCTTGTCATTCTTACCAGGACTACAATAGGATCATAAGGCTTGGGATGCCAAAATGGGGCGATCCTTGGGAGCTGAATACTTCTTATCAATGGATTTAGCCACTGAGGAATAAGAGCAGGGTTATTAATACCATTTGAGACAGCGTCTAGAAGGAAGGCTGATCGGAGGGTCAAATCCGTAGGGATCTCAGAAGCATGAAGATACTGGAGTCTTAATATCTTCCAAGGATACGATGTCTGTAGTCTGGAGAAGAGTGGATCCCAGGTTCTTCAACAGAGACTTAAAGGACAGGTCTCGACCACAGGCTCTGTAGCAAAGAAAGATCCTGTTTCATCACTTCATCACCAACGAAGGTCTGGGTCAAGAGCTCAACATCATCTCCTGATGGTCAGAAAGACTGTTTGGACAGGAAGAGTAGAAAATTAGGAAAGGAGAAATGGCAAGAAAAAACAAGGAGAAGTCCCAAGGGTGACTTGAGTCTTTGTTTTGGGACCAAATGTGTTCTTATATTTAGTAGTCAGGGGTTGGTTAGTGTATTTACTAAGCCCACGTAGAACCTTAGTGAGTTTTGCCTGAAGATCTGACAGTTTTGAGTTTGAAGAACAACAGACAGTAGCTAACTGAGTCGTTGTCAAAGTTCCATGCCTGGTGAAAGTTAACCTTTCACCTCCGGAGCAGCTTCAAGGTTGGGACTCACTGCATATGTCATAATATAGAAGACCATTTGAAGAAACAACATTACCAAGGTGAGCACTTTTTCTGTTCCCTGACCCAGGATGCATTCTTTTCATCATCCAATCCATCCATCTTCATCAGAGATTCCCTCCGCCTCAGAGCGGAGGGATCCTTTTGCAGTTCCTGGCCATGTTCTTCGTCTCCTCCCTAGCTCCCAGGGTCTTCACCAAATGCATGGCAGTGGTGACAGCATTCTGGCGACGCTGAAGGGTCCGGGAGGCACCCCTGCCCTGGACCACTGGCTCATTGGGCAGCCCTCCAGAGTGGAGCATGAGCGCAGAGATCTGGCCTCCAGGTTTGTTCTCAAATTGGCCTCCTCAACGAGGCCATGTCGCAGCAGGTGATTTCTTCATCGGGCAGAGCTCGACTCTTCGAGCCAGAGCTCAGTTCCGGCTGAGACAGGGCCGAGGTTCTTTCCTCCTTTTGCCCAATCATTTCAAACAACAGTGAAGTCTTGCTATATTATGACATATGCAGTGAGTCCCAACCTTGAGCTTCCTCCGAGGTGAAAGAGTTAACTTTCCATGCCAGGCATGGAGCGCTGAGCCTCGACTCGGTTGAAACTCGTGTCTGTTGTTGATTTCAAACTCAAACCCTCTGATTTCTTTCCTTCTCACTGAACAGTTTCCAGAGATTTCTCCTTCTGCTCAGTTCATTTGTCGGTTAAAGTATTATTTTCTCGGTTTTCGATTGAATTTAAAACCCGCAACCTGTCGCAAGTTCAGGCTCTGTCTGTGGTATTTGTGAGTTCTGATAGGTTTTATCAATTTATTCTGTGGAACTTGTGAGCGGTTTATCGGTTCTGTTCGAACCGATCAGGTTGTTTAAAATATCTTAATCTGTCATTTAGAGTTGGTTACTGGTTCTTATCGGTTTCAAAAAAAAACGGATTTTATTACGGGTTTTTCACTCCACCGCGGACAATGTTGGGAACCGACAAGAGGGTCTTTACCTGCTGATTGCCATAAACGGGTAAGTTTGGTTAGGATTGGCACTGTGTCTGGAGAAACCCAAAAGAAACCGGCCCACTGCTTCAACATTCGCAGTGTGTGGGGAAGTTTCACAAGGCTGAACCCCTCACACCGCCTGTGTTTATTAGTTTGGGTTTGACCACCTCAATGCAGACTGCCAGATTTGTAAAAATTGTCCTGCAGCTACCCTGGAAAAAAGTTGGTAGAGCTCAGGAAAGGGAGGCCAAAGTCCGCTGAACGGATGGCCAGCCGATTGATTCCAACCGAACCAGAGGGAGTGCCCTCTGACCAAGAAGCGAGACTTCCTCGGGGAAAAAGAGATCCGACTCTGAGGAGTCGGTTCTAGCAAAGGACTAGGAAATCAGCTGGTTAGAGCCAAATTTTCTCTCTCCAACCCTGAAGAAATAGCCAGTGTTTATTGTACTTGTCCAGTCACTTTCTCGGTTCCACCGTTTCAGAGTATGATTTAGAGTGAATATTATGAACCGGAGGAGGGAGAGGAGGTGAGAGAGAGTGAATGTGGATTTGAAAGTCTGATGCTCCATTGACCCGGACATCTCCCAGACAGACCGTCAGGAGTTGTATCTCCCAGGCTCTCCTGAGTCCCTCTCATTTTATGTTTTATAAGCGGGCTGAACCTCCAGCTCCCTTTGAGGAAGTTGTTGATGATCAAGAGAGCCTGATTATGTAGAAATGATTGATATCCCAGAGTCTAGGAGACTGTCTATTCCTTGCATAAATCTTTTGGGAAACAGACATTTAAAATTTAAAACTCCTCACACTATATCTCCTGTTGATAAGAGAATGGACAAAGAGGTACATTGTCAGGCTCTTGATACAGAGTTCCTTACACAACAATGCAGCCATGTTAGGAGTAGTACGGCTGCAGCCTGTGACAAGGCAAATATTCCCTTGGCTTCACACCCCGGACAAGGACTCCAGGAGGGATTGATGCCATGGAAAGAAACAGTACATGGCAGCATCCTTGGGACTCAGACAGGCAAATTATATTGTTTATGTTGCTAGATATCAGAAACCAGATGGGATACTGTTATTTCTCTAGTAAAACAGGTCCCTTGGCCAGCTTGCCAAGGAGCTGGAGCAGGTGGCTGCTGATGGTATTGAGGCATCCAAGGTGCAATTCCATGCTGCAGTAGACTCAAATGATGTGTCATCAAGAGTCATGGCTACATCTGTGCACTTCGCAGAATGGCTTGGCTCAGATGTACTAGCCTGTCACAGGATACCCAGTCTAAGGCCATGGATTTTCCTGTTGTGGGTAATTCTCTGTTTGGGAGCAGACGAGAATTACGTGAAGAAAATGGATGAGTATAGGACCACCTATAGGAGTGCACAGGCCAAAAGAAAGGCAGGCCACTCCTCAAAGGCAGCTTCCCAGGGGCAGGGCAGGCCTTTTCATAGGCCTTTTACCAAGCCCAGGCCTCCTCTTCTGCTTATGCCCAGAGGGGTTCTTTAGAGGAGAGGCAGACTGGGCACAAGCAGGCCTGCTTCCACCCCTCAGCCCAAAGCCCCTGCCAAGCAGGCACCCTGATGGGGTAGCCAGGGCTGATTGTCTCTACCTGTGGGGGGCAGGCTGGCTTACTTTGTGTCCAGGACTGGGAGTCTCTGACATCAGACAAGTGAGTCCTGGAGAAGTAGTAAACCCAGGGACTCGTTCTCAGCTTCAAAAGTTTCCAAAGATGAGAGACCAGATCCTTTCAACCTGCAAATCCACCAGAGGCACTTGCCCCAGAGTCAGAGTCTCTTCCCTCCTGGCTCTCAGAGGCTGTCAGAAGGTTCACCCCTACACCAGGGCAAAGGGTTGACCCCAGGTACTTCCCTTACCCCAAAAGACAGGAGAATGGCGGCCCATCCTGGATCTCTAGATATTTCAAACAAGCACCTGCTTAAAACCAAAATTCAAAATGGTGACTCTGGGAATTATTTTACTGTCTCTAAGGCCAGGGGACTGGCTAGCGTCCCTGGACCTCAAGGATGCCTACTTCCATGTTCTCATCAGAAGCTCCCATCGAAAGTACCTCAGGTTCAGAGCTGCCCTCAGGCCATTACCAGTTCAGAGCAAGTGCCCTTTGGCCTCACCTCTGCTCCGAGGGTATTCTCAAATGCCTGTGGCAGTAGCAGTTAGCTTCCCTAAGAAGGCAAAAGATTGCCATTTTCCCTTACCTGGACGACTGGCTCATAGTAGGCCAGTCTCCAGACACAAGTCAAGCTACACCTACAGGTAACTCAGCAACTGCTCACATCTCTAGGTTTCCTTCTGAATCTTCCAAAGTCAGTTCTAGAGCCTGTCCAGCTCTCTCACCTTCATAGGTGCAGAACTGAACACAAAAGAGCCAGAGCCTTCCTTCCTCCAGAAAGAGCAAGGACCCTGGTCTCTCTGGCCTCCTCTTTCACCCTGCAGGTCTCTCGACCAGCAAGGCATTTTCTACAGCTCCTGGGGCACATGGCTGCTTCTACAGCAGTAGTGCAGGGAGCAAGATTTCAGATGAGGGACATCCAGTTCCATTTGAGAGCCTTTTGGTCTCAAAGGAAATACCCTCTAACCAAATTGATCCCAGTGACTCGAACCCTGCATCCAGGCCCTACAGTGGTGGCAGGATCAGAGCAATCTGGGACAAGCGGTTCCTTTTGTCACTCAGTCTCACTCTTTAATCCTTACTACAGATGCATCCGTCTTGGGGTGAGGAGTCACATGGGTGACCTCACTACCAGGGATTGTGGTCCCTCAGGAATCTCTGCTCCACATCAATCTGTTGGAACTCAGAGCAGTTTTTCTAGCACTTCAAGCTTTTTCCAAATCTGTTCAGAACAAAGTTGTACAGGTCAGAACAGACAACACCACCACAAAGTGGTACATCAACAAGCAAGGGGCACTCGGTCACGGCCTTGTGCAATCAGCAATGAAGTTGTGGTCTCTGGCTTACTCCCTGAACACCTCCTTACGGTGGTTCACCTCTCAGGCAAGGACAATGTCCTGGCAGATGCTCTCAGCAGGATTTCCAGGGCCATCACGAATGGTCATTGGACCCCCTGGTCTTGGAGGTGATATTTGCCAGATGGGGCACCCTGCAGATAGATCTTTTGCAGCCCCAGACAATCACCAACTTCCTTTTTGCTGCAGGCCCCCAGTGTTTGGCTCAGTCCTCTGGATGCCTTAGTTCTCAATTGGAAGGGAAGTTTCTCTATGCTTTTCCCCCTTCCTCTCCTGTTCAAAGTGCTAGTCAAAATCAGATCTCAACCCTGCAAGATGATCCTGATTGCTCCAGTTTGGGCCAGATAACCCTGGTATCCACTCCTACTGTCCTTAACAGTCCATCTTCTCCTGTGTCTCCCCAGGAATCACAACCTGTTAACCTGTTCTCAGGGAAGGGTTTGGTACCCACCTCAAATATCTCAATCTCAAGGCCTGGCTCTTGAAGAGTTAGTTTACTGATCTACTCCTCTCCCAAGGTGTAATGGATATCTTGAAGGCTTCTAGGAAACCTTCCACCAAGTGCTACTTATACTTCCAAATGGAAGAGGTTTTCCATATGGTGCTCTGGGAAGCATATTTCCCAGAATCTGCTGATTTACCCACAGTTCTAGATTATATGGTCCACTTAAATACCTTGGGGCTGAGACCAGCTACCCTAAAAGTGCATCTGGCAGCTGTGTTCGCTTTATTTCACAGGTAAGCCTCTTCTCTTTCAGCTCATCCTGTATTCTCCAAGTTTTTCGGGATTGCTTCAGCACCAACCCTCCATTCAGGGCCCTACCCTACCTGGGATCTTAATGTTTGCATTGCTCAGCTTATGCAACCCCTTTGAGCCTTTGTCTTCAGCAGAGCTTAAGTACTTTACTTGAAAACTGAGTTTCTGGTAGCCATCACTTCTTCCAGACCATAAGTGAATTACAAGCTTTGTCAGTGGAGCCTGATTTTATCTCCTTTCATAGAGATAAGGTGGTTCTCAGGAATAACAGAAGTTCTTGCCTCAAGGTGGTTTCAGATTTCCACCTTAATCAATCTATATCTCTTCCAGTGTACTTCACTGACCATTCCTCCTCTGGAGAGAGGAGGCTGCACAGCTAGATGTGAAGAGAGCCCTTAATTACTACATAGAGGTGCACAAGGGTCACAGGTTTGACTCCTCCAACTGTTCCTCACTTGGTGAGGTAGGTAAGGAAACCTGCCACTAAAAGATCCATTGCCAGGTGGATTGTCTCTTGTATCCATTTTATTATGAAAACTGGGTAAGGTTCCTCCCTCAGGCCTGAGGGCTCACCCCACCAGAGGTACACTGCTTCCCTGTCTGCTGCCAGGACATCCCTATCCTAGAGATATGTCAAGCAGCTACCTGGAAAACAGTTCCACACTTTACCAAGCATTACTCCCTGGACATCCTGCGCTAGGGTGATGCTCGGTTTGGCACAGCTGTGCTCAGAGCCCTATTTCCTAAGTGGTTCTGTCCCTCCTCCATGAGGTACTGCTTTATAGTCTGCATATGTCATCATATAGCAAGACTTCATGTTGTTTGAAGAAAAATTACTCACCTTAGTAATATTATTTCTTCTAATGGAGTCTTGCTATATTATGACCTCCCCCTGCCTGCCCTCTCAGAACCTCTGTTTTTGGATGTGGGTCGGCAGTGCAGTGTTGCACTTAGTATGTGCCCACCTTGTTGTTTTTCCACCCTCCTTTCTTGGGGTGACTTGGTGTTATTTTTCATTTTGGGTCTCCTGACTTGAGTCTTTGTTTTGGGACCAAAAATGTATTCTTAATTTAGTAGCCAGTTGGCTAGTGTTGGTTTACAGCTTCCACACAGGACCTCAGTGAGTTTAACTCAGTAAGATCTGACTGTTTGAGTTTGAAGAACAACAGGCAGAGTTTCAACCGAGTTCGAGCTCAGCGTTCCATGCCTGGCATGGAAAGTTAACTCTTTCACCTCCGGAGCAGTTTGAAGGTTGGGACTGACTGCATATGTCATAATATAGCAAGACTCCATTAGAAGAAACAACATTACTAAGGTGAGTAATTTTTCTTCTGGTTGGAACAATCGCGCCCTGCCCAGGACTTCCTGGCCTCCTGGGCCTCATGGTGGCCTGCACCAGCGTGGTCCGTTGTGCCCATTGGTACATCGTCCCCTCAATGGGGACTGGCCAGCCAGTGGCCCACGCTGCGATCCATTGAACCAGCCCGTAACAGTGACCCAGGAGATGTGGAATGCTCTCCAGTGGTGGACCGTTCCGGCACATCTGCAGGAGGGCATCCTGTTAATCCGCCCGAGCGCCGGTCTCTATCGACCGATGCATCTCTGATGGGTTCGGTGCCCATCTGGGGAGCACAGAGCGCGCGACCTCTGGTCCCCCTCAGGAATCCGCGATGCCATATCAAGCTGCTGGAGCTCCGCGGTCCGTCTAGCTCTCGCCTTCGCTCTGTTTCTACGGGGTCAAGTGGTTTAGCTCAGACGGACAATACCACGACCATATACTACCTGAACCGCCAGAGGCAGGACCCGCTCCATGCTGTTATGCAGGAAGCTCTCCGCATTTGGTCCCTCGTGCGCGGCCTGGAGGCGGATCTCCTAGCCATTCACTGCGCACGGAGCCTCCAACACCCTGGCGATGCCCTAAGCGGATGGGGCTGCGTCTGCAGTGTGTTCTCTCCTGCGGAGGTGGTACCCGATCTCTTCTCCCACTGGGGCACGCCTCAGGTGGACCTGTTGCCTCCAGGGAGAATCGCAAGCTGAGACTGTTCCATTCCGCCCCTCAGCAGGGCTCGCTGCAGGGGATGCCTCCGAGGCCGTGGACCCCGGGCCTTTCACGCCTTTTCCTCCCATTTCCCTTGATCCACAAGGTGCTTCTCAAGGCAAGGAGGGACAAGGCACAGGTGATTCTGGTAGCCCCAGATTGGCCCTCGAGTTCTGGTATCCAGATCTCCTCAGTCTCAGCTCCAGGCTCCGAGGTGGCTTCCAGCCCGCCCTGACCTGATCTCAGTCAACCAGGGAAGGTATTCCATCGGACCTTCAGTCCTTGCACCTGACGGCCTGGTTCCTGGCTGCCAGAGTTCCGGCCTTGGGTCTTTCCGGCGAGGTCCTCAACGTCGTTGAGGCGTCCCATAAGTCGACCAGGAAATGCTACGCCTTCAAATGGAAGAGATTCTCCATTTGGTGTCAGGGGAAGGACTTGGACCCTTCGCCTGTCCTTTGGCAAGCATTCTGGACTACTTGTGGTCCCTTTCTCAACAAGGACTTGATCGACGACCCTTAAGGTGCACCTAGCAGCCATCTCTGCTTACCGGGGCGGGCCAGGGAAGCAGTCGGTGGGCGCGAGGAGAAGGTGGTCGGGCTTTTTCAAGGCCTTGACCACATTTCCCCTCGGTCGAGAACCTCACCTCCGTGGAAACTGCTGGTATTGACCAAGCTCATGGGCAAGCCATTGAACCCGATGTACAGGTGCGATGTTTCCACCTGTCGTGGAAGACCGCCTTCTTGGTGGCTATCACGTCAGCCTGATGGATGGGAGATCTCCAGGCGCTCCATAGAGTCTCCTTATCTGGTCTTCCACAGGGACAAGGTTGTCCCTGCGCCCACCGAAATTCCTTCCGAAGGTGATGTCGGAGTTTCACCCAACCAGATGTTGACTCTGCCGTGTTCTACCCGATCACACCTCTGAAGCTGAATATAGGCTTCATACTTTGGACCCTAGAGAGCGCGCTATTATAAGGAGCGGCGGCTGAAGTTCGGGAGAGGTTCGGCCAGCTGTTTGTCACCTATGCTGAAGCTGCACCTGGCAGACTTGCAGCTAAGCGGACGCTACAGGTGGGTCACCTCCTGCATAGAGCTCTGCTAGGTTGGCGGGCATGGGGGCCTCCCTGAGATAGAGCTCATTCTACCGCCATACCGCTGCTTGGTAGCTACTGCTTCCAGGATGTCCCTATCACTCCAGGATATCTGCAGGGCTGCTACCTGAAGTCAGCACATACCTTTATTACCCACTACCACATCGACCTTGAGTCACCTGGGATGCTGGTTTTGGGGCCTCGATTCTCCAGTCTCTATTTCCCAAGTAAGTATCGGGGTGTGCTCCTTGCCTCCCTCCTCCCGGAGAACTGCTAGAGTCTGCCAGTAAGTGTGGATTGAACAACATATCCATGTCCCTAGAAATACAGGTTACTTACCTGTAACAGGAGTTCTAGGAATGGTATATGTTCATCCCACCGACCCACCCGCCTCCCTGGCTTCGACGCACAACCTGGCTTCCAATGGCTAGATCTGGCGTCATGGGGTGGAGCCGAGAGTTTTACCACCCGGTGGGAGGGAGGAGCCAGCTTGAAGACCTTCCGGCAAGATTTAAAGTGGCAAAGAACCTGCCAGTAAGTGTGGATGAACAACATATACCATTCCTAGAACTCCTGTTACAGGTGAGTTGCCTGTATTTATTACCTTAGGTAGTGTCAGTTTACTCTCAACTAGGAGATTAACCTTTCTGTTGATTACCCAGAGTATTCCAGTAGAAGAGAGGCCCTCCTACACACTCTGGATGTGCACAGAATATTCTGGTACTATCTGACTAGAACCAAACAGAATAGAAAGTCAGATCGTTTGTTTGTTTAGTTTGCCTCCAAGATGTTAGGGCACCTGTGTCCAAACAGACACTTTCAAAATGGTTGGTAAACTGCATTGCTTTATGTTATCAGAAACAGAACAAACCCTTACTGGGACCAGTATGGGATCATTCCACCAGGGGCTAGAAGCCTCATTCACCTCCCTGAGAAAGCGTTTCAGTTTCAGACATCTGTACAGCAGCTACTTGAAATACTGTGCACACATTCATCAGACATTACAGTCTGGACGTTGCCTCCAGGCACAGAAGTGCAGCACAGAGCTGGCATTGGCCTTGCAGTCCTGCAGGGTTTATTTCAAGAGGGTTGCCTTTCACCCTTCTCCAGTCCTCCCATTTTTAGTGGCTAACATATGCTGCTTGGGACTCCGTCTTAATGGTGTAACCTGCTGCAAGAGCTGTATCTCGAAGTAAGATAGTATAGTTATGTAACAACTTACTGTAACAGTAGATCTTCGAGAACAGCTCTTGCAGCAGGTACTACCACCCACCTTCCCTCAGGAGGTCATCTGTAGTTGCATTGACATTTATTGGTCTTTCTTTGGAAGTGAATCCTCGGTCTCCTTTCAGAATCTATATCGTTCTGCTGGAGTCTCCGCAGGAGAACTGAGGATGTAAGGGACGTCAGGCCGGGAGCCAACTTCGGGGCAATCCACCGCTGTATGTAGCTAGCTAGATTTTTTTTCCGTGGTCCAGCCCTGACAGCTGCAGTCCTTATGGTGTAACCTGCTGCAAGAGCTGTTTTGAAGATCTACTGTTATGGTAAGTTCTAATGTAACTGTACTTTTCTAAGCAGTGTTCATCCAAATGGTTGGCCAACTGTATTACTTTTGTTATAGAAAGTACGTTAAGGAACTTCCTGGTGTTGTTCGTGGTCATTGCAGCAGAGGCATGGCCACTCTGTTGCCTGTTTTAAGAATGTGTCCACTGCAGAAATCTCTGTAGCTGCCACCTGGAATACTGTCCACAGTTGAAAGTGTCAGTGGCTCAGCAAGTAGCACACTTGCCTCTGAGGCCAGGCGATTAGGTTCTATCCCCATACCAGGCACTTTGTTAATATCCCAATACTGACACTGCAGCAGCATTGGGGGTGCTGACTTGAGGTGCCATCTTTAGGATGACACGTTAAACCGAGGTCCCATGTTCCTGTTCTGGTGGTAGTTCAGGTGGATGTTAAAGATCCCATGGCACTTCTCGAAAGCGTAGGGAAGTTCCCCGGTACCCTGGCCAAATTTCTCCCCATTCACTAAAAATCCACCAACAGCTTAATCTGGTTCAAGGTCAGCTGGCATTCATTTGTATCCCCCTGGCATGCCTGAAAATAGGCAGGAATTTGTCTAGTGCATTTACCCGGTCCACAAAAACTAAATAAAAAATAAACTACAGTCTGGACATTGTCTCCCAAAAGGGTGGGTTTTGGCCTAGCTGTACTTCAGAGACTTTCTTAGGCTCGTAGACTGCAGCCACCCAGACTGTGTTATTGTCAGTACTGCTTGGTACTCATTCCATGGTTGTGCCTGATGAAAAGATATCCTTGAAGAAGATAGAAAGGTTACATACTTACCATAACAGTAGATCTTCGAGAATCTTTCATCAGGTCATGCCGCCCACCCTTTGTCCTTGAACTCAGAGCTCTGTAACGCCTATCTCTTTCTCCAGAATGGTCTACCTACTGCTACCAGCCTCACCTGGTTGGCAGAACCATAAGCTTTCTCCTGGTTCCTAGAGGGAGGTCCTCCATGATCTCTGGCCCGATGAGAGATTTCTTCCGAAGATCTACTGTTATGGTAAGTACACAATTGTTCTGTATGAAACAAGTTCACACCTGGGCGCTGGCATGTTTCGCAATGTCATGAGTATTAGCATAGCGTCATTGTGTTAGCGATGTGCCCTGGTTGTCTTTAGTGTGTCCACCCAGTGCTGGATGTGGTGCGACAGTAGCTACTGCCCCCCCGCTCAAACAGGGTAGTGAGTTTTATTCCTTTAGCACCTCAAAGGATCGTCATGGCTTCTAGCCCTGTATTTGCAAGGCAACGTTTTATTTCTCTTTGTGCTGCATAGTGGTGGATAAAGGTGCTCCACATCAGCAGCTTAGTCATACCAAGAGGAGTTTGGCAGCGTGCTGGGAAGAACTGCTGATCCAGATCGAGTCCTCCTCAGGTGAGCTACTACTGGTGGGGGGTCTCTCATTTTTTATTTTAATTGAGGAGCTACAGCAGAACAGGCATGTTGCATCTAGTAGAGGTTAATGTGTATATATACAGATTTAAAAAAGAAAAATTCCATCTGTTAGACCAGTGTGAATTGGTGGCGTATGGCTTATTGGAGACCAGTAATGTTCAAAAGATGTAAGACCAGAAGAGACCTCTCCTCTGGGGGTCTTACTGTCTTAGTTGGGTAACATAATCTAAGATGTCTCTCAGCCCCCGCCATACCGCAAGGGGGTGGTGCACCTGTGATACCAACTGGCAGTGATAAGGCTGAGTTGAACAAAATCCATTTTGTTACTCTTGAGCTGCTGAGTTCTTTTTGTTAATATCATCTTTATTGCAATTTTTCAGCTTCCAGTCGATTGAGTACAGGAATGATACAGAAGCAGTTAATTAAAAGGGTTACTTACAGAAGTCCAACAGGTCTCACTACCTTAAGATTTCAGTCATTAGAAGGTCCCAGTAACATGGAGATTAGAGTTCATTGCCACTGGATGATTATATTCGATCCAGAAAAGATGTGCTTTGATTCCAGTGGTTCCAGTGCCAGACCAAATCATTAGGAAATCAAACATCCAAAATGACCATCTGGTTTATTTTTAAATACCCCAGGCATATCCATTCAAGCGTACCTGGCCAAAAGTTGTGAAGGGAGGCCCCACGGAATCTGCACTCAACCATCCCTCAAGGGGAGACAAAATATTCTAAGGTACAAAGGTTTTGTCTTTCAGCATGTAGTACAGGAGCCATCTATTCTATCTAGAACCAAACCTTTCTTCCCTCCCATTCAGACTGTGTGTTATCTTTCCATTTGGTAAATTTGTTTTGTAATAGTCCACTAGTTCTGCAATGTTGGGACCTTAGAGGTAAACCATAACTTGGGATGGCTTTTTACCTGCTGTAAGTAGAATGGGTAGGAGGTAGCGGATGTCTGGGTCTTTATAGTCCCTAGGAAGCAGTAGTAAAATTAATATCTCAGAGTTAACTGCAGGGGTCTACCCAATAGTCATTGGAGTTCAGTCTGCAATGAGTGAATAAATGGCTCCAGTCTAGGGCAAGTGAAGATTACATGCGTGAGGTGAGCCTTCGTTTCACCACAATTCGCCAGCATGAGGCTGAATGGTTAAGTGAGTAGTGGCTACTAATCTGAGGCGTCCTAAAGAAATGAACTAGGAATTTCCATGCAATTCCCGCCACTGATGTGAACTAGAAGTGCTAGCCACTTGCCAGCGTGCCCGTTCCCACAGCTCGCCCTCTGTGGGGTGCCAATTCATCTTGCCATCTCCAGCAGATGTCAGCAGTAAGCACAGCAGGGCTTGGCATCAAGGCCTGATATAGTGCTGACACCAGATGACCCTGATTTGGGATATCAATTAAGGACAGTAATTTAGCAATCAGTAAAGGAGCTGTTCTGGGGTCCGCACTTCTATTGGCAGGGATTCATAATAGTGTCTTAACTGCAGGTATCTGTAATGGTGTGTGTTTGGCAAGCTAAATTTTGCTTGAATTTCACGAATGACTATAGTACACCACTAGTGGTGATTTGAGTAAGATAATTTAGTCCACACCTGCCCCACTGTTGGAAGATGTGGTCTATTTTACAGGGCTGAAAGTCAGGAGAGTGGCAGTTGGGCATAGTAGCGGCAGAAAGGGAAATTGAAGGTTGCCTCCTAATTTGTTGCCAAATTGTTACTCGATGCTGCAATTCCAAAGTTAGGTTGGGGTGTGTTTCAGGAGACCGTGTGCCTGTGGTAGAGTAGAGAGAAATAGTCTGAGTTGGAGATAATCGCCTGTTCTATCTCTGCCCAGTGTGTATCCTTTGTGGATATTTGTCTTGCAACTATATGTGTTAGTTGTGCAGCCTGATAGTACCGATGGAGGTCTGGGAGGGCAAGCCCTCCTGTAGCCCTTGGCATGGTCAGAGTTTTGTCTCAACCCTCGGTCCTGCATTGGACTATATAAAATGGGAAATTGCTTTTTCCCAGTCTAGAAAGATAGAACGTGGTAAACTAATAGGTATATTATTAAATAGATATAGGGCCTCGGCAATGTTACCATTAAGTATGATGTCAATTTTTCTGGTGAGACTCAGAGGAGAGAGTTGCTGAGCTCTGATGTCTTGCAGGACGCCCCACCAACACTTCTGAACCAAGCAGGGACCACCAGGACACTGAGGCGGGGTCCATGCAGCCACATACAGGAGTGCCAGAGCAGAGTGATCCTCACTCAGATTTGCAGGTGATCTCTCACCCCACCTTGATGGCATGGGGTGGGAGGTCAAGAGCGAGGATGGTGGGGGGTTGCGAGAAGGGTGGACCACACGGCACGGAGCTGTCCGATGAAGAGGGGAGTGGACGGACACTAAAATGATGATTCTGATCCCACCCTGTCCCTTGTTTGTTGATGCAATGTTGGGTCGTTATCTCATAACGAGCATGTCAGACTTTGCAGCTGAGGATGTGCAGGACATGGGGACTTGAGCGTGAATCCTATCCTGTCTGCCTCGACTTCGTCCCTGAAGCATTCCACCTAACTCTTTGTACTGCAACCACATTATTAGTCAGAAATGGTCTGGGGTGGATAAGTAGAAGCAGCTCCCTTGGAATGGGCAGGACAGATAAGTGAAAGCAGCTCCCGGACCAAGGGCAAGATGTTATCTGTTCCTGTGGGAGAACTCCTAGAAGTGGGTGGTTCCTCTAGTGGCAGACAGGGCCATTACCTCACTGGGGTAAATCTTGAATGGCCTGTGTATCCTTATTGTTTCCAGAGCATTAAACTCAGGGGTTACTGCTCTGGGTAGCTTCATCCCACTAGACTCTGAGGGAGCCAACATTTTACAGCTCATGTGCATGGCCTCTACCTTTCTTATGGATGCTACAGTGGACAGTTTGTGGATGTGAACCTTATCTGCTTATCACTGTACTGGCTATGAGGAGCCTGTGGTTTTGACATTGGATTGTGGACCAGGCGTCCCAGCTCTTTAACATGTCCTTGCTAGCCAACTGCTGTTCAGATGGTGTTCTGAAAGACGTCCAGGACAAGGACACAGTTATCAGTATCCAGACATGAGCAGAAGGCAACCCGCCTCAAGAGGTCGTGGTTTTAGTAGGCACTGGCAGGTCAGAGGCAGTTTATGGCCCTTTTGAAACCAGAGGAATGGGGAACCTATTCAAGATTCGTGATGTAACAATGACAGAAGATCCCTTACCTGCAGATGTAGTGGAGATGTAGGTAGAAGAGGAGGTTCCTCCCAAGGAAGGATACAGAGTTAATCTGTGCCTCCCTTCCCTTGGTGGAAGACTGCAAAACGCTTGCCATTGATGGACCCAGATAATGTCATACAAGTGAGTGCTGGAGAGCCTGGCAACAGGATACACCATAGAATTCTCCATGGCACCCACGAGAGGTTGTGATTTTATTTTGTAGTCCACAATAAGTCAAGGGGTTTCCAACTGATTCTGGACCCGAAGCATTTAAGCAGGTATGTCCGCCACACAACATTCAATATGGAGCCCTTGTGATCTACCATGTAAGCGGTCCAACAAGGGGATTATTTGGCATCCATAGGTCTTAAGGATGGCTGTCTCCATGTACCTATCCGTCAGTTGCACCAGAAGTTCCTGAGCGTTCACCATTCAGGGACATTTCAGTACCAAGCACTACACTTCAGCCAGGCAGCAGCGCCTCAAGGTGTTCATGAAAATTCTTACTGTACTGGTGGTGCAGCTGAAGCATGAGGGCATCACGTATACCCCTACCTGGATGACTTGCTTATCTGGGCTTTGACTGTGCGATTGGTGGAAGGTCGACGACAAGGACCTTGTAGGCTTTGGAGTCACATGGTTGGCTCATCATTCAGGAGAAAAGCCCTTGATATTGTCTCAGAGGTTGGAGCACCTGGGGTGGTGTACTGGATGAACGAGGAGGTTTTTTTCCTTTCTCGCCCACAAAGGAGACCCTGAGGTGGAAATTCAGTGGCTGAGAACCCACTTGGTGGTCTTTACTCAGAGGCTTCTCTAGATTCAAGGCCTGATGACTGCAGCGATAGAGTAGTGCGGGCATAGTTTCACATGGGGCCTCTTAGAGCAGGATGCTGGAGCTTTGTTTCCGGCCTCAGGCTCTGATTCAATTATCTTGATCGGTTCTGCAGTCATAGAAGCATAGAATGTGTTGGCATATAAAGACCGCTTGGCCCACCCAATCTGCCCATTATTCCCTACTTACAATATCAATGTAGAGCCTACTTGATCTCTGGCTTTCCTCTCCTCCGCTTTTTCTTTTCCATTAAAATTCCCTTATGCCTGTCTCATGCTTTCTTGAACCCCACCACTGTTTTTGTCCCAACCACCTTGGTTGGTAAACTGTTCCAGGAATCCACCACTTTTTCTGCAAAGAAGCACTTTCTTAACGCCTCTCCTAAATGTACCCTCCCAACTTCATAGCATCTCCCATTGTTCTTTAGTATATTTTTTCTGAAAATACTTCTGCCTCTACCTTATTTAACACCTTGAATTATTTAAAGGTCTCTATCATATCCCACTCTCCTCCTCTGTTCCATGGTGTACATATTGAGTTCCCTAGTCCTTCTTATAGGGCTTTTGATGTAGACCCCTCATCATTTTAGTTGCCGTCCTCTGGACTGCCTCCACTCTGTCTGTGTCCTTCCAGTGATGTGGTCTCCAGAACTGGACACTAGTACAGGTGAGGTCTCACCAGTTATCTATAGAGTGGTAACACCAGCTTCCTCCTCCTGCTGGTGATCCCTCTCCATATGCACCCCAGCATTCTACTGGCCTTCTCAAATGCCTTGTCGCACTGCCTTGGCCACCTTTAGGTCATCAGAGATTATTATACCCAGATGTCTTTCCTGTTTGGTGGTCATCAGTAACACTCCCTTATTTTGTACTCTGCCCTTGGTTTCTGTACCCCATGTGCATTATTTTGTACTTTTTGCTTTGAAACCCAGCTGCTATGCCCTTGACCACCCTCCTTGAGTTTTGTTACCAATTGTTTTAACCAGGAGAGAGACACTAAGCTGAAAGCTTGTTTACAGGTGCAATCTCTCAGGTCTCTGTTCGCTCATTCCTTCCACCCTACCCCCCTCCCCGTGTCCACCCTATTGCAGATTTTGGTGTTGTATGCAAAGAGGCAGACCTTCCCTCTTGCTCCTCTGCAGTGTCACTTTAAAGACATTAGAGGACCAGACCCTGCACCGATTCCAGAGGCACCTTGCTGAGTCGCCCTCCACTTTTCAGAGTGAGCTGTTTACCACTACCCTGTTGCCTATCCCTAACCAAGTTCTTACTCAGTTTACCACCTTTGGACCCATTCCTAAGCTCCCAGTCGCAGTCACTGACATGGTGGGAGGACCTCAGCAAGGGACTCTCCTGGAAGCACCACAGGAATTTATTCTGATGACCAATTATGGCCTATACAGCTGAAGAGCAGTCTTAAACCAAGTCCTGGTTTAGGGGTCTGGGACCCTTGGGAGTGGCAGTTCCAGATAAAGTTGTTGGGAATGAGGCGGTGTTTCTCACTCTGCTGCACTTTCAGAGCCGGTGCAGTTGAGGGCCATGAAGGTAAGGTCAGACAGTGCCATCACCATGGCATACATAAACCATCAAGTAGGCTCAGGAAGCAAAGGTATGTTACAGAAAGTGGCCAAAATCCTGTAGTGGGCAGAGAAGAACCTTCGGTCTTTTCTCTGCAGTTCACATGGCAGGGAACTGAATGTGTGGGCCGATCGGTTCTGTTGAGAGAGGGTTCATCCAGACGAATGGTTCCTGAACTCTGAGGTGTTCGGGCTTCTGTGTAGCGTGTTTGGTCGACCTCCTATAGATCTATTTATATGAAAGGAAAAGGCACAGCTACTGAGGTTCTTCAGCCAGTATCGGTGTCCTAAGACAGAGGCAGTGGATGCCTTGTCCCAGCAGTGGGATTTTCAGAGCTTCTTGTTCCCTCCACTCCAAGGCAGTCAAGAGGAAGCTTCCTCCTGATCGCTCAGAGTGGTCAGGAAGGCCATGTTTCTTGGACTTGGTGGCCTTAGCCCAAACCCAGAGGTGATGCAGCTGGCAGCTTGGGTCCTGAAAGGAGACTTGTAAAACATGGTTCATCTGAAAGAATGGTAGATACCCTGATGACCTCCAGGAAGGTTTGGACATCTGTGGCTTACAACCATGTGTTAAAAACTTTCCATTTGGGGTTGCAGGGAGGCGGTATCAAGCCATCTAAGGCTGCTGTTCCACAGATGAGATTTTTCCAGGCAGGACTAGGCGAGATTTATCGAGTGCCCTATGGGGGCAGGTGTCTGCACTTGGGTGACACTGGGAACTTCCATGGATCTATTTTTGGGAAACCGCTTAGAAGCTGCCTCTATTTTCAGAGCAGTGAGCAGAAGGCGGCCGTGTCTTTGATCTCTGGTGCCACTATGAGACTTGTACTTGGTGCGGGCACCTTTCAAACCGCTGTTGTCGGTGCCGTTGTACATTCTGTTCTACAAGTATGTTTGATTGCACCTGTTCAGAAAAAGGATTGACAAGCTTCAGATGTGTCCCATAAAGAACCTTAACTTATAATGCATAAGGAGAAAGTGTTTGTGCCTAAGGTTACCACAGCCTTCCATATATACTGTATATATATATTAGAAAGTATTTCTACAATTTTCTGTCCCTGGCCAGCGAACCCAAATGAAATAGCACATAAAGCTGGATTTGCATAGGGCAATTAAAATGCATCTGCAGAGAACGGAATATTTTAGAAAATCAGAGAGTTTCTTTGTTCTGTTTGTAGTAGCAGAAAAGGGTCAGAAGGCTTCTAAGGCCAGGTGGGCGAGGGCTCGCAATGCCAAGGTGTATATGGCCGAAGAAAAAGTGCCTGTGCTCATCGGGGCTCACTTGGTCTTGGACGGAGAGAGGCCTCTGTGTTGGAACTTGCAAAGCAGCAGCATGGAACTCCCTTCATACATTCACTAAGCACTACAGATTGGATGTCCAGAGTTCTGCAGTTGTGGCCTTTGAGGGCAGAATTTTGCAGGTCATGGTTAGCAGATGAGGATTATACTTGACCCATGCTAGTTACATATGAGACAGTGTTGTTTCCTACCCTAAGCTGGAATGGTACTGCTTATTAGAACCCAAATGTATTAATCTCGATTGACAATGTGTGCAATACAGAAAGGAGAAATTTATACTTGCCGTCATTTCCTTTTCTGTTAGCTCCAGTATTGTTGATGGGACTTCTTCCAGGAGCCCTTGGCTTTATTGGAGAATTTTGTCCGATATCTAAGGAATTTGGTTTTCAGCAAAGATGAATATTCTGTGTTTCTAGCTAGATATCAGGACTCATTTGCTAACCACGGACATTGCTGTATTTTTATTAGATTTGCAGGTTCATAGGTTATGAATTTTGAGTATTGTTCAGTGCTTCAACTTTACAGGTTAGTGTTCTGTTTATCTCAAGTTATATGCAGTGTTGATCCATATCTAAACCACTTGTATGTTGGATTTTGTTAGCAGCGAATCAGCATGGTCAGAGAATCAGTAGTCTGAGGCTCAAGACACAGGATGGAAGGATTATTTGAATAAATATGTTGGACAACTCTCCAAGAGGAGGTATGTTTTTTTTTTTAATTATTATTATTTGTATGTTGGAAGTTTGCTTTTGACTTTTGGGGTTATAAAGAGAGTTCATTAACCTTGGCAACATGGATATTAATGGTTACATAGGTGTGTATGGGTACTGTGTAGACAAAGTTGACAGTATGTGATGCCTTTGGAATCTTCATGTGCCTAGGGTTCTGTGCTGATTGACAGCTTTGGGCTATACCACTACCTCAGTGGGGCTGCTCTTTGTCAGTATATATTATCTCCCATTGACATCGTTGGAGCCAACAGAAAAGGAAATTATGGTAAGCATGAAGGAATTTCCCTTTAGTATTCATGTTGCTTGCCTTTTCTTTTACTTGAGTAGGGCAGCAGGGCACAGACCTGTGCCACTCCTGTTATCGTGTTTTTTTTTTTTTGGGGGCCTGGAACAGCTACTGTGGGATCGCAAATCAGAATGTTTGCCTAGCATCAAGTTTTCCAGTGTGTTGTGTTGTGTTCTGTGCTGTTTTCCTGTGTGTTGTGATTCTAGTAATGAGTGTATCAGCAGTGTAATGCAGATCACAGTATCTCAGCTCCGAGTTGTTGCCCCGGTGATGGAACTCAGAAAGCTAACATTTATGCCCTGCTGTAAGGTCATGGTTCTAGCAAGAGATTTATTTCTCTGCTCATGAGATCACTCACTTAGTCTTGTTGTAGTGACATTTCTTAGTTTTGGACATTCTTTTTTATTTTGTAGAATGTTGAAGTTATTCAGTTCTCTGTGTTTTAACTTGTTTGCTGGTTTTCTTTGTTCCATGGCTGTTCTCAGAACCAGGGAAAAACAAAGTTTGCAGCCATTCCTAATTTGGATTTCCTATATTTAAAATGTTAAAAATAGTGTTTTGGTTTAAGTTGACTTTATTTTTAATATGGCTGTGCCTTTTTGGCAAATGGCCATAGTAAACATTTTTCTAGGATCGTGGATATGATGTTCTATCTACACTGTTTGGCATGTCCTTTCCCTTTTAAGATTCTTGCGGAAGGTCTAAAAGCTGGCTTCTTCCACCCACCTGGGTGGTATATGCCTTGGCTCCCTTGACAGATCTTCCTTTCTGCTGGAAGATTCAGGTTCAGGTTCCTCTTTATTGCTTCCACGTCGAGTAGGCCTTGGCGGAACAAATCTCGGTTACCTATAATTCAACTGGTTCGAGTTTCTCTGCATCGCTTAGTAATCCCGACTATGATGGAGGACAAGTCCTCACCCTGGAAAGAAGCCGCTGTTCTCGCGGGCAGAAAATATGCAAAAACCTGACCCTCGTGTGTCTACTGCCTGGGCCATGCCCATGACACCCAGGCCTGCAACTGAGACAAAGACTTGGCCTATTTTACAGAATAAAACATTACCTTACCAGACTCCAAACAAAGATTAATCCAGGCATCATTCTTATCCCTCATTGACTATGCTGATTTCCTCATGGCCATTGCTCCCTCTCCTCTTAAATAAACTGGACACCCTGTATCATAGAGCCATTAGATTTATTACAGACCTTCCTCCAACACCCATCATTGTTCTCCTTACATGGCAGTCAATTGGACATCCCTACAGCACAGAAGAAAAAGAATGCTGCAATCTGGATCTTTAATGCTTTATCAAACAAACTCCCTCCTATATCTCAGACTGTTTCACCCAATCACATCCAGGCCATACACCTTAAGGATCAATAAGCTCATTATGCTAAAGATTCCCAATACCTGCACCCGGTTTGGGAGGGCTGCTATCAGCTATTCCCTAGCATTTGTCTGGAACTCACTCCAAAAATCTATGAATCTGAATACCCTCTTACCCTTACCATCCTTCAAAAATTATATACTACCCTATTCCCAGAACTGTGCAACTGCTTCCATAAGGCCTAGTCTCCCACCCAACCTCCGCCTCCTTTCTGCAATCCACTATGTTTAGTTTCCATTCTTCTACCCAGTCTGTTATCACATCAGATAAAAGCCTATAGAAGCTCCTACTATCTGAATATTATCCCTTCTATATCAAATGTACTCTTCATTTTTACAGGTTTAATTTATTGTTTTTGTGCCTTGTATATCTGTAAATTTTGTATATCTCCTCATCTAATTGATTGTACTAATGTTATGTTATTCACATGTTTTTGTACAAAACTTGTATCCTTCTTTGTATGATCACTCAGGTCCATCTTGTAAATGAGCTACGCTCAATGATGTTCGCCTGAATAAATAAAGATTTTGATTGATTGATTGGACTTGTCGTATGCTCCATCCCAGTGTTTTGGTCGACTGCTTTCAAGACCACTTCAGCTTGGCAGACTGAAGAAACAGAACCCGCCAGTCAATCGAAAAGAAGCCTGGGCTGTCTTCAAGGCTGCAGGGTCCGCTGAGTAACTAGAGCAGATGAAGGCCTTCGAGGAGGAGGTGACTTAGGCTGCTGATCAGTCCTCTTCCATGTTGGCTTTGTCCTGCCCAGTTTGGGCTCCAGTCGAACAGTTGTCATTTGAGAGGCCGACAGTTTCTTATTCAGGACCCCAGTCCTGACCAAACCCACTGAAGAAGAGACCCAGCCTGCTGGGAACCTCTTTACGGTTCCTGTCCCTGACCTGGAGGAGCCATGGTTCTCCCCAGCTCCTCCCGCACCCCCTGGTCCCCCCAAACTGTCTAAGTCGAGGTCTCTGACTCCTTCGACTGATAGTCTGAAGAAATCGCATAAGCATGTAAAAGTGGCTGCCACACCATTCATCCTCGTTGAAGAGGAGGAGGCTTTCACCAGGTTGCACCGATGCTACAAGGACTTGATGTGGCAACAGTTGATTGTCTGGTCCAAAGTCAACCCTGGCTTCCACACCAGCCATCACTTGGCTGTCACCTTCTAGGCCGATGTGGACTCCTCAGGAGCCAGTCGGCTCTGCCCCTGGAGCTGGTGAAGACCCTCCCAGCTCAGCCAATTCAGGCCTCTCCACAGATTCTGGTGGAACCACGATCTAAGCGGCCTCCCTCTGGGGCTCCCGCCAAGGAGACTCAGCCCATCAAGGCCTCACTTTAGGTTTTCTGTCGCCCTCACTGCTGACCGTCCCTGGCGGGTCCAAAGTGAAATGGGTGGTCAGCCGATCTATCTGGACTCCAGTTTGCATTCCTGTCCCTTGGACTTATTTAATCCATCGGGAGTCTGTCAACGGAGGAAGGACCCATCGCCCATCATGGGCATCCTCTTCCTCATCTCCGAATCTATGGGGATGCTGTTGGAGC
Source organism: Neoceratodus forsteri (assembly GCA_016271365.2). Classification (NCBI taxonomy): domain Eukaryota; kingdom Metazoa; phylum Chordata; order Ceratodontiformes; family Ceratodontidae; genus Neoceratodus; species Neoceratodus forsteri. Next base: position 209,579,444 of record JADMNL010000026.1, on the reverse strand, counting down.
CCATTCAAAAGTACGAATATCCACTCACTGATATTCTCAAAAGAGGATTCTTACTTGAGAAACAGCTCTTGCAGCAGGTTATACACCATTAGGACTGAAGCCGGCAGGCTCCAGGACCCGCGAAATTTTCTAGCTAGCTGTATTCATGAGGACACATCCCACCGTTAGCCCCGCCCCTGACGTCAGGCATCATACAAAAGGAGGCAGTCCCCAGAATCCTCAGTTTTTTCCCTTCCGCCACACTCGCCAGCATCGGCCTCATCTGCTCCAGCTAACGACGCTAGGAACTTCCAGCATTTATCTAATAAATGCCAGCATCTCCAACTCCTTCCTTAGAAGGACACCCTCTAAGTGTGCTTGCGGCAAGCGGATAGCTTTTAAGGATCTGCATTCGCCCTGCCTGCGTGCCTGGCCCGAACACACACCTGGCCTGCTCTTTTGCCAGCTGTTCAGTAGTCGCACCGATCCACCGCCAGAAGGCACTTCAGGGTTCCTCTTGGAAGAAAGATTAAAGATTATTGATAAAGACCCTGCCTCCAGAGGTGAGTCTACAAGCACCGGAGAAGGCCAGGTCCAGATCCCGAACTGGGCCTCGGACTCTCGCATCAGCTAAGGCTCCACGCACTCAGACCGCTCTCCCTCTAGGGCTCGCTCTCAGCCCCTTCCATTAAGGTTAGGGACGTCCGGGCAGCTCTTGGCTTCTCTACATCCCATCAAGACTTCCAGGACCTCGACCTTTCTCCAGCGCCTCCCGGCTTCTGTGAAGTCTTCTGACCATCACCAGACCAAGTCCTCTTCAAAAATCTCTCAGGCTTCCTGACAGACGCTGGGACCCCAACGCCAGATTGGCCTCCTAGGGACTGGACCCCCCTCCTGGAAGACCAAGGACCTGATGTCCTTAAGCGGACGATGGACACTAAACAGGCTGCTGATCCTTCTCCGTTAAGCGCCTGTCAGACCAGGACATCGGCCAAACACCACGTCGCCAAACGTTCTCAGGAGCAGACACCTGCCTCTCCATCACCGGTGGATACCAGGGCTCTACAGAGGAGGATCTGACGCTGTCTGATGACCAGGCAGTCAACAGCGAGGATGTCGGGCTTACAGGAGGCAACCGCTAATCCGCTGACATCCTTGGACCAGACGCGCGATACGGCAACAGACCAACCCGACGCCAGGACCGTCGTCCAGTATGAACATTCAGGAGGTTAAAGACCTTTTACCTTTTGAAGGGACACAGTCAAAAAGACGTGGTCCCAGTGAAACCTACTCTTCTCCCCCCTTCTGCTCCACCACAGGGGCCAGTAGGAAGACCTCCGACCCCAAGGAGCCTACTACCCTCCTGGGGCAGATCCAAAGAAAGGAGAAGGCCCCTTCAAGATCTCTTTCAAGGTCCCCTAGTCCCAAGCGACTCCGGACGTAGACTGTCCACTCCACAAAGGGATGACTCTAAACCTGACACTTCAGATACCTCCAGGTCTCCTCCTCCAATCAGCATCCCATCGCCTGACCCACGAGACCTCCCAGGTCACCTCCGATGATCCCTCCTTTCTGAAATCATGAGGCACATCCAGGAGAATATGGATGGAAAACGGAAGACCTAGACCCCGAGCGACAGCGCTTAGCTCGTTATCTTCGGCAGAAGGACCCTAAGCCCATGGTGATGCCACCCTTGGTGGACACCTTGTAGATATCACCAAGGCCGCATGGAAACATCCGCACTCCACCCCTCGCTGCGCCGAAGAAGGCTGATTGCCTGCACAGGGCCCCTACAGAGGATCCATACTGGCCAACAACCCCTGGTTGATTGTCTGGTCATTACGGCCTCCCATGACAGGTCTCAACAACCGCAACATTTGAGTACACAGCCTCTGTACCAGGAGTCCAAGCATTTGACTCACTGGATAGGCACATGTATCGCTGCTGCTACATGCTCCATTAGATCACTGAACTATCTGACACACATGGTTCAGTTTCAGAATGCCCTATGGGAACAGGTCAGGGACCTGGTCAAAGCACTAATGGATGGCGAGCAGAAGGAGGAACTTTGAACCTCCTTCACACTGGGTCAGACGTGGAGACCATGTTTTGAGATCCGCTTGATTCAGCGGATCTGCAGCACAGGAGCAGCCTCAGGTCTGTCACCGGAGACGCCATGGCTTTGTGTCTCCGGATTTACCCCAGACGCCCAGAGAAACATTCTGGACGCTCCTTACAACGGCTAAGTCCTATTTGGTGAAGATTCCAAAAAGGTGATCACCAAATTACAGGACACGGAAGGCAGTAAGGACTGTAAGGCTCAAATCTGGTTCCTTCGTAGGAACCAGAATAGTTTTCGGTCGGCAACAACGGCAGCAGCCATGTTCCAGCCAGCAGCAAAGAGGCAACTTTAACCGTAAGGCCCAGCTCAAGTCTTCCCAGGCCAAGGTCAGAGATATACCAAACCGACTCAGCCTGTGGGGGATGCCACCACAGCATGACTCCTTCCCGCCCCTGCCCCCTCCTCTGGATCAACGGGAAGAAAAGGTCGGGGTCGTGATTGCTCGCCACCTCTCAGGATGGCAGACGATAGTCACCGACTGCTGGGTCCCTCCAACTGGTCGAGAGAGGACACTTTATAGAATTCCTCGATCACCCACCGTCAAGACCTCCCTGCTTTCCCATTATTCAGGTCAGCATGCACTGCTCATACAGCAGGAAGTGCTCGCACTTCTGGGAAAGGAGGCTATGGAGACATACCCTGAACCAGAGAGACGAGGTTATTATTCTCACTTTCTCTGGTTCCCAAAAGACAGGGACCTCAGTCTGATTCTGATCTCAGCGACCTCAACGCTCGGTCCTTTACAAATGCTGCCACATGGTGACCGCTCCGGTTTAATTCCCATACTCAAGCAGGCGCCTTCTTAGCTCTCTGATATGCAGCGCCTACCTGCACATACCTATAGCTCGAGAGCACAAGAAATTCTTGCACTTCGAGTTTCTGGGTCGCCATTATCAGTTCAGAGCCCTCCCTTCAGGCTGTCCTCGGCACCTCGGTATTTACGAAGTGCATGGCAGTCGAGCGGCAGCTCTCAGGAGACAAGGCCACTACATGTTCCCATACCTGGACGACTGGCTCTTCATGGCCCCCTCTTAGGAGGCTCTGTTGTCCGCAATCCACTGTAGTCGTTCTGTCTTTGGGTCGTTAGGCATCATCATCAATCAGGAGAAGTCACACTTGGTTCTGTCGCAGAGATTGCAGTTCATAGGTGCAGTCCTGGACACTGTCCGGGAAAGCTTTTTGCCCCAGGACAGAGCAGAACACATCAGATCCCTCATAAGGAACATCTTGACAAAGAAGACGGTCCCAGCAAGATTAATCCTTTGCCTGCTCGGACACATGGCTGCGCCATTATGACAGTCCTTTTAACCTGTCCCCACATGGTGACCCAGTAGATGTTATGGGTACAATGGGATCAGAAGCAAGACCATCTGCAGCTCCCAGTTCGGATCACGAACACCGGCCATCCGAGATTGGCAATGGTGGCTCGAACCAGCACCTATCGGTGGGAGTCCCCTTTATTGCGCCTGCCTCAGATTGTGACACTCTCCACGGATGCTTCCTGTTCCAGTTGGGAGCACACTCGACTGGGTGGGGCTCGTGGACGCTCCGAAGCTCATCTCCACATAAATATTTTGGAGATGAGAGCAGTCCTTACACCTTGCAGGCCTTCCAGTCAGAGATTCCACTGGTACTCTGCTGTTGCAAACAGACAATACTGCAGTGATATATTACCTTAACAAACAAGGAGACATACATTACTACCCTATGGCAAGGAGGGCGTGAGGGTGTGGGATTGGATTCTGCAACACGGCACAAACCTTATAGCTGTACATGTCCCAGGAGTGACAACATCATCGAGACAGTCTGAGTCTGTCTCAGGCCAGAGTCCATGAATGGAAACTACTCCAGGAGGTAGTAGAGGATCTGTTTCACAGATGGGGCACACCAGAGTTAGATCGCTCAGCGTCCCCATCCAACGAAAACTGTCCAATTTCTGCTCACTAGGTCCAGGGCCTGGTGTTTCTATCGAGAAGCGTTGTCCCTCTCCTGGACGGGCAGATTCCTCACGATTTCCTCCTTCCCTGCTCATCCAGAGGATTCTTTGAAATCGCGAGAGCTGGCGACGCTAATACTATTGGCTCTTTTGGCCCAGGCAGATTTGGTTTCCTCTGCTTCACCAGCTGTCTCAGGAAAGTACAGTTACGTAAGAACTTACTGTAACAGATTTTAGAGGAGCTCTTGCAGCAGGCTATAACAATTAGAACTATGCCATAGGCACTAGGACCCTCTGGAAAATCTTTTCAGCCAGCAGTATACAGCAGGGACCGCTCAGCATGCCCCCGCCTGACATCAGCCCTGGTACAAAAGGGGGCGGACCCAGCTCCACCCTCGGTTCCCCAGCCAAGGCCAGAGAACAAGCCCTGACAAGAGGAGACAAAGCACTCTATGAAGATGTAGATGAAGATCTTCACACCGAGGGGAAGGCGGTGGGAAAGTAACGCTGGCTGCAAGAGCCTCCTCAAGATCTACTGTTACGTAAGTTCTGCGTAACTGTACTATCTTACTGGAGTGGGAGCTCTTGCAGCAGGCTATGACAATTAGGACTGAATACCAAGCAGTCCCATCCAAGAGGTAGTCGACCCCGGAGGTGAAATATGCTGACTCAGAGGCCTAGGACAAAGTCCCTGCAAAACAGCCAGACCAAACCTGGCATGGTGTCTGAGACTATATCCAAGCTGTAATGCTTGGACAAAGGTATGCACCAAATTCCAGGTAGCATATGTCCCTGATAGACATTTCTCAGGGCAGCAAAGAAGCAGACACTCCCGTAGGAGTGACTCCTCGACCGACCAGGTAGGGGTTTATTTTGATTTTCATAGCAGAAGGATACGCAGTGGATGATCCACTTCAAATCATCTTAAGTCACCAGTTTGCCCAAGCATTGTGGTGCAAAGGCCACAAAGAGTTGCTCTGACTGACAGTGCGAGCTGTCCTTTTGAGGTAATACTCAACGCCCTGTGGACATCCAGTGGGAAAGAGAGCTTCCTCTATTAGATGGCATGGGAAAATGGACTGGAAGGTCAACCGACTGGTTGAGGGTCAACTCCGAGACCACTTTCGGGAGAAACTTAGGATTTGTTCTAAGGGAAACCCTTTCCTGTGGAAAATCAAAACGTCTTTACACATCAGAGCCTGAAGCTCGGAAACTCTTAGAGCTGAGGTAATAGCAACCAAAAACAAACCTTCCAAGAAAGGTAATGCAGCTCACAATCCGCTGCTGGTTCAAATGGAGGGAGGGTAAGCTCTGACACAAAAGGAGATCCCAGGGTGGGATAGGATCCCTAATTGAGGTCTCATATGCAGAATTCCTCTAAAGATGGTGCGGCTACATCCAGCTGTGCCAATGCCTTGTCTCCAATCAGAGCATGGTAGGCGGAGATACCCCACATGTGCACCTTAATAGAGGAAGAACTCTGGCCATGTTGGTACACGGAGAGGAGGTACTGTAACGCTGAGTTCACCAGACAGGTGTTTGGGTCCAAATGCTGTGACGAGGCCCATAAACAAAACCGCTTCCATTTCATAGCATAGGTGAGGGCGGAAGGCTTCCTCACGAACCTAGGACTGCCGCTACTCCGGGAAACCCTGTATCTCTGAGCTACGCCTGAAGGGGCCAAGCATGCAGATGTAAGGAACGGAGATCCGGATGGAACAGCGATCCCTGTTCCTGGGATAGCAACTGCGAGCTTATGGGCAGCGGAGTTGGAGGATCTGTGGATAACTGCTGCAGGAGTGGGAACCAAATCTGCCGAGGCCTTGAGGGCTACTAGAATCATTCGAGACCATTCTGCCTGTAACTTCAGCAGGACCTCTGAATGAGAGGGAAGGGCGGAAGGCATAGAGAAACCTCCTTGCCCAGCAAAGGATAACACGCCTGGCCAGAAAACTCCAGGCACGTGCTCTTGTGAGCAAAAATTGGCAGTTTGCGTGCTATGTAGACGAAGAGGTCCAGCTTTGGATGACACCACTTGTCGAAGGGCTTGATCTGCTACAGACTGTAGCAGCTTCCACTCATGCGCCTCTGAACGAGACCTGCTTAGGCTTTTGGCCAGATTGTTCTGGACGCCTGGAACGTGCACTCTGGAGAACAGAATGTGCCTTTCCAGCTCCCGTGCCAGACTCCTCTCGCCTCCTGCAAAGGGGATACGAGTAGTACCCCTTGCTTGTTGATGTAGAAGACGCACCGCCATATTGTCTGTTTGAATTAGAGAGAGCCCGCACCAGGTTCTCTTGAAAGGCCTGTAAGGCATAGAGAACCGCCGCATCTCCAAAACATTGATGTGGAGAGATCGCCTCAGGTGTCTAAACCCCATCGCTTGATAAGCACCCAGGTGTGCTCCCATCCCAGATCCGATGCATCTGTCGAAGAGTCTGACCTGCTGGCTCGACGAAACTTGACCCCTTTCTCCAAATTCGGGGTCCATCCACCAAAGCAAAGTTCTCCTGACTGGTCTGTGATCCTGACCATAAAGTCTAGGTAGTCGAGCCCTGGTCTCACTGTACCCTGAGCATCCACTGTGGGACCATGATGGAGGCGGCCAGAGGAGTGACTGGAATGGTCACCGCCATGTGCCCCAGTAGCCTGAGGAAGTTCCGCTGGAACTTGAGGAGTTACTGAGATCCATTTGGCAGTCTCTTGCAGGCGATCGCCCTGTCCGGGGAGGAGCCATGCCCTGGATAGAATCCAGGACCGCTCCAGTGAAGACAAGTCTTTGACTGGGCTTGGGGACGATTTCCAAAGGTTGAGGGTGATCCCCAGCTCGGAGAGAGTTTAGGTGTCTCCGAGGGCGTGAAGTAGGCATGACCTTGACGGGCTGTAAGCAGCCAGTCATCGAGGTATGGGAAAACGAGTGCCCCATGCCTTTAGAGCTACAGCCACCACCGCCAAGCATTTTGTAAAGACTCATGGAGTGGAGGAGAGGCCGAAGGAAGAACTCTGAATTGGTGGTGCTCCCTGAAGGGAACCTCAGAAACTTTCTGTGGGAGGAAGACCTCGATATGCATATATGCATCTTGTATGTCCAGGAGCAGAGCCAGTCTCCTTGGTGCAGCAGGGGAAGTAGACCTGAAGGGTCACCATCCTGAACCTTTTATACTTATAAAGAGATTGAGAGAGCCGAGGTCCAGAATGGGTCGAAGATCCTGTCTTTTTGGGACCAGGAAGAAGTGGGAATAAACCCCTTCCCCGCTGATGCAAGGGGACTACCTCTATTGCCTTTTTCTGCAAGAGGGTCTGAATTTGTCCTATCAGTGGGATGTGAGGAGGAGGATATCAGGAGTACTTTGGTGACGATTTGGAGGGAACTCGTGAACTCCAGTGTGTGTCCTCTCCTGATGTCCAGGACCCATTAGTCTGCAGTTATTAACCTCCACCCTTCGAGATGAAGGGAGAAGTGGCCCCTGACCATCTCTCTGGAGTCTTCCTCTGGAAGGAGGGGGGAAGGGAGTCATTGGGCTTAGCCGGGCATAGGCAGAGAGGCCTGGGAGGACTTGGGCCCACGGGTAGGAGCCCAGGTTGCTGGTTACTGGCTCTCCCGGAAAGCCGCCACTCTGACCTTGCTGAATATACAGGCATGTCCACCTTGACCACCTGAGGGCTTGCGAAATGGCAGTTGCCGCCGCTGGTCGCCGTGGTACATTTGGCGGATTGACCATTGGGCTTGCCCACTCCTGTAGATGAGAAATCAAAGCTTCCATCTCCTGCCAAAACAACACGGTACCTTGGAATGGCAAATCCTTGATACCAGACTGCAGATCCTGGTGGAAACCCGAAACTCTCCACCAGGCATAGCTCAAGGCACACCCCGGAAGCTGCTGCAGTATCGTATGAGGCTCAGGAATGAGAATCTACGCCGGAGCCCGACTTCATAATATCCAGAAGTTCAGACTTCTGGTTGGAACCTGCATGGCTTTCAATAGCTCTTGTCCCTCTCCCACAGAGCATTCTGGTACTGGACCATATGCCAGCACGTTAAGGGACCGATGTGGCAGGTGGAGGCAGGTAAACTTTCTTGCCCACCTGGTCCAAATACGAGACTCGGGTAGGAGGCTGTGAGCTGAGTGCTTGCTGCCTGGACTTGTCATAGGCAGCCGTGATGACTGAAGAGTCCGCCGGAGGGTTTTCTGCTAGAAAGGCTTCTGCCCTTGGGGCCTTATACAGCCTGTCGGATTTCTTGGGAACAGCCGGATGGAAGCCGGATGCTTCCAGGTAGTCCGAATCAGGTCCTGGAAAGTGTCCACTAAAGGAGGGACCACTAGTGGTTTCAGCTGCTTTTGCCTCAGGTATATGGCCAACCTTCATGCTCCGGATCCAGGTCCTCAGTTTCCCACTCATTGGAGGCCTGGAAATGCCTCATGACTTCCATAAAGGTCGGATCGCTTGGAGGCGAGTGAGGCTGGTCCTTCTCCTGGGGACCGCCTAAGTTGAGAGAGGAGGAAGAAGATGCCGACGAAGAATAGGGAGATCAACCACTGATCTGGAATAGTCAGATCTCTCCTTATGACCAGACTCCTCTGTCGTTGGTAGCTGGGGACCGCCGGTCCCGGGACTGGCGACTGAGCAAAGACCGACGCCTCTGTCAGAGGACCGACATCTGGAGCGCTGTCGCCTAGGAGATCGAGAAGGCCGCGGTAGAGACCTGGACCGCGACGGACTCCAGAGTCTTTGGAGCCGGGCGTGGTCTTTGGACCGGCGTGGGAACGAGCCCGGGATGGAGGTGTAGGTGGTCGCCTGGGGACTTTCTCGGGAAGGCTCACCTCAGGCTGTGGTTTGCCCGCCAGGTCCAGTACCGGTGTCTGGGGCTGGGGTCCGCTTCTGACCTGCCCCCACCAAAAGAACAACTCCTTTAGCTCGTCTCTCGAGAAAACTTCAGCCATGCGGCCCGGAAAGGGAGTATCCAGGACGCCTGCCCGCGGGGAGAGCCCTCTTGGGAGCCGGGGAGGAGGACTTGGGAGACGGGGACGCCGTTTATGTAGCCGCACTCACGCACTCTTCGCCTTCAACCGCGCCTGTGGTGGGACCGCCGATGGGGTGCCGCTGGGGCGCGCTGAGAGTCCTTCGCCCGGAGGCGTGCCTTTAGCAGGTGGTCAAGCTTTGACCTCCAAGGGCTTGGTGGTAACCCTAGCTGGGTTACCTTAGGCTTGGCCGCTTTCCCCTGATGGGCCAGCCTTAGCCTTAGAAGATTTTGGATGCTCTCCTGAGCCTGGGAAACACAGGCCTTCTTGGGAGAGGGCCGCAAGTGAGAACGGAACAGGGACCGACTACATCTTTCCAGAGGCGCTGGTCTTCTCCTTATGCTTCCTCCGAGGAGTGCAAATCCATCTTCTTTTCCAAAGGAACGCCTTCAGGGCCTTGAAACGCCGGATCTGGGTCCGCTGGTGAACGCCTGGCAGGCTGAGCAGGCCATGTGTCGTGGGTCTGGCCTAAGGCAAAAGACGTAGCGCTTTGTGCCTGTGTTTAGCAGGGATCTGCCTCCCATAATCACAGTTGTTTTGGTGTGGCTCTGAGAGACCGATGGCTAAGACTTCATTGGGAACTTGAGAAAACCGTCAAACGGTACAAAACAGGTGAAAATTAACTACTTGGCTGTTTCTGGCAAGCTGAAACGAAGATTTCTTCTCACGCACGTGACTCATGGAAAAGAACTGAGGTGGAGCTGGGTCCGCCTTTGTACCAGGGCTGACGCCGGGCAGGGCAGACGACGGAGGCGGTCCCTGCTGTGTAGTGCTAGCTGAAAAGTTTTTCCGAGGGTCCTAGTGCTCTGCGGTGTAGTCCTAATTGTTATAGCCTGCTGCAAGAGCTCCCACTGGCAAAATCCTCCGTGCCTCTGCCAATCAGCTCTCACTTATTGTCCCAGGAGGCAGGATCCTTGGTCCATCCGGACCTTTGCTGTCTGAACCTTCACGCCTGGCTCCTAGGGATATAGCGATCATGCGCTATGGGGTCTCGCAAGGTAGGATGTTATAGCGGCTGCTAGAAAACCGCCACTCATCCCGCGTGCATGCGTGAAATGGCGCAGGTTTTGCCTCTGGGCTCAAGCTGGATTGTCGGAAGGTTCGGTTCTAGACTACATTCTGTCCCTTTTTCAGCGAGGCTTGGCCTGCTTCTCAGTAAAAGTAAACCTTGTGCCATCTCGGCCTGTCACCTCCCTATTGGCCTCTGACCTACTCAATTCAACTAGACACTGCACGCTCATTCCTGAGAGGCGTCCTACACCTTAGGCCTCCGATAAAAGATCCCATTCCTCCATGGGATTTACCTTCGTCCTGAGCAGCTTACGCTGCTGCCTTTGAACCAGCCACGGATTGTGAGCTACGTCCCTGGACATGAAAGACGTTATTTTAGTTGCTGTTCCTTCCGCCAGAAGGATTTCTGAGCTCCCATGAAGGTAGAGTTAGTCCTTTACTGTTACTTTCAGGATTCGTGTTTGTAACACCGCTTGAACACCTTCTTTGAAGGCAGATCCTCGGTCTCCACTTCTGATGTCACCTGTCGGCCGGGAGTCTCCAGCGGAGAACTGGGATTCTGGGGGACCGCCCTTTTGTGTAATGTCTGACGTCAGGGCGCGGGCCGACATTAGGGCGTCCCCACTGGATACCGGGTTAGCCAGAAAATTTACATGGGTCTTGGCACTGCCCGCCAGTCCTAATGGTGTAACCTGCTGCAAGAGCTGTTTCTCAATATCTACTGTTCACGGTAAGTTCTTGCGTAACTGTACTTTCTCCAACAGAGGCCTTCCCTGTGGCCGAAGCCATAGTTAGCCAGCCTTGGAGCTGTGGCAGCACCAGCCTCCTGCCCTGCACCTCAGCCTGGATGGCACGCAATACATGGTTCCCATCGGCTCCTTTCGGGATTCACAGAACACCCCTAGGCCGAGGGTGTTGACGGTCTGTGTTCTGGCCGGCTAATTTGAGAGACACCGGAGTAGACCGCTGGACAAAGAGTCGAAAGCCGGACCATTCTGCCAGGAAAGTCTATGCTGCCGTATCGCTTGGCTTTCGCTCAGGCAAGCTCGCCGTCGCCATGACGCATTTCTGTCATGCTCTTTTGGGCTCTTGGATGAGGTTCTTCCCATCTCCCAGACCTTCAGACCCACGGTCATGCAGGTCCGCAACCAGGGAGTCGAGCGGTTGCCAGACAGCAACTAAAGATAGCTCTTGGCGTCAGGGATTCTTGCGCCTGCTCGGTGGCGGTCACCATGTGCCACAGGGCCTGGCTGAGGGTCTCGACCTTCCGGTGGACACTCGGCACAAGCTGACGGATGTTCTCTTCCTGGGCATAGATTTATTTGGTCCAGGAGTGGACGGTCACCTTAGCGCATAGAGAAATCCAGTGCCATCTTGGACTCCAATACTTGCCCAGAAGGAACCTAGATTCCAAAAGCAGAAGAGAAAGCCTTTTCGGCCTTCTGCCACTGCGGCCAGGCAGCCCCACCTCTTCAGTCGAGGCAGCAACAGCAGAAGGCTCAACCTTTGCACCCTCGGCCCAAGCAAGGTCCCTTGGCAGCCGTAAGCCTGGAGGGAAGGGTCCGGCGGTCCCCAAACCTGCACAGTAACGGGATGGGGCTGCCAACCCCATCCCTGTCACTCCCAGCTGGGTCCTCCTGTGGGGCCAGCTGTGCCACTTTTCTGCTTGGTCCGCTGTTTCAACGGACAGGTGGGTCCTGGAAGTGGTCGGCCAGGGACTGTCTCTGGAATTGAACAGTACCCACCATGCCAAGCCCCACGGAGGAAAATGGTTTCGAGAACACTCAGTCTGCTCTTCGAGTCATCTCCCACTCCTCCACAAGGAGGTAGTGGTCAGAGTCGGGATCTTCCTGGCAACCCAGGGTTCGTTTCCAGGTACTTCCTGGTTTCGAAATGGACGGGGGCCTGGTGCCCCATTCTAGATCTGCATGACCAACCAATTTCTCAGAATCGCACCTTCAGGATGGTAACTCTGTCTCAGATCATACCATCTCTCAAGCAGAACATGTGGTTTTGCTCGCGTGGATCTGTAGAGACGTGTTCTTTCACATCCCGATCCGTCCGTCACGAAGGTTCCTCCGCTTCCGGCAGAGGAGAGCCTCTTGGGGTTCCAAGCCATGCTGTTCAGCCTATCATCCCGTCTTCACCAAATGGATTGCAGTGGCGGCGCCCATCTTTTTGGGGCCAGAGTTGTACCTCTGTCTCAATAATTGGCTCATAGAGGGTCCTCCAAATGGGAAGTAGAGAGATCTAGGGATCTGGCCATTCAGACCTGCATCGAACTTGGTCTCCTTATCAACGAGACCAAGTCAGAACTCATGCCTTTGCAGCAGTCTGCTTCATTGGGGCAGAACTCAAATCTTACCAAGACAGAGCCAGGCTCCCAGCCGACAGGGTGGAGGTGTTCTCCTCCTTTGCCCAATCATTTCTGGTTGGGCACTTGCATCTGCTGGACTTCCTGCACCTTCTGGGTTATATGGCAGCCTGCACCTCCGTGGTCTATTGGGCCCAGTGGCATATGTGCCCCTTCAGTGGGAGCTGGCCGGCCAGTGGACTCCAGTGTCATGGTCATTACGACCAGCTGGTCACTGTGACCCAGAAGATGTAGGACACTCTCCAATAGTGGACCGTCTCTAGAACATCTGCAGGAGGGGATCCGCTTGTCTGCCCTTAGCTGACGGTCGTTTTCGACTGACGCCTGTCTCACAGGCTGGGGTGCCCACATAGGGAATCACGGAGTCCATGGGCTCTTGACCTCCGAGGAATCCCAATATCACATCAACCTGCTGGAGCTCCAAGCAGTTCAGCTGGTGCTGACTGCATCTGCTCCATTGCTTCGGGTCAAGTGGTGCAGGTCCAGATGGACAATACCACGACCATGTACTATCTCAACAAGCAGGGCGGCATGCACTCCTGGCCTCTGTGCAGGGCGCTCCACATCTGGACCCTCATGAGCCGACTGGAGGCAGATCTCCTAGCCATCCATGTGGCAGGAGCCTCGAATCAACTGGTGGGCACCGCAGCCTGTGGGTGAGGCATCCCACAGTGGTCTCTCATCCAGAGATAGTACAAAGCCTATTCTCCCAGTGGGGCACCCCTCAGGTGGACCTGTTAGCCTCAGGGAGAACACCAAGCTGAGCACCCCCTCTACAGGCTTCGCTGCAGGGCATGTTCTCGAGGCCGTGGGTCAGGTCTCTTCTGTGCCTTCCTCCGCTACTCTTTTGATCCACAAGGTGTCCTCATAGTCAGGAGGGACAAGGTACAGGTGATCCTGGTGGCACTGGACTGGTCTCTGCCAGTTTAGGGAACCCCAATCTCCTCAGCCTCAGGCACCAGAGGCGCCTTCCAGCACACCGGACCTGATCTCAGTCAATCAGGGAGGATCCTCCACCTGGATCTTCAGTCCTTGTACCTGACAGCCTGGTTCCTGAGCTGCAGAGTTACAGGCTTTGGGTCGCTCCATGATGTACTCAGTGTAGTTGTGGCATCTAAGGAATCGACCAGGATGTGCTGTGCCTTCAAATGGAAGGGATTCTCCATTTGGTGTCAGGGCAAGAGCTTGGACCCTTCATCCTGTCTGGTGGCTAGCATCCTCAACTACCTTTGGTCTCTCTCCAAAGGGGGTCTTGGTCTCACGACCCTTAAGGTGCACTTGGCAGCCATGTCTGCTTACAGGGTGCAGGCTGGTCAGAAGATGGTGGCACAGGAGAAGGTGGTCTGGCGTTTCTTTAACTCATTGCCTCCTCAGGTTCACTCTGAGATTACACACTTGCCTCCTGGATCTCCTGTATACTTTTAACAGTGAATCCTGGGCCTTTCTAAGCATAGATACTACATAGACAGTGTCGGCAGATAAGGGCCCATGGCCCACCCAGTCTGCCCATTTGAGCTTGTAAGTTCAGGTTGTTTTCCTAGAAGTCTGTTGCCCCTACCCTGACCTCAGAATTCCTTTGTCTATCCCATGCATTCTTAAATCCGTGATTGTTTCAGCCCCCACCACTTCCTCTGGCAGGGTGTTCCACTTGTCCACCACCCGCTCTGTGAAGAAATTCTTTCTCATGTTTCCTCTGAATCGTCCTCCTCCAACTTCATCCCATGCCCTCTAGTCCTGGAACATCTTTTTCGCTTAAAATAGTGTTTTCCTGCACTCTGTTTCTCCTGTAAGATACTTGTATGTCTCTATCATATCCCTCTCTCCTCCTCTCCTCCAGGGAGTACATGTTCAGTTCCTTCAACCTGTCTTCATAGGACTTGTGATGCAATCCATGCACCATCTTTGTTGCCCTTCTCTGAACCTTCTCTACCCTGTCTATGTCCTTACGTAGGTATGGTCTCCAGAACTGTACACTGTACTCCAGGTGGGGCCTCACTAGTGTCTTGTATAGCGGAATTATGACCTCCCTTTTCCTGCTGGTGATGCCCCTGCCTATACATCCCAGTATCCTATTTGCTTTACCTGATGCCTTGTCACACTGTTTCCTACCTTGAGGTCATCAGAGATGATAACCCCAAGATCCCTTTCCTGTTTGGTGCATGCTATATCCTCACCCCCAACTGATATATTGTGTCAGGGTTTTGTGCCCCATATGCATTATCTTGCACTTCTTTGCATTGAATTTCAACTGCCAAACCCCTGACCATTCTTCAAGTTTCTGCAGGTCCTTCTCATTCTGTCTACACCCTCTGGTGTGTCTACTCTGTTAGAGCTTTGTGTCATCAGCTAACAGTGAAATTCTGCCTTCTACGTCCTGCGTGAAAGTCACTGATGAAGATGTTGAATAGGACCGTCCCAGCACTGATCCCTGTGGTACCCCACTGGTCACTCTTCCTCTGTGGAGTGACAGCCATTTACCACCACCCTCTGTGTCCTGCCACCCAGCCAGTTACCTACCCACACACTGCTGTCCTGCCCACACCCATATTCCCCAGTTTGTGTAGTAGTCTTCTATGTGGCACAGTGTAAAGGCCTTGCTGAAGTCCAGATAGGCCATGTCCACTGCCCTCCCCTGATCCACCTCCCTAGTCACCCAGTAAAAATTCAACGAGGTTGGTCTGACATGACCTCCCTGGTGAAACCATGCTGCCTTGGGTCCTGTAGTCCATTGACAACCAGTTGTTCCACCAATCTCTCCTTCAGTCAAGCCATAGTCAGCATGTCGCAAACAAATGCTAATAGCTCAATAACTGTACATGCTAGACACAAAGTATGAGTGGCAGAGTTATTCAGCACAAAATTGCCTTTCAATGGTGGCATGCATGTAATAATAAGTAATTTTTTTTTTTCTGTGCTGGTCGAAAGAGCAAACTAAATATTTTTTCACTAAAAAGGGCAACATAAGCCATTTTTGTTGAAAATATGTAAAATATCAACACCAAATTAAGCATACAGACATTAGATGGTGTTTTAATATTATGTTTAAGATATCTTTTACTATAAAACATAATTTTTCCCCATTTTAGTCAAGGTGCTTTGGTGAGATTTGAGGATGAATCTCAACCACACACACCATATCATAAACAAATGCATATAACTCAAAAGTATACATGATACACACAAAGTATCAGCATGAACTTTGATGAGCACAAAATGCATTTCCAATGGTGCTATACAACCAGTTGTAATCAGTACAGTTTTTATTTTATACCTGCTGAAGTGCCAAAAAGTGAATTGTATTCAGTTGCTTAGGTGAATCTTGATGGAAAGCTGTCAGCCATACACACCATACCATAAACAAATGTGAATAACTCCTAAAGTATTCATGATATACACAAAATATCAGTGGCAAGTTGTTCAGCACAAAATTACCTTCCCAATTGTGGTATGAAAATAATATGCAATTTTTTTTAGCTACTTGAAACAGCAAAAAAATATTTTTCACTAAAACAGGCAACATAAGCCATACACACATACCGTAAACAAATGCAAATAACTCCTAAGGTATACATGATATGCACAAAATATCAGTGACAAAGTTGTTCAGCATAAAATTACCTTCCAACGGTGCTATGCAGTCAAATATATATTATATTCTGTTACACTTTATATTAAAATATATAAGTGACTTCTCCAGACGCTGCAGGGGCACACTGGGAGTCAGTAGCTGACTTCTGCAGACGCCCTCAGGACACACCAGTGTATTTTACTGACGACTACAGGCGCCTGCTAGGAGACAATTAGTTAAAGGCCTCGACCATATTTCCCTCTGGTGCATGAACCACCACCACCGTGGATCTTCTGCTGGTACTGGCAAAGCTCATAGGCAAGCCATTCAACCGATGCACGGGTGTGAGATGTCACATCTGTTGCAAACCGCCTTCTGGTGGCTATCACGACAGCCGGGTCGGTGGAGAGCTACAGACACTCTGTCAATCTCCCTGTCTGGTCTTCTACAGGGATTAGGTTGTCCTATGCCCCAACCTGAAGTTCCTGCCAAAGATTGTGTCAGAGTTTCACCTGCACCAGGTAATGACACTGCGGTGTACTACCCCAGTTACACCTCTGAGGCTGAGTACAGGCTCCGTACTTTAGACCTGAGATGAGTGCTCTCTTATTACAAGGATGATGACTTAAGTTTGGGGAGCGGTTCGCCAGCTGTTTGTCACCTATGCTGAAGCTGCACCTGGCAGACCTGCAGCAGAGCCGGACGATAGCAGATGGATTACATCTTGTATTGATCGCTATCGGTTGGTGGGCAAGGAGCCCCTGTAGGGATAAGAGCTCATTCTCCCTCGTCAACGATGCCTGTTAAACCGCCTCCTTGCCGACAGGAGTTTATTCTCTCTCGCTGACAGCTTCTAGCGCTTCATCGCAGTTTCAACAGAACTCACATTAATTTTCCATCACTGCCCCATCGACAGTGACTAGTCTCTTGTCTATGGCTGTTAAACATGTCAAATCTTCTCTCTCTCCAGGCCCCATCGTCAGTGGGCCCTGGGACTCTAGGGAGTACCATGGATTTAAATTTTCGCCCCCAAAAGGGCTTTTGTTCATAGGGCCAGCCTGATGGGTCCAGGACCCCGGATTGTTCCATCCTGGCTCCAAACCTGCTTTTGCTCCACATCCCTCTCCTCTTCTCTTGGTTTCACAACCCCACCACCACCACTATTTCTGTGGACATGGATACTGTAGCACAGCAGGTTCTGAAGGTAATAAGGCATTCACAACCCCGGTTCCTGATACTGGGGATCACCCATCCCGTTGCCACACCTCCACCAAAACGCTTACTTGGTGAGTGGCTCACCTCCCCACCTGGTTTCCCTTTAGATTATGAGGAAGAATACTATCCCGAGGACTTAGAATTCCTGGATGATATATCAGAGGATCTGGAGAATATTGACATTCTAGAATGGGACTCTCATCCTCCATCCCCTATCTCTCTCTCTCTCTACTATATCATCTCTGCAAGAGGAACCCACCCACCATGCAGCGGCTTCCCCACCTGACGACCCCTCATTTCACAATATGATGGTTCAGATACAGAAAATTATGGGTTTCTCTACTACTGAATATGATAAGCAGAGAAAAGTCATGGCAGACTATCTTCAGCTGCCAGAGGACCTGGTGGTTGTGGTACCCCACTCATCCAGACATACCAGAATGTGGTGCTTGCAGCTTGTGATCAGCCTTCCCATGTCCCAGCTCTTCCTCGGAAGGTGGATCGTTTGTACCAGCCTCCCCAAGCACCCATTCTTTCCTCTAACCCCGAGGCTAATTCAGTAGTTATTGTCCATGACTCGCATTAAACACCCCCGGCACATGAGCTCCTTACCTCCAGATAAGGAATACCATCACCTAGACTACCTAGGAAAAGAAAGTCTTCCAGGCAGGCACACTTAATCTGAGACTCTTGAGCTATATGGGACATATAGTGAAATACCAATGTACCTTCTGGTCCTTGGCTATTGAAGTAGTCAGTAAACTCCCTCCTTCACAGGAGAAGACCAATTACTGGTTACCATATCACTGGGAATTCCATTTCCTATGCTTGGGATATGATACTATGGATACCTGGACCAGCAATGGCTGCGGGCTTCACCCTCTGCCGTTATGCCTAGCTCCGTGCCTCAGGTCTGCACCAGATATTCAACACAAACTGGCTAATACCCCATTTAATGGTTCTAAACTTTTTGGCCCAGGCACCCAAATGCTCTTGGATGAGCTCCAGGTATTGTGCCGCCTCTCCATTTAGTGCATGATATGTACCTTACCCCACAGTCCTCATACCAGTTCCATTCACAAACTTTCAAAGCGGAGGCAAGACTAGAGGGGAGCATGTCGAGCGGTTCCGTGGACATTCTAACACCTCCTCCAGGAACGCCACGCCTTCATCGAGAAGGGCCGCTCCACCCTCCGGGCGGTGCGGGCCTGCCCAGTGACCCATGGGGCTTGCCCGCTTCCTTCTTCAGGCCTTGGAAGCTGAGGGCCGTTTGCCCTTCATCTGGTGGCCTGGACAGCCATTACTTCAGACGACTGGTTACTTTAGATCACACATATGGGACATATACTGGAACTTACATCTCACCTCCCCTGCCCCCACCCCTCTGTCCATTATCCACCCGACCATGTTCTATACTCCAAGAGGAACTTGAGGCTCTTTGCACAAAAAGCAGTGATCCAGTTCCTCTCTCAGAGCTACATCAAGGATTCTACTTCCATTTTTCCTGGTCCCCAAATGTATGGGAGACCTCAGACCTATATTAGACCTAAGACAACTGAATTTACATTCAGTACAAGAGATTTTGATGGTCACATTAACATCCATAATACTGATGTTAAAGAAGGGGGATTGTTATGTGCCATGGACGTAAAAGATGCGTGCCTGCACATCCCCATCCACCACCGGTTCCTGCGCTTTCAATTGCTGGTACACCACTACCAATTTTTGAGCACTCCTTTGGACTCTTTCTCGCTCTGAGAGTCTTCAGCAAGTGCCTTGCCATAGTGGCGTGTGGCCCCGAGAAGAGACAGACACTTCATCTTCCCATACCTAGACGATTGGCTGATAAAAGCACATCCCGAACAGTATCTGCTTCTCTCCTCCAGGCCACCCTTACCCTTTTCCAAAATCTGGGCATTACCAGAAATTGGCGAAATCCAACCCGAAGCCTCCCAGTCACTCCAGTATATAGGAGTACTTGAAACACTGTTTCACCGGGCTTACCTCCCTGCCAGACAAGACAGACTCCTATCTCTGTCTTGATGCTCGAACCCAGCAATCCATAACAGCCAGAAGTCTCTTATGTCTTCTGGGGCACATGGCGCTGCCGCTCCCACAGTGGCGTATGCTGCGTCTTCATATGAGACCAGTGCAGTGGGTGCTTCAGAATCAGTGGCATCAACGGTCGGGTGACTTCAGCGACATTCTCAGTCACCCCATCCCTCCACTCTGCCCCTAGCTTAGGTGACACACCAGCACCACCTGTCTCAGGGCATGCCTTTTCAGGCTTCTCCTCCTCAGCAAGTGTTGACCACGGATGCTTCCCTGGACGGCTGGGGAGCTCACCTCGGCCCTTATGGGGCTCAAGACAAATAGGCCCCAATTGCTGTTTTACCATATATAATCTGTAGGAAATGAGGGTGGTTCACCTGACCCTTCAGGCCTTCGCCCCACCTTCATCCGGACCCTTACTAATCCAGTCAGACAGCACCTCAGTGGTGTTCTGTCTGAACAAGCAAGGAGGCATCAGATCTCGTCCTCTGCAGGGAGGTGCTGAAGGTTTGGCAGGAAGCCAGACTCCAACAACTCACAATAATTGCCGCCCATCTTCCAGGGCGCATACAATACCCTGGCAGACATTCTCATCGCCAGTCCTCTGTTCACACATGGACCCTTCATCACAAAATTCTTCAGATGATCTTCCGCATCTGTGGGACCCTGCACCTAGACCTTTGCTTCCCCAGACAATCACAGACTCCCCAAATACTTTTCCATCATCCCAACAGAAGAGGACTGTCTGCCGATGCTCTGTCCTAACCATGGACAGGACACTTCTTATATGCTTTCATCCCCTGCCCACTCCTGCAATGGACTCCACTGGAACTACAACTCAAACCTGCCACAATGATTCTCATAGCCCACTATGGCCCAGGCAGGTGTGGTTTCCTATTCCAACAGCCATCTGTGGCGGACCCCATTTCATTGCCAATCAGACCAGATGATCTGACTCAGAAGGGCACCCTTCTTCACCCCAACCTGAAGGCTCTACACCTTCGTGCTTGGCTCTTGTGGACATTTCATAAACACGTCTTAAAGGTCTTCTCGCCTGTGGCCGACATTCTTTTGGCCTCACGAAACCATCAGCCAGGAAATGTATAATGCCAAATGGAAGCATTTCCATATGGGCTACTTCCTTTCCTTAAATCCATTTTCGTGTCCTTTACCCAAAGTACTAGACTTTGGCTCTACTTGCCAGTAAGGGCCTTAGCTTTTTCCTCTGTTAACCCATTCCTCCACAGGCTCACTCTGAGATTACACCACTTGCCTCCTGAATCTCCTGTATAATTTTAACAGTGAATCCTGGGCCTTTTCAAGCAAAATCAAGCCATAGTCAGCATGTCGCAAACAAATGCTAATAGCTCAATAACTGTACATGCTAGACACAAAGTATGAGTGGCAGAGTTATTCAGCACAAAATTGCTCTCCAATGGTGGCATGCATGTAATAATAAGTAATTTTTTTTTTTTCTCTATGCTGGTCGAAAGAACAAACTAAATATTTTTCATTAAAAAGGACAATATAAGCCATTTTTTGTTGGAAAATATGTAAAATATCAACACCAAATTAAGCATGCAGACATTAGATGGTGTTTTAATATTATGTTTGTTAAAAAAAAAAGATATCTTTTACTATAAAACATAATTTTTCCCATTTTAGTCAAGGTGCTTTGGTGAGATTTGAGGGATGAATCTCAACCACACACCATATCATAAACAAATGCGTATAACTCCAAAAGTATACATTATACACACAAAGTATCAGCATGAAAGTTGATGAGCACAAAATGCCTTTCCAATGGTGCTATGCAACCAGTTGTAATCAATATGGTTTTTATTTTATACCTGCTGAAGTGCCAAAAAGTGAATTTTATTCAAGCTGCTTAGGTGAATCTTGATGGAAAACAGTCAGTCATACACACCATACCATAAACAAATGTGAATAACTCCTAAAGTATACATGATAGAAGGTTCCCAGTTGCCAAGAAAACCATTTCCAGTTGGTTAGCTAATTGCATCACATTTTGTTATAAAAAGTGCAACAAGCCCCTTTCAGGAACAGTACTGGCCCACTCCACTAGAGCCCAGGCCTCCACGGCAGCCTGTTTTAAAAGGGCCACGATCACGATATCTGCAATGCAGCCACGTGGTCTACCATTCACACTTTCACAAAGCATTACAATTTAGATCTTGCTTCCTGCTGTAAGATTTGCCTTTGGCTCTAACAGTCGCACAGGACCTCCTATCATAATTCCACCCTCTTTGGGTACACTGCTTAGGATCATCCCAGAAGTATTACCTGTTGCAAGAGACCATCCTGTGGAAGATGGTACAGTTGCGTAAAAACTTACCGTATAATAGATCTTTGAGGGATGTCCTTGCAGCAGGTTTGTTCCCTCCTCCGCCCCTCCTTCTTTAAGAGAATGACTTTGTTCCACTTAACACTTGGGAAGGGACACCTTTGACACCTTGGATCCTCTTGGTCCTCACTTAGCAGCTGAATCCAGCGGGGAACTGAGGATACCAGGGACTGTCCACTCTTATATAGGTAGTAGGATGAAGATGTCATCAGTGGGGTCCCTTGGTAAAAGGCTGCTATAAGCCTGCTGCACACCACAGCGAATCTCTGGTGACCAAAAGTATTACCTGCTGCTAGAGACATCCTCAAAGATCTACTGTATTGGCAAGTTTTATGTAACTGCACTTTCTAGGAGTGGTATATGTTCATCCACATGAACCCACCGACCTCCCTGGCATCGACGCACAACCATCTGCTTCCAAGCGTCAAGATCTAGCGTCAAGGGGCAGGCGAGGCGCATATACCACCTGGGTGGGTGGAGGAGCCAACATTTAGACCTTCCAGCAAGAATCTTAAAGGGAAAGGACATGCCAAACAGTGTGGATGAACAACATATACTGCTCCTAGAACTACTGTTGCAGGTGAGTAACCTGTTTGTGTTTTTTCCACTTAATTTAACCTGACAGAGACCTAAAAGAAAAGCTCCACAAGGTTTAAACATTGTAAGTCATGTCAGCATTGGTTGCTAAAAGCAGGCAAACAGAACCTTTGCTTTCTTGTTTGATCCCAGAACACAGTTTTCAAAACAGAGGCAGCAAAATAACATTTATCTTCTGCACCAGTTCCCACACCTATTTCTAAGAGTACCCTTCTGTAACAACAAAACGAACATGTTTCACCGAAGATAAAATTGATGATTCAGATGATGTTTTTCCGCAGTGTTCGTGTGGCAAACAAGAAAACGATAAAATTGCCAGGCCTATCAACCAGTAAAGCACACAGGGCGCCTGGCAGGTGGACCCTTGGTACTTTAGATGACAAAAAACAAGCTTTAGACCAGCAGCCTAATAGAGCTGCTGGCAAAGAAAGCAAAATAAAAACACCTTCTAGGGATGTGGATATATTGTTCTATCCACACTTTGTGGCAGATCGCTTTTCCTTTAAGGGTTGCCGGAACATCTTCAGTTTGGCTCCTCCCATCCACCCGGTGATATAACCCTGCTCTGCCCCATGACCCCGGATCTTCCTTTCCGCCTGAAGATTCAGGTTCCCTTCTTAACATGCCCGCATGTGGTAGGCCCTGGTTCCGCGAATCTTTGGATTTGCTTCCAAAGCGTGCCTTAAAACTCGTTGAGTTTCATCTGCTCCTCCTTCTTTCGCTTCCGCGATGGAAGAGAAAACCATTCCCAGATTTCTATGGTGCCCCCGCAGGCAGAAGATGTCGCCAAGACCGACCCTCATGTCATGTGCGGTACTGTTTGGGACACGCACCACAGTCTGCAGGCCTGTGATCTCGGTCGCTCCTTTCACCTGTCGGTTCTGGAAGGCCGTGCTGCCCAACTTCAGCTAGGGCGACCGGAAAAGCATTGGCTGCCAGATAAATACAAAGATGCCCATTGGGTGGTCTCCACGGTTGCAGGGTCCGCTGAGCAGCTTGAACAGCTCAAGGCCTTCGAGGAGGAAGCGCTCAGGCTGCAGCTAGTTTCTCTTGGCTTCGGCCTTAATTCTGCTCCAGCTGGGCTCCACTTATTTGGCTTCCTTCAAAGAGCTGTGCCAGTCTCTCTCGACTAAGGAGAAGGCTCTTCTGGGTCACATGTTTCAGGCTCTTGCAAGGAGGAGGAGTCGAAGAAAGAAAAGACTATGTCGACGCCTTGGGATCGGGAGCAGCCCCGCCTCAAGAGATACCGGTTTAGACTTCAGTCGAAATTGCGCCAAGGCCGCTGGTTTCACGGAGTCCCTGTCAGACCAGTTGGCTGAGATGCCTGTCAACACGGCCGAGATTTTTCGAACCACCGACAGGTTGTCGCCAGATGAGGCCGACAGCCTCTCTTCGGACTCCGTGCTTCCAGTGTCTTCAGACAGGTTGGCTCTGCCCGCTGGGTCGAACCCGCCCACGGGACCCTGACCTGGAGGAGCCACGGGGTCCTCGGCTGCTTCGACAGTGGAGGTCTCGATCCTCCTCGACGGATCAGGCAGATCCCAACATCACGGTAAATGGCAGCGCCCGCTACTCTTCTTCGCCCTGCTCTGATGAGGAGAGGCTCCAGCGCAAATTGCGCTCAGCGCTACAAAGATTTGATGTGGCAGCAGCTGTCTCGGACCAGTGAAGCCAACCCCCCATTCTATCTCGGCCGTCAAGGGTTGTCACCAAACGTCGATGTCGGCTCCACCACCATCACCTCTGCGGAGGTGCCAGCTCAGGCTGTCGGCCTAGGCCAAAGCAGGTTTCGCTGCCGAGCCTGGTGGAGCAGCCACCGAACAGCAGAAGTCCGGGCCCTGACCAAGGATTCTCGGTTGGCAAAGGTTTGCCCCATCGGCGTCTGTCACTCTCAATACCAATCTCCCAAGGCGGGACGAGGATGATTCAGGTGGACGTCCACTTCACGCAGATGCCTTGAGTCTGAGAAGACCCTCGTTGCACTCATGTCCCATTGATGTGGAGTCCTTAAGGGGGTCCTTTCCATAGACGAGGGACCCACCTCGCTCATGGGCATTCTTTGGCTCATTTCTGGGTCCACAGGGATGGAGCTCGAACCGGTCCAGAAACAGGCCAGGTATCCCATAACAGAGATTCTGGACAAAGGGATTCTCCTACAGAGGCCTTCCCTGTGATCAAGACCATTGTTGGCCCGGCTCCGGATCTGTAGCAGCATCCTGCATCTTGCCCTCTGCCAGGATGGTCCGCGAATCCACGGCGGTCCCAACCGGTTCCCTTTGAGGGTTTCGAGCATCCCTCAGCTGAGGGTCGGCTGGCTGACTCGCCTTCGCGCCAGGCAATATGGGTGACATGGATAGACTGCGGACAAAGAGTCCAAGAAATTGAATCATTCGTGAAAAAGGTTACGTTGCTTCCTCACTTGGCCGTCAGGCTAGCTCGGCTGTGCTGATGGCACATTTTCCCATGCCTTTTGGGCTCCTGGATGAGGTCCTCCTCCGTCCCGGCAGACCTTCAGACCATGGTCAAGCAGGTCCGGGACTAGGAAGGGCAGTGGCGAAACAACTCCAGAATGCTCTGGATATTGGTGAATCTTACTGAGAGGTTCCTTCAGTAGGTCATCACATATAGGACTGGTGCCACCTGTTGTCAGGCCACCGGCAGACTTTTGTAGCAATATCTGACGAGGACCGCCCACCCGACATCACTTGACTGTATATAGTGGGTGGTCCCCACGCCTTCCCTCCAGTTCTTTCCGCCATCGCCTCGTGTCAGTAGCATTGCAGACTTCCAGTTAGCGATAAATCGTGAAGATAATGGTCGGTTTATCCCTCGCTGCTTTTTCTCAAAATTTCGTATTCTTCCTTATGTCTTCACTCAAGAAGTGCTCGTCCTGTGGCACGCAGATCCCGCACAAAGACTGTCATTCCAAGTGTGTCTCTGTCTAGGCCCGGACCATACCCATACAGTCTCCTCCTGCCCTGAGGTCGGTCCTTTAAACAGGCCACAAAAAGAGGAGACAGCAGGCTTTGGAGGCCCATTTACTAAAAGCCCACCTGGCTTCCTTAGAGAAGAAAATGGATCGTCTCCGGATTCATCTGAAAATCTTCTCCTCAAAAAGCACAAGGAGAAATCTAGAGAGCTGGCTCGCCCACAGATGACACCAGGCCCTCGACGAGCAAGGCCCAGCTGCCTCCCCAAAAATGGATAGTAGGTTGGACAAAACTGACGATAAGTCGCCCCTGGCTCTAACGGGACCATGCGGCCATTGGTAAGTCAGCTCCCGGGCTGGGGTAGTCGTCCGCTCCGATCGATAAGTCGGCCGGGCCTCCCTGACCCCGCCAGCTAAATGCCATCCCGGCTGCACGGGCTCGATTCTGCTAGTCCCACGGGACCTCACACGACGCCCAGCTGGACCAGAGGAGAAACTTCTCTCCCCTCCCTTCACCCGTGGCCTCCAGTTCACCGTCGGCCACGTCCGGCGATACCATTGGAGAACCCATCGACCCTGTCAAGACTTTGGGGTCCTCTCACACTCTCCTTCTGGGGTCAAGGAGAAGGCTCCTCCTCAGCCTACAGGCCTTTCTGTGAGCCCCTCCTCCGCCTTCCGGAGGGCTTCCTCCGTTGCGGTTATCCCAACAGTCCCGCAGCTGGGACCGATCTTGCCTTTGGCCCCTGACGCTGGATCAGATCCTGATGCTGGATCGGTGGTGCCGGTTCTGACATCGGTTCCCTGACGCAGGCTGTCCTGACATGGGTTCCCCAATGCCTGATCTAACAACGGGTTATATTCGACCCCAAACTGTCCCAAGATACACTTTGGAGTATCCTGGGGACCACTACCGGGGTCCTACTCGGACTGGAGTCATCTCTGGCAGTTTTACCCTGGATTTAATCCATACTCCCATTATACAGGATTCCAGGGCTATTATCCTCCTCCAGTTATTCCCCCAATAGCCTCTGCTTACTCCACCTCCCCTCCCTCCGGTTACCCCAGATTTCAAGACCTTAATACAGTCTTGGTGACAGGGGCTAGGTTGGAGTTGGTTTTGGACCCAGAGACTAGGCTCCTACAACCGTGGTCTCCCAGGTCCCCTTCCCGAGCAGTTCATCAGTAGCCACTGTCACATCTCGGGCAGACTCAACAGGATGTTTCCTTCCGGATATCAGACGCTCCTGTCGGGGTGGACGATGATGATGATGATGACAGTTCAGATGGGAGGAGGATTCCTGGAGGAGGACCCTGAGGACACGAGAGGCAAGGTCTCGCCAAAGTCTTCACCTGAAGACCCTGCCTTCTCGGACCTCTTGAGGCCACGAAGACTATTTCACTGGGAGTCGGAGGAACAGGATCCCATGAGACAGAGGCTTATGGAACACCTAGACCTGGAGTCTCATCCCCATTCCTCTATGGATGGCCCTCACCACTACCGTCTGGCAGATGCCTCATTCTGTCCTGGCTGTCCCAAAGAGGCGGACAGGCTCTACAGTGCCGAAGGATGCTCCTTTCTTAAAGGCCCATCCCAAGGCTGACTCTGTGGTCATCTCAATGCCCATGATCGCTCTTCAGCCCAAGCACATGAGCACTACTCCTCCGGACAAAGAGTCGAGGCAGATGGACCAGTTTGGAAAAGATATATTCCTCGACCACGTGCCCTCCGATATGGTGTCCCATCAGAAGCGGCCCTGGCCAGGCTGGGCCAAGCGAGTCCAGTCCATGGATTCCTTGCCTTTAAAGGAGGACCTTGCCAAGGATCTCAGCCTCTCAAGGTTTCTTGTAGGCCGCGCTTTACATGCCACTTACGACTCCATCGACTCAGTGTCCATGCCTCGACATCTGCCGTTGCCCTCAGATGGCATTCCTGGCTTTGTCTTTCTGGCCTCGCCCTTGTGGTCCAGTCGGCGATTCAGGACACCCCTTTCAGGGGCTCGGTCCTTTCTGGTAGGGACACCAAGGATATTATCACAGACCTGCAGGACAAGGGAGTTGTACTTAGATCTGTCAGGTCAGTGTACCAGTCAGACTCTCATCAACAGCAGCAACAGCAGCCCTTTCGGAAAAGGACCTGGAGGCAGAGAAAGAGCTCGGTAGCGCCGCAAGAGAGTGAAAGGCCACGGGTACAGCCACCACTTCTGCCTCCAAAAATCAGAGACATTCTGGGGGCCCTTTCCTGAGCGTCCCCACACTTCTTGACTCCCGGCCCCACTACCTCCTCAGTCTCGTGGCGGGGAGAAGGTGGAGACATTCCTCGCCATGCCGCAGGAGTGGAGGCGATCACCTCCGACTAATGGGTCCTGGCAACTAGTGTCCGTAGGACACACCATAGAATTCTGGAGATTGCTCCAGAAACTGTACCCACAAAGTCCTCTTATTCTCTGGACCAGGCTCTTCTCGTCCATGAGGAGGTAAATTCACTCTTGCTCAAAGAAGCAATCAAGCGCGTCCCCTTAGGGCAAAGGGAAAGGATTTTCGTCCTATTTTTCCTGGTTCCAAAAAGACTGGGGCTTCAGACTAAGTCAGCTAAATCGGTGTGTCGGTGCAAAAATTTTTGAATGCTCACGCCCAGAGCCTCCTCCCTCTCTCATGGAGAACCACTGGCTGTGTGCCCTGGATATGCAGGATACTTACCTGCATTCCCTGTTTCCTAGCCACATCAATTCCTCGTTTTTTCATTTCCAAGGGAACACTTCCAGTTCCGGTGCTCCCTTTGACCTGTCTTCGCACCACGGGTTTACCAAGTGCCTGGCGGTGGTCGTGGCATTCCTACACCGCAGGGGCATTGCGGTCTCCCTTACCTGGACAAGTGGTTGATTTTAGCCCGTCCAGGGATTCTTTACTGGAGGCTCTGTCCTTTACCTGGACCTTTTCAACAGACTAGGGATCACGGTCAGTGTTCTCAAGTCATCCCTTATCCCGCCCAGAGACTTCAGTTTATTGGGGCAGTCCTGGATACAGTTCAGTGCAGAGCCTTCCTTCCTCTAGACAGGATGGAGACCCTTATCTGTCAGGCCTCCAAAGTGGCTTCCCTCAGGACCATCCCTGCATGGGAAGTCCTTGCCTTCTGGGCCTGATGGCGCCTCCATAACTACCATTCCCTTGCAAGGCTCACATGAGAATTACTCAGTGGTCCTTGTGGGTGCAGTGGGATCAGCTCCTGGATGACCTGGACTATCTGATTCTAGTCTCCTCAGCAGTTCAGAAAGACTTGTAATGGTGGAAGGATTCGCAGTCTTTCTCTGGGGCTTCCTTTTGGAACCCTGCACCAGTAGCCACCCTCACCACAGATGCCTCGAATATGGGGTGGGAGCTCATCTTAGGGAACACCAAGCACAGGGACTATGGTTCGGCTTGGAGACTCCACATCAGTGTTCTGGAGTTGAAGGACAGTCCTGTATGCGTTACAGACCTTTCAGACCCTCCTTCCAAAGGGATCACTGCTGATTCAAACAGACAATATGTTGGTAGTTTGGTATATCAACAAACAAGGAGGAACCGTCGTAACCCCTTTGCAGGGAGGCGGCGGATGTGGAATTAGGCAGTCCAGCACCATTTGGTCCTAGTGGCGTGCATGTTCCAGGCGTTCTAAACATCCTGGCGGACAGTCTCAGCAGGTCTGGGACCCTAGTTCACGAGTGGGAACTACATCAGGAAGTGGCGGAATCCATCTTCCAAAATTGGGGCGTCCGAATCGACTTCTTGCCTCTCAGTACAACCAGAACTTCCCAAATTTTGCTCGCTAGTTCCAGAACTGGGTGCTTTTGGAGTAAGCGTTGTCTCTGTCTTGGAAGGAAATGTTTGTCACGCTTTCCTCAGTTTCCCATTCTGCAGAGGGTTCTCTTCAAGCTCCAGGCGGAGAGGGCAAAGATGATCCTCATCACCTCTGTCTGGCGAGACAGATCTGGTTCCTGCTGCTACAGCAGCTTTTCCGGAACCACCGGTTCCACTTCCAATGACTCACAACCTCCTGACCCAGGATCAAGGTCAACTGGTACACCCGGGCTCAGGACCTGCATCTCCATGCTTGGCTCCTGCAGGCATAGCGATATCCCGTTTGGGGTTTCCTTCAGGGTTTCTCAAGTCCTCATCGAGGCCAGAAACTGTCTACCCATTCCACTTACGCCATGAAGTGGAGCGGTTTTCCATTTGGGCACCGCCAAGGCTGAAACCCTTCTGCTCGCCCCATAGTATGGAATACCTCCTTCACTTGTCAGACTCGGTCTGTCCTACTCTTCTTTAAAGGGCCATATTTCAGCTATCTTAGCGTACCATGAGCTGGTGGATGGTAAACCTGTGGCTCAGTTGAAAGTCTCCAAACTTTCTGAAAGGGTTTCTCCATCTAAACCCCCATCCTCAGCCCAACTCCGCCTTGGGACTTGAACCGTGCTGGAAAAGCTCACCCTTCCTCCTTTCTAGACGGCTGTGAGCTGTGATTTCCACTTCCTTTCTTGGAAGGTGCTTTTCTTATGGCTATCAGCATCAGCCCGAGGATTTGAGCTTCACGCTGTAGTCTGGAAGGAGCCATACTTGATTTTCCATAGGGACTGGGCGGTCCGAGAACTCATGCGAGTTTCTTCCCAAGATGGTGTCAGAAGCCACGCTGAATCAGTCAGTAGAGCTTCCGTGTATTATCCGTCCCCCTCTAACAGAGGTGAGGCACTGTTCATAAGATGGATGTCCATCGATTCTCGATGTTACATCCATCGGACCAGAGAATTTCACTCTTGCGACCAGTTTGTTGTCTTTGCCCGAGATCGAAGGGCAAACCTGTTTCTAAGCAGGGCCTTTCCAAATGGTTAAGCAACTGCATTCGATACTGTAACCAGAAGTACGTATAAACCTCTGCTGGGTACCATCAGGGTCATTCTACTAGGGCATGGCTGCCTCTGCAGCCTTCTACGGAATGTTTCCGTGGCAGACATTTGTGCTGCAGCTACTTGGAGTTCTGTCCATACCAAACATTATAGTCTGGACATTGCTTCTAGGCGGAGGGCTGGCTTTGGCCTAGCCGTCTTGCAGGGCCTTCTATCCTAGACTGGGTCCTTTCTGGACTTCAGTTCTTTCGTTGGAGTTAGTTTTTCTCCTCCCTAGTTTCTCTCGGTCTCTCCTTGGTGGGACTGCTTGGGACTCTGTCCTGTGTGATGACTTACTGAAGGAATCTTCTCAAAGTAAGATAGTACAATTACGTAGGAACTTACCGTAACAGTAGCTCTTAGAGAGGTTCCTTCAGTAGGTCTAATTTCCCTCCTCCTTCCCTCATTTTATGTCTTACAGGGACTCCAAATCCTGTTCCTCCTGCTGTCGGGCCTCTTCCTGGCCCGCAGGAGAACTATGGTGGGCGTGGGGACTGCCCACTATATACAGTCAGCGCTGATGTCGGGTGGGCGGTCCCCATTAGGTATTGCTACAAAAGTCTGCTTTGCGGCCAGATGCCATATGGCGCCAGTCTTGTATGTGATGACCTATTGAAGGAACCTCTCTTGAAGATCTACTGTTCACGGTTGGAGTTCCTACGTAACTGTACTTTCTTGTGCCTGCTTGGTAGTGGCCGCAGTAGCTGTACACCGCAGGGCTTGGTTGCGATCTCGACCTTCATGGCTGATACTTAACACAAGCTGGCAGATGTCTCCTTTTTGGGCACCGACCTGTTCGGGCCTGGAGTGGATTGTCACCTCCAACTTATTGAGAAGTCCAGTGCCACCCTGGACTCTGTGACATCTGCCCAGAAGGACAAGGGCTTCAAGCACCAGAAGCGTAAGTCCCTTTGCTCTTCCACTCCTGCGGCCAAACCAGCTCAGCAGCAGGGCCAGCAGGCTCAAATCTGGTGACCGTGGGCCAAGTCAGTGGCCTCATCGGTCAGAAAGCCTGGAGGAAGGGACCCAGCGCCCCTCTGCCAGATCCTCCTCTTCTAAGCCTGCTCAGTGACGGGTTGAGGTGCCACCCTCAGCCCTGTCACACCTCCCGTGGGGGGCTGGCTTTGCCACTTCTTTCGCCTGGTCCACTATCACCAAGTACCAGTGGGTGCTGGAAGTGGTCGGCCGGGGCCTGCCTCTGGAATTCAAGCAGGTTCCCCAAGCCGAGCTCGCATCCCAGGGAAGATCTGGTGTCGCTGTCACTCAGTCGGCTTTCCGAAACTACATCGTTCAATTCCTCCGCAGAGGTAGTGCGTAAGTTGGGAACCTCCTTCAGACCCAGGGTTCGTTTCCGGTATTTCCTGGTACCAAAGCGGACCGGGGGCTGATGCCCCATTCTTGATCTGCACGACCTGAACAGGTTCCTCAGGTCTCGCAACCTTTCGGATGGTAACTCTGGCTCAGATCATACCATCCCTGGAGCACGGCATGTGGTTTTGCTCCCTGGATCTTCAGGGCATGTTCTTTCACGTCCTGATCCGTCTGTCCTACCGACTGCTCCTCTGCTTCAAGCGGAGGAACTCTCTGAGTTCCAGGCCATGCCCTTGACCTCTCATCAGCCCCAGGGTCTTCACCAAATGCATGGCAGTGGTGGCGCTTTCCTGAGGTGCCAAGTGTCCTGGTCTATCCTACCTGGATGACTGGCTCATAGCAGGTCCCTCAGGCAGGAGGTGGAGCGGTCTAGGGATCTGGTCCTCCAGACTTGCTTCGGACATGGCCTCATGATCAACAAGGCCAAGTTGGAACTCGTGCCCTCACAGATGATTCAGTTTATTGGGGCAGAGCTCGACTCTAATCGAGCCAAAGCTCAGCTTCTGGCGGACAGGGTAGAGGTTCTCTTCTCCTTTGCCCAGTCATTTCTTGTTTGGCAATCGCGCCTGCCCTGGACTTCCTGTGCCTTCTGGGCTACATGGTGGCCTGCACCAGCGTGGTCCAATGGCATATGCTTTCCCTTCAGTGGGAACTGGCCAGCCAGTGGTTTCCAGCGCTCAGGTCACCTCGATCAGCTGGTCATCATGACCCAGCGGATATGGAACAGACTCCAATAGTGGCTTGTCCTAGCTCACTTGCAGGAAGGTATCCCGTTTATCTGCCCTGAGCCGACAGTCATCCTGACTACCGACACCTCGCTGATGGGTTGGGGTGCCCATCTGGGGAGCACAGAACCCACGGGATCTGGTTCTCTCAGGAGTCCCAATGTCACATCAGCCTGCTGAGCTCCGTGTGGTTCGGCTAGTCCTGACCACCTTCAGCTCCATTCATTGGGTCAAGTGGTCCAGGTCCAGACGGACAATACCGCGACCATGTACTGTCTCAACAAACAGGGCAGGATGCACTCCTTGCCTCTGTGCAAGGAAGCTCTCTGCACATGGACCTTTGTGCTCAGCCTGGGCGGTTCTCCTAGCCATTCATGTGGCAGAGCCTCGAATCTGCTGGCCGATGCTCTTTCGGATGGGCACGGCATCTCACAAGTGGTCACTCCACCAGGAGGTAGTACAAGACCTGTTCTCCCACTGGGTACTCCTCAGGTGGACCTGTAGGGAGAATGCAAAGCTGAGTCTGTTTCCTGCCCGCCCCCTCAGCAGGGCTCGCTGCAGGGAATGCCTTCTCAAGGCCGTGGACCCCAGGCCTCCTCTTTGCCTTCCCTCCATTTCCTTGATCCACAAGGTGCTCCTCAAGGCCAGGAGGGGCAAGGCGCAGGTGATCCTGGTAGCCCCAGACTGGCATGCCATTTCTGGTACCCAGATCTCCTCGGCTTCAGCTCCAGGCTCCTGAGGCATCTTCCAGCACACCCGGACCTGCTTTCCATCAGTCAGGGAAGGTGCTCCATCCGGACCTTCAGTCCCTGCACCTGACAGCCTGGTTCCCAAGCAGCTAGAGTTACAGGCTTTGGGTCTCTCCGGACGAGGTCCTCATGGTTGTAGAGGCATCCCGTAAGAGTCTACTAGAAAATGCTATGCCTTCAAATGGAAGAGATTTTTCCATTTGGTGCCAGAACAAGGGTTGGACCCTTCGTCCTGTCCAGTGGCTAGCATTGTGGACTACCTGTGGTCTTTCTCCCAGCTGGGGCTTGGTTGTCGACCCTTAAGGTGCACCTGGCAGCCATCTCTGCCCTACGGTAGCCTGGGACGCTATGCAGTCGGTGGCACAGGAGAAGGTCATCTGGCACTTTTTCAAGGCCTAGATACATATCCCTCCGGTCGTGAACCTCCACCTCTGTGGGATTTACTGCTGGTTTTGGCAAGCTCACGGGCATGCTATTAGAATCTATGCACAAGTGTTGTGTAAAATTTGTCGTGAAAACCACCTTCTCAATGGCTGTCACATCAGCCAGAAGGACTGGGGAACTACAGGCGCTCTCTGAGTCTCCTATCTGGTCTTTCACGGGACAAGGTTGTCTTGCACCCTACTGAAATTCCTCCCGAAGGTGGTGTTGGAGTTTCACCTTAATCAGGTGTCGACTCTCTGTGTTCTACCCGTTGCACCTCGGAGGCCGAGTATAGGCTCCATAATTTGGACCTAAGATGAGCACTAGCTGACTACAAAGATAAATGCGGTGGAAGTTCGAGGAGAGGTTCGCCAGCTGTTCAGTCACCTACACTGAAGCCGCACTTGGCAGACCTGCATCAAAGCGGACGACTGGTGGTGGATCACTTCCTGCATTGATCTCTGCTATAGGTTGGGTAGGCCTCCCGTGGGGCCTCACGGGCTTATTCCACCGCCATACGCTCGTCGGCAGCTTCTAGGGATGTCCCTATCCAGGAAATCTGCAGGGTTGCTACCTGGAAGTCGGCACACACCTTCATTCTCATTACCACATCGACCACGAGTCATGCCGGGATGCTGGTTTTGGGGCCTCAGTTCTCCAGTCTCTTTTCCCTAAGTGGTGTGTGCACTTTGCCTCCCTCCCCGGAGAACTGCTAGAGTCTGCCAGAAAGTGTGGATGAACATATACCACTCCTAGAACTACTGTTCCTTTGCCTAAAAAGCAAATACAAGAAACTGATGCCGGCGAGAATATGCCCTTCTTGGAGGACATTAAAATATATGTCGGTCTTCCAGGAATCAGTCTTCATCATTGATTCCTACTAGTGGATTTGAGCAGGAGATGCTAGGACTCATGGTGCTAGAACTTTTCTGAGGGCAAGCTACGCATGAGCGGCTCAAAAACTCAGCACATGGGTGCAGGCTTACCTTGGCACTATAAGCCCTCAACTGCCTTTTCTTGCCATAGAGTGTGCGCCATTGATGACGTTGCTCACCTGCGCGAGTCAGAACTATGTCTATATCGACAACAGTGTTCAGTTCTTCACAGTTTTATTGTTAAAGCTAGAGTTTTATGTCAGTTTAATGGATTTGTCAAAACAAAATCTGTCCGCTTCTCTAAGCCTGATCGAGTGACAACAGTCGAAGGCTATGGAAATGCAGCTAGGAGCCTGAAGAGGCAGGCTGCTGTGGCAGAAGTGTCGTGTCCGTCAACTTTTCCCATTGGGGAAGGGTTCTAATTACGGGAGTCCAGTGCCTGGGAGGAAGGACAGTTGTCCTGCAAGCACAAAACATTGTCCCAATCCTGTTTCCGCTCAAGGTCCTGGCCCTGGTCGAGGTCGCCTCTGCAAGGTCTGCCATAAGATCTCTGGTCTGTAAGACCTGGAGGGCCCTCACCATCACTTTTGGTGTTAACAGAGGGCCTCTGGTTTCAGGAGGTTGGAGTTTTGGGCTCGAGCCTCCCTTTGACTGTAAATGTGGGCTTCAGTGGGCAGTTCACAGTTGGGCTGCTCTTATGGAGCAGTGGGTGCAACATTGGGCCTGTATACCTGCACTGGTGAAACTGGCCCTGCCTTTGAGATCGGTGGCACTGGAGTCATGGGTGGGGCCGTTAGGCCACATAGACATTGGCTCTGGAAACAGCATTAAGATACTGGCTGCCCTCCATCCCATAGGGATGGAGCTGGCCTTGGTGCCATCACTGGTGACTCGTGTGCCAGCTCAGTCATTGACAGTTCTGACGCTGGCTTCTGCCCTTTGGAGACTGACTGGGTGCCACCCTTGGTACCATGGGTTCCCCTGGTGCTGGTACTGCCCGGTACCAGTCCCTCATCCTTTGGGATCTGTATCCCAGTGCTGTTGCAGCCGTGTTCCAGATTGAAGGGCCAGACCCAAATCCTCTTGACTCCCTCCGAGGATGTAGAGGACAAGTCTGACCCCGACCATAATTTCTGAGGGCAGTGCTGTCCTTTCTGCCTGACACCTCTGACCCAGTTTTTAATACGCCTGTGCCTGAGGAGGACCTGACATTCCAAGTTTTGCTCAGAATGTGCATTCAGCACTCAGTTTTGAGCCTACAGCCACTGACCAGGGTAAACATCTCCGTCTGTAGTGGCTTAACTTTTCTAGTATACCGGTCAGTTTAGTTCCTCCTGCATTGAAACTCTGTCTTATGCAGCCTGGAATAGGCCTGCGCTTCAGTAGTAGCTGTCTGCAAGCAGACTGGCAAAAATACACTGCCCCAGAAATAAGCCAGTGTATGTTTTCAATACATAGCTGATGTCCTTGTTATCCTGCCAAGGATGACAAGGCCGTTATTCCCAGAAAGTCTCTGCACCCTGTTAACTGGGAGCGTGCAAGTTGACACTATGGGCAAGCGTGCTTAGACTTCAGCTACCAAGGGCATTTCCTCAAGTGTGAGTATACCCTTCGAGCAAGCTAAGTCTCTGGCAGTCTCTCTGCCAGAGTTGGAGACTAAACAGGATATTCTTCTGACTGTCGAGCAGGGTATTGAGTTCAACAGTCACCAGCCTAATGCCTCTGTGGATGCCTTTGATAATGCATCTCACGCTGCTGCTGCAGGCATTTGCATCAAATGGCGTTTCTGGTTGCGGACTTCTGGCTTCCGCCAAGATGTTCACAAACATGTTATGAATGTTTCCTTTGGAACTTGCCTGTTCGGACTACTGATGGAACAATCTTTTAAGACATCTAACAAAGCTAGAATGACCCTTAAGACTTCCAGGCCAGTTCCTTTTAAAGAGCAATGGCGCCTTTAAAAAACTTTGGATAACATAATAGTTGGACACAGTTCAGCTTGTATTTCACATATCTTCTGTAGATTTCTCCTCTTCGTTATTTGTTACTAAAGAAATTTGCACAAAAACATGATTTTTATTCATAGAGCTCATCTGCCTCCATAACTTACTCCCTACCTGACATCATAAAGCTCTGTTGTGACATCACAGTCTGTTGCTATGGGCATAACTGTGATTTCAAGACCAGTATTATGTCATCAGGTTTGGAAGAAACAATAGGAGTTGGTGAACCCTCAGGCAACAACTCTTCTGTTTTCATGCATCTGATCTCAGTAATAAATAATGGAAGTAAAATACAGAGCCAATTAAAAATATCCGCTGCTTGCGTTCAAATATTATGCTCTTCAAAGTTCTTCTCGAGGTGTTGGTGGCTCTTTAACCCTCAGAAGGGCAGAGGGCATGATTCCTTTCAGAGTAAGCAGTCCTTTCGTGGCAAGGGCAGGGGCACAAAAAAAAAAAAACTCCTCCTCCCAGCCTCATAAAATGGCATAGCCGAAGCACAGGAACCAAAAGTACCTAGTGCCACCATGTGAAGTTCTGGCACTGGTCCTGCCTCAGCTGCCCAAGGCAGACCTCTCACTCCCCAGTTGGGGTGGGGCCTCAGTTTTACCATCTGAGAGTCCATTACGATGGACAAGTGGTCCTCAAGATCACATCAGAGGAGACTCCTGGATTTTACAGAAATCCTTCCAGGCTGTCCACCGAGAGGCAGCCACTCTTATCAGCTCATATGTCAGAGCTTCTGGCGTAGAAGATTGCGGCTTTCTGAGCAACAGAGTGGTGGAAGTAGTGCCAAAGCTGGAACAGAATAGAGTTCTACTCCACTGCTTCCTGATTCCAAAGAAATTGGGGGACATGTGCCCATTCTGGACTTTAGAAATCTGAACAAATTCATGGATTGGGAAAAAAATCAAAATGATTTCTCTTGGTTCCTGCTATACTTCCTGAAACCTCAGGACTGGTTAGCATCATGCATACCAACACATACTGATGCACCCCAGCCACCATAGATACCTCTGTTTAGTTGTGCTGGGGCAGGATTACCAGTTCAGAGTCCTGCCCTTTGAACTTTCATCGGTGCCAGAAGTCTTTACAAAGTGATTCACAGTACTCTCTGTGCACCTGTGAAAGTTGGGACTCAAGTCTTTCTATACCTGGATGGCTGGCTGATTGCCAGCCTGTCCAGGCAGCAGACAGAACAGGGATTGGCCAGTGCGTCTCAGTTCTCCACCTTGATGGGGATCTTCGGAACCTTGGAGTCTCATCTCCAATCCTCTCAGCTGCTGCTTTTCATAAGGAGCTTGTCTGGGTATGTCCAAGGCCCAGGCCTTTCTTCCAGAGAGCAGGCTGCAGGCAGTTCTTCAAATGGCATGCTACAACATGGAACACAAAACTGTGTAAGCCCACTTTGTGCAATGCATGCTGGACCTGCTAGCCTCCTAAGTGGTCACAGTGCCCTTGGCATGGTTGCACAGTGATTACACGCATTGCACCCTCAGACAACCACTCAGGTGACCAAGCCAGTGGTTTGGCCACTCACATGGTGGTTAGTGGAGGACAGTCTACTCCATGGTTTCTCCTTCTCCCAATCAGAGCCTCAGGTGAGTCTCATCATGGATGTCTCTGTTGTTTGGGGGCTGAGGATGCCCACTCACCCACTGTCAGGGCTTCCAAACACAAAGGGGACCCGTTAGACACTCATCTCCATGTCACTGTGTTGGAGATGCTACTGTTTTGTATGGCATGAGCCCTAGTGGGCCTAGTCAGCTAAAAACAGTTCTCCAAACAAGACAGGAAGTCTCTTATGTACTACATCAATAAACAGGGAGAAGCACACTCTAACCCTCTCTGCAGGGAGGTGATGGTGTGTGGGAATAGTGCCAGGAGAAAAGGTTCCTGCTCCAAGCAGTTTATCTGCCAGGAGTCTAGCACATTTGGCAGCTCAGATCAAGTCGAACAAAGGCCAATCCTCATGAGTGGTCACTAGCTCCAGATATCATGAGATTGCTATTCGTGTGGGACACCCAGATGTGAACCTTTTGCGTCCCCACTGGATGCCAGACTGCCTCAATTCTGCTTCAGAAATCAGGACATGGTGCATTCTGTCAAGATGAATTCAGACTGCAGTGGTAAAATCTGTTTCTCTGTGTGCGCGCACACACACACACACCACTACCCCCACCCCACAATATCCCTCTTATGCAGAGGTATTGCTCAGATGGGCGCAGGATATTAGTGGCCCCCTGCTGGTCTCACAGCTAATGGTTTCCTCTGTTTTGCAGACTGTTAGTCAGCAGACCAAGATTCTTCCACTCAGGCCAGACTTGCTAACTCAGGATCACCTGGTCCATCCCACCCTAGCTCCCTTCATCTTCAGGTCTGGCCCTGAAGAGACAGAAGTGAAAGCAGGTACAGGGTATCTCAGAGGGTGTCTTAATACTTTTGGCTGCATGTAAACCTTCCACTAGGAAAATGTACTCAGCCAAATGGAACAGATTTTTCCATCTTGTGCTCCAAAACCTGCATGGATCCTTGGAGTCTCACATGACAAGGTTCTAGATACCTACTAGACCTTTCTGATGCTGGTCTCCAGTATTCAGCAGTAAAGGTCCACCTGTGTGTTATATCTGCATACTGCAAGCCTGTCGGTTCCCTCTACCTGGCACAGCTGCCACTATTCAAGAGGTTCCTAAGGGCATTTTGCACACAGGACTTCTTGTCTGGAAGCTGGTGCCTGCCTGGGATATCAACCTTGTACTGGATATGCTCACTCTTAAGCCTTTTGAGCCCCTAACACCCATTATAACTTGGAAGTTTTTAACTTGGAAAGCAACATTTCTTGGCTGTCACCTCTGCTCTGCAGGGTGTCTGTGATCCTTGCCCGGTCACAGATCCTCTGTGTACTGTTTTCCATAAAGACTGAGTAGTTAGCTCTCCGTAAACACCCAGCGTTTCATCAGAAAGTGGTGTCAGAGTTCCACCCGAACTCTGTTTGTAGCTCTGCGGTGGGGAACTCTCTCTGGCATCCACTGACCACCAGAGATTTACCTCCTGCCTGAAGTACCCTTCTCTCGCCTCGAACCACCCTGGCAAACCTCCCCCCAGCGCTCTGCACCTCTGAGGTAGGGCCACCCTATCCTCCCAGGGCACTCTATCTATGATCTAAGTTGCCAGGTGGTCCGGAAACTCAGGAGAGGTGCCAGGCCTTGGAATGTGGATGCCGGGGCTTGTGGTGCCTTTGTCTATCCCCATCGGCGGGGATTTTGTACTAGTTACTCCTCCCTTCCTTCGAGCACCACTTTGCAAGGCAATGCTGTGTCGCGGCTCCACCATCAGCATGGCGTCACGCCACCGCGTCATTGCCGCTGCCAAAGGATGCTTCATGAGCGGGCGCTCCCTGAACCCTTCCGGGAAGAGAGAGCAGTCCATCGGACGCTCAATCTCTTCCCTCCCTGCCGACCGGGCTCATTCCTGAACCGGGTCGCCGCATGGCACAGGTGGCGTCCAGCGCCACCGTGGGCCGGCCTGAGTTCCATTTTAATCAAGCATTTGTGCTGCCTACCTACTTTGCCAGCTTCCAGGATGAGAGAGAAAAATTATCCTCCACTCTATAGATGGAGGGTCCTAGGTTTTACCTAGGCAGAACTAAGGACTTGGACAATCTAAACCGCAGTTTGTCTCCTTTGATAGTAATCGGAAGGACAGCCTGTTCCAATCAGTTGCATTTCTGCATGGATTGTGACCTGCTTGTGCCACTGCTATGCCATGGCCCAACTCAAGCTGGAGAGCCAGGTGTGTGCTGCTCCACCAGAGGCGGTTGCCCACATCCGGCACTGGCAGAGATTCAGTCTATGCCTCTTGGAGATATTGGCAGAGTGGCAGCTTGGAGCACAGTGCACACTCTGTGAAGCACCATAGCCCTCAATGTCCACGATAGGCAGTATGCCACCTTTGGTAGGACTACCCTGAATAGATTACTATCCTGAGCGAGTCCTTGGCTCCTACCACCCCTAGTCCAGAGGACTTTGTCTTAGCAGTACTCTCAGTGGGAACCAATTGTGAGGACTGATATACAGAAAGATATGAAAATTATGTACTTGCTGTACTTCTTGATCTTCTTAGAATATTTGCATCATTGATTTCACAGGCCCACCAGCCATCCTTAGACTCACTACAGTATGTTGTGTTGGACTTCACCCGTTTGTTTGGTTTGAGCTGTGAGGACACTATTACTGGTTTGGTGGCCCTTCTTGCATGAGCCATCAGGGCTCTCTTATACCATTGATTACACGCATAAGTGCTTGTTAGCGTATGCTGCATCTCCTGGGTGTATTTTAAACAAACAAAAAAGATACTGAAGACCTTGAGGCTGCTGCAGGTGTCACACCGCAGATGCTGAGTCTCAGAGTCAGACGTGCACACAGCTACTCGGTTCCAGCCCTCTGAAAGTTCCGTCTCCTGCAGGGTCCTAGACTGTGAGTGAATGAATGGTGAAGATATTCTTAGAAGATCAAAATTGTTGTGAATACGTAATTTTCATTTTTTCCAGACAGTGCAGTTTTGGAATGCCTGCCTATCCACCAAAATCCATGCCAGAGTGTGAGGAAGAGGAGGAACTGATTTCCCCAGATGATGCTGCTAAGTGACTTTGGTTTGCCTGTAGGGCTAAAGGAAAGCGATGCTTATCTGAAAACTGCAGTCAGTAGCACTCATTTAGCATAACTTGCATGCAGGAAGCTGACTGGCGTACACAAGATTGCTGTGTGCTAGTCTGCTGATAGTACGGTCAACGCCATGGTTACCTGAAATGACATAACATGTAAAAGATAATTAAAAATTAAATTTCTTTCTAAAGTCCTAGTCATGCATTTCTGCAGCAGTGGCTGTAATTTCTATATTAAGCAGTTTTCCTTTAATAAAGATTATTCCTTGTACACAGCATTAGTGGGTCAAATGGCTTTGTGCTGAATGTACAATCCACAGAAACACAGCTGGATGCAGAGGAGGTGAGTATGCTGGGGCTGACCTCAAGCAAAGAACCTGCTTCCCGCTACAGCTGGGCCACCAGCCTACACCAGTAGCGCCCCCGGCACCTGCAGTCCTGCAGCTGCCGCCAGTGGAACCCTCCCAGCATCCACCCAGCCCGGTGCCAGTAGGGGCCGTTGCCTGGCATGCTTCCCTCGCACCCAACGCTGGACCGTCCTACATTGGGTCCCTCTGGGCAACCCCGGCCCTTCCATTGCTGGATCAGGGCATGGAGTTTCGGCACTGCCTTCTGGCCCATCCCCAAGTTACCGGTTCCTGTGGGGTCGACGACGGACCCTCAGCCACCGCCTGACCCGACCCCAGTTATCCTTCTGACCATCAGGCTCAGCCACCGTGTTAACCAGTGCCCTACTGGCTGTTGCTGGGTCAGCCCCCAATGCCGGGTGGGCTATAATACTCCCATACTGTGCTCCTATCTAAACTAAAAGCTGCGGTCTCTCCATACCTGCCTCTAGCTGGTTTCCCGATTATCTGGTAGGCAGGCACCACTCTGTTAAAATTGCCTCCACATCTCTAGCCCCCTACCAGTCACTGCTGGCGTCCCCAAAGCTCAGTCTTGGGTCCACTGCATTCTCCGTATTTTTAAACTGTCTTCCATCGGCATGCCTTCACTCTTCCATCCATATGTACGCCGAATGACACAGTGTTGTATGCTACGGCCCTCCACTGGTGCAGTGGCTAATATACTCCAGCAGGACTTCAACGCTATCCCGCATTGGTTCCGCTCCAACCAGCTGTTCCTAAACCAAAAAGGCTGTTTCACTAACCTTTGGTTCACAGTCAAGACTGTCTCTCGCCAAGCCCTTGTGCGCCCCCACAAAAAAAAATATCCTAACTTTGGACAGGACCCCCTGGAAGTGTGCACCACCTTCAGATACCTAAGGTGTCTGGCTCAGACCAGCACCTTATTTCTCCATCCATGCTCGGTTCCACCCACAGAAACTACTCCTAAACTCTAAGCTATATCGAACAAAGGTTGCATCCCCCTCAACCCGGAAGAAATTGTTCAAAGATGATTCTCCCACTACTCGACTATGGCGACATAGTTTACGGCACTCTCCCTCCTCCTCCCTATCCAGCCTGGACACACTCTTCCACTCCTTCTGTCAGCTTTATCCTGGACTGTCCACAAACAACCCACCACTGCACCTTATACAGCTCCCTACCCCTGCCCGTCCCTCAGGACCGCAGACAGACAGACCCACTGCGCTAGGACCGCAGCCAAATTCTGGTCCCAGTCCTTCCCTCCTACCTGGCATCTGTCCTCCCACCACAACCTCCTCCTGCCTACTCCCTCAGAGCATGGGCCCCAGGCTCCTCCAGGTCCCTTCATGCACACAACCCAAGGTCAAGCCACCTTCAAACACCGAATACCCAAGGTCTAGAATGCCTTGCCTGCGAAATCAGACACTTCACTAACCCCCATCACCTCAACCTCCTCCTCAGCACCCACTTGCCACCAGCTGCTCTTGCTTTAAGCTAGCTCCTATCATGAACCTTCCCTAAGGGTCACTGTTTACCTACCTACCTACCATACTGTGTTTCCAGGCTGTAAATGGTGAAATTGTATCCAATTCCTTTTCCTTTCTCCTTGTATTTTACCTGCCTATTGTCTACTGTTGTCAGGTATACCTCCACATGTGTTGTATCACTATTGGGATTTGTCCTCCAGGGACGCATCTGGAATCGAGCAACCCTGCTCAGCATGCCTTCCTCGTAAAACTCATAAATAAATAATGCCCTGTTTAACTCTGGTGGTCTTCAGCACAGCAGCGTCTGATGCCCACCCAGAGCACAGACACGGACCCACCTATGATGCGGTCCAGGTCCGATCTGACCCATGGTCTCCTCCTTCAGAGAGCAGGGCAGGTAGCAAGGCTGACACCATCTTGAGCACTCGCTGAATCAGACACCCAATGCCTGATCCCAAGCTCTCAGAGGGCAGTGAATCAGACTCATCTGGTTCCCGGTCTTGTTTTAGTAGAGAATCCTGAGCTAAGGAACCTCCCCAATCATCACGAGGACCCTTGTTTTTTTAAAAAGTAATCGCGGCTCATCGAACAGCTCAAGGCTGGCAAGCGGAGGATCAGGACCCCCAGTGGCGCCGCCTAGCAGAGCACCTGCACCTCCTCGAAGCTTACACCGTAGTATGCCATCGCTCTAGTATTGTTAAGAAACAACAAAAAAATTATCCTGTCTGCATTTCCTGACAATTATATTATGAGATGTTGAAGTGGTCAGTCAAATAGTGTAATGGAATGTCCGCAGTGCCAGGTTTCACAATATGACTGTAACAGTACTGTCAGTCATTTCATGAAATGCCTGAAACTTTTAGGCATTTCATGTAATGACCAGTGAAACAGGCACAGTCAAATAGTGTAATAGAATGCCCATAACACTAGTCATTTCATGAAATGCCTGAAACTCTTAGGTATTTCTACGAAATGATTGTGTGAAACGCTATTTTGCAAATGACTAAAAGTTGCTCATTTAGAAATGACAGGTTTCACAATATGACTTTAACAGATATACATATTCAA
Organism: Neoceratodus forsteri; assembly: GCA_016271365.2. Classification (NCBI taxonomy): domain Eukaryota; kingdom Metazoa; phylum Chordata; order Ceratodontiformes; family Ceratodontidae; genus Neoceratodus; species Neoceratodus forsteri. The sequence goes on along the minus strand of JADMNL010000026.1, from coordinate 209,535,627 downwards.
GCTCTGCAGCCTCTCCTTGTATGTGTTGCCCTAGTCCGTGGACTATCTTAGCTGCCCTGCGCTGTACTGCTTCCACCTTGTGGCAGTCTCGCTTCCAATGTGGACTCCAGTACCTTGCTGTGTATTCCACTTGTACAGTGGGAGGATCACCCCTCTGCATCTACCTTGTCCCCCTCCTACACAACCCAACATCCTACTTGCCTTGTCCACAGCTCTGTTACAATGTGCTACTGTTTTAGGCTCTCCAGTACCATGACCCCTATATATTTCCTCTGGTACTTTTCAGCCCCAAATTTCATTATGGCACTCTTGGTTCCTCTTCCCAGCGTACATCACATTGCCCTTTTTTTTTTGTTGGTGTTGAGCTCAACTGCCAGATCTTTGGCCAGCTCTCTTTGCTTTAAGCTAGCTCCCATCATGAACCTTCCCCAAGGGTCACTGTACATCACATTGCTTTTTTCTTTTTTTTTTTTTCGTTGACATTGAAGCTCAACTGCCAGATCTTTGGCCAGCTCTGATACACCTGGTACTGGGAGAACCACTCCCCTTCCAGTGAGACCAGACCATCAGTGGCGATTTCTTCACTCCACAGCATCAAAGGTTTTTCCCTTTCGGCCTGGTTCCAGAGTGTTTTTGCAGGATATAGGATAAGAATAATCCACACCTTGGTGGAATCAAGCGGGTCTCTGTGAATCAGACCTAGAAAGAGTCTGGTATGCATTTGCACTCATGGTGCACCCATTTTGAGATCAAGCCTCAACCACCGCTCTGTCCACTGTGTTGCTGTTTGACTTAACTCTTCCTGGGGTCTCTCTGCTCCATCTGGGATCAGTGCTCATTTCTCAAGGGCTGTGGCTGCTTCTTACTCAGTGCAATTCGGCATCTCTGGAGGACATTTGTAAGGTCACTACATGAGCCTCTAGCAACACATTTTCCATCCATCACTGCCTTGTGTTCCGCCAAGCCATTGCTGCGTGAGGCAGGTGGATACTGAGCTAGATGTACAGCACTGACACTCCCATCGAGGACTGCATATTAGGGGCCTCTACAGTCTGGCGGCTTGTAGGAGCCAACACACAAAGGGAATTGCATTTTATTACTTGGAATTCTGGTTGTGAGGGTTCCATTCATAGGCAATCTTGCTTTCCAGTTTTCAGTGCTGCCTTTTTCATTGTGGTATCCTGTGTCATATACTACACATAGTTCTGTTTTCTGTGTGGTTAACACATGTTGGGAGAGGACAACCAATACCATCTAACTCGCCTATGGATGGAGCCTACACACAGTTGACTTTACCAGCAAGGGACTGTAATTCCTCTTTAACATCGACACAGCATAGCCTTGACACAGATGGAAATGATCTAGGTCAGTAGTTCTCGGTCTTTGTCATAGTGAGCCTCCCCCAAGTCATGGAAAAGATCTTGAGCCTCCCTAAATATTGAAATAATCTTGGCCTCCCTTAGAAAAATAGCATACTTTGCACAGTTCATCAGGAATAAAGTGAAACTCCTTTGAGTAGTTGGTTCTCACTTTATTCAGCATATTAACCCAAAATCAGCCTACTTGCTCTGCTATTTTGATTCTTAAACTATTGTTGCTCCTTGTTGCAACACCTTCGTGGTCAGACTGCTTTCTCATTCTGTTTGCCTTCTGTCTGGAATACCTTCCTACCACCTCTGCCTCTCCCCCTCTTATTCTGCTCTTCAGCACCTCCTCAGGGATCCTTTGCTTTCTCCTGCTCTTGCTCCTAGTACCTCTCTGCTAAAGCCTTGTTATGTGGGTAGTTATACTGGGCTGTTCTGCCACAAGCCTAATCAGTCAATTGTTTTGTCTCACTATTTGTTTATGGTTCCTATTTGTTTGCACTATTGTGCATTTTGTATTGCTTGACTGCTTTGCAGTTACCTTTGGAATTGTATTCACTTGCCCCTGCCCCGGGTTCACCTGTAATAAGCCTTAGCTCAGTGTACCTTTCCTAGTCACCGATATATAAATAAATACATAAATTGCCCTGTTGTCCTCTTTAAGTTTGCCTCATCCCTTCACACAAAATACCTTAAACTCAAAATTCAAATACACTACTTTTCAGACTTAACTGTGCCTCCTCTAGAACAGGTTGGGGCCTCTCATGGAGGCTGGCCTCACCATTTGAGAAACCCTGATCTAGGTGTTTGAAAAAGATGCTGTTATGTGTGTTGTATGTACATTTTGACTATTCTTTATAAATGCACTCAGCTGGGTTGTACAGGTAGCAGCACTTTGTGGTAAATAATGGCACGACTGTTTTGGATTGGCATTACTGCGACTGGCGTACAACTGGAAATACTGAGGAGATAATGGCATAGGGAGGGGGTCTGCACAAAGGGAACAAAAGTTTCCCTGCTACAAAAACTTAGTCTGTGCCAAACTTGCCCTCCCCACAAATTTATAAAGGTTTGTAACTCTTTCTCTTAAACAAAATTAAAATGTATTAGAGGAGTCTTAGCCTCCCCACAACAATAAATCCATGACCACATACAACATGCCAATCCAAAACATTTAAACGATGAAGGCCCGTAATCCACCTTCTCAGAACTAGCCTTCAGAATCTGATACTTTATTTGCTTTTTGGTTGCAGGTCTGAATCTGAGTCCAAGAAGAAGAAACACAGGTAGGTTAACTCAGAGTGCTAGGGGCTCAAAAAACAGGCATGGGGAGGGAGGTGCGAATGCCTGTAATGATCACTATTTCTTTACACTACAGATCCTCCAGCCAAATCCAAGCACAAGGCAAAGGAAAGAAAAGGAAGAGTACGTGTGTGTGGAGTGGGGAATGGGTATGCTGAGCTCAAGCATGGGCCAAAAAAAAAATAAGATGTACATGTGTGTGGGTGGGGGATGGGGTGTTGAGTTTGAGCATGAGCTACAGAGAAGAAAAAGAGAGGTACTTTGGGGGTGGAGCATGGGTCGAGAAGAAAAACAAGAGATTGGGGGTGGGATCTGAGCTCCAGGAAAGCCCAAGGAGAAGAAAAGGAAATGAAAAATTTACGGGAGGTGGAGTCTGAGCTCATGCAGACGACAAGGCAAGTTACTCTGATGGTCTGAGCTCGAGCTCAAGACATAAATTAAGTGCGTTGCATAGCAGTTTGCTACCCAAAGACTATTTGCTAATCGGGTGCAACCTTGATTAGCAGAAGTTACCAACTGATTTGCCGCATTGAGTAAAAATTTCCAAATTTTGGTAATACTGTTCCACAGTGATAAAAGCACAGAATTGCAGTAATTGTTCCTGTAGTTTGACACTTTCTCTTGCAGTTGCACTTTTCTAGACTGTGTCTTATAAACAGATATAACAATTTAATGAAACTGCTCTTCAAACTTGGCTGGTTACTAATCAAAATGTTGTTGGTAGCAAAGACTGCTAATCAAATTTTCAAAACTGATAGATGCCCTGGGCGTGGGCCACCTCAGGGTTGCCTTTCTAACAAAGAAATTAATCTACTGTAAATGGATACATTATTCTGTGCCTCATCAATGTGGATGTCTGGTTATCCAGAAGTATACAACCAGCACTGAATTAATCTATTGAAATGTGCCAATCTTACTTGAGAGGATTCCTTCAGTAGGTCATCACATATAGGACTAGCGTAATCTGGCATCTGGACCATGGCAGACTTTTCCAGCAATTCCTGGTGAGGACCACCCACCCATCCGACATCACGTGACCGATTTCAACGTGACCCTATATAGTGGATCGGTCCCCACGCAGCTCTCCAGTTCTTTCCCACCGGCCGCCTTGTGCCGTCGCCTCGGTAGACTTACTCAGCGATAGTCGATGAACAGTTGTTTGTTCGGTTATACCAATATTTCTTTTCAGTTTCTTCTATGAAGTGTCAGTCTTGTGGCACTCAAATTCCATATAAAGCCGGCCACGTGAAGTCGTCCTGTTTTGCTCAGATCATCCTACTTTGTCCTGTCGGACTGCCAGCCTTTTAACCAGGCCACATGCGAGAGGAGGCAGCAGGCTCTGGAGGCCCATCTCTTGAAGACCCGGCTGGTGACTTTAGAGAAACAAATGGGCGCGATTCGTGATTCTTCTTCTTCTTCCCCTCCAAATATTGGAAGAAAGCACAAGGAATGAAGTGCTCTGCTGACGGTTCTGGAGCCGAGGCCTCAAGGCCCTCTACCAGCAAGGCCTCTCCCCAGCCGCCTCCGCGCAAGGAAAATCGTCAGCAGGGGATCCAGGTAAGTCTGGCAAATCTTCAGCGGGCAGAGAGCCGCACCGTGTCTGCCGCTAAGTGGGCCCCGGCTCCTCTGAGGACTGCCCAGCCACCAGTAAGTCTGCTCCCCAGTCTCAGAGGACCCGCCCAGCCTCAGCCGCTAAGTCGGTGTGGGGCTCCTCCCCTCCCACCCAGCTCAGTCTGGTCAGTCGACCGCCTCTGACGATGAGAACACGGCTCTCCCCATCGGGACCCAAGCGGCAGCATACCCGACATCCGGACCAGCCCAGGGAAGACTGCCCTTCTCTCCTGCCGGTAGCCTCCCTTCCCCAGTCGCTACCCCCGGCAAAGATAGTGTATGGCGCCTGGATGTGGAACACACTTCTGTGTCTAATCCCACCACCCCTAGGAGTCGCTGTGATGGAGGTCCCTCCTCAGCTGTCGGCTCTACTCGGAGGCACCTCCTATCCCTTCAGGGGATCATTCCTGTCTCGGCACCTGTTCCTGCCCTGGACATCCTCCCTCTGTCTGATCCGGCAAGACCTACTCAGACACGGTTCATCAGGCGACTGTCTCGAGAGGCAGGGCCCATCGTCTGCCTCCGCCACGGCTTCTGTGCCAGGCAGGGTCCTCTGTCGGATCCCCTCGTCGGGTCCCGGCACCAGCTTAGTGTCCCTGGACGACAGCTCTCCCTACGCCAGACCTGCCGCTGATTTACAGGCGGGCCCTCGTGGTACCTCCACCGTCAGGTCTCCTGACGTTGGGTCATTATCCGCGACTCCATACTGTCCTGCATTACCCCTTGGGGTATCCCGAGCCATCCCCTGGCAGGTCCCCTCCAGACTGGGCGGTAGGGACACTACTTCCCGGCTACACCCAGTACCGGGCTATGGATATCGGGATGCCAGGGGTATCGTTATCCGCATTTCAGGCTGTCCTTCTTCCCCTCCTCCTCCTCCACCACTCCAGCAACAGATTTCAAGACCCTCATCCAGTCTTGGTGGCAGGAGGCGTGCGCGAGTTGGTGATGGACCTAGAGAGCAGACTCAAACTTCCCCGCTCTCCTAGATCCCGTCCCCAGTGAGCTCGTCCCCTTCCACGCTCATTTCTTGGACACTACTTCCAGGGACATTGTCCTTCGGATTGAGGCAACAATCTGGGCGTGGGGATTATGACACTGAATCTTGAGAGCCCTCTGACCATGAGTCCCGGGCCCTAAGGTAAGATTTCTCCCAAGTCCCCACTGGAGGATCCTTCCTTTCGGCCTTTGAGGAACAGGATCCCATCGTCAGAGACTCGCCGAACATCTGGACCTGGAGTCTCTGTCCCGATCCCTGTTCCTCCCTGGATTGGACCTCACCACCACAGTCTGGCAGATACCTCATTCAGTCCCGACTGTCCCAAGAGGCGGATAGAATCTACCGGCACCTAAGGGTGCCCCTTCATAATGTGTATCCAAAAGCTGACTCCGTTGTGATCTCAGCTGCTCATGATCGCTCCTCGGCACGTGAGCACTTCTCCGGACAAGGAGTGAGGGCAGATGGACCAGTTCAGGAAGGTGGTCTTCTCACCCGCCACATGTGCGTTACGGTCCCTCAGTTATGTGGCCCATATGGTGTCACACCAGAAGGTCACCTTGGCCAAGCTTGAGGCCTGTGTCCAAGCCATGGGCGCTTGGACCTTAGGGAGCAGCTCGCCAAGGCTCTCCGCCTGTCCAGGGTTTCTTGCAGGCATGCGTGGCAGGCTACCTACGACTCTGCCGATTCCGTAGCCTGCACCTCGGTGACTGCCGCCTGGCTCGCATGTCTGACCTATTCAGTGAGGTCCAGACTGCGATTCAGGATGACCCTTTAGGGGCTCAGTGCTCTTTGGTGGAGACACCAAAGATGATATCACGGACCTACAGGACTGAGCTCAAGCCCTGAGGTTGTGCGATCTATGTACCGCATCGAGTACCCAACAACAGCAGCCCTTGGAAAGGACCTGGAGGCAGATGAAGCAGGCCCGGCCTGGCACCAGAGCAGCGCAAGTCCACAGGTACAGCTATTCCTCCTGCCTCCAAGAACCAGAGACTATCCGGGGTCCTCCCCCCCATCCTGCCACCTCCCTGACTCTCTTTCTCGCCCCCTCCTCAGCCTCAGTGCGAGGAGCCGTGGGGGTGGCTCACCATGCAAAGGGTGGTAGAGCATCACCCCTGATGCTTGGGCCCTGCAGCTTGTGTCCTTAGGACACACCATAGAGTTCCTGGAGTTTCTTTCAGATTCTCCTTCAAGAAGGTCTGCCTACTCCCGAGGCCAGGCTCTTCTTGTAAGGAAAAATCAAACTCTCTGGCGCAAAGAAGCCATAGAGATTGTTCTGTTCCGTCAAAGGAGAAGGGGTTTACTCCCACTTCTTCCTGGTCCCCAAAAGTCAGGTGACCTATGACCCATCCTAGCCTCGCAGTCTCAATCTGTTAATCGAGTACAAAAGTTCCGGATGTTGACTCTCCAAACCCATCTCCTCTCCTTCTGGAGAATCAGTGGCTTTGTGCCCTGGATGCGGGATGCGTGCCTGCACATCCCAATCTTCCACAGCCACAAGATTCCTGCAATTTGTTTCCAAAGGGCACTTCCAATTCGGCGCTCTCCCGTTTGGCCTATCTTTGGCACCCCAGGCGTTTACCAGTGCCTAGCAGTGGTGGCGGCTGCCTTGCATCGTTAGGGCATAACGTTTTCCCCTACCTGGACAACTGGCTGATCTCCCTCCCATCCAGGGAGGCCCTCGTGGAAGTTCCATCCATCACCCTGGACTTGTTTTTCAGACTGGGGATTACGGTCAGTATCCCCAAGTTGTCCTACTCCCTCCTAGAGGTTGCAGTTTGTTAGCGGTTTTGGACATTGTCCAGAGCAGAGCCTTTCTGCCTCCAGGCAGGATGGAGACCTTGATCAGGCAGACCTCTTTGTAGCCTCTTCAGGACCCTCCTGGCCAGGAGGTCCTCTGGTTACTAGGACTGATGGCTGCTTCCATCTTAACAGATCTTAATTCGGTGGGAGCTCTTGCAGCAGGTTGTCACAATAAGGACTATGCACGGGCACTAGGACCCTCTGGAAAACTTCTAAGCCAGCAGGTCCCCCAGCGTCTGCTCCCCATGCGTCCGCACTGGTATAAAGGGGTGGTCCCAGCTCACCCCAGTTTTTCCCACCGCCCCGCGCATGAAGAGAGTTCATCAGTCTTGGCTTGCCAGTACCAGCTAAAACAACTCGGTTTTTCAACCTTTTTCGTAAAATTCTTCAGTTTTTTTAGGCGATTTTTAGTCACCGATATGCCTTCACGTCCTCGATCTCCTCGTCGGGACTGCACGTCGCCAGTACGGCGTTGCGCTGCCAGATACCATCCAAGAACGGGCCACAAGAAGTGCGCTCTTTGACTGGGACCTGAGCACAACACCACGGCCTGTTTGTCCTTCCAGAAGTTTACCAGCCGGACCTGGGTCCGTCATCTGAAAGCGTACCTTCTTGAGAAGAAGATGGATCTACACACCTCAGGGGAGAAGGTGAAATGCAAGGATAAAACCAAGCGGTCTCATGAAAAGACCGTAGTCTCTCCAGTCTCGCTCGCCCCTCTCTCAAGAAAGACCGTGGTTGACGGACTCAGGTGAGTGTCCAAAATCCAAAGATCAGGCTAAGGCTGAGCCTTTGGGGAGGACCAGCAAGAGCCTAAGGTGACTCTGTTAAGGGTCACTGTTCAGTCCTTGAGGCATAAGCTTGGGCCCACCTTCCAAAGCCTCTACCCGCCCGTCAAGCGCCCTCGGGTCGAAGGACACCCGGGTACCCCTTAGTCCCTGTGCCGGCGCTGGGTGATGGGCGACAGATCTAGGTGCAGCCGCCAAGGGGCTGCATCTCCATCCCCAAGTCCTCCGGGCTCTGCAGGGGCTCTCCTTCCAGGGCCGACATTCCAGATACTCCCTTTCCGGGAAAGTGGCCTCCATCTGTCTGAAGGGCGAGCTTCAGGACCCCAAGTCAGCCCAGTCACTGGTTCCGGACCCTTGGGTGAACCACAGCCAGGAGGTGCATCTTCGCCAAGGAAGACCCCGAGGCCACCCCACCTCCTCCCAAGGCTCGTTCCCATTCACGGTCTGTAGACTGACACGGCTCTACCAAATCTGGTAGCAGGCGCGGTCAGGTCATCTCACCAGGAGCGTTCCCGTTCTGTTAGGTGGGACCACTCGATGTTGGTTCTCTGACCAATCTCCGTCTCTGCTCGCCCGTCGGTCCCGTGACCCGGCGTCTGTGATGAGTCACCAACTTTCGAGTAGGGCTAGTCACAGAGAGATAGGTCCGGCTACTTCGACACCCAGTAGCCCTTCCTCTTCTTCTACCTCTTCCTTCTCAGGGTGGGGGTTCCTCAGGAAGAAGGACCAGCCCCACTCGCCTCCTGGCAGTCCTACTTTCATGGGCGTGTCATGAGGCACATCCAGGACTCCAGTGAGTGAGGTATGGAGGACCTGGATCCAGAACTGCCAGCGATTGGCTAAGTACCTGAGGTAGAAGAAGCCTAAACCCTTGGTGTTGCCTCCTTTGGTGTACACATTCCAGGACCTCACGGGATTACCTGGAAGCATCCGGCCTGGTCCCGGCAGTTCCAAAGAAATCGGACAGGCTGTACAGAGCCCTGCAGGATAGAACCATTTCTAGCAGACACCCTCCGGACTCTTCAGTAATTCTGACTGCTCATGATAAATCTAAGCATCCCCAAACACCTCGGCTACTGGCCTTCCAATTGGAATCTCGTTATTTGGACCAGGTGGGCAGAAGGTGTGTTCTGCCTCCACCTGTTCAACTGAAGAAAACTGAGATTCTGGGCGTCCTAAAATCGGGCTCGGGCATGGCGCACATGTTTTACGAGCCTCATACGACACTGCGGATATGGCAGCCAGGCGGCAGTGTCAGGTGTCTGCCTCAGGTGCCATGCCTGGTTGAGGGTCTCTGGCTTTCACCAAGACCTGCAGTTCAGCATCCGGACATGCCGTTCAGGGTACCGTTTTGTTTGGGCAGGAGGCGGAGTCTCATCTCTCGCCTCCAGGAGTCAGGCAAATCCATGTGGTCTGTTCGCCAAATGTACCGTGGAGACCAGCAGAGATGGCGTAAGCAGCCAATTCGGAAGCCCTCAGGTGGTCAAGCGGTGGCAATCAACAGGGCCAGAGAGGTGGCTTGGAGGAGAGCCGGCAACCAGCAGCCTGGAGGCACACTCCTGGTGGCCCCAAGTCTTCCCAGGCCTCTCTGCCCACACCTGGCTCTCCGCCTAATGACTCGCCCCCACCCCCCCTCCTCCGGGCGGAGGTTCCAGGAGGTGCTAGGGGTTGCTTTTTTCCTTTACCTTCAGGGATGGAGCTCGATCACTGCGGACAAATGGGTCCTAGACATCGGAGAGGACACACTCTAGGAGTTCATGGAGATTCCTCCAGACACTCCACCAAGGTTCTCCAGATATCTTCCTTCTCATATTCCCTCATAGAAGGAGATACAGGCCCTCTTGCAAAAAGGGTGATGGAACCGACCCCCTGAGGAGCAGGGAAAGGGTATTATTCCCACTTCTTCCTGGTCCCAAAAAATACTCAGTACCTTCGTCCCATTCTGGACTCGGCTGTCTCAATCTTTTATATAGAGTACAAAAGGTTCCAGATGGTGATCCTTCCGGACTTCTTCCTCTGCTGCACCAAGGGGACTGGCTCTGCTGCCTGGACATGCATATCTGGGTCTTCCCCTCACAGGAAGTTCCTGAGGTTCCACTTCCAGGGGAACATTATCAGTTCGAGTTCTTCCATTCGGCCGCTCCTCGAGTCTTCACGAAATGCTTGGCAGTAGTGGCTGCTGGCTCTAAGGCGTCAGGGTCATTATGTCTTCCCTTACATGGACGATTGACTGCTCGCGGCCCTGTCAAGGTCATGCCTGCTTCGTGCTCTGGAGACACCTATATCTCTTCCAAGACCTGGGGATCACCCTGAACCTTCAAGTCTTCCCTAGAGCCCAGTCAAAGGCTCATCTTCAAGCGGTGCTGGATTCGGTCCAGGGCATGGCTTTACTACCCCCAGAGGGGCAATCGCTTGCAGGAGATATCCAGATCAGTCCTAATAACTCCTCATGTCCCAGCAGGACCTTCCTCAGACTTCTGTGGCACACGGCGGCAATTCCTGTCACTCCTGTGGCCTGCCTCACATGAGAATCCCACAGTGGATGCTCGGTGCAGTGGGATCAGTGCCCAGACGACCCTAGACTACATGGTAAGAGTCACAGAGCCAGTAAGGAGAACACTTCTTTGGTGGATGGATCCACTCAGTTTGGAAAAAGGGCCTCTTCAATCTGGAACCCTGAATCAGGCCCTTAAACGGATGCCTCTGATTTGGGGTCGCGCACCTGGGGGCCCAACAAATGCAGGGCATTTGGACTCCCAAGGAGTGCGAACTCACATCAGTGTCCTGTAGGAGCGCAAGGGTCCTCAATGCACTACACGCCTTTCAGGAGGACCTTGTACCAGGCTCTCTTCTGGTTCAGACAGACAACATGGCAGTCGTCTTCTATATCAACAAACAAGGAGCTCATTCTTACCTTCTGTGCAAGGAGGCGATGAAGTCTGGTATTGGGCACTGGGCAGCACATCACTCTCTCCGAGTGCACGTTCCGGTGTCCTAAGCGACTTGGCCGACCAGTCTCAGCAGATCTCAGCCCAAGGCGCACGGTAGGGAGCTACTGTAATCAGTAGTGGATCAGCTGTTCGACATCTGGGGTCGTCCAAACTGGACCTCTTTCGTCTCCACAATGCCAAACTGCTAGTTTTCTACTTGCGAGCCCGCACCTGGTGTTTTCTGGCCAGATCGTTGTCCCTTTGTTGGGCTGGAGATTTCTTTCTGCCTTCCCTCCCTTTTCTCATGTTCTGAGAGTTCTGTTGAAGTTACAGGCGCAGGGGCTGGGAGATGATTCTAATCGCCCGCTGTGGCCTCAGCAGATTTGGTTCCCACTACTTCAGCGGCTATCCATGGAACCTCCAATCCCGCTGCCAATATGCTCGCAGTTGCTGTCCCAGGATCAGGGCCCACTGGTCCATCCCGATCTCCGATCCTTACACCTTCATGCTTGGCTCCTTCGGACTTAGCAAAACACGGGTATGGGGTATTCCCAGAGGTGGCAGATGTTCTTGTGTCGGCAAGAAAGCCCTCCACTTGTGCTCTGAAATGGAAGCGGTTCTGCTTGTGGCCTCGTCTCACCACCTGGATCCTATTACCGTCCAGTGAACTCAGCTCTACAGTATCTCCTCTCCTTATACTAGCAAGACTTGAGCTACTCCTCCATAAAGGTGCACATGTGGGCCATCTCGGCTTATCACGCCCTTTCGGGTGACAGGGCCTTAGCCAGTTAGATGTGGCCCGCACCTTTTTACAGGAGATTCTTCATATGAGAACTCCTAATCGGGATCCTATCCACCCTGGGACCTCCTTTTGTGTTGGAAAAGCTTACTGTTCCCCCATTTGAACCTGCAGCAGACTGTGAGCTGCGATATCTTTCCTGGAAGGTTTGCTTTTTAGTTGCCATTCGTCAGCTCGAAGAGTTTCGAGCTTCAGGCTCTGATGTGTAAAGAGCTGTATTTAATTTTCCACAGGGAAGAGTTTCCTGAGGCCGAACCCTGAGTTTCTTCCAAAAGTGGGCTCGGAATTGACCAGCCAGTCGTTGACCTTCCAGTTTTTCCTTCCCCCTAACGGGAGAAGCTGTCCTTCACAATTTGGACGTCCACAGGGCGTAAGGTTTCACCTTATGCGAACAGCTTCTCACCATCAATCAGAGCAACTGTTTGTGGCATTCAGTACCACAACACTTGGTTAAACGGTGTCTAAGCAGACTATTTCTAAATGGATTGTCACGGTGTTTCTTTCTGCTGTGGGAAGCACAACAAGCCCCTCCTAGGCCAGTTCGGAGCACTCCACTAGGATAGTGTCAGCTTCCTTTGCAGCTCTTGAGCATCTCGATTAAAGGGACATATCTGCAGCCACTACCTGGAATTCAGTGCATACTTTCATAAGCACTACAGCTTGGACATTGCCTCCAGACTCTGTGCCAGCTTCGGCCTGACAGTCCTTCAGGACTCCTGTCTTGAGCTTCTGTGTTCAGCTTCCTCTCTCCCATCTCCGGGGTTGATTACCTCCTTGGCGAGGACTGCTTGGGATTCAGTCCTTATTGTGATAGCCTGCGAGAGCTCCCACTCGAGTAAGATGGTACAGTTACGCAAGAACTTACCATAACAGTAGATCTTTGGGGAGGAGCTCTTGCAGCAAGCATCTCTCCGCCTCCATCCCCCTCTTGAGGTGTGCAGAGCATCATCTTCAAGCTTGGCTTGTTCTCCTGTCAGGGCTCGATTCGCGGGACTTGGCGGGGAACTGGGGTGTAGCTAGGTCTGCCCCTTTTATACTAGGGGCTGACATCAGGGCAGAGCAGACGTCTGGGGTGGTCCCTGCTGGGTACTGCTGGCTGAGAAGTTTTCGGAGGTCCTAGTGCCTGCAGCATAGTCCTTATTGTGATAGCCTGCTGCAAGAGCTCCTCTCGAAGATCTACTGTTATGGTAGTTCTTATGTAACTGTACTTTCCCTTGTGAGGCTCCACATGAGAATCACTCGGTGGTCCTTGCAGGTGCAGTGGGATCAACTTCAGGAGATCTGGACCATCCAGTCCTTGTGTAAGTCGCTATTCAGAAAGATTGGAATTGGTGGAAGGATCACTGGAATCTGTCCTTGGATCTCCCTTTCAGGAGCCAAGTCCCCCGGCATCTCTGACTATGGATGCCTCGAATCTGGGTTGGGGACACTTTGGGGAACACCAAGCCCAGGGACTCTGGTCCAGCTTGGAGATGTCATTGCACATCAATGTCCCGGAGATGAGGAGCGGTCTTGTAGGCACTGCAGGCGTTCCATACTCCTCTTCCTTGGGGATCACTGCTCATCCAGATGGACAATATGTTTGTCATCTGATGCATCAACAAACAAGGAGGAACTTGCTCGTACCCCCTTTGCAGGGACGTGGTGAGAGTGTGGAACTGGGCAGTTCAGCATGACCCATTTTTAACAGCCATGCACATTCCAGGAGTTCTAAATGTCCTGGTGGACAGTCTCAGCAGGTCTCAGACCCTTGGGTCACAAATGGGAACAAAATCAGAGTGGCAGATTCTCTCTTCCTAAAGTGAGTGTCCGAACTCGAAACCTCTTGCCTCCCTTTACAGCGCAGAACTTCATAGATTTTGCTGCTCATTCTGGCATGGTGCTTTCTGGCACAGCGTTGTCTCTCTCTTGGACAGGGACATTTTTGTATGCCTTCCACCATTTCCCATGCTGCAGGGTTCTCCTCAAGCTTCAGTCAGAAAGTAACTTATCGCACAGCCCCCCACCCAGCTGAGACAGATTTGGCTCCCGCTTCTACAACAGCTAGCAGTGGAACCCCAGTTCCTTCAGCTAACACACAACCCTCTTAGCGCAGGAATGAGACCAGCAGCTCATGCATCCAGGGTTCAGAACCCTGCATTTACATACATGGTTCATGCAGACATTACGATTTCTTACTTTGGGGTCTCCACTAGAGTTGCTCAAGTCTTGGTTGAGGCTGAAAGCCCTCTACCCACTCCATTTGTGTCATGAAGTGGAGCGTTTCTCCATTTGGCGACTTCCAAAAACTGAAACCCATTTTCAAACAACATGAAGTCTTGCTGTATTCTGACAATCTATAGTTAGCCTCAACACTTGAACTGCCCAAGAGAAAGGGTTAACTCTAGCCAAAGCATAAAACGTTGAGCTTAGTTTCAAATCTCAGTCCCTGGTACACTTCAGTGTAACCGTCAGATTCTTACTCCACCCTACTGTGAAAACACTCTGGAGAGTTTCTCCTTGCTGCTTCGATTCGAACAGTAAATCGTTCAGTAAATCTCATCTGATTCATTTCTTTACGGTCATCAGATCTCAGTCCATGGTACAGTATAGTGTTTAGTGGTGTTTTTTGTAGAAAGTAAATTGTTTTGTTTTCCTCTGTTTTGTTCGGTCGGTCGGTTCGGAACCGACTTGATCCTTGAATGCTTATTTTTAAGCTTTGCCTTGGTGTCCGGTGTCTTTGAGCCTCAAAACCCAAAGTTTTTATTCTGGTTTCCCCAACCATTGAACTTGTTGGTGGCTGAAAGTTTTGTTGTTGCCTGGCTTGAATGCTTTTAAGGGTAACTTAATAGATCTTATCAAGAGGGCTCTTGCAGTAGGTAATTACATATAAGACTGAGCGTCGGCAGGACCCCACGGAAGAATTTCCTGGCCGGCAAGTCCCTGGCGGGAGGACCGCCGCGTCGGTGAGCGCGTCCGGAGGCGTCGGTATAAAGGCGGTCCCTGGCGCCTCCGACCAGTTCTTTCCGCCGTTAGCTTCAGATCGCCGTAAAGTTCGTTGTTTGTCAGCCTTCCTTCGCCGGTTTTACTGAATTATTCCGATTTTTTTTTTTTTGACATCAGGTCATCGTCTGAGTCTGTCGTCCCCTACACCTCTGACCACAAAATAAGTGCGACTTGTGCGGCGCCCAACTCCCGCACAGGGGGCCATTTCCTGTGCCTGTTCTGTGTAGGCCCGATCACTCGGTCGAGAAGTGCCAGCACTGCCTCAGCTTCAGCACGGCTACCGGAAAAGTGGCAGCAATCCTGGAAGCCCACATCTTGAAGAAAAAGATGAGTTCGATGGAGAAGGAGCTCAAAAACTGAGGAAGGCGTCCACTTCCCGGTGGTCATCGGAAGAAGAAAAGACAAGGAGGCACGGGACAAGGGCTCCTCCACCACGTCTCCCTCGAAGTCGCCGGAGTCAGATAATGTCCCTCGACAGCCGCCTCGGAGGTTTTCAAGGCGTCGGCCAGCCCTGCTCTGGCTCGCGGCTCAGGCCTTCGGGCGCCCGAACGGTGGAGGCCTCCGCCCCTGGTTCGTCCGCAGCTTCGCTGCCCTACTAGCGCGGCGACTCCGGTAAGCGGATGTCGGCTCCTCCGATGTCGCGGAGAAAGCTGGTAAGGTGCCGACGCCGGTGCGGCAGCTCCTCTCCCGCTGGACCGGGCCGATCCTTCTCAGTCTGCCTCCGGTGAAGGCTCCCCATAAGTCGGACGCCGGCTCCTCTGGCGCCCGGCTGGAGCTTCGCTGTAAACCGCACGTCGGTTCGTCCAACATCTGGTCGGTGAAAGAACCAGCGACAGACTTGCCCGTCTGTTCCGGTTCTCGCGCCTCGCTGCCATCCGGGGACCCCAACCCCCAACCTGACCCTGGGATTTTCCCTCCATCGGCGGCGGCTGGAGTTCTTCCTCCATCGGACTGTCCTCCCTATAGGTGTGCGGATCTGATGTCGGCTCCCCAGGCGGCCGGTTTTACCGACTCCAGCCGACATCCTGCTTCCGGATGTCACCCCACCTCTGGGCCCTCCAACTTAAATCCGTCCATGAGGGCGCCCGGCTGGGCTGTCTGCTCCGGCAGCTCCTCCGGCTCCTGGATACCCTCCGTCCTATCCAGCGCCGGAGTATCTGGCGCCACAGTACCTCATGCCACAATACCCGGCGCTGGGGTACCGCCGCTGGTTTTGAATACTCTCCATATGGGTACAACCCATATCCTTATCCCTCCTCCTTCTCCACGCCCCCACAGCTTCAGGTGGATTTTCAGGAGACTCTGGCCTTCTGGTGTGCTGAGGCCAAGGCTCAGCTCACCAGGGATGTGGAGAGCCACCTACCGGCAGGTGCCATCTCAGGTTACCATCGTCCGCGGCGGCACACTCCCTCACCACCTCCGGACTCCAGGGCGCTCCCATCTGGGTCAGAGAGGGACAGGATCGGCTTCTCGGGTGCCTCCCAAGGGTCCGTTCCTCCCCGGATCAGGAAGGAGTCTTTTCCTCTTCCTCTTCATCCATGGACTCCTCCGGCGGTTGCTCCGAAGGGACAACGAGCCATGCTCTCCATCAAGCCCAGGCCAAGGACTCCTCCAGTCTCCTCCGGAAGATCCTTCTTTTACGGAGTTGCTAAGGAAAATGCAGGAGGTTCATCAGTGGCACTCTTTGGAACCAGACCCTCAGCGTTTGAAACTGCTGAGCATCTGGATCTGCCTGTGACAGCTCTACTTTGGTGTCACCCTGGATAGAGCCTCACGCTGACCTTGTCACCACCATCTGGAAACAGCCGTCTGCTCTAGCCCCACTTCCGTGTAAGTCAAACAGGCTATACCAGGCTCGAGGTGTTGATTTTAGATTCCACCCTCATGCTGACTCAGTTGTGATTAGTGCGCTCTCGGCCGGTCGGCTAACCCAAAACATCTTAGCTCATCGCCACCTGACAAAGAATCCCGCCTACTGGACCAGTATGGAAAGAGATCTTTGCTTCCTCCATGCTGGGGATTAGACCCCTGAACTATGTCGGCCATATGAGGGACTACCAGAAGACCATTCTTACTCAGGTGGAAGCCAAACTGGACTCCCAAGTCAAGCAGGAGTTGGCTGATCTTGTCCACTCTGCACGTTCGGCCAGTCAACACATGCTTCGTGCAACCTACAATGCAGTGGACAGTGCTGACGGAGCTCAGCTTTCACCGTGAGCCTCATGCGTCATGCTTGGCTCAGTGTGTCGGGTTGGTCCCGGAAGTGCAATCTGCTATCCAGGAAGTGCCCTTCCGGGGTCTGTTTTTGGTGGCGGCGTCCAAGACGACATCACAGATTTGCAGGAGAAGGGGATGGCACTGAAGTTCGTTGACTCCATGTACCGCCCCACCAGCTGCAGCGCGCGTCCTTCGCCAGACTAGATAGGCCCAAGGCAAAACCCCATGGAAGGAGGCCACAAAACGCCGGGCCCCACAGCTGCTAAGCCCCGCCCAAAAAGCAGCGGGTGCTTCAGCTGCAGCATTGCCCCCACCACAACTCCTCCCTCTCCCACAGCCTCCGGACTCCCTGGAGGAACCGGTAGGAGGAGTTTTCCTCCACCTTCCGGGATGGGAGAGGATAACATCAGATTCTTGGGTGCTCCAGCTGATCGCAGAAGGACACTCGATAGTTTCTACAGAAACTACCACCACACCCCACCCCAAAGTCGTCATATTCACGGAACATCTTCTCTTGGTCCAGGAGGAGATTTCAGCTCTACTACTGAAACGAGCAATATAACCCATCCCCTTCATGACGGGTTACTATTCCCATTTCTTCCTGGTCCCAAGAAGACAGGAGATCTCAGATCTATTCTGGATCTCAGTTCCTGCATCTTTTGTGGAACACAAAAGGTTCAGAATGCTCTCTTTGCAGAGCCTTCTGCCCCTTCTCCGTGGGGTCAATGGCTGTGTGCCCTGGATATGCAGGATGCTTACCTGCACATTTCCATTCGCCCATCTCGCCATCAAATATCTTCGTTTTGCGTTCCAGAGGAACACTACCAATTCAAGGCACTTCCGTTTGGCTATCCTCGGCGCCCAGTGTTTACCAAATGCCGGGCAGTGGTGGCGGCCTACCTGCGCACCAGGGGTGCAGGTTTTCCTGTACCTGAGCGATTGGCTCCTGGCGGCCTCATCCAGGGAGGAACTCCTGCGCTGCCTCACCCTTACCCAGCAGGTTTTGCCTGCCTGGGTATTACCATCAACCATTCCAAGTCTCACTTGATCCCATCCCGAGATTACAGTTCATCGAGCATTCTAGACACGACCATTGGCAGGGCCTTCCTGCCACCGGACAGGGTGTCCACCCTTCATACTCAAATAAGTCTGTTGTCTGGCACAGGCGGTCAGTGCAGGGTTGGTTCTTTGCCTTCTGGGCTCATGGCGGCTGCTATCCTAACAGTTCCTCTCGCTGGACTCCACATGAGAATATCTCAGTGGACTCTTCGCCCCAATGGGATCAGTTAGTGGATGACTTGGATCACCCAGTTCTAGTCTCCTCGCTGATGTTCCGAGACTTGCAATGGTGGATGGTTCAAGAGAACCTGTTTGGGGGTTCCTTTCTTTCGTCCTCCCCAGAATCTAACCACAGGCGCGATCGGCGAAGGTTGGGGAGCCCATCTAGGTCCCCATTGGACCCAGGGCTCTTGGTCCAAGCTTGAACAGGCACTCCACATCAGTGTGCTCAAGCTTGGACAGTGTTGTACGCTCTCAAGCCCTTCACCCATACATCCTTCCCGGCCACCTAGCTGTCCAGGCGGACAACATGTGTGTGGTTTGGTATATCAACAAACAAGGGGGACTCGGTCTACCCCTTTGCAGGGAAGCAGTGAGGGTTTGGGATTGGGCAACACAACACGACCTTCAGCTCACGGCAATTCATGTTCGGGAGTCGACAACACCCTGGCAGACAAGCTAAGTCACTCTTCTGCTCTGGCTCACGAGGGAACTGGACCAAGGGGTCCTAGACAGTATCTTCCAACTTTGGGGAACACCACAGGTCGACTGTTGCATCCTTTAAGCGCAAAAGCTTCCCATCTTCTGCTCGCTCGTTGCAGAGCGAGGTGCTTTCGGAGGACGCTGTGTCTCTAGACCTCGGACAGATTCATCTATGCCTTCCCCAATTCCACTTATCCACGAGTCTTGCAGAAACTAGCTTCAGAAGGAGCACCGAATGATTCTGATTGCTCCTTTCTGGCCCAGGCAAGTTTGGTTCTCTCTTCTACAACAATACTCAGAGGATCATCCTTCCTCTTCCTCTATCACGAGCTTTACTGACCCAGGATCAGGGGACCCTGGTCCATCCAGGCCTCAAATCTCTTCAGCTGCATGCATGGCTCCTGCAGACTTGGCTCAATCCCGTTTTGGGGTTTCTCCTCAAGTGGCGGAGATTATGGTGGAGGCTAGAAAACCCTCCACTAGATCCACCTACACCATGAAGTGGAAAGGTTCACTATCTGAACTGCTTCCAAGGACGTGGAACCCTTTTCCTGCTCAGCGGAGCTTCGCTGGAGTACCTATGCCATCTGTTCGACCTGGGTCTCGGTCATTCTTCTCTGAAAGTCCACATGGCAGCCATTTCGGCCTATCATGTCCCCTTTGTAGACAAGATATTTGCTCAACTGGAAGTCTCAAAGACCTTTTTCAGAGGGTCCTCCATCTGAGACCTCCTATCTATGCTTCTGCTACCCCTTGGGACTTGAACTTTGTTCTCAAGAAACTTACTCTGCCTCCTTTGAACCGGCAGCTTCCGAGATTTGAAGTTCCTTCATGGAAGACTCTCTTCCTGGTGGCCTACTTGCGCTCAGAGAATTTCCAGCTCCAGGCCCTGATGTGTAAAATTCCATACTTGATTTTTCACAAGGAACGTGTTGTCTCATGCACTAACCCTGAGTAGTAACGAGTCTACTTTAAATCAGTCCATAGAGTTACCCACCTTTTTCGCAGTACTCTAATCGGGGAGTATTTACAGTACTTCATACTATGGATCGTTCATCGGATTCTGAGATACTACACCAACAGGACGAAGGATCTCAGAAAGACTGATCAACTGTTCATCTCTTTGCTCATAAAAGAGAAGGCAATGCTGTTTCTAAGCAATGCCTATCTAAATGGTTGGCTCATTGCATCACTTTGTTATGACAAATACATCAAGACCCTGCCAGGTCAAGTAAGAGGCCACTCCACCAGAGGAGTAGCTGCCTCAGTAGCTTGTTTCAAGAATATGTCAGCGGCAGATATCTGTGCTGCAGCCACCTGACTTCCGTCCATACCTTTACTAAACGCTACAGTTTGGATATTGCCTCTCTCCGTGAGAGCAGGCTTGGGCTGGCTGTTCTGCAAGGCCTCTTATCTTTGTAAAGCTTGCACGGCTAGAACTGCTTCTTGAAGTAGATTTCCTCCTCCGGTGCTTCTCCTTGTTCCAGACTGCTTGGGATTCAGTCCTATATGTAATTACCTACTGCAAGAGCCCTCTTGAAGTAAGATAGTACAGTTATGTAAGAACTTACCGTAACAGTGGATCTTCGAGAGAGCTCTTGCAGTAAACTCGTCCCCGCCCTCCATCCCCTAAGGTTTTTCAGCTCCTTTTCCAATAAAGGAAATATCCACTTCTCTCTTGTCCGGCCTCTTTTGGCCTGTGGCGGGAAAGAACTGGAGCGGGAGTCCAGGGACCGCCCCTTGTCACTTGACATGAGGGCGGTCCCTCGCAAGGACTGCTAGCTAGAAATTTT
This sequence comes from Neoceratodus forsteri, assembly GCA_016271365.2. Lineage (NCBI taxonomy): Eukaryota > Metazoa > Chordata > Ceratodontiformes > Ceratodontidae > Neoceratodus > Neoceratodus forsteri. Next base: position 209,515,274 of record JADMNL010000026.1, on the reverse strand, counting down.
TCTGTGGGGTCCTGCTGCCTGCCGATGTCAGTCCTATATGTAATTACCTACTGCAAGAGCCTCTCGAAGATCTACTGTTACGGTAAGTTCTTACGTAACTGCTTTGTAGCTAGGTCCAGAGAAACAAAAAACCGGTCCCACTGGGTTTCAACATTGCACCAGTGTGGGGAGGCTTTGCTAAAGCTGTTCGCACCTCATCTGTGTGTTATCTGGGGTTTGACCACCTCGATACAAACTGCCAATATGTAAGAATTTCCCAGATCCACGCTAGAAAGAGACTAGCTAGACTTCAGGAAAGGAGGCAAAAATCCGCTGAACGGATGGCCAGCCCAGTTTGATTCTGACTGAACTTGAAGAAGTGCCTGCTGACACAGGCGATACTTCCTCAGGCAAAGAAAGTCAGATTCAGAAATCGGGTTCTGTAAAGCATAGGAAGAAGTTGGCCAGTTCGTATCCAAACCGCAGATCCCAGCCGCTGAGGAGATTGCGACAGCGATTAATATAGTTCAGTTACATCATCCTCATTCGCCAAACCGAACGGGTTCTGAAAGACGATCGCCCAGCATCATCAGAATATGATCCGGAGGCTTTTATGAAGTTGATTGGGAAGGAGATCCAGAGTATGAAGGTGGTGGTGATGATGACTTTGGCCTAGATATGAGCCAGTAGAGCCTGACATCTCCCCAGACAAGCCTACCAATATTTCTCTCCCAGACTGAGTCCCTCAAACTTTTATTTTATAAAAGGTGACAGCCTCGGATGAGGATGAAGAGCCTGACTTTGTGGAGATGATGGATGTCCCAGAGTTAGACTGTCCATTCCCTTCATAAATCTTTGGGGAAACAGATGCAGAAAATTTTACAGGCCCCCATTCACTCTCCTGTGGATAAAAAGATGGACAGAAGGTATATGCTGTCAGGCTTGGGGACAGAATTCTTTTCTATAACCATTGCAGCCATGTTGGGGTGGTGCAGGCTGGAGCCTGTGATAAGGCTAACATACACTTGACTCACACACCCCAGATAAGGATTCTAGGAAAGTGGATGCCATGGCTAAGAAAGCGGTACTTGGCATCCTCTTTGGGACTCGGGCAGGCCTCTTATATGGCCTATGTGGCTAGATATCAGAAGTCAAAGTGGGATACAATTCTGGGTTGGCCAAGAATGCCACTCCCCAGGTAACCAAGGAGCTGGACCAGGTGGCTACAGATGGTATCGGACGCATCTAAAGTTCAGTTCCATGCTGCTGTAGACTTGCATGATGCGCTCTCGAGTCATGGCATGTCTGTCTCCTGAGGAGGTTCACCTGGCTCAGATGTACTAGCCTCTCACAGAATACCCAGGCTAAGGCTATGGATTTTCCTGTCACTCAGAATTCTGTGAGTAGCAAACAGAGGAGTACATGAAGAAAATTGACAAGTATAGGACTACATACAGGAGTGCAGTGGCCAAGGAAGAGGCAGGCCACTCCTCAAAAGCAGTCAAGGGCTGGCAGGGCAGGCCTTTTCACAGGCCTTTCTACCAGGCTTAGGCTTCCTCTACTTTTCAGCAGAGGGGTTCTTTAGAGGGAGAAGGGGGATGAGCAGGGCTGCATCCACCTCTCAAGCTTAGACCCCTACCAAACAGACACCCTGATGTGTCAGACCAGGTTGCCTCCTTAGTTCCATTGAGGGGCAGGCAGACTTACTACTTCTAGGAGTAAAGTCTGTAACAGCAGACAAATGGGTCCTGGAGGTGGTGTCAAGGACTTGTTCTCAGTTTCAAAAATTCCCCAAAGTAAGGGCAAGCCTTCCTCACCACTGGAAACAGCTGCTCTAGAGGCAGAGGTTCAGGTCTTGCTGCTCCTAAGAGCAGTGGAACATGTGCCTCTAGTAGACTCCTTACCCCAAAAGGACTGGGAGTGGTGACCCATCCTAGACCTAAGATATCTGAACAACTTTAAAAAAAAAAAAAAAAAATCTTTATTGTCATTTTTCTTCCACTGGTCATTAGACAAACATACACAAATACCCAAGTTGCACCGAGCCCACACCCCAAAACTGAGTGTGGTTACTATGCACAGCCATTAACTATATACATACACAGCTGCATTGAATAGCCCTCAACCACCCTCTCCATATCTATACTCGTTTACAGTATATAGGACATCCTCTACCTACAAGGTACATTTATATTTCAGAGTTAATATCCCAAGTTGTCCCTGCAGTTCCTTTAAATCGTGTTTACCAAAGCAGTAGCCCTTTAGGTAAGTCCCTGCAGCTGCGTCCCTTGGGAAAAAGAGAGTCCCCCACCCACCCATGAACACTTGGCAGATTCTGTGTCTTCCACTAACAGATCCGAATAATTTTCGGTCAGAGTATATATACCTCCAAAAGCTAGGAGTAATTAAATAAAGCCCACTACTATTATAGCATCTACTCCTATCCATAGATCTTTAACTCATGTACCATCAGACGGACAGGCCCGGCGTTTGGGAGGATTTAGACTGCAAAGTATAGATCGCCTCCAAAGTCCTCCATCTCTTATCATAGATTCCTTTTCGTCCGTTTCAAGCATTTGCCTTCTAAGCCTACTCAGCATTTTCAGCAAATCTCCCACCCACTGGTCATATGTATAAATCAGATAATTTTTCCAGTGCCTCAAGACAAATGCTTTAACTAAGGAGGACATTAAAGAAATGTGACCTTTAACAAGTGTACTAGGAATATCAGTCATGTCCCCAACACACAGATCTTTGGAACAATAAAATCCTTATTCACCACGGGTGTCCATATTGTGCTTAATTTGCTCCCAAACCAGATAGATTTTGGAAGAGTGCCACATGGCATGGAATAAATCCCTGGGTTTGCACCACACCTAAAACATAGATCTGTCTGTTTGAGGCCCCTAGCACATAGCTTGGCAGGGGTATAGTATATATTAAGTATAAAAAATTGCATGATCTTACATTTAGGAATAGGAATATACCTACTACTACTCCAAACTTCTTCCAATCAGGCCCCTGGGGATAATGTCCTTTTTTTTTATCCCAATATGAAACTTTTACAAAAGCATCTCCACCCAGAAAATCTAATAGTAGCTTATAGATCCTGGACAGGGTTTTTTTTTTTTTTTAGAATAGTTAACTTCTTTAACACTATCCCAAGTAAACAGGGAGTCCTGCGTGTCCAACCCTCCTCTCTCCATTTTATGCACCATATTGGTGACCTGTATTTTCTTAAAGAGTTCATTTTCTTGCAGTGGTCTGGGAAGACCACCTTATCCCCTCTTATAAAATCTGCCCATTTTAAGTTGAGCAATTGAGTAGCCCATTGCCTCCTAATTTTCTGCCCCCAATGAGCATATTTGGGTTACCCAAAATAGGTTGCTCCTAGAGCCCTTTTGGGCTTTCCTTTGAATTGGGTACAAGAAAGTCCACCAGGCCAACATTGACTTATAGATTGGGGTTTGCTTTCCCCATCTAGTAAATCTACTGGATTAAAAACAATACTGCTTCTGGGGAAATGTCCAAGTCTGTGAAAATCTGTTTCTAGGGACATGGATATGTTATTCATCCACACTTATTGGCAGGTTCCTTGCCGCTTTAAATCTTGCCGGAAGGTCTTCAAGCTGGCTCCTCCCACCCACCTGGGTGGTAAACTCGGCTCCGCCCCATGACACCAGATCTTCCTTACGCTTGGAAGCTCAGGTTCCCTCCTGAGCTCTGCGTTTTGACTGGTTCCTGAATTTTTCGGTCTCTCCGAATTTAGTTGAAAGTTTTCTAAACTTCAATCTTCTTTTCTCGCTGCTGCGATAATCATCATTGTGCAAATACGAATATACAAATGTGCCAGCAGAAACGCCAAACAGTCGGCATAGTCAATCCATTAGTCTGTCGACTAAATGTGCTGTTCAACATTAATTACTGTTACATTTTGTCCCCGCAACATTTTGACCGCGATTACCCCTCTGCTTAGTTCAGGAACAAATAGTCCGTATATGAAGGTTGCACAGTCTGGATGTAAGAAGGGCATTGAGTTATCATATTGACTATACCAAGGTCCATAGGGTGGCTGTTCTCAGTTGTTTCTCACTTATGGTGAGGTGGGCAAGGGTAAACCTGCCACTAACAGAACTGTTGCCAGATGGATTGTTTCTTGTATCCAGTTCTATTATACTAAATTGGGCAAAGAGCCTCCCTCAGGCCTGGGCGACACTACCAAAGGTACTGCCACCTCCTTGGCAGCAACTAGGGATATTCCCTCCTGGAAATCTGTAAAGCAGCCACCTAGAAAACTGTTCACACATTCACCAAACATTATTGTCTGGTACCCAAGCCAGAAGTGATGTTAGGTTTGGCACTGCAGTGCTGAGAGCCTTTTTCCTAAGTAGGTTCTGTAGTTCCTCCTCCTTGGAGGAACTGCTTGGTAATGTCTGCAGATTGTCAGAATACAAGCAAGACTTCATGTAATTGTAGAAAAATTACTCACCTTAGTATTCAAACATGAAGTCTTGTTGTAGTCTGACTATTGCAGTTAGGTCCTGCCTTTCAACTGCCCCGGAGAACAAAGAGTTAACTTTCCATGGCCAGCATGGAACGTTCAGCGAGCTCGGTTGAAGCCCCTGTCTGCTGCTGTTTAAACTCCAACCGTCAGATTCTTTACTCCGCCTCACTGAACAGTCGCCCGAGATTTCTCCTTTGCTCGGTTCAAAAAGTCAGAGTGTTGTTTTTTCGCTCGGTTTCTACCGAATTTCTGCTACCGCAGCTCCGTTACATGGAGATTCTCAGATACTCAGTCAAACCATCACTGAGCAGGGACTCTGGCAGGTGAGATAAAGGGCTGCTCTGGATACGTATGGTACTGTGCTGTAAGGATCCTGTCAGAGCTTCATCTGTGAATGCAAGTACTACTTGGCATTGGCTTCCACTCCTGTCCTGCCAGAGCAATGAAGGATGTCTTGTGCTGAAAGGCTTGCCCTTTGTCCCTGAGTTCTTCAAACATGGCATGGCAGTGATACATATTTCAGGGGAGGGCTTCTGTTTGTACTGAGGGTTATTCCAACTGTCTGCAGAAGGAGGGAGACACATAAGGGTCAGGCACAAATCTGCCCTCTGGTCTCCACAGCAAACAGCCTGCTGCTATATGGAGAGGGTCATTTGGTCTTTTACAGACTTCTGATTAGTGACTACTAAATAAATGTAACTGCGGAATTCAGTTTAGGTATGGATATTTAACTCAATGAGATTTTTTTTATTTGTAGATCCTAAAAAGACTTATTCTGCTAAGAGACTGCTCAATAGCCTGCACTAACGAAATAGTCTTCCTGAGAGAGCAGTAAGAGTTTTATTTTTTCCCATCATTCAGGAAGCATTTTTTCCATTTTAGTATTTTTGTTTGTTTGTTGGTTACAATGTATTTACCCAGGATAGTCCAGTTTAAATGCAGTTTCTCAATTTCTACGAGGTCCTGCTTTTTATTCATTTTTACAGCCTGAAATGGTTTTCCTTTGGGGACCCTGATTCCCAAGCCAGGCATCTACCAGCAATATCAGCAGTAGCAGTTTAGGGGAAGGAGAGGAGCACTGTATTAAACAAACACAAAATTAGCAGCTCAGCCCTTGCTCATTCACAAACTTTAAATGGCTTTTTTTCATTAAGGGTGCTACTGCTTTACAGCATACATCAGTTAAAATGGAGAATTGATTGCACTCACCCCCATGGCAAACCTTTCAAATATAATATTCTTCCTGCCCAAATTGGCTGCTTACTGTCTAACTGTTGTATGCTGTAAAGCAGTAGCACCTCTAATGAAAATAAGCATTTGTCAATGCTGAATGTTCACCGCTGGTATTGCTATTGTACCGGTCTTGCTTGTACACATTTTTACTAGGTATTTACCGGGTAGAGCAGATGAGATGCGATATCTCATTTTCATTGGTGTCCTGCTTTAACATATTGTTAGAGTGTACTTACCCAGCATAGGGCAGCTGAGAGGCAATATCTACTTTAAAGTGGGCTCCCACATTTTGACTGCAAATGTCCGACAGTCTTTTTATAACCTGACATTATGACTAAGAAGACAGGTAGAGTTTTTAAAATCCCAATCGAAAGATGAATTTGGTGTGCGACTGTGGAAACAAGTTTTGGAGCGGAATTGAAACATTACACTTGCCATGCTCAGGAGGTGGGGTAACACAAGGGATATGTTGAACATCAGGGGCCAACATCTGCAAAAAATAAAGTTGTGAGTAAATACTAGAACAATTTGTCTCCTAATACTTTAGTTGGCTTTTCACATTTTACCCCAAATTTTCAAGATAATCTTTTTATGACCACTCCTACTGAACATGACAGGTGTCACTCAAAAAACAATGGCTAAAACATTAATTTGCATAAGTATTAAAACACATTTTGGGTAGGATTTGAGAAATGTCAGCTGTCACATTCATGAGGTGGTGTGAAAAAATGGCTATGTTGAAAAGTTGGGGTCAAAATATTGAAAATGACCACAGCTACAAGCGTGCATTGAAAAATTGCAACATAGACTAATAACTTTGTTGTCTTCTCATATTTTTACCCCGAATTTTCAACATATCCTTCTTATGACCCCACATAGCCTTCTTATGACCCCACCTCATGAACAAGGGTGGAGAACATTTTCAACTCCTGCTTGAAAGGTGATTTCATGTGGCAACCGCAAAATCACTGTTCGGAGATTTGCCTAATTTCTCTGCCATTGTTCATAAGGCGAGGTCCCAAAAAAAGACATGTCGAAAATTTGGGGCAAAAATTTTCAAAAACGGCCAAGTTATGCCACTAAGTTCAAAACCCCATTGAAATACATTGAACCACATACCTGATTTCCTCAGTTCATTGGCAGCATTGAAGAATGAAGATGTGTCTGCAGTCCAGAGAGGATTACGGTATTGGACCCCCCGGTAGGTAAGTAAGGACTTGGGGATGGGGGGTGGATGCTGAGTGGGAGGGTTGGGTGTGGGGACAGTGCGCTGCAACAGACATCAGTGGATGTTTTTCTATTTTACAGGGTTTAAAAAATGACGAGGAAGGTTTTCTTTATTTCAGGTGGCGACACTGGCGGATTGGGCACCCCCAGTGTCAGTGTTGTGTTTGGCAGCAATGGGGGGGCACCCTGGTGTCAGATAAATAAAATGGGCAGGATGGGGGGAGCAGCCGGCATGGGGGATTGGGTACCCACGAGCCGAAATATTAACATGGGTTGGGCTTGGGGGTGGCAGTTATGGCAGCGGCTACAACAGGCATTGATGGATGTTTTTGTCTTTTGCAGAGTGTATTTAAAAAAAAAAACTATTAGGGATGTTTTTGTTTATTTTAGGTGGCAGCATTGGGGAATTTGGCACCAACAAGCCAGAACAGTGTCATGATCAGCCTGACTGATAATTGGTGTGACACTGATGAGCCCCTTGCAGACCACTCTGCATTGGACTGACAGTGTCACACCCCTTAAAAGCCACTCTCCTAACAAAATGTTCACTGCATGTATGTGCATGATGGACATAAAAACATTTAAAGTCACTGAATGGGCAAGGCTGAAATGCTAATTTTGTGTTTGTTTAATGCTTGGGAGAGTATGGCTCTGTATTGCAGGCTCCTCCCCAGTTACCTACACATTGGTTGGGGATTGCACCTGACTTAAAGGAAGCCAATTTAGGCAGTTACATTTTAGAATAGGGATCCAGCTAATGGGTGGTCCACTATGATGTTTGGTAGCTAGGCAACTTCATAGCAGAACTCTGATAGGAACGGCAAGAGACCTGTACTCCCATTGGATATAACATAGGTAAGTAGCCTATTCAGGAGAAAGAATATCACATTTTAAAGTTCTACCATGGGGGCAGGGTGTGTGCACTGAATTCTCTGTCTTAGAAGGAGAGGAGTATGAAGGAGATATTAGCAGGGTCCAAAGGAGATGTATGAAGGAGGGAGAGGAGGAGGAGGAGGTGGAGGATGACCCCCATGAGTAAAATAAAAGAAAACATATGGTGTCAGCTTTGGTATAGGCTTTTATTTTCTTTAGAGTTTTCAGAGTCTAAGAGATGTGTAGTGTGTATTTTGTGCAAGGAGCGGTTTAGTCCTGGCAAGAAAAAACCTTATCATGTGAGGCCAACCATGGCAAGACAGTTGAGGAAGAGTCTTTTATCAGAGTATCAGAATGTAGCCATACAGGAACAGACAATTCAATTGATGGGTAGTGATGATAATGATACGAATCCTGTAGAGGAATCCCTGATCACAGATCTGGAGTACATGGTCAGTGCAACACTTATTAAGTAGCATTTCAATGGAGGCAGAGGAAAAGGTGGCCTAGAAATGGGCTCCAAGTACATTTAAAACCAATGATCATGAGCAGTAGTAGGTCAGGGAAGGGGAAGATAAAGGAGATGTTAGCAGGGCCCAACACAGATGGAAAAAGAATAAGAACCAGTGGAAATGGAGAAGGAGGAGGAGGGTGGACATGGCCCCCAAAAACAACAGGGCAAGACAAAACCTGTGAAATATCTCTGGTCTGGGATTTTGTAGTTTCGAAGGGTCTGAGAGATGGTGGGTAGTGTTCATTTTTGAGGAGAGAAATGCAGTCATGAAAGAAAGGCAGGCACTCACCTGGGAACATCAACAGTGATGAGACATTTGAAGAGGAGGCATGTAGCAAAGTATCAAAATATCGAAAAGACTGTCTGGCAACATGTAATGAAGATTATATGGATCCCTAAGAGGAATCAGTTGAGAGGAGTAATGGCAAAGAAACATCATGTTTCCAGGAAGAAACATCTTCCTTCCCTCCCTCCTCCCTCCTCCTTCCTTCCTTCCTTCCTTCCTTCCTTCTTCTCTCCCTCCCTCCTTCTCATCCTCCCTTCCTCCCTCCTTCCTTCTCATCCATCCATCCTTTCTTCCTTCCTTCCTTCCTTCCTCCCTCCCTTCCTTCCTGCAACAAGGAAGAGGATGGTGGTAAGGGTTTCTGCTACCACAATTGTTTTGCTGCTTTAGAGTCATGCACTTCATTGCAGAATGCTGCCAGTCCTTCCTTATACTTGCTGCTTATACTCAACAAGCCTCCCACATGCTTACTTCTGCCTGTGTGCTGCACCCATAGAAAGAGAGAGCTCTCACATGGCACCATGCAGTCAGCAAAGCTATGGTGCTGCATGCCACATGGGTAGAGGTATGCAAGTAGCAAATATCAATTCCAGAATACACTGAATAATAGGGTACTCATTGCATGTAACAAATATTAATTCCTGAATACCCTGAATAAGGGGTTACTCACTGCATGTAACAAATATTAATTTCTGAGTAATGGGGTATTCACTGTGCATGTAACAAAAATTAATTCCTTAATACTCTGAATAATGGGGTACTCACTGCGTGTAACAAATATTAATTCCTGAATACCCCAAATAATGGGATACTAACTGTGAGTAACAAATATTAATTCCTGAATACCCTGAGTTAATGGGGTACTCACTGCATGTAACAAATATTAATTCCTGAATACCCTGGGTAACAGGGGTACTCACTGCGAGTAACAAATATTCCCGAATACTGTGAATAATGGGGTACTCACTACATGTAACAAAAATTACTTCCTGAATATCCTGAGTAATGAGGTACTCACTGTGAGTAACAAATATTAATTCCTGAATACCCTGAGTAACAGGAAACTCACTGCGTGTAACAAATATTAGTTCCTGAGTAATGGGGTACTCACTGCATGTAACAAATATTAATTCCCGAATACACTGAATAATGGGGGTACTCACTGCGAGCAACAAATATTCCTGAATACTGTGAATGATGGGGTACTCACTGCAAGTAACAAATATTAATTCCTGGATACCCTGACTAATGGAATGGGGTACTCAATGTAACAGATGATAATTCCTGAGTGCCCTAAATAATGAGGTGCTCACTGGGAATAACAAACATTATTTCCTGAATACCACATATAGTGGGGTATTCATTGTAACAAATATTAATTCCTGAATACTCTCAAATAATGGGGTACTCACTGCATGTAACAAAATTAATTCCTGAATACCCTGACTAATGAGGTACTCACTGTGAGTAACAAATATCAATTATAACCCCAGGAATTCTTCAGCATGATTAACTATAGCAGTCAGCCTCCACTGTTGAACTGCCCTGGAAAAATTTTGGCACAATATGTTAATGCTGGAACATCTGTTGGCTCGTGCTACCATTCAAATCTGCTGCCTCTACCAACTGCTGCATTCTATAACGCTCAGATTTCTTTCTCCACATGCCTGTAAGGACACCTCGAGAACTGCTCCTCATCATTGTGGAATAATTCCTTAATTTCACCAGAAATATAAGTATTCTAGGTTAGTTTACCGTTATATCTTCTGCCTTTGCTTTCTACTTTATTTTAACACCATTTAGTTAGTATTCATTAGTATTTTACTTCAGATTTTCAGTTCCTCAGCAGTTCTTTGAACCATGGGGAACCCTATTTCTTATAGTTTCTGTATTTTCTTTATTTGAATAATATAAAAGTTTTTGTTTAGGAGTCTATCAGAGTCCTTTGAGTTAACCAGTTAATTCTGAAGTTTTTGTGGTTTCTTGGTTTAGTAACCGACTGCACTGCTAAGAGGATAACATCTCTTATTCTAAAATAAAAAAAGGGCCGGTGGCACTGAGGGTTGAGGTGCTAGATGCCACACCTTGTGCTACACTGGTGACCCAGGTTCGGGAACGAGCCCGGGCTGTCAGGGATCGGCGGGGGGGGAGACTAAGAGTTGGATTGAGAGCCTGTCAGGTGACTCTCCACTCTCGGGTGGGGATCCAACCACTCCCACTGCAGGGCTTCCCCCAGATGGATGCCTGGTGGTAGTGCAGTTGGGGAGCGCCTCGAGTTGGGAGGGTGCTGCAGGTTGCTGCATGCATGTACCTCCACATGCGTGCGGGCAACTGCGGCAAGGGTGGGGAAGAAAAAAACAGAAAAAAATTAGAGCTGGTAGGCTCCTTGATGCTACACACAGTGCCTGATCCAGCCCCCACCCTGGAGTCTAGTTGTTTTGGTCTTGGGGGAGGTGACCATCGCACTTGGCCCTGCCACAGGGCAGCCTGTGGGGGATTGCTGGGTGGGTCGGGAAGGTTGGGGTCCTGAAGCCGAGACCCTCAGAGGAGGGACCGGAGCCACCTACCAGAGCACTATGTGCCTCCCCTATTGCCAAAGTGGGAGGTAGCTGTGTGGAGAAAGCCAAAGAGCTGGGGGGGGGGGAAAGGTTTTAACTTTGATTGTGGTGTTTTTTGGAGTTATCTTTGGTTATGTCTGATGTGCCTAAAAAGAAGACAGGACTCACAGGTTTTAAAAATTGCACTAAGTGTGGGGACATCTTCGCAAAAGCAGACAAACACGACCTGTGTTTGCTCTTTCTAGGCTCCTCATACTTCCAGGCCAACTGTGATATACACAAATCGTTCCCAGCTAAAATGGTGGAAAAGTGATTGGAAGGAACCGAGCAGTTTGATTCCTGATCAGCCGTCTTCTCCTCCTAAAGAGAAAAATCGGAGACTAAAGCCTCTGACAAAAGCGAAAGTTCCAAGACAAAAAGAACCACTGACCTGGTTCCGGAACCGTCTCCGGCTAAGAAAAATGCAAAAAGAAGCATACTGAGCATCCAGGCAGAAAGTCAAAGGAGCCTTCAGTAGACAAACCAAACATGCCTTCGACGAAGCTGTAGCTCAAGCCTTGCAAATATTGCAGGCATTACAAGGCTTGGTACTGGTTCCGCAACCAATAAACCCGGTTCCAACGGAACTGCATTCGGTTCTGGCTCTGGTTAGAATGCCAGTTCAGGCATCCCAAGACCCCTCATACGAAGAGTATGATGAGGATGAGGATGAAGAGGATCCCATTGAACCGGAGGTCTCTCTTGATCAGGAGTTCAAGTCTCCTCCTAGGCTGCCAGAAGATTAATCTTCTCACTTTACTTTTGTAAAGCAAATGGTGAAGACTCTGGGCATCCCCACTAATGAAACAGAGGAGGAAGAAGAAGAAGCGGATTTTCTGGATATGATGGGCTTGGCTCCAACAAAAAAGACTCCTTTTGTCCATCCAGAAATCCCTAAAGGTGTTGCAGACCCCCAATTCTATTCCCCCAGTTGATAAAAAAGCTGACAAAAAATATCAACTGTATAGGTCAGGGGCAGAATTTCAAACAACATGAAGTCTTGCTGTATTCTGACAGTAGCAGTGAGTCCCAACCTTTGAACTGCCCCGGAGATGAAAGAGTTAACTTTCCATGCCAGGCATGGAATGCTGAGCTCGAGCTCGGTTGAGACTGTCTGTTGCTGTTTAAACTCAAACTGTCAGATTCTTTACTCCGCCTCACTGAACAGTCGCTCCGGAGATTTCTCCTTCTGCTCGGTTCAATTTGTCAGTTAAAGTATCGCTTTTCTCGGTTTTCGACCGCGAATTTAAACCGTAACCTGTTGGTTCAGTCTCTGTCTGTGGTATTTGTGAGTACTAGATAGGTTATATTTTGTCTATTCTGTGTGGAACTTGTAAACGGTTCATCGGTTCGGTTTGAACTGATCGAGTTGTTTAAAAAATCTTAAATTGTACTTTTAGAGTGTGGTTACCGGTTCTTATCGGTTCTAAAAAACGGATTTTATTACGGTTTTCCGACCCTTGACACGGTCAGGAACCGATAAGAGGTCTTGGCTCATGGATTGCCATAAAAGGGTAAGTTTGGTTAGACTGGCACAGTGTCTGGAGAAACCCAAAAGAAAACCGACTCACTGGGTTTCAACACTGTAGTGTGTGTGGGGAAGTCTTTGCCAAGGCTGACCCCACCACCTGTGTTTATTGTCTGGGGTTTGACCACCTCAATGCAGACTGCCAGATTTGTAAAAATTCCTGCAGCTACCCTAGAAAAGAGAGTTGGTAGGCTCAGGAAGGGAGGCAAAAAGTCCACTGGGCCGGATGGCCAGCCGGTTCGTGGCTTTCGAACCAGAAGAGGTGCCCTCTGACCAGGGCGAGACTTCTTCGGGCAAAAGGAGAGCCGATTCTGAGGAGTCGGTTCCAGCTAAAAGAACTAGAAAAGAAAAATCAGTTGGTGTGGAGCCAAAACTTTCCTCTCCAACTGCTGAAGAAATAGCCAAAGCGATCAAAATTGTTCAGTCGCTTTCCCCGGTTCTGACCGAACCGGCACCATCAGGCAGGCGCTTGGTTCGGCCAGTTCCACCGGTTCAAGAGTATGATTTAGAGGATTTTTATAAACCGGAGGAGGAGGAAGAAGAGTATGAGGAAAGTGAATGTGGTTTTGAAAGTCTGGATGTGCCTATTGACCCGGACATCTCCCCAGACAGACCTTCAGGAGTGTCTCCTCCTAGGCTTTCTGAGTCCCCATCCCATTTCATGTTTTATAAAAAAGTGGCTGAAACCCTCCAGCTTCCTATGAAAGAAGCTGTGGATGACCAGGAGGAGCCTGACTATGTGGAAATGATGGATATCCCAGAGTCTAGGAGGCTGTCTATTCCCTTGCACAAATCTTTTGGAAAACAGACATTCAAGATTTTAAAGACTCCTAACACTATACCTCCTGTGGATAAAAGAATGGACAAGAGGTATACATTGTCAGGCTCAGACACGGAGTTCCTTACACAACAATGCAGCCATGTTGGGGTAGTGCAGGCTGCAGCCTGTGACAAGGCAAACATTCCCTTGGCTTCACACCCCCCGACAAGGACTCCAGGAGGATTGATGCCATGGCAAAGAAACAACACATGGCAGCATCCTTGGGACTCAGACAGGCCAATTATATGGCCTATACTGCTAGGTATCAAAAATCCAGATGGGACACTGTTATGGCTTTAGCAAAACAGGTCCCTGGCCAGCTTGCCAAGGAGCTGGAGCAGGTGGCTGCTGATGGTATTGAGGCATCCAAGGTGCAATTCCATGCTGCAGTAGACTCCAGTGATGTGTCATCTAGAGTCATGGCTACATCTGTGGCACTTCAAAGAATGGCTTGGCTCAGATGTACTATCCTGTCACAGGATACCCAGACCAAGGCAATGGATTTTCCTGTTGTGGGTAATTCTCTGTTTGGGGCAGACAGAGAATTACATGAAGAAAAATGGATGAGTATAGGACCACCTATAGGAGTGTACAGGCCAAGGAAAGGCAGGCCACTCCTCAAAGGCAGCTTCCCAGGGGCAGGGGCAGGCCTTTTCATAGGCCTTTTTACCAAGCCCAGGCCTCCTCTTCTGCTTATGCCCAGAGGGGGTTCTTTAGAAGGAGAGGCAGATGGGGTACAAGCAGGCCTGCTTCCACCCCTCAGCCCAACGCCCCTGCCAAACAGGCACCCTGATGGGGTTGCCAGGGCCGATTCTCAGCTACCTGTAGGGGGCAAGCTGGCTTACTTTGTCCAGGACTGGGAGTCTCTAACATCAGACAAATGGGTCCTGGAAGTAGTAAGCCAGGGACTGGTTCTCAGCTTCAAAAAGTTTCCAAAGATGAGAACCAGATCCTTCAGAGACACTTGCCTTATTGGCAGAGGTCTCTTCCCTCCTAGCCCTCAGAGCTGTGGAAAGGGTTCCACCCTACACCAGGGCAAAGGGTTGTACTCCAGGTACTTTCTTACCCCAAAAAGACAGGAGAATGGTGGCCCATCCTGGATCTAAGATATCTGAACAAGCACCTTTTAAAACCAAAATTCAAAATGGTGACTCTGGGAATTATTCTGCCCCTCTAAGGCCAGGGGACTGGCTAGTGTCCCTGGACCTCAAGGATGCCTATTTCCATATTCTCATCAAAGCTCCCATCAAAGTACCTCAGGTTCGAGCTGCCCTCAGGCCATTACCAGTTCAGAGCAATGCCCTTTGGCCTCACCTCTGCTCCAAGGGTATTCACAAAATGCCTGGCAGTGGTAGTTGCTTCTCTAAGAAGGCAAAGGATTGCCATATTCCCTTACCTGGATGACTGGCTCATAGTAGGCCAGTCCCCAGACCAAGTCAAGTTACACTTACAGATAACTCAGCAACTGCTCACTTCTTTGGGTTTCCTTCTGAATCTTTCAAAGTCAGTTCTAGAGCCTGTCCAGCTCCTCACCTTGATAGGCGCAGAGCTGGACACAGAAAAGGCCAGAGCCTTCCTTCCCCTGGACAGGGCAAGGACCCTTGTCTCTCTGGCCTTCTCATTCATCCTGCAGGTGTCTCGACCAGCAAGGCATTTTCTTCAGCTCCTAGGGCACATGGCTGCTTCTACAGCAGTAGTGCAGGGAGCAATATTTCAGATGAGGGACATTCAGTTCCATTTGAGAGCCTTCTGGTCTCAAAGGAAGGACCCTCTGACCAAATTGATCCCAGTAACTCGAACCCTGATCCAGGCCCTACAGTGGTGGCAGGATCAGAACAATCTGAGACAAGGGGTTCCCTTTGTCACTCAGTCTCACTCTTTAATCCTTACTTCAGATGCCTCCCTCTTGGGGTGGGGGGCTCACATGGGCGACCTGACCACCCAGGGGTTGTGGTCCCCTCAGGAATCTCTGCTCCACATCAATCTGTTGGAACTCAGAGCAGTATTTCTACCACTTCAAGCTTTTTCCAAATCTGTTCAGAACAAAGTTATACAGGTCAGAACAGACAACACCACCACAATGTGGTACATCAACAAGCAAGGAGGCACTCAGTCCACGGCCTTGTGCACCGAAGCAATGAAGTTGTGGTCTCTGGCTTACTCCCTGAACACCTCCCTCATGGCAGTTCACCTCCCAGGCAAGGACAATGTCCTGGCAGATGCTCTCAACAGGATATCCCAGGGCCATCACCGAATGGTCACTGGACCCCTGGTCTTGGAGGTGATATTTTCCAGATGGGGCACCCTGAGACAGATCTTTTGCAGCCCCAGACAATCACCAACTTCCCATTTTTTTGCTGCAGCCCCCAGTGTTGGGCTCAGTCCCCCTGGATGCCTTAGTTCTCAGTTGGGAGGGAAGTTCCTGTATGCTTTCCCCTTTCCCTCTCCTGTTCAAAGTGCTAGTCAAAATCAGATCTCAACCCTGCAAGATGATCCTGATTGCTCCAGACTGGGCCAGACAGCCCTGGTATCCACTCCTACTGTCCTTAGCAGTCCATCTTCCCCTGTGTCTTCCCAGGAATTACAATCTGTTAACCTGTGCTCAGGGGAGGGTTTGGTACCTAAACCTCAAATCTCTCAATCTCAAGGCCTGGCTCTTGAAGAGTTAGGGTTTGCTGATTTACACCTCTCCCAAGGTGTAATGGATATCCTGAAAGCTTCTAGAAAACCTTCCACCAGGTCTACTTATAATTCCAAATGGAAAAGATTTTCTGTGTAGTGCTCTGGGAAGCATATTTCCCCAGAGTCTGCTGATCTGCCCACAGTCCTTGATTATATGGTCCATTTAAATAGCTTGGGGCTGAGACCAGCTACACTGAAGGTGCATCTGGCAGCTGTGTCTGCCTTTATTTCAGCAGGTAAGTCCTCTTCTCTTTCAGCTCACCCTGTATTCTCCAAGTTTTTCAAGGGATTGCTTCACACCAACCCCTCCATTCAGGGACCCTGCCCTACTTGGGACCTTAATATTTGCATTACTCAACTTATGCAACCCCTTTGAGCCTTTGTCTTCAACAGGCTTAAGACTTGGAAAACTGTGTTTTCTGGTAGTCATCACTTCTGCCAGGCGCGCCGTGAATTACAAGCTTTGTCAGTGGAGCTACTGATTTTATCTCCTTTCGACAGAGATAAGGTGGTCCTCCAGGACTAACAGGAAGTTCTTTACCTAAGGTGGTTTCAGATTTCCACCTTAATCAATCTATGTCTCTTCCTGTGTGCTCACTGACCATTCCTCCTCTGGCGAGAGGAGGCTGCACAAGATGTGAAAAGAGCCTTAGCTACTACATAGAGCGTACCAAGGGTCACAGGTTTGACTCCTCAACTGTTCCTCACTTATGGTGAGGTTGGTAAAGGAAACCTGCCACTAAAGATCCATTGCCAGATGGATTGTCTCGTATCCAATTCTGTTATGAAAAACTGAGTAAGGTTCCTCCCTCAGGCCTGAGGGCTCACTCTACCAGAGGTACAGCTGCTTCCTGGCTGCTGCAGGGACATCCCTATTCTAGAGATATGTCAAGCAGCTACCTGGAAAACAGTTCACACTTTTACCAAGCATTACTCCCTGGACATCCAGGCTAGGAGTGATGCTCGGTTTGGCACAGCTGTGCTTCAGAGCCTATTTCCTAAGTAGGTTCTGTCCCTCCTCCATGGAGGTACTGCTTTGTAGTCTGCTACTGTCAGAATACAGCAAGACTTCATGTTGTTTGAAGAAAAAAATTACTCACCTTAGTAATGTTGTTTCTTCTAATGGAGTCTTGCTGTATTCTGACCTCCCCGCCTGCCCCTCTCAGAACCTCTGTTTTTGGGATGTGGGTGGGCAGTGCAGTATTGGCACTCAGTAGGTGCCCACCTTGTTGTTTTCACCCCTTCTTTTCTTGGGGTGAGTTGGTGTTGTGTTTTTCATTTTTTGGGTCTCCTGACTTGAGTCTTTGTTTTGGGACCACAAAATGTGTTTTATGTTTAGTAGCCGGTTGGCTAGTGTAGGTTTACAGCTTCCACACAGGACCTTAGTGAGTTTAGCTCGTAAAGATCTGACGGTTTGAGTTTAAACAGCAACAGACAGAGTCTCAAACGAGCTCGAGCTCAGCATTCCATGCCTGGCATGGAAAGTTAACTCTTTCATCTCCGGGGCAGTTCGAAGGTTGGGACTCACTGCTACTGTCAGAATACAGCAAGACTCCATTAGAAGAAACAACATTACTAAGGTGAGTAATTTTTTCTTCTGTTTCTACACCCTGACCATGAGGGGGGTAGTATAGGCAGCTGCCTGTGATAGGGCAAAGTGCCACTGTCTTCTCATCCTCCAGAAAAGGACTCGAGGAAGCTGGACAGTATGGCAAAGAAGGGATACTTGGCTGCTTCTTTGTTCATGAGACAAGCCAATTATATGGCATATGCAGTTGGTATCAGAAGTCCTGTGGAACTCCATGATGGCCCTGGCTGAGAAAGCACAACCTGCCTTTGCCTCTGAAATGATTGAGACAGCCAGGCTGGGATTAGAGGCCACTAAGTATCAATTCCACATGGCAGTGAACTCAAATGACACTGCAGCTAGGTGGATGGCCCAAACAGTGGCCCTAAAGAGGTTTGCTTATCTTAGGACAACAAACCTCACCCAGGATACCCCCGAACAAAGCCATTGACTTCCCTTGTGAAACAATTCCCTTTTCAGAGACAAGACTGAAGCCTACATGAAAAGGTAGATGAATACAAAACCACCTACAGGAGCAATACCACCAAAGAAAAGGCTTCTACCTCCTACAGAGCACAGGGAAGGGAGGTAGAGGAAGGTCAGGCTACAGCATGCCTTTCAGGCCCAGGCTGCCCCATATACCAACAGCAAAGGAGGTATTTCAGGGGCAGGGGCAGAAGGGCTCCAGGTGTGGTGACCAGACCACCCAGTCTGCAGCCCAGGCAAAGCACACTCCTAATCCACAGGTCACGGTCACCTCCCCACCACCAGTAGGGGCAGGCTGGCTCACTACTTCCCAGTTTGGAAAGCAGTCACCACAGACAAGTGGGTCTTGGTGCTGTTGAGTCAGGGACTAGCCCTTAGCTTCAGATCCTTCCCAAGCTAAGGTCAAATCCTTCACCAGCATCTATCACAGAAAGGGCACTCTTAAAAAGAGGTGTCAGGCCTTCTGGCAGCAAGGGCAGTTAAACCTATTCCAGCCTCACAGAGGGAAAAGGATTCTACTGAAGATACTTCCTCACATTGAAAAAGAATGGGAGTGGTGACCCATCTTGGATCTAGAGCTCTGAACAAGCACCTGACAAAGCCAAAGTTCCAAATGGGGACTCTGGCAATGATTCTTCCTACTTTTCAAGAAGGAGGAGACTGGCTGGCATCCCTGGATCTCAAGGATGCCTATTTTCCATCCCAATCAGGAATCTCACAGATTATACCTCAGATTCAGGCTTCACTCAGGGCACTATCAGTTTGCAGCTCTGCCTTCGGCCTAACCTCCACCCCAGGGTTTCACAGAGTACCTGGCGGTGGTGGTGGCACACTGAGAAGGCAGGGTATAACAGTGTTCCCTTACCTGGACAACTGGTTCATCATGGGTCAGTCCCCACAGCAGGTAGAGATGTTCTCAGGTCCACCCAGGACACCTTGGAGTCACTGGGGTCCATCATCAGTGTCAAAGTCTGTCCTCCAGCCCACTTAGGTTCTGACTTTCATAGGGCAGAGATGGATACTCAGCATGGAAGAGCTTTTCTTCCTCAGGAAAGAGTGGACAATATATCTCAAATTGCAAGCTCCTTCAGCCTCAATAGGCCTCAACTACAAGGCACTTCCCTAGGTTGTTGGGACATATGGCAGCTGCAACAGGAACAGTCCAAGGTTACAAATTAGAAACATAAAAACACACAAATTGTCAGCAGATAAGGACCGCTAGGCCTATCCAGTCTGCCTGTAGGCCCTATACATTGTATGTGGCCACTGACCCTATGTGATCAATGGCTTTTCAGCACTCCGTCCCCTCTCAAACTTCCCTTGTGCCTGTCCCAGGCACGCTTAAACCCCTCCACTGTGCTTGCCCCCACTACCTTCTGAGGCAGATTATTCCAAGAGTCGAATACCCTTTCTGTGTAGAAAAACTTCCTCACATTACCTCTTAATCTACCGCTACTGCTGAGCATCAGAATCACGCCATAGGGCTACCTCTGTAGCCACTACCAGCCACCTGGCTTGTCTTTACTCCCATATTGGGACCCTTACCATTTGATGAGCTATTTGTAACTGTAATTTTTGTGAAACTGTTCTGTCTTGACGAACAATGTGTAACTCTCATTTTTGAGAAACTGTTTTACTCTTCATAATTATCTTCAATTGTACCTAACCTGCCTGTAGATAAATGCGACATGTCCTGATTGTAATGTCTGTATCACTCTGTTTGCTTTGAGTTGTTCCTGCTGTTTATTCTCCTGTAGCCTGTAATTAATCCTGGTCGCGCCTGACAAAGGGACTGTAATGGTCTCAGTGGGCCTACCGGTCACCAACATTTTAAATAAATAAATAATCTACCCCTTCAATTTCATATTTTGCCCTTGTTCTAGTACTTTTAGTATGTTGTCTTGCAGTGCAGCGCAGACAACATATTGAGGTTGCTTCAGTGGAGAAATGGATTTTGGAGGTGCGGTCCTGCTGCAGCCAATGGCGCCACCGCTTTTGCGGCCGGGCTCTGTAGGCACCAATGGCATAGCACGCTGTCTTTGACGGCAGTTCAGAAACATGCAACCACCTTGAAAGAATAGCCGCTGCAATCAGGAGTGCCACAGGGTGGTCTCTGATTGCAGCAGCCAATTACCGCTTGCCTCGTCTGGTGTCCCCATCAAGCAACATGGTAGCGGCTTCCCCATCAGCTTCTCATAGTTCCCACAGAAGCCGAGGGACAGCCACTGTCTTTCACAGTCCCTTTGAAAGCCAACGGGGGTGCCCAATACCCCTGTCAGCATGCCCCCTTCTAATTTAACTTGCCGACGGGAGTGCCCAATCCCCGTCAGCATAATGTGCCCCCCCATTTCTTGTGTGCCGAGGGTGCCTAATCCCCTCAGCTCATGCGACCTCCAACTCTGTATGTGCCAGCAAGGGTGCCCAATCCCCATTGGCTACAGATCCTCCCATCAAACACACAGGTGGCACGCTGGGAGCCCACCCCAGCATGCTAAATGTCCTGAAAAAAAAAAACAGTCCACAAATGTTTTTTTTGTTTTGTTTAACCCTGTAAAACAGAAAACAGTCCCTTGTTGAGTCCATGCCCTCCCCAACCGCCCACCCTCTGCGCACTGCCTCCACCCCTCACCTACACTTCTAGAGCCCAGCGCGATGATCTTCGTGGACCAGGAATATGTCTGCACTCTTCAAAGTCGACCATGAACTGAAGAAATGCCGGTAAGCTGTATAATGGCATAAATAGGGTTTTCAACTTTGGTGTATATCTAAGGCATTTTAGGAATTTTGCCACCAAATTTTCCAACATATAGTTATTGGGACCCCTCCTCATGAATTCAGTCACTGTCATGGCATTATTCGGTCCCGAAAGGTAGTTTTATGGTCACTCATTAGGAATCACCTTCGGGACTAAGCACAGAAATGACAGTGTCAGCTGTTTATGAGGTGGCCTCCCAAAAACCTATGTTGCAAATTTGGTGAACAAATTCCCCAAAATTACTGTGTTACAAGTGTGCATTGTGCAGTTTCCACTCATGCGGTAACTTTGCCAATTGTAATATTTTCACTCCAGATTTTCAACATTGGCATTTTTCCAGCCTCCTTTTGGATAGTGCAGCTGTCATTTTTAACACCCTAGATTAAATGTGTTTTTGCACTACCAGCGCAGAATAGCACGGTCGCTGTGGGAAATCAGTGTTCAGGACAGATTATGAAAATTGCAGCAACACTGTTCATGAGCAGAGGTCCTAAAATGCCTATCTTGAAAATTTGGTGACAAAAGTCCATAAAATGACTATGTTACAAGCGTGCGTTGCGCAGTTTCCATGCGCACTCATAACTTCAACAATTTGTAATGTTTTCACTCAGCATTTTCAACATTGTCAATTTTGCACACATCTTTATGAACAGTATAGCTGTCATTTTTGAGATCCTGCCCAAAATGTGTTTTTGCTTAAGTGGCGCACTATGGCGTGATGCGCTGTGGGAAATCAATGATCAGGACAGATGAAGAAAATCATAGTGACGGTGTTCATGAGCAAAGGTCCCAAAATGCCTGTGTTGAAAATGTGGTGAAATAATTCCACTAAATTACTGTGTTACGAGTGTGCATTAGCACGGTTTATCGTATGCTTGTAAATTCGAGCATTTTAATATTTTCACTCAAGATTTTCAACACTGCCATCTCTTCCACCTACCTATGAATGGTACAGCTGTCATTTTTCATCACTGCCCAAATAATTGTTTTTCCACATCTGGCGCAGAATGGCGCGATCGCTGTGAAATCAACGTTCGGGACAGATTAACAAAACTGCAGTGCCACTATTCATGAGCAGAGGTCCCAAAAACTTTCATAAGTGGGGGTCACAAAGTGCCACATTGCAAATTTGTAGTGCAAATACCAACAAACAGCCGGGGCATTAGGGTTTCTAACCATGATGACCCACCCTACGACTGAACTGATAGGTGTCAGTGGTGTGTCTTTCCATTGCCAGCTGTCATGCTCACTCCATACAATCCCCCACCCTCAAGCCACTGACAGGCATCGAGGTGTGCCTTGGACTCTTCGGCCCCACAGTTCACCCCATTCTCCTATGCTGCACCCATGTCAACGTATGTCCTTATGAAATGGGGGTGACTGTAGATTGAACACCCAAGGCACACTCAGCACTGTCGGTGTCTGTAGAGATAGGGTGAGGTAAAATGCCATGAGCATTATGGCCAGAATGGGGTGGCGTAAGGCCCGAGGACCCCAAGGCACAACACAATGTTGTCACACTGCAGTGTAGGGTGAGCTGAAATGCCATGAACATTGGCCGATGCCCAAGGACACCTCAGTGCCTGTCAGTCTCTGTATGGTGTGGCGTCACTGTCATACTTCACTGCCATTCCTGTTATGCATCTGTTCAACTCCTGTGCTACCAATGCCATTGTCAGCAAGACAACATTCGGCATTGACAAATGTATTCTATATTGGACCTTGCACCTTGTTTATGCCCTTGAGGTACTTGAAAGTTTCAATCATGTCCCCCACTGTCTCCTCTCCTCCAGTGAGTACATACTGAGGTCCCTAGTCTCTCCTCATATGTTTTGTGGTGCAAGCCCTGCACTATCTTTGTTGCCCTTCTCTGGATAGTCTCCACCTTATCTATGTCCTTGTACAGGTGTGGCTTCCAGAGCTGCATGCAATACTCCAGGCCTTACCAATGTTTTGTACAGTGGCATCACCACCTCCGCTTCTTCTGCTAGTGATACCCCCAGTGCCGTTTTTATCATTAGGCTAAGTAGGCTGCAGCCTAGGGGCACTAGCCATTGGGGGGTTCCTGAGAAATAAAAAGAAAATGAAAATGAGAAAAAAAAATTTTTTTGACTGAGGTCCTCCCCACCGCCACTGTCTGTCTTGCCAGTGCCCCCTCCCGAACTTCTCTGTCTCGCTCTCTCGCCCAACACCCCCATCCGACAGAATAGAGGACAGACACTAGTCCAGTGAGTGGACAGTCAACTCACAGTGTGCGCTGTGCATTCATTGTTTTGATTTTTAAATCCTCACCATCTCTGCTCCATAAGACAAGACCACTGCACATTTGAACCCAATTGAAAAAGGCGCGGTGCATGCTGGGCCGCAGCACTGGCTGAATAGTCTGCAGACTAAGAAAAGTTGATTAGAGTGACAGCAGTCATCGGTACTCACCCTGCAGGCCACCAATAAGCCACTGGCCACCCTGCCAACCCAGCTCAGTGACTTGACTCGGGAGCCAGTGCCTTCGCTGCCGACCAACCCACCCGGCAGGTCGACCCATGCCCAGGTGCCCCTCTGCTGCTAGTGTGCTCATCATCAGTCTACTGACAACTATATTTTTATTGTGCTTGCTTGGTCAGATCAGACTCGCCGGTCGGTGTGTGGTGGTGACAACAGAGGATGGGGAGGAGTGCCGGATGGTCCGGGCCCTCGGTGATACTGGTGAGTAGTTAAAACAACAAACTAATAACTTGTGGAGCTGGCACCAGGAAAATGTCCAACTGAACTTAAACAGTAGTACCACATGCATCATCACCACACCTCAAATGTGGACTACCCTGCTGGTAACCTCTTCAGCTCCACCCAACAAGATTTTATCTGAAGGGGAGAACAGAAGCACGGTGCACCCCCTGAAAGTAGTTACATTTATATTTAGCTGAGTATTAGTTTTCCCAGGAGACACATACTGAGCTGGTATTAGCTTGTTTCCTCATGCATCCCGGGGGGGGGCACCTGAAGTTTCCAGCCTATGTGCGCCATGTAAGTTAATACTGCTTTGGATACCCCTGCCTATGCACCCCAGCATGCCACTGGCCCTCCTTGCTGCCTTTGTGCACTGCTTTGATACCTTAAGGTCATCAGAGATGATAACCCCTAGGTCTTTGGTGACAGTCAGCTCCTCCATCAACCTGTAGCTCTCCTCAGGGTTCCCTCTACCCAGGTGCATTATTTTGCACTTCTTTGCAATGAACCTCAGTTGCCACATTTCCGACCATCTTTCAAGCTTCTCCAGGTTCCTCTTCATTTTCTGTACCCCTTCTGGAGTATCCATCCTGTTGTAGATCTTGGTGTCAAACAGGAAGACCTTTCCTTCCAGCCACTCTGCAATGTCACTAATGAAGACATTGAACAGGACTGGTCCTAGTACTGATCACTATGATACCCCACTGGTCACCCCCCTCACCCCAGATTGTACCCATTTACCACCACCCTCTGTCTCCTGTCTGTTAACCAGTTCCTAGACCAGTTTACCACCTTGTCTCCCATGCCTAGACTACCCATCTTGTTAATCAGCCTTCTATGTGGGACAGTGTTGGAAGGCTTTGCTGAAATCTAGGTAGGAGATGTCTACTGCCCTCCCTGATTTACTTCCCTAGTCACCCAATCAAAAAATATTAGATTCGTTTGGCATGACCTTCCTGCTGTGAATCCGTGTTGCCTCAGATCTTCAGCACTGCTGGATTCCAGATGTGTCACTATCCTTTCTTTCAGCAGTGTCTTCATGATCTTTCCTACCACTGAGATGAGGCTGACTGGCCTGTAGTTCCCCACCTCCTCCATACTGCCGCATTTGTGCAGTGGAACTACATGTGCCCTCTTCCAGTCTTCTGGAACCACACCCGTGTTGGGTGACTGTGTGAACAGGGCCACCAGATGCACTGCTAGTTCCCTTCTCAGCTTCCTTAATATCCTCAGCTGAATGCCGTCTGGCCCAAGGCCTTATCCACCTTCAGTTTTGTGAGTTCTTCCAGAACTCTCTCCACTGTGAATGGACTGGTGTCCACTCCTCCCCCATTGCCTCTGCAATCCAATTGTGTTTCCTAACCCTCCCCCTCCTTAGTGAATACTGAGCAGAAGTATTTGTTCAGTACTTCTACCTTGTCCAGATCCCCCTCCTTACACTCTCCCTTCTCCCCTTTGAGCCTCACAATCCACCCCCTCAAGATTCCAGATGAGAGTCATCCAGTTCCATCTCGGAGTACACTGGTGCCAAAGAAGGGACTCCTTGGCAAAGCTGGTCCCAGTAACAAGCACACTTCAGCAGGCTCTGCCATGGTGGAAAGACAAAAACTAACTCAGATTGGGGGTTCCCTTCAGTGCAGAGTCCCCCTTGTTGGTCCTCACTACAGATGCCTCTCTCCTAGGATGGGCAGCACATCTGAAACAACATACAGTGCATGGTACATGGTCTCCAACAGAATCACTGTTACACATAAACCTGCTGGTGCTCAGAGCAGTATTGCTAGCACTTCAGTCCTTCACCACTGATAAGGGGCAAGGTCGTACAGGTCAGAACAGACAATACCACCATTATGTACTACATCAACAAGCAGGGAGGGACAAGGTCTGACCTGTAGTGCACAGAAGCAATGAAGATATGGTGTCTGGTTTACTCCTTGTAGGTGTCCCTGGTAGCCATTCATCTGCCAGGGAAAGACAATACTCTGGCAGATGCCCTCCGGAGGATCAACCAAAACCACCACAAGTGGTCCCTCAACAGACAAGTATTAGAGGTTGTATTTTGGAGATGGGAAACCCCAGAGATAGATCTCTTTGCCTCAAAGAGACCACCAGCTACCCATGTTCTGCTGCAGGCCTCCAGTGAAGGACACAGTGCCCCTGGATGCTGGCATTAAATTGGACAGGGATGCACCTTTATGCATTCTCCCCATTCCCGTTACTTCTCAGAGTGCTAATAAAACTCAGGTCTCAATTAGCAACCATGATTCTGATAGCCCCAGACTGGGCCAGGCAACAGTGGTACTCGCTTCTTTTCTCTCCGTCAATAGCTCAACCAATCAGCCTTTCTCAGAGACACAACCTCTTGACCTCCTCTCAGGGCAGGATTCTGTACCTGAACCTCGAGTCACTCAGGCTTAAGGCCTGGCTCTTGAGGACTTAGAGTATGCTAACTTGAAACTCTCTGAAAGTGTGCTTAGGTTATTTTGGTGCTCCAGGAAGTCTGCTGCAAAGAAAACCCATGCTGCAAAATGGAAAAGATGCTCTATCTGGTGTGGCACCAAGGACTTGGTGCCCCGTCAGTCAGGCCTGTCAGTCCTTCTGGACTATCTCACCCATTTGCACTCTTTAGGCCTACAGCCCTCGACCCTTAAGGTCCATCTGGCATCAGTCTCAGCCTATCTTTCGGCTGGTAAGGGTATTTCTCTAGCAGCCAATCCTATCTTTAAGAAATTTTTCAAAGGGTTGGCACACTTGCATCCCCCTCATAGGAAACCAGTGCCCACCTGGGACCTTAATGTCTGCATTGCTACATTCATGGGACCCCCCCCTTTGAGCCCATGTTTGCAGCACACCTGAAATTTGTCACTTGAAAACCATGCTCCTAGTGGCCATTACCTCAGTCTGGAGGATAAGCAAGCTAAATGCTCTATGTATAGAACAGGATTACATATCCTTCCACAGGGATTAGGTGGTCCTCAGGATGAGAGGAGGTTCCTCCTAAAGTAGTCTCAGATTTTCGTTTGAACCAGACTATCGCTCTGCCAGTCTTCTTCACTGACCATTCCAGTTCAGGGAGAAGCTCCACAGCCTGGATGTTAAAGAGCTCTCAGATACTATCTTGACCATACTAAGGACCATAGACAGGACAGACAGCAGCTGTTCCTAACTTATGGAGATGTGGGAAAGGAAAGCCAGCTACTAAAGAACCATCTCATGGTGAATAGTAGCATATATCCAGTTTTGTTACAGCAAAGCTGGTAAAGAGCCCCCAGTAGGCCTGAGGGCACATTCTACAAGGGGAACAGCTGCCAGGGATATTCCGCTTCTAGAAATCTGTAAAGCAGCTACATGGAGAACAGTACACACCTTAACCAAGCATTACAGTCTGGACATTCAGTCCAGAGGTGATGCCAGATTTGCACAGCAGTGCTGCAGAGCCTATTTCCTAAGTAAGGTTCTGTGCCCACCTCCAAAGGTACTACTTTGTAATCTGCTATAGTTAATTATATTGAAGAATTCCTGGGGTTAGAAGAAAATATTACTCACCAAAATCATCTTGTTTTACAAGGTATTCATCAATATGATTAACTCTCCCACCTACCTCCTTCCAGAACCAGTTAGCCTCTGCACTACAGCTGATTTAATTTACTTTGGTCATCCTGGGTTTAACTAATCTGTTAAAACCAGATGGCTCCCTGTTTCCTCTAGCAGTTTAGTCCTATCTCACATTTTCAGGGGACAGGAAAAGGGATTCTTTGAATTGTTATTAGCATAGTTAGGACAGCTTAGGTTAGAAGTCTCTACAAAGCAGGCTTCAAGTAAATCTGAGCGTTATAGAATGCAACAGTTGGTAGAGGCAGCAGATTTGAATGGTGGTATGAGCCAACAGATGTTCCAGCATTTGCATATCATTCCAAACTTTCTCTGGAGCAGTTTAACACAGGAAGCTGGCTGCTATAGTTAGTCATATTGAAGAATACCTTGGAAGAAAGAAAATTACTAAGGTGAGTAATTTTTTCTTCCCGAATAGCCTGAGTAATGAGATACTCACTGCGTGTAACAAATATTAATTCCTGAACGACCTAAATAATGAGGTGCTCACTGGGAGTAACACACATTAATTCCTGAATACCACATATAATGGGGTACTCACTGTAATAAATATTAATTCCTGACTATCCTAAATAATGGGGTACTCACTGCATGCAACACATAGAAACAGAATCTGTCAGCAGATAAGGGCCATAGGGCCCACCTAGTCTGCCCATTTCCCTACTCACTGCTCACCCCCAGATCCTATTTGATCTGCGACTCTCCTGCTCTGCACATCTTCAGGGTACCCTTATGTCTATTCCATGCACTCTTGAACCCCCATATTGTTTTCACCCCATCCCTTTTGCTGGAAGGCTGTTCCATGGCTCCACCACCTTTTCAGTGAAAAAGTACTTCCTAACATTGCCCTGAGCCTTCCACCCTTCAGCCTCATATCATGCCCCTTGTTCTTGCAGGTTTATATATGCTTTCCACCTGTACCCTGTTTATTCCCTATGGTACTTGAAAGTCTCTATCATATCTCCTCTACCTTCTTTCCTCCAGTGAATAGATATTAAGGTCCTTAAGTCTCTCCTTGTATGGCTTCTGGTGCAGTCCATGTACCATCTTCATTGCCCTTCTCTGGAATGCCTCTGTTTTGTCATTGTCCTTCTGGAGATGTAGTCTCCAAAACTGGACACCGTACTCCAGCTGAGGCCTTGCTAGTGATCTGTACAGTGGAATCACCACCTCTTTCCTCCTGCTTGTAATGCCCTTCCCTATGCACCCCAACATTCTGTTTGCTCTCTGCCTTTGCTCACTGTTTGGTCACCTTCAGGTCATCAGATATGATAACCCCCAGGTCTCTCTCCTGACTTGTGGTGGCCAGAATTTCCCCACCCATCCTGTACTCCTCCCTTGGATTCCTTTGATCCAGGTCCATGATCTTGCACTTTTTAGCATTGAAACTCAACTGCCAGACACTCAACCACCGACCACTCCTTTAACAGGCTTAGGTCCTTTCTCATTTTTTAAACCCCCTCTGGCGTGTCCATTCTGTTGCAGATCTTGGTGTCATCTGCGAAGAGGCACATCTTTCCCTCCAGACGCTCTGCAATGTCGCTAATGAAGAAATTGAATAGGACTGGCCCCAGCACTGACCCCTGAGTCTCACCCTGCTGGTCACCTCCCTCTCCTCAGATTTCATGCCATTTATCACCACCCTCTGAGTCCTGACCCTTAGCCAGTTCCCAGCCCACTTTACCACTGTAGGACCGACGCTAGGCTTCCAAATTTATTTAGCAATCTCCTGTCCTGTGAGGGATAGTGTTGAAGGCCTTGCTGAATCCAGGTAGGCCACATCCACCGCCCTCCTGATCTACCACCCTGGTTACCCAGTCAAAGAAATTCTATAAAATTTGTCTGACAGGACATTCCAGCTGTAAATCCATGCTGCCTTAGATCCTGTGCCCCGCTATCCTCCAGAAACTTCACAATCCTCTCCTTAAGTAAGAACTCCATTAGTTTTCCCACTACTGAGGTCAGGCTCACAGGCACGTAATTGCCTGCCTCCTCTCTGCTTCCACTCTTGTGGAGGGACCACTTCTGCCCACCTCCAGTCCTAGGTACCTCCCTGTCTCTAGTGATGCATTGAAAAGGGCAGCTAGTGGTTCTGTCAGCACTTCCCTGAGTACCTTCAGTACTCTGGGATGGATCCCATCTGGCCTCGTTGCCTTATCTGCTTCAATTTTCCCCAAGTTCTTCTAGGACTCTTTCTACTGTGATGAGCTGGTGTCTACCTCCCTCCCTGAATACCCTCTTAATGAGTCTCAGTCCCTCACCCTCCTTCCCTGGTGAATACTGAACAAAAGTGCTTGTTCAGTATCTCAGCCTTTCTAGGTCATCCTCCACCCTTTCTCCTCCCTCCTTCTTCCCTTCTTGATCCCATTTCTGGTCTTTTTCCTCTCATTAATGTATCTGAGGAAGGTTTTGTTGCCATTCTTAATAGCCTGGACTATACCTTCCTCTGTCTGTGTTTTAGCCCTTCTAATTATTTTCTCAGATTCCTGAATACCCTGAGTAATGGAGTACTTACTGTGGTAACAAATATTAATTCCTGAATACCCTGAGTAATGGGTTACTCACTATGAGTAACAAATATTAATTCCTGAGTACTCTAAATAGAGTACTCACTGTGAATAGCAAATATTAATTCCTGAATACCCTAAATAATAGGTACTTACTGCATGTAACAAATATTAATTCCTGAGTAATAGGGTACTTACTGTGTGTAACAAATATTAATTCCTGAATACCCTGAGTGATGGGTTACTCACTATGAGTAACAAATATTAATTTCTGAGTACTCTAAATAATAGGGTACTTACTGCATGTAACAAATATTAATTCCTGAATACCTTGAGTAATGGGGTACTCATGGTAAGTAACAAATATTAGTTCCTGAATACCCTGAGTAATGGGGAACTCTGTGCATGTAACAAATATTAAATCCTGAATACACTCTGTAATGGGTACTCACTGCGTGTAACAAATATTAATTCCTGAATACCCAGAGTAATGGGGTACTCACTGCATGTAACAAATATTAAATCCTGAATACTCTAAATAATGGGGTACTCCCTGTAACAATATTAACTCCTGAATGCCCTAAATAATGGGGTACTCACTGCATGTAAAAAATATTAGTTCCTGAATACCCTGGGTTTGATTCCGAAAGAGCCCTTAGATTGCAACAAAGTTCAGGTGATCTAGGGCTCCCGGAGCGTCGGGGACCATGTGCCTAATTCTGGAACATCGGGGTCCCTGAGCCACACCACCAGGAAATGCTGCAACTGCAGGCTAGCTCTGAATGCTAGGTGCACCTGCAGGACCTGACAGATGGATCTGCCCTCCCCATCCCACCGAGTGCAAGACGGACCACAATGCCCAGAGTGCCCCTGGGGCAGAGATGGCACAGGGGAGTATCATAGGGGTGTTGGGGAGCTTGTTTGCAAGCTGGAGGGATGATCAGGCACCCTGCAGGGGTGCCATTGTCAGTGCTAGTCACCTACCAATGTATGCAGTGCCATGAGACTGTCACCCCTGCTGGTGCCTGCAGTCACCCTCGGCATACACTTGCTCCCCAACACCCCAGATGTACACCCCAGTCCCTACTGGCCCCTGGACCCCTCATACAGAGTCCTCTGCCAGCTCCCCACCTTGAGGGGCATTGCCCCTGGCTGGTCTAATGTGACCCCCATCCTACTGCCATGTTGCAGCCCTGCCATGGCGCGTGCCCCCCTGTGACCTGGTGTACCCAGATGCAGGTCACAAGGGTGGTGAAGTGCCCCTTTGGCACAACAGTTTCCCTTACCAGCACAGACTGTGCACTGGAATAGGGAATGCTGCAAAAAATGACACAAGGTGCAACTTGTGTCATTGCTGTTTGATGCAAGCACCTTGCATCTGGCAGAACCCTTTTGGAATTGGGCCCCCTGAGTACTGGGGTACTCACTGTGAGTAACAAATATTAATTCCTGAATACCCTAAATAATGAGGGTACTCACTGCATGTAACAAATATTAATTCTTGAAAACCCTGAGAAATGGGGTACTCACTGTGTGTAACAAATATTAATTCCTGAATACCCTCAATAATAGTGTACTCACTTTGAGTAACAAATATTAATTCTTGAATACTCTGAGAAATAGACTACTCATTGTGTGTAACAAATATTAATTCCTGAATACCCTCAATAATAGGGTACTCACTGTAAGTAACTAATATTAATTCAAACCCCAGGAAATCTTACTGTATTCTAACTTCTGCAGTATGCTCTCACCGTAAGACTGCCACGGAGCCAAAATGGTTAATAGAACCTATGCTAATCATGGAATGTTAGGCTTGACCTCGGTTTTCAAACCACTGTCCTGGGAATACATCCTGCAACGGTCAGATTCTTTACTCCACTTGCCTAGTACAGATGTCTCGGAGAGACCTCCTTTATCTTTCTTGAAGATTTTATTTTTCTGTTTTTTGAAGTAAATTTTATTTCTGTTCATTTTAAAAGCACTGTCCTTGAGTTTACAGGTAGATTAGTCTAGATTTAATGTTATTCTGGTAAGTTTTTTGGTTTCTTCTCAGTTTGTTTAATCGGGAGGAAACCGGACGTTTATTTACATTTGAAAAGGTAAATTTATATGTTAAAACTTTCCCCGGGCCGGCTGTTTTAATTTTGGTCCTTTAAGGCCCTGTACACACCAATGATCCATTTTTTAATTATTTTTTTAAAACATTTTGTGCCTACCGTGTTATCGTGTCCACATTCAGAATCTTCTGTCCCGTGTTGCGTTTTGAAAAATGTTTTAAAGCACGGTATTCTGTCCATACCTCGCTGCCTAACCTGCTTGTGTTGTAGTCTGTTTCTTGGTGAGACAGCCGATGTATCCCGTGATTCACAGTCTCCCAAGCATGCTTTACTGTTTACAAACAAGCGCCATAGATACAGAGCTGTCATCCTAGCGGTTAGTGACAACTTTGTACTGCTGCATATGCTGTTGTTTTGCCTTATTGTTAGGTAATTTTCTTGAGTTGTTTCACAAAAAAGCTAAATTTGTTAAATGTATGCTGAAAATAGAAAGTGATTCAATGACTAACTATGCTTACTGTTTTCTTAATAGATAATTCCTAAACAAGACCCATGGCCTAAATGTCTATTACAACTTTATGTTCCACTTTCAGCGTGCAGTGGTCGCTAGGATACTGTTAGGCAGTCCCGTGTCAGAATCCTATAAGTGTCAGGCAGTTTAATGTCGGGAAGATGGTGTCGGGATATTAGTTGTCAAACAGTTGCGTGTCAGGATTCTGTAGGGTTCCTCAGTTACTCTAACCCCTTAGAACAATACTCTTATGTCTCACAATGTATAGCACAATAAAATATTGCAATGATCCTCATACATCTACTCCTCTGGTTAAAAATAAGAATTTTGTATGTTTCATATAGTGCTAGTCCCTGCTCCAATTATGTTTTGCTGTGGTAATTTGCTTAAAAAACTTGAGTGTTTGCGTGACAGCCTGAGTGACA
This sequence comes from Neoceratodus forsteri, assembly GCA_016271365.2. Classification (NCBI taxonomy): domain Eukaryota; kingdom Metazoa; phylum Chordata; order Ceratodontiformes; family Ceratodontidae; genus Neoceratodus; species Neoceratodus forsteri. The sequence goes on along the minus strand of JADMNL010000026.1, from coordinate 209,482,387 downwards.
CAAAAGAAGGTTACGCTAAAATGCACCCCGAAAATGATTAACAATTTTTACCTTTTCCTTTGAAAATAGAAATAAAAGATTGCTATATTTTTAACAAATGTGTTCATATAGCTTTAATAACAAGTTTATTTTGTAAAATAAAGTATTCTGCTTTGGCCGGTTAGTGGCATAAAGAGCAGAGAGAGACTTGGTCTCTTTTCTTTGGTGGTGTTGGAACATACACTTATGGCTTTAAAATGCCATCAGACAATCAGGTTCAAGCAGTTCCCTAACCCGTGTTCTAACTTTCAGTAGAACACATCAACAATTCTTACCCTAGGTCTTTCGTGGTGGAAAAGTATAGTGCCACATGCAACATTTCAACTTTTACAAGATACCACACTTAAAAAATAATTTATTGGGAATCAGAAATGAAATAGTAAAGTTAACACTTCAGTAAATATATCTGCCTATGGGACACCTAATGGTGCTGACATCATGTGGCCGTCTCTGCACATTTTAGGAAAGTACTTTCCTTTTTGGGTGACTCTTGAAGGGCTAAATGCTTCCAGGCACACACCTCTTACAACAAGTATCAATAGTGTTTGATCCAGCTAGTGGCTCCCCACTGAACTCCAAGCTAGGTTTTCTGTTTTACTCCTCCTTCTGATGTATCAGCTACAATAGACAGATCATTTGCTTAAGAATACTTGAATAATTTACTGATAAGACTTTGGGGGAAAAGGCGCAGGGCTTCGTGGGTTTGATTTTAATAAACAGCATGCTCTCCCTTTGAAACACAAGTATTATGTCAATATTTATAGTTGGTTTTAACTGAGGTGACTAATGGCGTCGGGCTGCTGAAGGGGCTCTGAAAGAAATACAAAGGTACTTCAAGAAGTGGACCATGTGCAGTATTTTAACTCATTCGCCATACTATTTTAGATCAATGAGAACTGTACACTGTATTAGGTTATTGGCTCTACATTAGCGTTTCTTTTCCCCACACCCTATAGTTAGCAGAGTCCAGGCGTCCTGTGCAACAGCCTGCTGTTTTAGACCTTAGACCTTTCAATCTTAAGTATTTGATTTCTTCTGATGTTTATCAATGGTATCTTCCTTTTTAAACGATCTATTGACATGGTGCTTTTGCCTAAACCAAAGTGTTTCTGAGGGCCAAAAAGAAAAGCATAAAAAAATAAACTAGACCTAATATTTATGCACTCTATTTACAAGAAAATACTGCACCCGTTAGGACTACTGTATATTTCCATTGGCTAACTTCTATGCTGAACAGCATACAGTTACATATAATAAAAAAGTTGTTCATTTTATAATTTTGAGCTTGAAAACACTCATGTATATTTTAAACTTTTACATCGGGATGGTATTGAAAGCCCTATAAATTAACTGGGACATTAAAACCTACAAGTTTAGCGAAACGTATATAGGATAATTAGTAATTACTAACTATAAATGTTAAGTAGTAGCATTACATTTTGTAGGTTTCAGTAAACATTTCAGTTAAAATAAAATGAATAAAATGATACAAAACAAAGGACAAATGAAGATGAGCGATATAGAAAAGCAGTAAAAGTTCCAAATGTGAGCAAGGATAGGCGCGCTGATTAATATATTATGGCCTGGATATTCAAAGGGTTGCACCATGTGCAACCCCAATGCCCTGTGCGATATTCAAAGGCAGGCTGCTGCCACAACCCCTCGATGCATCGGGTGCATTGTAATGTATACGGTGCAGATGTAGGGGACGTGCCCATGCATATGCAGCACATCCTGATATTCAGCCTGGGATGTGCAGTGTGCTGGCATTAACCCCTACATGCACCGCGACACTGGTGCACAAAGTTGAGCCGAAATAAATGAAGAAATGCCGGCCACCGCTGGTGGCAGGCAGCCGTAGTGCATGGTGCACACAACAGCCACCGCCATGGTGGCCACCTGGCCAGCAGGAACACCGTCCACAAGCACCCTACCTTGGGAGCATTGTGCCCCCCCCGTCCTGTCACCCGATCGCAGGCATATGTACAGATATGATCCCTGGTGGGCTAGTGGGAAGCCCCTACTGCAAGATCGTGGGCATTCATAAAACATAACCCTGGTGGTCCAGTGGTGAACCCCCATCGTCTGATCGTGGGCAGTTGTAAACTCACATCTCTGGTGGTCCAGTGGTATGCCCTTCTTGCCCGATTGTGGGCACATTGAAATGATCTGTCCCTGGTGGTCCAGGGTGATGGTTCCTCGGGTTAGAAGAGAATGGCAGACACTGCCACTGAATTGGCAAGTTCTGCCAAGAAGAAAAGGAAGGAAAAACACTTGGTTAAGGAACCACAACTGACAAATCCGTTGGTTCAAACTGCAGAAGAAATAGCTAACGCTATAAGAATTCTTCAGGCACTGCAAACTGGTACCACAATTCCAGTTCAGCAGCCCAGTTCACAGGCCTCAGTTCAGAACCTTGGTTTCTCCTCAGTCCCCTGTTCACTTGAGCAGTTTGCTGAAGTTATGCTGAGGGGGAAGATGAGAATGATGAGACGATGATGAGGATTTTGGAGAACCTCCTGAACCTGATGTATCCCGTGACCCTCAATGCCCTGACTCCCCTGAGAAGGGAGCTGAGGACTTTTCCTCCCATTTTGCCTTTATGAAGCAAGTGGCACAAACTCTGGACCTCTCCACCCAGGAATTCACAGAGGAGGAAGAGGCCAGACTACATGGAGATGATGGATGTGCCAGCAACACAGAGTGCTCAGACAAAGCAGACCCTGAGGGGTCTGCCGAAGTCCTTCCACTTCCAGTAGAAGCAGACTGGCTCATTATCTCCAGACCTGGGAATCCATCACTGCAGACAAGTGGGTCCTGGAGGTAGTGAGCCAGGGGCTTACCCTCAGTTTCAAGGTTCTCCCCAAACTGAGGGCAAGACATTTCAGACTTGCCAGCCTATCAGAAGCAACTCTGTTGGAGGAGGAAGTAGCAAAACTCATTCAGGACAAAACAGTAGAGCCTGTTCCTTGGCTCAAAGAGACTAGTCTCTTCACAAGGTGCTTCCTCACTCTAAAGAAAACAGGGGTGGCAACCCATACTGGATCAGACATTTAAACAGGCATTTGACAAAGCCAAAGTTCAAAATGGCTACCATTTTCCTACACTCAGGAAGGAGATTGGCTGGTATTTCTGGACTTAAAGATGCCTACTTCCATATTCTTATCAGGCAATCACACAGAAAGTACCTCAGGTTCAGATTGCTATCAGGCCACTACCAGTTCAGGGCCATGCCTTTTGGCCTGACTTCTACTCCAAGGGTGTTCACCAAGTGCCTAAGAGTAGTGGTAGCACACATAAGGAGGCAAGAGGTTGCAGTCTTCCCATACCTGGATGACTGGCTAGTGGTAGGCCAGTCTCTTCAGCAAGTAAGAGATGCACTGACTATCATTCAGGATACCCTGTGTACACTGGGCTTGCTGGTAAACCAGTGCTAACACCAGTTCAACTCCTGGAATTCATAGGGGCAGATCTAGACACTCTGAGAGGAACAACCTTGCTCCCTCAGGGAAGGGTAGACAGCCTGGTGCAGCTGGCAAGCTCCTTCCAACTGCATATCCACCGACCAGCAAGACATTTTCTTCAGCTGTTAGGGCACATGGCTACATCAACAGCAACAGTGTCAGGTTCAAGATTCCAGACGAGGGACATTCACTTCCACCTCAGGTCTCACTGGTCTCAGAAAACAGATTCTTTGTCAAAAATGGTTCCAGTCACAGGAACCCTGCTCCAAGCACTACAGTGGAGACAGAAAGGACAACTTCAGGAAAGGTGTACCTTTCCTCCAACTCCACCATCAGCAGTCTTAATAATGGATGCCTCCTCCTAGGATGGGGTGCCCACCCAGGGGAGCACACTGCACATGGTACCTGGCTCCAGCTGAAGTTCCTGCTCCACATAAACCTCCTGAAGCTCGGGCAGTTTATCTGGGCATCCAGTCCTTTGCTTCAATGCTGCAGGGCAAGGTGGTTCAGGTCAGACAAACAACACAACCACAATATACTACATAAACAAGCAAGGGCACAGGTCCCCCGAGCATAGAAGCCATGAAATTGTGGAATCTAGCTTACTCCCTGGGGATCTCCTCTCAATGGTTCATCTCCCAGGAAAGACAATTTCCTCACAGATGCTCTAAGCAGGATCAACCAGAACCACCACAAGTGGTCACTGAACAGGCAGGTCTGCAGGTGGTGTTATAAGGTGGGGCACCCAGAGGTGGACCTCTTTGCAACCCAGACAATCACCAGCTGCCACAATTCTGTTGCATGCAGACCCCCAGTAGTGGGTACTGTCCTTCTGGATGCACTGCTGTTGAACTGTACAGGGAAGTTCCTATACGCCTTCCCTCCATTCCCCCTGTTGCTCAGAATACTGAACAGGCTCAGGGCTCAACCAGCAACAGTGATCCTCATTGCTCCAGATTGGGCCAGGCAACCTTGATATTCCTTGCTACTGATCCTGTCAATATCCAAGCCAATCTCCCTACCCTGGAGGCACAACCTATTGACCTCCTCTCAGAGCAGGGTCCTTTACCCTAATCTCCAGTCCCTCAGACTCAGAGCTTGGCTCTTGAGGACTTAGAATATGCTGACCTGCACCTCTCAGATGGGGTGCTAGAGGTTCTCAGGGTCTCTAGAAAACCCTCTACCAGAAAGACTTACACTTCTAAATGGAAGAGGTTTTCCATTTGGTGCCAACAGAGACAGACAGACCATCGCCAGGCTGGTTTATCAGTCATTCTGGACTATCTGGCACACTTGCATTCCCTTAGCCTTAGGCCTTCCACCCTTAGGGTACACCTAGCAGCTGTCTCTGAATATCTCTCAGCTGGAAAAGGGGCATCCCTGGCTGCAGATATTCAGGAAGTTCTTCAAGGGCCTACTGCACTTGCATCCCCCTCACAGGGAACCTACTCCTGCATGGGACCTTAATTTAGGCATTGGCCAGCTAATGCAACCACCGTTTGAACCCATGTCCTCAGCAGAGCTTAAGTATGTGACAGTAAAAACAGTATTCCTGGTAGCCATCACCTCAGCCAGGAGGATCAGTGAGCTCCAGGCCTTGTCTACAGAGCCAGATTACGTAACAGTCCATAGGGACAGGGTGGTCCTCAGGACTAATAGGAAGTTCCTCCCTAAGGTGGTCTCGGACTTTCACCTAATCAGTCCATTACCTTACCAGTCTTTTCACTGACCGCTCCGGTTCAGGGGAATGCAGACTGCATAGCCCTGATGTCAAGAGAGCTATAAGCTACTACTTGGATCACACAAGGGCCATGGGCAGGATAGAACCAGCTCTTCCTGACCTTTGGAGAAGTGGAAAGGGCAAACCTGCCTCAAAGAGGTCCATTGCTCACTGGACTGTGGCTTTATTCAATTTTGCTACAGCAAAGTGGGTAAGAGCCTCCTGCAGGCCTCAGGGCCCACTCTACAGGGGGTACAGTTGCTTCAATAGCAGCTGCAAGAGATATCCCTTTGTTGGAAATCTGCAAAGCAGCTACATGGAAAACAGTTGACACTTTTACCAAGCACTACAGCCTGGGTACCCAGGCCAGGAGTGATGTCAGGTTTGGCATAGCAGTACTGCAGAGCTTGTTCCTAAATAGGTTCTCTACCCTCCTCCAAAGGTACTGCTTGGGTAGTCTGCAGAAGTCAGAATACAGTAAGATTTTCTGGGGTTTGAAGAACAAATTACTTGCCATAGTAATCTTGTTTCTTCCAAGGGAATCTTACTGTATTCAGAGCTCCCACCCTGCCTCCCCTACTAGAACCTATGGGCACTGCGCACACAGCTGTCCATGCTGTTTGAAACCTGTGACTGTTTCTTTATTGGGCTTAGTGACTTGAGTCTTAGTGTTGCCCACATTTTTAAATAAAGGGTATTATTTGTTGTTGGGTGTTGTTAATTAAACTATTATTAGTATAGTTTAGATAGCTTGTCATTATGCATGCTCTGTAAGAATCTGACAATTGCAGGATGTATTCCAGGGACAGTGGTCTGAAAACCGAACTTGAGCCTAACATTCCATGATTAGCATAGGTTCTATTAACCATTTTGGCTCCGGGGCAGTCTTATGGTGAGACCATACTGCAGAAGTCAGAATACAGTAAGATTCCCTTGGAAGAAACAAGATTACTATGGTAAGTATTTTTTTCCTTCCTGAATACCCTGAATAATGGGGTACTCACTGCATGTAACAAATATTAATTCCAGAATACCCTAAATAATAGAGTGCTCACTGAGAGTAACAAATATTAATTCCTGAATACGCAGAATAAGTGAGTACTCACTGCGAGTAAAAAATATTCCTGAATACTGTGAATAATGGGATACTCACGACAAGTAACATATATAAATTCCTAAATACCCTAAATGAGGGGGTGGGTACTCACTGCGAGTAACAAATATTATATTAGCCTGTGTCAGCATTGAGAGGTTTCCATGGCAACTACTGAACCTCAAGAGCGAAGCTCGAGAGATTTATGGTTGCCATGGAAACTACAAGATGCCAGCATGTCTATGGTATGGCTGCCCATACCTTATCTTTTATAATGTATGGGCACCATTGAGTAATTAATGAAAATACGGTAACATGTTTAAATTTGACAAGAATGAAAAACTTGGTTATCTCTGCTTGAGTGGGACCCCCTCTGCAGCCGTGGTGGAGTCACACTGAAGAACTGTTTATTTTTTGCATCTCCTATCACCACTTACCAGAGCTGGGGGAGTGTGGAATCTTTGGGATGCTAAATCACAGTGGGAGAGTGTGTATACTGCTGCTGCCATTTTGATGCCAGTCACCAGCATTATGTTTCTGAGAGAAATTGACAGATTTGGCTCACAGCACTAATGGCAGCAGCCACAGCTTGAGTAGCCTTGCCATGCAGTGGCATTCTAAATTGTTGTGCTGCAGTAGTGACATCTGCACTGCAGCACAACATTCAGACATCAGTACTGCAGCACAGCAAAGATATTCCAGGCATGGATTTGGGGGCAGAACATTCCACCATGTACTATAAAGCAGTCTTAGCCAAGCATCTGACTAAATCAGATCAACAGGCAGCGCATGTGACTGGGATGGCGGTGGACCAATTAGCATAATTTAGGATGATGCTTGGGGATTGACCCATCAGACCGACTTTCTTCTCTTTAACTGTTGTCATGAAGACTGAATGCAAAGTATCTGGTGGTACTGAGAATTAACACTGACGGAGGTAAAGAGAATGAAACACTCCAGCACATTCAATGCTTATCAACCCCTTCTCCTAGGAGGGCAGTCATGCTCCAGGACAATACTGCCACCTGGGTGATCACAGCTGGCAGTGCACTTGAAGAGACTTACTGGGTGTGGGATGCTGGTAGTGACATGCTGCACGCTTGCGTGTCACCCCGAAGCTGGTGTCCCATGGGAGAAAACCAGGAAAGAGAATCCCAAACAGAGCAATGATGAGAGCAACCCCTCACAGGCCCCACCTCAGCAACAGGGCCCTCCCTCCACAGACCAGATCTGTTCTCCTGCAGGTAAGGGGGGGCTTGCCTACCCCATCATGGGGGAGGAGCAGTGGGGGAAGAATGGAGGTTGAGCTAAGTCCCTGGCATGCCAGGTAACAGGGCTGGAGAGGGGGGATTGGACTAGGATAAATAGGCCTGTACTGGAGAAGCATAAACAAATTAACAAAACAAAAAAAGCTTATTAGTCACTGAGTGCTTTCATCTGTGCAGCAGACTTAAGCTGAGAGCATACAGCATTCTGACCCTATGGCCATTGAATCCATACATCTGCAATCCACTCTGCTGCCAGCAGTTATCCCAAATAGTTTTCTCTATAAAACTTTTGAAATGGTATGTCAGTACTGGGACACTTAGCTATGCATGGAACTCCAACTTGAAATCCTTTCATACTGCCTGAGTGAGCACACTACAGTGGGGGGGGGGGCAAAGGGAAATGTATTCCCCACAGTCACCACTTCAAGAAGCTAACAAGTTATTCAAACATGCACCACGGGATGCAGTCATTCACATACTGTACAGAGTTTCACACACATTACGCACTGTCTGTGATTGCAAGGTTAACATAATGATGTGCTGAGGACTTGGCACATTATATGGCTGTGAGGCATTACCAAGGCTCTTTGGAGACTGGTAAATCACCCCCCATAATAGTACCTGCGCCATCTTGTCCTTGACCCCTTCCTTTGCTGAAATATTCTGTGGATTAGCTCCCTTCTACCTTAATTTCCACTTTTGCTTTTCCTTTTTAACTATATCTTTATTGAGGACATTTTAGGGTACATACTTCAAATATATTGACATTGTGGCAATAATATGAAAACACATGTTACAGGTACAATACAGCACTTATACATCAAGTCATAGTGTCACCTCCACCCCAGTCAGTATTGGGGTGCAAACATACCTATGTTTTTGGTAGTCCCTGTATCTGTATTATTACTCTGGTGGGGGGTGGTAAGGGGTCAGAGAGGCCAGAAGTGGCAGATGTAGGGTGGAGCGATGGTGTGGCTGCACACCCCATTGTAACTTGCTTGCTGCTGCATTTCACTTTTTAACAAGTCCAATACATTGATTGTAAGAAAATATACATTTAAAATTAACCAAGAAGGGCTTGCAAACTCTGTTTATTCTTGTGAGTAACTTCAGAAGGATTTAAATACTGCATTTGGGTAGACCATTGGAGGTAGCTAGATTGTCTACTAGGATTTTCTAACAGTTAAACTATTTTTAAATAAATTACAGGTGGCTGAGGAGTTGAATAAGGAGCTTGCAAACTCTGCTTATCTTGAGAGTAACTTCACAAGGGTTTGAATACTGCATTTTGTTTGTCCCTTGGGGGTAGCTGGATTGACCACTAGAATTTTGGGATAGAAACTATTTTTAAATAATTTACTGGTGCGTAGGATTTTGTGATAGTTAAACTATTTTTAAATAAGTTACTGGAGGTTAGTTGAATTATTATAAAGGGCAGTACTCAGCAGGGTGGTGGAGCAGTGGTATATTTGATTGTTTCTAACAGTCACCAGTGGTTGTGGACTACCCACCCACCCTTCCCACACCCCACCCCCCAGGCATGGCATTTCCTTTATAGCCAAAGTTCTGACACCACTTCCTCAACAGGTCTTGGGGCAGAACTGTCATATTCTTAATAACCCAGCACAGTGCATAAAGGGTAAGTACACCATACCAAATATATATATATATATTACATATTGTATATTATAAGGGAGAGGGACATGTGGGGAGTGGTGCAATGCACTGGCTGTGGGACAGCGGTTTTCCGGGAGACATTCTGGAAACTGCATTGCTGTCCTATTTGCAGGCAACTGTCAGCTCTGAGTGAGGAGGTTGCCCACCTCCAGGCTGAACTGGCAAGGACTAAGTTGGCCTCCCCCACCCAAAGAGCACCACTGCTGCAACCACTGCCCCAGAGGTTGCCAAGTATGAAGAGCAGTTGGACCACTGTGGGTTCTGGGAGGGTGTGGGTGGTGGAACAGAGGCGAAGCCCCCTAGTTGTACCTCTACACAAATCATACGCCAGTCTGGCAGAGCAAGGTTCCTCTATGATGGCACGCTCAGTGGAGACCAAGAAGAATGCTGAGGACATCCACAAAGTAGACCCACAAAAGGGTGGCAAGGGACACCACAGGGGAAGGAAACAGCTTCTGATAGGGACTCAGTTGTTGGTGGAGTAGAACTGGGGAAGGGAGAGGAGAGGGAAGTAAGGTGCCTGCCTGGTGCCATGGCTTGGAGGGACAAGAAGCGAATCCCTAGGATTGCAGAAGCAGCATCACAGGAGAGGGAACTAGATATCATTGTCTACCTTGGGACAAATGACCTAGCTAGGCATGGAATCAGTGCAGTGCAGGATGAATTTGTGGAGTTGGGGAGGGGCCTCAGACAGGTGGCAAGCACGGTTACCTTCTCAGAGGTGCTGCCAGTCCATGGCAGGGGTGAGGCTAGGGTACTGCACACCATGCAGTTTAATGAATGGTTGCAAAACTGGTGCAGAGCACAGGGCTTTGGCTTCATTGGGGACTGGGGGTACACCTGGATAGATGAAGGTCTATACTGGCACGATGGTCTGCATCTGTCCACGAAGGGAACCAAGCTCCTAAGTGACAGGTTTAAATGCTTCCTTGGCAAGCTTTTAAACTAGCCAAGGGGGGAGGTGCTGATAAGAGGCAGGAAATTTCAAGCCTCCCCCCACAAAACATGGCAGGTAGTAAGGTAAACACTGAGGTACAGAGCTCAACAGAGGCAGGACAAGGGTAAATGGAAAAATAGACAAGGGCAATAAGAGCAGGGATGGGGAAAAAAAGGATAAAGCCAACATTAAATGGAGGGCAATGAGTACCAATGCCCGTAGTCTGGGAAACAAGCATCCTGAGCTAGTAGCCCTGATGGAAGATGAACAATTGGATATTGTGGCAGTCACGGAAACATGGTACACGGAGAACCATGACTGGGATGTCAGCATACTGGGGTACACAGTCTACAGAAGGGACAGGGAGGGTAAAAGAGGAGGTGGAGTAGCTCTATATATAAGGGAAGGGATCAAAGCTACAGAACTATAAAGAAAAGAGGGAGGACAAGAGGCACTCTGGGTCACCTTGGAGACAGGGAATGGCATCACAATCTGCACAGGGGTTGTATACAGACCCCCATCTCAAGGGGAGGAAATGGGCAAGAAAATTATAGAGGACATTCTCAAAATGGCTGAAAAGGGGGAGATACTGTTGATGGGGGACCTGAATATGCCAGATGTTAACTGGATGACATGTACAGCAGCCACATCCAAGAGCAGGGTCATTCTCGATGCACCGAGGGGCAGGCCTTAGACAGCTAGTGTTGGAACCTACTCGAGAGGGATCAATACTAGACTTGGTACTCTCAAATGGAGAGGATCACAAATTTAGAAGTCTGTAGACATCTGGGAACAAGCGACCACTGCACAGTGTGCTTCATGATAAGCGTAACCATGGAGACAAGCCATACAAAAACAGGGATACTGGACTTCGAAGGGCTTATTTAGCAAAATGGGTGAATACCTGGGAATGCACTAGCAAATGGCCAAAAGGAGAGATGGAAGAACAATGGAGAAAAATCAAAACTGCCATCATAGAGGTAACAAGCCTTTGTGTGAAACAAATAAAGAAAACAAAGCGGAGTAAAAAACCACTATGGTTCTCAAAAGAGGTGGCAGGGAAGGTTAAGGAGAAAAAGGCTGCATTCAAAAAGTATAAGGAATCACAGAAGGAGCATGACAGGGAACTGTATCAATTAAATCAGAAAGAAGTGGGGAAGGCAGTCAGAATAGCAAAGGCCCAAACCAAGGAAAAATAGCCAACTCAGTTAAGAAGGGGGATAAAACCTTTTATAGGTACATTAGGGAGCATAGAAAGGTTAAGGGAGGAATAGTGAAGATTAATAAATTAGAGGGGAGGTGGGCAGAGGGAGACAGTGAAAAGGCAGAGATATTGAATGAATACTTTTGCTCAGTATTCACAAAAGAAGATGAGGAGGAGTTACCTAAACCAGACAATAGAAGCACTCTGGTTAGGGGGGTTGACACCAGTCCATTTACAGAAGAAAGAGTCTTGAAAGAACTCCTAAAACTCAAGGTGGACAAGCAAGGGAGCCTGATGGGATTCACCCCAGAATCCTAAAAGAACTAAGAGAGGACCTAGTGACACCACTGACCACACTTTTAACAAATCATGGGAGGATGGGGTGGTACCTGAGGACTGGAGGGGGCAGATGTGATTCCCTTCACAAAAGTGGGAGCAAGGCAGAAGCAGGAAACTACAGACCTGTAAGTTTGACCTCAGTGGTAGGGAAAATGATGGAATCACTTCTGAAAGAAAGAACTGTTAAGTACCTAGAGGCAGGGCATAGGACCCAAAGCAGCATGGATTTACAGCAGGAAGGTCATGTCAGATGAACCTAATTGATTTCTTTGACTGGGTGACCAAAGTAATAGACCAGGGAGGGGCTATGGATATGGCCTACCTAGACTTTAGCAAGGCATTTGACACAGTCCCGCACAAAAGATTAATAATCAAGTTAGACAGCCTGGGAGTGGGTTCCAGGGTGGTAGCCTGGGTAGCAAACTGGCTGCACAACAGGACACAGAAGGCAATAGTGAATGGAACACATTCCAAAGAAAGGGGGGTTACTAGTGGAGTACCTTAGGGCTCAGTGCTGGGTCCAGTTTTCTTTAACATCTTTATAGGTGACATTGCAGAGGGTCTGAGGAAAGGTATGCCTCTTTGCAGATGACACAAAGATCTGTAACAGAGTTGATACACAAGGGGGTTAGAAAGGATGAGAAGGACTTGGCAAGGTTGGAGGAATGGTCAGACATATGGCAACTTAGATTCAACGCAAAGAAGTGCAAGTAATGCACCTGGGAAACAAAACCCAGAAGAAGAGTACACATAGCAGGGAGGTAATAACAACAACAAAATGGAAAGGGACTTGGGGTAGTCATATCAGGTGACCCAAAGGTGGGTAAGCAATGTGAGAAGTCAGTAAGGAGAGCAGGGGATACTGGGATGCATAGGAAGGGTCATCACAAGTAGAACAAGCATTTGTCAATGCCGAATGTTTGCTTGCTGGCATTGGCAGTGGTAGTGTAGAAGTTACAGAGCTGCGTAATAGCAATGGCAGTGAAGTATTGAACTGAAGCCAACCCCACCACCACCCTGAAGAGAGTGACAGACATTGGGGTGTGCCTTTGGGTCGTCAGGCATAACGGCCACGCCATTTCACCACACCCCACCCTGCAGACACTGACAAGTGTCACGGTGTTCCTTGGGGTCTTTGGCCCTTATGCGCACCCCATTTCATTAGGAAATAAGGTGAGATGGGTGCGATATAGGAGAATGGGGTGAACTTTGGGGCCGAAGAGTCCAAGGCATACCTTGATGCCTCTCACTGGGTGCAGGGTGTGTAATGGTATGAGCATCACAGGCAAGAATCCCAAGTCACACCCCTGATGCCTGTCATTCTCTACAGGGGTGGGCGTTATGGTTGGAAACCCTAATACCTCAGGCATTCGTTGGTATTTTCACCCAGATTTTCAACATTTTTTTGTGACCCCACCTCATGAACAGAGGGAATATCAGTTTGTTAGCCAAAGCTGCTTATGCACAGTGACTACGTATTTAGCACCACAGGTGCAAAACATTCTGAACAGGATGTAAAAATGACAGCTGTACTGTTCATGGGGAGGTGTAAAATGGCAATGTTGCAAATCTGCAGTAAAAATATTAAAAAAATGGTGAAGTCAATGAGTCACATAGAAACTGTGCAACGCACACCGTAATATAATTAGGTTGGGATTTTTACAGCAGTTATCAACTCAGGCATTTTGGTGCCTCCGATCATGAACAGTGTCACTGTGATTTTCTTTATCTGTGCCGAACAATGATTTCCCCAGCGACTATCATCTGCGCTGAAAGTGTGAAACACACTTCAGCCATGTTGTGAAAATGACAGCTGTACTGTTCATAAGGAAGTGTGGAAAAATGCCACTGGTGAAAATCTGGACTGAAAATATTACAGTCATGAACTTACGAGGGTGCGTGGAAACTACGCAATGCTCACTCGTAACACAGTCATTTTATGGACTTTTGTCACCAAATTTTCAACATAGCCATTTTAAGACCTCTGCTCATGAACAGTGTAACTGTGATTTTCTTAATCTGTCCTAAACATTGCTTTCGCACACCAAGAGCACCATTGTGCGCTACATGTGCGAAAACACATTTTGGGCTACATATGAAAAATTGCAGCTGTACTGTTCATAAGGAAGTGTAATAAAATGGCAAAGTTGAAAATCTGGAGGAAAATATTAAATTAAGAAACTCACGAGCATGCATAGGAATCAGCGCATGCACCCTCAAAACAGTCATTTTAGGATTTTTTCACCAAATTTTCAACATAGCCATTTTAAGACCTCTGCTCATGAACAGTGTCACTGTGATTTTCTTAATGTGTCCCATACATTGATTTTGCACGATCGCGCCATTGTGCGCTACATGGGTGGAAACACATTTTGGGCAAGATTGAAAATGACAGCTGTACTGCTATATGAGGTGGGTAAATGGCAATGTTGAAAATCTGGAGTGAAAATATTGAAAATTGCGACCACTTTAGCGCAAGGAACCACGCAATGCACCCTCAGAAACAGTCACTTTTAGGAATTTTTTTCACCAAATTTTCAACATAGCCATTTTAAGACCTCTGCTCATGAACAGTGTCACTGTGATTTTCTTAATTTGTCCCATACATTGATTTTGTAGACACCAACTGCGCCATTGTGCTACATGGGCGGAAACATGTTTTGGGTGAGATGTAAAAATGACAGCTATACTACTCATAAGAAGGTGTAGTAAAATGGCAATGTTGAAAATCTGGAGTGAAAATATTGAAAATTTGCGAACTTACGAGCGTGCATAGGAACTGTACAACGATGCTTGTAAAACAGTCATTTTTGGAATTTTTCCCCAAATTTTCAACATAGCCATTTTAAGACCTCTGCTCATGAACAGTATCACTGTGATTTTCTTAATTTGTCCCGTACATTGATCTCACACACTCACCGGCGCCATTGTGCGCCATGGGTGAAAACACATTTTGGTGAGATGTAAAATGACAGCCATACTGCTCGTAAGAAGGTGTGATAAAATGGCAATGTTGGAAAATCTGGAGGAAAATATTGAAAATTGCCAACTTACGCAGCCCGCGAGGAACCGCGCAATGCATGTCAGAAAATGTCATTTTTGATGAGGCATCAGTCATTGGTGACCTTTACGGCGATTCATGTCGGCTTGTCATGGCAGACGATCTGGCCCGCGGTGATTTGCAGGTGACTGGGCAGTGACTGCGAAATCACCCTTCGGGCCCTCAATAACGCCATGACAGTGACATTATTCATGAGAAGGTCCCAAAACCCCATGTTGAAAATTTGGTGCAAAAATTCCAAAATGCCTGAGATGCTAAAGTTGAAACCCCTATCTAGCCCATTACAAAGCTTACCGCATTTCTCAGTTCGCGGTCGGCTTTGAAGAGTGCAGATGTGTCTCTGGTCCATCAAGATCCTCGCCAAGCTCCGGAGGTAAGTTTGGGGTGAGGGGTGTGGGAGGCAGGGTGCACAGTGGGTGGGTACGGGTTGTGGGAGGGGCCAGGAGACTACGGGACCGTTTTTCTTTACAGTTTTTTTTCCCAATGACTACGCTGGATATTTGCCACGCTGGGTGGCCCCAGCGGCACAAGGATGATTGGGGGTGTTCAGCGATGGGGGATTGGGCACCCTGTCGGCCAAAGATCACTTGCCATGCTGGGGTGGGCTCCAGCATGGCACCTTGTACTGGGGGAGTGAAGCCGACGGGGATTGGGCACCCCTGCCGGCAATAGCATGGGGAGGGAGAGATAGTGAGGCCGACGGGATTGGGCACCCGCTGGCTATTCTATTGAGTTGCCACGCTGGGGTGGGCACCCAGCGTGGCATTTGAGAGGCTTTTGGGGAGCGCAGACAGCCGACGGGGATTGGGCACCCTGCCTGTTATAGAGTGTGTGTGCATGGGGGGCAGCACTGTGTGCTTGCGCGTGTGTGTATGTGTGTGTAGGGGAACTGCGCATGAGCAGGCGATATCTTATCGCTGCTCACTCAAGCGCAGCTCCCCCTTTCAGCTGTATGCCACTGCATTTTGGAGCTTGTCATATACAGCTTCAGAATGCATTGGCTTACAGGGGCCACGCCTGCCAGCACACTGACTGAATTGGAGGAGGAGGTCACACACCTCCGAAATCTTGGATGATGGCACTATGTTTCTTGCACATGCGCAAGCAAACATAAAAAGGGAAGTGGTTATCCCTCTGTACAGACAGTTGGTGAGACCCCACCTGGAATACTGTGTGCAGTTTTGGAGACCCCATCCACACAAGGACATAGACAGGATGGAAGCAGTCCAGAGGAGGGCAACTAAAATGGTGCAGGGTCTGCATCAGAAACCATATGAAGAGAGACTGAGAGAGCTTAATATGTATACCCTTGATGAAAGGAGGGACAGGGGGACATGATAGAAACTTTCAAGTACCTCAAGGGAATCAACAAAGTCCAGGAGGGTAGCATCTTTCAGAAAAAGAGATGTGTAAGAACAAGGGGGCACAATTTAAAGATAGAGGGGGGACGACTCAGGGGTAATGTGAGGAAATTTTTTCACGGAGAGAGTGGTGGATGCATGGAACCGCCTTCCTGGGAGGTTGTTGGGTCTAAAACAGTGGGGGAATTCAAACATGCATGGACAGACATAAGGCAATTGTAGTGGGGTTGATTAACTAGAAGCTGCAGCTTATCCAATAGGTAGGAATGGGCAGACTGGTGGGCCAAGTGGTCCTTATCTGCCATCAAAGTCTATGTTTCTATGTAACTATAGATTCTATTTGTATTTTCTGTTAAAATGTAATCAAAAGATAATATAAGTTAATATATATGTAGCCCATCCCTCCCCAATGTCTAGGGGTAGGATGGTGGTAAATGTCCATGGGGGGACCACAGCAGAAACTGCACAAGATGGCTTACACTTACTGGTTCTTCTGTAGTCGGATGCCCATCTCACTGGGGTGCTGGACTAGAGAGAACTGAGGGTTAGTGGCAGTAACAGTCAGTCAAGAAACTGAGACAACACTTCATTTCAAATAAAATGGTGAGATCCCATTTAATGAAATACAACCTAAGCCCCCTTTCCTGGTGTCTAGCGGTATAAATAGATGATTTTATTTTATTTATTCTGGTAAGTCCATGAGCCATATGACCCATTTTCATCGTTAACCAGAGTGCAAATAACAAAATTACATCACAGTAACAAATTACAAACTAACAATACAAATATGAAGACTACAATATAGAATAATAAATATACAAGTAACATATAAAGCAGCACAGAGAGTAGTTAAAACAACAATGCGTTGTCTACCTAGAACATTCACATACTTCTTTCTGTATCAACAATCCCCATAATTTGTTTTAAAACCTATGAATAGATATTCCTAGGCAATCCATTTGAACCATTATGGAACTAAAAACCTTGGCAAATTATAAAGTAAGGACCTCTGCCCCAGGGCAGTGTTCATCTCAGGTATTGAAAAATATGAATTTCTGACTCCTGGTGATAAATGGGTTAATATATTTTTAAAACATTGATGGAACATTTTAGGAACTTTTATCTATTGTAACCTTTTTAGCTAATATGGCCACCTGTAATTCATATCTTTGCTTTAAGGGTAATATCCCTGCTGATTTAAGTAAGAGACAATGATGTGTTTTCAATGGTAGCTGGGTAATGATGATAATGTTCATGGGGAAGGGGACACTCACAGCCATTGAAAACACAGTCACAGAAGTTGTTGTTTACTTGGCTCAGTTTGTTTTGTCCATGGGGTGTCCCTGTTTCACAGTCTCAGGGCACAGGCAGCTGCAGGGCAAATTTGGTTACAACAATTCACAGTGCAACATTTTATTGATGCCGAGGTCCACACTTATTTTAAAAGTTCAAAGCAGGATTTTTTTTAAACTATTTTTCCCTCTGGTTGCAGCCTGTGGAGCCTCTCTCAGGCATCCTGACCTGATCCTGCCCTCCTGAGGTCTCCCCATCCCAAACCTCCTCTCCTCCCCTCTGCAGCCAGTACCCCCATCTTAATCCCTCCAGGGTGGGGCCTCCCCTCTTCTTTGGGTGCTCTTAGAGACTGGCCAAGCTGCAGGTGAGGGCCCGGGTGGAGGAACTGGAAGGCTGGGTGGGTGAGATCCGGTAGTGGGCATGAGGGTCAGGTGCCTTTGCCTACCCTGCACAGCTGGTTGTTTCCTTGTTCTGTTGGATCCCCCTACTCAGCGCTGAGGATGTGCAATGGTGTCTAGCACCGGCGGGTGCGCTCCCGCACACGTCAGCAAGGATGTCCACCCACAGCGCTTCCCCTTGCCTTCACAAGTGCTCCAGAGTGCCGTAATCCCTGCCTCCACAGAGTGTCACTAGCACTGGGAGATGTATCCCACCCACACCCCAGGAGAGCAGAGCTGCCATTGGACGCTCAATCCTCTCCTCCAGCCAGCCCCCAGTGACCCGAGCTGGCTCCTGAACCTGGGTCGCCGACATAAGCGTGGCGGTGGTGCCCAGTGCCTCAACCGTCAACGCTTGGGCCAGCACAAAGCAGGATTTAATGTTCAACAATTTAAAACAAACTTTCACTCCATGGAGCACTGGGGTTTCAGTGGGTACAATTAATTTTCAAGGCACGAGACCAAGATAAACAGTGACTTAAATAATCGAATAAGATCTCCACTTTGCTTCATCCCTTCAGAGCAGAATAAGGCTCTTAGAATAATAATAGCAGCATTAATCTGGGCTGAATAAGGCTGCCAAGGAACTGACAGCTCCCTTACTCGTTTCTGCATACAAACTTGGACTTTCTGTGTTGAGCCTCTTGACCTCACTCCAGCCTGCTTATCTGAGCAGCACTCACACCCCTGCTTCAGGGGAAGTGGGCTCCCACATGGATTGATCCTACTGCAGTGCTGAGATCTTAGAGGGTTCGGTACTACTGCATACTCTCATTGTCTTTTACAACCGCGGTGCACCATGAGTCGGATACATCAAAGTGGGTGTCTAGACAGGTGCCAAGTGACAGTTACAGGGGCTGTCAAGAGGCTTATGCCCTGGACTCCATGCAGCTTCCTGAATTGCCCCCACCCGCTCCAGCTCGAATCTTACAGGCACCAGTTTCACTCTCTAGATGACTGCATGGCAGGCTCTCACCTCTGCCCTGCCACAGCACAGGCTCTCACTACTTGGCCACAAACCCTCTCTCACTGCAGCTCGGAAGTTTTGCAGCACCGTCAGATGACTGGAGATGTCCCCCCCCCGAACTGCTCCACTTCACAACCAACACTGCCATTACAGAGGGATACTGGGGGCCAGGGTGACCATCACTTCACCCCAGCCTTGAACTCAGTCCTTCTCCCTGGAACTGAGTCGGACTCCCCCTCCCTGCATTAGCCCAATCTCTCCCTTCTTGGTGTCAAATCTCCCTTTTTATACCCCTGAGTACCCTGTCCCCACCTGTCAGCAGGCAGACCCAGAGAACTACCAGGGCTAAAACCTGTGGGAAATATTAGTAAGCACCCTTAGGGTGCTTACACAACTGCACAACTCCATGGAGCCAATGAGTTCATAAACAGTTCAAATGGGGAACATGCCACACGTGGACCGGGATGATCACATCAGTTCATGAGCCCAGAAATGTCCATATAAAATGAATGCACTTTTGATGCTATCTCTGGACACTTCCCTCCATGTCTGTACCAAGGGAAGTGAGCTGGATGACCCCTAAAATTTAGGCAGCACACTTAACTATGGGCAGCATCAACCGTAATCCCACGGGGCTATATCCTCTTCTAGCCCACTGTAAGAACCAATTCTACCTTCCACTCAGAACTTGTTCTCAGCTTGGGGCAACCGGTTCTCTCCTTACTACAGTTTCTGATCCCACGGATCCCTTCTGGGTGACTGTCCCCAAGAACTACGAGCAACACGTCCCCATGGAGGTCCCAGCTCTGGTGCTCCCTCTTGGACTTTAAGTCTATATTGATCTCTCTCTCCCTTGGCCTTGCCTCTGGCCTCAGCATCAAACTCTCTTCTCCCATGGTGACCACTCACTCATCCAAGGCTAAACACTGGCCTCTATCCCCACAGGAAGACCGCTTAGAATGGCCACTGCCACATCAACAGCCAGGCCTTCTTTCTTCCTCTTCCCAAGAATCGCATTCAGCACCTCGAGCAGGAAACTCTCTCACTCCTACAGCCAACTCTCACCTACCCACCTGTGCGCCTCCCCAGCCCATATGAGTGGTATCCGCCTCCACAGCACTGCCATGCTTACAGCAGTCCCCTGGGTTGGCAAAAATGTTAACCATTTCTGGGCCTGGGTTGAAATAACCCCAAATAAATCCCTATGGTGTATGCCCTGCACAGTACTTGATGCCCCAACCCGGGGAGGGGGGTTGCATATAAAAGTTTTAAAAAATTGCATATCAACTATGCACACCACCCCCCCAATTGTAAAATCCTAGATCTCACACAGGAGGCCAGATGTTGTGTTAATCCAATAGCAGATAGAAGATGCAGGGGCTGGGGCCATTGCTTACTCCACATAAGGTTGTCTGGGAAACCGCAACTGAGAGTTGTCTCACTCTCACACCCTGATATTAATCCTGTTGAACGCACAAAAAGTGGTTCATGGAGCATGGGGGCACCATAGACATAGTTTTTTTTTTTATTAATTAAATAAAGTGCCCAGGGTCCCCGCTGTGTTGTGGGGCAGTAATGGGGTAGGTCCTGGGGTCCCTTGCAGTGTGTTTTCCCTCCCATAGTGCTAGGCAGGGCAGTATCTTTATAAAAAAGTTTTTCTTTCTCTGTTGCTGCCTGCTCTGCTTCATTTCAATCCCCCCCTCCCCCAGAGCAAGCAACCCGAGAGTGGGCACCCACATGCTGCTGTTCCTGGCTGTCGCATGGTGCCCAATTCAAAAATTCCTCGTTGACAGTGGCATGGGCTCAGGGCTCGAGAATAAGAACCCCGAGCATCCATTTCAAAAGGGCAACCATTTTTCAGGGAGATCAGGCTGGTGTCGAGGAGGAGGAGGACGCCAGAAACCACAGAGGGAAGAAAAGGGCTTACCTGAGGGTGGAAGCCATTCCCGGGTTGTCTGGGCACCTTGGCCCTGCTCAACCAGTGAAGAAGACTGCTGCTGTTAGTCTGGTCCTGTTTGGTGGCGACTTGTGCGGAGGTCCACGGAAGAAGACTCTGCTCCTCTCCGTCCAGTGTGCGCTCTGTTTGGCCCATTTTATTTGTGCCCCTCCCACATTCCAGTCCCTTGGCGGCATTGCCAGAGCCGAATCATGGCTAAGGAAGAGGCTGTCGGCTCTCCGGAGGCTCCCTGCCATCCACCGCAGTGCCTGTTGCTGCTGCTGTGGATTCTCTTCCCTCTGCCAAGAAGACCTCCCACCTCCTTTACTGGACCTTTACCCAAGGCCGGGGCGGTGAGTTGGCAGCAGCACCGACAAGAGCGCTGGCCACCTGAGCATTAAAAAAAACATTTTAATTGTTTTTAGCACTGGGAGCTCTAGGGGTAGGCAGGCTTAGAGACCAGGCTGTAAAATTATAATATTTAGGGTGTGGTGACACCCACAGGGAGGGGCCCAGCAAGACAGGCCCATAGGGGAAGTTGTAAATATTTATAAGGTGGGGCAGAGTAAAGGTGGGGTGGCCCAGATAACTGACAGCAAGGCCTTGGTCAGGCCTAAGGATTTAATGGGGCAACACTAGACCCAAGGTTAAAAAGGGTAATTCCAGGCCCCATAGTGTATAAAGGGGCCCGATAAGACAGGCCCATAGTATAAGGGCCCAGCAGGTAACTCCCATGCTGGAGGAGAGGGCCCAGCAGCATAAGACCCGGTAGCCTTTAGGGACAAACATTCAAGATCCTAGATATAAAGAAGCCCAGCAGTTAAAAGGGCAAGGAAGACCCAGGGGAAAGGAGGACATCTAGCTCAGGGTTTTCAAGGGTAGCCAGGTCCCAGTATAAGGAGGTCCCAGATTACTACAGGCCCAGGCTTTAAAGGGTACCATAGGCCAAGAGCTGAGGAGGACCCCACCAGTACATTACTTTTAACAAGGGTTAGTGAAGTACAGGTGCTTAGCACACAATTGCCATCTGGTGACTGTCAATTGATGAAATGTGTATCGTTTACTAGGATTTGAACTGTTGTGTCATTGCAAAGTACCGAGACTGTGTTGTTACTGGGACTCTGGTCATTTGCCTCTTTTCCTGGCAACTGCCCCTGCCATGAACAGTTGCCCCCATTCTTGTTATTTGCCCCTGTCCCTGGCAAATTGCCCTGCAACAAACAATTGCCTTGGATTCTGGTTATTTGCCCCTGTTCCTGGCAAACTGCCCCTGCAATGAACAATTGCCCCGGATTCTGGTTATTTGTCCCTGTTCCTGGCAAATTGCCCCTGCAATGAACAATTCCCCTGGATTCTGGTTATTTGCCCCTGTTCCTGGCCAGTTGCCCCTACAATGAACAACTGCCCCAGATTCTGGTTGTTTGCCCCTGTTTCTGGCAAATTGTCCCTGCAATGAACAATTGTTCTGGATTCTGGTTATTTGCCCTTGTTTCTGGCAAACTGCCCCTGCAATGAACAATTGCCCCGGATTCTAGAAATTTGCCCCTGTTTCTGGCAAATTTCTAACAAACAATTACCTTGGTGCAGTGTGGAAGTGTATCTGCCAGCTTTATTATTGCCAACTTATATGTATGGACTCAATCTTCTGCCACAATACCACTCTACGGTGCTGCCTGCCATTCTACCTCTACTGAATCAATCTCTATCCAGAGGAAGACGTCCTTTAACATCTTTCTTCTCCAGACGGTGTCCGCCCAGAAGAAGTTCGACAACGTTCCTGTCATCTGCCGAAGCTGAATATGTCAAAAGCCCAATGCAAGTCGCACCTTCCGTTTCGTTTTTCTCAGTTCGAAGTCGAGTACACCGAAGCCCAATGTGCATTGCTTCTGCTGTTTCATTATTGTCTCGTGGTTCCCGACCTGGATGTCCTGAAGTTGTCTGCCCTCCGAAGAGTGTGCTCATCCTGGAGAACCTTGTCTGTGCCCCCTGGTCATTCGCCAGAAGTCGAGCCTGTTGAAGCCCAGTGTAGGTCGTGTCTGCCATTTTATTGTTTTGTTCCAGTTTCCTGTGTTGACACTTCAGGATCATCCATCTTCACCTTGAATTCTTCTGGTTCCTGGTTGCACCGGAATTTCCACAGCATCGTCCAGTCCTTGGTAATCCTCCAGTGTGTTCATCACCAAAGAATCTTTATGTTCCTTCACATCCTTAGCAGCCCCCCCAAAGTGGGTTTTTGCCGGGGAACCTTCTACACCTAATTTGATTCTGATTGCCCTTCCAGTGTGCTTATTCCAGGAACCTGTTCCATGTGTTCTTTTATACCTGCAGCCTTAGAGAGAGTGGGTTTTATGATGAGAAACACGTAGTCTGTCTAAAACAAACTCTCACTACCTCAGTGGCCTTAGCTAGGTCAGTACTGGGACAATAATCTTAGTGTCACAGGAAAATCCTTTTATCTTCATCTTTCTGTAGCTACCAACTCTACTCGATGGTGCACATGAAGACTTCAACTGCAATTGGACTCTGGTGTGTCTTTGAATGTATATTGATGTAATTGACCCAACCCAGTGGTGGTAAGGTCTTCCAAGGGTAGTTATTGTACCATGATACCATAGGGAACACTAAGGGTAAACATAGAGTATAGTTGCACTAGACCAGGTGCACCTCAGAAATCTTTCAGGATCCTGATTTAGTAACCTGATTTAGTTACCTGATCTAGTGACCTGGTTTTGTGAAAAGCTGTCTGTTTATGAGTTCTATGTTATTCCTTCAAACATGAAGTCTTGCTGTATTCTGACTATTGGAGTGATATCCAACCTTGAACTGCCCCAGAGGAAGAGTTAACTTTCCATGCAAGGCATGGAACGCTGAGCTCAAGCTTGGTTGAGACTCTGTCTGTTGTTGTTTGAACCCAAACCCCAGATTTCTTTACTCGTTCTCACTGAACAGTCGCTCCGGAGATTTCTCCTTTGCTCGGTTCAATTTAGTCGGTTAAAGTGTCGTTTTTTCCCTCGGTTTCAACTGAATTTAATCCATCTAACCTGTCGGTTCAGTCTCTGTCTGTGGTGTCGTGAGTACTAGATAGGTTTATTATTGTTAGCTTCTGTGTGGAACTTGTAAACGTCGGATCGGTTCGGTTTGAACCGATCAGGTTTGTTAAAAAAGTTTGTTCTGCTTTTTAGAGTGTGGTAACGTTCTTATCGGTTCTAAAAACCAGATTTCATTATGGTTTTTCCACGACCGTAACACGGTCAGGAACCGATAAGGGTGTCTTTGCCTGGCGGAGTCGCAAAAAGGTAAGTTTGGTTAGGACTGGCCATGTCTGAGAAACCCAAGAGAAAACTGGCCCACTGGGTTTCAACACTGTAGTGTGTGTGGGGAAGCCTTTGCTAAGGCTGACCCCCACACCACCTGTGTTTATTGTCTGGGGTTTGACCACCTCGATTCAGACTGCCAGATTTGCAAAAGTTTTCCCACAGCTACCCTGGAAAAGAGAGTAGGTAGGCTGAGGGAAAGGGAGGCCAAAAGTCCGCTGACCCGGATGGCCAGCCTGGTTTGGTTCCAACCGAACCAGAAGGAGTGCCCTCTGACCAGGGCGAAACTTCTTCGGGCAAAAGGAGAACCGACTTTGAGGAGTCGTTTCCAGTTAAAAGAAAAAGAAAGGATAAGTCAGCGGTTCGGATCACGAGTTCTTTCTCCGACCGGCGATAAATAAGCCAGCGATGAGGATTGTTCATCGCTAACTCCGGGTCCGACCGAACCGGCACCATCAGTTAGGGGCTCGGTTTGGTCGGTTCCCCCGGTTCTGGATTATAATTTAGAGGATTTTTATGAACTGGAGGAGGAGGAGGAAGGAGAGTATGAGGATAGTGATGGTGATTATGAAAGTCTGGATGTGCCCATGGACCCGGACATCTCCCCAGACAGACCTTCAGGGGTTTCTCCTCCTAGGTTTTCTGAGTCCCCTTCCCACTTTATGTTTTACAAAAAAGTGGCTGAAACTCTTCAGATTCCTATGAAGGAAACAGTAGAGGATCAGGAGGAGCCTGATTATGTTGAGATGATGGACATCCCAGAGTCCAGGAGGCTGTCTATTCCCCTCCGTAAATCTTTTGGGAAACAGACATTTAAAATTTTAAAGACTCCTAATTCTATACCTCCTGTGGACAAAAGAATGGACAAGAGGTATACTCTTTCAGGCTCAGATATGGAGTTCCTTTCCCAGCAATGCAGCCATGTTGGGGTAGTGCAGGCTGCTGCCTGTGATAAGGCAAATATACCCTTGGCTTCACACCCACAGATAAGGACTTCAGGAGGATTGATGCCATGGCAAAGAAACAGTACATGGCAGCATCTTTGGGACTCAGGCAGGCTAATTATATGGCCTACGCAGCTAGATACCAGAAGTCTAGATGGGACACTGTGATGGCTCTAGCTAAACAGGTCCCTGGCCAGCTGCCAAGGAGCTGGAGCAGGTGGCTGCAGATGGTATTGAGGCATTCAAGTGCAATTTCATGTTGCAGTGGACTCCAATGATGTTTCATCTAGAGTCATGGCTACATTCAGGCCCTTTCGTAGGGCTTGGCTTGGCTCAGAAGTACTAGCTCCTGTCACAGGACACCCAGACTAAGGCCATGGATTTTCCTGTTGTTGGTAATTTCTGTTTGGGGAGCAGACAGAGAACCTACATGAAGAAAATGGATGAGTACAGGACCACCTATAGGAGTGCTCAGGCCAAGGAAAGGCAGGCCACTCCCCAGAGGCAGCATTCCAGGGGCAGGCCTTTTCATAGGCCTTTCTACCAAGCCCAGGCCTCCTCTTCCGCCTTTACCCAGGGGGGGTTCTTCAGAGGGAGAGGCAGACGGGGTACAAGCAGACCTGCTACCACCCCTCAGCCTAAAGCCCCTGCCAAACAGGCACCCTGATGGGTTTGCCAGGCGATTCTCCACTACCCATAGGGGCAGGCTGGCTTACTTTGTCCAGGACTGGATGTCTTTAACATCAGACAAATGGGTCCTGGAAGTAGTAGCCAGGGACTGGTTCTCAGCTTCAAACAATTTCCCAAGATGAGAACCAGGTCCTTTCCACCTGCAATCCTTCAGAGGCCCTTGCCCTAGAGGCAGAGGTCTCTCTTTCTCTGGCTCTGAGAGCCATAGAAAGGGTTCCACCCTACACAAGGGAAAAGGATTGTACTCCAGGTACTTCCTAACTCCCAAAAGACAGGAGAATGGCGGCCCATCCTGGATCTCAGATATTTAAACAAGCACCTTTTAAAGCCAAAGTTCAAAATGGTGACTCTTGGAATAATTCTACCCTCTCTAAGGCCAGGGGACTGGCTAGTTTCCCTGGACCTCAAGGATGCCTATTTCCACATTCTCATCAGATCCTCCCACAGAAAGTACCTCAGGTTCGAGTTGCCCTCAGGCCACTATCAATTCAGAGCAATGCCCTTTGGCCTAACATCAGCCCCAAGGGTGTTCACAAAATGCCTGGCAGTAGTGGTTGCTTTCCTAAGGAGAAAAAAGATCTCCATCTTTCCACACCTGGACAACTAGCTCATAGTGGGTCAGTCTCCAGAACAAGTCAAGTCACACCTACAGATAACTCAGCAACTGCTCACTTCTCTAGGATTCCTTCTGAATCTTTCAAAGTCAGTTCTAGAGGCAGTGCAGCTCCTCACCTTCATGGGGCAGAGCTGGATACAATAAGAGCAAGAGCCTTCCTTCCCCTGGACAGGGCAAGGACCCTTGTTACACTGGCCTCTTCATTCACCCTCCAGGTGTCTCGACCAGCAAGGCATTTTCTGCAGCCCTGGGCCACATGGCTGCCTCTACAGCAGTGGTCCAAGGAGCAAGATTTCAGATGAGGGACATTCAGTTCCACTTAAAAGCCTTCTGGTCCCAGAGAATGGATTCTCTGACCAAGCTAATCCCAGTGACTTGAACCCTGATCCAGGCTTTGCAATGGTGGCAGGATCAGGACAACCTAAGGCAAGGAGTTCCCTTTGTCACTCAATCTCATTCTCTAATCCTTACCACAGATGCCTCCCTCTTGGGCTGGGGAGCCCACTTGGGGGATCTGACCACCCAAGGGTTGTGGTCACCTCAGGAATCTCTGCTTCACATCAATCTCTTAGAACTCAGAGCAGTGTTTCTAGCACTTCAAGTTTTTTCCAAGTCTGTTCAGAACAAAGTAGTTCAGATCAGGACAGACAATTCCACCACAATGTGGTACATCTACAAGCAAGGGGGCACTCGGTCTACGGCCTTGTGCACAGAGGCAATGAAGTTGTGGTCTCTGGCCTATTCCCTGAACGCCTCTCTGTTAGCAGTGCACCTCCCAGGGAAGGACAATGTCCTGGCAGATGCTCTCAGCAGGATATCTCAGGGCCATCACGAATGGTCCCTAGATCCCATGATTTTGAAGGTGATCATCTCCAGATGGGGCACCCCACAGATAGATATTTTTGCAGCCACAGACAATCACCAGCTTCCTCTTTTTTGCTGCAGACCCCAGTGTTGGGCTCAGTCCCCCTGGATGCCCTAGTTCTCAATTGGGAAGGGAAGATCTTATCTGTGTCAATCTTCACCATTCATCACAGATGGGTACTGGCCGGAGATCAGGACCCTGCGGGAGCCTTTTTTTTTTTTTAAAAGGATAGGCGGAGCCGACGCAGCATCTGCGCCGCCCTTGAGGCCGACGTACTACATGGCACTAGAGTTGGTGGTTAAACTGCGTCGACTCGCCTGCCTACCAGTTCTTCGTCTCCCACCGTCCGAGGTCACCTCGTGAAGCCAACTGAAGAAAAACTTTGAAGAAAATTTAGGCCTTCGCCTTGCTCGTTCGACAGTCCGCCGGTTACCTGCTAGTTCTGGTTCTGCCTCCACTCGACGCCGCCAGTAAGATCTTTCCTTTTATTTAAAGTTTACGACGCCGAGTCTGTTTTTGGTGTTTTTTCCGTGGAGGTCGTCTCGGTCGGAGGGCAAGAAGTTTCCAAGGCGGGTCGGCCCTATCCGGTGCCCATGCGCCGCAAGTATTCCGTTACTGACCAGCATGACCGTGTCTCGCGTGTCTTGGCCCGCTTCACGACGTGGATTCGATGCGATGCCTGCTTCTCCATGGACCGCCGCGTCCTCGAACAGCACGCGTTTAAAGTGGGGCGAGCTCCGCCGACTTTCGGGGGAAGGGTTCGCACTCGCCGGGCCAAGCCACGCTCTCTCAGCCTTTCCTCCGGGTCCTCTCCCAGTTCTATACGGGCCGAGGAGGAGGGAACCTCGGCTACTAGTAGCCTGGCCTTGGTTGAGGCTCCTCCCGCAGCGCAGGAGGCCTGTCCCGCTTCCCCGGGGAGGGGCGGGAGGCACCGCCACGGCAATCGCCTTTGGGGTGAAGTGCTCAGTGTCGCCTCCGTGGTCCGGAAGGCCCGGTCAATGCCATCCCCGACACCGCCGGTTGGTGCCGCTGGCCTCGCGCCCGCTTGGTGTGCCGTGGGCTCTGTCGGGCGCCGATGTCAGTGCTGACTTGTCTCGGTACCGTGGCCCTGTCGGCACTGTTCGAGGCACCGTGCCCCTGGATTCGCATCGCTTTTCGCCTTGTCTCACCGGGCGCTGGCCCTCGGCGCCGAGGTTGAGCACGGTGCCGGGCCTTCAGCTGCTATCAGTCGGTGTCATCCTCGGTGCCGCTGGTGTTTCTCAGTGCCGCGCATGACGCCGAGGGCCTAGCGGTGTCGTGTTTGGCGCCGAGTCCGCCTTCGGTGCCGCCGGCGCCGCTGTCCTCGTGCCGCCACGCGGGCGCTGAGGGGCCTGGCGGTGCATCGGCGCCGAGTCCGCCGGAGCCGCCAGCCTGCTTTGGTCCTGGTGCCGCCTGCTGTGCTGAGGGGCCTAGCGGTGTCATCAGCACCGAGGTCATAGCTGGGGCTGCCGTTGTCGCCGTCTCTGTCCCTGGTACCACCCCCGGTGCCAGTGGACTTGATGGCGCCGTGGCTGGCCCTGGCTCTGGACCTTTGGCCCGAGCGGCCCTGGCGCTTTCTGCCAGACCCACTTGCGGGGCTGTGGAGGGCACGGGTGCCACCTCAGCCACTGCTCTGACTGCCGGGCCCTTTGGTAAGGTTGCCTTCCCCGGCCTCCTACCGTTTGGCTTAGGGCCTCAGACTCAACCTCTTCGGAGTCGGAGTCGAGCTTGGAGGCGGATGGGCAGTCACACCCTTCGGGGTTGTCTGCAGAGGAGAGCGAGCCAGTGGTCTCCACGACGAGTCATAGCCAGCCCCCTTCTGAGGAGCGTCAGGTAGTTCCCGAGGTTAGGGTCAGTGGTACTGACCAGCAGACTATGGTGCGTGCCACCATTGCCATGCAACCTGACCTTGGGGGGTTCCTCGACCCCTCGGCGGTGGTACCCCCTCAGGTAGTGTGTCTCGATCGCCCAACTTTGGGGCCCATTGAGAAGCCTGCAGGAGGGGAGGGTGCTGCTCCTGGGTCTCCCTTGGGGCAGCCCAGAGCTGCCAGCTACCTAGGCTGGCCCTCACGAGGACCAGGACCCTCTTGGACTCTGAGGGGTCGAGGGGTGTGGGGTCGGCGCGTCGGCCTTTCTCTGGGGTCCACCCGGGCCCTGGACGAAGCCGCAGTGCGGACTTCCGCCCTTCCCCTTCCGGTTCCTTGAGGGGGTCCCATTCTTTGGAGGCAGGGGACCGTCCTTCTGGTCCTATATGGCCCCGGTTGCCTCACTGGGGGGATTCTTCTGGGTGCAGCCTTGGCAGTACCAACGTGGTTGTACAGCTGTCGGCTGTGGAGTCTTTCCGGACACCCTCCTCGGGTGTTCATGGTCCGCTCCCTAGCCCTGGCAGAGGTCAGCCGACATCTTCTCTTGGCTCTGCCCCATCCCTCTGCCACATTCTCCAGCCCCAGGCATTTTTGTCCCAGCGCCCTCTCACCTGGGAGCAGTTCAGAGTGGTGGCTGCTCGGTTCCCTGCCTATGTTAGTGCCATGGACAGCCAGGTTTTTCAACCTCCCCCCATGCAGCCACCCTCAGAACACATGGTGACCTCCAGCTCCTCATCCCCCTCTTCTGGGGGAGAGGAACCATCTGTCCATATCTCTCCTGCTGCTGATCTCTCCGAGTATCAGCGTTTCCTCGTGAGGATGATGGAGGACCTTCACCTTTCTCCCCTGTCTGTGAGCAATCCTGAGCATCGCGGCGCTCCCTTTCTAGGCAATTTGGAGTGGCCACCTTTGGTAGCCGCCTTGGCCTGCTCCCTTTCCGGAGGCGTCCATGCGTTTCTGGCAGAGGCCCTTCTCCAGAGTTCCTGCCCCTAGGGACCTCAGCCAGAGGTATTGCACCCCCCCAGAGTCTCCAGGTTCTATGCCTCATTCGCAGTCCAGATTGATGCACCTGGACACCCCTGATGGGCTTCGCGCCCTCCACCGTGACCGACCCCCAGATCAAGACTCCTTGGATTTTGACTTCTGGGGGAGGAGGACCTTCTACTCGGCACGGTTGCTTCTCTCTCTCTCTGCTCATCAGGCCCACTATGCAGCCTACAACAGGTTCTTGTGGTCCGCGCTAGGTCAGATCCTAGCTGCTTTGCCTGACTCGGAGCAAACCAGGCAAGCCATCGCGCTCTCTGCACACGGCCTGGAGTTAACAAGGCACCAAGCAAGGGCATCTTACGATGCCAATGAGGTAGCTACCAGGGTCGTAGGGACAGCGATCTGCACCAGGAGATCGGCGTGGCTTCGCCTTTCCTGGTTGTCACCCTTGGCCTGGTGTAGGGTGATTTGCTCTGCTCACCAGGGAACCTATCTCTTTTCCCGTAGGGTGAGACAACGTTTGTCGGGGCAACTTCCTTCCCCCTCCGGGGGGACCCCGTCTTGCTCTCCCCACTCTCGGGCCTCATCAGGCCCAGGGTTCCCCACAGTGTGTCACCCACTGAGGCTAAGGGACTCTGTCCCTTAGGGTGCAATAGTCAACCCTTGGGGCTTGGTATCACTATCTGAGATGAATGGTGAAGACTGACAGATAAGATATAAAAATTACGTACTCTACCAGAATTATGATCTTTCTGTGTATCTTCACCATTCATCACAATCCCACCTGTCATCCCCCTGGGGCCTCAGTCTCTGGGTCCTCCTCCCTCTGTGCCTATCCCTTTTCTTGAGTGGGGTAAAGTTGGGACACACAGGGGGGTAGTTTCTTCCCTAAGGGTTGCAGCTCGAGTGGCACTCCTTCTCTACTACATATCTCCACGCCTACGGGGTGGGAGCTGGTGGTTGCCCTCCTTCTGTTATCCATCTAACTTTAAAAAAAAATTTACCCTTTTTTTCACCAAATATCTTTACAGAGAGAGTACTAAGTCCCTGTATCCTGTCCTTCTCCAGAATAGCCGACTCTGCTTTTGGGGTATTGCCAGTTATTCTGTGCCTTGAATTCTGGCAAGAAAGCTTTGCTACTCCTTGCAGTTCCTATACAGTCTGGTGACGGACAAGGGTCTTGGATCCTTGTTACCTCTCACTCTCTCCTAAATTTTCCTCCCCCTTCCCTCCCTTCTTCTGTTTCCAGAGATTGGGGCCCCTACCCAATCCCCTTAGTCTTACTTCTTCTATGCTGTCCTCTCAGTCGTTATTTCTCCTTTTAGTTTAGTTTTTCTCTTCCTTTTTCTGTCCCTTGGACTCTCTTGTCCCACCCGTGCTGTAGTCACGTCGGCCCGAGGGCAGTGCCACGCCTGTCTGCCTATCCTTTTAAAAAAAAGGGTCCCGCTGGGTCCTGATCTCCGGCCAGTACCATCTGTGATGAATGGTGAAGATACAGAAAGATCATAATTACGGTAGGTAACGTACTTTTTATTTCCTGTATGCTTCCCCCCCTTCCCTCTCCTGTTCAAGGTACTAGTCAAAATCAGGTCTCAACCCTGCAAAGTGATTCTGATTGCTCCAGATTGGGCCAGACAGCCCTGGTACCCTCTCTTGCTGTCCTTAGCAGTCCACATTCCCCTGTCTTTTCCCAGGAATTACAACCTGTTAACATGTTCTCAGGGGACTGTTTGGTATCCTAATCTCAAATCTATCAATCTCAAGGCCTGGCTCTTGAAGAGTTAGAGTTTGCTGATTTGCATCTCTCTCAAGGTGTTCTGGACATTTTAAAGGCTTCTCGAAAGCCTTCCACCAGAAAGACTTACAACTCCAAATGGAAAAGGTTTACTATTTGGTGCTCTGGGAAGCTTATTTCTCCGGAGTCTGCTGAGTTGCCTACAGTCCTTGACTATATGGTTCATTTCAATAGCTTGGGACTCAGACCAGCTACACTTAGAGTGCATCTGGCAGCTGTCTCTGCCTTCTTGTCAGCAGGCAAGCACTCTTCCCTTTCAGCTCATCCTGTATTCTGTAAATTCTTCAAGGGATTGCTGCATACCAATCCTCCCTTCAGGGACCCTGCCCTGCCTGGGACATTAATGTTTGCATTGCTCAGCTTATGCAACCCCTTTGA
Organism: Neoceratodus forsteri; assembly: GCA_016271365.2. NCBI lineage: Eukaryota > Metazoa > Chordata > Ceratodontiformes > Ceratodontidae > Neoceratodus > Neoceratodus forsteri. Next base: position 209,450,119 of record JADMNL010000026.1, on the reverse strand, counting down.
GCCTTTGTCCTCAGCAGAGCTTAAGTACTTGACTTGGAAAACTGTGTTCTTGGTAGCCATTACTTCTGCCAGATGCATAAGTGAGTTACAGGCCCTGTCAGTGGAGCCTGATTTTATCTCTTTCCATAGAGATAAAGGTGGTCCTCAGGACTAATAGGAAGTTTTTGCCTAAGGTGGTTTCAGATTTCCACCTTAACCAGTCCATGTCTCTTCCTGTTTTCTTCACTGACCATTCCTCCTCTGGGGAGAGGAGGCTGCACAGCCTGGATGTGAAAAGGGCCCTTAGCTACTACATAGAGCGCACCAAGGGTCACAGGTTTGACTCCCTCCAACTGTTCCTCACTTATGGTGAGGTTGGTAAGGGAAAACCTGCCACTAAGAGATCTATTGCCAGCGGATTGTCTCTTGTATACACTTGCTATGAAAATTAGGTAGAATCCCACCTCAGGCCTGAGGGCTCACTCTACTAGAGGTACAGCTGCTTCCTGGCTGCTGCCAGGGATATTCCTATCTTAGAGATTTGTCAAGCAGCCACCTGGAAAACAGTACATACTTTCACCAAGCATTACTCTGGATATCCAGGCTAGGAGTGATGCTCTGGCTTCACACAGCAGTACTAGGAGCCTGTTCCCAAGTGAGGTTCTGTCCTCTCCATGGAGGTACTGCTTGGTAGTTCAGAATAGTCAGAATACAGCAAGACTTCATGTTGTTTGTAGAAAAATTACTCACCTTAGTAATGTTGTTTCTTCTAATGGAGTCTTGCTGTATTCTGACCCCCCCCCGCCTCCCCTCTCAGAACCTGGGTTTTGGGATGTGGGTGGGCAGGAACAGTGTTGGCACCCTAGAGGTGCCCCCCTTTCTCACCCTCTTATTTTTGGGTATGTGTTGTGTTTTGTTTTTTGGGTTTCCTGACTTGAGTCTTTGCCTTGGAACCAAAAAACCTTTTTATTAGATTTAGTTGCCAGTTGGCTAGTGTAAGTTTACAGTTTCCACACAGGACGCCCAGTGAGTTTAGCTTGTAAAGATCTCATGTTTGGGTTCAAACAACAACAGACAGAGTCTCAACCGAGCTCGAGCTCAGCGTTCCATGCCTTGCATGGAAAGTTAACTCTTTCCTCTCTGGGGCAGTTCAAAGGTTGGCTATCACTGCAATAGTCAGAATACAGCAAGACTCCATTAGAAGAAACAACATTACTAAGGTGAGTATTTTTTTCTTCTGTGACAGTGTCATCCTACTCCTGTTGTTGAATAAAGCCCAGCTGCCATCAAACTCATTGGACGACTCCTGCCTCTCCTTGTTGGGTAAATTCCATCCACCCATACTCATTCAAACCTTGGTGCTCATCACCTCTGCAGTACAGCATCACAAAATCATTGGCGGAGTTGGCAGGATAAGATAATTATTTGTTGAGGAGTCCAAAGCCAGAGTTTCCTAGAGTAAGATGCCATTGGAGCTGGGTGGTAGCAGTGGGTTGTCTGTAAGAGACTGTGAGGCTGATTGGAGGAGAAAGAGATGAATGTGAGATATACCTCCGCCACCATTAACTATGCCTTACTACTTTAGGGCACCATGGCTTCCACAATTCTCAGGAGAAAGAGATGGGACAGAACCAGCAATTTAGGGAGTTTTGTTCTAAAATGTAGACAATGTTCAGACTGTACCAGATCCCAGAGCGGCAAAAGTCAAAATCCTGATTGGGCAGCCCCTCGAGAGGTACATCCCGGCCAGGTGGAGCGAAGACTACCACTGAAAAGATTCTGCAGAGGTTGCAGCAGATTTTGATACCTGTAGCGATATCAGATCTTAAAATGAAATTCTTCTCCCTGCACTCAGAGGCCCCAGGAAACCCTTTGGGAATGCGCCTAAATCTACAAGAATTGTTGAGGGCAATTGAGAGAGCACATGCTGAAGAAGTCCGAGATGCGGACCACGATTAATTGAAAATTCATAAAAGGTGCACAGCAAAGTTTTGAGGAGAGAGCTCAGGATATTGCACGCCAAGACCCCAAGGCAGATTTCCTTGTTTTTAAGAGAAGGCAATCAAGATATTATGCTCAGAACAACCAGGAGAAGAGATCACAACTTATCCTCAGATTATGACGTCACTTGGACCTATGTGGCCAGGATATCCGATGGAAGGATGGACTAGTTAGGACTCGTGGAGAAGAGGACCTTGGCATGAGGAACTGCTCTTGGAGAGGTCGAAGTATGATAGAGAACTGACGGGTTACTCAAGTTATCATCCAGACCATGGTCAAGTGTACAGTCAAATAGCACAGGCACCAACCCATTTTGTTCAGTCCAACTCTTATTTAAACTCTGAATTGGCAGAACAAAATTGCTGCCCTGACCGTAAGATAACGGAGGTCTGTCAGGAAGTGCAGGGCCTGAAGGAAGGTTGTCGGAGAGAGATGCTCCACAGCCAGGCTGAGAGAGAGAGAGAAGGGCCTATGACCACCCAGCCCATCCTAGAAGAGGTGAAGGAAGATGCCCAATGGATCATTTTGATAGCCAAGGAAGACCAATCTGTCATAGGTGCGGCATCAGTGGTCACATACAGCAACAATGCAATCAGCCTTCTGACACTACTATGAAGTTAAACAGTAATTCTTCAGGGATGAGGGCCAGTTCCCAAAGGACAGGCGACCAGGTCCAACTGCCTCAATAGACCAGTCTTGCTTCATCGGCAAGAGCCCGACTGGGCTCGTTAAGGTGGATGGAGTAGAACTGAAGGTATTACTAGATACAGGGTGCTAAGTCACCACAATGCAGGGCAGTATTTCCAATATATTGATGCCCAAAGATTTCAAACCACTTCCAAGGTCATGGATCAAACATATAGCTAGTATTGGAGCAAGTACCTTATCTGGGCTATCGTGAGGCCAATATCCAGTTGGGGAAGAATACACAAGACCAGCAGGGTTCATTATCAGTGATACGAAAGCGATAATCTGCCACCGCTGATTCTGGGCATGAATTTCTTCAGAACTGTTTTGAAGACTTGGTCCAGAATCTCCAACAGAAGATCAAACAGTCACGTCTGGTTGACAAGCATGCCTGCAACAGACCAATCACCTCCTACAATGCCACCAATGGTTTGCCAGTGCTGATGGTGAGATCGGTAAGGTCCATGTGACAGATGCCAAGCCAGTGACGTTAAAGCCAGGAACAGAGACCACACTGTGGTGCAAGGCTAAGGTGGGCCCGAGAGGTCAAGATTATGATGCCTTGGTGGAGCCATATCCTAGTGGGAAGGAGGAACCCATAATAGTGGCTCGGAGTGTTGTTACCGTGACTAAAGTGAGAATTCCTGTTAGAGTGCTGAATTGTGGAAAATATGAAGTGCAACTCTACCACAACCAGCCAGTTGCCCAGCTGCATACAGTATGCCTCCAGGATATTGTCAAGGCAAAGGAAGAGACTGGAGTGTCTGAAGAACTACAGGTCGTACAAAGAAGGAAAGTGAGAAATTCTGGTAGCCCTGCTATGCCAGATTGGATTAAAGAGATTAACTTGGGTAACCCGAAACCACTGAAGAGCAAAAGGCAGATGTACTTCAGGTAGTCATGGAGCATGAAGAAGCTTTCAGCAAGTATCCGCTGGACTTCCAACTGGCTTGCAATATGCAACATCATATTTGTACTAATCAGCATCCTCCAATCAGAGAACAATTCAGGCCGATCCCGCCAGCAATGTTTCAGCCAGTTAAAGAGATGATCAAGGAGGTGAAGGAGGCTAAAGAGATCAGAGATCACAGATCCTATTGTGCTGGTAAAAAAAAAAGATGGCAAAATTAGATTTTGAGTTGATTACAGAAAAATAAATATCATCACCCACAAAGATGCTTACCCCTTGCCCAGAATTGAGGATTTGCTCACAGCTCTCCAATCCGCTGCTATGGTTTCTACCCTAGACCTAACCAGTGGGTATTGGCAAGTCCCTATGGCACCTGAGGATCAGGAGAAGACAGCTTTCATTGTCCCCATGAGTCTTTTTGAATTTACCAGGATGTCTTTTGGGCTCTAATGCTCCTGGAACCTTTCAAAGACTGGTCGAGCATTGTCTGGGGAGCTGAAATTTCGATATCCTGTTGCTATACCTGGATGACAGCATCATATACTATCATACCCACACGACTGAACCAATATGGTTTTAAAATAAAACCATCCAAATGTCATCTATTACAGTCAGACGTAAACTATTTGGGACATACAGTTTCCTTAGAAGTAGTGTCACCAGATCTGGAAAAGATAAAATTCATACAAGATCGGCCTGTTCCCATCACTGTTAGGGACATCAGAAAATTCCAGGGCTTTGTGTGGTACTGCAGGCGATTTGTAAAGGACTTTTCCAAAATTGCTTTGCCTTTGCATGAACTGTTGAGAGGATCAATGGAAGGTCAGAGCCCTAAAAACCTTCCTGTCAAGTGGGCAATTGAGCAACAAGAGGCCTTTGACAAACTGAGAAAGATACTGACTGAAGCTCCAATCCTGGCCTATCCTGACTACACAAAACCCTTCCTTCTGTATATAGATGCCAGCAATAAGGATTGGGTGTGGTGCTGCAGGAGCAAGATGGTGTTGAATGGGTCATAGCCTATGCATGCCACGGACTGAGAGGCTCACAGCAGAATGATGCCCACTACAGCTTCATAAACTAGAATTCTTGGCATTGGTATGGGCCGTCACCAAAACATTCTGTCACTAACTGGCTGCCACCCCTTTTACAGTTTTCACTGACAACAGTTCTTTAGCACACTTGAATACAGCAAGGCTAGAAGCGCTTGAGCAGAGGTGGGCCTTCAGGTTAACAAATTACCAATTCTCCCTCAAGTATCGCTCCGGCAAAGCAAATGCCAATGTAGAAGCGTTATCCTGAGTACCTGAACAGGTTGAAACAGAAACAGATGATACTTCCTTAGAAAATGTATGTATAAGTATAGCGCAGTGGGTTAAGACTCTGAGCTGCAGATCTGGAGACCTGGGTTTGAACCCCACAGCCACCTAGATGCATACTGTATGATCTTGAGCAAGTCACTTAACTATCTTGTGCTCCCAGGTTGCTTCTGGAAATAAGTTTCGGCTTAGTGTGCTACTCCTGGTTAAACAATGTTCCCTTTCCCTTTACTTAGAAAATGTGGACATGCCACCTTTCCTCCAGGTACCAGTGGAAATTGTGCAAGCCTGTTACCAAATCTCTCCAGAAATGAGCGTTGAGAGCAGAACCAAACCAACTGACACATTTGCAGAACAGAAATGCTTGTAGGTTCAACTTCAGGATCAAGATCCATTGTCAAACAAGTCAAAACCCTCATTTTAAAACAACAGAGTCTTGCCCCACAAGAACAAGAGAAAACTTGACCCTGAAGTAATAAAACTGTGGAGGCACAGAACCTGCCTGATGTAGAAGACTCTCGCTTGTCAAATGTAGCTAGACCCCACTACCCACTGCGAATTGACTCAAATAATTGGTCCTAAAGCTAGTGCACCAGTGGTACTGGAGGCATACCATGACCATTCAGGTCATTTTGGTCATAAAAAGACAGAAGCTGTCATTAGGAGAAGGTTCTACTGGATTGGAATGAGAACTGACATTATGAAATGGTACGAGGAGTGCCCAGCCTGTAGCCTTAAACGTAAAGAGAAAGGTGACCAGAGCTTCTCTTCACCCAATCATCAGTAGCACACCATTGGAGTTAGTTGCCTTGGATTATTTGAAGTTAGAACCAAGCACAAGTAGACATGTGTATATCCTCACAATGGTTGATCACTTCTCCAAATTTGTGGTTACTAGTGCAGTCAAGGATCTCTGCTCAGACTACAGCAGAAACGTTCTGAAATGTTTTTAAGCAATATGGCTTCCCAACTAAGATCCCTACAGATCAAGGAACCTCTTTGAGTCCCAGCTCTTCCACAAATGTTGTGCTCTTTATGGAAGTCACAAACTGAAAACCACTGCCTACCACCCTCAAAGCAATGGACTTTGTGAGAGAACCAACCAGACCTCGCTTGAAATGTTACGAGCCTCACCCGAGTACAAATGTTCATATTGGCCAGCTCCTCCATGAACTCACCTATTTGTACAATAACACCAATCACTGCTCTACAGGGTACACTCCTCAGTATTTAATGTTCAGGCACCACAGAAGACTCCCTATGGATTTTGTCTTCGAGGTACTGCCTGACGAAGCAATAGGCAAACAGCCAATCACAGACTGGGTGCAAGAGCATAACCAAAGACTGCAAGAGGCTGGACAAATTGTAGGCAAGTATATGGAACAGGTGTGCCAAAAAACAAAAGGCAAATTATGATGCTAAGGCTAATGCTACACCTTTACAAATAGGCGAGAAAGTAATGTTGAAGCAAACTCAAAAATGAAGCAAGTTGGCTACTAAATGGTAACCTGAACTCTACCGCATTATCGAAATCCCTTATCCAGAGTTACCAGTGTACAAAATTCAGAAACTGGGAGTGCTACCAAATTGTAACCATTATCTTTGAAAGCCTGCACTTTTAGAAACGCTGCTCCAGATGTAGCCAAAAGAAACTCTATGCCCAAGGAGAGGAAGGAGTCCCAAAAGGATGGAATGTTGGGACTGGAATCACCAACAAATTGGTGTATTGAGCCTTGGATTCGCACTTCCAATGTAAACTCCTTTCACCGTCCAGTCATTATATCTACAGTGAATCCTGAGCTTCCAGATTTCCAAGAACCAGAATGCATTTCCCCAGAACCATAGGTTTCCAACCCCGTAGATCCCAAAGGTCTAATGCTGGTATCCCTCCTAGGAGATACATAATGGAAGCCATTCTAGTTGAACCTTCCTTTTATAGATAGTTCCGATAAGAATAACTAGAAGACACGGTCTCTTAATTAAATAAGAACGTTTCTACTAGAAGTTATAGCAACAAGTAAGAACGTTATAGCTGTTTTGAGGGCGTTTTAACTAAAGTAAGATTACATAGAGATTTAAGTAGAACGTTAAAGAGTTAAGAAATGTTATAAAAACCAATAGAAGTAATAGTTAAGAAATGTTTTTTTAGCATGTTAAGAGGGACTACATTGGGATATGTATTTATAGATGAGTCCGAATCTGTAGTGCTCCAAAGTATGGGGGCACCACAGATATAGTGGGGTTTATTAATTAAATAAAGTGCCCGGGTCCCCATTGTGTTGTGGGGCAGTATTTGGGTAGGTCCTGGGGCTCCTTGCAGTGTATTTTCCTCCCATAAGCACTAGGCAGGGCAGTATCCTTAAATAAAAAATTAAAGTTCTTCTTTTCCTGCTGCTGCCTGCTCTGCTCCATTTCAATCTCCCTCCCAGAACAGGCAGCATGAGAGTGGGCACCCACGCACTGGGACTGCTGTTCCTGGTGTCGGCATGGTGCCCATCTAAAAATTGCCACTTGACAGTGGCATGGGCTCGAGGTTTGAGAATGAGAACCCCGAGCATCCATTTGAAGAGGCAACCATTTTGGGGAGATCAGGCTGGTGTCGAGAGGAGGAGGATGCCAGAAACCACAGAGGGAAGAAAGGGCTTACCTGAGGGGTGGAGGCCATGCCCTAGGTTGTCTGGGCACCTCGGCTCCTGATCCACCAGTGAAGAAAACTACTGCTGTTAGTCCAGTCCTGTTTGGTGGCAACTTGTGCGGCGGTCCATGGAGGAAGACCCTGCTCCTGTCCGTCCAGATTTTGTTATTTTATTTGTGCCCCACTGCTCCCATATTCCAGTCCCTCGTTGGCGGCATTGCCAAAACCATGTCGCAATCAAGGAAGAGGTCATCAGCCTTCCAGAGGCCCCCTGCCATCTGCTGTATTGCCTGTTGTTCCTGCTGTGGCTTTCCCTCCCTCTTGCAAGAACACCTTCCGCCCCCCTCTACTGGACCTTCACCCCGGGCAGTGAGTCAGCGGGCACGGAGAAGAGTGCTGGTCATCTGAATATTAAAAAACTTTTAATTGTTTTTAGTGCTGGGAGTGCTAGGGAGGGTGGGCTTGGAGACCAGACTGAATTGAAATAATTTAATTCAGGGTGCGGTGACGCCATGGGGAGGAGCCCAGCAAGACAGGCCGATAGGGAAGTTATAAATATTCATGGAGGGTGGAGTAAAGGCAGGGCAGCCCAGATAACTGACAGCAAGACCTTGGTCAGGCCTAAGGATTTAAAGGGCAACACTAGGCCCAAGACTAAAAAGGGCAAATCCAGGCCCCATAGTGGTGTAAAGGGCCCAGCAAGACAGGCCCATAGTATAAAGGGACCCAGCAGGCAAGTCCCACCACGCTGAATAAAGGGCCCAGCAGCATAGGCCCGGCAGCCTTTAGGGGACAATGTTCAAGGCCCTAGATAAAAGAAGCCCAGCAGTTAAAAGAGCAAGGAAGGCCCAGGGGAAAGAATGGCATTTAGCCCAGGGTTTTCAGGGTAGTTTGGTCCCAGTATAAGTAGGGTCCAGAGTACTACAGGCCCAGGCTTTAAAGGGTACCATAGGCCCAAAGCTTAGGAGGGCTCCACCAGTACATTACATTTGACAAGGGTTAGTGGAGGAAAGGTGCTTAGCATACAACTACCATCTGGTGACTGTCAGTTGATGAAATGTGTATCATTTACCAGGATTTGAACTGTTGTGTCATTGCAAAGTATCAAGACTGTGTTGTTACTGGGACTCTGGTTATTTGCCCCTGTTCCTGGCAAATTGCCCCTGCAACGAACAATTACCTTGGTGCAATGTGGAAGTGTATCTGCCAGCTTTATTACTGCCAACTTATGTGTATGGACTCAATCTTCTGCTGCAATACCACTCTACGATGTTGCCTGCCATTCTACCTCTACTGAATCAATCTCTATCCAGAGGAAGATGTCCTTCAACATCTTTTGTCCCCAGAAGGTGTCTGTCCAGAAGAACTTTATTTATTGTGATATTCAGAAAGACCTTTGAGTCAGAGACTCATTTACAAAGGTTCCACGTCATACATAAATTGAACAGGGATGGGACTTATGATACAGAGAATATAGTACATAACAAAGTAACAATTATATTCAAAAAACAGGTTACATGTTGTTTCATGGAGGTTTAACAGAGATTTAGGTACTTTAGCACAGCCAGGGGGAAGGAAAAGACAGAGAGACTCTGTAGGAGGCTGATTGTCATGTTACGTAAATGCATTATTTTTGTACATTGACCTATACTAAATTGATTGTTTGAAAGGAGGCAGTGGCAGATGAGGTATCAAGGGCAGTCACATAAATTTGAAGCCTGCAGGTATTCCCTTAGCTTTGATTTGTATGGGCCCAGCCTTATTTCATCAGTTATATGGATAGGGAGGAGTTTGTCCAGGAAGGGCCTGAAACTGAAAGTCGTTGGTAGTATAGGAGGTCCGCCATGGGGTACTTATAGTAGCCGCTTGCTTGTGCTACGGGTTGTTTTGCCAGGTGGAGTTGGGTGGATAATTTGGTGCAGGAGGGTGGAGTGAGGCCGAGTAGTACCTTTTGGTCATAAGGCAGGTGTGGTACCTGGATTCTGCTATCCAGGTTTAGCCAGTTTGTGCTGCTGTAGAGGGAGCAGGAGTGAGTGAAACGATCACATCCTAGGATGAGGCGGCAGGCTTTGTTGAGCACAAGCCGGAGTTTACTTAGGGTTGTGGGGCGCGCACTGTATAATAGGGATGCCGAGTCTAGCAGGAGAGGACCGAGAGTTTACGGTAAGCTGTAGTGCTTCAGGGTGAGGCAGTGTTTGTACCGTAGAGTACATCAAGTCTGGAACTAAGAGCGGTTGTTAGGTGTAGGATATGTTGATTAAAGCTGAGGGCAGGGTCTAGTGTGATCCCTAAGTATTTAAAGTTGTATACTTGTTCTGGGGGTCTGATTTGTAGTGAGAAATTTGGGGCACAGGTTTGAGTGGGTTCCGAGGTGAGCGAATATCATGACTTTAGTCTTATTATAGTTGATAATAAGACGCTGGGTGGTGAGCCAGTCTTGATTTCATGGAAGGAGTGCTGGAGGGTTTGGTGGAGTTTAAGGGGCCGGGTCGAGGCAACAGGACTGTGTCATCCGTGTAAAGGAGCAGATTTCCAGGGCATGCGGATGGGAGGGAGTTGAGGTAATGCTGAAAAGTAGGGGGTCAAGTATGGAGCCCTGTGGGACACTGGATCAGATAGGGAGGCGAGGTGATAGGACAGAGCCTACCTTGACTGACTGCATTCTATCAGAGAGATAACTGGAGAACCATTTTAGGATATCATCGGAGAAACCCATGTTAGCCAGGGTGTTTAGTAGGAGGGCATGGTTTACTGTGTCAAATGCTTTAGATAGGTCCACGAAGATGGCACCCGTGAGGTGGCCGTGGTCCAGGGCTGAGTGGACATGTGAGGTAAATTCAAGGAGGGCGGTAGTGGTGCTGTGGCCCTTACGAAAACCATGTTGTTGTCTGGATAGGCGGTTATATTTATTTAGGTGTTCAGTGAGTTGGTCGGCGACTATGTGTTCTAGTGCCTTTGACAGTGAGGGTAGGATAGAGATGGGGCGGTAGTTATCTGTGGAAGTTCGGTCACCACTTTTATGGATAGGTGTGATATAGGCTGATTTCCAGTGGGTGGGGAATTTCCCCTGGCAGAGGGAGCGATTGAGAATGTGGTGAGAGGGGTCAGAACTTCCTGGAGGTGAGGCGGAAGTCTATGGTCTAGGGAGTCGTGGCTGTAGTGGTTTTTGTTTAAAGCTTTAGTAAGATAGAGTTTAGCAGTCTCGGTGTAACGACTCATAGGTAGAAAGGCAACCGCAAGTGGGGGTGGGGATGATGCAGTCCGGCAGGGGGTCAAGAAGTTTGTGGGCAACACATGGGAGAGATCCGTGAAAGCGGTATTTAGGCAGTGGCTATGCTGGCAGGGTCGGTGAGAGGCTGCCATCTATGAGAATTTGGTCAGGTGGGAGATTTGGGCCTTTGCCACAGAGTTCCTTTATGTTCTCCCAGAACTTGCGCCCATTTCCCAAGGCGGAGGTTAAGGCAGTTTTGTAATGGTTTGCCTTGGCGGTGCAAATGGCCCAGGTGCACTTGTTTCAGGCCTCCCGATAGCGTTGCCTGTCCTGGGGCCGTCGGGTCTCATTGGCCAGATGCCAAAGGGCGTCACGCTGACGTAGTAGGTCTTGGAGGTGGTCTGAGAACCATGGGCATTATTCCCTTGGTCATAGATTTGGCGAAAGGGGCAAACTTGTTCACAGGCTGAGTTAAAGATGTTGACAAACAGTTCGAGTGCATGGTCAGGGTCGAGGTATTTGTAAGTGATGTCCAGTCCCAATCTCGGAGGTGGGCCTTGAGAAGGGGTAATTTGCCGGGCCCTAATTTACGTAGTGTATTTATTTTGGTGCGGTATTGAGGAGGTACCAGACCAGTTACAGAGTACTGGTGAGTGGTCACTTAGGGTGTCAGGAGAACTTTGGTGCTTGTTATTTTGTGGGGCGGTTAGTAAAACAAGGTCTAGAAGGGTAGATGTTCCCGTATGGGTGTGTAGACGGGTGGGTGTTTTGATGACCTGGGTGAGATCAAGGGCAGCAGCTTCATTGATGTAGGCGAGCTGTTTTAGCCAGCCAGTTTATGTTGAAATCCCCACTAGTATTTTTCTTGTTTTGGGGTAGGTGGCGAGGTAGGACATGATAGCTTGGAAGGCTAGCTCTGGTCTCTGGGGGACATAGGCCGTGGTAAGGAGGAGGGAAGTAGACCTACCAAGAGTAATTTTAGGGTGAGGGCCTGTGCCCTGGGGTTAGTACGGGCAGGGGAGAAAGTGGCCATTGAGGGAGTCCTTGAGGTATCGTGCACAGCCACCCTCGCTTTTCCCATCGGTCAGCGCCGATAGAGGCAGTATCCAGGGAGGTTAACTGCCGAGTCAGGATAGAGGGGAGAGCCAGGTTTCAGTCAGCGATGATGTCTGGGTTGTTCTGGGTACCCAGCCCTGAAAGGAATCCCATTTTTTGCAGGCTGCAAATGTTTAGTGAGGCAATGCACAGGCCATTTCCATGGGATGGGTGGGATGGAGCGGCAAATTGGGGACCAGGATTTGGGTGGACATTTCCTGTCAGCAGAAGAAAGAATGAGAGACCTGAGTCGGTTGTGGCTTGTTGAGTAGCAGGTCTTCTGCATTTATGCTGTGCGGCTGATGGTGGGTATCGGTAGTTTCAGGGTAAGGGTGGCAGATAGGAGGAGTAAGCGGGGGTGGGGTTTGTTGTATTGGGATGTGGAAGGGAGGTTGGCAGGAGAACAGGGGCTCCACAGGGTAGCTTGTCGTGGGGATGACATCCAGGGGTGTGGGTTCAGCGTCTATATATGAGATGTAGGGGGAGCTTGTATGGGCTGGTAGTGCAGGTGCCGTGGGGGTGGGGCAGGGCTGGGAGTGCCAGCCAGGTATGCTGACAGAGGGTTTCAATATTATGCCCCTGTTTCATGTTATGAGTAGGGGGCGTAGGTGCCTGCATAAATTGCAGGAGTAGGGCGATGAAAGTAAGTGGGAGCATGATTGGGTTGAAAAACGTGAGTAAGAGTATGTGACAGGGCTGGCGAGAAAGGCAGAAATAAGGAAAAGAGTGAAAAAGGTGAAAGGCCTCAGTGGTGAAAAAGATAAGCTGCAGATGGGAAAGTTTTGACAACGTTCTTGTCGTCTGCCAGGTTGAATACGCCAAAGCCCCATGCAAGTCACACCTGCTTTCTTGTTTTCCTCAGTTCGAAGCCGAGTACGCTGAAGCCCAGTGTGCATTGCTTGTGCTGTTTCATTATTGTCTCATGGTTCCTGATCTGGATGTCCTGAAGTTGGCTGCCTTCTGAAGAGTGTGCTCATCCTGGAGAACCTTGTTTACGTCCCCTGGTTGTTCGCCGCAAGTTGAGTCCGTTGAAGCCCAGTGTTGGTCATGTCCGCCGGTTTATTATTATGTTCCTGTTTCCTGTGTTGACACTTCAGGATCATCCATCTTCACCTTGACTTCTTCTGGTTCCTGGTTGCATCGGAATTTCCTCAGCATCGTCCAATCCTTGGTAATCCTGCAGTGGGTTCATCACCAAAGAATCTGCATTCTCCTTCACATCCTTGGTGGCCCCAAAGTGGGTTTTGGCCGAGGAACCTTCTACAGCTAGTTTGATTCTGATCGCCCTCCAGTGAACCTATTTCACTTGTTCTATTATACCAGCAGCATCAGAGGCAGTGGGTTTTATGCCAAGAAACACATGGACTATCTAAAAAACCTCTCACCACCTCAGTGGCCTTAGCTAGGTCCATACTGGGACAATAATCTTAGTGTCACAGGAAATTCCATTTATCTTCATCTTTCTGTAGCTACCAACTCTACTTGATACTGTACATGTAGACTTCAACTGCAATTGGACTCTGGTGTGTCTTTGAATGTATATTGATGTAATTGACCCAAGCCAGTGGTGGTAAGGTCTTCCAATGGGTAGTTATTGTACCATGATACTATAGGGAACACTAAGGGTAAACATAGAGTATAGTGGCACTAGACCGAGGTGCACCTCAGAAATCTTTCAGAATCCTAATCTAGTAACCTGAATTAGTAAGCTGATTTAGTTACCTGATCTACTTACCTGGTTTTGTGAAAAGCTGTCTGCTTATGAGTTTTATGTTATCCCTTCTGTGACCATGTCATCCTACTCCTGTTGTTGAATAAAGCCCAGCGGGCATCAAACTCATTGGATGACTCCTGCCTCTCCTTGTTGGGTAAATTCCATCCACCCATACTCATTCGAACTTTGGTGCTCATCATCTCTGCAGTAGCAGCATTACACTTACATTACCCAGAATTCCATCTGGAAGTAGTGAGGTCTCTGCGTTCTCTTTCAGGCTGAAGGCAATCTTTTCCATCTGATAGATTTTGTTAACAGTAACCCTCCAAGGTCTAGATCTATTTGTTGGGGGGAAAGCCATTTCCACGTGATGCACTTTTTAGCTGCAACAAGCATGATGCCAAACAGGCACTTAATATTTCTGTCCAACAGTCCCTTTGGGTAAAGGTAAAATAGGAGACCTGAGGTCTCAGTCTGACTGGAGTGGGGAGAACCTTGGAGATGGCCTGTTCCAGGTCTGCTATAAAGGGATGGAGGCTGGGGCAAGTCCACATAATTTGTTACTGTACTGCAAATGTCTCCGTGCAGTTCTCCAGCATGCTGTGTTATGCCCCCCCCCCCCACATATCTGGCAGTCACTGTTGGCATTTGAAAGTAGCAGTTGAGTTGCTTCCATGAGTAGTCCTGCCAGACACGCAACAAGGTTATCCTACTGGCTTCATAGGGCCGATGCTTTTGTGCGATCTCTTATTTTTAGGGGTCTGGCTGTATGGGAATGTTGCACTTGGAGGTATTTTTTATTTTTTTATTTAAAATTGGTGACCGGGAAAAGCACACTGAGCTGAGGCTCATTTCCAAGTGCGACCTGGGTACAAGGTGTACACAGAAAGTACGCAGAGAGGTACAACAATTTCTTAATTACAGACGTTAAGTACAAACAGCAGGGTCCTTACACAGGGGTATGCAGAACAGTGCAACTAATTACTGTTTGACTTGAATTTCAGTATCCTGGACAGGTCATGTCTAAAATTGAGAAAATAGCAAAACTCAGAAGAAAGTATATACAGCATTTATGAACTGGTATCACAATAGAGTGAACTAGCACCAAGATTGGACAGTAAATTAGCAGTGTGAAATGTGGGGCTGACTGGTGCAGAATATTGACCAGCAGCGGCCACCCATGGTAAGCTAGGCAATGAAAGAAATTCCTTCTCTCTGGTCCAAATTGCTGTTGCAACTCCTCAAATGATTTTAGGATGTCCCCTGAACACAACTGGCTAAGGTTTACTAGATTTCTCCACTGCTAGTCCCGATATGCGGATCCATGCTACAACCATGAAATCCTCTAGCTGTGCCAAAGGACATACCCATATCAACTGGTGGGATCAGACCTATGTCCTTCACCATCTCCTGCCACACCTCCTCACCCCACGAATCCTGAGATTCTCATCCATTTGCACCCCTAGTCTGGCATCTGTGCCAAAGATGTAACAGGCCAAGTCCCGGGGCAGAAGGTCTGTGACTGTCTCCATTGCTAGCCATTGTGGGCAACTTTCTCTTGTGTGTCAATAAAGAGTATTCTCAGTTGTGCTGTTGTATAGTGTAACCTAAGATATGGTGCTTAGGCCACCTTGATCTCTGAGTTGCATCAGGATTTAAAACTGGAGTCTGGGTCATTTCCTTGCCATACATAATGGGAGATGGCAACCTGCCATTGTCTCCAGTCTGAAGGTGTGACTGGTATTGTTACATTCTGGAGAATGTATAGGAATTGGGGCAGGACTAACATCCTGACTGAGTCTACTCCTCTAATTAGGCTAAATGGTGAAGTATTCCCATGTTGGAGGTCAGCCGTCAGCTGTCTGGACAGCGGGCCATATTTAGCCAAAGTAGAGTTGATCCAACTGTAAGGAAGCTTAATCCTCAGTACTTTATCTCACTGAGAGCCCAGCAAAATGGAAATTACTATTTCAGTGCTGGTGTCGGAATACAGTAGATGGGGAGAGCTTCAGCTTTTAGTCATCGTCACATCTTTGCTTTCCTATGGTCATCCCAAAATCCCATCTCTACAGACAACAGTATGCCAAGAACCCAGCTACTTTTCTACTTATCCATACCACAAAGTGGGACCCCAGTATCACTCCTGTCTGCCGAAACCTCGTTTTGCTCCATGGGAGAAAACATTGTGCTTGTTTAAAAGGGGACTGAAAACTTATCTGTTTGAACTGGCTTTTATAACATGAGTTTGTTTAATATACAGAATGGAATTTGTATTTATATTGATTTTATTATGTGTTTCGTGATTTTTAAAAATTGTTAGGCTTGTGATTTTATTATACAGCGCTCAGAGTCTCAGGAATTGGGCACTTCATAAAGCAAATTATCTATCTACAGTATCTATCTATCTACCGATCACATTAGAAGGTAACCATGGTTACCCAGATTCAGTGCAACCCCCAAGCTGCTCAAGACAGCCTGCAGTAAATATCCTGCTTTTATTTTTTCTTCTTCCTATGACTTAAAAAAATTAAAATGGCAGTCTCAAGAGGAAACCTCAACAACACTCAGACAAGACTTATCTGGGAAGCCAAATTCATGAGACATTTTGGAACAGATATACATGGGCTGAACAAAAATGTAGACTTCCTGACACATTACCAGGTCTCAAACTGAGTTTTGATAGTTCCACTGCAGCTCTGGGCCCTACCATATCCTACGTTCTGAGAAGTCTGCAAACTTGAGCAGACTAGATAATCTGTAAGGCCTTTTTCTGCGGATTGTTTTTCTGTGTTCATATATTCATACCATTTGCAGCATTTTCTAAGATCCCCTCTGTTGTTGAGACATAATGGACTATAGGAACCATTGATTCAGACAAAGTTTAATCAACTTTCTGAACTGCCAGCCTCTCACATCTTGCATGCTTAATTAAATGTTTTCAGGAATTGCTTCTCCTTTTCTTATGGTACAGCTTTGCTGCAGTGCACCATTTACATGTCTGATTTCTCACCTTTTAAGTGACATCAGGCCTAGCTCCTGGTAGTCACCTCTTTTTTTTTTTTTTCATGAAATGGGCTTCAGAATCCTAGCAACACCAATGGTCTAAACACATCACCCAATGTTGGAATTACACTTTATGAGCTTTGGGAGCAAGAGGGACTCATAGGGCATTATCTTTAAATTGAGCCCCCTTCCTATTATATGTCAGTGGCAATGATGTGTGAGCTACTGGGACTCACTTCAGAGCTAGGAAGATGGAGCCCTGGCAAGCATCCCTGTAATTCCAACAGTGATTTCATCATCTGACAATGCACTGATCTCTGGAATACAGACAGTTCGTAACAAACCTGCCTTAATCTATTTAGCAATAATGTAGCTAAATGAAAATAAAAACTTTTTCCATTAAAATAACATTTTTTCTGCTTTTTTTAAACACAATTCAAAGGCACTCGGCTTGTGCTACTAAACTCACACATCCTACCTAGCAACAACCTAACTACAGGAAAAGGAAACCTTTTACATCAAGAAACAAATTCTATTTTATAAGCACAATATCTCACCCAGGGCATGGGTTTCTGATAATTAATGCACTTCCTGGTGCATTGAAAGTCACTCAGCCATTGGCCTTATACCTCCCAGTTCTTCCAGGGCGTGCATTAATTCTCTAGAAATGAATGCCGTATTGTAGGTTATTGCTTATGTCTTTAATTGCTTCCTCTACACCTTGCAATATATGATCTTCAGACTCTTGTATATATTCTGAAATGCCAGTTAATTTTCTACACCTGATGAAGGGACATTGGATGTCTCAAGCTTGCTAAAAACAATTCTTTAGTTCATCTAGTAAAATAATATGTCTCGGTCTGACAAAAATAGCATGTGCTGAATTCAAAAGGGTCCTTAGTTTCATAAATGAACTGAAATGTGACTTAGTCTGCCCACCAATGAGAGGTGACCCTTAAAGTATTATGAGGGTATGCATGATTTTGTATTTCTTTGAAACCTTGCTTTGTTGCCAGTGCCTTTTGGGTAACTGTGCATCAGTGCTTTTGTGTGGAGGTTCTTTGTCTTTTAGTTTACTTTTCTTATTTTGTGCCCACCAAATGGGAAGAACACCCTCCCCCTCAGCTAGTGGTCAAACAGGAATTCAGCGTGTTTGCGTTCATTTGCATCACCAGGTAAGAAAAAGGTTTGTCTCCCATACGATGCACAGGGTAATGCCAAACTTCACCCAACAACTAACACACCAAAATCTGGCCAATGGAAAATCATGTACACAAATGCTCACAGCCTGGGAAATAAGATCCCAGACCTGCAGGCAATAATGTCAGAGGCTAAACTGGACATAATAGCAATTAGTGAGACGTGGTTTACCAGTAACCACACTTGGGAGACTTCAGTACCTGGCTATGTATTGTTCAGAAGAGACCGAGGTAAAAAGGGGAGGAGGGTCTGTATGTTAATGAAAATATCAAAGCTACAGAAATTCAGAATACACATAAGGAGCCAGAAGAACTGGGGTCACCCTGAAACAGGAAATGGGACAGCTATAAGAACTGGGGTTGTCTATAGGCCCCAGACCAGAGGGAGGACATAGACACATTACTGTTAGAAGATATACAAAACATGACAGCTAAAGGGAGGTTCTGATAATGGGAGACTTCAACATGCCAGATACAGATTGGTCAATACCAGCAGGAACATCTGCCAGAACTAGACTCATAGTGGATTCCCTGCAGGGAGGGCCTCAAACAACTGGTACAGCAACCCACAAGAGACAGGGCTATCCTAGATCTAGTACTGACTAACAAAGAAGGATCACAGATCTCCAGGTAGAAGGTCACCTGGGGCCAGTGACCATCACATGGTATGGTTCAATTTGGCTACTACATCTAAATCATCCCATTCCAAGGCAAAAATATGGGACTTCAGAGGAGCTGACTTTGATAAGATGGCCAACAGAGTTAAGCTAGCCCTGGCAAAAGAAACACAGGTGAGGAGGTACAGGCAAAGTGGCAAACATTAAGGATACAATACTTAAGCAACATCCCATTGTGTTAGACAGAAAAGGAAGTGCAAAGAAGAAGGAAACCACTTTGGTTCTCAAATACAGTAGCAGAAAGGTCAGAGCCAAAAGGCTGGCCTTCAGGGAAATATAAGGAACACAGCAGGATGAAGATCGAGGCATACCAAACTGCCCTAAGGAAGCAGGTAAGGCAGTAAGGCAGGCAAAGTCCCAAACTGAGGAAACACTAGCACGAACAGTAAAGAAGGTAACAAGACTTTCTATAGATACATTAGTGAAAGGAGAAAGTCCAGAGGGGGTATTGCTGTTTAATGGAGAAAAGGGAGCATGTGAGAGGAGGACCCTGTAAAGGCATCTATCCTAAATAGATACTTTGCTCAGTATTTACTGAAGAGAAGGTAGGGCAGGGCCCACAGCTCAGCATCATGGACACAGGGGAGGGAGGTGCACTACCCTTCACAAAAGAAAGGGTCCTACAAGAGCTACAAGCTCAGGGTGGATAAGGCAATGGGACCTGATGGCATACATCCCAGGGTACTTAAGGAGCTAAAGGAGGAACTAGCAGAGCCATTAGCAGAATTGTTTAGTGAGTCTCTGAGCACAGGAGAGGTCCCAGAAGACTGGAGAAGGGCTTATGTGATCCCGCTCCACAAGAGTGGTAGCAGGGAGGAGGTGGGGAACTACAGACCGGTCAGTCTTACCTCAGTAGTGGGCAAGATTATGGAGGCACTCCTTAAGGAAAGGATAGTGCAACACCTGGAACTATAGGGACAGGATCCAAGACAGCATGGGTTTACAAAAGAAAGGTCCTGTCAAACTAACTCATAGATTTTGACTGGGTAACCAGAGTGGTGGACCAAAGGGAGCAGTTGATGTCGCCTACCTTGACTTCAGCAAAGCTTTTGACACTGTTCCACATGAAGATTGATAAATAAGCTAGTAGGCTCGGGTGGGTCAGAAGTTGGTCAACTGGGTGGCAAACTGGTTGACTGGCAGAAAACAGAGAGTGGTGGTAAATGGTATACAGTCAGAAGAGATGCAAGTCACAAGTGGGGTACCTAGGATCAGTCCTGGGCCAGTCCTATTCAACATCTTCATTAGTGACCCGCAGATGGACTAGAGGGTAGCTTGTCTGTTTGCAGATGACACCAAGATCTGCAACAGAGTAGATGATCCAGATGGGGTGGGCAGAATGAGAAGAGATCTGGATAAACTAGCAAAATGGTCAGAAGAGTGGCAACTGGGATTTAATGCAAAGAAGTGCAAAATCATGCACATAGGGAAGAGAAACCCTGAAGCCACTTATAGGCTGGGAGGAGTTGCTAGCAGTCACAAAGGAAGAAAGAGACTTGGGCATCATCATCACTGATGACCTAAAATCATCCAAGCAGACCCTCTAAAGCAGTAGGTAAGGCTAGGGGGTGTTAGGGTGTATTAGTAGGGGTATCACAAGTCGTAAGAGGAGGTAATAATCCCTCTGTACAAGACATTGGTTAGGCCCCATCTGGAGTACTGCGGCAGTATTGGAGGCCACACCTTCACAAGGACATTAACTAAATTGAGGCAGTCCAGAGAAGGGCAACCAAAATGGTGCAGGACTGCATCAGAAGACATATGAGGACAGATTAACGGAGCTCAATATGTATACCCTTGAGCAAAGGAGGGAGAGAGGTGATATGATCGAGACATTTGAACACCTTAAGGGCATAAACAAGGTGAAAGAGTCTAACATGTTTAAATATAAGAAAATAGCAGGACAAGAGGACACAGCATGAGATTAGAGGGAGGCCGATTAAGGGGAATGTGAAATTCTTTTTCACAGAAAGGGTGGTAGATGCATGGAATAGCTTACCACAAGAAGTGGTGGCTATGAATACAGTGCAGGGCTTCAAACAGGCATGGGATAGGCATAAGGGAGCAATACAAATGACTATGAATAGATAGGTCACTGACAGAGCAAAGGCCGATGGCACATTTATAAGGTAGAAAAAGAAATGGGCAGACTGGATGGGCCTTGCGGTCCTTATCTGCCGTCAGCTTCTATGTTTCTATGTTTCTATGTTTTGTGTGGAGGTTCTTTGTCTTTTTAGTTTACTTTTCTTATTTTGTGCCCACCAAGACCCAAACCTGTAAGACCACATTAGGGCTGGCTTGCTTTCCCCTGGGGTGAGAAACAGACAAGACACACTGATAAGTCCTGTGTAGGATGAAACACGTATCTGTATCTTCTGTTCTCACCCTTTGCTGATTGTGTAAGAGGCCCTTAGGCACCATGTATTCTTCCTTAAAACAGAACCAGCCTAAATGTTAATGTTGATTTAAAGATATATCCCACAATGCTTTGCATATAGTGGTATGTGTAAATTAAGCAACAAGGCATGACAGGGTGTGTGTTATTGTGTAATGACATCACGCCTTGGGCGGTTGAAGCATGAGGCCACAGGCTGCGTGCGTGCAACACCCAAGAAGTGGTGCTATTACACAATAACTCACATCCCTGGAGTGCCTTATTGCTATTATACAATGACTTATTTTATATAAATAATGTAAAACAAATTCAGTTTTGAAACAGTTTTTATCTAGTTTTTCAGCGTGGATGCATATTTAACAAGAAAATAATTCCTTTTTGTGTTTCTCCAGTAGGTGGAGCTGTCATCTGTGTCTTTTGTCAGCCCTCATGTAAATGTGATCATGCCCCTCCCCATTCCATTTTCCTTAATGGTCCACTTTGTGTGTTCTGTCTGGCTCCTCCAGACACTATGTCGCCACCTGCATCCATTCTCCCAGTACTTTAAAATCTGGGTGTTTGTACTGGGGGAAAAGAGAGTGTGTTTGTTCCAAGTTCTCGAATGATGATTGGTCAGTACAGCACTGAAAAAATTCAGGCGGAGACTTCCAGTTTTCTGGTCCGATCAAAGACACCGGGACCTGTTGTTTGGAGGGGACAGCAAGTGAACGTTTTTAAAAGGTTTTAATTAAACTCAAACTCATTTTAGAAACAACCGCTGCTTGCAGCTTTCTGAAGAAATGGCCAACTGCAGAGCAGGAAGTATGCACTGCATTACAGTAGTCAGTGAGCCCAGTCTGCACACAGTGGCCATTTCTACACTTAGTTTACTTTAATTTGATAGTTAGAGCTTAAAAAAAAAAGAGAATGTTACAAAAAGCCAGAGATTTTGTTTCATGACGGGGTGACACTATTGCTTGGAGTGACCTGTTCATTTTGAAAGCATGGCATGTATGAATATGTGGCACATTTAGTAATGTAAGAAGGCCATGTGTGCCTGGACTTGATACAGTGATGTTATGGTCAGATTGTTATGGTCACAATGACCAGTCAGAATGCTGGACATTTTATGCCATTGTATAAGTAGTATAGCCCCTCAGGATGTGCATTATAGGATTTTAATGCACACCTCAGAGTGTAGTAAGTCACTAGGCCAAGGCCGGTGTCCTACACCCTGGGAAGTGCATTACAATCCTATGATGCACACCTTGGAGGGACTTATTATAGTTATAAAATGCTCTAAATTGTTTTTTTGGGGAGGAGAAAATGAGATTTGGTAACTGAGCGTGTGTTTATGAAGATTTAATGCATGGTCAGGTGACATGTCTCGGCCAATTACATTTCTAGATGTCTTCTTGCGACTTTATAATTTGTATTCCCTTACAGGCTAGGCACCTACTCTTAAATTTTAATTTTTAACATGCTTTTGAGCTGTGATCCACCTGCTATGGGGAGTTAAATATACAAAAATTAGAGTAGGTACTTTGCCTATAAGGGGTCAGATCCTGAGTGTACCATAGCCGCAGATGTGGGGTGCAAAATTGTTCTCATCTACCGTCCACCAGATAGCAGACTTCATTGCTTGACATGGTGTTGGAGTCCCCCAGGCTAGTGGTATTGGGGGACTTCAATGCCTGGACCGATGATGAACTCTCACAGTTTGGACAAGACTTCTTCCAACTTATGAGTTCTTTGGGCTTCACACAGGTTGTTTCCTCTGCGACTCATAATCATGGTCACTCATTGGACCTGGTTTTCCTCCTGGGGTTAGAGGCCTCTGATTTGGTAGTGGAACCTGTCGGATGGTCCGACCATCACACCGTCAAGTTCAATCTCTTGGTTTCCCTTTATAGGCCTGCCCCTGTGGAAATGGTCCAATGCCACCCTTTATGGGGTTTGACCCTGATGGCCTTTTGGCGGTGAAAGATCTATCGGGAATTCTGTATGCAAGCGGGGATCTGGAGAATCTACTCCAGGCTTTTAACTGAGCAGTGGTGGGAGCTCTGGATGCCCTCGCTCCCCTCCGTGTTTGCCTGCTTACTCTCTGACCCAGGTCTCTGTGGTTTGATGGGACTTTGAGGGGGATGAAGCTGGCAGGGAGAAGGCTATAGCATGCTTGGCGTAGATCCAGCTTAGATTCCGACAAGATTAGACTGATGGAACATTATAGACTCTATCAGTTATCAGTCTCCCATAAGAAGGTAGAATTTCTGTCCAGGGAGATTGCTACTGCACAGAACCGACCAGCTCAGCTATTCTGAACCATGGACAGACTGTGCAGTCCAGCCTGTCTTTGAGTTTGGAAAGCTTTGTCGCAAGCAGAGTGCAATGAGTTTGCTCGCTTCTTTGCTGCTAAGGTTGCTGACATCAGGTTGGAGATTCGCTTGTCATGCCCTATGGGGGCTACTGGTGATTGGAGCGAGGCCATGACCCTTCTGTTTTGTTGGGTTGATTTTGACTGACTGGCAATTAATGATATCATGCGGTTTCTCTAGAGTGTACGCCCAACTTACTGTATTTTAGATCTGGGCCCTAGCTGTCTCTTAATGGGGTGTGTCGATGTGATTGGCCCGGTTCTAGTGGAGTTAATCTGGTGTTCACTGGAGTCAGGGGAGTTTCCCAGCTCCCTGAAACAGGCTGTGGCTATCCCCCTTCTCTAGAAACCATCTCTTGACCCAGATTCTCCTGCAAATTGCAGACCTCTTTCTAACCTTCACTTTATAGAGAAGGTTATTGAGAAAGTTGTTGCCCAACAGCTAGAGAACCATCTTACCATCCATGCTATCTAGAGTCCTCTCCAGTCTGGTTTCTGTAAGAGACATAGTACTGATTCCTCTCTGGTTTAGGTACTCAGTAATCTCCTGATGGCTAGAGACCAGAAGTGATGCTCCATTCTGGTCCTTCTGGATCTCTCTTCAGCCTTTGTCACCCTGGACCATGGGGTACTTCTTGATTGCCTGCGGTTCATCTGTGGCCTGTCTGGTGCAGTCCTCGGATGGTTCCATTCTTTACTCATGGGCAGGTCACAGAGGGTGGTCTCAGGGTTTTCTATGATGCCTACTCCTGCCTTGTGGGGTCCACGGGGTTCAGTGTTGGCCCCGCTGTGTTGTTTTTGCGGCGTATATGATTCCATTAGGAGACATTGTAAGATGAGTACGGACTGAGTTTTCACTGTTACGCAAATGATAGTCAGCTGTACCTGTCTTTTGTGCCCAACCAGGATAGTGCACTCTCAGTCTTTTCTAACTATCTCGCCAAAATCCAAGACTGGATGAATTCCAATGGCTGAGATTGAACCCTGACAAGATGGAGGTGTTAGTGGTGGATCCAGACCGCCGGATAGGGTGGTCGGTGGCAAGGTGGCCATAAGGGCTTTGGCTCAGAAGTTCCCAGCTCCTGACCTCTGTATCAGTGCAGAATCTTGGGGTGATATTTGACAATGGGCTGACACTTCATTCACAGGTGTCAGTTGTGATCAAGTCCTCTTTTTTCCATCTGAGAACTATCACCCGGATTCTGTCCAGCGACCTTTCAACCTTGGTCCATGCTTTTGTGACCTCGCGCCTTGACTACTGTAACTCCTTTACCTAGGGCTTCTGGGGGTTGATATACACCACTTGCAGCTAGTACAGAATGCTGCGTCCAGGTTACCATCTGGGTCAACGTGATCCAGTCATGTATCACCCGTGCTGCGTGCTCTGCACTGGCTGCCTGTTCAGTAGCGGATCACCTTTAAAGCTGGTGTGCTGACTTTTAAAGCCTTATATCGTTTGGGTCTGAGTTACCTACAAGTGCTTCTGAGTCCCTACTGCCCCCTCAGATTGCTCTGCTCAACCAACGAGGGATTGCTGGAGATTCCCAGGGTGCAATTGAAGACCTCGGGAGTGCGTGCTTTTGCAGCTCCCTCCCTGTGGAATTCTCTACCTCATTGGGTTTGAGAGTGCCAGACAGTGGAGAGCTTTAAAACTGTTCTAAAAACATAACTGTTTTTGTGTGCTTTGCCTTTATTTTAATATGTATAATTGCATTTTTAGTTTTTAACTGTTTTTATTTATTTGTGTGTTGTTTAACTGTTGTATTTAGTTGTGTTCTTAGAAATTGTACAGCGCTTTGATATTTATTGATATTGCACTATATAAATAAATTTATTATTATGATTTATTATTATTATTATCTTGCTGTGGTGGTCAGTAAGGATGTACAGAATGTTCCCATTCTGACAGAAAGAACTCTACGGAATTTCAGAAAGTTCTGCAGGATTTCATCAGCTAGCAGAATTCTGAAATTCCATCGTAAATGGTTTTCATGGATTAATAACCCCTCAATTTACATGAGCGACAGATTTTTTTCCATAATCTGTGGAAAATGATTCTGCAGTTTACATGATCCATGGAAAATTATTCCATGGTTTACACAGAAGACTTTTCAGAATTCATGACACTTAAAGTAGCAGCGCAATGAAACTGGGCAACTAATCTGATCTGACCTTTTTTACACTATCAAATAGTCCAGGCAGCTTCCAGTTTTATTTGGTTGCCACATTTTCTAGTTGTACCAAAATCTGAGCATTTTACAAATATTTTAATGTATTTTTTCTCAAAAAAAAAAAAAAAAGAGGACCATGATATTCGGCTTAGAAATAGCACTGCGAGACTGAACGAGACACCACTCCACACTAAACACCCTATGCCTGGTAAAAAACAGGTAATAGTTCACCAAAATGACAGCCTGCACCAGACTTCAAGATTATAGCAATAAACTATTACTTATAGACCAAAGTTCACATATAACATTTAGTAACAAGGAATACCTGTAGTGGTGGACAAACAAGACCCTGACCAGTTTCACCCATCTAGCTTTATCAAGGAATGTAGGAAGTGGGAAAACAATCTATTTTTATGTGCTCTACACCTGCGTACCACACCTGTGGTGAATCTCAGTGTCTTTAAAGGTGCAGTGCAATACATATCGTTTTTTAAAAACAAAACTTCAATATTTTACATCATGTTAAAAACTAACTCTCTCGAGTAGGCACAAACTTTAGACAATCAGACACTGAAACTGCTTAGCCTCTTTTTCTGGACTAAATTATGTCCCCCTTTGTGAACCAACAATTTTGTTTTATCTAAGTTCCATAAAGGCAAGTTACACAAAGTGAGTCAAGTGCTTGCTGCCCTTGTGGGTAGTTTCAATGTTTGATTAATTGTCTAAAGTTTGTGCATACTCGAGAGAGTTCAATTTTAACATAATGTAAAATATTAAAGTTTTGTTCTTAAAATACTGTATGTATTGCACTGTACCTTTAAAAATACTGAGATTTGTAGCTGGCTCAGTGGTGCTGGAGGTTGAGGTGCTGGGCATCACACCTTGCACTATGCGGTGACCCAGGTTTAGGAATGAGCCTGGGCCATCGGGGTTGGCAGGGGCGAAAGAAGGATCAAGTGCCCAGAGGACTGCTCTCCTCTCTCAGGAGGAAGTCATCCTGTCTGTTGATCACCCCTGGTGAGGG
Source organism: Neoceratodus forsteri (assembly GCA_016271365.2). NCBI lineage: Eukaryota > Metazoa > Chordata > Ceratodontiformes > Ceratodontidae > Neoceratodus > Neoceratodus forsteri. Next base: position 209,423,746 of record JADMNL010000026.1, on the reverse strand, counting down.
CTGGGGATGATGCAGGCTGGAGGCAGGCAGCTGGCGGGCATGGCATGCATGTGCCCACATCGTACATTAGAGGGAGGGAGGACAACCAGAAAGAGGGAAAATTGTAGCCAGGGGCTTCATGAAGCCTCTGCCACATTCTGCTGGTCTGTCTCAATCACCTCCCCAGATTTGGATTGTGCTCCAGGAGGGGGCTCCCTTCCTGGCCCTGTCATGGGGGTAAGCCATGGGGGGTCTTGGGGTTGGTCAGTGGTGGCTGGTTTCATGGGCAGGTGATACGGGGCAGAGTTCCTGACCCCAGTGCGCCCAGGAGGAAAATGGAAATACTGAGATTCACCACAGGTGTAGTACACATAAAAAGAGGCTGTTCCCCCACTTCCTTCATTCCCTGATAAACCCAGGAGGGCAAAACCAGTCAGGGTCTTCTTTGTCCACCACTATAGGTATTCCTTGTTGCTAAATGTAATATGTGAACTTTTGTCTATAAGTAAAAGTTTAGTGCTATAATCTCGAAGCCTAGTGCTGGCCGCCTTTTGCTAAACTAGAAATAACACTGCAGACCTGGCAAGGCTCAGGATCAAGAAAATACACAAATCATGGTGTGTGGCATAGGAGGTACCTAGGAAGTAGACTTGACTGGTATGCTAATATTTTTATTAATTGTAGCTCAAACTAGCATTCTGAGGAAAACATTTCATTACACTGCTGCTTTAAAATTTTGAAAAGCATTTTGGAAGTGCAATTGCCATTCTGCATGAATACTGCTGGGGGTTCCACACCCTGCACAGCTCTAGTGGCCAGGCTTTTTCCCATCTCAGTTGATTTAGGAAATGAAGAACCCTTCTAGTGTGGGGAAAGATGCAGGTTCCCATCATCAGACTCTATTACTGGGGCACTGGTGGCACTGTGCACACACACACACACACACACACACACACATATTCATGCAGGTGAGCGTGTGTGCATCTGTGAGCACACATGCAGGTGGCTGTGTGCATGTGCATGCGTCTGTGTGGGCACACGCTGTACAGTCATGCTCTGTAGGAGCAGACAGCATCCTTCTTTTAGTTATGGAGACATACCACTGATGCAAAAAGGCTGACATTTTCAGACTTCTAGGAAAACAGGAGAAAGCTCCATGGGGTGGGGGATGTTATTTTAGCCGGTGGGGAGGTTGACTGTTTAACATTCTGAATTGTTTTACAAAGTCTGAAGCGGGGTTGGCAGGCATCTCCAGAAGTGTTAGAATTCTGTCTGGCTGAGCAGACTCGCACTTAACTCTGTCCTGTCTCGGAAGGGATATGAAAGGAACTGGACCCTGTAACCCTGACAAAGACAAACAAGGTGGAGGAAAGCAGAGGGCAGACTCCCTTGGCATAATGCATTCCTGTCACAAAAGGAACTGTTTGGATGGGGTAGTGGTATTACTGTGCTGAGTATATGGAACTCATTTCATCTGTGAACACAACATGGTGTTTGTTGGCTACACCAGTACAGAGATAGCAGAAATATAGAAACATAACATTTTTCCGGCAGAAAAGGACTACTTGTCTCACCCAGTCTGCACATTTTGTTCCTGTCTATACAGTCACTGCAGACCCTACCTGATCTCTGGCTACTCCCTCTGTTTTTCTACCAAGATTTCTTTGTGCCTATCCCAGTGCTAACTAAATCTGCTCTTACCTGATGAAGTTCCATAATGCAGTGGTGGTGGTGGGGGGTCCATGGGGTGGATGATCAGTTTTCTAACTAGTCTGAGGCTGGCCTGTCTGCACAGTGGTTGGTCTGCTGCTTATGATTCTAATGATATGGATTCACATCCTGAACCTGGAATGTCAGAAGGCCGATGTGGAGGGGGGGGGGGAGGAAGGAGCAAGCTTCCCAGAAGATGCTCACCTTCTCCTGGAATGGTGGAAGCCAGGCTCCACCACAGCACTGCCACCTAGTGAACCACTGCTGGAAGTGCAGGCAGAGGTGAAGGGGTGGGTGAATGCCTGACGGCTCTGCATAGTGACACGCAGCTGTGTGCATGCATATGCATTGGAGCCCTAGCATGGAGGCCTCTGAAGGAGATGGGCAAAAGGGGATAAAATTCCCAGCCCTGCAGCATGACTGCCAGTACACTTGGGTCCTGTCCAGCCCACTGTAGCCCTCACTACCCATACTTGTCCAGTGAAGGGGAAACCTGCCTGATCTAGCACCACCCGGGGGGGGAGCTCGGTGTGAGAAAGTGAGGGCTGCAGTTGGGGGAGACAGGTCTGGGTGCTCACCTAGGGGAAAATGGACCAGGATGGAAAAAATACAAATTAAATTGTTTCTAACCAATGTGGCATGTCTTACTTGCACCAGAGGAAGTGGAGGGGGAGGTTAATGTACTCCATAACCTCACATCACGTGCCCCCTCCTGTTCCTGTCCTACATCCCTTTTATTCTTCTGTCTCGCTTACTCATCTCCCTTCCTCTCCCCCACCATCCCCCTCCCTCTCCCCCTTCTCCCCCTCCCTGCATTGAACCTCTGAAGTATATCATTTTTTTAGGACATTTTATAAATTGGGGTCCCTATTCTCGAATGTTTCCATTTTTACTCTCCTTTTAGGTAGTTTGATAGATGTTTCTGATTTATACACTGGTGATAAGCATTGTGTTTGAACTGTATTACAAGTGCATATCTCTTTCAGTCTCTGAACCCACAGTAGAACAAGGATGTAATGAGGTGTCAAAGACATAAACTACATCATACTGTACTCAAAGGGTTTTTAGTACCAGCAGGGTATAAATCAGAAACATTTGGTGAATTTACTGAAAGGTCAGTACAGATGGAACAATAACAGGATGTAAAGCAGAATTTGAACTTAAGGGACACATTCATGTACAGTGGCAGACACAGTTGGAAAGTCCATGCAAAGTTCTTTTAATTAGGTATTGGACATACTTGTTGTGCTGAGCAGTCCAGATATAGATGACTGAGTCTGTGCAATATAAATTCTACATTACAACCATTCTTAGAACCCTGTGATGTCAGTGACGATCAAACACTGTCTAACTGCATTGAGTTAAGCATGGCTTGATCATCGCTGACATCACAAGGTTCTGTGAATGGCTCTAATGTAGTATTTATACTGCACAGACTCAGTCATCTATATCTCTAGACTGCTTCTAGCTACAAGTATGTCCAATACCTCAATTAAAAGAACTTTTCATGGGCTTTCAAACTATGTCTACTACTGTACATGGATGTGTCCCTGTAACTTCTACAGAAAACAAAGGTTTGTGAGCTGAAGGAAGTTCTGCTTTAAGGGGTCGTCATTCCAAGGGACTGAAAAACTGAAACTTTCTCAACAGAAAGCTTCAGCAATCTGTTGAGCAAACTGTTTGTCAGGTTGGAAGCAGGATTCTGGGAAACATTGCAAATCAATACTTCACACTGAGGGTGGATAACACGTGGAATAGTCCACCAAGTGAGGTTGCAGAAAACAGCACTGTTCGAGTTTTCAAAGTAAGATTAGACAGATTCCTGATTGAGAATGGCACTGAGGGTTACACAGCATGAGTAAGGGTAACACAGGACTAGTCCAATTCCTGAGGGAGAATGGCACTGAGGGTTACATAGCATGAGGAGGGGTAAGTCAGGACTAGACAGATTCCTGAGGGAGAATGGCATTGAGGGTTACACAGCATGAGTGGGGGTAACACAGGACTAGACAGATTCCTGAGGGAGAATGGCATTGAGGGTTACACAGCATGAGTAGGAGTAACACAGGCCTAGACAGATTTTTGACAGAGAATGGCATTGAGGGTTACATAGCATGAGTGGGGGTAACACAGGACTAGACAGAGTCCTGAGGGAGAGCGAGAATGGCACTGAGGGTTACACAGCATGAGTAGGGGTTACACTGGACTAGACAGATTCCTGAGGGAGAATGGCACTGAGGGTTACACAGCATATGTGTGTGAGTGTGAGTGTGTTTGTGGAGTAACACAGGACTAAACAGATTCTGGGGAGAAATAGCATTGAGGGTTACACAGCATGAGTAGTGGTAACACAGGACTAGATAATTCCTGAGGGAGAATGCACTGAAGGTTACACAGTATGAGAAGAGGTAACACAGGACTAGACAGATTTCTGATGGAGAATGGCATTGAGGGTTACACAGCATGAGTGGGGGTAACACAGGACTAGACAGATTTCTGAGGGAGAATGGCATTGTGGGTTACACAGCATGAGTTGGAGTAACACAGGGCTGGACTGATTTCTGGGGGAGAACAGCATTGAGGGTTACACAGCATGAGTAGGGGTAACACAGGACTAGACAAATTCCTGAGGGAGAAAGGCATTAAGGGTTAACACAGCATGAATAGGGGTAGCACAGGACTAGACAGATTCCTGATGGAGAATAGCATCAGGGGCTACACAGCATGAATAGGGTTAGCACAGGATTAGACAGATTCCTGAGGGAGAAAGACATTTGGGGGCTACACAGCATAAATAGGGGTAGCACATAACTAGACAGATTTCTGAAGGAGAATGGCAGTGAGGATTACACAGTATGAGTAGGTATAACACAGGACTAGACAGATTCCTGAGGGAGAATGGCAGTGAGGGTTTCACAGTATGAGTAGGGGTAACACAGAACTAGACAAAGTCCTGAGCAAGAATGGCAGTGAGGGTTACACAGTATGAGTAGGGGTAACACAGGACTAGCCAGATTCCTGAGAGAGAATGGCATTGAGGGTTACACAACATGAATTGGAGTAACATAGGACTGGAAACATTCCTGAGGAGAATGGCATTGAGGTTGCACAGCATGACTAGGGGTAATATTTCTGGCCAGAAAAACCTGGATGCATGTCCAGACTCAGATAGTCCCATCTGTGTGCTGAAGGGGAGGACAAGTACCATCCATCACCACAACACCAAACAATGCATAGTTAGAACACTGGGGCATGTTGTACAGATATAATATTTGAAAGCCTATGCAGTGCTAATTTCCATAGCTCCATCAGCTGCAGCAAGCTATTCCATGTTTAATTACCTCCTCTGTTACACAGTGCTTCCTGGTGTTGCCATGTATTCTGACCCCTCAGTTTTAGGGCATGCACTCTGTCTTGCCCTCTAGTTCTGTTTGCACCACCCAGCTCAAACATCTGTGTATATGCCAGTCTCTTTAGTATTTATACAACTGTGATCATGTCCTGTCTCAGCGTCTTCTCTTCTCTATTCTGAATAATTTGAGATGTCCACTCTCTCCTCATAACCACTGTTGGAATTACAGGGGGCTGGCCAGGAATCGGTCCCCCCAGCTCTGAAGGAGCCCTGGTAGCTCTCAAATCACCACAATTGATTTATAATGGAAGGGCTCAATTTAAAGATAGGGCCCCCAGCTCCTGAAACTCATGAAGTGCAATTTCAATGGTGCTCATGTCTATTGCTCCAAAGTCACCAATCAGCTTGTCAAGAGAGAAAGCACATTATCAGAGAGCAAGCACACTGTCAAGAGAGCAAGCACATTGTCAAGACAGCAAGCACATTGTCAGTACAGCAATCACATTATTAAGAGAGTAAGCACACTGTGAAAAGAGCAAGTACATTGTCAATAGAGTAAGTACATTATCAAGAGAGCATGCGATTACAAGACAGCAAGCGATTGTCAGGAGAGCAAGTACATTGTCAAGAGGGCAAGTACTTTGTCAAGACAGCACATGCACTATCAAGAGAGCACACACATTGTCAATAGAGCAAGCACATTGTCAGTAGAGTAAGCACATTGTCAAGACAGCATGCACATTGTTAAGAGTGCAAGCACATTGTCAAGATGAGAAGCACATCGTCAAGAGAGCATGTACATTGTCAAGAGAGCATGCACGTTGTCAAGAGTGCAAGCACATTGTGAAGACGAGAAGCACATTGTCAGGAGAGCACACAGATTGTCAAGAGAGCAAGCACGTGACAGAGGCAGCACATTGCCTGCTTAGTTCAGCGAAGTAACTGTCCAAAATTACCCTGAGATAATTTTCCTTATATCCATGGTCCACTTTCCCGCCACACAGGGTGTATGTACCACCCAGATTCCGTGCTCCTAGGAAACTTGTACTTTCCCATGAAGCTCCCATTTCACAGCTCATGCTCCTAATACGGGCAGGTACTCCTGTAATACATCCCCTTCCCTGTGTCCACTTTTCTTGCCAATTTAGCATCATCAGCAATCTTCTACCGCCTGCTGTGGACCCTCCTCCTCCACATCATTAATATGTTAAAAAGCAGCAGACCCACTGGTGCCAATACGGAGGCTACTTCAACAGAAAATCCCTCTACTTTGGTGATCATCCACCTGATTTACGCTTTACTTCCTGTTATTCATTTATTTTACACTTACATTACTTTCAGCGTGAGCTTTCCATGTTGTTTATTGTCAAAAGCCATGTTGAAGTGTAGATAGACTAGGTCCACTGCCCCTGTTACCTTTCCAGGAAAGGCAATCAGATTAGTTTGTCAGAATCTTGCATTTTGTAAAGCCCTGGTATTTTCTATGTGTGAAATTTTCACATTTTTGCTTTTTTCAATGTTTGCAAAACACAGAAATCTTTCATGAAGTTTCTGTATTTTGCAAACTTGGAGGGTGAAATGCATCAATCAGAAAAATTGCACTTTAACCAGCTCGTCAGTGCAGCAGTAGCAATACTGCTCATGAAGCTGGCAACTTGGTTTCAGAAGTGAGCCCGAGTCATCGGGGGCTGGCCAGATGGAGGAGGATTGAGCATCCCAGAAGATGCTCTCCTCCTCCAGGGAGGGAGATCCGTGAGCTCTGCTGCATTACTGCCATCTGGGTGACCACGGGGGTTGGTGCAAGTGGAGAAATGATGTGTGGGCAGGGTGCCTCCCAGCTAGGACATCTGCATACTTTGAGTGTGGATGTCTGCCCAGTCCTAGCCACTGAGGTGCCCAGGGGAGAAGAACAAAAAGGGAAGAAAAAAGTCCTCCAATTGCAGCCACATGATGCCACCTCTGTCCTCGCAGACCCCACACCGTACATTGGGCTTCCAACCACAACTGAGCTAAGCACCTCCTGGGCTTAACCCGTGAGGCTTTGCCACAGGGGGTGAGCCTTAGGGGCTGGGGGGGAGAGAGGCCAGCTGATGGAAGCAGATTGGGCGTAAGAAAGTATACTAAATTAAAAAAATAAAAAAGAACAATCACACTTTATCATCCTAACAAAAAATCCCCAGCTTACCCAAATCATCCCCACCCCAAGCCTCATGCCCAAATCACACGTCACCCTTTAGAGTCATCCAACTGACTCATAGGACCCCAACCGTGAACCCCATCCTTAAAAACCCACATTACCATCCTGCACTCCACCAGTCAACCTCAATCACCCCCACCCTGAGCTCCATCTCCCAAAACACACATCGCCAGTGCATCCCACCAGCTGACCCGGTGTACAGTGATGTGAGCAAGTACTATTGAGCATCTCAATTTGAGTGACTCAGTAATACTGCTCGCACTGACAGTGAGTGGGAAAAAACACCGATGAGTAGTTTACAGCAAGTGTAGCAGAGAGCAGCACTCGCTGGAACAGGATATAGGTATTTGTTTCATCAAGCTGGCTGTTTGGCAAAGTGGCTAGGGCCACCGCAGCTTGAGCAGGTGGACCTGGGTTTGGGTCTGGCTGTCGGGGACAATTTTATTTCTACTGTTTGTTCTTTTCCCATGTCCACACCCCCTGTGGAGTTGATTATAAAAAGTTTGGGGGCATGGGGGGCTTGTTCCCCACAAAAGGGAGGTGTGGGGACATAGCCGCTGCATAAAAATCATTATTTGTTGCGGCAATTGGGAAACTAAGCGACTTTCGCTGATTGCAGTGGTCGCTGATATACTGCTCACCCTTTGACATTGGGCGCCCAGGTTCAGTGTTTGTGGTCAGTGCAGTTAAATACTTGCTGTTATCACATAAAACCACTGACACTTGCCTTCCTCACCCTGAGCCCCATCCCCAAAATGCACACTTCGCTGTTCTGCATCCGTTCAGTTGACTTCTACCACCCTAGGAGTGCAGAAACTGCCTCCTCCATCCCAGCTGGATTGACTTTTGACGTTCCTGTGCAAGAAAGGCAGGTTATGGGGATTGATTGGTCAGACAGAAGAAGACCTGTTCTGTTCACCCACCACTGTGACAGTATGAGACAGTGTACGTGTAATCAAAAGCCCCATGAGTTCCATAAACCATAGCCCATTTAAGGGTTAATACAATTCTTTAACATGACTGCTGCACATTCCTAGATGAACATTTTTTTCTCATGTTTTATTAAGTGCTTTTCAAATAGCACAAGGCACGAAGCAGCAAGACTGACAGCGTTGACGTTGGCAGAAAGTATGTAAAGGAAATCAGGACACCCTACCCCCTTATTCTGGCGCAGTGTGTGCACTGCACTGACCTGCCAATCATCTTGGCATTTCATCCGGTAATTATCACCACCTTTCCACCATCCTAGACAGTGGATAACTGTGACAGTCCAGACAGCATTGTTTAATGTGGCGGCATGGCTAGCTGTGCAGGAATGTGTATATCCAGAGACCTGTAGCCAGTAACAGTCCAGTTTTCTTAAAGCCTTTTGTGGTTTGGGGATATTCAAATCCATTTTAAATGGTTTTCCTGCCATACAACACATGACAACATGACTTTTTCATACAAGTGTTGTGGGCTACTGAGAACTTTGTAAAACTGGGCAGATCACCATGGAATAGGCCATCTCATGTTAAGAAGGACACTCTTCCAATTTCTTCGCTAGCAGACTTTCAAGATGTTTGATAGAATCTTTCATGAGTACAGATGTAGGTGTTTTGGGGGTAATAAGTAAGAATATTTGGCCCATTAGAATCTGCCTTCTGACATTTTACTTGGTGATACAGGTTGCTTCCATCAAGAGGAAGGAGGTGCTGTTAGAACTTTACTACTCTACTGGGACTTAAGAACTAGAACTCTACTACTGGGACCTTCAATTTAGGGTAAAAACAAACAAAAAACAAGAGTTACTGTGTTTGTCTGAATTGGGTGAAGGGACTGTTATCTGTGCAGTTAGCTAGGTGAAGAAGGAACCGTGAATTAGGGGGAGTGACTTAGGCAGCAGTAAGCCAGGTGTTTGGATTTAAAACTGCCTAGATAGCTTTTGGAGAGTACAGCAAGAGGAAGGAGGTGCTGTTGGAACTTTACTACTCTACTAGGACTTAAGAACTTGAGCTCTACAACTGGGACCTTCAGCATAGGGTGACTTTAGGAGGGTGGCTTAGGCAGCAGCAAGCCAGGTGTTTGGATTTAATTGGGCTGGCAATATAGCCTAGAGGAACGAGGTGTGAAAGAGCTTGATACATCCAGCAGACCAGACCTGAGTTTGATTCTCACAACCTCCACTTGCATACTGTGTGACTCTGAGCAAGTCACTTAACCGCCCAGTGCTCCCAGGTCACCCCTGAAAACAGGCACTTGTGCCTAGTGGGCCTTACCCAGTTACCAAAGACTAAAAAAAAAAAAAAACCTGCCCTAGACAGCTTTTGGCAGAGTACAGCAAGAGGAAGGAGGTGATGTTAGAACTTTACTACTCTACTAGGACTTAAGAACTAGAACTCTACTACTGGGACCTTCAATTTAGGGTAAAAACAAACAAAAAACAAGAGTTAGTGTTTTTGTCTGAGTTGGGTGAAGAGAACTGTTATCTGTGCAGTTAGCTGGGTGAAGAAGGAACCGTGGAATTGGGGAGTGACTTAGGCAGCAGTAAGCCAGGTGTTTGGATTAAAACTGCCCTAGATAGCTTTTGGCAGAGTACAGCAAGAAGGAGGTGCTGTTGGAACTTTACTACTCTACTGGGACTTAAGAACATGAGCTCTACAACTGGGACCTTCAGCATAGGGTAAATAAACAAAAGAAACCCACAAGAGTTAATGTGTTTGAGTTGGGTGATGGGAACTGTTATTTGTGCAGTTAGCTAGGTGAAGAAGGAACTGTGAATTAGGGGAGTGGCTTAGGCAGCAGTAAGCCGGCTGTTTGGATTTAAAACTGCCCTAGCTTTGTCAGAGAACAGCAAGAGGAAGGAGGTGCTGTTAGAACTTTACTATTCTACTGGGACTGTATAGCACCACCCCCCACCCTTAGCTGGTTCCTAGCTAGTTCCACTTTTATAGGCACAGGATTTGACTGACAACAGGAACTTCCTGTTTGGGAGCAGGAAGGGAGTAATCACAGAGGTACAAATGGCTCACTATACTAGAAGGAAAAGAGTAGCTCTCCACACACCCCAGCTGCTGGAGGTGCAACTCTGAGCAAGTAAGAAGGAGACTACTGAGGAATACAGGAACTTCCTGTCCCAGAACAGGAACAGCAGGAGCTGTAAGGGCACAGAGGAGTAGGAAAGTAGGGAGAAAAAAAATCAAAATAATACAAGCATACAAAACAACAGTTGAGCGGCCACAAATAAGATATGATGGGAATGGTGCAGTACAGTGGCTGTGGAGCGGCATTCTTCTGGGAGACTTTCTGGAGAATGCAGTATTTTCCCATCTGCAGGCACCTCTTTTGGCTGAGGGAGGAGGCTGCTCGTCTCCAGGCTGACTTGGCCAGGACTTGGGGACCTTCTCTCCCACTGAGAGACCACTAGGGCCACCGTCGCTGCCTCAGAGGTTGCCAAAAGAGGAGCAGTTGGCTCAGGGAGGGTGAGGGGTGGTGGAATGGAGGCACATCCCATGTTGTTCTGGCAGAGTATGGTTCCTCTATGGAGTCACCCACAGTGGAGACCAAGGAGGATGTTGGGAACCTCCACAAAAGAGACCCACAGGAGGGTGGCATGGGACCCCACAGGAAGGAAACAACTCCTGGTGGGGGACTCCATTGTTAGGAGGGTAGAACTGTGTGGGGGGGAGAGGGAGGTAAGGTGCCTGCCTGGCACCATGGCTTGGAGGAACAGGGAGCGAATCTTCAGGATTGTGGGAGCAGCTGCATGGGGGAGGGAGCCGGATGTCATTGTCCACCTAGGGACAAATGACCTGGCTAGAAAAGGGATCAGAGCAGTGCAGAAGGAGTTTGTGGAGTTGGGGAGGGGCCTTAGTCAAGTAGTACACATGGTAACCTTCTCGGAGGTGCTGCCTGTCTATGGCATGGGTGAGGCTAGGGTGCTCCACACCATGGGATTCAATCAGTGGTTGAAACACTGGTGCAGAGCTCAGGGATTTGGCTTCATTGGGGATTAGGGGTCCACCTGTAGGGATATAGGCCTATACTAGCGTGATGGTCTGCATTTGTCCAGGAGGGGAACCAGGATCCTAGGTGATAGGTTTAAATGCTTCATTGGCAAGCTCCCTGAACTGGTGACCTTGATGAAAGAGGGATGCCTGGATATCGTGGCAGTCACATAAATATGATAAACAGAGAACCATGACTGGGATGTCAATGTAACCCCTAGGTAGCACTATCCCAAGGGCTACTACCCCTGCCTGCTTGGCTAGTAGTAGGTTAAGGGGCCTGAGTTCTGAAATGGGTGCCTCCATCCAGAGGTCAGGGTTGATAGTGGTCAAGCTAACCTGGGCACAGTCCTCCGGGACACTGTAACCCCCCTCTTTTCTTACTAGTGGCTGGAAAAATACACAATAACTCTCACAATACCCCTGATACACCACACAAGTACCCACACTGTTTGCACTTCCCACCAGGGCTTTCCTCTGGCTCGGCCCTGGGCCCCCCCCCCCGTAAAACAAGGTTATACACAACAAATAACAGCAGTACAGTACTCTTGCACAAACTGGAACCACAGTCAGGGTAAATGCAAAAAAGAGTTAGATCTGATTTATTTAAGGGACTTGAACAACGGAGGGGCGTAATCAGGTTAATTTACTTAAAGGCTGTATTAATCAAACAGTTATGCATGCACTTCAGGGTCCATAAACAGTCACACACTCTGGGTACCCAGATGGAGAATGGTGGGCTAGCCAGGAACGTTACAGCTGGTTGGGGCCCTATGATGGAAGAAAACAACATGCACAATACACACTATTTATAATCCGGAGCCAGAGGACTCAGTTTATGAAAAGAAAACAACAAGACAATCAGATGACACACTTTTAGATTAGGCTGTTGTTGCAGGGAGCTACCCTGATGATTACTCACGATACCCAAGACTGGACACAGGCTGGATGAAAATCGAGACAGCAGGTGGTTAATCTGGAGTGCCAGGAGAAGCAGGGCCCACATGATTCACCGAGACATTGTTCCTGTTCAAGCGGGGAGCAGGGGGCTGATCCCCAGGCAGGTCTCTCGTCGGTGGCTTTCTCTATGCAGTGGGGTACTCTGGCAGGGTCAGCGTGGCATGGCCCAGGCCAAATGGAGATGAATGCGGATTCAGTCTGATTAGGCTGGATAAAGCTTCCTTCAAGCAGAACACAGTTCACACAGTGAGGAACCAAATCACGACCCACTTTCAATACACAGCACATTTACATGTAAAGGATTTTATGGTACCAGCAAGCAGAATACAGTTCACACAGTGGGAACCAAATCACAACCCACTTTCAATACACAGCACATTTACATGTAAAAGATTCTACTGTACCAGCAAGCAGAACACAGTTCACACAGTGAGAACCAAATCATGACCAACTTTCAATACACAGCACATTTACATGTAAGGAAATTTTACAGTACTAGGCAAACCGCTCTCTGGTTACGACCGCAAAGTCTCTGCACAAACTGGGGATTCAAAAGCAGCTGGAAATCCTGACAGGCTGATCGCATTCAGCAAAACCTTCAATCTTCTTCAGGTATGAGCCTGGTAGCAAATCAGTGGCTTACTTCATTCTCACAAACTTGGATTTAGTCCGAAATAATTCTCTTCTATCCCTCTCAGGGGCAGCAGGCAGACATGCAGGCCACAACTCTGGCCTTTCCACAGTTCTCCCGCGTGAAACTACTCAGATGGCTACTTCACTGTCTCAAGCTGTTGCCTCTTCAGCTCCCAAGTGAGATCTGACTCAACTGCCAGCAAGCCTGGGACTTTCCCCAGAATCCAAAAGGTTTGGTTGGCTGATCTGTCTGTCAGTCACAACAGAGCTCCCCTTCAGGTGCAAAAGGCGCCAAAAGCCCAAAACTACAATTCCTACAATTTTGACTCGAGACAGCTCCTGTAGTCTGGCTCCATTTGAGTCCCACCAGTACTGATTGGTCCATTTCGGCAGGTCCAGGATCAAGATAGTGGAGATAAACAAAACATTATCATTATCACTCTAAATGATTTTCAGTAAATAGTTACATCTTTCAACAGAGCTCCCTCTCAGATTACTTATGACTGCAATCTTGGCAGATCTTAAAGAGACAGTATGCGGAGGCTATACAGGCACTCTCTGGCAATCACATTTAAACTGCTAAAACGCAGGACACCAGCCTGGCAGTGAGCATTTAGGCAAGCTCAAGGAAGACTTTTCAGGAACCCCCAATTTTTAGGTTACATCAACATGCCAGGGTACACAATCTATAGGAGGACAGGGAGGATAGAAGAGGAGGTAACTCTCTCGTAAGGGAAGGGATCAAAGCAATGGAACTAAAGAGTAAACAGGGAGGAGAGGAGGCACTGTGGGTCACCCTGAAGATCAGAAATGGCACCACAATCCACACAGGGGTTGTATACAGACCCCCATCTCAGGGGGAGGAAATGGACAAAGAAATGATAGAAGATGCATCCTTAGAATGGCAGAAAAAGGGGAGATATTGTTGATGGGGGACCTGAATATGCCAGATGTTAACTGGAGTACCTTTGCTACAGCCACATCCAAGAGCAGGGTCATTCTTGATGTCCTATAGGGGGCATGCCTCAGACAGCTAGTGTTGGAACCCACTCAGAAGGGAGCAATCTTAGACCTGGTACTCTCAAATGGGGATGGAAAGAGGATCTCAGATCTAGAAGTGGGTAGCTATCTGGGAACAAGTGACCACTACACAGTGTGATTCATGATAAACACAGATGCAGAGTCAAGCCACAAAAAAGTGAGAGTACTGGACTTTAGGAGGACTGACTGTCAAAATGGGAGAGTGCCTCAGAAAAGCACTAGCAAACAGGCAAGAAGGAGGGGTGGAAAAACAATGGGGAAACATCAAAACTGCCATCACAAGGCAACAAGCCTTTGTGTGAAGCAAATAAACAAATCAAAACAAAGAAAAAAAACTGTGATTCTCAAAAGAGGTGGTGGGGCTGGCCGGTGGTGCTGAGGGTTGGGAGCTGGTCGCTACACCTCGCGCCACGCTGGCGACCTGTGTTCGAGGCGGGCATGGGTTGCGGGGGTCCATGAGAGGAGATGGATTGTGCCATCCGGGAGACTGCTCTCCATCTCTGGGGTGGGGGATTCAGGTGGCCGGTGCTTGGCTGACCCCTAGCAGAGGCTGGGGATGAGCAGCAGCCGCAAAAGCCAAGGGGCGGGACATGGCAGGCGCTGAGCTGGGTGCACGCACGTGAGCCGGCGCGGGCACTCAGTCGCTGGCGCCATTGCACGCCATGCCTGCCGGGAGAAAACAAAGAAAATGGGAGCCCGGCAGCAACGTCGCTCCCGGCGCCATTCCTGGAGCGCCTCCCTGGCATGGATCAGTTGGGGTGGGTTGAGTCGCTCCCACCACCCCTGCCATGATGGGTAAGTTCTTGGGGTGCAGAGGGAGGGTCTCATGTCCGGGGGATGGCGCCGGGGGCAGTGAGTGCAGGGGGGTTATGTGAGAAGCTCCGAGGAGAAAAAAAAAAAGAGGTGGCGGGAAGGTTAGGGAGAAAAGATAACATTCAGAAGTATAAGGAAACACAGAAGGAGCAGGACAGATAACTGTACCAGTTAAAGCAGAATGAAGCAGGAAGGCAGTCAGAATAGCAAAGGCCCAAACCAAGGAAAAGCCAACTCGGTTAAGAAGGGTATGCAACCTTTATAGGTACATTAGGAGCGAAGAAAGACCAAGGGAGGGATAGTGTGGCTTAATAAAGGGGAGGGTGAGTGGGCAGAGAGGGACAGTGAAAAAGCAGGGATACTGAATGAATACTTCTGCTCAGCATTCACAAAAGAAAAGGAGGGGGTGGTACCTAATCCAATCAATAGAAGCACTCCGGATGGGGGGTCGATACCAGTCCTTTCACAGAAGAAAGGGTTCTGAAAGAACTCCTAAAACTGAAGGTGGATAAAGCAATGGGGCTTGACAGGATTCACCCCAGAGTTCTAAAGAACTAAGGGGAGAACTAGTGACACCACTGACTACCCTTTTTAACAAATCATGGGAGGATGGTATGGTACCTAATGATTGAGGAGGGTGGATGTGATTCCCCTTCACAAAAGTGGGAGCAAAGCAGAGGCAAGAAACTACAGACCTGTTAGCTTGACCTCAGTGATAGGGAAAGTGATGGAATCACTTCTGAAAGAAAGAATTGTTGAGTACACAGATGCCAGTGGGGCAGAGGACCCAAGGCAGCATGGATTCACAGTGGGAAGGTCATGTCAGATGAATCTGATAGATTTCTTTGGCTGGGTGACCAGTAGTAGACCAGGGAGGGCTACAGGCATGCTACCTAGACTTTGCAAGGCATTTGACACAGTCCCACACAAAGATTAATAAACAAATTAGGCAGTCTGGGAGTGGGTCCCAGGGTGGAAGCCTGGGTTAAAAAACAAAAACTGGCTGGACAACAGGACACAGAGGGTAATAGTAAATGGAGTCCACTCCGAATAAACGGGCGGTTACTAGTGGGGTACAGCAGGGTTCAGTACTGGATCCGGTCCTTTTTAATGTCTTCATAAGTGACATTGCAGAGGAACTGGAAGGAAAAGTATGCCTCTTTGCAGACGACACAAAGATCTGCAACAAGGTTGATACACAAGGAGGGGGGGTGGAAAGGATGAGAAGGGACTTGGCAAGATTGGAGGAATAGTCAAAAGAATGACGGCTTAGATTCAGTGCAAAGAGGTGCAAAGTAATGCAGCTGAGAAACAAAAACCCAAGGGAAGAGTACACAATGGGGGGGAGGTATTAACAACAAAAATGGAAAGGGACCTGGGGTAGTCATATCAGATGACCTAAAGGTAAGCAACATGTGAGAAGGCAGTAAGGATGGCTGGGGAATACTGGGATGTATTGGAAGAGGCATCACCAGTAGAAAACAGGAAGTTGTTATCCCTCTGTACAGACAGTTGGTGAGACCTCATCTGGAGTACTACGTGCAGTTCTGTAGACCCCATCTCATGAGGATGCATGTGAACGCCACTGTGGGTACAAACTACAGTTACTGGGGTACTGTCATGGTATACCATTATGCAGATAATCACAGGAAGAAAGAGTAAGAATGTCCTTTATTTCTATAGACAGCAAAATCTGGTAATTGTTGGTGGTACTCTGTGGGCTCATAAGATCACTTAGCTATCACCAGATGACTAACACTGAACTACATTGATCACACAAGTACTAAGGAATGGTGCCACGCAATGATACAAGGTCTGAGAAGTATTAGAAGAGTAGACATTTATAAATAGAATAATAAATAGAGGACTGTGTATTATGAGGCTGTAATACCATCAAGAGGTTCTGATAACAAGTTACCAGAACTTCAGTAAGATGGAATTATAGGCGAGAATTACACAGTCCCAATTTTTTGTGTGATATATGGATCCAGTTTTAAAAAACAGGTTGAAAATACACATACAAATACATGCTCCATTCATGCCATTTCTTCCTGCACCCTATCAGCTGCTAGTCTGCTTTTACTATACACGTTGGTTACAGTAAAGCCCATTCAAGCTGCATAAGGAATACAGTACCACACAGGAATGGTGCTATCCCCTAATTCTGTTGTTAGAGCTTGGAATGATAGTATTACAAGATCTCTTAATACTATTGTTACAGCTCTAACAATAGCATTATGGCAAATTTTTGCATGGATTTTCAACACTATTACGAGACTTAGCCATATCTAATACATATAGAATAATACATGGGGAAGTGTCTATAATGAGAATTTTACACACACCCGAGGTATGGGATGCAACATAAACACCAAGATCAAAGCTCAAGAGGTTTTAATTACACACGAAGGTGTCTGTGTAACCCCCCTCCCTGCAAATGGGGGTTCCCAGAAGTCTTCCAGGAGCTTGCCTGAATGCTCCAAGCCTGGGTGGTGATCGGTGTCTGAGCTGCTTAACTGTGGTTGCAAGTGAATGCTATTTGAGCCTCCACGTACTGTTTCTTTAAGAGCTGTCTGCTTGCAGACTTAGTTAGTTTGTATGGGGGGACTGTGTATTTAATGCTCGAATCCCACCCGAGCTGCGGAGTAATCGCTCCATTTTGCGGTCGCTGAAAGTGCAAAGGGAGCTCATCTGAAAGCTGTAACTGTTTGCCTGTCATCATTTAAAGCATTAGCAAAATTGTAGTTTGTCTAACCTGCCTTTATTGCAGCGGGGACTCTGTGTGTGTTACCTCTCCATTTTGGACCTAAACTGCCGTGCTGGGCCAGTTAGGTTAAGGAGCCTAAAATGGAGCCTGTGGACGAATCAGAACTTGGGCGCTTAATCTGAGCCAGCCACAAGGGATTGTATGGGCAGTGACTCTGGGAAATGTAGTTTTGACCTTGGCCTTTTCTACCAACAGAGGAGTCTTATTGTGAATGACAGCTGAATCAGCCAACTGAATAGTGTGGAGCTAAAGGAAATGCCCTGCTCTGTGACTGGAAAGGTCCGGATCAGTTGTGGCAGTGAAGAGAGAAGGACTGTGTGCTTCTGCGGTGTATAGTTTCCATACGGGAAGCGGCGTGCTTGAGGCCCTGAGTTTCAGTCTGCAGCCTTGGGAGTGTCAGTTTGGACTGAATCTGAGTTGTGAGGAGAAAGAAGCACTAGAAGTGTGGAAACCAGGCTCACCCTGTAGAAGACTGGAGAAATTGCTGAATCGCGCTCGGTTTGTCAGGAACTGAAGCTGCTGTGTGTGCTCCCTGGTATTTTGCAGTAATTGCGATCGGGATCAAGGAGCAGCCTGCCTGGTATAGTACTTTCCTTTTACATATAAATGTGCATAGAGGTTGTGGGAAATCGCTATTTCAAATCCCCTGTACAGTGAATTGTGTGCTGAAGCTGGAAGTGAACCCCAGTTTAATTCGGACTACATCCTTTTGCTGTCAACTGCAGTGGGGTCCAGTCACAAGGACCTTGTCCTCATGCCCTGCTCTTCTGGCAATCCAGAGGGACATTCTCCATCTGATCCCCAGCTTGGGTGTTGTAAGTACAAATCAGGGTATTCCCCTGCAGCTTGTTTTTCAATCACAAGTGTGTCATCTAATTCTTGTTGTTTCACTGTTTCATGAACTGAGCCCTCTGGCTCCGGATTACAATTGAGTGTTGTGCATATATTTTCTTCTACAGGGCCCTATCCATCTGCACCTGCTGGCCAACCCCGGGCAACGGACCTGACTAGCCCCCCCACAACCTGGGTACCCAGAGTGTGACTTTTCAGACCCTTTATGTGTGCACAGTACTGTGATTTAATGCCACTAATTAACCTGATTTCCCCCTTCCGTGTTACTGTCCCCTAAATAGATCAGATTTCTTGTTGTTATACTATATACTGTCTGTGGTGGTGGTACTTATGGAGACAGTATTGT
Source organism: Neoceratodus forsteri (assembly GCA_016271365.2). NCBI lineage: Eukaryota > Metazoa > Chordata > Ceratodontiformes > Ceratodontidae > Neoceratodus > Neoceratodus forsteri. The sequence continues at coordinate 209,405,110 of JADMNL010000026.1, read as the reverse complement.
GTTTTGCTGTGTATGTTGATTAACCTTACTTTACAGGGGGTCCTCAGAGACGTGCTGCTGAATCAGTCTCGAGGGTAAGTGGTATCTATACAAGTGAACACTGTGTAAACGTGGGGTATTGGTGCTGTAACTCTGGTGTACTGTGTGAGCCACTGGGGGGATAAAAGGGGGTCTCAGTGTCCCAGAGGGCTATGACCAAGTTAGTCTAACCACTGCAAACCCTGACCTCTGGGTGGAGGCACCCGCCATAGGACCTAGGCCCCTCAACCTGTCCGTAGTCAAACAGGCAGGGGTAGTAGCCCTTGGGATAGTGCCACCTAGGGGTTACATCTGTAAAATTCAAGTTTCACATCTCCCATGTTTTGTTTTATACAATTGTTGGGTAGTATTTTTAATCTTGGAAACACTACCCAGCAATTATAGAAAACAGTATGGCCAATAGTTCGGTAGCACTAGTTCAATAGTGTGACCATATGTGGAGTAGAAAACCTGGTGCATGTTTATTGTTATGACCAGCTGGTTATAATGGGGAATTATAACCAGGTTTCCCTATGGGAGGAAGTGCTCCCCGGTTATTAAAACATAATATTAGAATCATATTGCTCCATCGGCACAGTGGTAGTGTTGATGCTCATGATACTGGCGGCCTGGGGTTCAGGAATGTCAGAGGGCCAGCTGGGAGAGGGGGGATCGAGTGTCCTAGAGGACATTTTTCTTTTTAGGGAGGGAGGGTTGCAGATTCTGCTGTGCTACTGCCACCCGGTTGACCACCTTGGAGGTGCAGTTGGGGCTGCAAGTAGGGGGGATGCTGAGGGACTCTGATGTGTGCTGGCACGCTTCTATGTGCATGCGAATCACTGAGCCCTTGTCATTGCCATCCTTTGGGGAATGAAGAAATCAGAAATACCCCACTGGCATGCAAGATGAGGTGTGCACTCTCCAGCCTTGACGATCTGACTGTCCGCCACCTCCCAGAACTGCGTCCCTCTTTAGGAAGATATGCGATAGCTCCTCATGGACACCCCTCCCCCTGAGGGGTAAGGTTTGGAATAAGAGGAGGTAAGTAAGTGGCAGAGAAGCTAACACAGGATACAGTTTGCACAAAGCAAGCTGGAAAACAGTTCAAAGTTTAACACGCTGGTGCCGTTTTATTCTTAGTGCAGGAACAAAAGGCCGTGACCATGGTACTACGAGGTGCTCTGCCTCTTTGTCACAGGGAGGGGTGGCCAAAATCATGAAGATGAACATTTAAGTATACAAAAGCATGTGAAATCACCTATGCAAATACTTTTTGCTAAGCCGATTAGCCTCCCCTAAAGGGGAACACGCATCAATAAGAACCCCACAACCAAGTGTGAGACTGGTTCCAATTTGCAGTTTGTGTGCAAAACATTTTTTTTTATTTATTGTTTGCTGCAATATAATAGATTGTATCAGACTGATTCTGCTGACTTTGAAGCTGACATATTCTGTAACTACAAATCCCAGAATCCCCTGCAGCTGGCATCAGAGCAGGGCTGCAGCAGCAGGATATTTGCATGTTAGAGAGTTTATAAGCTCAGATAAGATGTTTGACTGCCCGCTGATCTCCCAGAGCTGCTACAATCCTTCTGACTGAACTTAACAGGGTGACAGTGGGACCAGCAAACAAAAGATCAGGAGTAAAAACTCTAATGTGCACTGCAGGCTATTGACTCTCCGACTGCTGCAGCCCTGCTCTGATGTCAGCTGCAGAAGATTCTGGGATTTGGTTACAGCAAATGCCAACCTAGAAATAAGCAGAATCAATCCGACACCATCTAGCATACTGCAGTAAACAGAAAGTAAAAAAGTTTCTGCACACAAACTGTACGATGGACAAAGCCCCCACTTGGGTGGGGGTGGGGGTCTTAGTGCTGATGGTTCCCTTTAACATGCTGAATCTTGTTCAGACCAAATATACTCTTATTGTAAGACAAACTAACAGCATTTTTTAAACTGTCAAGGGAGGGATATAGATAAAACTGAATAAACTCCTTGGTCAGATGTGAACATTGTAGCTGGATCTGCTAAGCAGCAATTAGAAAATACTGAAATAAAATATCATATGGGTTCATGTTCCATGTCCTTCTATCTAATTGCAAAGCTGATATGCTAGCAATGAAGAGCAAATCTGAAATAATTTAATAATGGACTGGGGGTTGATGACAAAATGAGGAGGGCCCAGACAGAAAGGATTTGTGTGGTCATTAATATAGTATACTTGATATCCCTTCTTTTAACATAGGCATGTGTGAGTTGGGTAAAGTTGATAAGACAAACCCACACTACCCCAGGGGTTCGAGCAGTCCACTGTGGCTTGACACAGGGGGACTGGTGACTTTGCACAAAGGGACTGCATATCTGGTCATGCCACCTTCACAGAGAGCTGCGTGCGTGCAGGACTGTGTTCGGGGTGAAGCAGAGTGGAGGTCTGTGTTAGCTAGGGGTGAGAGGAGTACTGGCTGGGACGTGGGCAGGGTGGTTTGTCACAATGAGCAAAAAGTCATACATTAAAGTGAGAAGTCATGGCACATAGCCAAGGAGCCAAACTTGCAGATCCCAGTACCTCAGTGCTTCGCTCTAACAAGGAGCTTTATCGGGGGCATGAGTTTGAGTGCCTTCTTTGTTTTGCTGGATTGTGGGATAGGACAGGGGATTATGGGTTAAGGCAGGGGATTGTGGGTTAGGGCAGAGGATTGTGAGATAGGGCAAGGGATTATGGGATAGGACATGTGATTTTGGGTTGGGGCAGGGGATTGTGAGATAGGGCAGAGGATTATGGGATAGAGCAGAGGATTTTGGGTTAGGGCAGGGGATTGTGTGATAGGGCAGGGGATGTGGGGTTACGGCAGGGGATTGTGGGTTAGGGCAGGGGACTGTGGGATAGGGCAGGGGATTGTGGGACATGGCAGATGATTGTGGTCTTAAGCAGAGGATTCTGGGATAGAGCAGGGATTATGATAGGGCAGGGAATTGTGATATAGATCAGGGGAATATGGGATGGGGCATGGGATTGTGGAATAGGGCAGGGGATTGTGAGATAGGGCAAGGGATGTGGGATAGGGTGGGGGATTGTGGGTTTGGGAAGAGGATTGTGAAATAGAGAAGGGAATTGTGGTATGTGTCAGGGGATTATGGGATAGGGCAAGGGATTGTGGGATGGGGCAGGGTATTGTGATATAGGGCAGGTGACTGTGGGTTAGGGCAGGGACTGTGGGATGGGGCAGGGATTATGAGTTTGGGAAGGGGTTGTGAGATAGGGCAAGGGATTGTGGGATGGGCAGAGATTATGATAGGGCAGGAGGATTGTGGGATAAGGCAGGGGATTATGGGATGGGGCATGGGATTGTGGGATAGGGCAGGAGATTGTAGGATGGGGCAGGGGATTGTGGGCTCAGGCAGAAGATTGTGGGATTAGGCAGAGGATTGTGGGATGGGGCGAAGGTTGCGGAATAGTGTAGGGATTGTGGGACAGGGCAGGAGATTGTGGGTTTGCACAGAGGATTGGAATTAGGCAGAGGATTGTGGAACAGGGCAGGGGATTGTGGGATAGGGCAAGGACTGTGGGCTTGGGCAAGGGATTGTGGGATGGGGTAGGGGATTGTGAGATAGGGCAGGGGATTGTGGGATAGGGCAGTCCTCTGAGGACTGCTACTGTATATCATAAACATTAAACTAAATTAAAGAATTAAAAAGTTCAACAGATGGCCCTATGACTCTCCATGCCTGCTCGATGGGGTGAGGGCAACTGGAGATGGTGTGATCGGGCCCTGGGAATTACTAGGGATGGCCAGGAGGATATATGTGTTAGCTGACCAGCATTACCCTGGAACACATAAAGATGGCAGCCACTGTACCCTGCCTGGCAAGGATTCATTTCCTGAGTCACACTGAACTGCAGCCATGCACCAATGCATGCCTCCGACCTGGCCGCTTGAGTAGACATACAGACAGCTGGGGTTTGGGTGCAGAGTTGGCACGTGTACAGTAATGTGAATGCCATGAAGTGGCCCACATGTGTGCAGGCTGTGCAGAGTGGGTACTCCATGCCTTATCTCAGCCCTGTGTACTTGTGAAATGGCTAGGACCTTTGTGTATTATGCCCAGAGGTTGTATCACCGTGGAATGCATATTATCCATGTATCAATGTAGCACCTATAACTTGTTCATTATTCACCAAAGGGTCCCCTGTGAGGGATAGAACTCATTGTGAGGGCCAGTGACCTCAGGGGAAGCCATAATCTGGCCTGAAAACATCACTCTTGCACTAGTAACCAACAACCTGATGATGATCAAGACAAGTAAGTCCTAAGGGGCTGACAGCATACACCCCAGTATCCTAGTGGACCTACGGGAGCAATTATCAGTGCTGCTTGCAGCATCTTTCATGAGTCTGTCCAGGTAGGCTTGATGTTCTCCTGCCTCCTGCACCTATATACTCCAGATCAGCCTCTCTGCTCCACTGGACAGAATGTATTAGTAAGTCCACATTAAGAAGGGAGAGTGCTTGATCTCAGGCAATAACAGATTGGTCACCTGACATCAGTGCTGGGCAGGGGCCTAGAATACATTATCAAGGAAAATATAATGGAGCACTTGGTTGTGTTAAGGTTCTTGCCCCCTCTCAGCATGGCTGTATGAAAGGCAGATTATGCCAGGGTTCTTACCCCCTCTCAGCATGGTGGTGGTGTTAGAGGCATATAGTGCCAGGGTTCTGGCTTCCTCTCAGCATGACGGTATGAGGGGCAGATCGTGCCAGGGTTCTGGCCCCTTCTCGGCATGGCAGTATGTGGGACAGGTCATGCCAGGGTTCTTACCCCCTCTCAGCATGGTGGTATGAGGGGCAGGTTGTGCCAGGGTTCTGGCTCCCTCTCAGCATGGCAATATGAGGGGCAGATCATGCCAGAGTTCTTACCCCCTCTCAGCATGACGGTATAAGAGGAGGGTCATGCCAGGGATCTGGCTCTCTCTCAGCATGGTGGTATGAGGGGTGGGTCATGCTCGCGTTCTTACCCCCTTTCAACATGACTATATGAGGGGCAGATTGTGCTAACGCAACCTGATCACATTCGTTGAGGGGGTGACCAGGGAGGTTGACAGGGGCAGGGCTGTAGACACTTTTGAGGGAGTGACTAGGGAGGTGGACTGGGGCAGGGCTATAGACACTGTCTATGAGGAGGTGACCAGGGAGGTGGACTGGGGCAGGACTGTAGACACTGTCTTTGAGGGGGTGACCAGGAAGGTGGACTGGGGCAGTACTGAAGACACATTTATTGAGGGTTAACCAAGGAGTTGGACAGGGGCAGGGCTGTATACACATTCATTGAGGGGTTCAGCAGGAGGTGGACAAGAACAAGGCTGTAGATATAGTCTATCTTCACTTCAGCAAAGCTTTCAACTCTAAGACATAAGACAAACTTCGAGCAAAATACACCACTCAAAGTGGATTGATAACTGGCTTGGGGCAGGGGTTGTGGTCCAGACAGTACAGACCTTGAAAGTAAGCCTGGACACATTTCTGCTTACCAAAGGAATCCCGGGCTATCCTAGGTAGTAGAAATCCTGTAAATTAGTAGGCGCTTGCATAGCAAAGTTATTCATCCCTGATTATGAAGGGGGAAAGGGCAGACATAATGGACCTAAAGTCCTTTCTGACCCTAAATTTCAATGTAGCTATCTTACTATGTCAACTGTCATCTTATCCGTCTGTCTGTCTTCTTACCTACAGTATGTCTATATATCCCCACCCCCCCAAAGCAGCAAAAGGGCAAGACCATACAAGCAACCATAGACGGCCATCATCAGGTAAGACAAGCAACATACAGCTGTTTCCAGATGACCCAAATGCAGTAGTACTGATCTGCTACTTTCATGGATTTTATCTGCAGCCAGAATCATGTGTGTGTGTGTGTGTGTGTGTGTGTGTGTGTCTTACAGCTTGCATGAGTACCTGTTGCTGCATATGCACTGGCCAAACAGGGGCCTGTGCCTTTGCAAACAGAAGTACTGTTGCAATATGAATATCATGGATTTCTATATACAGTAGCAGCAGAAGTGCAGGCCCCACATCAGCCTGTGCTTCTGCAGACAGAAGTTGGTTTGTATGCCTTATACCTGCTGCTGTAGAACTACAAGCCCCTCAGGGGCTGCACTTCTACAAACAGAAGTAGTGTTGCATTTTGGGTATTATGGAGTTTTATTTGTGGACACAGAACTTTAGGCCCCTTGGGAGCATGCACTTCTGCAACCAGAAGTGTCTGCATGTCTTACAGTGGAAAAAAAACGCAAAACTGCTCCGAGGGCTATCGGTGTGTGCTGGATATAAAAATGGTATAATAATATGACAAATCTCCGCACCACACAAGTAGATGTACAAAAAGCAGCTTTATTATTTTAAAAAGCACGCCAAACAACATCCGCTCACACAGAGGATGCTGTTTGGCGTGCTTTTTAAAATAATAAAGCTGCTTTCAAACAACATGAAGTCTTGCTATATTATGACAGTAGCAGTTTGTCCCACCACTAGAACTGTTCGGAGGTGAAATGGTTAATACCATTCCAGAATGGAACTTTGAGCACGAGCTCTAAGAAGCAGCTCTGTCTGTGATATTTCATAACTGAACTGTCAGATTCTTTACTCCGCCTCAGTGAACAGTCGCTCGGATTTCTCCTTCTGCTCGGTTCATTTCTCGGTTCAAACAGTGTTTTCTCGGTCCGATTCAACCGAGAATAGCTTTATTTTAACACAAAACCGTTCAGTTCAAGCTCTGTTTGTGGTAATATAAGTAATTTAAAGGTTTTGTCTGTGTGGAACTTGTAAGTTTATCAGTTCGGTTTGAACCGATCAGCCGGGTTAAAACTCATTAACTTTAAAGTTTAGCATTTTGAGAGTCGGTTCCCGGTTCTTATCGGTTCTAAAAAACGGATTTTATTACGGTTTTCAAATACCCGTGACCGCAGTTAGGAACCCGATAAGGGTGTCTTGCCTGGCACTGCCCGTTTAAAGACAGGATTTTTCTGGTTAGGCTGGCATTATGTCTGAGAAACAAAAGAAAACCGGGCCCACTGGGTTTCAACACTGTGATGTCTGTGGGAAGTCTTTGCCAAGGCTGACCCACACACCACATGTGTCTATTGTCTGGGGTTTGACCACCTCCAGTCAGACTGCCAGATATGTAAGAATTTCCCTGCAGCCACCCTGGAAAAGAGATTGGGCAGGCTCAGGGAACGAGAGGCCAAAAAGTCCGCTGACCTGGATGGCCAGCCCGGTTTGGTGCCAACCGAACCGGAGGGAGTGCCCTCTGACCAGGGCGAGACTTCCTCGGGCAAAAGAAAAGCTGGTTCTGAGGAACCAGTTCCAGTGAAGAAAACAAGAAAGTCAGCAGGTTTGGAGTCCAAAACCCCTTCTCCAACTGCTGCAGAGACAGCAAAAGCCATACAAATTGTCCAGTCACTGTCTCAGGTTCCGTCCGAACCGCCACTATCTGGCAAAAGGTCGGTTCGTCCGGTTCCAGTGGTTCAGGAATATGTTGTTGAGGAGTTTTATGAACCAGAGGAGGGGGAGGATGATTATGAACAGTATGAATGTGGCTGGGAAGGTCTGGGTGTGCCCATTGAACGGACGTTTCCCCAGACAGACCTTAGAATCTCCCTATACTATCTGAGTCCCCATCTCATTTTATGTTTTACAAAAAGTTGCTGAAACCCTCCAGCTTCCCTTGGAAGAAGCTGTGGATGAGCAAGAGGGGCCTGATTTTGTAGAAATGATGGATATTCCAGAGTCTAGAGAGATTGTCTATTCCTTTGCATAAGTCTTTAGGAAGCAAACAATAAAATTTTAAAACTCCTAATTCTGTGCCTCCTGTAGATAAAAAGATGGACGGAGGTACACATTGTCAGATCCTGATACAAAATTCCTTTCTCAGCAATGCAGTCATGTTGGGGTAGTTCAGGCTGCAGCCTGTGATAAAGCTAATATTCCCTGGCCACATCCTCCTGATAAGTTCCAGGAAGATTGATGCCATGGCGAAAAAACAGTATATGGCAGCCTCTCTGGGACTCAGGCAAGCAAATTATATGGCTATATGCTAGGTATCAGAAATCTAGATGGGATACTGTTATGGAATTAGCCAAGCAAGCCCATGGCCAGCTGGCTAGCGAACTAGAACAGGTGGCTGCTGATGGCATTGAGGCTTCTAAGGTACAGTTTCATGCTGCTGTGGATGTTAATGATGTTGCCTCTAGGGTCATGGCCACATCTGTAGCTTTTAGTAGGGTTGGCCTGGCTCAGGTGTACTAGCCTGTCACAGGATACCCGAACTAAGGCTATGGATTTTCCTGTGGTGGGAAATTCTCTGTTTGGGGAGCAGACAGAGAATTACATGAAAAGATGGATGAATATAGGACTACTTACAAAAGTGCCCAAGCTAAGGAGCAGCAAGCCACTCCCCAAAGGCATATCCCAGGGGTAGGGGTAGCCTTTTCACAGCCTTTTATCAGACTCAGGCCTCCTCTGCCTATGCTCAGAGGGCTTCTTCAGAGGCAGAGGCAGGCGAGGGGTGGGCAGGCCTGCTCACCCCTCCAGCCTAAAGCACCTGCTAAGCAGGCACCCTGATGGGGTGCCCAGGGCCGAGTCTCCTTTACCAGTAGGGGGCAGGTTGGCTACTTCCAGTCAGAACTGGGCTTCTTTAACCTCAGACAAGTGGGTTCTGGAAGTAGTAAGCCAGGGTCTGGTTCTCAGCTTCAAAAGTTTCCCAAGTTGAGAGCCAGATTTTTCTACTGCAAGTGCTTCGAGACCCTTGCTCTGGAAGCAGAGGTCTCAACCCTGTTGGCTCTCAGAGCAGTAGAAAGGGTTCCTCCCTGCACCAGGGCAGGGGTCTGTATTCAGATACTTCCTTACCCCAAAAAGACAGGAGAATGGCGGCCCATATTAGACCTCAGATATCTGAACAAACATCTTTTGAAACCAAAGTTCAAAATGGTAACTCTGGCAATGATTTTACCCTCCCTAAGGCCAGGGGACTGGCTAGCCTCCCTGGACCTCAAAGATGCCTATTTTCATGTCCTAATCAGAAGCTCCCATCGAAAGTACCTCAGATTCAAACTACCCTCAGGTCGTTACCAGTTCAGAGCAATGCCCTTCGGCCTTACCTCTGCCCCAAGGGTATTCACAAAGTGTCTGGCAGTAGCAGTGGCTCACTTAAGGAGGCAAAGGATTGCTGTTTTTCCCTATCTAGACGATTGGCTCATTGTAGGCCAGTCCCCAGAACAGGTAAAATCTCACCTGCAAGTCACCCAGCAGCTTCTCACCTCCCTGGCTTTCTGCTAAATCTACCAAAGTCGGTTCTGGAACCAGTCCAGCTACTCACCTTTATAGGGCAGAGTTGGACACAAAGCTACCAGAGCTTTTCTTCCCTTGGAAAGGTGAGAATTTAGTGGCTCTGGCCTCCTCCTTCACTCTGCAGGTCTCTTGGCCAGCAAGACACTTTCTGCAGCTCCTGGGGCACATGGCTGCATCCACAGCTGTTGTGCAGGGAGCAAGATTTCAGATGAGAGACATTCAGTTTCACTTGAGAACCTATTGGTCTCAGAGAAGAGACCCCCTTTCTAAGTTGGTCCCAGTGACTCGAACCTTGATCCAGGCCCTCCAGTGGTGGCAGGATCAGAACAATTTAAGATTGGGGGTCCCCTTCATTCCCCCTGCTCACAATTTGACTCTCACTACAGATGCTTCCCTTCTGGGTTGGGGAGCCCACATGGGCGACCTTTCCACTCAGGGAGTGTGGTCCCCCCAGGAACCTCTGCTCCACATCAATTTGCTGGAACTCAGAGCTGTCTTTTTAGCTCTTCAAGCATTTTCTGCATCTGTCCACAGCAAGGTGATACAAGTCAGAACAGACAACACCACAACAATGTGGTACATCAACAAACAGGGGGCACCGGTCTTGACCTTGTGCACGAGGCAATGAAGTTGTGGTCTCTGGCCTATTCCCTGAACACTTCCCTCATAGCAGTTCACCTTCCAGGGAAGGACAATGTCCTAGCGGATGCTCTCAGAGGATTTCCCAGGGCCATCACAGAATGGTCCCTAGATCCTCAAGTGCTGGGGATAGTCTTTTGCCAGATGGGGCACTCCTCAGATAGATCTTTTGCAGCCCCAGACAATCACCAACTTCCTCTGTTCTGTTGCAGGCCTCCAGTGTTGGGCTCAGTCCCCTGGATGCCCTTCTCCTGGATTGGGAGGGGAAGTTTCTTTATGCTTCCCCCCCTTCCCTCTCCTATTCAAAGTATTAGTCAAAATCAGATCCCAGCCTTGCAGGGTGATTCTGATTGCCCCGGATTGGGCCAGGCAGCCCTGGTACCCACTCCTTCTGTCACTGACAATCCATCTTCCCCTTTGTCTCCCCAGGAATCACGACCTATTAACTTGTGCCCAGGGAAGGGTTTGGTATCCGGACCTCAAATCCCTCAACCTCAAGGCCTGGCTCTTGAGGAGTTAGAGTTTGCTGATTTACACCTCTCTCAGGGTGTTCTTGAAATCTAAAGGCTTCCAGAAAGCCTTCCACTAGAGCTACTTATAGTTCTAAATGGAAAAGGTTTTCCATTTGGTGTGCTGGAAAAATATTTCCCCAGAATCTGCTGATTTGCCCATTGTATTAGATTACATGGTCCATCTTAATTCCTTGGGTCTCAGACCAGCTACCCTGAGAGTTCATTTGGCAGCTGTCTCTGCTTTTGTTTCAGCAGGAAAGTCATTCCCTCTTTCCACTCACCCTGTGTTTTCCAAGTTTTTTAAGGGATTACTCCATACTAATCCACCCTTTCGAGAACCGGCCCCTGCCTTGGACCTTAATGTTTGCATTGCCCAGTTAATGCAACCCACTTTTGAACCTCTGTTTTCTGCAGAGCTTAAGTATCTAACTTGGAAAACTGTTTTTCTGGTGGCTATCACTTCTGCTAGACGCATAAGTGAGTTGCAAGCCTTGTCAGTAGAAACTGACTTTATCTCTTTCCACAGGGATAAGGTAGTCCTGAGGACTAATAGGAAATTTTTACCTAAGGTGGTTTCAGATTTCCATCTCAACCAATCTATCTCCCTTCCAGTATTTTTCACTGATCACTCCTCTTCTGGTGAGAGGAGGTTGCACAGCCTGGATGTTAAGAGGGCTCTTAGTTATTATATAGAGCGTACCAAAGGTCACAGGTTCGAATCCCTCCAACTTTTCCTCACCTATGGTGAAGTTGGGAAAGGCAAACCTGCCACTAAGAGATCAATTGCCAGGTGGATTGTCTCTTGTATCCAATTTTGTTATCAGAAGCTGGGAAGAGATCCCCCCTCTGGCTTGAGGCTCATTCTACCAGGGGTACAGCGCGTCTCTAGCTGCTGCCAGAGACAGTCCTATATTAGAGATATGCCAGGCTGCTACTTGGAAAGCAGTACACACTTTCACCAAGCATTACTCCCTGGATGTCAGGCCAGGAGAGATGCTCGATTTAGCACAGCTGTTCTTAGAGCCTATTCCCTAAGTAGGTTCTGTCCCTCCTCCATGGGGGTACTGCTGTGTAGTCTGCTACTGTCATAATATAGCAAGACTTCATGTTGTTTGAAGAAAAATTACTCACCTTAGTAATGTTGTTTCTTCTAATGGAGTCTTGCTATATTATGACCCCCCCCAGCCTGCCCCTCTCAGAACCTCTACTTGGGTGGGGTGCGGGCAATTTAGTGTGGGCACTATTTTTATGCCCTTTTAGCATTTCTCCCCTTTTGGGGTTTTGGGGTGTGTTTTATTATCCTGTTGTTTTATTCTCTTGTTGTTAGAATTGTATTAGTAGTTCTGGTCCCCTGACTTGAGTCTTGGGTGTTGGGACCAGCAATGATTGTTAATATTTAGGTAGCCATTTGGCTAGTGTAGGCTACAGCTTCCACACAGACCTTAGTGAGTTTTGCTCGTAAAGCTCTGACAGTTCAGTTTTGAAATATCACAGACAGAGCTGCTTCTTAGAGCTCGTGCTCAAAGTTCCATTCTGGAATGGTATTAACCATTTCACCTCCGGAGCAGTTCTAGTGGTGGGACAAACTGCTACTGTCATAATATAGCAAGACTCCATTAGAAGAAACAACATTACTAAGGTGAGTAATGTTTTCTTTTGTACTTCTACTTGTGTGGTGCAGAGATTTGTTGCATTATTGTGTCTTACAGTGTGCATGAGTGCCTGTGGCTACAGAAGCACTGGCACCATAGGGGCCAGCGCTTCTGCAGACAGAAGTAGTGTTGCAATTGGGGTATCACAGATTTCGTGAGGCCTCCACTTCTGAAGCCAGAGGTCAGTATGTATGTCTTTCACCTGCAGCTGCAACAGTGCAGGCCCTTTAGGGACCTGTGCTTTTGCAGCCAGAAGTATGTGCATGTCTTATAGTGTGCATGAGTACCTGTGGCTACAGAAGAATTGGCACCATAGGGGTCTGTGCTTCTACAAACAGAAGAAGTTTTGCAGTTTGGATATTGAGGATATCATGAGGCCTGTGCTTCCGCAGCAAGAGGTCAGTGTGTATGTCTTACACCTGTGACTGCAAAAGCACAGGCCCCTCAGGGGCTTGTGCTTCTGCAGTTAGAAGTGTGTATGTCTTACAGTGTGCATAGTTACCTGTGGCTACAGAAGCACTGATCCGATAGGGACCTGCACATCTGCAGACATAACAACTGTTGTGATTTGGGTATCATGGATCTGTATATGTGCTGCAGGGATCTGTGCATCTGCAAACAGAAGTAGTGCTGTGATTTGAGTACTGTAAATTTCTATCTGTAGCCAGAACTGAGTGTCTGTGTTTTGCAGTGTGCATGTCTTTTAATGACTCTATGAATGAATATGTTTCTCCACTTGTTAACCAATGTTTAAGGGACTGGAATAGAAGAAAGTGACAACAGTTATTTTGAAGATAGTAATGTTATCCCCTTGGCTTTCATTGAGAGTCAGTCACAGTATCACCTGGGCTGAAATAACTCACAGGGGGAGTTGGACCCTCTGTCACAGTGCTATTTGTACAGCAACTCATCTCATAGCTTTTGTTGTACCACTGCGCTCCCATACTTGCATCAGTCTGAGGTAGCTTCTGGGGGTGGGACCTGCACCTCCCTCCCTACCCATACAGGGTATGCCCCTATATCCCCAGTAATAATGTCACTTGGTGCCACGTGGCAAGGGTTTTAGTAGCTGCATCCTTAGGACAGCACTGCATAAATAGCAGGGCCCAGTACTCTCGTTCTGTCATTCCAAGCAGTCGTGGAAGAATTAGAGTTTTCAAATTATCTCTGGCTGCCCTAAAGAAAATTGTTTCTCCTCCTATTGTGCTCAGGCAATATTGAACTTAAGCCTGGTCCTACAGAAGCCTTGTCATCTCCGTCCAACCTTACAAGACTTAGAGGAATGAGCTTTATGCATGTTAATGTTTGCAGTCTCTTAAAAATGCTTACGTTGATCCAGACCTGGGTCATTCATACCAAATCAGACTGCTGGTAGTCTCAGAATCCTGGCTCAGATCTTCTACCTCTGACAGGGAGGTTAACATCCCTAACTATTGGCTGTTCAGAGCCGACAGGCAGACTAGGGGTGGTGGGGTAGCCATTTATGTCAAGGACAAATATACGGTCACTACCACTGGCTTTGAATGTCTGTCCCTTAAGGTTGAAACATCCCTCTCAATGGCTATCGGGGTTATATGGTGTTACAGGCCTCCATCTGCTGGGTCCCAGCTCCAGTCTCACCTATCAACTTTTATGGGACTTGAGACCCTTGAAACTATTATTCTAGGGGATCTCAATTACGACTGGTTATCCAAGGCTTCCTTACCCCCTCAAATCCTTCTGTGACTCTCTTGGGCTCACACAACTCATTGAAGAACCTACATATCCTAAAAAGAAAAAACCCAGGAATAGCAGCCTATTGGATGTCTTTCTTACAAGCAAGCCACAGTCATTTTCCTACGCTGGAATATTTTTTTCGGATGTCAGTGATCACTGCTTCATCGCCGGTGTAAGATCTGACTCCAATCCTCCCTCCACATCTAAGTTCTCCACCAGAAGGTCGAGAAGCAACTTTGACCCATTTGCCTACATTGATGAGCTAAAATCGTCTGTACACTGGCAGAACTTTTACCTAGCCAAATTGGTCAGTATGGCATATGACATTTTTCATGAAATAGTGTCTTGTGCCATAAATAATTATGCTCCCCCTTGGTAAAAGTCCACGTAAAGACCAGAACTTGCCGTTGGTTCTCTGCTGAACTCAAAGCTGCATTACTAGCGAGAGATAAACTCTGGAAAAAAGTCCGCAAATCAAAAACTGCCGAGGATTGGTGCCACTTCAGGAAGGCTAGGAACTCCTGCACCAAATTGGTTAGAGCGGCTAAGGCCAACTTCTTCCGTTTTGAGCTTGACTCTGCCTCAAGGTGCCCAGCTAAATTTTGGTCCATAATCAAAGAGCTGTCTGGTCATACAGCCGGAAAAATACTTCCCTCAAAAATCATCTCTGACAATGTTACTATTAATGATAGTAAGGAGATTCTCCCAGGCCTTCAACATCCAGTTTGCTACGGCAGGCCTAGCATTCAACAATTCACCAGCATCCGTGTTATGTTCTCAGGTTAATGCACAGATTCCTGAACCTAGCACCACTAATGCGGTCTTCTCACTCCTTCCTGCTTCGTTGAAAGAGGTCAAAGACCTCCTTCTACAGTTGGACACCAAGAAAAGCGCTGGTACTGACTCTCTCAACCCCTACTTCTTAAAGATTGCATACCACGTCCTAGCTGTACCAATCACACACCTATTTAACGTGTCCTTGTCCCAGGGGACTCTTCCACACCTGTGGAAAGTTGCTCACGTCATTCCTCTGTTTAAATCAGGGGATCTCTGCGACCTAAATAATTACAGGCCAATATCTCTCCTACCAATATTATCTAAACTGCTGGACAAAATTGTGAATGCTCAGTTGAGAACCTAGATAACAAGAACCTTCTAAACCCTATGCAGTCTGGTTTCAGAGCCAAACACAGTACCATTACGGCTCTGGCCAAAGTGACTGATGACTGGCAACGAGAGCTGGAAAACAAAAAATTTGTATGTGCCGTGTTCCTGGACCTTAGCAAGGCCTTCGACACTGTTGACCACTGCCTGCTTCTTTCCACCCTAAAAGTGATAGGTCTGGACCCGACCTCTCTGTGCTGGTTCAATAATTACCTTATAGATAGGCTTCAGCAGGTCAAGGCCAAAGGGGAGCTCTCTCCACTCAAACCACTAAAAAGAGGCGTTCCACAGGGATCCATCCTGGGGCCTCTATTGTTTGCCATTTATATAAACAATATTGATGTTGGCATCAAGGAGGCCAATATTCACCTTTTTGCTGATGATACACTGTTGTACCTAAGCCGCCCAACTCCGGAAGCTGCCTGTGGACATGTACAAACAGAATTCAACTTGTTGCAGAATCAGCTCCTGAATAAAAAACTCTTACTCAATGCCAAAAAAACAAAAGCTATGCTGTTCTCTCCGGCTACTCATTCGGCGAACCCTGCTATCTCTGGCTCCTTACCTAACATAAACACTTTACTAGGAGAGAGGTTGCAATTTGTTACAAAATTCAAGTACCTAGGGGTCTGGCTAGACCACAGACTCTCCTTCGTGGAGCATGTCGAGGATCTGCTGAAAAAGTTGAGGCAGAGGCTTGGTCTCTTCTTTAGAATAAACCGGCTCCTGACCAAAGATGCCAAAATGCAGTTAGTTCAATCCACGTTTCTATCCCTAATTGATTATGCTGATTTCATTTATAGTCAGTGTAATGTCTCCTGTCTTACTAAACTGGACACCTTATACCATAGAGCCTTGAGATTCATAACTGGCCTACCTATCACCACCCACCACTGCTCCTTATATGCAGCTGTGGGGTGGACCTCCCTTCAGTACAGAGGAATAGTAATGCAGCTCTCTGGACTTACAGAGCTATTACCAACAAATTACCCCAATACATTTCCGACTGTTTGCCATTATATGTGGTAGGCAACTACACACTGAGAAGCTATTCTCTGCTTCTACTGAAGGTACCTAGGGCCAATACACGTTTTGGGAGAGTGGCCATAGGCTTGTGTTGCCCTCACTCTGGAACAAACTACAGAAATCTATGAAACTGAGTCTCCCTGTTAGTCTTACCACCTTCAAGACCTTATATGCCAAGGCTGTTAAGGAGCTATGCAGCTGTTTCCAGCATGCTTAGCATGCTAGGGTGCCTACTGCTTACCTGCCCACTACATCTCCACCTAACCTGGCCCCATGATTGTCTCCACCTATGCCCCCCCCTTTTTTCTGCTAATCCACTACCTTTCTTACCCTCAGACTCCAAACATATATGTCACCAGCCCATCTACCGTAGCATCCCTCCTAGAACAGCTGCAGTCCTGTACCCCTCCAGATCTGCCCCTTAAGTTTGTATATGTCCTGACCAATGATATGCCATGCTGTTTGAAAATGTTTTAATATGCTGGCTGCTTCAGAATGTTTTAATTCCCCTTCTCATACAATTCTCCCTAACCTTGTTAACCCTATACCTGAAATACTTGTTATTGCTCTGTGTATTTTTTTTCTATTTCTGTATAATTATGTCTATTTATTATCTGTACATAAAAGTGTTATTCTTGACCTTGTGTAACGCAGGTCCACCTTGTAAATGAGCCTGCTGAATGGTGTTCACCTGGATAAATAAAGACTCAATTGATTGATTTGGCTTCCACTGGGAGCTAGTCACAGGGTTTTGCCATGCCAAGAGTGAGACACTATTTTGCCCAAAAAGTAAGTTCTGTCCCCCCTCAGATATCATCATATTTTTGAACAGGTTGTTAAAAAAGATCTGGCCAAACTTGCATAGTATCCTATTTTACAATCTTTTTGCAATATGTCTGCTGCAGACAGGAAGACTTTAAGGGAAATCAGGAATATGCTACATATTATAGTGAAGCAGGCAGACAAAGCTGACGTGATTGTGATTCAGGACACCCAAAAGTATGTACAAGAAACAAAGCCGCAACTGTAGGATACTAAATGTTATAAGAGTCTGACTTCTGACCCCACGTGACCCTTTAACAACATACTAGATGACATGATTGATCAGGCTTATGGGAATGTAGCTTTCTAAAAACTAAATATCTGGTTGTTCCAACATTGCATACTTTGCAGAAAGTACACAAGTCTGTGGAGGACTCCTCCTGGGTGACCCACTGTTTCTGGCATTGGGTTGCTCAATGAGGGCCCTTCACAGTCTAAGGACCATTTTTTTAAGGTTTCAGTTCCTAAAACTAAGAGTCACAATCATGATACCATGCATTTGATAGAAAAACTTGAAGGTTTGGAATGGCATAACCACTTTTGTTGGTTGACAATACATATTGTATCACTTTATACCAGCATCTGCCACCAACATGATATCAGGGCAGCAAAAGAGTTTTTTTGCCAGAGATCCAGATTCTAGGTTGGTAGAAGTTTATATTACATATATTAGCTTTTGTGTTGCAACATGGCTATTTTTTATTTGACCAAAATTTTATTTGCAACTTAGAGTTACAGCTATGGGGGCATCACTTGCCCCCATCCTATGCCAACCTATTTCTTTCTTGGTGGGGAGGGAATGTCATTTATATTGATACCAACCCCACCTCAGGCACATCATTCACTGGTATAGGTTTATTGATGATATAATGTATGGCAGAATGTTGTTATAGGTAGAAATCTACCTTTTTATAACAACGTTTTACCATCGATGTGATGTCAACATGTTGTTAACCCATTGATGGTACGTCACATCAATGGGTTAACAACTGGGAACAGTCTGCACATGCCCGCTACAGAAATCTACAACCTTCTTGAAATGGCTGCAGCGGTGAGCATGACCTGAAATTAGCAGCAGTGATGGATCTAACAGCAGTTGTAAGGTTCCTGCTGTATTTTTTTAATTAGTTATGTGAGCCATACACTATCAAATCTAATGTGTGGTTCGCTATTGGCAACCAGCTGGTTTAACCATCTTGAGGTTGCCATGGCTACGTAAACCTCTCAAGCTTCACTTTCGAGGTTTACAAGGTCGCCATGGCAACCTCTCAATGGTTAATGAGCTGGTTACCGATAGCAACCCATACATTATCCTCTATATTGTATGTATCTGGGGTGGGGTTATGGAATCAACTCCTAAGTCTGTTGATTGGTTGAATAACAACAATCTGAATGTATGGTGCACCTATCATTGTGATCCTGTGAATACTGAGTATCTGGATGTATGGTTGGTGGGCAGCGACAATCTGGTTATAGTGGTACCATTTAGAAAGACCATTCTGATCAATACAATGCTTAGAGCGGAAATTGCCCATCCCAGGCCTCTGGTGGATAGCATTCCCTACAGTCAGTTACAGTACAAATCAACTCTACACCAGATAACACATTTGAGGAGGACGCAGGAATGCTGTCCACCATATTTAGGAATAGGGGATACTCATGTCTGACATTTGAACAGGCTTATCAAAAAGCCAAAAGTAGGGATTAAAAATCTTTGCTAGTCCCCAAAAATGTTAAACAAAAATCTAATGATGACAGAATAACCTTTGTTTCTGACGACAATAAATTGTCAAGCAAGATCAGACAAGTTATTTACAGTATGTGGGAAATGTTAACTTCTGATCCCATGTTGGCATTAGTGATAGGACCGAAACCCAAGATGTTGTATAGGAGAAAGAGAAATATTGCAGACTTGGTGACTCATAGCCACTTGGTTGACTGTATGGGTAGGAATGCACTTCCTAAAACATTTCAGAAGTGTCATAGTTTTAATGTTTGGAGATTTGCAGTTCCAGGGCCATGGTTTATGCATCCAGAAACAAAGAAAATCTACCCTATTAATTACTATTTAAATTGTAGAAGGACACATGTGATATATGTAGGATGGTGTGATTGCAACATCCTATTTTTTTTTTTTTTTTTTATTCTTTGGTAACCAGGTGAGGCCTCCTAGGCACAAGTTCCTGTTTCCAGAGGTGACCCAGGCACACAGGATAGGTTTAAGTGACTTGTTCATAGTCACACAATATGCAAGTGGAGGTTGTGGGAATCAAACCCAGCTCTGCTGGATGTACCAAGCTCATCCACAGCATGTTACCCTAACCTCTAGGCCATATGCCGGTCCATGTTATATGTTTGTAGGACTCAATGATCTTTGAAGTGTAGAATTCAAGAGCATATTAGAACTATTCATAGTGAGGACTTGTAAAATGTGCTTGGTAAATAATGAACACAACAGCTCTTCCATTGGATTTAAATTTAGAGCACTGGAATTTGTGTGTAAAGATGAAAGGGGAGAGGAACGGAACAAACAAACTGGATAGAAAAGAAATAGAAGGGATATATAAGCTGGGCTTGTTAGCCCCGGGGGGATGAGATTTTTGACCTCAGACCATTCTATGACAGGAACTATATATAATCTGTTTAAATTGCAGTGCATATCTTCAGTCCTGCTGTTGTGGAAGTTTAGTCTGTGTTACATTATTTACAGGCATGGTCAATTTATTTTAGATTCCTGTCAGTGTGATTATTATGGCAGTAAGTTCAGCCTGTGCTATATCATTTTTTGTCATCTTTTAGGTACTTATAGGCATGGATAATGTATCTGGAAGAGTTCCTGTTTTTATGATCACTGGGACAGTAAAACTATTTAGTAATGGGTTTGTAAAACAGGAACCTTATAATTAAATTTCCAAAACTATTTTAGCAACCCTTGCTTTGCATAGTTTCATTATATGTAGTTTTCAGTAAGACTCCCCCCCCATCTGCTCTCATAAAATTAGATTGTTAATTTGAGAGCAGTAGTGGATTATTAAATGTTATTCAAACATATTAAAAGTTTAAATTAGGGCAACTGATCACATTATTAGCCAGACAGAGGGGAGTGAGGGGAAATCACATTACTAACAGAACTGAAATCCCATGCCTATTAAGTGAAATAGCCCAGAAAAGTGTTTGCAATGGTTTTTATTGACTTTTTTACTCTTCACAGTGGATTTTATTGGTGATTTCTGCTTCTCTGTTGTATAATTTTGGAAGGATGTCACTTTTTAATTATTTAATAATCAGTTTGGATAATTTCAATAATATCCCCTTCTGCTCTCATAAAATTGGACTGTTAATTTCAGAGCAGTAGTGGATTGCTGAGGCACAGAGCCCTTTGGACCCTGCACCAGATGTGGCCCTTCCGGCCTGGATTAAACTTTGATGAGCTGGATTATAAATTGTGCATGTTTTAAAATGAGCACTGTCAC
Source organism: Neoceratodus forsteri (assembly GCA_016271365.2). Taxonomy (NCBI): domain Eukaryota; kingdom Metazoa; phylum Chordata; order Ceratodontiformes; family Ceratodontidae; genus Neoceratodus; species Neoceratodus forsteri. Next base: position 209,384,745 of record JADMNL010000026.1, on the reverse strand, counting down.
CTGATGAAGCCCAGTCAAGGGTGACTGTGCATGGGGTTTTTAATTATTGTGTAGTAATAAACATTTTCTTCACTTGCAACATTGGTGTGTATGTGTATATCCGTTTTCCTGTATGCCACAGATACAAATACATGAAGATAGCACATCACTGTTGCTACATTTGTGTCATCTAGAAACAGTTGTATGTTGTTTGTCTTACCTGATGATGGATGTCTGTGGTTGCTTATGTGGTCTTGTCCTTTTGCTCCTTGGGGTGGGTGAGGAGTTAGGGCTGGAAACCCTAATGCTACATTTCCCTACTTTTGTTGCTTTAAGTTTAACCCTAACTGGTGCATTAACACAGTTGTTTGCAATGAATTTCCTTTAAGATACTGGAATTGTATCCTCATTCATGCAAGTCCCTTCAGGACCTGTGTGAACACATCCATCTGGCTGCAGAAGTACAGGTCCCTCTGGGCCTTGCACTTCTGTGTTACTATAGATGCAGACTTGCAGGGCCCTCTGGGCCCTGTGCCAAGTGAGGAGTCCATCTAGTTGCAGAAGTGTAGGGCCCTCTGGGCTGTGCACATCTGTATGATTACAGATACAGATGCAAAGAGCTCTCTGGGCCTTGCATCAAGTGAGAAGTCCATCTAGCTGTGGACTGCATGGCCTTTCAGGCCCTGTGCATCCATATGACCACAGATGCAGATGTGTAGGGCCCTCCAGGCCCAGTGCTAAGTGAGGAGTCCATCTACATGGCCCTCTAGGACCTGTGTTTCTTTGTGGCTATAAATGCAGATGCATAGGGCCCTCCAGGTTCAGTGCCAAGGGAGGACTCCATCTGGCTTTGCTTCTGTGCAGCTACAGATGCAGAGGCACAGGGCCTTTGGGTCCTGTGCCAGATGTGGAGTCCCTCAGGCTGCAGAACCTCAGGTTCCTCCAGGACCTGCACTTCTGTGTGACTACAGATGCAGATCAGATGCAGACATGCAGGGCCCTGCATCAAGTGAGGAGTCCATCTGAGCATGAAAGTGCTTCCTTGCCAAGTGAGGAGTCCATGTAGCTGTGGAAGTGCAGGACGCTCCAGGCCCTGTGCTTCAGTGCACCTACAGATACAGACGCACAGGGCCCTTCCTTTATACCTTTGTTCTTTGTTAATATTTTGACCCCAAATTTTCAACACAGTCTTTTTATGACCCCCAACTCATGAACCAGTCAAGTGAAATTTTTCAAATCTTGCCCAAAAGGTGATTTCACAGAATGACTGCAAAATCACCTTCAGAGCCAGATCTGAATAATTTCACCTTCCTGGTTCATAAGGCATGGTCAAAAAAAGGCTGTGCTGAAAATCTGAGGTAGAAATCTTTTGAAACAGCCTTGTTATCAACAGAAGTTGTTTTCTTTTCTATGAGCAGATTTTCTTCTTCTGTATGGTCTCACAAAAGATCATGAAACAAGAAATCTTTTTATTTTTTATTTATTTATTTCTAGGAAGTACCTTTGAGCCAAAGGCTCTTTTACAGAGGTTCCATGTCATAGTAATTTATGGGCATAACATCATTTACAATGGTTACAAGTACATAAGCAGATACAAGGAAATTCCATGCCTTGAAAGACATGAGTACATCAGGTTACAGAGGTTACATAATTACAATAACAGTACATAAGTAAAAATATACAGACACATAATTTAAAGCAGGCTAGGTTGACAGGTTGTTAAGTGAACAACTTGAGAAGCTACAGGATATAGAGTGAATCAGGTAGGGAACAGAGGATGATATAGTCTATAAAATAATTAACTAATACTATATGCAAGGAGGCGAGAACTTGATGGACAGCAGTTCTTTTGTCTTAAGTGCTAAAAAGTGCAGCCATAAAGGAGGGCTAAACTCACTGGGGGAAGTGCTGATCTCATAGAAGAAAATCACGAAACAAGAATCTCACCTCATGAAAGAACAAATTCTTCTTTTGTGAGCTTCTTTTGATACTAAAGAAGATCACAAAATAAGAAATCTCACAAAAGAAGGTCATACAAGATCATGAAACAAAAATGTCTTCTTTTATGAGATTTAATTCTTTTGTGAGTCAACATACTTTTTTCGTGAGACTTAGAAAAAAAGAATTTCCACTCATGAAAGAAGAATCAGGAGCCCTTGTTAAGCCTTCTATCTTGGATTTTAGAGATGTTCCAAAACCGTATTTCAGGTCAAAAAACAAACTCCAGAATTGAGCAAAATGGGTCCCATTTGGCTAGAATCATGTGCTTGTTTTTCTCCAGGGCGTAATTTTTATGGATTTTCAATTTTTGTTTTTCGTTTTGAAAAAAATGAAAAACAAGATGACAGCCATACAAAAAGTTTTTTTTCATCAAAGAAGAATTTTGCGCACTAAAATGCTTGCCCAAACCCAACATGTCAAATTCTTATAACTCGGAAACCGATTAGTATTTTTTTCACAAAAAGATACCTGTTTTCTAGGGCAGTTCCCTTCTACCCTGAAAATGTCAGAATCAAATTCCAAAGTTTCTAGGCTAAAGATGTTGCAAAGATTTATTGAGCTGGCAAAGTTCTGCCAAAATTGCGAAATTCTCCTTCGTGAATAACTTTGTGAATTTTCCAGTTTGCCACATCACATTGAGCTGCACTTTTTGAGGTGAGGTCAAGGCAAAGTTACAACTTCGCCTGCCAAAAACTTCACAAAATCTACACTTTGCAAATCTGGCAAACTCCACAAATTATTTCATAGAGTGAAATTTACCAACTTCGCACATCTCTAGCTGTAGGTGAAAGCAAAAAAGGGCCAACCCCCCCTGATTTTTCCACTTTTTATACTATCCAGATCTCAGAATCTAGACACCTGACCATTACAAAACTTGCCTGATCAAAAGACCTTGCCCCCAACTATGCATGCAAAATTCCATGCAATTCTGTTGAACTGGGGAAGTTATTATGGTGCAAAGTCAGGGGTTTAACATGAAACACCCTATGCATCTGTATATCTATCTATGTACAGATAATATCTTTTTCTAACTTGCAATTTATTTAAGAAAGGTAGCAATACAAAACATTACAAAACAGTGCATTTCATTTCTTGTACATATCATTACATTGTTAAAGTATGCTTTTATGGGTTGCATTCATTGTCCTCTGCAGAGTTTATAATCAAGAAGGCTCAACCCTCATGTATCTTGTGTGCATTCTTCTAGTCACTTCACTACCAGTCTAGCATTGCTTGTAAAGTGCTTTGGATGTATGAAAAAGCGCTATATAAATGCTGATTCTTCTTCTTCTTCTTTATGTTTGCTTGCATGCATGTGCAAGAAACATAGTGCCACCATTTGAGTTTTCGTAGGCGTGGCACCCCTGCTTCCAATGCCCTGAGTGTTTTTGCAGGCACAGCCACACTGCTCCAGTAAATGTCCAAGCTGCCTATTACAGCAGTTCAGATGCAGTGGCGTACAGTTGAAAGAGAACGGCCGCTACAATCAGCGGTGGTAATGTGTAGGCAATTTGCATATTGCCATGCCGTCAGCAGTATGAAAATTGCCTACATGTCACCACCTTAGCAGTCATTGTCTTTCAATTGCAGGCCACTGCACCTTCTGTTGGCATGATGCACCCCGATTTGTTGTGTGCTGAGGGTGCCCAGACTACTAGCACATACAATCCCCAAGCACATTGTATGTCAGTGGGGTGCCCAATCCCATTGGCTCCAGTGCCTCCCAAAAATAAGCCCTCAGATGCCACGCTGGAGTCCACCTCAGCGTGGCAAAGATCCTAATGTCATGTGCTCCCCACACACTGCATAGCCAATGGGGTGCTAAATCCCCGTTGGCTCCGCCCCCAAACAAACTTCCAGGTGCCATGCTGGGAGCCCACCCCAGTGTGGCACAAGTCCCATGTTGTCTTTTAAAAAAAAAAACTGTAACAAGAGAAAACGGTCCCTCATTGACTCTCTTGGCCCCCTCCCTCAACCTCGCCCACCCTTTGCACATCCCTCCTCCGCACACACCCCCCTCACCCCATACTTACCTCCAGAGGTTGGAGTGATGATCTTTGGTGGACCAGGAACACGTCTGCACTCTTCAAAGCCGACCATGAACTGAAGAAATGCCGGTAAGCTGTATAATGGCATAAATAGGGTTTTTTCAACTTTGGTTCATATCTCAGTCATTTTTCTGAATTTGTGCACCAAATTTTCAACATGAGGTTCTTGGGACCCTGTCTCATGAACTCAATTACTGTCATCTGGTTATTCAGTCCCGAGAGGTGATTTTGTGGTCACTGCGCAGAATCACATCTTGGGACCGATTAACAAAATGACAGTGTCACTGTTCATGAGGTGGGCTCTCAAAAAGCCTATCTTGCAAATTTAGCAAAACAAATCCCCAAAATGATTGTTTTAAGAACATGCATTGTGCAGTTTCCACGCACAATTGCAAGTTCATGAATTTGTAATATTTTCACACCAGATTTTCAACATTGCCATTTTTTCACACCTCCTTATGAACAGTACAGCTGTCATTTTTCACATCCTGGCCGAAATGTGTTTTCACACTTCCGGCGCAGAATAGCGCGGTCGCTGTGGGAAATCAGTGTTCGGGACAGAGTAAGAAAATTACAGTGACACTCTTCATGAGCAGCGGTCCTAAAATGCGTATGTTGAAAATTTGGTGACAAAATTCCATAAAATTACTGTATTACGAGTGTGCATTTCGCAGCTTCTACACACTCTCGTAACTTCACAAATTTGTAATATTTTCACTCCAGATTTTCAACATTGGCATTTTTCCACACATCCTTATGAACAGTACAGCTGCCATTTTTCTCTTCCTGGCTGAAATGTGTTTTCTCACTTCCAACGCAGAATAGCGTGGTCGCTGTGGAAAATCAGTGTTCGGGTCAGATTAAGAAAATCACAGTAACACTGTTCATGAGCAGAAGTCCCAAAATGCCTATATTGAAAATCTGGTGCAAAAAATTCCCCCAATAATTGTGTCACAGGTGTGTGTTGCACAGTTTCTGTGCATGCTCTTGACTTCACCAGTTTTTTATATTTTCCCTCCAGATTTTCAACATTACCATTTTTTTACACCTCCTCATGAACAGTACAGTTGTCATTTTTCACATTGTGTTCGAAATGTGTTTTTGCACCTGTGGCACCAAGTGGCACAGTCACTGTGCAAAATCACGTTTCGGCTAACAAACTGATAGTGTCACTGTTTATGTGGTGGGGTCACAAAAAGCCCATGTTGAAAACTTGGAGTAAAAATACCAAGAAACACCCAGGGCGTTAGGGTTTCTGACCATAACGCCTTACCCTATAGGGACTGACAGGCATCAGGGGTGTGACTTGGGATTGTCGACAGTAATGCTCACTTCATTCCACCCCCGCCCCCATCCTGCAGCCAGTGACAGGCATCGAGGTGCACCTTGGACTGTTTGGCCCCAGAATTCAAACCATTCTCCTATACTGCACCCATTTCAGCGTATTTCCTTATGGACTGAGGTGAGTGTAAAGCCTGAACACCCCAAGGCACACCTTGACACTTGTCAGTGCCTGCAGGGTAGGGTGAGGTGAAATGTCATGACCATTATGGGCGATGACCCAAAGGCACACCCCAATGCCTGTCCATCTCTGCAAAGTGAAGGTGGAGCTGGCATCAGTTCAATATATCACTGCCATTTCTATACTGCATCTGTCTAACTCCTGCACTTCCACTGCTAATGCCAGCAAGCAAACATTCAGCATTGACAAATGCTTGTTCTTGTATAGGTGTTTGACATTTTCGGTCATACTAGGATACTGTCTGTGGTAGGGTTTCTGATATGTTTGCCAGATATTTATGAAAAAGTAACCATCTAGAATTGTACTGTTCTGCTAGAAGCTGCACCTTCATTCCATTTCATGTTCCATTTCTCTAATACTTTTTTTGCTGATATTCATTTTATCCTTCCCTTCCTGGCTGGCCCTCCTTTCCGTCACTCTGCCCATCCCCCTCGTCCCGGTTTCCTCCAGAACTTACCTTCTCCCACATTGCCCCACAGCTTGCCCTCCATAGCAGGGTGGCGGGGAATCCTCTTAACCTGCCAGAACCAGATCCAGATCATGGGAGGAGCCTAGGTCACCAAACGTGGCACCAGCAGTGGATGGCACCATGTTTTATCCAACTTGCCAGATTCAGATGTATTCATGTCATCCATTAGCAGGTCATGACCTTAGCGGCAGCCACAATCAGCACCCTAAAGAGGTATCTACCTCCTGCTGTATTGATTTCAGGGGGCTCTATCTATCATTTTCAACCAGGAAAGGCAAAATCCTTGCTCATTTCCCGATGCATCCTTTGGGGGGTTACGTGGACCTGTTTTATTGATAGCACACCAGAAAAAATCTCTCACACTTACAATAAATACCATTTATAGGGACTGTATCTTCCACCTGGACAGCCGTCAGAGAGTGGCAGATGGGACCTCAGTTTAACGTATCGTCCAAAGGGTGAATTGGGTAAAAAAATTTGACCCTCCTTTTTTTCAGTATAAAAGATTCCAGGCATCTTCCAGGTTCACTTGGTGGTAACATTTTCTAGTTCCACCAAAATGTGAGTATTTTATAAATGTTTTAATTTAGTTTTTTTTCTCAAGAAGAAAGATGGCCGGCACTTTTGCCATAGAAATAGCATTGTAGACCTGGTAAGTGTTAGGGTTGAGAAAAAAAAAACTTATAGTATACAGCAAAGGAGGTACCTAGAAAAGTAGATTTAACAGGTATGCTAACATTTCTATTAATTATAGCTGAAATTAACTTTTTTAGAAAGAACATTTTTCCTTACACTGCTGCTTTAACAGTACAGCACGCCCTAGTGCTGCACTACAGTGTAAGTAATACATATTAGCCTAAGTTCCTGGTGCGGGACTCGAACCCATGACCTTTTGATCTTCCAGTCTGAGAAGGGAATGTGCAACTTTTGGTGCTACTGACATTAGTGCTGTAAATCTGATATTCTGGGGCTGTCCAAGTAGTTTTGCTTGTTCTGCATGTGGGGTTTGTAGTTCTACCTAGCTTGCACAAGTGATGGACCCTAATGTACTTGAAAAGTACTTCCAGGGATGGAGGGAGACTGCCGTGTTTCTGAAGTTATGTTAGGAATTTGAGAAAGCTGTCCCCAAGGAGAGTGTGAAAACTGGACTGGCATCTCAGCATAATCTGTAATATGTTTACTTAAGAAAAGTGTTGGGTGGGGGAGTTGAGAAGGTAACCTGTGAAAGAGGAAGGGGCTGTTTCATATTAGAGGAGGCTGGTCTTTTAGGGATGGGCAGAGCTGGGAGAATGGGAAAAGGGGGACTTGCTGTTGTAGGGAGGGGTGGTACTCCCAGCTGACCTGGTCAGCTCAGGATATATATAGCAGCTGCAAGATAGTCCTCAGCCTAGGGCTCTGTGTCTGTCTGCTCGTGTGTCCATCTGTCAGTCCGGCTACCTCTTTTACTCTGTCCCACCGGGAGAAAAAAACTGCAGAATGCTGGTCAGCATCTTCCTCCAGACCTCGCTCGTCCTCTGGCTGGCTAGGTGTACCCTACAAGGAGGTAAGGATGTCCCACACCCTTCATACTCAGTTAGTTCCAGGGAAATGGGTACAATGAGTAAAACTTCTAAGTGCTTTGGAAGGTACAGAACAAATGCAAAATGCAAGTGGGCTTGACTCATTTGATATCTATGCACACCTCTTTGTTTAGTTTTAGTAGTGTCTTTTGTAGAGGGCATCAAAAATGCTTAACAAAAGAGCAAAACTGAAAAATGCAAAAACAGAAGCAGTGACAGAAATGTATACATCAGATGTATCACATAAAAAATATGATAATTACCATTAACAATTAAACTGAGGATGGCTGGGAATACTCAAGTGCTACTCATACGGTAACACACTGTCTTAGGGATTGTAAGCAGCAGTGAAAAGATAGGTTTTTAGTAGGTCCTTATAATAGGTGAGGGAGTCAGTAGACTGGATTTGGGAGGGGGTGCAGGGTAGGAGAAAGCACGACAATCAACTGGTACCAGATACATCATGTAATGGAGAGAAGGTTACTGATTGCAGAGGAAAGTAACTGCATAGTGGTGCATTGCAGAGATGTAGGTCAGGCAGATGGGCTGGATCCTGACCATGGAAGGTTGTGAAAGTCAGGAGAGTGACTTTGTAATGAACGAGATTATTTATTGTTTGATTGCTTTGACATTACTCCAACTGGGATAACCCCATGAGATGCAATGTTTCATTTTCATGGGGGTCCCAGGGAGGATAGCAGCAGTCAACAGGTTAACATAGTCCAGCAGGCATAGTTTCATACAGGCTAAAATATGCACAGGAGACAATACAGAAAAATACATTTATAATATATATAAAATATAGATGTTTGACAGGAGCATAGCAACATAACAATTTACAGTCTAAACGGTCTCTGGGTCCATCACATCTCCCCCTGCCACACTGATTACATAGTAACACAGTAATTTAATGTCTGAAGGGACTCTAAGTCCATCACACCTTCCCCTCTCCTCCACTTTCTAAGCAGGGCTTAATAACTAAGACCTGCAAGAGACTAGTGTAGATCTTGACAGATAGGTGTCATGGGTTACTTGTAGAAGAGTTACAAAGAGAGGGGCTGCTGCATTTTGAGCATGCAGGAGCTTATTGATACTGGAGGAGGGTAAGCCAATCAGGACGAAGATGTAATAGTAAGAGATGTAACGACTGCGTGTATGACTGTTTGTGCTGAGTAGAGGTCGAGGTATGGTCTAATATAGGAAATGTTGCACAAATGAAATGCCATTTTGCGGGTGTGTTTAATGTGGGTCTCAAAGGACAATTCAGTAGCAGCATGAGTCTCGCACCTTTATGCTTTTAATGTGCTATGGTAAAAGTAAAAATTAATTCATGGTAAAGGGGGATTACAAAGCAGTTCTGTGGTCTAGTAATGAGGATGGGAGACAATGGCACGCACTACTGAGAGACACCAACTACTCCAAACATGTTTAGTCTAGAAAGGAAAAGAATCAGAGGTGATCTAGTTGCTCTCTGTGGTTTCCTAAAAGACCTTGAATTGTATAAAGAGTTGGGAAGTAATTCAGAAAGTAAATGAAACTACATCTAGGGACTGGAACAAGCAGTTACAAAGGGAAACTGCCAGAAGAGCTAGGAGGAAATATTATCTGTCTCAGACAGTGATGGGAAACTGGAACTCGCTTCCAGTTAAGATAGTAAATTCAGAAAAGATAGAAATCTTTAAACAGCAACTCTCCAATAAAAAGCTTAAAAACACTCAATTTACGCCAGTTATGTTTTGACTTTATCGTTTTCTAGTTTTGTTTTTTTTTTTTTATTTTCCCTTGCTGTGTCTTTTAAAATGTATCTGACTCTCCCCTGCTAACCACACAATTGCTGTTTGTGGCATCACAGACTGTTGTCATGGTGAGCACTATGATGTCACAAAGGCACTGTGAGATTAAGAGGGGAGAGGCAAAGGTTTTTTATACAGAGTTTTTAGATGGACCAGCAAAATGTGCCGTAAAGCTTGGAAAGGAACAATGAAAATGAAAAAAAATGTGTTCTCTAGTAAACTGTAATAGCCAAAACATCTTATTTATGAAAACACATGCTGAAGTGCAGAGCTGCTTTTTAAGAAAGTTCTGGATATGTGTTTAAAGGAAGCCATGTAAACAAGGCAGTACCCCTAGAAAGTGGGAGGAGGGGGCCACGATGGGTGAGAAACCTTCCATCCTATTTTTTTTATATGTTTATATGTCCCCAGAATTTTCCAGCTACTTCAACATAGCTATTTCTTTTTGGAATTTGTTTTATCAGAACCAAAATACCGATGGTGTGCAGGACACTGTTTTAACAAGACTGCCAAAAGAACTGGGGGAAGGGCAGCATTACAATGGGCAGTGCAGATTTGCACCACATAAAACCTTAAGTTCTGGTGTAATAACGTAGAATCAATGACATATAATACACTGAATAATCATACAAAACATGTTTCAATTCAATGTGGCAAATGAATGTGTCAGGCTTCATCAAACAGTTAACTTTAAAGGCAGTGTCTAACTGGCAAATAGCAAAGAGAGCTGTTTTATTGAGTTGTGCTACTGACCTGCAGTGCTGTGTGCGTGTGTGTGCGTGTGCGTGTGTGTGTGTTTGTGTGTCTGTGTGTGTTAGTCAGAGGGGACATGTTTGCCCTATTTCGGAGGCAGTATAGCACTGTGGTTTAGGGTACTGAGCTATGAACCTGGAGACCTGGCTTTGAATTCCACAGATCCCCACTTGCATACTGTGTGGCCCTAAGCAAGTCACTTAACTTCCTTGTGTTCCCAGGTTGCACCTGGAAAAAGTTTCAGCTTAGTGTGCCTTTCCTGGTTGAACAATTTTCACTTTCTTACTTTCCTATTTATTTTCTTACAAATTATTTAGCCAGGATAATCCAGATGAGATGGATACTGGGCAAACAAAATGAATAAGAAGTTAAGTGACTTGCTCAAGGTAATAAAAAAAAGTGAGAGGATGTCTTTAGTGGGATTTAATGGCGTCTCCTGGTTCCCAGCCCTGTTACCAAGCCACTAGGACAATCCTAGTTTCCTCATTACCACATTGCTTGGTATCATAACACTGTGGGGGAATTATCAGTCACATACCTGACTTCAGCCAATCAGCACTCAGAACTGCAGGGACTCTTACCCTGTGTACAGTTGTCCAATCATGAGGGAATGTTGAAGCGTAGTATCTGACTTCAGAGTTAGGGGAAGAGAGTTACTCTCAGTTTCAAAAATAATTTAAAAATTAAAAAAAAAGTAAAACTTATAATAACTCACTCTTGTCAACTTGAGTGATTTATAATATGTTATACTGGGGGGTGTAGTGGGAGAGGAGGGTAACAGACCACCAGTACAGTAGGTGGGTGGGGTGAAGTCATATAGTATGGACAGACTTGATAGATCTTTGGTCTCCTTCTGCCGTCAAATTCTATGTTTTTGTTTCTATGAACACTGAGGGGTGTCTCTTGTTGAATAAGAGCACTCTCTCATGCTGATTGGGCAGACAAAACCACTCAGCTTCACTTTGTGGTCCTCTTGACCAATCAGAATGAGCAAACATTCTCATTAAATAAGGGACACCTCTCAGTACACACACACAGATATATACAATACTACTGGTGTGAGACATAAGGGTGTTTATACTGGTGGTAGAGACACTGCCTCCCAGGGGCTTACTGCTTGCATGAAATGGTTTCAGTGTTCTACACTTTTATATTCTTCCTTTATTTCTAGAAGAAACCTATCTGTGCTTGTGCTACGGATTTTCAGAGGCTTCAAAACAGTAACCAGGATTTTAAAATGTTATGATAAATTTCTAAAGGCCTGCTATTGAAAAATCAAAATAATGAAATTCTGAAAGTTTTTTTTTCTTAGGTTAAAACAAGCAGCTCATGACCTTAAATATAAAATTAATTTATTGATAAAAAAAGAGGGTGGCACTTCTATACATTATTGCTATCAGTGCAAACCCAAATGAGTGCATCACTGATCTGATCTGTCTGTGCCCTTCTCCTCCCACTAATCCCGGCATTATTTAATGATATTTCAGAAGAAGAGCTCCTTTTCTTGTTTCCTTGACTTATAGAGACTGAGTGTGCTGTTATGTCTGTGTAGCGGTACACGCTTTAAAATCATAGCCTGTATATAGGTTACATGTCTGGGCTTGTGTTCTCATGTACATGAGGTATGTATGTATGTAATAATAAAATTATCAGCTAGCGTCCCATAATGTTACCCAGAAAAATGGCCCAGCATGCACTGCCACAATTGGAAAGGATGGTATTGTTTTTATAGGGCTTTTCCTGGAACTTGAGAGGGAAAGTTTTTTTCCTGCTAGGCTGCACAGGTGAACTCAAACAGCCCCGAGAGAGTGAGAGAGAGAACGGAGAGATTATGAACAGGGAAGGTATGGGACTTGCTCATGATCACACCTTGACTGACTGGCAGTTGTGGCACAGAACATTTGTTTTTCTGCCGTATTGATCCTTGTGACAAAAGATCCAGAAAAACAAGAGATGATTTGAAACCTTTTATTGGACCAACATAGATGTTACAAAAGAAAATAGGACCTAGCTCTCAAAGTCTGTAGTTATGTGTTCTAACTACTGTGATAAACTGCTTCTTCTCGCAGAATTTAGAGCCCACAGAGAGCTGTATTCTGCAGAAATGTGGCCCTTGTTTATACATTTATTACGCACTAAGGTATGACCAGGGTTAGATTAGCAGTCTGTTAATCACCCCTTAGGGGTGGACTTGTGACATTGCTAAAAAAAAGGGGGGGGGGTAAACAGACTGTAAAGCTAACCAATGAGATTGCCTTCTTGCTATTATAAAAAAAAATTTTACTCAAAATGCATCTTCTGGATGTTTTCTTCATCGGGAAGATGATTTTTAATAAAGTAGTCAATCTGCCATCTGCCCAAGAATGCTGGTTCAGAATGTCAGAAAGCATCTTTACAGGCATTCAGCAGTGCCAGGGGTTGGAATACTGATACTTTTTCTAAAGAATTAATGTGCCATGGTGATAAGGCTTTACATGACAGTTTGAGAGATTAATGTAAGGGTCTCTGACTGCAGACAGCCAATGAGACTGCAGCATTTCTGAGACCTTTTTTATAATTGCTATCAATTATCTTCATTTCAGCCATTTATTTACGCTTTAGACAGGTCACACAGGAACCCTTAACCAATAGTAGAGCAGCCTACATAATGCCTAGTGACATCATAAAGGCCACTGCTGCACTAAAAACAGAGCAGTGAAATCAAACAGAACACAGATGAATCTTAATAAAAATAACTTATTTATTACAATGTAAAATACATTGTATAAATTGGCACACAAAAGCCTATCTCAGAGCACGCCATAGCATCACCTAGGAGGAGGCACGTGCTACAAAAGAAACTCGTAGCTCCACCACTCTTGAGTTATTGTCCTGCCCCCTCACTCATGGAGGTAAATGGCATATTATATCCCTTGTTTCTTATCTTCTCCTTGTTCTCTGTTACTAATGAAATTTGAAGGGAAACAGGATCTTTGGCCTGTGACATCATTTGCCTCTGCTGCTTGTCTGTACATGATGTCATAATCTTGGCAATTGGTTGTGGTTCATAAACAGAGGACTGTGACTTCATGTGTAGAGAGAGAGCAGGGGAGATGAAGGATGAGAGGCAAGGATCTGATTCTGAAACAGCTGTCCTTAGTAATACAACTAAAGGGGAGAATTGTGTTTAAATATTATGTTGTTCCGAGCTTTCCCAGTGAGGTCACATCAGTAGCATTTATTAGTGAAAAAAAAGTCATTATTTAGTAATAATGTGTTTCTAGTAAAAAAAAAAAATCAATATAAACATTTTTTCTTTTCATTCATTTTCATCCTGAACTGAGATAGTAACTGTTTTTGGCCACACCCACTATGAATAAATTAAACATTTCGGCGTGACGCTGTGCTGTCTGCCATCAGAAAGTTGTGCTGGTACCCTCATGATACACTCACTGTATGAGTCCAGTATGTAAAGTCAAAAAGAAACCTCAGGAAAGGGATTTTAAAAAATTGCAAGTGGCAGCCATCTTTAATGACTTGAATCATTAATTATAACACTAGTAATAAAACCTGTTTTTTTAACTTTGTCTTTTTATTGAGGCATAAATAATGTTAGTGTTACAATATTTTCATATTCGTTTCATTATTGCTTACAATTTTAGACATACATGAGCAGCTACAAATACTTAACAGCTTTATCTTAATGGAACCACTGTCACTATTCTGTCTGTTGTGATCTGTGGCTCTAAATAAAACCTGTTTTGACAACTTCTGACACAAATAAGCATCTATATTGATGATGAATCTAATTATGTCAGCGATATCCTAATGTTAAAAACCTACATATGATGAAATATTTTGCCAATTAAAAAATACTGCTGCTTTAGGCTCTCTGGTGGCATGCTTAGTGCATTTTTTTTCCATATGAATAAAACCTACATTAAAATTTCAATATACATTTAAGAGCCTAACAGTCCCCATTATTAATAACACTAAAAGCAGTTAATCATATGCTGGTAAATTATACAAATTATTATTTTCTTTTTTATTCTTTTGGTAACCGGGTAAGGCCCACTAAGCGCAATTGCCTGTTTTCAGGGGTGACCCAGGAGCACTGGGCATGGTTAATTGACTTGCTCAGAGCCACACAGTATGCAAGTGGAGGTTGTGGGAATCAAGCCCTACTTTATTCTTGTTACTGTAGCTTCAAGGCTATACTGCCAGCCTCAATTTTGCTGGGCTCAGCCAATGTTCAGCTAGTGCTTTACTTTAAAAACAAATATCTGCATTTGACGTGTTCTCTACCTAGTTGAGCTGACTGAGAATTATTTAAAAGGAGTCAGCTAGAACTCAGCTTTCAAAATATTTAAATAAGTTGAGAACCCAGCTTTCTGAATTGTCAACTTAAACTGTTATTTTAGTTGAAAAATTAGTGGCTAGTTGTTTATTAAAGGGGGACAGTCAGCACTAAGAGCCCTACACCCAACTGTAGGACTAGTCCCAATTTGCATTTAGTGTGCACAATTTATTTATTTTTTATTTTTTTGCTTAATGTTTATTACTGTATAATAGATTAATTAGCTGTCATCCAAGCTGACATTTACTGTAACCAAAAATCCCAGAATCCCCTGCAGCTGACATCACAGCAGTAGGCAGCAGTGGGAGATATCAATAGCCTGCAATGCATATTAGTGCTTTTATAATCTTTAATTAGATGTTTGCCAGTCCTACTTTTCTCTCACGTCTAAGGAGAAAACAAAAAGGGCATTGCACAAGGCTGGGGTGCTGTAGAAAACCGTGATAAATGCAAAAAAAAAAGTCAAGCACTCACACCCCCAGTGGAAAAAAATCCACTGCTCATGTATTTTATGTTCCTATTTAAAGTGCAGAAACATAGAAACATAGACTTTAACCGCAGATAAGGACTGCTTGGCCCACCCAGTCTGCCCATTTCCCTACCTACTGGATAAGCTGTAGATCCTAGTTAACCAACAGCCTACTTCCTCTTCTTCTTCCTCCTCCTTCTACTACTACTACTACATCATAGTTTTATTCAGTGCCAAAATAACGGCAAACAACAGCGCCTGATGCACTTTGGATTAGATTCTTTGTTGGAAGGCCTCTGTAACTGTTGCACCCAGGAAGGACAGCAGAACCTGCAAACAAAAGATCAGGGTTTAGAAAAACTTTGACATGCAGTATCGCATCTGATGTGAGATATGTACAATCTAATTTACAAAAGACCCACTGAATGTTAAAGGAAAACAAACGACTTTTGAGATTTGGTTTGGCTTTGACCCTTTTCCACAAGTGCTACCAGCCTCAATGGCATACTCTCACACATACCTCTGTGCAATGTTGTCTTTTGAAGAAGTCAGTCAGTCCCAAGCGCATGCAGCTCTTTCTTACCTGCATACCACCAAAATTCACATTAAACAGGAAAAACAAAGCCTCAGATAAAGACGTTCTTTGGAGCTAAGATTACAGATTACAGGAGACAGTATAGTGGAGTGGTTAAGGGCACTGAGCTGAAAACCTGGAGACCTGGGTTTGAATCCCATCAGCCCCAACTTGCATACTCCATGACCCTGAGCAAGTCACTTAACTTCCTTGTGCTCCCAGGTCACACCTGGAAACAAGCTTCGGCTTAGTGTGCTTTTACTGGTTGAACAATTTCCCCTTTCCTTTTCTCGTTCCCTTTTTAAAAATCTGTTTATGTTCTACCTCCTGTTTAGCCCCTTGAAGATCCTGTTCTCCTCCAGGACCAGATGGCTCACACCTACACCCTGACGCCATGCCATCTCCCAGGTTTACCATCCTCACCGTTGAGCTACTGTGAGTTGCTCCCCCATGGCAGGGCCATCTTCAGATTTCCCTAAGCCCATCTGGAGACTTAGCAGACAGCTGATGGGAGAAATGTGCCTGAGTCAGGGTGTGTAGAGCCTACAAGTGGGTCAACGTCTGTCATGCAGCTGCGAGCAGGAACTGACCTCCTTAATTTTTCCTCTCATCCCCTGATTGAACCATGGCTCAAGGAGGTCTAGAAACTCCCATGCATAGCGTGTAAGTACACACGTGGACATCAGTGGCTCCCTTCCCATTTTGTGGTCCCAGCTGCCACTCCCTCTGAGGTCACCCAGCGGTTGACGCAGCAGTGTCATCACCCACCCTCCCTGGAGGAAGTCAATGTCTGCAGAGACACTCCAACTTTCCTCCTCTGAGACAGCCCTCCAACAACTTGAACTCATTCTTGGACTCAGGTCACCGGAATCATGAGCCGTGGCACTAATGCTGTGCCAGCAGACCAGCAAATATTGCAATACCATTCTTGCCAAGTATCAGCTACAATAAAATGTTAATTATGAACGGATAGAAAAAATCCAGTTCACTGATTGGCTAACAGCGCCTCTCAGCTGTGACTAAATTCAACAACATAGTTACAGTAAATGAAAAAGAACTGGCAGCCTACCAGCTTCACTGCTATTCCCGATCTATGTGTTTGTAGATTTTGGCAGCCACACAGCACAGTTGCAGTTATGGGTTGGTAGCAGCAATGGAAATGACTCATTCTAAAAAAAGTCAATCAGCATTTATCAGTCCCCACCCCGCAGCTATCTTACTCAGTCGTCCATTTTGTATTCACTTCTATCTGGTCCAAATGTTCCACCATAGTCAGCCCTGCCTGTTCATCTCCGACAGTCTAATTGTGCATGCTCCGAAATGACTTTTGTAATGGTTATAATCCAAATATAAAAATCAGTTTCTGAGTTCACCTTGATGTCAAAAACTAGTTTATTGCTTGAAACAAGGCTTTTTTAGCTGGAAATGCCTTTTCAAAAACTAAAGCCATTACACCGAGCATGCGCATCTGTGGCGAGGCGCTGATGCACATACTCAGAATCACGGCTTTAGTTTTCAAAAGTGGTTTCCAGCTAAAATGACCCTCATTTCAAGCAATAAACCATTGTTTCAAGACCAGGGTGGACTCAGAAACTGATTTTTATGTTTGGATAATAGCCATTAAGAAAAGTCATTTCACAGCATGTACGACTGCATTGGTTCGGTTCATCGTCACCTACTCGGGGACGCAAAACCTTCTCACTCTCCAAATAAGCAACTACAAATGAAAAAAAAAATGAAAACAAAAAAAGTAATTCAAGTACACATAGCCTGGTTCCTCATTATGCTACCAAAGCATTACAAGAACGCCAGTGACTGCCCACAGCAAAATCTAATTGGACTACTGGTATATTCTATAAATGTATCCCTACATATTAGAAAATGTATTATTAAAATGTTTTAGAAACTTTTGTTTTATATTTCATTGATACATATATGGGATCCAGGTCAGAATAGCAATAATGCACTCCAGGGTTTGGTATATCATGGGATATCATCTCCTTGGGTGCTGGATGCACTTGGCCTGCGGTCTCATGCCCAGTCCCTGAGGCATAATGATATCCCACAATTCCACACCCTGTAGTGCATTATTACTTATAATACAATGGCAAGAAAATGCTAGCAATCTGATTGGCTGCTGACCCCTAGACACAGTGATGTTATTAGACAATAATATCACTGTATCTAGGGCAGGCAGAAAGAGGACCACACTACAGAAAAGAATGTCCCTCCCTGCTAGACTACCCCAAAGTCGACACAGCTTCCCATTTCCCCACTAACAAATGGCCATTTTCAATATTCCAAAATACACACATAGAATGCAAAACACAACACCCAGTAGTGTCATATGTGCCCCGACAAAATTCGCAACTACAATATTTACAATAAACTTTAAAAAGCTGTAACTGAAAATGTCTTCTTGCCACTCGCACTGTGATCAAGCTAGCTAGTGCATGCACACCACAGAGCCACACTCCACTCGCCGATCAGATCAGCAGCAATTAGAAATGTCCATACTGCATAGTGTTCAGTTTAAAAATGCAAGACATACGAATTGTAACAGCAGTCTCATGAGGATACTCCAATATATGGTCCCAGGCGGCATCAGCTATATAACATCCCCCATCAGTGCTGTCCCAATCAACAGCCTGCCAAACAACTTCACACTGTGCTGACTTACTGATCAAGCGCCTTCAAAATTTTAAATGGTAAACACGGCTAAGGAACCAAGAAAACATGGCGTGAGCACACAACAAGCGCATAGAAAGACAGACATACGGGGGGGTTCCAGTTCTCTGCAGGGGTATACAAAAGATGGACAAACAGAGAAGGGGGGGGCAAGTGAACACAGGGGAAAACAATGGAGCACCACCTACTGGCCAGCAATAGTAACAAGGGACTTTTTTTTTATGTATATGTAAACCTACCTATACAAACAAAAAAATGGAAATGCATTTAAAAACTGTGTTCCCCCTCTTTTATTATTTTTACAAATGAGCCATTGTATAATAGCAATAATGCACTCAGGGTATGTGTTATTGTGTAATAATGTCACTTCTTTGGTGTTGAACACACTCAGCCTGTGGCCTCTTGTTTCAACCATCCAAGGCATGATGTTATTACACAATACCTATCCCTATCATGCCTCATTGCTAATTAAAACTATCATATCTGTTGCAATAGCATTTAGCCTTCATGTTGATAGTTGGCTTCAAGTCATTATCAGAGTTTCATATATTTCACATTACTCAGTGCTTATTCTGGAGGGTTCCGGAAACAACTGTCTGTCCCCAACTGGCCTCACAACTACAGAGTTTATAACATCATAGTCTGTTGTCATAGTGAGTATTATAATGTTAAAAATACACTACAAGGGGTTATTTTTTGTCAAGTATAGGCAGGGAAAAAGAATGGGCAGACTGGGTTGACCAAGAGGTCCTTACCTGCTGTCAAAATTTATGTTTCTGTTTCTTAATGCAAATTCTTTAGCACTTTAGTATGTGTACTAGATGCTGGTAATTTTAGATCCTGTGCCTCAGCAAAGGGGGCTGCATTTGCTTCATAAATGGTAGAGATGGGTTAGCTGAGTCTAACATTAGCCGTTTCAAAATACACAAAACTTACAAATGACTGGATAGAGAACAAAGCTTCTGTTGTAGAGACGAAGGCACATTTGCAGCCAGGATTCCATGAACATTCATTTTGGAAACCACTTGTTCTGATAAATCAAGCTGAATGGGCTAAACAACATCTGTTTGGAGAAGACATGGGACAGCTATTAAAATATCCTTACATAATACTGTACAATTTTGTTGCAGATTTTAAAAGACCATTTTGGGTCAGAACAAACCAACCCAGAATTTAATATTGCCATTGTCAGAAGTTTTGGAAGTGATGACTTCTGGTGATGTTCCCAGAGATTTTGGGCAGGTCTTGTAACAAAAAAGGTTATTTCCAGATGCACACAGTCTGAATATATCTCACCCCAGGTCTGCATCATAAGGGTCACTGCCTATTGTTAGTGTGCTGTAAGGCCGAGTGGCTTTGAGGTGTCTCACACTGGAGAAATAAAAAGTTGAGAGCATTGGGCGCATCCCACATTTGGGTGCTAAAAGGCTGAGAGGCACGGAAGTGTCCCACAGCTGGCTGATAAAGACTGAGATGCCCAAAGGCATTCTATGGTAGGATGATGAAACTTTAAAAGATATGGACATTTGTCCAACTTTGGGGTAAGGCAAACATGAGAGAAATGGAGGTGTCCTACACTGGGTGATGAAACATCCCACACTGTGGTGATTAAAGATTAAGAGGTACAGGGGTGTCCCATTCTGGGGTGAAGAAAGGTTGAAAGATATGGAGGTGTCCCATAGTGGGCTGATGAAAGTTCGAGTTGTGGAGGTGCCCACACTACTAGGGTGTTAAATGACTGTAAGATTTGGCGGTGTCCTCATAGGGGTATGGTGAAAAGGTGAAAGGTGTTGGAATGTCCCACACTGGAATCATGAAAAGTTGAGAGGTATGGGGTACTATATCCCACACTGAGGAGATGAAAGGTTAAGAGGTACAGAGTTGCCCCTTCAGTGAGGTGCAGTAAGGTTGTGGCTGATATATAAAACTGTCCCTCACTGGTGTGATAAAATTCTGAGTGATATGGAGATTTCTCAATCTGGGCTGATGAAAGGTTGAGAGGTATGGAAATGTCCCAAACTGTGGTGGCAAAAGGTTGTAAGGTTGTAATTCATGAAGGTGTTCCACCCTGGGGTTATAAAAGACAGAGAGGTATTGAGGTGTTCCACACTGGGGTGATGGAAGGTGAAGAGGTACTGAGGTGTTCCACATGGGGCTATGAAAGTTTGAGAAATATGGAAGTGTCACACATGGGAGTGATGACAGTTTGAAAGGTATGAAGGTGTCCCGCATTGGGGCAGTGAAAGCTTGTAAGGTTTGCAGGTGTCCCAAACTGGGGTGATGTAAGGTTGAGCGGTATGGAGGTGTCCCACATTGAGGCGACAAAAAGTTTAGCGATATGGCGGTGTCTCACATTAGGGTGATTAAAAGGCTTGAGGTATAGATGCATCCCATACATTGCTGGTGAAAGACTGAGAGGTAAGAAATTTTTTCACATTTGGGTGATGGAAAAGGAGAGGTACTGAAGCGTACAACATTGGGAATATAACAAGCTGACATGTATGCTGGTGTCCAGATTTGGATGGTGAAAGGTGGTAAGGCATAGAGGTTTCCTATATTGGGAGGTAATATATGTGGAGAGTTATGGGGCTGTCCCATTCTGTGGTCATATACTGGTTGAGAGATAAGAAGGAGTCTCGCACTGTGATGATGAAAGCTTGAGGGTTATGGAAGCATACAGCACTGGGGTCATGAAAGGATAAGATTTACAGAGGTAAAAACACTGAAACATAGAATTTGTTGGCAAAAAAGGACCAGCAGGACCATCTAATCTGCCCTTTTTCCCTGCCTATTTCTATACCCAGGACTCTATTTGGTCACATGTGTCCCTCTCTCCTCCCTTTCCTCTACCTATTATGCCCATTTGGCTATCCCATGCATGCTTGAAAATCCACACTGTCTTCACACCACCCACCACCACTTCTTCTGGAAGGCTGTTCTATCGTCCATCACCCTTCTATGAAGAAGGATTTTTCACATCCAGCAAACTCCCCCTTCAAGCTTCATAATATATCCCTATATTCTGGTACTCCTCCTCAACTGAAAGAGACTTTCTTCTTGCATTATGTTCACCCCATCAGGTACTTTTAGGTCTCAGTCATGCCTCCTCTCACTCTCCTCTCCTCCAAGGAGTACATGTTAAGCTCCCAAAGCCACTCCTCACATAATTTCTCATGCAACCCCCTGCACCGTTTTGGCTGACCTTCTCTGGACCACTTCCACCCCATCAGTGTTCTTGTGGAGGTGCTGTCTGCAATGTCCTTGCAGAGGTGTCCCACTCTGGAGAAATGTAACATTTTGATGAGTATGGCATGACCCAAATTGGGGCAAAGAAAGATTAAGAGGTAAGATGGTGTCTCTTGTGATGAAAGACTGAGGTTCTGAAGTTCCCACATTTTAGTGGGAGGCCTGAGGATCAGTGATGTGTGACTGTGGGCAGCTATGAACACATTAACATGTGTTAGGGAATGTATTGCAGTGAGCTGGTGTTCAGAACTACAGACACAGGAGAAAATGATTAATTGGTCTAAGAATAAAAAAAATTGGACTGATATGATTTGTTTCTAAAAAAACATAGTAACATAGAAATTGTCAACAGAAAAGGATCAGTAGGCCCACCCAGTCTGCCCAAGGGTTCCCTACCTATTGCACTTCTGCAGACCCTAAATGGCATCAGGGGGACCCTCCCCCTCCCTGTTTCTATACTTCTGTATATGCCCCCTATCTATCCCATGAATGATTGAAGCCTTTCACTGTATTAGCCTCCACAACTTTGGGTGGCAGTGTGGTCCTGTTTCTACCACCCTTTCTGTGAAGAAGTATTTCCTCATGTCCTTCCTGAAATTTCCCCCCTTCAATTTCATTGTATGTCCCCTAGTTCTGGGGCTTGTACTCTTATTATTATTAGTTTTATTATTTAGTTTTTGTTGACTGGGAAAGGAGGACTAGACAATTCTGCCTATTTTCAACCTCATCCTGGGGGAGAGGGATACAGATGGATGCCTGCTGACATTGAACCAGATTAAACTATTGGTGGTATTTTTAGTGAATGGAAGAGTTATGGAAGAGGCTCCCTGCATACTCTGTTCATCCCTGTGAGATATTTGAAGGTTTAGATCATGTCATGTCTTCCAGAGTGTACATATTGAGATCCCGCAGCCTCTCCTCATAGACTTACCTTGCAAACCCTGCACCATCTTGGTTTCCTGTCTCTGGACCACCACCTTGTCTATGTCTTTCCTGAGTTATGGTCTCCAGAAGTGGATACAATATTTCAGGTGGGGGCATACCAGAGAACAGTACAGTGGCAGCACTTGAAAAAAATAATTCCAAGGAACTAACATTAAATAGATAAGAAATGTTCTATGGATTGCTGCTCACACCTCAGGTAGAAGTAGTTTATTGACAGAAATCCAGACCGGTGGAATTTAACATTTACTAGCAACACGTTGGAATATGATACCAACAGTCACGAAGAGTAATATGTGGGTGCCCCTAGACAGGCTGCCAGCTGGGTGCATGCCTGCCAAGGAACACTGTCCATTTCATAGCCAGAGACAGCAGCTCGGAAGAGATTTAGAGTCTTGTGTTTGCACTGCAAGACCTCAATGGCAGTGCCTTGAAACACCATTCCTGTGTGAAAAGTAACATGACCGCATTAAAAAGGGAAAAGAAACTCATAACATTTATTTGTAAAAAGAGGAGAGAACAGACTTTTTCCTAGTACTTTGTGGCTCTCACTGCACCATGTGTACATGTTAAAAAGTTTATAGTAATGTCTTTGATAAATTCTAGTTGGAAGTGCGTCATGGAACTGAAAACGGCATTGCCTCTTTAAGGGAACATAAATTCTGCCTTTACCCTTTTAATACCTTTGGAAATGTGGGCCTGTGTACAGACCATCTTTGCCCTACTATACGTTTTCTTTTGATTGGAAATTGTCTTGTATTTTTCCTTTTTGAGGATGCCTCGCTATTCACTACTTTTTCCTGATTGGCATTCATATTTATAATCATAGATTACAGGAGCGTCATGTGATGCTCCCGACCAACCACAGCATTTTCTTCAGTTGCGCTTGAGGTATTCTTATTTCCGTAACAGTGTTTCAGTGCTGAGACACTGTAACTGGCTTCTGGCTGACTGTGTACGCTGTCAACATTTGGAAGAAAAAAGTAATTTTAAAAGAAAAAAGTTAAATGACCTATAGTAATTTTATGGGTTGGATTGGCATGCTTCTTATTGATCTAAGAGTGTTGCACCTGCATCGTCAAGATGATAGAACAGCTCACCTTCAGTTCACAGTCCTCATGTCCAAAGAATGCATGAGGTAATACTCATATCCATAAGAGGCCTTCCAGCCAGATCCATAAACTTATATAACTGATCAGTTCCAGAACCTGGTGACATCAGTGAAACTAGAGGGCCTTCAATGAAACTCATTCTGTGAACTTCTGCTTAACTGATGTCACTGGGTTCTGGCACTAATGAGAAATTATAAAAGTGAATATCGGGTGGGGAAAAGGCAGCACCACCAAGGAAGCATAACAAGGGAAGAAAAAAAAACAAAGATTAGTTCAAAGTGAGCAAAGGAAAATGTAAAGAAAAGAGATTACAGGCCACACAGATACCTATATTTCCAATTATATTAAAAAAAGTACAGTACAATAAGGGTTATGCATTATTTAAAGGAGAATGCAGGTATGCAGGTTCCTTCAGTTTCTGAGCACCCATGGAAGCCTCTTTCACATGAGGTATTGGCCTAACTTGAAGTGTTCACAGTCCAGAGATAACCAGTCTAAATCTTTCCTATCTCAGCATAAGGCATAATCATTCCATGGAACCTTGAGACAGAAAGTGATGCCGTTGTTAGTAAGCTGTATGTTCAACACAGTTTGCACAGCAGTGACATCACTTCCTTTCTCAAGGTGCTGTGGAATGGATTCTGCCTTCTTTAATAAACAATTTATTACAGATATGGATATCTTTTAAATGCATGTGTTGGTTAGCCCAGTACCTCATTTGCAAGTGCTTGTCATGGCCTTTCAGAATATTAGTGACTCTGTACACATCATTCCCCTTTGACCAATATACTCCATTTAATATGTTCCATCTCTTGTAGTCATTGGTTGCTGTGATTTATGTAAAGCTTGTATTGATGCACTGTCCACTAAATCAGTGTATGAGGAAGGGAAAGAACTTCTTGAAATGTAGGGGAAATAACTGCAACCCACAGCACGTTTGCTAGCAGCTCTTAACCAGGTAGGAGGTGCAAGCTAAGGTATACCTCCTTTATATGTACCTGGGGATGATAATTCTGCAGTCACTGCTGGGTCAAGGTTTACCTCATTGTTGCGTGACAGGAGTTGAGAATTCAGCTGTTTGAGTGAGGTTAGGGATATCTCTGGTACATTCCATCTGCCCCAGCAGCAAGAGGAGACAGTTTGTGTGGATCAAAACGCCTGTCCAAATAATTCAATCATTTTCAAAAATTGGGAAAAGAAATTCCTGTCAGGTAGTTGAGTGTTTCATTATGTATCATCACATGTAAATGTGCCCAAGTGGGACAGCATACCTTTAAGGGTTAAAATATTTTAGCTAGTTGTGAGAGGTGTAGGCTGAGGAATCAGCTGTCAGTGTTGGGGATAGGGTTTAGTTGGTTGGTAAGTGAACAGTGCATTGATAAATCAGCTGTCAGTGCCAGGGATAGGATTCATTTGGTTGGTACAAGACCAGCGCATTAATAAATTTGTAATCAGTGCTGGGGGTAAGGGTTTAGTTGGTTGGTAAGAGACCAGTGCTTTATTTAATTCATAGTCAGTGCTGGTGTACGTGTTTAGTTGGTTGGTAAGTGACTGTTGTATTGATAAATCAGCTGTCAGTGCCAAGGTAGGGTTGAGATGGTTGGTAAGTGACCAGTGTATTGATAAATCAGTTGTCAGTGCTGGGGTAGGATTTAGTTGGTTGGTAAGTGATCGTTGCATTGACAAATCAGTTGTCCATGCCGGGGTAGGGTTTAGTTGGTTGGTAAGTGATTGTTGCATTGATAAATCAGTTGTCAGTGCTGGGGTAGGGTTTAGATGGTTGGTAAGTGACCAGTGCATTAATAAATAAGTAGTCAGTCTTGGGGTAGGGTTTAGTTGGTTGGAAAGTGCCCAGTGCATTGATAATTAATTGTCATTGCCGGGGGTGGGGCTTACATGGTTGGTAAGTAACCTCTCCGTTAATAAATTAGCAATCAGTGCCTGGGGTAAGGTTTATTTGGTCAGTAAGAGACATGTGCATTGATAAATCAGCTGTCATGCTGAGGGTAATGGCAAGCTGGTTGGTAAGTGATAATAACAATAAAGAATTTAGAACAGAAATAAAAGACAGGTAAATTGGTAAATTAGTGTTTCATAATGTGTCACCAGATGTAAATCTGCCCATTTGGGACCGTATACCTTTAAGTGGTGCAGGTTCTGGAATCAGCAGTCAGTGCTGGGGGTAATCATGCTTGATGCGGGTCTGCAAGAGGTAGCAGATGTTCTAATGGCTGCTAGAAAACCGGCCACTCATGCCACATACGCCGTGAAATGGTGCAGATTTTGCTTCTGCGCTCAAGCATGAGGACTTTCCCCGATGGATTGTCCAGAAAGGCCAGCCCTGGACTACCTCCTGTCTCTCTTCCAGGCAGGCTTGGCCTACTCCTCTAAAGTACACCGTTGTGCCATCTCAGCCTATCATACACCTATAGGCAGACATCCCATAATTCAGCTGGACACAGCACGAGCCTTCCTGAGGGGTGTTCTCCACCTTAGACCTCCGATTAAGGATCCTATTCCTCCATGAGAGTTGCCCTTTGTCCTGGAGCAGCTCATGCTGCCACCTTTTGAACTCTAGCCGCGGATTGAGGTTACATCTCCTAACATGGAAGACGTTATTTTTAGTTGCAGTTACTTCAGCCAGAAGGATTTCTGAACTTCACGCACTGATGTGCAAAGAACCTCATTTGGTTTTTCACCAGGACAGGGTGTCCCTAAGGACAAATCTAAAGTTTCTACCTAAGGTGGTCACAGCTCTCACCCTCAATCAGGATATAGGCTTACAAGCGTATTTTCCTAAATACTCTAATATAGAGGAGAGGCCCTGTTGCACACTCTAGATGGGCGTAGGTGTCTTAAGATACTACCTGACCAAAACCAGGCACCACCGTAAATCTGATCAGATTTTCGTCTCCTTCGCCCATAGGATGATGGGAACTCCGGTTTCTAAACAATCGCTGTCCAGGTGGCTCATCCATTGTATCACGTTCTGTTACCAGAAACGTAACAAACCTTTACCGGGCTCGGTTAAGGGTCATTCCACAAGGGGGATGGCTACCTCCTTTGCGGCCATGAAGACCGTGTCCACTTCAGCCATCTGTGCAGCAGCTACTTGGAGCACCGTGCACACTTTATCAGGCATTACAGCCTGGATGTTGCATCACGGCAAAGAGCTGGTTTTGGTCTAGCAGTCCTTCAGGGACTCCTATCCTAGGCTTCGGTCCAACTCACGATCTCTACCTAGCTTCCTCCCACCTGCAAGGGATTTCCAGTATTGCGTGGGAATCGGTCCTAATGGTGTAACGTGCTGCAAGAGCTGTTTCTCGAAGTAAGATAGTACAGTTACTTAAGAACTTACTGTAACAGTAGATCTTCGAGAACAGCTCTTGCAGCAGTTTCCATTCCACCATCCCCTCTGAAGGTAGAGTCGTTCCGATATCTCTTTTCTAGGATTAGGTGTTTCTAACACCACTCTGAATACCTTTTGATGGTGGATCCTCAGTATCCGCTTCTGATGTCATCCAGCGGCCGGGAGTCTCCGGCGGGAGAACTGGGGATTCTGGGGGACTGCCCCCTTTTATATGATGCTTGACGTCAGGGGTGGTCCCCGCTGAATACTGCTAGCTAGAAAATTTCCATGGGATCCTGGCGCCTGCCAGCTTCAGTCATAATGGTGTAACCTGCTGCAAGAGCTGTTCTCGAAGATCTACTGTTACAGTAAGTTCTTATGTAACTGTACTTTCTGCCTTCACTGGTCCTTTCGGGAGCTGTGCCAGTCTCTCCCCACCAGGGGTGAGGCGCCTTCGGGCTCGCACTTCTTCCGCCCTAGGAAAAGGAACAAGGACCCTAAATCATCTTCTTCTCGAAGAAGACGTTCCTGGGACCGAGAGCGGTCCGATTCTTGGGACCTTGCGGTCTCGATCTCAGTCGAGATCGCATCCTCGGCCACTGGCTTCTCGTACCTTCTGTCAGGCCAAGGCACTGAGGCTGAGGACACGGCTGAACGGCCGAGATTTCTCTCGACCAGTCGAGCCATTGTCGCCGACTCCGGTCGATGACTCCTTGGAAAGGACACCCATCCTTTTCTTCCCCGACAAGGAGACCCAGCCCTCGGGTGTCCCGATCGAGGGAAAGGAGACGGAACCTCAGTTCTCCCAACTCCGTGGTCTTCCGATCAAACCAGCTGACGCCGTCTGTCTCGATCGAGGACCAGGACCCCTTCGGTCGAAAACCAAAGAAAGGTCACAAGCACTCTAGGAAGAGGTGGCGCCACCGATCCTCATCTTCCTCGGACGAGGAGAGACTTTGTCAATGTTATGAGGATCTCATTTGGCAACAGCTGATTCTGACCGGTCAGAAGCTGGCTGCGCCGGCAACTCCAGCCATTACTTGGCCTCAGCCTCGTAGGCCAACGCCAACCCCCAGACGAAAGATCCTGGTTCTTCCCACCCGTAGAGACTGGCCGCTTTACTTGCAATCGGCCTGTTTGGTCTCTTCTACCGATTTTGGTGGAACCACCGCCTAAGCAGCCTCAGGGAGGGGCTCCCTTGAAAGAGGATAGGACAGACACCAGCCTTCCCCATCGTCTGTCCATTATGGTGGTCCCTGATCGCTCTCAGCGTATCGAGGGAGACATAGACGGGAGACCTTTATATCCCCGATTCTTCGGACTCTGATGCCACTGGTCTGCACTCGCATCCAGGGGATGATGAGTCATCAGTGTCAGGCTTGGAGGAAGGTCCTTCCTCTTTTCAGGGCATCCTCCGCCTCATTTCAGAATCGACCGGAATGCCCTTGGAGCCTATCCAAAAGAAGGTGGAGTACCCTCTCTCAGATATCCTCAAGGGGGGGGGAGATACCCCGATGGAGGCCTTTCCAGTGGCCGAAGCCATTGTTGACCCGCCCCTTGAGCTATGGCAACGCCTTGCCTCCTGCCCAGCTCCGTCTGCCCTCATGGTCCACAAGTATACGGTACCCATGGGGTCCCTGGCGGGCTTCACAGAGCATCCCTCGGCCTAGAGCCTTGTGACTGCTTCTGTGTTTAGATGCACGGGTAGCTCGGCTGACACTGACCGCCCTCTGGACAAGGAGTCCAAGTATAAGGACCACTCTTGCCCAGAAGGTGTTTGCGGCCTCACCCTTGGGCCTACGTCAGGCCAGCTCGGCTGTGATAATGGCATACTTCTCTCATGCCCTTTTGGGGTCACTAGATGAAGTCTTCCCTCATCTCCTAGCGGACATGCAGACCACGGTAAAGCAGGTCCATGACCAGGGCCGTGCTGTTGCCAAACAGCAGCTCCAGACGGCCCTGGACATTGGAGATTCCTGTGCCCGCTCCTTAGCAGCCGCAGTGGCCACTCGCCGCAGGGCCTGGCTGAGGTTATCCTCCTTTCCAGCAGATACTCAGCACAAGTTAGCCGATGTGCCCTTCCTTGGCACCGACCTCTTCAGTCCAGGAGTGGCAGGTCACCTCCAGCGTATAGAGCAGTCCAGTGCCACCTTGGATGCTACCTCTGCAAAGGGTTCTTCGGTCAAGAACCAACAGAAGCGCAAGACGAAGCCCTTTCGGCACTCTTCCCCTGCGGTTTGACAGCCCTCCTATCAAGGAGGTCAGCAGCAACAACATGGTCCTCAACAGCCCGTAAAAGGAGGGGCGAGGTGCCAGTCCAGGAGCTTCTCCTCCTCCTCTAAGCCTGCTCAGTGACGGGTCAGGGGTTCCACCCACACCTGTCACACCAGCTCTAGGTCCTCCGTGGGGGCCGGCTTTTCCACTTTCTTTCCGCCTGGTCCGGTATCACCGGACAGATGGGTTCTGGAAGTAGTTGGCCAGGGACTGCCTCTAGAATTCGGGCAGTACCCTTGCAGCCGAGCCCACGCCCCTCGTGAGGAAAGGATCTCAGCTCGCTCGGCCCTTTAGGCGACATTGCTCAGCTCCTCCTCAAGGAGGTGGTAGCTCCAGTGCGGAACCTCCTACAGACCCAGGCTTCATGTCCAGGTACTTCTGGTACCCAAGCGGACGGGGTTGGCGCCCCATCCTAGATCTCCACGACCTGAATCAATATCTCAGGTCTGCACCTTCCCGGATGGTAACTCTGAACCAGATCCATATCATCTCTGGAGGCGAAACATGTGGTTCTTTTCACTGGATCTAGGGCCAGCGTTCTTTCACGTCCCAATCCGTCCATCCCACCAGCGGTTTCTCCGCTTCAGGGTCGAAGGGACCCTGTTTGAGTTCCAAGCCATGCCATTCGGCCTGTCATCAGCCCCTCGGGTCTTCACCAAGTGCATTGCAGTGGTGGCAGCCCATCTTCGGCGTTGAGGAGTTTGAATAAACCCCTATCTCAACGACTGGCTTCTGACGGGTTCCTCCCTTCAGGAGGTGGAGAGGTCCAGGGATCTGTTGCTCCGAACCTGCTCCCAACTAGGCCTCCTGATCAACGAGGCCAAGTTAGAACTCGTGCCCTCTCCGGTGATGGGCTTTATCAGGGCAGAGCTCAACTCTCCTCAAGCCAGAGCCCGGCTCCCGGCAGACAGGGCAGAGGTTCTCTTCTCCTTTGCCCAGTCATTTCTGGTTGCGCACTTGCGCCCTGCCCTGGACTTTCTGCGTCTTCTGGGCTACATGGTGGCGTGCACCTTGGTAGTCCGTTGGGCCCAGTGGCACATGCGCCCCCTCCAATGGGAGCTGGCCGCCCAGTGGACTTAGCGATGTGGTCACTTTGACCAGCCGATCACTGTATCCCAGAAGATGTGGGATGGTCTCCAATGGTGGACCGTTCCAGACCACTTGCAGGAAGGAATCCGGTTTGTCCACCCGAGCCAACTGTCGTCCTGACGACCGATGCCTCTCTCATGGGCTGGGGAGCCCACATGGGGGACAGCAGGGCCCACGGGTTCTGGACCCCCCAGGAGTCCCAATACCACAACAACCTGTTGGAGCTCAGAGCAGTCAGACTGGCCTTGTCAGCTATCGCTCCTCAGCTCCGGGGTCAAGTGGTTCAAGTCCAGACGGGCAATACCTCGGCCATGTACTACCTCAACAAACAGGGCAGTATGCACTCCCGTCTGCTTTGCAAGAAGGCGCTTGAATCTGGACCCTCGTCAGCTGGTTGGAGGCGGATTGCCTTGCCATCCATGTGGCAGAAGTCTTGAACCAAGTGGCAGATGCTCTCAGCCGCATAGGCCAGGGCGTCCGTGAGTGGTTTCTCCATCCAGGGTAGCTCACAGTCTGTTCTCCCGTTAGAGGCAAGCCGTTGGTGGACCTGTTAGCCTCAGGAGAACACCAAGCTGAGACTATATCATGCCCACCCCTCAGCAGGGTTCGCTGCAGGGGGATGCCTTCTTGAGGCCGTGGACCCCAGGCCTCCTCTACACCTTCCCTCTATTTTCCTTGATCCAGAAGGTGCTACTCAAGGTGAAGAGGGACAAGGCGAAGGTGATTCTGGTAGCCCCAGATTGGCCCCGCCAGTTCTGGTATCCAGATCGCCTCAGCCTCAGCCTCAGCTGCAGGGCGCCGGAGCGGCTTTGTACACGCCTCAACTTGATATCTTTAAATCCGGGGAAGGTATTCCATCTGGACCTTCAATCCCTGCACCTCACAGCCTGGTACCTGAGCGGCTAGAGTTCCAGGCTCTGTGTCTTTCTGAGGATGTCTACACTGTGGTGGAGGCATCTCGTAAGGAATCGACCAGGAAATGTTATGCCTTCAGATGGAAAAGGTTTTCCATTTGGTGTCGGGGTAAGAGTCTGGACCCCTTATCCTGCTCTGTGGCTAACATTTTAGACTACCTTTGGTCTTTCTCCAAAGGGGGTTTGTGGTCATCGACTCTTAGGGTGCACCTGGTAGCCATTTCTGTTTACTGGGCGCGGGCCGATCAGCTGACGGCGCAGGAGACAGTGGTCGGGCGCTTTTTCAATGGCCTGGATCACATATCCCCTCCGGTGCATGAACCTCCACCTCCGTGGGATCTCTTGTTGGTTTTGGCAAAGCTCATGGGCAAGCCATTCGAACCCGTGCACAAGTGTGAGCTCTTACACTTGTCGTGGAAGATGGCCTTCCTGGTGGCTGTCACGTCAGCCAGAAGGACAGGGAACTCCAGCCACTTTCGGTGGACTCTCCTTATCTGGTCTTTCAAGGGACAAAGTTGTCTTGCGCCCCAACCCGAAATTCCTTCCGAACGTGTTGTCAGAGTTTCACCTTAACCAGGGGTTGACTCTGCCGGTATACTACCCTAACTACACCTCTGACACCAAGTACAGGCTCCCTACTCTGGACCTCAGACGTGCTCTCTCCTATTATAAGGAGAGGACGGCGGGAATTCGGGGAGCGGTTCACCAACTGTTGGTCACCTACGCTGAAGCCGCTCTGGCAGACCTGCAGCGAAGCGGACCATTGCTAGATGGATTACATCATGCATAGGTCTGTGCTGTGAGTTGGCGGGCAAGGAGCTTCCAAGAGGGATAAGAGCTTATTCTACCCGCCATACTGCTGCATCGGTGGCTGCTTCCAGGGACATCCCTATCCAGGAAATCTGTCGGGCTGCTACCTGGAAGTCAGCAAACACCTTATTACCCACTATCACATCAACCTTGATCACGCGGGATGCTGGTTTGGGGCCTCGGTTCTCCAATCTCTATTTCCCAAGTAGGGGGTGTGCTTGCCCCCCCTCCTCCTCCTGAGAACCGCTTGAGTATGCCAGAGAGTGTGGATGATCCACGCCCCTAGAACAACAGGTTACTTACCTGTAACAGTAGTTCTAGGAGTGGTATGTATTATTCATCCACACGCACCTACAACCTCCCCGGCTTTAGGCGTACCACCTTGCTTCCAGCGGGCTAAGATCTGGCGTCATAGGGTGGAGCAGAAGTATTAACCACCCGGGTGGGTGGGAGGATCCAGCTTGAAGACTTTCCGGTGAATTTAAAAGGGAAAGGGACATCCCAGAGTGTGTGGATGAACAACATATACCACTCTTAGAACTATTGTTACAGGTGAGTAACCTGTTCTTTTGCTCCCTGGACCTTCACATCCCGATCCGTCCATCTCCATGAAGGTTCCTCCGCTTTCGAGAAGATGGAGCCCTCTGAGTTCAGGCCATGCCATTCGGCCTCTCCTCAGCCCCAGGGTCTTCACCAAGTGCATTGCAGTGGTGGCAGCATACCTGAGATGCCAAGGGGTCCGGTTTACCCCTTCCTGGACAACTGGCTGATCACAGGTCCCTCCAGGCAAGAGGTGGAGTGGTCCAGGGACCTGGCCCTCCAGACTTGCATCTCAGTTGGCCTCCTGGGCAACAAGGCCAATTTGGAACACGTGCCCTTGCAGGTGATCAGCTTTACTGGGGCAGAGCTCAATTCTTGCAGATCTTGGCTCCCAGAGGACAGGGCGGAGGCGCTCTCCTCCTGTGCCCCGATCATTTCATGTTGGGCAGTTGTGACCTGCTCAGGACTTCCTGCACATGCTGGGCTACATGGCGGCTTGCACCAATGTGGTCTGTTGGGCCCGCCAGAGAATACGCTTCCTGCAGTGGGAGCTGGCAAGCCAGTGGTCTCAGCACAAGGGTCACTTCGACCAGTTGGTCACTGTGACCCAGCGGATGTGGGATGCCATCCAGTGGTGGTTAGTCCCAGCACATCTGCAGGAAGGGATCCCGTTTGTCCGCCCAGAGCCGTCGGTCATCCTGACTACTGATGCCTCACGAGCTGGGGTGCCCACCTGTGGGAACACAGAGTCCACAGGCTCTGGACCCCCGAGGAGTCCTGATGTCACATCAACCTGCTGAAGCTGCGAGCCGTTCAGCTGGTGCTGACTGCATTCGCTCCACACGTTCGGGGTCAGGTGGTTCAAGTCCAAACGGGCAACACCACAGCCATGTACTATGTCAATGGACAGGGCAGGATGCACTCCCTACCCTTGTGCAGGGAAGCTCTCCGTGTTTGGATCCTCGTGCACAGCCTGGAGGCGTATCTCCTAGCTAGTCAGCTGGCAGACTCCCTCAGCCGGGTGGGCGAAGCATCTCACGAGTGGACTCTCCATCCAGAGGTAGTACACAGTCTGATCTTACTTCGAGAAACAGCTCTTGCAGCAGGTTACACCATTAGGACTGAAGCCGGCAGGTGCCAGGACCCCACGGAAATTTTCTAGCTAGCAGTATTCAGCTGGGACCGCCTCCGATGTCGGTCCCGCCCCCGTCAGGCATAGTACATAAGGAGGCGGTCCCCAGAATCCCCAGTTCTTTTCCCGCCGTCGACTCTCCAGCATTGGCCTCTCTGTCTCTACCTAGTGCATGACGACTTAGAACTTCAAGTGTTTCTACAAAACTAATGTCCTCTCCAACTCCTTCATCTCAGGGACACCTTTCAAAGTGTGCCTGCGGAAAACAGATCTCTTTCAAGGATCCTCATTCTTCCTGCGTGCGGTGCTTAGGCCCAGACCATGACACAAAGGCCTGCACCTTTTGCCAAGGGTTCAATAGCCGCACCAGGATACGCCGTCAGAAGGCACTTCAGGCATACCTGTTAGAAGAGAAACTTGGCAGGATGGACAAAGGATCTTTCTCCAGGGGTGATTCTTCTTCCAAGGCCCATAAACACCGGGAGAAAGCAAGGTCCAGATCCCCGAACCGGGCCTCGGACTTGCGTAGCTCAGGCTCCACCTGATCTGACCGCTCTCCCTCCAGGGCTCGTTCTCAGCCCCCTCTGGTCAAAGTCCGGGCTTCAGCCAGTTCTTCGGCTCTTCAGCCCATCAAGACTTCCAGGCCCTCGGCTTCCTCTGCTCCCTCTCGGGCCTCTTCCAAGTCTTCCGAATGCCACAGGTCTTCCTCATCGACCCAACATCGGGACCCCAACTCCAGATCAGTCTCCCAGGGTTCCGGATCCACCACCCAAGAAGATGAAAGACCTGACATCCCTAAAGTGGACAATGGACCTGACATCGGCCAAGCACCGAAGTTGGCAAGGTCTTCGCGGAGCCGAGGACATTGGCCAAGCACCAGACACTGGCCCGGCGTCGCCAGACCAATTCGTCAGTTGCCGACTGGACGCCAGCTTCACCGGGAGTCAAGACTGGCCCCCATCATAGGGATTCCATGGAGGAGGACACCTATATTGCCTGAAGACCAGGTGGGCGACACAGAGGATGCCGGGCTTCCAAGGGAACCTTCTCCCACCCCGGAGATGCCCGCGGACCCGACCCCGGCGACAGACCACCTGCGCCAGGCCCGTCGTCGGGCATGAATATACAAGAGGTAAAGGATCACTTTATGGTGGGACACCATCCGCAAAGATGTGGTCCCAGTAAAACCTACTCCTACTCCTTCATCTCCTACGCCCCCTCCTCCACCTCAGGGGCCAGCAGGACGACCACCAGCCCCTAAGGAGCAGACTCCACCTCCTAGGGGTAGATCCAAGGGTCGGAGAAGGCCTCCCTCAAGATCTCCATCGGGGTCTCCCAGCCCCAAGCGACCCAGACGTCGTCGGTACACTCCGTCAGGGGAGGACTCCAGATTGGATACCTCGGAATACTCCAGATCTCCTCCTCCACTTAGCATTCCATCACCTGACCCACATGGCCTGCCCGGATCTCCTTTGTATGATCCCTCTTTCTCTGAGATCATGAGGCACATCCAGGACAACATGGGATGGGATTTTGAAGACCTCGATCCCGAAAGATAGTGCCTTGCCCGTTATCTTGGCAGAAAGATCAAAGCCTGTGGTAGTGCCACCCTTGGTGGACACCTTCGCGGACGTCACCAAGGCTGCGTGGAAGCATCCGCACTCCACTCCCGCTGTGCCGAAGAAAGCTGACCACCTGTACAAGGCCCTGAAAGAGGACCAGTGCTTGGCTCAACAACCTCTGGCTGACTCCCTGGTCATTACGGCCTCACATGACCGGTCCCAAAGACTGCAGCACATGAGCACACAGCCACTGGACCAGGAATCCAAACAGCTGGATGCCCAGGGGGAGGTGCATGTATGCGGCTGCTACTTGCTTCATCAGGTCCCTGAACTACCTGTCTTACATGGTACAATTTCAGAACGCCCTGTGGGAACAGGGCCAGGACCTGGTTGATAAACTTCCGGATGGCAAGCAGAAGGCGGAGCTCCTAAACCTTCTCCACACAGGGTCTGATGTGGGTACCCAAGTACTACGAGCCACATATGATTCTGCAGACTCGTCCGCCAGAGCTGCAGCTTCAGGCGTCTGTCTCCAGCGACACTCTTAGCTCCGTGTCTCTGGCTTCACCCTGGACGTACAGAACAACATTCTCGATGTCCCCTACAACGGCTAAGTACTTTTGATGAACCCTCGAGAAGACTATCACCAAACTCCAGGACGCTGGGAAGACAGTCAGGTCTGTACAGGTCATGTACAGATCCAGGCCTGGTTCCTTTCAGTGGAACCAGAGCCGTCGTGACTGGCAACAAAGGCAGCAGCCACATTCAACAAGCAACAGAGGGCACTTTTCAGCGTAAAGCCCAGGCTAAGTCGTCCCCAGGCAGAGCCCAACGCTACACTAAACCAGCCCAGCCTGCAGGGACCAGTGCTGCCACAGCATGACTCCTTCCCGGCCCCGCTCCTCCTCTGGATCAACGGGCACAAAAGGTTGGGGTTCGCATCACTCGCCACTTTTTAGGGTGGCATTCGATTACCGCCGACCGGTGGTTTCTTCAGTTGGTCAAGAAAAGTCACTTCATAGAATTTCTTGACCACCCACTGGCAAGACCTCCCCTGCTTTCCTGTTACTCGGGTCGGCATGCCCTGCTCATACAGCAGGAGGTGCTCACGCTTCTGGGGAAAAAAGCTATAGAGCACGTACCACGGAACCAAAGGAGTGCAGGATATTATTCTCACTTCTTTCTGGTTCCCAAGAAAACAGGGGACCTCTGTCCGATACTGGACCTCAACGAGTCGGTCCTGTACAAACTTTTCCGCATGTTGACCTTCCCAGGTCTGATTCCCATGCTCAAGCAGGGTGCCTTTCTAGCATCCTTGGACATGTATATACCCTTTGCTCAAGCGCACAAGAAGTTTCTGCGCTCCGAGTTTCAGGGCCACCATTATCAGTTCCGAGCCCTCCCCTTCGGACTGTCATCGGCACCTCGGGTATTCACGAAGTGCATGGCGGTCATAGCGGCGACTCTGAGGAGACAAGGCCACTACGTGTTCCCCTACCTGGACGACTGGCTCCTCATGGCGCTCTCCCGGGAGGCCCTGATGTCCGCCTTTCATTATACTCAGTCTCTGTTCGAGACGTTGGGCATCATTATCAATCAAGAGAAGTCACGCCTGGTTCCATCACAGATTCTGCAGTTCCTAGGCGCAGTTCTGGACACTGTCCAGGGGAAAGCTTTTCTGCCCCAGGACAGAGCGGAACACATCAGATCCCTCATCAGGGACATTTTAGCAAAGACCTTTCCTGCCAGACTGGTCCTTTGCCTGCTCGGACACATGGCTGCTGCCATTGCAACAGTCCCGCTAGCCCGTCTCCACATGCTGGTGACTCAGTGGATGTTACGGGTCCAATGGGATCAAAAGCAAGACCATCTGCAGCTCCCAATCTGGATCACGAAGGCCGTAATCCGGTATTGGCAATGGTGGCTGGATCCGAAGAATCTGTCGGCGGGAGTCCCCTTCATTGAGCCGTCTCCGATTGTGACACACTCTACAGACGCCTCAGGGCTGGGGAGCCCACATGGGGGACAACAGGGCCCACGGGTTCTGGACCCCCCTCAGGGCTCTGATGGGGTGCACACCTCGACGGTGTCCGGTCTCTGGGCCTGTGGACAGCCCAAGAGACTCATCTCCACATAAATATCCTGGAAATGAGAGCAGGTCTTTACGCCCTGCAGGCCTTCCAGTTGGAGATTCCACCGGGTACTCTTCTGTTACAGACAATTCCACGGTGATGTATTACCTCAACAAACAAGGAGGCACCCATTCCTACCTGCTTTGCAGGGAGGCCATGAGGGTGTGGGATTGGGTTTTGCAACACGGCGCAAACCTCATTGCTGTTAATGTTCCAGGAGTGGACAGCGTCATCGCAGACGGCCTGAGCCGTTCTCAGCATGAGTCCACGAGTGGAACTACTCCAGGAGGTAGTAGAGGATCTGTTTCGCAGATGGGGTACGCCAGAGTTAGACCTTTTCGTGTCCCCATCCAACGCAAAACTGCCCAATTTTTGCTCGCTAGATCCAGGGCCTGGTGTTTTCTGGCGAGAGACGTTGTCCCTCTCCTGGGCAGGCAGATTCCTCTGTGCCTTTCCCCCCTTTCCGTTGAGCCATAGTGTCCTTCTGAAACTTCGCAGAGAGCAAGCGATGCTGATACTTATCGCACCGTTTTGGCCCAGGCAGATCTGGTTCCCTCTACTACATCAGCTGTCCCGGGAACCACCAGTGCCTCTGCCAATCAGCTACCACTTGCTGTCTCAGGAGGCGGGTTCCTTGGTTCATCCGGACCTTCGTTTGCTGAACCTGCACACTTGGCTCCTAGAGACATAGCCATGATGCGATACGGGGTCTCACAAGAGGTAACAGACGTTCTTGCTGCTACTAGGAAACCGGCTACCCACTCTACTTATGCCATGAAATGGCGCAGATTTTGTATATGGGTTCAAGCCCGCGGTTTTTCGCCTATGGATTGTCCAGAAATGTTGGTCTTGGACTACAATCTGTCCCTTTTTCAGACATGCTTGGCCTACTCCTCAATTAAAGTACACCTCTATGCCATCTCAGCCTGTCACACTCCTATAGGCCAACGCACCATATCTCAGTTGGACCCAACACGAGCCTTCCTGAGAGTTGTTCTCCACCTTAGACCTCCAATTAAGGATCCAGTTCCGCCATGGGATTTCCCTTTGTCCTCACACTGCCACCCTTTGAACCAGCCGCGGATTGCGAGCCAAGTCTTTTTACTTGGAAGACGTTGTTTTTAGTTGCAGTTACCTCGGCCAGAATTATTTCTGAACTTCATGCGCTCTTGTGCAAAGAACTTTATTTGGTTTTTCACCAAGACAGGGTGTCCCTACGGACTAATCCCAAGTTTCTGCCTAAGGTGGTCTCAGCTCTGACCCTTAATCAGGACGTTGACCTAACAGTGTATTTTCCTAAGTATTCTAATCGATGAGAGGCCCTGTTGCACACTTTGGATGTGCATAGGTGTCTCCGATACTACCTGACCCGAACAAAACACCACCGAAAATCAGACCAGCTTTTTGTCTGCTTTGCCCACAGGATGATGGGAGCTCCTGTTTCCAAACAGTTGCTGTCCAGGTGGCTCATTCAGTGTATCTCGTTCTGTCACCAGAAGCGCAACAATCCCTTACCGGGCTTGGTTAAGGGTCATTCCGCAATGGGGGTGGCTACCTCCTTTGCGGCCCTTAAGAGTGTGTCCTCTTCGGCCATCTGTGCTGCAGCTACTTGGAGTTCCATGCACTCTTTCATCAGGCATTATAGCCTGGATATTGCATCGAGGCGAAGAGCAGGTTTTGGTCTTCCTAGGCTTAGGTTCCTTTAAGGATTTCTACCTTCCCTCCTCCCAATGGTGTGGGATTTCCAGTATTGCTTGGGAATCGGTCCTAATGGTGTAACCTGTTGCAAGAGCTGTTTCTCGAAGTAAGATATTACAGTTACGTAAGAACTTACTGTAACAGTAGATCTTCGAGAACAGCTCTTGCAGCAGGTACTTTCCCTCCTACCATCCCCGCTGGAGGTAGATTCTAGTTCCAACATCCTTCTCCTAAGATCGGGTGTTCTCAGCATCTCTCTGACTGCCATTTGATGGCGGATCCTCAGTCTCCTCTTCTGATGTCATCCAGCGGCCGAGAGTCTCCAGCAGGAGAACTGGGGATTCTGGGGGACCGCCTCCTTATGTATCATGCCTGACGTGGGGGGTGGGACCGACATCTGAGGCGGTCCCCACTGAATACTGCTAGCTAGAACATTTCCGCGGGGTCCTGACGCCTGCCTGCTTCAGTCCTAGTGGTGTAACCTGCTGCAAGAGCTGTTCTTGAAGATCTACTGTTACGGTAAGTTCTTGCATAACTGTATTTTGTCACCTACGCTGAAGCTGCACCTGGCAGACTTGCAGCCAAGCAGACGGTTGCCAGGTGGACCACATCCTACATTGATCTGTGCTGTAGGTTGGCGGGTAGAGAGCCTCCCAGAGGGCTAAGGGGTCATTCCACCCGCCATACCACTGCGTCGGTGTCTGCTTCCAGGGACGTCCCTATCTAGGAAATCTGCAGGGCTGCTACCTGGAGGTCAGTACACACTTTCATTTCCCATTACCACATTGACCTAGAGTCACGCTGGGATGCTGGTTTTGGGGCCGCAATTCTCTGATCTTTATTTCCTAAGTAGGGGGTGTGCGTCTTGCCTCCCTCCTCTTAGAAAACTACTGGGAGTCTGCCAGAAATGTGGATAGCACATCATATCCATGTCCCTAGAAAAATAGGTTGCTCACCTGTAACAGTAGATCTTACTTCGAGAGGGCTCTTGCGGTAGGTAATTACAGATAGGACTGAAGCCGGCAGGTGTCGGGGTTCCATAGAAAAATTTCTAGCTAGCAGTCTCTGGCAGGAGACCACCCCCACGTTAAGTGACCGACATCAGTATAAAGGTGCGGTCCCCCATGCCCGCCTTCCAGTTCTTTCCCGACATTGGCTCGTGTAGCGCCTCACGGTTAAGTTTACTGCTTCGCAGTCAGTCGTCAGTAGTTTTACCGCCTATTTTCACCTTTTTCTTCGAATTTCGTCAGCCTTTATCTCGGCTGCCGTGTATGTCGTCCCCGACTCCCTCCGAGCACAAAAACAAGTGCGATTCCTGCGGCGCCCAGCTCCCACACAAGGACGGACACTCCCAGTGCCTTTTTTGGCTAGGTCCCGACCACCCTGTGGAGAACTGTCAGCTGTGCCAACAGTTTAACGCGGCCACCCGAAAGCGGAGGCAGCAATCCCTGGAGGCTCACGTTCTCAAACTCAAGATGACCTACATGGAAAAGGAACTGAAAAAACTCAGGCGGGCCTCTACTCTTCGGAGAGCCACTGCAGAGGAGGACGGGACTCCTCTTTTA
The DNA here is from genome assembly GCA_016271365.2 of Neoceratodus forsteri. Lineage (NCBI taxonomy): Eukaryota > Metazoa > Chordata > Ceratodontiformes > Ceratodontidae > Neoceratodus > Neoceratodus forsteri. The sequence goes on along the minus strand of JADMNL010000026.1, from coordinate 209,344,189 downwards.
TAGTCGCCGCCAACCTCAGCTGGGGTCGCGGTGCTGCAATAACGTCTCCCGGAGACAGTTCGTGACGCCCGCTCTTGGAGGCTTCAAGGCATCGTCAACCCTCCTTGGGCTCGCGCACGGCCCCTCGAGAGCCTCCGGGTCAAAGGAGGGAGCTGTTCCAGTAAGGCTGCCGCCTGCGCCTTCAGTCCAAGCGCCCTGCAGCTGGACGCTGGCTCTCCCGCCGGCCCGCCTGGCTAAGGCCGATAAGACCACCTGACTCTTTCAGGGCAGCGCTGCTCCAGCGCCCCCAAGATCGCCCCATCGCGCGGGCTTTGTTGGCGCAGGTCCGATAAGTCGGACGCTGGCTCCTCTGTCGTCCACCTGGATCTGGCCGGTAAGCTGGACGTCGGCTGCTCCGACAGCCGCTCGGCGTTAGACCCGATGTCAGACCCCTCGGACCTATCCGTTGTCCCTAGCTCACCGCAACGCTTGTTGCATTCCAAGGCCCCAGCGTCTCCTTTGCTGGACCCCAGGGATGGTAACCTTTCTTCCTCGGGCGTCTGAGGCAGAGACTCCTCCCGGGACACCAGGGGCTAGCTCTCCAGTTCCAGGACGGGGAGGATCGCTTCCCTGAGGGTTTCCCAAGGGTCCATTCCTCCCCATGCCGGGAGGAGCCTCTTCTTCTTCTTCTTCATCCTCTTCTGAGACCTCAAATGACTCAGACAGCCGCTCCGATCTGGACGACGAGCCACGCACTCCAGACAAGCCCAGGCCAAGGACTCCTCCAGAGTCCCTTCCGGAGGATCCTTCTTTCATAGAGTTGCTGCGTAAAATCCAGGCTGTTCATCAGTGGCAATCCTTGGAGCCAGATCCACAGGATAAAAACTTCGCTGCGCACCTGGATCTGCCCAAGACCGCTCCTACTCTGGTTCCACCCTGGATTGAGCCTCATGCCGACCTTGTGTCCACCATTTGGAAGCAACCCTCGAAGCATTAGCCCCCCTTCCGAGGAAGTCGGACAGGCTATATCAGGCTCCGGAGGGTGTTGACTCATTGAATTCACACCCCAGAGCTGATTCGGTTGTGAGTAGCGCCGCTCACGGCCAGTTGGCTAACCCCAAGCACTTGAACTCGTCACCACCCAACAAGGAATCCCGCCTTCTGGACCAGTACGGAAATATGGTCTATGCTTCTTCCACCCTGGGAATGGGGGCCTTGAATTACATTGCTCATATGGGGGATTACCAGAAGGTGATCCTTAGCGAGATGGAAACTAAATTGGAATCCCTTCCTGAGTCTCAGACGAAGCAGGAAGTTGCTGACCTAGTTCGGTCTGCGCGTTCGGCCAGTCTGCGCGTTCGGCCAGTCTGCACATGCTCCGTGCCACGTACGATGCAGTGGACGCTGCTGATCGGAGCTCAGCTTTCACCGTGGGGTTGCAGCGTCATGCCTGGCTCCGGGTCTCAGGTTTGGTAATTGTACTTCACTTAAGTCTGTTGACTCCTCGTACAGGCCCCCTCAAGCTCAGCGTCGTCCCTTTCGCAGATGTTCTCTGCCCAAGGTGAAACCTCAGGGAAAGCGGGCCAACAAACGTCAAGCCCCTCCGGCTGCCAAGCCCCCCCGCCCAAAAAAAAGCAGCAGGAGCTTCAGCCACGACACTGCCTCACACCTCCTGACTCCTCTCCTCTCCCACCCCACAGCCTCTGGGGCTCCCAGAGGAACCGGTAGGAGGGAGATTCTCCTTCCATCTACCAGGTTGGGAGAGGATCACTTCAGGCACTTGGGTGCTCCAGCTGATTGCAGAAGGACACTCAATAGAGTTTCTTCAGAAACCACTTTGAACCCCCCCCTTCGGTCATCTTACTCCCCAGAACACCTTCTTCTGGTCTGGGAAGAAATAGCCTCTCTTTTTCTGAAGGAGGCAGGAGGCGATAGAGCCTGTCCCATCCCATCTTCTGGGGACTGGTTACTACTCCCATTTCTTTCTAGTCCCGAAGAAGTCAGGAGATGAGGCCCATTCTCAACCTCAGCTCCCTAAACTTGTTCGTGGAGTACAAAAAGTTCAGAATGCTCTCTGCAGAGTCTTCTGCCCCTCCTTCAGCCAGGACAGTGGCTGTGCGCTCTGGACATGCAGGATGCTTACCTGCATATCCCTATTAGGCCTTCCCACCGCAAATACCTGCGTTTTTCGTTCCAAGGGACCACTACCAGTTCAAGGCCCTCCCATTTGGTCTTTCCTCAGCGCCCCTAGTGTTCACCAAATGCCTTTCGGTGGTAGCGGCCTACCTGCGTACCCAGGGGGTTCAGGTTTTCCCGTACCTGGACAGCTGACTGCTAGCGGCCCCATCCAGGGAGGAGCTCCTACGCTTCCTTTCCCTTACCCTGCAGGTTTTGACCAGCCTGGGTATTACCATCAGCCAGGCCAAGTCCCATCAGATCCTGTCCCAGAGGCTCCAGTGTATCGGGGCAGTCCTGGCCACAACCTCCGGCATGGCATTCCTGCCACTGGACAGGGCGGCCACACTCCAGGCTCAGGTCAGCCTGTTGTCCAGCCGCAGGCGGGTCAGCGCCAGGTCAGTGCTCCTCTGGCTCATGGCGGCTGCTATTCCGACAGTCCTTCATGCCCATCTCCACATGAGAATCTCTCAATGAACCCTTTGGTCTCAGTGGGATCAGTTGGTGGACAACCTAGAGCAACAGGTTCTGGTCTCCAAACCTATGGTTCGGGACTTGCAATGGTGCATGGTTCAGGACAACCTTTGTTGGGGTGTTCCCTTTTGCCTGTCTCCCCCCTCCCAGATGCTGACAACAGACACCTTGAGCGAAGGTTGGGGAGCCCATCTGGAGTCTTACAGGACCCAGGGCTCCTGATCTAGGCTCAAACAAACACTTCACATCAGTGCACTCGAGCTTCGGGCCATGCTGTATGCTCTTCAGGCTCTGCATCTGCTCCCTGGGCATCTATGTGTAGTCTGGTACATCAACAAACAGGGGGGAACTCGTTCCTCACCTCTGCAGGGAGGTGATGCGAGTTGGGGATTAGGCAGTGTAGCACAACCTTCACCTCACGGCATTCACGTCCCGGGGGTTGAGAACCCTTTGGCGGACCACCTCAGTCGCTCGTCTGCTCACGCTCACGAGTGGGACCTGGATCAGGGTGTGGCAGACGATATCCTCCTATGCTGGGGAACACCACAGGTAGACCTGTTTGTGTCTCCTCACAACGAAAACGTCCTGCCTTCTGCTCGCTCGCTCCAGGGTGCGGCATTTTTTGGAGAGACGCTCTGTCTCTAGACTGGAAGGCAGATTTCTCTATGCCTTCCCCCCTGATCCCCTTGATTCCGAGGGTCTTACAGAAACTCAGCTCAGAAAGAGCTTGCATGATCCTAATCGCTTCTTTGTGGCCCAGGCAAGTTTGGTTCTCTATTCTACAACAGTATGCAGAGGAACCTCCTCTTCCTCTGTCGCAGCTTTAGCTGACCCAGGATCAGGGGATCCTGGTCCATCCAGGCCTCAAGTCCCTTCAGTTGCACGTGTGGCTCCTGCACACGTAGCTCAAGCCCAATTTGGGGTTTCCCCAGTGGTGGCTGAGATTCTGGTGGAGGCCAGAAAGCCCTCCACTAGATCTGCCTATGCCATGAAATGGAAACGGTTCTCTATTTGGGCCGCTTGAAAGATTTCGAGCCATTCTCTTGCTCTTTTGGGCGGCTTCTGGACTACATGCGCCATCTCTTTGATCTGGGTCTCAGTCATTCCTCTCTGAAAGTTCCCATGGCGGCCATCTCTGCTTACCATGTTCCTTTTGGGGACAGAACTTTTACACAGTTGGAAGTCTCTTAAGACTTTTCTTAGAGGGGTTCTCCACTTGAAACCCCGTATTCAAACAACATGAAGTCTTGCTGTGTTCTGACAATTGCAGTTAGCCCCAGCCTTCGGAGAACAAAGGGTTAACTTTTCTATGCATGGCATAGAATGTTCATCTCGAGCTCGGTTGAAGCCTCTGCCTGTTGTTATTCAAACTGCAACCGTCAGATTCTTTACTCCGCCTCACTGAACAGTCGCTCCGGAGATTTCTCCTGCTACTCGGTTCAAAGTCTGTTGAAGTGTCGGTTTTTCTACTGAAATTGCTGTTTCCGCATAGTCGGTTCAAGTCTCTGTCTGTGGTACCGTGAGTAGTAGATAGGTTTGTTCTGTTTCTGTGTGGAACTTGTAAAGTGTGGATCGTTCAGCTGAACCGATTTTTTAGGTAAAATTTGTACTTTACTTTAGTGTGTGGTTACGGTCCGTATCAGTTCTAAAAAAAAAAGGTTTTAGTGCGTTTTCCAAGACCAAAGATACGGTCAGGAACCGATAGAGGAGTCTTGCCTGGCGGTTGCGAAAAAAGGGGAAGTTTGGTTAGGTTGGCCATGTCTGAGAAACTCCAAGAAAAACCGGGCCCACTGGGTTTCAACACTGCTGTGTGTGGGAGGTCTTTGCTAAGGCCAATTCCCCACACCACCTGTGTGTTTATTGTCTGGGGTTTGACCACCTGATTCAGACAGCAATTTGTAAACATTTTCCCAAATCTCACCCTGAAAAGAGATTAGGTAGACTGAGGGAAAGGGAGGCCGAGAAGTCCACTGAGCCGGATGGCCAGCCCGGTTCGGTTCCAACCGAACCAGGAGGAGTGCCCTCTGACCAGGGCGATACTTTTTCGAGCTAAAGGAGAGCCGATTCAGAGGAATCGGTTCCGACAAAAAGAAAAGACAAGTAGACCGGTTCGGATCCAGAATCTCGTACTCCAACCGCCGATGGAATAGCCAAAGCGATTTGTATTGTGGAATAGCTTTGATCGGTTCCGACTGATCCGGCACCTTTTGGCAGGGGCTCAGTTCGGTCTGTTCCCCCGGTTCCGGATTATACCCTGGAAGAATTTTATGAACCGGAGTTTGAGGAGGAAGGAGAGTTGGAAGATGATTATGGTGATGGTGAAAGTCTGGATGTGCCTATTGACCCGGACTTCTCCCCAGACAGACCTTCAGGTGTTTCTCCTCCTAGGCTTTCTGAGTCCCCTTCACACTTCGCGTTCTACGGAAAGGTGGCTGATACCCTCCAGCTTCCTGTGGAGGAGACAGTGGAGGATCAGGAAGAGCCTGACTATGTAGAGATGATGGACATCCCAAAGTCCAGGAGACTGTCTGTTCCCCTCCACAAATCTTTTGGGAAACGGACACAAAAAATTCTTAAGTCTCCCAATTCCATACCTCCTGTGGACAGAAGAATGGACAAGAGGTATACTCTTTCAGGCTCAGATACGGAGTTCCTTTATCAGCAATGCAACCATATTGGGGTTGTACAGGCTTCTGCCTGTGATAAGGCAGGCATTTCCTTGGCATCACACCCCCCAAATAAGGACTCCACCAAGATTGATGCTACAGCAAAGAAGCCGTACATGGCATCATCCTTGGGACTCAGGCAGGCTAATTATATGGCCTGTGCAGCCAGGTACCAGAAGTCTAGGTGGGACACTGTACTGGCACTGGCTAAACAGGTTTCCCCCCAGCTTGCCAAGGAGCTGGAGGAGGTGGCTACAGATGGGATTGAAGCATCGAAAGTTCAATTTCTTGCTGCTGTAGACTCCAATGATGTATCATCAAGAGTCATGGCTACATCTGTGGCTCTTCGGAGAATGGCTTGGCTCAGATGTACTAGCCTCTCACAGGATACCCAGGCTAAGGCCATAGATTTTCCTGTAGTCGGTAATTCTTTGTTTGGGGAGCAGACCGAGAATTACATGAAGAAGATGGATGAATACAGGACCACTTACAGGAGTGCTCAGGCCAAGGAAAGGCAAGCAACTCCTCAAAGGCAGCAGTCCTGGGGCAGGTCTTTACAAAGGCCTTTTTACCAAGCACTCCTCCTCTTCCTTTTCACAGAGGGGTTTTTCAGAGGGAGAGCAGAAGGGGATGAGCAGGCCTGCATCCACCGTCAGCCTAAAGCCCCTGCCAAGCAGACACCCTGATGGGTCTGCCCGGGTCGATTCCTCCTATCCCGTAGGGGAGGCTGGCTACTTTGTCCAGGACTGGATGTCTGTTACATCAGACAAGTGGGTCCTGGAGTAGTAAGCCAGGACTGGTTCTCAGCTTCAAAAATTTCCCAAGAGCAGAGCCAGATCTTTCACCTGCAAATCTCTCAGAAACCCTTGCCCTAGAGGCAGAAGTGTTTCTTCTTCTAGCTCTAAGAGCTATAGAGAGTGCCTACCCTACACAGGGCAAATGATTGTACTCCAGGTACTTCCTAACCCCCAAAAGACAGGAGAGTGGCGACCCATCCTGGACCTAAGATACTTGAACAAACATGTTTTAAAGCCAAAGTTCAAGATGGTAATTCTGGGAATTATCCTTCCCTCTCTAAAGCCCGCGGACTGGCTAGCCTCCCTGGACCGCAAAGATGCCTACTTTCACATTCCCATCAGGTGTTCCCACAGAAAGTACCTCAAGTTCAACGTGCCCTCAGGCCACTATCAGTTCAGAGCAATGCCTTTTGGCCTAACATCAGCCCCAGGGGTCTTCACAAAGTTCCTGGCAGTAGTTGTTGCCTTCGAAGAAGACAAAAGATTCATTTTTTCCATATTTGGACGACTGGCTCATAGTGGGCCAGTCCCTCAGACCAAGTCAAGTCACACCTGCAAGTGCTCACTTTTAGGATTTCTTCCAACCTACCAAAGTCAGTTCTCGAACTAGTGCAGCTCCTCACCTTCATAGGGGCAGAGCTGGATACGGTAAAAGCAAGAGCCTTCCTTCCCCTGGACAGGGCAAGGGCTGTCATGGAGCTGGCCTCTTCATTCAGCCTTCAGGTGTCTCGACCAGCAAGGCACTTCCTTCAGCTATTGGGCCACATGGCAGCTTCTACAGCAGTGGTCCAAGGCGCAAGATTCCAAATGAGGGACATTCAGTTCCACTTAAGAGCTTTTTGGTCCCAAAGAAAGGATTCCCTTACCAAACTAATTCCAGTGACTCGAACTCTGATCCAAGCCCTGCAGTAGTGGCAGGATCAGGACAATTTGAGACAAGGGGTTCCATTTGCCACTCAGTCTCATTCAGTGGTCCTCGGCACAGATGCTTCCCTGCTGGGGCTGGGGAGCTCATTTGGGGGAATTTACCACCCAAGGACTGTGGTTGCCTCAGGAATCTCTTCTACACATCAGTCTCTTGGAACTCAGGGCAGTGTTTCTGACACTGCAAGCTTTTTCCAAATCAGTACAGAACAAGGTGGTTCAGGTCAGAACAGACACCACCACCACCATGTGGTAGATCAGCAAGCAAGGAGGCACTCTGTCTACGGCCTTGTGCACAGAAGCAATGAAGTTGTGGTCCCTGGCTTATTCCCTGCACACCTCTCTGATAGCAGTTCACCTTCCAGGAAAAGACAATGTTCCAGCAGATGCACTGAGCAGAATATCCCAGGGCCATCACGAATGGGCCCTAGATCTTCTGGTGTTGAAGGTGATTTTCTCAAGATGGGGCACTCCAGAGATGGATCTTTTTGCAGCCCCAGACAATCACCAACTTCCTCTTTTTTTTTTCGTTGCAGACCCCCAGTCTTGGGCTCAGTCCCCCTGGATGCTCTGATTCTGAACTGGGAAGGAAATTCTGTATGCTTTCCCCCCCTTTCCTCTCCTGTTCAAAGTGCTAGTCAAGATAAGGTCACAACCATGCAAAGTGATTCTGATTGCTCCAGGCTGGGCCAGGCAGCCATGGTATCCCTTGTTGCTGTCCCTAGCAGTCCATCTTCCCCTGTCTCTTCCCAGGAATTACAACCTGTTAACATCCTCTCAGGGGAGGATTTGGTAACCCCAGTCTTCAGTCTCTCAGTCTCAAGGCTTGGCTCTTGAAGAGTTGAGTTTGCAGATCTGCATCTTTCCCAAGGGGTTCTGGATATCCTTAAGGCTTATCGTAAGCCTTCCACCAGAAAGATTTACAACTCCAAATGGAAAAGATTCAGCATTTGATGTTCTAAGAAGAATATTTCTCCAGACTCTGCTGAATTGCCTATGGTTCTGGATTATATGGTCCATCTCAATGGCCTAGGTCTCAGACCAGCTACCCTCAAGGTACACTTGGAGGCTGTTTCTGCTTTCCTGTCAGTAGGCAAGTCTTCCTCTGTCATCCCATCCTGTATTCTGTAAGTTTTTCAAGGATTGCTTCACACCAATCCCCCTTTAGGAGTCCTGCTCGGATCTTACTATTTGCATTGCTTAGCTTATGCAACCCCTTTGAGCCTTTGTCCTCAGTACTTGACTTGGAAAACTGTGTTTTTGTAGCCATTACTTCAGCTAGACGTATCAGTGAATTGCAAGCCCTGTCAGTGGAATCTGATTTCATCTCTTTTCACAAAGATAAAGTGGTCCTTAGAACTAACAGAAAGTTCTTGCCTAAAGTGGGTTCCGATTTCCACCTCAGTCTATATCTCTCCCTGTTTTCTTCACTGATCATTCTTCCTTGGGAGAGAGGAAGCTACACAGTTTGGATGTTAAGAGACCTTAGTTACTACATAGAGTGTACCAAAGGTCACAGGTTTGACTCCCTCCAGTTGTTCCTCACTTATGGAGAAGTTGGGAAGGGCAAACCTGCCACCATGAGATCTATTGCCAGGTGGATAGTTTCTTGTATACAATTCTGCTATGACAAACTGGGTAAAACTCCACCCTCAGGCCTGAGGGCTCATTCCGCAAGAGGTACAGCTGCTTCCCTGGCTGCTGCTAGGGATATCCCTCTTTTAGAAATTTGTCAAGCAGCCACCTGAAAACAGTCCATACTTTTACCAAGCATTACTCTCTGGATATCCAGGCTAGGAGTGATGCTGCCTAAGCTGCAGCAGTACTTCAGAGCCTATTTCCAAAGTAGGTTCTGTCCTCCTCCTTGAGGTACTGCTTGTGAGTCTGCAATTGTCAGAATACAGTAAGACTTCATGTTGTTTGAAGAAAAGTTACTCACCTTAGTAATTATGTTTCTTCTAGTGGAGTCTTGCTATATTCTGACCTCCCCCCTGCCTCCCCTCTCAGAACCTAGATTTTTGGGATGTGGGTGGGCAGGCGCACTGTTGGCACCCTACAGGTGCCCCCCCTTTTTTACACCCTCTTTTCTTTGGGTGGAATGTTATTTCATTTGATTGGTTTTTGTTTTTGGGTTTCCTGACTTGAGTCTTCCTTTGAGGACCCAAAACATTATTTTTCTGCCTGTTGGCTAGTTAAAAATTTTACAGTTTCCACACAGAGCACCTAGTGAGTTTTGCTCGTAAAGATCTGACGGTTGCAGTTCGAATAACAGGCAGAGGCTTCAACCGAGCTCGAGATGAACATTCTGTGCCATGCATAGAAAAGTTAACCCTTTGTTCTCCGAAGGCTGGGGCTAACTGCAATTGTCAGAATACAGCAAGACTCCACTAGAAGAAACATAATTACTAAGGTGAGTAATTTTTTCTTCGTGTTCCTGCCCCTCCTTGGGATTTGAATTTTATTCTTGAGAAGCTTACTCTGCCTCCTTTCGAGCCGGCAGCCTCAGCAGACCTAAAGTTCCTTTCATGGAAGACTCTCTTCCTAGTGGCCATACTTCTGCTCAAGGATTTCCGAGCTCCAGGCCCTCATGTGCAAAATCCCGTATTTGATTTTCCACAAGGAACATGTGGCTCTGCGTACCAACCCAAAGATTCTCCCTAAGGTGGTAGCAGAATCTACGCTGAATAAATCAGTTGAGCTGCCTGCTTTCTTTACGCAGCACTCCAATCAAGGGGAGTACCTCTTGCATACTTTGGATGTTTACCGACTTCTGAGATATTATGCCACCAGGACGAAGGATCTCAGAAAGTCCGATCAACTGTTGGTCTCTTTTGCTCGTAAAAGAGAAGGGAATGCTGTTTCTAAGCAATGCCTATCTAAATGGTTGGCTCATTGTATCGCTTTCTGTTACAAGTACAAGAAGACCCAGCCGGGTCAAGTCAGAGGCCACTCCACCAGAGGGGTCACTGCCTCTGCTGCTTGTTTCAAGAATGTGTCAGTGGCAGACATCTGTGCAGCCGCATCTTGGATTTCTGTCCATACCTTTACTTAAACATTACAGTTTGACATTGCTCGCCGTGAGAGCTGGCTTTCTCGGGTAGGCTGTTCTGCAAGGTCTTTTTCCTAAGACCTTCACAGCCAGCGGCCTGCATTTGGGTAGTTTCTCCTCCGCTTTGCTTCTTCTTGTTCCAGACTGCTTGGGACTCAGTCCTATCTGTAATTACCTACTGCAAGAGCCCTCTCGAAGTAAGATAGTACAGTTACACAAGAACTTACCATAGCAGTAGATCTTCAAGAGATGCTCTTGCAGTAGGCAATACCTTCCTACCCTCCATCCCCACGGAAATTTTCCAGCTAGCAGTATCCAGCGGGGACCAACCTCGATGTCGGCCCCGGCATCAGGCATCATACAAAAGGGGGCGTTCCTCCAGAATCCCCAGTTCTTTTCTCGCCGTCGACTCAACAGCATTGGCCTCACGGTCCCGCTCCAGCAAACGACGCCTAGAACTTCCAGCATTTCTACTAAATGTCGGCATCTCCAACTCCTTCCTCAGAAGGACACCCCTCTAAGTGTGCCTGTGGCAAACAGATACCTTTCAAGGATCTGCATTCATCCTGCCTGCGGTGCCTAGGCCCGGAACACGACACCAAGGCCTGCTCCTTTTGCCAGTGGTTCAATAGTCGCACCCGGATCCGCTGCCAGAAGGCTCTACAGGGGTTTCTCTTGGAAGAAAGACTAAAGATCATGGATAAAGCCCCTGCCTCCAGAGGTGAGTCTACCTCTAAGTCCCACAAGCACCAGGAGAAGGCCAGGTCCTGATCCCCGAACCAGGCCTCGGACTCGCTCACCAGCTCGGGCTCTACGCACTCAGACCACTCTCCCTCCAGGGCTCGCTCTCAGCCCCCTCCGTTAAGGTTAGGACATCAGGCAGCTCTTCGGCTTCTCTGCATCCCATCAAGACTTCCAGGACCTCGGACCCTTCTCCAACGCCCTCCGGGGCTTCTGCGAAGTCTTCCGACCGTCACCGGTCTAAATCCTCTTCAAAAATCTCTCAGGCTTCCTCTGATAGACGCCGGGACCCCGATGCCTGATCGGTCTCCTAGGGGACCGGACCCCCCTTCCAGGAAGACCAAGGACCTGACATCCCTTAAGCGGACGACGGACACTAAACGGACTGCCGATCCTTCTCCGGTTAAGCGCCCATCGGACCAGACGTCGGCCAAACACCCGACGTCAGTCAAACCTTCTCTGGATCCAACGACTGCCTCTTCATCACTGGTGGATACCGGTCACCGGAGCTCTATGGAGGAGGATCTGACGTTGCCTGATGACCAGGCAGGTGACAGCGAGGATGCCAAGCTTCCACAGGATCCTACGCCGGATCCGGCGACACCCTTGCACCCGATACCGGCGACAGACCAACCCCGACGCCAGGACCATCGTCCAGTATGAACATTCAGGAGGTTAGACCTCTTTACCTTTTGGTGGGACACAATCAAAAAAGACGTGGTCCCGGTGAAGCCTACTCCTCCTCCTACCCCCCCCCACTCCTCCTCTTCCACCACAGGGGCCAGTAGGAAGACCTCCGAACCCCAAGGAGCCTACTCCACCTCCTGGGGCAAATGCAAAGAAAGGAGAAGGCACCCTTCAAGATCTCCCTCGGGTCCCCAGTCCCAAGCGACCCAGACATAGACAGCCCACTCCACAGGGGTTGACTATAGACCAGGCACTTATTTTGTAGTTAAACTTTTTTATTAATTTTTCACAAGATATACAGACAAACCTCTTACAGTACAGTACAATGTGAGGATTTTTTTTTTTTAAAGAAATTGAGGCAGCATATAATAAGAACATTGCTACAATAATACAAGGAGCTTTTGGTTTAAAATATAGTAAACAATACAGGTCATGTAATTAGCATATACTTGACATTTGTAGTGAACTTAAAGCGGATAGTATGATTAGATACGGTTTATATTAAAATGTTACATAATTATATGGTGCTGCAAAAGGGAAAAAGTACATCAGTAAAAGGATTGTGGAGTAATAAAGAATGATTGAGAACAGAGTATAGGAAAGAAAAGATATATAAGAAAGTTAAGAAGAGAGAGAGGAAACTATAAAAAAGGAGAAAAGCGAGACTACAATGATGTATCAGTAAAGGGGAAAAATCCATATATATTAAGTCCATACATTGGTGTTGGAAGATTTAGATGATTCAAAAAATTAAAAAGCCTGCCAACAATTGTTATATAACATGAGTCGGTCAGACAAGATATATGTCATACGGTCCAGAGAGGCATATTGCAATAGTGACCAGGCACTTATGATACCTCCAGGTCTCCTTCTCCAATCAGCATCCCGTCGCCTGACCCACGAAACCTCCCCAGGTCACCTCCGGATGATCCCTCCTTTTCTGAAATCATGAGGCACATCCAGGAGAACATGGGATAGGAAACGGAAGACCTGGACCCCGAATGACAGCATCTAGCTCATTATCTTCGGCAGAAGGACCTAAGCTTTGCAGGTAAGCACCCCAGGACACCTTCACATTTCACCAGCGCCACGCGGGAAACGCCCACACTCCACCCCTGCAATGATGAAGAAGGCTGACCACCTGTACAGGGCCCCTGCAGAGGACCTGTACTTGGCGCAACAACCCCTGGCTGATTCCCTGGTCATTACGGCCTTCCATGATAGGTCTCAATGACCGCAACATTTGAGTACACAGCCTCCGGACCGGGAGTCCAAGTACTTGGACTCACTGGGTAGGCGCATGTACGCAGCTACTACATGCTCCATTAGGTCACTGAACTATCTGACACACATGGTTCAGTTTCAGAATGCCCTATGGGAACAAGGTCAAGACCTAGTCAAAGCACTTCCAGATGTCAAGCAAGAGGAGGAGCTTCTGAACCTCCTTCACACTGGGTCAGACGGGGAGACCCAAGTTTTAAGAGCCACTTACGAGTCAGCGGACTCCGCAGCAAGGGGAGCAGCCTCAGGCGTCTGTCTCTGGAGACACTCATGGCTTCATGTCTCCAGATTTTGCAGACGTCCAGAAAACATCTCTGACGCTCCCTATAACGGGCGAAATCCTATTTAAGAAGATTCAAAAGGTGATCACCAAATTACAGGACACCGGAAGGCTGTAAGGACTGTATAGGCTCAAATCTGGTTCCTTTCATAGGAACCAGAATAGTTTTGCAGCCGGCAACAATGGCAGCAACCACGCCCAGCCAGCAGCAAAGGGGCAACTTCAGCCGTAAGGCCCAGCCCTAAGTCTTCCCAGGTCAAGGTCAGAGATATACCAAACCGACCCAGCCTGCGGGGGGTAATGCCGCCACAGCATGACTCCTTCCCAGCCCCAGCCACTCCTCTGGATCAATGGTAAGAAAAGGTCGGGGGTCGCATCGCTCACCACCTCTTAGGATGGCAGATGATAACTGCCGACCAGTGGGTCCTTCAACTGGTCAAGAGAGGACATTTTATAGAATTCCTCGACCACCCACCGTCAAGACCTCCCCTGCTTTCCCGTTATTCGGGTCAGCACGCACTGCTCATACAGCAGGAAGTGCTTGCGCTTCTGGGAAAGGAGGCTATAGAGCACGTACCGCGGAACCAGAGGGGTGCAGGTTATTATTCCCACTTCTTTGTTTCCCAAAAAGACAGGGGACCTCCGTCTGATTCTGGATCTCGGCGACCTCAATGCTTCGGTTCTTTACAAACGCTAACGCATGGTGACCCTTCCTGGTTTAATTCCCATGCTCAAGCAGGGCGCCTTCCTAGCATCTCTGGATATGCAGGATACTTACCTGCACATACCTATAGCTCGAGCGCACAAGAAATTTTTGCGCTCCGAGTTTCTTGCTCGCCATTTTCAGTTCCGAGTCCTCCCCTTCACGCTGTCCTCAGCACCTCGGATATTTACGAAGTGCATGGCAGTCATAGCGGTGGCTCTCAGGAGACCAGGCCACTACGTGTTCCCATACCTGGACGACTGGCTCCTCATGGCCCCCTCTTGGGAGACACTGATGTCTGCGATCTACTGTACTCGTTCCCTCTTCGGGTCGTTGGGCATCAATCAGGAGAGTCGCATCTGGTTCCGTAAAGAGACTGCAGTTCATAGGTGCAGTCCTGGACACCGTCCAGGAGAAAGCTTTTTTGCCCCAGGACAGAGTGGAACACATCATATCCCTCATAAGGGACATCTTGACAAAAAGATGGTCCCTGCAAGACTGATCTTTTGCCTGCTCGGACACATGGCTGTGGCCATTGCGACAGTCCCTTTAGCCCGTCTCCATATGCGGGTGACCTAGTGGATGTTACGGGTACAATGGGATCAGAAGCAAGACCATCTGCAGCTCCCAATTTGGATCACAAATTCCATTATCCGGGATTGGCAATGGTGGCTCAAACGAAAGGAGCTATTGGTGGGAGTCCCCTTTATTGCGCCGTCTCTGATTGTGACACTCTCCATGGACGCTTCCGTGTCCAGTTGGAGAGCACACTTCAGGGTCAGGTCTTTGGGCTCATGGACGTGCCAGGAGGCTTATCTCCACATAAATATTTTGGAGATGAGAGCAGTCCTTTATGCCTTGCAGGCCTTCCAGTTGGAGATTCCACCAAGTACTTTGCTGTTGCAAACAGACAATACCGTGGTGATGTATTACCTCGGCAAACAAGGAGGCACCCATTCCTACCCGCTTTGCAGGGAGGCCATGAGTTTGTGGGATTGGATTCTGTAACAAGGCGCAGACCTTATCGCTGTACATGTCCCAGGAGTGGACAGCGTCATCGCAGACAGTCTGAGTCGATCTCATGCCAGAGTCCACGAATGGGAACTACTCCAGGAGGTGGTAGAGGATCTGTTTCACAGATGGGGCACACCTGAGTTGGATCTTTTCCCGTCCCCATCGAACGCAAAACTGCCCAGTTTCTGCTCGCTAGATCCAGGGCCTGGTGTTTTCTGGCGAGACGCGTTTTCCCTCTCCTGGATGGGCAGATTTCTCTAAGCATTTCCTCCCTTCCCGTTGATTCAGAGGGTTCTTTTGAAACTCCGCAGAGAGCAGGCAACGCTGATACTAATCGCGCCCTTTTGGCCCAGGCAGATTTGGTTTCGTCTGCTGCACCAGCTGTCTCAGGAACCTCCGGTGCCTCTGCCAATCATCTCTCACTTACTGTCCCAGGAGGCAGGATCCTTGGTCCATCCGGACCTTTGCTCTCTGAACCTGCACGCCTGGCTCCTAGGGACATAGCGATCATGCGCTACGGGGTCTGGCAAGAGATAGCAGATCTTCTAGCGGCTGCTAGAAAACCGGCCACTCATGCCACATACGCCATGAAATGGCACAGATTTTGCCTCTGGGCTCAAGTACGAGGACTGTCCCCGACGGATCGTCCGGAAGGTTCGGTTCTAGACTACCTGCTGTCCCTTTTTCAGGCAGGCTTGGCCTACTCCTCAATAAAAGTACACCTTTGTGCCATCTCGGCCTATCACACTTCTATAGGCTTACAGTCTATAGCTCAGCTGGACACCGCACGAGCATTCCTGAGAGGCGTCCTACACCTTAGGCCTCCGTTAAGTATCCCATTCTCCATGGGATTTACCCTTAAATCCTGGAGCAGCTTACGCTGCCACCTTTTGAACTAATCATGTTTATAGCCACGCCTTCTGGCATGGAAGACGCTAGTATTTAGGTGTGTTACTCGCCAGAAGGATTTCTGAGCTCACGCACTTATTTGGTTTTCACCAGGACAGGGTGTCCCCAAGGACAAATCCAAAGTTTCTACCTAAGGTGGTCTCAGCCCTCACCCTCAATCAGGATATCGACCTGCCTGTGTACTTTCCTAAATACTCTAATAGAGGAGAGGCCCTGCTGCACACTCTAGATGTGCATAGTAGTCTAAGATACTACCTGACCAGCACCAGGCACCACCGTAAATCTGATCAACTTTTTGTTTCCTGCACCCATAGGATGCTGGGGGCTCCGGTTTCTAAACGATCGTGGTCCAGGTGGCTCATCCATTGTATCACGTTCTGTTGCCAGAAACTTAACAAATCCCTACCGGGCTCGGTTAAGGGACATTCCACAAGGGGGGGGTGGCTACCTCCTTTGCTGCTCTGAAGAACGTGTCCACTTCGGCCATCTGCACAGCAGCTACTTGGAGCACCGTGCACACCTTTATCAGCCATTATAACCTGGACGTTGCATCACGGCGAAGAGCTGGTTTTGGTCTAGCAGTCCTTCAGGGACTACTGTCCTAGGATTCGATCCAACTAACTATCTCTACCTAGCCTCCTCCCACCTGTGAGGGATTTCCATAATTGCTTGGGAAACTGTCTTAATGGTGTAACCTGCTGCAAGAGCTGTTTCTCGAAGTAAGATAGTACAGTTATGTAAGAACTTACCGTAACAGTAGATCTTTGAGAACAGCTCTTGCAACAGGTAGTTTCCCTCCCACCATCCCCTCTGGAGGTAGAGTTGATCCTTTATTCATTAGTACCTAGGATTCGGTGTTTGTAACACCACTCTGGATACCTTCTTTAAAGGCGGATCCTCGGTCTCCACTTCTGATGTCACCTAGCGGCCGGGAGTCTCCAGCGGGAGAACTGGGGATTCTGGGGGACTGCCCCCTTTAGTATGATGCCTGACGTCGGGGGCGATCCCCGTGGGATCCTGGCACTTGCCGGCTTCAGTTCTAATGGTGTAACCTGCTGCAAGAGCTGTTCTCAAAGATCTGCTGTTAACGGTAAGTTCTTACGTAACTGTACTTTACAGGTGAGTAACTGTTTTTCTGGTACATCTGTGAACTTTTGCTGGAAAACGGAAAGTCTTCGAGTTGAATCTCCACCATACAGGCACCTAGCTATGCTCTCATATCTTTTGTGGAGTACTTTAGCTCTGTGATAAAATTGTTAAGTCTCTTGAGGTCACTTCTGCTGCGCATGCTGTAGCCATCGTGAGGTAGTAATAGGCATAGCATGTTTCTGACAGCCACCCAAAGATTCCAAAATATGATTGGTTGTGCTGAGCCTTTTTAAATGATGCTGCGGCATGCGTTCCCTGGAAAGGATTTAACAAGGTGTATGGCCCTTCTCTCAATGCTCAGTTTAATTCCATTTGGCCTTCCTTTTCAGATCACGGAGCCCCAGGAAGCCCATCGATTCTCTTCGGGACTCGCGGTCCCTCAGCTATTCACCAGTCGAGCGCCGCAGGGACTTCACACGCAGGCGAAGTCGCAGTCGCAGCCCTAGAAGGTACCCACAGCACTACGGGTAGGTCTTTCTTTGTAGTTGTCGTTACTTGTAACTTACTGTTTTAGTAGTTGTTGTTTTCCTAATTAGTTTGAGCCTCAAGGGAAGAGATAAAAGTAGCTGCTACACCCCCCTAAAAATACATTTCATTTAAAAACTTTCTTTTTGACATGAAGTGGTGAAGGAAGGGACTTGGGGTTCATCTTGTGTGCCTGTTTTGCCTCAAGGCAGTGACTGCCAGATTAGACTGTGGATGGGCTTTATATATATATATATATCTCTTAAAGCACTTTTTTTCTTTTATAAGATTTTCTTTGTTTCCCACCATGTACTGCCCAGCCACCTCCATCTGACTGACCTCTGCCCTGTTTCCCAGATCCTTGAGGCTTACCTCGCTCCTTCCTGCCATCTGCCAAGGGACCCTCAGAAGTGCCCTGTCGTCAGTCGGGGGTATCCTGTGGCTGGGGATTTTTTCATTTGATTTTTTCCCAGGGCCCACCACGGATGCAGTGTGCATACTCCCATCTCTGGAGACACCCGGCTTCCTGCATGAAGGGTTCTCCTCTCACCACATGACTGCACTGCACCGCCACCTGAATTCCTCCAGGTGCCAGATAAGCAGTGGGATGGTGTCTTGAGCATGCGCACACATATACACGCGCACACACACACCCCTGAGGAAGGAGAGCTGTCTTGGTGATGCAGAATCCTCCTTCCCTCCCAAACCTGAATCTCCAGCATGGTGTCCAGCGTCTCAGCTCTCCACGCCAGTGGGCTGCATGGTTAGATTTTCTGCCTGACAGTACAAGGTGCGATGTGTGGAACAATATTGTAACTGGGAGCCGGACATGCTGTACCTTGATTTCAGTAAAGACTTCGACATTGTGCCACATGGATGACTGGGTCAGAAGGTAAGGGACGTGGTCATGGGAAGTGTAACATCACAAGATGGACAAAGAAATCTGCTGACAGAAGGTAGAGAGTAGTCTGTCCTAAACAGGGAATACTCAGAGCTAAGTGTGGTTACCAGTGGGGTGCTGCAGGGATTATTCATGTGACCTGTCCTTTTTAGCACTTTTATTTGCAATGTTGGAGTGAGGATCCAGGGGAAGCTCTGTGGAAGCATGAACAATGAAGAGGGGATAAGAAGTATGAAAGAGGTTCTGGAAAGTCCGGAGAAGTGGTCAGGGGTTTGGCAGTTCAGAATAAAGAAAAGTAAGGTAATGCACATAGGAGCAGGAACTCTCAGGGACTGAATACAGAATGAGGTGGATACTGTAGAGAGTATAACGAAGGAAAGGGACCCAGAGGTAATGATTTAAGACAGTTTAAAAACAGTACTAGGCAGTGGGGAGGGCAAATAGGATGCTGGAAAGTATAGGAAGGAGGATCAGCAACTGGAGGAGCCAAATGATGAGACCACGGTGCAGATCCGTGGTGCACCCTCACCTTGAGTGCTGTATGATGTGGCCACTACACAGGTCCTTGGGTCGCCCTCACCTTGAGTACTGTGTGATATGGCCACGGTACAGGCCCTTGGGTCGCCCTCTCCTCGAGTACTGTGTGATGTGGCCACTGCATAGGTCCCTGGGTCGCCCTCACCTTGTGTACTTTGTGTAGTTCTGGAACCCACACTTGAACAAAGATCGGGACAGGGAGGAAGCAGTGCAGAGGGTAACCAAAGTGATCCACGGGTAGCAGGGTAAGATTTGCATGTAGAGGTTCTGAGTCTCCTTATGTACACGCCAGAGGTGTGGGGGGGGCATAAGAGATGTTCAGATTGCCCCCACGGGATTAACAACGTAGACATTGGAGTGTTTGTGCTAAGTGGAAGCACCAGGGGAAACTCCCATGAAACAGGGGACATCAGATAACACTTCTTGATGGAAATAGTGGTGGAGGGGTGGAATAGGATGCTAAGGGAGGTAGTCTTCACAAAATCAGTTTGGGGATTCAGGCATGGATGGGAATAGGTTATGGGGCTGGGGAAGACGGTGGCAAAAGGGGAGGGGGGAATGAAACAGTGATGGCCCCCTAGGGCCTCATCACCATCAGATAGGTAAGGCTGGTCAAACCTGATGGTCCACTGGGCCGGTTTCTTCCAATAACCTCTGTTTCATATCTTAATGGTATTTTGACGTGATTGGCTGGGACATCACGAGTGACCAAGAAGAGTGACTCACCTTTTCGCCACATGGGTCAGGCATGTTGCCATAATCCATTATGCCATGATACTGATGAGGGTATGGAAGATGATAGCACTAGGAATCTGGGACTCCAAGTAGAGTGCTGTTCTACTCAACAAACCTAATGCTGGCTTTGTGTAATTGACAAGAAAGGAAAAAAGATTCAGAAATAAAGTAAACACGCATTGTTTAAAAAAAAAAAGAATAAGACTTTGTCTGATCAGTTAGGGCTTCCATTCGCTTCACTGTCAACCCAGGTTTGGGAACCCACCAGGGTCGTCGGGCCTAGAGGATGAAGCATCTCGGAGGATGCTCTTCTCCGGGTGGAGCATCACATAGCTTCACTGCCACCTGTAGATGTACAGGTGCCAGAGCGCTCGGGACACAGGGAGGTAAATAATCTTGCAGCACATATTGTGAAGCATGTCCCAACGCTGGCATCCTTATGGGACAGGGAAAACAGAATGAAGGGGGAAACTAACAAGGTAAATCCCCCTCTGCCCATAGCTTCGTGATAGCTTGCACACCCAGCTGGAAGAAAGCTGTTTATGGCCGCACTAACTCTTAAAACTCAACCTACAAACTGATTATACGCAGCCACCCCCAGACATACACAGATGCTGATATTTTGGCCTTCCACCCTCTGTTTTCCCCTTTGTCTAATAGCATCATGGTTTTGTCTGATTACCCCTTTAAGTAGGTAGTCTTTATGTGCTTCACTCTGAAAACTTTGGGAATTGTGTTACTACTGTTTGTAATATGGACACCAATGTGCTTGGAATGGGACTGAAACCTCCCACAACTCACTTATCATGTGTTTTTCATCTTCAGAGGACGAGATCGGGACAGATCACGGAGATCAAGTAGCAGATCCCCAATCCGGAAACGCAGGCGTGATTCCCCGGGTCCCAGAGACCGCCCATATCGCCGCTGGGATTCAAGGTACGTTTCAGAAAAAAGCAGACCCTCCATTAAAATAAATGTGGAAGAGTTGCCTTTGGTTGTTATAGAATCTGCCACCTTCAGGACATTCCCTGCTGTTTCAGCAACCCCATGTCACATCCATCATTTTTTATTTTATTTTTTTTTGCCCAGTATACGATGGTCATCTAAACATTTAAAATGCCCAACAAAAAACGTGGGTTGCTATATTTGTAAGATCTATCTTTGAGAGGGTTCCTTCAGTCGGTTATCACATATAGGACTGGCCCACCTGGCGTCTGGCCGCACTGCAGACTTTTCTAGCAATACCTGACGGGGGACTGCCCACCTGACGTCACGTGACTAACTGTATATATAGAAACATAGAAGTTGACGGCAGATAAGGACCGCAAGGCCCATCCAGTCTGCCCATTTCTTTTTCTACCTTATAAATGTGCCATCGGCCTTTGCTTTGTCAGTGGCCTATCTATTCATATAGTGGGCGTCCCTACGCCTTTCTTCAGTTCCTTCCCGCCGCCTTTGTGTCAGTCGTGACATGGATAGCAGTCGTCGTGAAAGTGTTTTGCATCGGAATATCCTTAGCTAATTTTTTCCAATTTTTCGTGTAATACTGATGTCTTCTTCCAAGAAGAAGTGCTCATCCTGTGGCACGCAGATCCCGCACAAAGACTGTCACCTCAAGTGCATCCTCTGTTTAGGCCCAGACCATCCAGTCTCCTCCTGCCCTGAGTGCCAGACCTTTAACCAGGCCACAAAAAAGAGGAGACAGCAGGCTTTGGAGGCCCATCTGCTAAAAGCCCGCCTTTCTTCCCTCGAGAAGAAGATGGATCGGCTTAGACTTTCTTTATCTGAAAAGTCTTCTCCTTCTTGAAAAAAAAAAAAAAAGAAAAAAAGAAATCTAGGGAGCGGGAGCGCTCCACAGACGACGCAAGGCCCTCGACGAGCAAGGCCCAGCCACCACCCAGCAAGGATGGCAAGTCTAGTAAATCTACAGTGGGTCAGTCGGCCATCGGCTCCTCTGACAACCGCACCGCCTCGGCCGATAAATCGACCCCCGGCTCCTCCGGGGACCGCGTGGCTGCCAGTAGGACAACCACCCAGGCTGTGGATACTCGCCCGGCACCAGTCGATAAGCCGGCCAGGGGCTCCTCCCCCAACCGCCTGGCTCCACCCACTGTCGGCCGTCCCGGACAACTGCATGGGTGCGGTTCCCCTGTCAGGGCCTGACTGCGCTTACCTGACGTCTGGCGGAACCAGAGGGAGAAAGCCCCTCTCCCTCCCCCTCCTCCCTCGCTTGTACCATCCAATTCCCCGGGGGGTGCCTCCAGTGATGACAGTGGAGAACCCCTTGACTCTGTCGATGCCTTGGGTTCTGCTCTGATCTTACTTCGAGAAACTGCTCTTGCAGCAGGTTACACCATTAGACTGAAGGCTGGCAGGCGCCAGGACCCCACGGAAATTTCTAGCCAGCAGTATCCAGCGGGACTGCCCACGCATCGCCTCCTGCCCCCGACATCAGGCATCATACAAAAGAGGCGGCCCCTGAAATCCCCAGTTCTTTTTCGCCTCGACTCGCCAGCATCAGCCTCATGGTCCCACTCTAGCGTACGACAGCTATAACTTTGCAGTTTACCACTAAATGTCGGCATCTCCAACTCCTCCTTCAGAAGGACATCCTTTCAAGTGTGCCTGCAGCAAACAGATCCCTTTCAAGGATCCTCATTCATCCTGCTTACGGTACTTAGGCCTGGAACACCACACCAAGGCCTGCTCCTTTTGTCAGGGGTTCAATAGTCACACCAGGATCCGCCGCAGGAAGGCACTTCAGGGGTTCCTCTTGGAAGAAAAGTTAAAAAGCATGGACAAAGACCCTGCCTCCAGAGGTGAGTCTACCTCTTCGTCCCACAAACACTGGGATAAGCATCAGGAGAAGGCCAGGTCCAGATCCCCTAACTGGGCCTCGGACTCGCGCACCAGCTCAGGCTCCACGCGCTCAGACCGCTCTCCCTCCAGGGCTCGCTCTCAGCCCCTCCAGTAAAGGTCAAGTCTTCAGGCAGCACTTCGGCTTCTCTGCATTCTTTCAAGACTTCCAGGCCTTTGGCTTCCTCGACACCTTCCCGGGCCTCATCGAAGTCTTCAGACCGTCACCAGTCCAAGTCTTCTTCCAAAGCTTCTTCAGAGAGACACTGGGACCCCAACACCAGATCGGTCTCCCAGCCTCCCAGGGGTCCGGATCCCCCTCTCAGGAAGAATAAGGACCTGACGTCCCTAGAACAGACGATGGACCCAAAACGGGCTTCCGACCCTTCATCGGGCAAATGCCCGTCGGACTAGACATCGGCTAAGCACCCGACGTCAGTGAGACGTTCGCCAGAGCCGAAGACTGCCTCCCCATCACCAGTGGACACTGGTTGCTGGGACTCTACAGAGGAGGACCTGACATTGCCTGATGACCAGGCAGGCGACAATGAGAACATCGGGCTTCCACAGGATCCTTCGACAGTCCCGGAGATGCCCTTGCACCCGATGCCAGATACCGGCCCCGTGGTCTGGTATGAATATTCAAGAGGTCAAAGATCTCTTTACCTTTTGGTGGAACACAATAAAGAAGGATGTGATCCCAGTCAAACCTCCACCTTGTACTCCCCCTCCTCCACTGCAGGGGCCAGCAGGAAGACCACCGACCCCCAAGGAGCACACACCACCTCCTAGGGGAAAATCCAAAGAACGGAAAAGGCCCCCTTCAAGATCTCCCTCAGGGTCTCCCAGTCCTAAGCGACCCAGACGTCGACGGTCCACTCCACCAGGGGATGATTCTTGACCTGACACTTCAGATACCTCCAGGTCTCCTTCTCCAATCAGCATCCCATCACCTGACCCACAAGACCTGCCCAGGTCATCCTGGATGATCCTTCTTTTCCGAGATCATGAGGCACATCCAGGAGAACATGGGATGAGATTTGGAAGATCTCGACCCCGAGAGACAGCGCCTAGCTCGTTACCTTCCGCAGAAGGACCCTAAGCCTGTGGTGGTACCACCCTTGGTGGACACCTTCGTAGACATCACCAAGGCTGCGTGGAAGCATCCTCACTCCACCCCCGCAGTGCCGAAGAAAGCTGACCGCCTGAACAGGGCCCCGACAGAGGACCAGTACTTGGGGCAACAACCTCTGGCTGATTCCCTGGTCATTATGGCTTCTATGACAGGTCCCAACGACCACAGCATCTGAGCACACAGCCACCGGACCAGGATCGAAGCAGTTGGATGCCCTGGGAGGCGCAAGTATTGGCTGCTACATGCTCCATCAGGTCCCTGAACTATCTGTCTCATATGGTTTAGTTTCAGAATGCCCTGTGGGAACAGAGTCAGGACCTAGTTGATAAACTACTGGATGGTGAGCAGAAGGTGGAGCTCTTGAACCTTCTCCGAACAGGGTCAGACATGGGGACCCAAGTGTTACGAGCCGCATTTGATTTTGCGGACTCGTCTGCCAGGGGCGCAGCTTCAGGCATCTGTCTCTGGAGACACTCCTGGCTCTGTGTCTCCGGTTTTACCCCGGACGTACAGAAGAGTATCCTGGACGTCCCTTACAACGGAGAGGTCCTGTTTGCTGAACCCTCTGAAAAGGTCATCACCAAGCTACAGGACGCCAGGAAGGCAGTAAGGTCTGTAAAGGCCATGTACAGATCCAAATCTGGTTCCTTTCATAGGAACCAGAACCATTTTCGCAGCCGGCAACAATGACAGCAGCCACGTTCCGACCAGCAAAAAGGGCACCTTCCACCGTGGCAGAGGTCACGTATACCAAACTGGCCCAGCCTGCGGGAACCAACACTGCCACAGCATGCCTCCTTCCTGGCCGCCCCCTCTTCTGAATCAACAGGCACAAAAGGTCGGGGGTCGCATTGCTCGCCACTTTTTAGGGTGGCAGTCTATTACCGCCAACCGATGGCTTCTCCAGTTGGTCAAGAAAGGCCACTTCATAGAATTTCTCAACCACCCACCGACAAGACCTCCCTGCTTTCCTTACATTTGTCAGCGCCCTGCTCATACAGCAGGAGGTGCTCACAGCTTCTGGGAAAAGGAGCTGTGAGTCCTACCACGGAACCAGAAGAGTGCAGGATGATATTCTCACCTCTTCTGGTTCCCAAGAAAACGGGGATCTCCATTCGATACTGGACCTCAGCAACCTCAGCAAGTCAGTTCTGTACAATGCTTCCACATGGTGACCCTCCTAGTCTGATTCCCATGCTCAAGCAGGGCTCCTTTCTAGCGTCCTTGGACATGCAGGATGCTTACCTGCAAATACCCATTGCTCAAGTGCACAGGAAGTTTCTGCGCTTGAGTTTCAGGGCCACCATTATCAGTTCCGAGCCCTCCTTTGGACTGTCATCGGCACCTTAGGTATTCACAGAAGTATAGCAGTCGAGGTGCGACTCTTGAGGAGACAAGGGCTACTACGTGTTCCCTATCTGGACGACTGGCTTCTCATGGCGCTCTTGGGAGGCCCTGTTGTCCGCCATTCATTATACTCCGCCTCTGTCCGAGAGATTGGGCATCATTATCAATCAAGAGAAGTCAAGCCTGGTTCCATCACAGACTCTGCAGTTCATAGGCGCCTGTCTGGACACCGCCCAGGGTAAAGCTTTCTTTCCCAGGACAGAGAGTAACACATCAGATCCCCTCATCAGGGACATTTGACAGAAGACCGTTCCTGCCAGGTTGGTCCTTTGCCTGCTCGGACTCATGACTGCGGCCATTGCAACAGTCCCGCTAGCCCGTCTCCACATGCGGGTGACCCAGTGGTTGTTACGGGTCCTATGGGATCAAAAGCAAGACCATCTGCAGTTCCCAATCTGGATCACGAAGGCCGTAATCCGGGATTGGCAATGGTGGTTAGATCCAAAGAATCTATCGGCGGGAGTCCCCTTCATTGCGCTGTCTCTGATTGTGACACTCTCCAGACGCCTCAGGGCTCGGATGGGGTGCACACCTCGACGGTGTGTGGTCTCAGGGCCTGTGGACAGCCCAAGAGACTCATCTCCACATAAATGTCCTGGAAATTAGAGCAGTTCTTTACGCCCTGCAGGCCTTCCAGTCGGAGATTCCACCGGGTACTCTTCTGTTACAAACAGACAATTCTGCTGTGATGGATTACCTCAACAAAAAAGGAGGCACCCATTCCTTCCCACTTTGCAGGGAGGTCATGAGGGTATGGGATTGGGTTTTGCAACACGGCACAAACCTCTTTGCTGTTCATGTCCCAGGAGTGGACAACGTCATCGCAGATGGCCTGAGCCACTCTCAGGCAAGAGTCCACGAGTGGGAACTACTCCAGGAGGTAGTAGAGGATCTGTTTCGCAGATGGTGTACACCAGAGTTTGATCTTTTCGTCCCATCCAACAGAACTTCCCAATTTTGCTCACTAGATCCAGGGCCTGGTGTTTTCTGGTGAGATGTTGTCCCTCTCCTGGGCTGAGCAGATTCCTCTATGCCTTTCCCGCTTCCGTTGATCCAGAGGGTCCTTCTGAAACTTCGCGAGAGCAAGCGCTGATACTTGTCGTGCCATTTTGGCCCAGGCTGATCTGGCTCCCCTACTACATCAACTGTCCCGGGAACTCCAGTGCCTCTGCCAATCAGCTCCCACTTGCTGTCTCAGGAGGCGGGTTCCTTGTTCATCCAGACCTTTGTTCGCTGAACCTGCACGCTGGCTCCTAGACATAACCATGATGCGTCACGGGTCTGCAAAGAGGTAGCAGACATTCTTGCTGCTTTAGGAAACCAAGCTACCCAATGCTGCTTACGCCATGAAATGGTGTAGATTTGTATATGGGTTCAAGCACGTGGTTTTCGCCTATGGATTGTCCAGAAAGGTTGGTCTTGGACTACCTCCTGTCCTTTTTCAGACAGGCTTAGCCTCTCCTCGATTAAGGTACATCTCTGTGCCATCGCTGCCTATCACACTCCTATAGGCCAATGCACCATATCTCAGTTGGACACAACACGAGCCTTCCTGAGAGGTGTTCTCCACCTTAGACCTCCAATTAAGGATCCAATTCCGCCATGGGATTTACCCTTTGTCCTGGAGCAGCTCACACTGCCACCCTTGAACCAGCCGTGGATTGCGGAGCTACTGCCTTACTTGAAGAGCGTTGTTTTAGTTGCCGCTACCTCGCCAGAAGAATTTCTGAACTTCATGTACTCCAGCAAAGAACCTGATTTGTTTTTTTCACTCAAGACAGGGTATCCCCTACGGACTAATCCTAAATTTCTGCCTAGGGTGGTCTCGCTCTCACCCTTAATCAGGACCTCGACCTACCAGTGTATTTTCCTTAGTATTCTAATCGAGGAGAGGCCCTGTTGCATACTTTAGATGTGAATAGGTGTCTCCGATACTACCTGACCAGAACAAAACACCACCGAAAATCGGACCAGCTTTTTGTCGCCTTTTGCTTACAGGATGATGGGAGCTCTTGTTTCCAAACACTCGCTGTCCAGGTGGCTCATTCAGTGTATCTTGATCTTACTTCGAGAGAGAGCTTGCAGCAGGTAACACCATTAGGACTCGAAGCCGGCAGGCCAGGACCCCACTCCGACGCCAGCGTAGATACAAGGGCGGTCCCGATTCCCCAGTTCTTTTCCCGTCGACTTGCAAGTCTCACCTTCGGCTCCAATTTAGCGATAACGCTTGGTAAAGTTTTCCTTCGGAAAATTTGTTTTTCTTCTCGGTCAGTTTATTGTCTGATGTCCTCGCCAACCTCGGTCATTCTTCAAGTGCGCCTGTGGGAAGCAGATCCCTTTAAGGATCCGATTCGGCCCACGTCCGGTGCTAGCAGCTCAGACCACGGCACCCGCCTGCTCCTTTTGCCTAGGTTTCAACAGCAGAACCCGGATCCGCCGCCAGAAGGCTCTCATGCGCTCCTGCTCAAGGAACAACTCAAGACCATGGCCTCCAAGGGATTCTTCGAGAAGGCCCGAAACATCGGAGAAGCATAGGGAGAAAGCCCTTCCAGGTCCCCGTCTAGGGTCTCTGATTCTCGTAGCTCCGGCTCCAGGTCCGACTGCTCGCCTTCCCGGGCCAGTTCTCAGCCTCCCCTGCTGCGTGAGAAAACCTTCGGCCCCTTCTCAGGCCAAGACTTCCAGGCCTCTTTCATGTTCCAAGGCCCCATGGCTTGGGGACCGCCACATCACCACAAGTCAGGTTCCCGCCATTCTGAACCCGACGCCAGGTCTGCCTCTTCCTCCCCAGCAAAAGACCAAGGAGCTCACCTCTTAAGAGACTCGCGGACCCGACGCCGGCCCGCCCTGACATCGGCCTCTCGCCACAGGTCCCCAGAGCTGTCCAACCGCCAGACGACCTGCCGACGCCAGCTTCTGACGCACCCCGGACGCCAGTAGGGGACCGACGCGTGCCTGTCCGGATTGAGAAGAGACTTCTGACGCCTCGACTCGACATCGGTCCGGAGACCATTACAGAGGAGGAGTTGACACAGCCCGAGGACCAGACGGGTGACCCCGGTCCTGTCGAGCCTCCAGGAACCCTCCTCGCAACCCGAGGCCCCTGCATGAGTCGACAGAACCCACGACCGACCACCGCACCGGTCCGTCATCGGTCTTTTCTTTCAGAGGTCAAGGAGCTTTTCTTTACTGGTGGATACCATCAAAAAGGACGGTCCACACCCCACCTCCTCCCACCTCCTCCTCCTCCTCCTAGACCGTTACTCCTCCGGTTCCTGCGCCCCCTTCTCCATCCGGGTCTGCAGGTCGTTACCTCCTCCCCAGGAGCCCAGGATCCTCCAGGGAGACCAGATAAAGGAGACTGCCCAGATCCTCTTCTGGGTCACCCAGCCCTAAGAGACCCAGAAGACACCCCTGTCACGCTGGATGGAGGACACGGGATCAGAGTTTCAACAGGATCTAGATCCCCATCTCCCTCCACATCCTCTCCGGACCCATCGTGAGCTTCCAAGGTCTCCTCCGGATGACCCTTCATTCTCGGACATCATGAGACACATCCAAGAGAACATGGGATGGGACAGGAAGAGTTGGACCCTGAAAGGCTACGCCTAAATATCTTCGGCAGAAAGACCCCAAGCCTGTGGTGGTGCCACCCTTGGTAGACACTCGTGATCGCCACTAGGCAGCGTGGAAGGCCCACATTCACTCCCGGCGATGCCAAGAAAGCTGACCGCCTGTACAAGGCTCCAAAGGAAGACCAGTACTTGGCTCAGCATCCTCAGGCCGACTTCTGGTCATAACAGCTCTCATGACCGTCCCAGAGACCGCAGTATTTGAGCACTCTGCCACCGACCCGAGTCCAAACAGCTGGACGCTGGGGGTACGCATATGCTTCCGCTACTTGCGCTGGCCAGATCCCTGAATTACTTGACCCATACATGGCAGTTCCAAATGCCCTGTGGGAGCAGGGTCTGGATCTGGCCGAGAAGTTGCCAGAAGGTGAGCAGAAGGAGGAGATGTTGCAGCTCCTTCCGACGGGTTCGGACATGGGACCTGTGCTACGAGCGCAGACGACTCCACGGACTCCTCGGCCCAAGCAGCAGCTCAGGTATGCCTCGAGGCACTCTTGGTCGTGTCTCGGCTTTACCCGGACGTCCAGAAAACATCATGGATGCCCCATTCGAGGAGAGTTCTCTTTGGTGAGCCCTCTGAGAGAGTCATCACCAAGCTCAAGAGGCCGGAAGGTGGTGAGGTGGGTCCAGGCGATGTACCGACGAGGCTTAGTTCCTTCGTGGGAACCAAAGCGTTTTGTGGACGGGCACAGAGACAACAGTCCCAGACCGTCCACAACAGAGGGCCTGTTCCCCGAGAGCCCAGGTAGACAGCCCATGGGCCGAGGTCAACGCCCAGCTAAACCGGCCCAGCCCGCAGGCCTCCACCGCCACAGCCTGACTCCTTTCCCGCCGCCCCCTCACGATCACTGGGACATCAAGGTCGGGGGTCGGACAGTACTACCTGCCAGGATGGCAGTCCATAACCACCGACCAGTGGGTTCTTCCAGTTGGTCAAAAGAGCCATTTTATAGAATTCGAGAAAAGCCACCCTCGAGGCCTCGCCTGCTCCGCTACTGGGCAGCACAAGCCTCTGATCAGACAAGAAACACTGGCTCCTGCAAAGGGGCTACAGAGTATGTCCCAGAGAACCAGAGAGGATACGGGTATACTCCCACTTCTTCCTGGTTCCAAAGAAAAGGGGGACCTCCATCCGATTCTGGACCTCAGCGACCTCAATATGTCTGTCGCTTACAAAAGATTCGCATGGTGACTCTTCCGGGTCTTATTCCCATGCTAAAGAGGGCGCATTTTGAGTCCCTAGACATGCAGGATGCATACCTGCACATCCCTGTAGCTCAAGCGCTACAGGAGGTTCTGCTTGAGTTCCTCGGCCACCATTTTCAGTTCCGAGCACTTCCATTTGGACTGTCATCGGCCCCAGGGTCTTTACCAAATGCATGGCAGTCGTGGCTGCGTCTCTGAGAGACAGGGCCATTATGTGTTCTCGCATTTGACGATTGGCTTCTCCGGCCGCCTCCAGAGAGGCGCTGTTAATGGCTATCCAGAGTACCCAGGATCTGTTTCGGTCCCTGGGCATCTTAATCAGTTACGGAAGTCTCTCCTGGTACCGCTGCAGAAACTGCAGTTCATAGGCGCAGTCCTGGACACCGCTCAGGGAAGAGCATTTCTTCCAGACGACAGAGCGGAGCGCATCAGATCCCTCATCAGGGATCTTTCGTCGAAGAAGACCGTCCCAGCCAGGTCGGTCCTTCGCTTGCTCGGACACATGGCTGCGGGTAACTCAGTGGATGCTCAAGGTGCAATGAGACCAAAGGCAAGACCATATGCAGCATCCGGTCAGAATCACGAACGCCGTGATTCGAGACTGGCAATGGTGGATAGACCCAGGGACACTCTCTACGGGTGTCCCGTTTATAGCGCCGTCCCCGAGGTAATCCTCACCACAGGCGCCTCAGGACTAGGGGTGGGGAGCACACCTGGACGGGTGAAGTCCCAGGAACGTGGACCCTCAGGAGGCTCACTCATATCAACGTTCTAGAGACGAGGCGGTCCTTTATGCCCTGCAGGTATTTCAGTCAGAGATCCCGCCAATTACTCTCCTGCTTCAGACAGACAACACGCGGGTGATGTATTACCTCAACAAACAAGGAGGCGCACTCTTACCCCTTTGCAGGGAGGCTATGAGGGTGTGGGATTGGTAATCCGACATGCGCGAACCTGATCACAGTACATGTTCCCGGTGGACAACACACACTGCAGACGGCCTGAGTCGCTCCCAGGCCAGAGTCCACAGTGGGAACTTCTTCAGGAGGTAAGCAGAGGATCTGTTTCTTCGATGGGGAACTCCAGAATTGGACTTGTTCGCCTTCATCCAACGCAAAACTGCCCAATTTTTGCTCGCTAGATCCAGGGCCTGGTGTTTTCTGAGAGGTGCGTTGTCCTCTCTCCCAGGACAGATTCCTCGCTTTCCTCCCTTCCCATTGATCCAGAGAGTTCTTCTCAAACTGCAGGGAGCACGCAACAGTGATCCTGGTGGCCCTTTCTGGCCCAGACAGATCTGGTTCCTTTGCTAATACAGCTATCCTGGAACCCCGCCTCCCGTTGCCATTCAGCTCCCATCTCTTGTCTCAGGAGGAGGGTTCACTGGTCCACCGGACTTACGCTCACTGAACCTGCATGCATGGCTCCTAGAGACATAGCCATTTTGCGACACGGGGTCTCGCAAGAGGTTGCGGAAGTTCTTTTTGCAGCCAGAAAGCCGGCAACGCATGCGACGTACGCCATGAAATGGCGCCATTTTTGTGTCTGGTCGCAAGCACGCGGCCTTTCCCCTTTTAGGTTGTCCGGTGAAAGCGGTGTTAGAGTACCTGCTCTCCCTTTTCCGCTCGGGTTTCACCTACTCTCTATTAAGGTACTTCTGTGCTATTTCAGCTTATCACCTTCCTGAGGCAGCGACAGTGGCACAATTAGATGCCTGTCGAGAATTCCTGAGAGGGTGTTACATCTTAGGCCGCCCCATTAAAGACCCAGTGCCTCCATGGGACTTACTTTTGTCCTGGAGCAACTCACGCCCTCCTTTGAATCTGCCGCTGATTGCGAGTCATGCTTTCTGTCGTGGAAAACGTTGTTTTTAGTTGCTGTTATGTCAGCGAGAAGAGTTTCCGAGCTTCATGCTCTCATGTGTAAGGAGCCTTATTTGATTTTTCACCAGGACAGAGTATCCCTGAGGACGAATCCTAAATTCTTGCCTAAGGTGGTCTCCACACTCACTCTCAATCAGGACATTGACCTGCCTGTCTACTTCCCTAATTATTCTAATAGAGGAGAGGCACTGCTCCACACCCTGGATGTTCACCGCAGCTTAAGGTACTACCTAAGCAGAATTAAGCAGCTTCGTAAGTCAGAGCAACTGTTCATTTCCTTTACTGAAAGGATGATGGGCCAGCCAGTATCGAAACAGTCCCTTTCTCGCTGGCTTGTCCAGTGCATATCATACTGCTATGATATCAAACAAAAGCCCCTCCCGGGATCAGTCTGGGGCCATTCCACTAGGGGAGTGGCCACCTCCTTTGCAGCACTTCGTAACGTCTCCACCTCTGCCATTTGTGCTGCAGCCACTTGGAGCTCTGTACATACTTTTATCAGGCATTATAGCCTGGACATTGCTTCACGGCGAAGAGCCGGCTTCGGCCTGGCTGTGCTACAGGGTCTCCTGTCCTAGAATCAGGACTTGGAATTAACTTTCTAGTTTCCTCCTCCCAGAGTGTTTGCAAGCGCTACTGCTTGGGAATCGGTCCTAATGGTGTTACCTGCTGCAAGAGCTGTGTCTCGAAGTAAGATAGTACAGTTACGTAAGAACTTACCGTAACAGTAGATCTTCGAGAACAGCTCTTGCAGCAGATACCTTCCCGCCCACCTTCCCCCTTGGAGGAGGCATGGCTTCTCGAGCCTTTTAACAGGGACTTGTACTCCTTTGTCTTCTGCCGGTGGATCCTCGGTCTCCCATTTTGATGTCATCCTGCGGCTGGAAGTCTCCGGCGGGAGAACTGGGAAATCTGGCCGGACCGCCTCTATGTACTACGCTTGACGCCGGAGGCGGGACTGACGTCAAGGTCCTCTGGAAGATAGCTAGCTAGCTAGAAGTTTTCCTGGGGTCCTGACACCCGCCGGCTTCAGTCTTAATGGTGTTACCTGCTGCAAGAGCTGTTCTCAAGATCTACTGTTACAGTAAGTCTTCATTAACTGTACTTTCTGTTACCAAGTGTAGCAAACCCTTACCTGGCACAGTTAGGGTCATTCCACAAAGTGGGTGGCTACCTCTTTGCGGTCCCTAAGAATGGGTCCACTCGGCCATCTGTGCTGCAGCTACTTGGAGCTCCGTGCACACTTTCATCATGTATTATAGCCTGGATATTGCATCGAGGCGAAGGGCAGGTTTTGGTCTAGCAGTTCTTCAAGGACTTCTGTCTTAGGCTTAGGTTCCATTAAGGATTTCTACCTTCCCTCCTCCCAGTGGTGTGGGATTTCCACTGTTGCTTGGGGATCAGTCCTAATGGTGTAACCTGCTGCAAGAGCTGTTTCTCGAAGTAAGATAGTACAGTTACGTAAGAACTTACCGTAACAGTAGATCTTCGAGAACAGCTGTTGTAGCAGGTACTTTCCCTCCCACCATCCCTGCTGGAGGTAGATTCTAGTTCCAACATCCTTTTCCTAAGATCAGGTGATCTCAGTATCTCTGTGACTGCCACTTGATGGCAGATCCTCAGTCTCCTCTTCTGATGTTATCCAGCAGCCGGGAGTCTCCGGCGGGAGAACTGGGGATTCTGGGGGACCGCCTCCTTATGTACTATGTCTGACGGGGGCGGAACTGACGTCGGGGGCGGTCCTCGCTGAATACTGCTAGCTAGAAAATTTCTGTGGGGTCCTGGTGCCTGCCGGCTTCAGTCCTAATGGTGTAACCTGCTGCAAGAGCTGTTCTCGAAGATCTATTGTTACGGTAAGTTCTCACGTAACTGTACTTTTTCGTGGCCATGGGGGACACCAATCGCAGCAACCTCACTTTCAGCAGCATGCTCAACAAGATGGCTTTGGTCATAGAGGTGGGGCCAGAGGCACTTTGGCATCTGCCTCTAGACCTCCCAGAGCAGATGGTGCTGCCCTCCCTCCCCCACCCAATGCCTGACTACTACTAAGGCAACCCTTCCCCTCCTCTGGTAACTCCACCAGGGGGACACTTTTCGCTCTACGCGGATGCGTAGGCTCAGGTGACCTCCGACCACTGGGTTTTAGAACTCGTGGAGTTTGGGAATTCCATAGAGTTCACATCCTTTCTTCAGGACAGACCCCCCCACCCCCACCCCCAAATTCCTGTACCCCAGGAAACACAAAGCCCTGATCAGACAGGAGATATCCTCCCTTCTAGAAAAAGGGCCATCGAGCCGATTCCACCGGCCGAATCAGGAAAGGGTTTTTCTCCCACTTCTTCCTAGTCCCAAGAAGTTGGGAGATCTCAGACCCATTCTGGACCCAGCGATCTCAATCAGTGGGTCTCCTACAAGAGATTCAGGATGGTTTCTCTACCCACTTTCCTCCTCTCATTTCGACAGGAGACCAGTTAGCATCCCTGAACATGCAGGATGCTTAATTGCACATCCCAATTATCAGAAGCCATCGGAGATTCCTCAGGTTCAGATTCAAGAACGAGGACTATCAATTCGAGTCCTCCTTTGGTCTTTCCTCAGCCCCAAGGGTCTTTCACAAAATGCTTGACAGTCATAGCTGCAGCCTTCAAAGACTGGGCCACTTTGTGTTTCCGTAACTGGACGACTGGCTCTTCCTGGCCCATTCCAGGCCCCACCTGTTGGAGATGCTCAAGGATTCCATCTCTATTTCAGAGTCTGGGAATCGCCATCAACAGGGACAAGTCCCATCTGTCTCCATCCCAGATACTCCAGTTTATAGGAGCTTCTCTGGATACTACTCTCAGGAAGGTTTTTCTTCCCTTCAACAGAGCAGGTCGCATTTGTACCATTAGGCCCTAGGTCTCTTCAGCCTCAGAGGTGCCGCCCGCCTGCTCCTCAGATTGCTGGGACATGGCGGCTGCCTTAGTGTCAGTCCCTCTGGCCCGTCTCCGCATGCGGACCATTCAGTGGTCCCTGAGGGTTTAGTGGGACCAGACGTCAACGATCTGGATGACTTGGTCAGAATATCAGAGCCAATCCGCCGAGAGCTTCGCTGGTGGATGTTGTCTGAAAATTTCCTAAAGGGCATTCCGTTTCAATTAGGTTCCTGCCAGTCCCTAACAATGGATGCATCGTCCTGGGATGGGGTGCCATTTGGGGAACCATCATACACAGGGTACTTGGTCTCCCTATGAATGTGCAATCATCAGTGTCCTGGAAATGAGAGCGGTGCTCTATGCCTTTCAAGCCTTGGTATCGGTCCTGTCACCGGGCCATCTTTTGGTGCAGACAGATAACACCTCGGTGATGTTTTACATCAACAAACAAGGCGGCACTCATTCCTACCCCCTTTGCAGGGAAGCAATGCGGGTATGGGTTATTGGGCCCTGGAACACCACCCATTCCTGTCAGTAGTTCACATTCCCGGTCTTCAGAACATACTAGCAGACACGCTCAGCAGGACAAGATTGCAAGCTCACGAGTGGGAATTGCGTCAAGATGTGGCAGATTGCATCTTCCGCCTGTGGGGAACACCGGAGGTGGATCTTTTCACGTCTTAATACAATGCAAAACTGCCCAGTTTTTGCTCGCTAAGTCCAGAGCCTGGTGCTTCCTGGCAAGACGTGTTATCCCTCTGCTGGAGCGGGAGGTTCCTTTATGCCTTCCCTCTTCTTCAGACGGTCCTCCTCAAGGCCCAGTCGGAGTCTTCCACCATTATTCTGATGGTCCCGTTGTGGCCTCGCCAGATGTGGTTTCCATTACTACAGCATCTAGCGGCAGATTCTCCGATGCCTCTTCCTCTATTCTCTCATCCTTTGTCGCAGGACTACGGGTCCCTGTTGCTCCCGAACCTGCGCTCTCTTCACCAGCATGCCTTGCTCCTCAGGACTTAGCCAAGGTCCGTTTTTGGGTGTCCGATCAGGTTGCCCAGGTGTTGGTTGAGGCTCAGAAACCTGCCACCAGGGCCACTTACACTGTGAAATGGAAACGGTTTTGCATTTGGGCCACAGCGAAGCAGGTGGATTCGTTGGTCTGTCCGGTTAACACCGTACTGGATTACTTGATCTTTCTTTTCGAGAAAGGCCTTAGTTACTCCTCCATTAAGGTACACCTGGCTGCCATCTCCGCTTACCATTCTTTCGTGTCTGGTAAGACGGTGGCTCAGATGGAGGTTTCCAAAACTTTTTTGCGTGGCATTCTGCATATCAAACCTCCCAACCAGGACCCTGTTTCTCCTTGGGATCTCCTGTTCATCCTGGAGAAGCCCCAAAAAAAAAAACAGCTCTGAGTACTGAGCTTCATTTCTTCCTGGAAAATGCTGCTTTTGATGGCTGTTACTTCAGCCAGGCGCGTTTTGGAACTGTGGGCCCTCGTGTAGGGAACCCTATCTGATCTTTCACAAGGACGGGGTTGATTTGCACACAAATCCGAAGTTTTTGCCAAAAGTAGTCTCAGAGCTCACTTTAAACCAGTTGGTTCAGCTTCCGGTTTACTACCCGGAGCATTCCAATAGGAGGAGAGGCCCTTCTCCATTCCCTGGACGTCCACAGGGCTCCCAGGTGCTACTTGGCTAGAACCAAGGAGATCAGGTAGTCTGATCAGTTATTTGTATCCTCTTGCTTTCAGTCTGCAGGTCGCCCAGTCACCAAACAGACGCTTTCACGCTGGTTGATCCATTGCATCTCCTATTGTTATGAGATGCACAATAGGTCAGCTTCAGGGCTGATTAAAGCTCACTCTACGAGGGCTAGTGCTACTTCGTTTGCCGTGCTAAAACGAGTTCCGACGGCAGATATTTGCGCTGACGCTACCTGGAGCTCCGTGCACACTTTCGTCAGGCACTACAGCCTGGACATTATGTCCAGATGCAGAGCAGGATTTGGCCTTGCGGTCCTGTAGGGCCTGGTTTCCTGAGGGTTCTCTCCCCCCACCCCCGTTTCCTGTTCTTCCCCCTCCCAAGGGGTTGTCATAAGTTTCTGCTGCTTGGGACTCGGTCCTCATTGTTAGAACCTGCTGCAAGAGCTTCTCCTCAGTAAGATAGTACGGTTATGTAAGAACTTGCCGTAGCATGATCTTAGAGAGCTCTTTACGGCAAATACCTGCCTGCCCTCCTTCTCCCAGAGATCAGGTTCTATCCAGGTTGGCATCATTTCTCTTGAAAGGTTGTCCGTTGACAATCAGTTATTGTTTCTGACCTGCCGGTTTCCTTGCCTGACCGGGGGTCCAAGAACTGGAACACGTGGAGAACTCCTCCCTATATAGGGTGTCACCAGGGGTGGGGACGGGGGGCATTCCCTACATCAGTACTGCTAGAGAAAAAGTTGCCAGAACCGCCACAAAGTGGCGCCAGTCCTCATTGTTAGAACCTGCTGCAAGAGCTTCTCTTGAAGATTTACTGTTACGGTAAGTTCTTAAGTAACTGTGCTTTTTTGCCTAAGGTGGTGTCTGAATTTACTTTGAATCAAGACATCCACCTGCCTGTCTGTTATCCAGAGTATTTCAATTGAGTGGAGATCTTACTTCATACTATGGATGTTCACAGGGTGCTTTACTATGTGGATTGCACATGAGCCATCAGAAAATCTGATCACTTTCGCCCCCAATAGAGAAGGGGTTTCTGTTGACAAGCAGTGTTTGTCCAGATGGTTATGTGCATTGTTTACTGTTATCACAAGTACAACAAGCCTTTACTGGGCCTAGTTAAAGGTGATTCTACCAGGGGCATGGCTGCCTCCTCTGCTTCCCTGAGGAATGTGTCAGCTGCTGATACTTGCTCGGCTGCCACATGGAGTTCTGTCCACATTTTCATTAAGCACTACAGTTTGGACATTGCCTCTAGGCGTAGGGCAGGTTTCAACTCTCTGCCCTGCAGGGCCTGCTCTCCTGAGAACCCTACGCTGACTTCTGCCTCCTCCCAGCTGACTGAGGTCAGTCCTTTTGCTGCTTGTGACTCGGTCCTTATGGTAATAGCCTTCTGCAAGAGACCCCTTGAAGTAAGATAGTACAGTTATGTAAGAACTTACCGTAGCAGTAGATCTTCGAGAGGAGCTCTTGGCAGCAGGCGCTGCTTTCCCTCCCGCCATCCCCCTGGTGACTACTTTTCCATCATGGTTACCTTATGTTATTCCTCCGTTAGGAGGAACCTCCTCGGTTTTCCATTCTCTGTACCTTTGGCGGGGGTCTCCAGCAGGAGATCTGACGTTGGGCTGGGGGACTGCCCCCACTTATACCATACGTGACATCGGGGCTGGGTGGTCCCCCAATGTATACTGCTAGCTAGAAGTTTTCCGCGGGGTCCTAGTACCTGGCTGCATAGTCCTTATGGTAACAGCCTACTTCAAGACCTCCTGTCGAACATCTACTGTTAGGTAAGTTCTTGCGTAAAATGTACATCTTACTTCGAGTTGGTGTTCTTGCAGCAGGCTGTACCATAATGACTATGTTGCCAGGCACTAGGACCCCACAGAAAAATCTTAGCTATCAGTGCCCAGCGGGGACCACCCCCTGATGTCGGACCGCCTACGACGTCCACCAGTGGTACAAAGGGGATGGACCCCGGACCCACCTCAGTTCTTTTCCCGCCATCGACCTGTCCACTTTGGCTCCACAGATGCCTCTTGCTACCAGTCGACCGCCATTTTTCGTCCTTCATACCCTGAATGTGCATCGTGTGCTTCGTTGCTACATAGACCGCACCCGAGACATACACAAGTCTGAAGCTTTTCGTTTCCTTTGCTCCAAGAACCCTTGGGGCTCCAGTATCGAAGCAGACTCTTTCCAGATGGTTGGTGAACTGCATCACCTTCTGCTACAACAAATGTGACAAACCCTTACTGGGCTTGGTCAAGGGTCACTCCACTAGGGGTGTTTCCACTTCCTTCGTGGCACTTCAGGAAAGCATCTCGGCATAAGACATCTGCGGCATCACCTGCAGTTCGGTGCATACCTTTGTGAAGCACTACAGCCTAGATATAGCTTCCAGACGGAGAACTGGTTTTGGCATAGCAGTACTTTATTTTGAAAGTCGGATTTACAACCTTTGAGTCAGGGACTCATTTACAAAGGCACCTCGTCGCAGGGAGGGTAGACATGGTTACAGTGTGAGATGCAACAGTGGTAACATACAGGTGCAATACAGATAACAAAAAGAACACAATATAAAGTTACATGCAGTAAATGGCAGTCATAAAAAAAAGGGGGGGGGCAGTCCAACGGATATTGTCAAGGCTGTGGGCAAGAAACTGGGAAGGATCCCAACATTAAGTTGATTAACAGCAACTACAGCTTCGGGCGCCAAAGAGGTGGTTACAGAGAGCGATTTTAAAGGGACCAATTTTGGTAGACTTGGTGACATAGAGCGGGAGGGAGTTGAACCATGGGGCGCGGTAGTGGAATGACCTTCAGGGACTCCTGTCCTGAATGATTCCGCTATTGTTTGCTTACCACCTCCCATTCTGACCTGGGTCCAGTTCATACTACTTGGTACTCTGTCCTTATGGTGTAGCCTGCTGTAAGAGCTCCAACTCGAGTAAGATAGTACAATTACACGTAGGACTTGCAGTAACAGTAGATCTTGAGAAGAGTTCTTGCAGCAGGCGCTGCTTTCCTCCCTTCTTTCCCCAGTCCTTTTCTTTCTTTCCTTTCTCCCCTTGGCGGGATTATTCAAACTGCCTTGGTTCTCCATTTCTGGGTAAGCCGGGTCTCCAGCGAGAGAGCTGAGGCGGGGCCTGGGGCTGCCACCCTTCATGCCATTGATGGACGTCTGAGGCAGTCAGACATCAGAGGGCAGTTCCCGTCTGGTACTGCTAGCCAGGATTTTTCCGTGGGGTCCTAGTGCCTGGCGGCATAGTCCTCATGGTATAGCGTGCTGTTCTCGAAGATCTAATTCTTGTGTAACTGTACATCTTACTTCAAGAGGGAACTCTTGCAGCAGGTAACTCGTATAGGACTATGCTGCCAGGCACTAGGACCCCACAGAAAATTTCTAGTTAGCAGTCCAAGGCCGGGGACCGCCCCCTGATGTCCCCCGTCCCGACATCCCATATGGTATAAAGGGGGTGGTCCCCCAGCACCACCTCAGTTCTTTTCCAACCACTAGTATCAACTCTACGGAAGCTTCTCTCACAATCGACCGCCATTTTTTGTGCTTTGCGCAGTTTATCATACATTTAGTATGTCTCCATTTTTGCATGTCTTCATCTCCTCCGCAGCGGAAGTCTTAAGTGCTGCGGCAGCAAGCATATTCTGGGCCAGAGATGGCCATTCTGCCTGCCTTATCGGCCTGGGCCACATGTCGGAAGACTGCCCACACTGCCAGAAGTTCAACAAGAAGACTCTAATCTGCTGACTCAAGGCTCTACCTACTGGAACAGCAAGTAGCCACCATGCAGAGGACCCATTCAGGACACAGTTCTTCCTCTTCAGCCAGGATCCCTCCCCAAATTGAAGAAATTGGGCAGGAAACACCACCACAGAGACCAGGATCGAGCCAGGTCAGAGTGCCACCCTAGGTCCCCCCACAGACCTCCAAGTCCTCTGCCTCTGGTGGGAGGTCAGAATCTGTTCCCCCAGGTTCCTTAGCCCTCTGCGGGGCTTCTGCCAAGATGACTTCTGCCTCCTCCCATGTACATGACAAGGAGTCCTCTGGGCATGGGCGTTCATCCGCCACTACGTCCCTGGCTTTAAGGCCCCACAAGCAGTTGCTAGGGTCTAAGTCAGAAGGACAGGTGTCTTCTTCGGGTGTTACGTCTGTATCCACCACCCGTAAGACTTCGGAGTTGTCCGACAAGACGAAGGGGTCGGGCAACTCAACCATACGCCAGGAATTCGAATGCTGCCAGAAGCACCCGTCGCCCAGAGAGAAGGAGGCGACCACTTCAGAGGATCACCAGACCTCAGGGCCCTGCAATTCAATGTTGGAGTCGGACCAGACACCCCCTCCCACAAGGCCATTTGCTCCATGAGACCAGGCGAGGACTGAACACCTGAGGACCAAACACCAGGACCCCTGGAGCGAGGTTCAAACCGCTGTCGCCACCACCTCCTAAGGAGCCAGACGTCCGGACCCCAGGGTTCTTCACCCAGAGCCTCCAGGTACCAACGCCTGATGGAAATCGACCAGTAGACCGGATGGCCGTGCTGGATGCACCGCAGGGCACCGGAACATCTCACCCACCGCCAGCTCACCTGTCGTCCCTCTGGCGGGAGGTAGGAGCCCTATTCAACTCCCAGTTTAACACTATAAAGGGAAATCTGCTAACCAGACCACAGAAGCAGTTGCCTAGTCCTAGGCGTCTCCCACCACCCTCTGCCCAAAAAGCTGTCTCCTCAGAAGGCCTCCAATGCCTGATCACCCGTCAGGGCATGACGATCCAGGTTGCTAGCGGCCATGGAGGTCACCCATCGTCCGTTCCAGCTTCAAAGGGATGTCCGCATTCATCCTCAGACAAAGACCGAGGGGGACTCCCTCCTATTATTCCTCCGAGAATGAGCTCACTGTGCCCTCTCGAGACCATAAGTACTCCCCCAGCTCTCCAGATCATCCTTCTTTTGTGGACATAATGAGACATGTATAATACCTTAATCAGTGGTACACAGAGGAGCTTGACCCAAAAGATGGCGTCTGGTGGGAATTTCCAGGGCAAACGACCCCAAACCCTTGGTCGTCCCTCCTCTTGTGGAGCCCTTCCAGAATTTCACAAAGTTGGCCTGGAAGCATCCTCAACTACTTGGCAGTCCCAAGAAAGGCAGACTACATCTATAGAACGCAAGAGAGAGCCTCACTTGCGTGAACAACCCTCTATGGTGCTGACCGCAGCTCATAGCAGGGCACAGCAACCTAGGCACATGAGTTCACAGCCTCCTGATCCTGAGTCTTAAGAAGCTGGATCAAATGGGCAGAAAGGTATATTCCTCTCAGGATTCTGGTAAGGCAGTCTCCGATATTCACCGAATATATAAGTTGGAGCCAGCTCACTACCAGGCGCCAGCCCTTTTCGTAAGAACCAGGGTCAACAGGGAAGGCATCAACAACCTAAAGGGGGATTTAAGAGAAGAGGTCCTCCCCTGCCCTCTGGCACTCAGGGTCCCAAAAATGCAAAAAGTGCCAGACCTCCTGTGCACAATCCCTCCGCCTCAGCATGACTCCCTGCCTGCCCCCCTCTTCTGGCGGAGTTTCGGGGGAGGCAGTAGGAGGGAGATTCTCCCTCTACCTCAGAGGATGGTCCAGTATTACTGCAGACCAATGGGTCCCCAGATTAAAGAAAGAGGGTACGCACTGGAGTTCACACAAATTCCACCGGACAAGCCACCAGTTCCCACCCACTGCTCCCCATCCCATGCAGCCCTCATAAGAGCAGAAATCCAATCACTCTTGCAAAAGAAAGCGATTTTATTCAGGAGATACCTCCAAGTCACTGGGGAAGGGGATATTACTCCCATTCCTTCCTTGTGCCAAAGAAGACGGGACCGCCGCCCCATTCTAGATCTGAGCCAACTGAACAACTTTATAGAGTACAAAAGGTTCAGAATGGTGACTCTGCCCGACTTGCTGCCCATGATCCACCAAGGGGATTGGCTCTGCTCACTGGATATGCATTATGCCTACATGCACATAAAGATCTTGCCATCCCACAGAAAGTATCTTCATTTCATCTTCCAAGGAGAACACTTTCAGTTCAGAGCACTACCGTTCTGCGATTCCTTTGCACCGAGGGTCTTCACCAAGTGCCCAGCGGTCGTGGCAGCAGCTCTCAGAAAGGGTCATTATGTTTGCCCGTACCCGGCCAACTAGCCACTCGCTGCTCCTATGGAGGAACAGCTAAGTCGTTCAACAAAGGAGACCTTCCAAATGATCCAAGACTTGGGGATCACTCTGAACATCTCCAGGTCATTCCCCCAAGCCTACCCAGAGGTTGCAGTACATTGGGGGCAGTCTTGGACACTGTCCATGGGAAAGCCTTTCACCCTCAGGACCAAGCAGACAGGCTAAGAGCTATCACTCTGAGGGTCATCTCAACAAACCCAATCCCGGCCAGAGTACTGCTAAAGCTTTTAGGCCACTTGGCAGCAGCCATCACTACAGTTCCCATGGCCCATCTGAACAGGAGGGTTCCGCAGTGAACTGCAGGGTTCAGTGGGATCAACACATGGACGATCTCTACCAACCGGTCAGGATCTCTAAGGCGGTACACCATTCTATGGAGTGATGGCCCACTCCTTCCCATCTGGACACCGGAGTTCCCTTTCAAAAGGCCAGTCCTCAGCAAGTTCCAACTGTGGACGCTTTTGGGATGGGATGGGGGGGGATGCATATGGCATCCCACCAAACAAGGGACTCCTCCTGGTCTTTGGTGGAGAGCAGTCTCCACATCAGTGTACTGGAGATGAGGGCCATCTTGTATGCCGTGCAAGCCTTCCAATCCATGCCAGGGTCTTTACTAGTTCAGTCAGACAACACTCCGGTTGTCTTCTACCTCAACAAGCAAGGGGGCATGCATTCTTACCTCCTGTTCAGGGAAGCAATGACAGTTTGGCACTGGGCAGTGGATCACAATCTGGAAATATCGGCCATTGATGTTCCAGGGATCCATAACGATATCACAGACAGCCTAAGCCACTCTCGATTGCGGAGTCACAAATGGGAGCTACTGCAAGGAGTTGCAGACTTCCTCTTCGGACAGTGGGGTTGGCCAGTACTGGACCTCTTTGCATCCCCACACAATGCCAAACTGCCCAATTTCTGTTAGCTAGATCCAGGGCCTGGTGTTTTCTGGTGCAACACATTGTCCCTCTTTTGGACAGGAGGTTTCTTTATGCCTTCCATCCCTTTCCACTTTTCCAGAAAGTTCTGCTCAAGGTGCAAGTAGAGAATGCACACATTATTTTTCACAGGGGCAGAGTTGCCCAGCATACAAATACTAAGATCTTACTTTGAGAGTCTGCTCTTGCAGCAGGTAACACATTTAGAACTAGCCGACAGGCGACATAACTCCACAGCAAATTTCCATCCAGCAGTACCAGTAGGGGACTGTCCCCTGATGTTGGCCTGCCCCCGACATCCCATATGGTATAAGAGGCGGCGGTCCCCGGCGTGCTCAGTGCTTACTGGTACCCACACGGACAGGGGGCTGAGTTCAGCAGGGGTCTGTATCATGGTGCTTTCTGGTACCCACATGGACGGGGCTGAGAGCAGCTGTCTGTATCATGGTACTTTCTGGTACTCCCACAGACCGGGGGTGAGTTCACCAGTGGTCTGTACCATGGTACTTTCTGGTACCCAAACGGATAGGGGCTGAGTTCAGCAGGGGTCTGTATCGTGGTGCTTTCTGGTACCCACATGGACAGTGGGCTGAGTTCAGCAGGGGTCTGTATCATGGTACTTTCTGGTACCTACATGGACTGGGTTCAACAGGGATCTGTATCATGGTACTTTCTGGTACCAAAACGGATTGGTGTCTGTATCATGGTATTATTTTGGTACCCAGATGGACCAGGGGCTGGTGGCTGGTACCCTGTTCTCAAGCTGTGAGTGCTGAGAAAGTTAATTCACTGTCAGAAGTTTTGCATGTGCCCTTTTATCTGATCATTCTGTCCTTGGAGATATGAGCTTGGATATCTGCTTCCACATTCCCATTGGTCTGTCACACAGACGTTTACTGATGGATGAAACCCTGTATCAGTTCAGAACCACATCTGCACATCCTCTACACTAGAGGTGCCCACCATGTGCTTTTCAGTTGTGGCAGTCATCCTAGTATTTCCATTCCTCGACAGCTGGTTTGTCACGGGAGATGGCAACATGATGTGGAGCAGTCCATAAAGCTAGCCATCCAGATTTTCTAGTACCTTGGCGTGATGGTCAATCTGGCCAAGTTTCAGCTCATCCTAATTCAGATGATTCTGTTCATTGGGACACAGTTGGACTTGCTGTCAGCCAGAGCACATCTGCCTCCAGACACAGCTGAGAACCTCTTATTTGCCCAGTCATTTCAGGGTGAGCATTTGTGCCCAGAGTGGGATTTCCTCCTGCTTCTTGACTTCATTCCCTTGACTACAGATGTGGTGGGATGGCATATGTGGCCAATTCAGGGGGAATTGGGGTGCCA
This sequence comes from Neoceratodus forsteri, assembly GCA_016271365.2. Taxonomy (NCBI): domain Eukaryota; kingdom Metazoa; phylum Chordata; order Ceratodontiformes; family Ceratodontidae; genus Neoceratodus; species Neoceratodus forsteri. The sequence goes on along the minus strand of JADMNL010000026.1, from coordinate 209,299,465 downwards.
GTGGTCCCTGTAGTAAGCCCTGAACCACCAAGTTCAGGTGACCCAGATGATGCTGGACGCCATCCAACTGTGACTGTCCCCCTTGAACCTCTCTGTGAGTATTCCATTTGTCCACGTGGCGCCTCCAGTTATTTTGATGATGGATGGGTTCTAGTCACCATGCAAGACTCTGATTCACATCAGCCTGATGTAACTCCACGTAGTTCGCCAGGCATTTGCAGAGTTTGTACCACTGTTTTGGGGTCAAATGGTCCAGATCCGCAAAGACAACAGAACCACCATGTTGTACCTGAACATATTGAGCGGCACACACTCCTGCCCCCTGTATCAAGACATGCTGTGACATGGTCTCTAGCTTGTTTTCTACACACAGACTTGTTGGCAGTCCATGTTGGAGGAGCAAAAAACCTTGTGGGCGCACTTAGTCGTGTCGAAGATGCAAGTGGTCACCACCACTGGAGGTGGTCCCAGATGTTCTCAGTATGGGATCAAAGTCTGTGGATCTGTTGTTTCCTGGTAAAACATGAAAAGGCTGTACTGCACTGTGCCTATCCGTCTCAGCAGGCACTCTTACTGAGAAGCAGTCTCTTGATCCAGGACTCTGCCCTCCTGTATGCCTTACCTCCCTTTTCCAGGTCCATAAGGTGGTCCTTAAGGCACAGAGGGACAGAGTGTCCCTTATTCTGATTTCTCCTGATGTGGCGCTTATTCTGGTATCTGGTATGGTCTTGCCAGGTCTCACTCAGTTAGGGAGGCAGAGCTGAATCAGGTGTGGTGTCAGTGCTTTGGCTTCTCAGAAGGAACTAGAAGGGGGACAGGATCAGAGCTACAGTGTACAGTAGCTTCTTCTTGTTTTTACATTGTTTCTTGTGGATTCTACTTGGAAGAAGGTTATTTCTTTCCTTTCTTACTACTAAGGGGCTAGCAGGGTATTGTTTGGGGATGTTGGAATTTTGAAACCTGTTTTGGTGGCTATAAGTGGGCTCATTTGTTTGACGATTCACTGTGTGGCAGGCTGCATTTGTAGAGGCCTATTTCTTCTGTTTTAAAATATAATTGGTGTGATTTAACTGGATCTGTTTCTTTGAATTAGAGACCTATATCTTCTAATTCCAAGCCTATTTTGATGTGTTGGTGAAGCTGTTTGAATTGGAGTCCTGTTTCTTTGGGTAGCAAACCTATTTGGGGGGCTTTGAGTAGAATTGTGATTCATTGTTGCTGGCTTCACTAGCTACCTGATTGTTTCTGGAAGACTTGAGCTGGTCCCACCCCGGTCCATGATTTCCTTTATGCCAGGGGTTCTGACATCACTTCCTCAAACGGGCAAAGGATATGCACCTGTCATAGCAGAAGCAGACATCCAGGAAAGGAACAGCAGCAAGTGAAGAGGTGACTGCTATCTCAGTGGAAGGGAAGTAAATGCAAATCTCGGAGCTTTCATTATTACTTCTTCGCATTGATACTGCATTGGGGAAAGGAGGAGTAGGAGTTTGAAGAAGGTTGTGCAATGGCTGCTTAAAGTCTCTCTTTGAGTGTGGATAGGAAGGATAGGAATATAAAAAGCAGTTGCTCAATATGTCTAAACATGTACGACAAAGGAGGTAAGGGAAATAAAGAAAATAATGATCTTACTTCAAGAGGGCTCTTGCAGTAGGTAATTACATATGGGACTGGCGCGGCCGGTACGACCCTGAAAATTTCTAGCTAGCGGTCCTGGCGAGACATGTACGTGGTGACGGCGTCATACGACATCGGTATAAAGAGGGGAGTCCTGGGCGCCGCCTTCCAGTTCTTTCTCGCCGTCCGCTCAGGTAGCAGCCGTTAAGTTCCTATTGCTCAGTCCTGTTACTTCTTCAGTTTTTCCGAAAAAGTTTTCAGTATTGTATTTTATATTTCTATCGTCAGGTGAACGTCGGTATATGTCGTCCCCTTCAAAAAATAAGTGCGACTCGTGCGGCGTCCAACTGCCCTCACAAAAGAGCGGTCCTCCCTCTGCCTTTTCTGCTTAGGCCCGACCCACATCGGTGAGCAAGTGATCCGCACTGCCTACGTTTCCAATGCAGCCACCCGCAGCCGACGCCAGCAGTCTCAAGCCCATCTCCTCAAAAGAAGATGTCCGCATGGAGAAGGAGTGAAGAAACTTCGCAGGCGTCGACCTCCCTGAAGGGCACAAGAAGCGGGACAAGGAAAGGCACCGGGAGAAGGCTTCTCTCGACTCCGGCGGGTCATGGCTATTATCCCTCGAGGATCGCCCGATGGCAGCCTCCAAGGCTTTGGAGGGCGTCGGCCCACCCGTCGGGTTGGCGTTCGAGCCGCCGGGTGCCTCTCGAGCAGAAAAGGCTCCAGCCCCAGTACCGCTGCAGGCTCGCAGCCTACTGTTGCGGGCACCTCCCTTAAGCCGGACGTCGCGCTCCTCCAGCGCCCGCCGGGAGAAGGTCGCTAAGGCGCTCGACCCTTCGGGCGGCGCCGTCAGTGTCCCCTGACCAGGCCTCCCCATCCTGGCCCGTCTCAGGCGGGACCCCGAAGTTGGGCCTTGGCTCCCTGGCGTCCCACGGGATTCGCCCCTAAGCCACACATCGGCTTCTCTGGCGTGGCGCCGGGCCTTGGAGCCCATGGCAGACCCTGCTTCGTCTGTCGTACCAGGCCCCCGTAGCCTTCGCTGCCGCCGGGGCCCCAGTCCCCTGCCCGACCCCGGGATTTCCCTCCGCCCCGGACGAGGCTCAGGATCCTGGGCTACCATCCGATCCTCTTCCTGCAGAGCCGGATCTGATGCGCCCGTCTCCTCCGAACCGGCCCGCTGACGCCAGGTTCCGACACCGGCCCCTCCGCGCCCGTGGGATATTCTCTTCCATCGGCCCTCACCCCACGGGCCTATCCAGCTGATCCGCCTGTGGAGTACCTGGCTGGGCCGCTCCAGCAGCTCCTCCAGTACCTGGGTATCCACCGTCCTATCCGACGCCGGTTTTCCCAGGTCCGCAGGCATCCTGCGCCGCAGTACCGGCGCCCCGATCCTCCGGCCAGTAGTATCCGCTCGGTATACCCGCAGCCGGGTTACAGATACTCTCCCTACGGATTTCATCCGTACAACTATCCCTCTTCTCCTCCACCGCCCCCTGGGCCACCGGTGGATCACCAGGAGACTCTTGGTGGGCTGAGGCCAAGGCTCAGCTCACCAAGGAAGTCGAGAGCCGTCTTACGGCGACGGTGCCACCCCCGGCTCCCTTACGCCCCAGACGGCACACTCCCTCTCCACCTTCGGATTCCCGGGCTTTGCCCTCTGGATCCAGAGAGGAGCAGACACGTTCGGGATTCCCCTAAGGAACCTTTCCTCCCCCTAGACGAGCTAGGAGTCTTACTCTGCTTCAGATTCTTCTTCTTTCTCTCGGACTCCTGGAGGCCTCCGATGGTGTTCCAAGAAAGGCGACGAGCGCACTCTCCGTCAAGCCCGGCCGAGGACTCCTCCGAAGTCTCCTCCGAGGATCCTTCCTTCACGGAGTTGCTCAGGAAGATCCAGGAAGTCCATCAGTGGCATTCTTAGAGCCAGATCCTCACCGAGTTAAACTCGCCGAACATCTGGACTTGCCCCTTATGGCCCCTACTCTAGTGCCACCCTGGATCAAGCCTCACGCCCACCTTGTTTCCACTATTTGGAAGCAACCGTCGGCTTTAGCCCCACTCCCTAGGAAGTTGAACAGGCTGTACCAGGCTCCGGAGGGTGTAGACTTCTTAGACTCTCACCCCCGTGCAGGCTTGGTTGTGATTAGCGCCGCTCACGGCCGGTCAGCACACTCAAACACTTGCTGCTCGTCTCCTGGATAAGGAATCCCGCTTTTCTGGATCAGTATGGAAGAAAGATCTCGCTTCTTCCACACTGGGGATTAGGCCCTGAATTATGTAGCACATATGGGGATTACCAGAAGGCTGTTCTTACTCAGGCGGAATCTAAGATTGACCTCGCCTGACTCTCAAGTCAAGCAGGAGTTAACTGACCTGGTCCGTTCTGCCTCGCTCGGCCAGTCGTCACATTCTGAGGACGACCTACGATGCAGTGGACACCGCAGGACGGAGCTCTGTGTTCGCCGTAAGTCTTCAGCGTCATGTATGGTTCCGTGTGTCAGGTCTGGTCCCGGAGGTGCAGTCAGCAATTCAAGAAGCACCTTTCAGGGTTCTGTGCTTTTCGGCGGCGAAGTCAAGGACATCATCACTGACTTGCAGGAGAAGGGAACGGCACTTAAATCTGTTGATTCAATGTACCGTCCCCATCCCCCACAGCGCGGTCCTTTAGCAGGCATTGCGCCGGCCTCAGCGAAACCTCAGGAAGCGGGCCACTAACGCCGGGCCCTCAAGCTGCCAGGCCCCGCCACAAAAGCAACGGGTGCCCCAGCTGCGGCGCTGCCTCACACCACGTGACTCTTCCCTCTCCACCACCTCCAGACACCCTGAGGAACCGGGAGGGAGGTTCTCC